>CAKAOJ020000059.1:4600000-5830000 GCA_916701645.2 Sebastolobus alascanus
GGGAAGATGTTGGGGTTCTCATTAATCTCACAGAGAATTGAGACGTGAATGAATAAATTTGCGTATGTTTCTTGTTTTTTTTTGCCAGATATCTCCACAGCATCTCATTTCCTTTCACTTTCCTCTGGGTCTTGTCTGATATCTGGTCTGTGCATGACTAACAAACTACTGCTACCAGTTCTGGTCTATGCTTGGTTCTCTTCGATGCTGACCGTCACTCGTTTCCAATAAAGAAGTTCTGTGCTGACTTACTACAAGGTGAGACAAACCAAAGTACCAAATGTTGAGTGCTCTTCTGTTTTGAAGCAGGACCGCAGAGGGAAACGGGGCTGCATGTGATCATCCCCGGTGAGAAGAAAGTCCTGGTGGAGGATCCCAGTCGCAATGGACAAAGTACAGTAGAAGAAAAGTAAGATAATTCATGAATCTCTTTCTAACGCTTCACATTTGCCCTGAATCATTGTATTAATATATTTGTAAAGACCAAAACCAACAATGCCCAAAGCCCATATGTTCTTACTGAAGACTTAAATCTTTAAAAAGGGGTCACAGATGTATAACTTCATATTTTAAAGGGCGGGTCCATTTTTATTTTTAGGTTTTTATATCATTCTGTAGCTTCCCAGTGGTGTTCCTTATGTATTCAAATCAGAACAATCAAATTTTAGTCAAGTATGTATGTTTTGCGTCAAAATGCTATTTACCCAAGCCCTCCTAAAAACTTTTTCCCACGTGACCTGACATAGGTTTCTGCATGATGATGATGCTGCTACATATAACATTACATAGAGTAGCTTAGATGGCGGTCGGCATGATCCCAGTTTGGAGAAGCTGACAGGAGTACCTGTACGGAAGCTAAGCAACGTAATGCTGTGTGGTTAGTTAGTTAGTTCAGATCATAAAGTCACACTATAACACAAACTAACTAACCATTCGAGGCAGCGGTAGACCAACAACTCAGCGAGGTAAAATTACTGTTTTTGTGAATGGAGTCTGGTCTGTTGGCTTTGAAGACAGCGATATAACGGCTTCAGTTCCCTGTCGTAAAGGGCTGTCTGATGGCGAGGTAGAGCGGTGAAAATATTCTAAATATAGCGTACACTTAACAGTTATTGATTTATTTTTTTTTGCAGGTAGCTAAAATGTGTTTTTCTGCTGCTCCCGTCCACAACCGCTTTACCGGCCTTAAAGGGCCGGTGTGTAGAATTTCAGGGGACATATTAGCAGAAATGGAATATAATATTCAGAACTATGTTTTCATTAGTGTATAATCACCTGAAACTAAGAATCGTTGTGTTTTCGTTAGCTTAGAATGAGTCCTTCATATCTACATACAGAGCGGGTCCTCTTCACGGAGTCCGCCATGTTTCTACCGTAGTCACTGTACACAGTGGCTCTAGAGAGAGCCTTTTATGGTTTTATGTCACTTGAAGGCCACCATTGGTTCTCCGACACAGATAAAGCAAAGGGAGGGGTGAGCGGAAGGGTATTCAGTTGGTTGCAATCTGCAACCTCACCGCTAGATGCAACTAAATCCTACACACTGTACCTTTAAAGGCAGGGTTGACGATGTTCTCCAGTATACACTATTTGTTATATTGGTTGAAATGGTCTTTACACCCCGACAGCGATCCATTACTTATGAGCTCTGAAAGAGGACCGGTAAAGAGCCGTCATCTGTAGCTGCTGTAATCCTGTAAAAACGTCTACCAATCACTGCCTCGAGGTCCGCTTGGAAAGAACCAATCAGATGCCTCCCTGCCTCCCTGCTCGTACTCTACCCTTGGCGTGCACCATCCTGAACTCAAAGCGCGTCGCCGCCGCACGTTTCCTGGAGAATAGAAGAGAAAACTCAACCCTGCAGTAGCACTGCCGCGGTTACTTGTCATGAGGAAGCGTTGTTGTGGTTGAGGTCCTCTCTCCGCTCTGTGTCTGTGAAGTAGTTACTATGCGGCGGTGCTCGTGCATGTGTGTGGGGGGGCGTTGCCTTGGAAGGAGCCCCGAGGGGAGGGGGTGGGTTTAGACGGAGCTCCTTAGGCGATGCTACATTCAAATTATGCTAGCTCTCCAACATCGTCGACCCTATCTTTAATGAAGGAACATGTCACTAAGTGGCTCGTTGCTGTGTTTTAAGAAAAATGGAGGTCTATCACAGCTGTGTCGGGCTATGACAACGTGTTAGTAGGAACAATTAATTGTTGGTTTTGCTTCTTTCATATCATCCTCAGCAAGAAAAATATAGAATATCACCAGACCTATCCTTTTAGTAAAATGTTGCATGTATTGGTAAACCAGCTGCTTCCGTTTTATGCTACTGCTCAGAGCTAGAAGGACAGGATCAACGTCTTTTTCAAGTGCGTTTTAAAACAACACTCACATGCCCACATGTGCAATGAAACACATTTTGGTTGATGTAATCGTTCCTCTCGCCCATACTGGCTGGGAAGTGATCCGTTCTTAATGTGAATTAGATGTAAATGAAGGGGGAACAAATCAACTGCCTGTGTTCTGTGAGAGTTTGTTTTAAGATAGACTTGAAAAAAAAATGTGAACCTGTCCTTTATCACTGATGCGCTGACCTGTACATTTTTTTTATCATCTTAAAGGAGCCTGGTGGATGTGGTGTACGCCCTGAGGGATGAGGTTCACGAGCTGAAACAGGTGCATGTTTATGGATGGGATGAGCATGATGGTGTGATTTATATGACTCTTAGTTCAAATTAGCTGGTTTGGTGAAGAGTGGAATTAAATACTGTACATGTGTATTGATCTCTCTTGGGTGCTTTCTGTTCTCTTGGCACACAAGAAGTTTGAAACATGAAAAGTTTCACATTATTTGGGCCGATGACACAAATGATAAGATTGTTTTACCTCACAGGATAACAAGAAAATGAAGAGGTCACTGGAGGAGGAGCAGAGAGCACGGAAGGATCTGGAAAAGGTTGTGAGGAGGGTGTTAAAGAGCATGAATGACCCAACATGGGACGAGACAAACCTCTGAGGATCTCGGGCAACCGTCTCCATCTGAAGCTTTGGGAAGGGATTAGAAAGAGCATGAATGTGTGGCGGGCTTGCTTGCGCTGTCTTGAGTGCGTGAAATGCACTCGATCAACACACATAATTTAAGGTCGGTTGTGCGAGTGAGACGGCCAGCGAATCTGTAAGCAGGTAATTGTGTGCTTGTTTGAGATGGATGTGTGCGTTTGCTCTACGAGGGCTGTCGTTACCGGTGAAAAGACGGGAACCACGGCGACGTGATGCTGAACGGGCTCGATCCATCTATACCACGATAACATTCCAACACCAAGCAAGATGGTGAGGAGATGACACGCTTAACCCTCAGCGTGTCCATCACTTCAACATCCACCATCAGTGTCTTTGGTCGTGTTCACTGGAGAGATGTCCTCTTCCTCTGTTTACAATCAGTTAACGGTCCGCTGTCCACTGGTACATAAATGGTACTTTAATGGTGTTAATGGTCACAAAGGCCTTGGACAAGTCTGAACTTGAACCATACCATTTCATAACCTCTCTTGTGTTATTTAATTTTTTTATGATTTGATTTTTGTTCCGTCTTTCCCCGACTGAGGCTTAGGCTTCGTCCGAAATCACATACTATGCACCCCATACTCAACATGTGTACTGTCGTTCAACATACTTTTGTGTGAATAAACAGAAGTTTTCGGACGCACTGAGCAGTATTTACTTAGTCACTTCCTCTTTGAGACGTGTAACCATGGTAACTCGTGCCAACGTCATGTGACCAAAACGACGATTTGTGAGAATCAAAGTCTGAATTAAATTAAAATATATATATAACGCCTAGCAAAGTGAAATCTTATACTTGCAGTTAAAATGAAGCGTTGTTGGCGTTACAGAGCTGTCCGTCAACATCTGTTATGAATGTTGCCATCACTACTGCATTGCATTGTGGGATATTTATGCTGCCATAGTGTCCAGCATTGCATATTGTAATATTTCACTGGAAATAGTATGCAATTCGCGTACTATTGGTTTCACACTAAGGTTTCGGACACACTAAAAAATCTCACATACTGATTTAGCATATTAGTATGGAATTTCGGACGCAAGCTTAGCCTGGTGTTATTAGCCTGAAGTGAAGCCTGTGGCAGGAAACTCATCTTTTGTGTCTGTTTTTATTTTATTTTTTTTGCCGTTTTTGTCCCCTTTATTGTTTGACCTTTTTGCGGTTTGACTTTCTTTCTAGGGATCCTAGGGAATTGTACAGATATTGGACTTGTACTGTATAATGTAAATACTGCTAAAAGATGAGCCTTTGTCCTTTGGGAGAAATAAATGTGTTTTCAGAAGAATGACTTTGAGTTGCCGCTAAATCTGCTCCAACACCATAAAGGAACAAGAAAACTCAGAAGACACACACGCTCAAAAGCACCATTGGTGCAATCTGAAGGTCGGCGGTTCGATCCCCGGCTCCTCCAGTCCACATGTTGAAGTGTCCTTGAGCAAGATACATAACCCCAAGTTACTCCCGAGGGCAACATATGAAACTAGAAAGCCGAAGGAATCCATTGGCAACCATGTTATACTAGCTTGATGTGAAGGATCCTAAATAACGTTCCAAACTTCCGCTTTTGTTTTGGCGAGGAAAAACGGTGTTGGCCATTTTCAAAGTGGTCCCTTGACCTCTGACCTCAAGATATGTGAATGAAAACTAGTTCTATGGGCACGAGTCTCCCCTTTACAGACATGCCCACTTTATGCTAATCCCACACACCAGCACACTGACAGCTGTTGTTAACTGTTGGGCTGCAGCTTGCCACGTAATGATTTGAGCATATTTATTATGCTAAATGCAGTACCTGTGAGGGTTTCTGGACAACATTTGTCATTGTTTTGTGTTGGTAATTGATTTCCAATATAAATATATAAATACATTTGCATAAAGCAGCATATTTGTCCACTCCCATGTTGATAAGAGTATGAAATACTTGACAAATCTCCCTTTAAGGTACATTTTGAACAGATAAAAAATGCGTGATTAATTTGCAATTTATCGCGATTAACTATAGACAATCATGGGATTAATTGTGATTAAATATTTTAATCGATCAATAGCCCTAATTATAATACAATAATACAATATATATGAATGTGAAATAGACCATTCTGCATAATGAGTACTGTTACGTTTGGTACTTTATTTTGATGTTAATACTTTTACTTAAGTAACATTTTGAATGCAGGACTTTTGCTGTGGTATTAGTACTTTTACAAGATCTGAATACTTCTAGCACCACTGTGTGTGTGTGTGTGTGTGTGTGTGTGTGTGTGTGTGTGTGTGTGTGTGTGAGTAATTTGCTGCTTTGATGGAGGAATTAAAGCAATAATAACAGGTGACGACTCAAGTTGCATGCAGTATCAATATTATTGAAATATTTTCATGACAACTTTTACAGATGTCATTTTTTTAACAGCTAATAAATCCAGACGGTTCAGGTACACACTCTACACAGCGTTCCAATGAGAAACTCTTCCCGCACTGCTCACAGGTGTGATTTTGTTCTCAAGCATGAATCCACTGATGCTTCTTTAAATTTTCACGTTGAGTGTAACTCTTCCAGCACAGCTCACAGGCATAGGGCTTCTCTCCAGTGTGAGTCCGCTGATGAACCTTTAAATTTCCAGATCGTGAGAAACTCTCCCTACACAGCTTACAGGTGTAGGGTTTCTCTCCAGTGTGAGTCAGGTGATGACGCTTTAAATTTCCAAGATCGCTGAAACTCTTCCCACACAGCTCACAGGTGTAGGGCTTCTCTCCAGTGTGAGTCCGCTGATGACGCTTTAAATTTCCAAGTACGCTGAAGCTCTTCCTACACAGCTCACAGGTGTAGGGCTTCTCTCCAGTATGAGTCCGCTGATGAACCTTTAAATTTCCAAGACTGCTGAAACTCTCCCTACACAGCTCACAGGTGTAGGGCTTCTCTCCAGTATGAGTCCGCTGATGAACATTTACATTTCCAGAGGTTGTGAAACTCTTCCCACACTGCTCACAGGTGTAGGGCTTCTCTCCAGTATGAGTCCGCTGATGAACCTTTAACTCTCCAGATGATCTGAAACTCTTCCCACACTGGTTGCAGGTGTAGGGCTTCTCTCCAGGGTGGATACTCTGACGATACGTTAGATGCTCTGAGCAAGAATGGTCACAGCAGTATGATTTCTCCACAGTGTCGGCACGCTGATGTGGATCCATTTGTTCTCCCACGAAACTCTCCTCACCCTCGCCATAAGGTCCGGCCGGATTTGTGGCCGTCTGTTGCTATGAAGCAAGAATATGTAGACAGAGAAAGATAGGAAGAGCATAAGAGGATATTAAAGTGGCAGTAGGCAATAATTTTTTGGCATAATTTGGCAAAAATTCCATAATAATCTTTCAGCATATTGTAAATCAAGTGGTCTGAGAGAAAACTAGACTTCTGCTCCTCATCATGGCTCTTTTTTCAGGCTTTAGAAAATCTAGCCCGTGACGGCAGATTTTGACCAATCACAGGTCAGTTCAGAGAGAGAGGGCGTTCCTATTGGCTGTGCTCCGGTCATGTGACCAGAACTTGGCTTCCTTTAACAGATTTTACAATGGCGGCCGTGTCACAAACTTTCTCATTTTAAAGCTAAACAGTACACTACAAGATGATTCTGAAAACATTTGAGGCGAGAAATAGGCATTACAGTAAATTAATATTGATTCATATTTGATCAGCCGCCTAGTTTGACCGTTTGGTCGGAGTTCGCGAGTGATTGACAGCCGGCTCTCATAGACGGCAGCTGGACAGCGGACCTTGTTTTCCTCCGGTAAGTGAAATCCTTCAGATGCCGTTATGAGCACCGGAGGACACAGTAGGACACAGAGGAACATGATTTTTTTCAGGTTACCTGTTTCATGTACTACTGTCACGATATAGCGTCCGTTTTCTAAAAATAACTTTTTTAAATCATATTTCGCCAATCTCACATACTGCAGCTTTAATTGGTGGAGCTCACTAATAGTATAGGAAGAGGTGACCTGTCAATAAATAGTTTTTCCGTATTAAATCATCAGAGAGGAACAAAGACGCGCTGTGTTAAGTCATCCTGAATGTTATAAAGTATGTTTGTTGTACACAGAGCACCACGGTTATAGAAACAGGAGACTTTTCAGTAACATAATTTTAAGCTCTGTGATTGGATGTTTCTTGCAGAAATGCACCTTGGGAGTCGTAGTTAACATCTTAACTTTTTATGTAAACACAGTGTCTTACACCTTTGACTTTTTATCAAAGAACCAGATACTTTCTGTCAGTCATGTAACATTGTCTAAGGGGAAAATGAATGGGACTTTTACTTCAGCTAAACAGACAACAACTCTTCATGTTTACCTCTGCTGATGAGCTCATTGTGCTGCTGGTGGTTATCTCCACTTCTACCAGATATCCCTCCATCTGTGAGTCAACTCTGTCATCATGAAATAAAGACAGTAAGACAGAGAAAACACGAATAAACAAGTGGCCATAAGCAAGATAATCCAGTCAGACATGTGTAACTCTGATTAATAACACACAGACATCGTTCCTCCCTCCCTGTGCATTTTTTAAATAACTGCACTTTAAGAGTTAATTAAAACTGTCTGATAAATGTGAAAACAATGGGATGAACAACTTATATTAAACAGAGTTTTGACATTTATTTAACCATAAAAAGGAAAATACTATAGAAATGTATCATTTCTGTGCATACAGCTAAAGCAAGAGAGAGCTAGCTATATGTCTGTTTAAAGCTGGCTGGTGAGGTAGCCATGGTAACCGTGGCTAAAGCTAAACCTACATCTTGCTAACTGAGTTTGTTATCCTACATAAATACAGTAGCTAAATCCAATCATTATATAGAGAACAAGTAACACCAGCTAAGATAGTCCTTCTAAACGTTAGCTAGCTAACTAGCCAGTCAAAATGCTATTTTGAATTCATCACTGTTTCACAACACAAGAGTCTTTACTTTAGCTTCAACTTCACAAGAGGAACAGTTACAATTTACAGAACAAACTTATAAATCGGAGGATTTCTATAGTTATCTTGAATGCTAAAATGTTTGACAGTTTTTTGTACAGTGTAACATTAAAGACTAAAAGTATACACCAGCTGCACAAAGCTTATCTGTTCTCACCGTTTCGGTGTTGATGTAGTTGAACAGACTCCTGCAGGTGATGATGGAGCTCAGAGTTGCACGTTTGACAGATGCACTGACGATCTCCATGGTAACCGTGACTCAATCCAATCCAATCCAAAATAAAATAAATAAAAAATAAACACGCCAAACCATGAAGCAGTCAACCCTTTTATTGAGAAGATTGTGTGGGAAATATTTATATTGGAGATACTAACATACTGAAAGAAAAGTGCTATAACAAAAATATTAGGAACACACTTCCTGTTTCTGTCCCTTCATGTAGATGTGTTTGGTCTTCCTTATTTGAGGATACACAGTGGGAGAAAGCTTGGAAAAATTGTGATGAATACTATATCAATAACAAACTTAAGGAAGTGTCTTTCAAGATATTACATAGAATTTACCCGGTAAAACTTGTGTTAGAAAGATTCAAGCTGGAAATTGATTACAAGTGTGATTTGTGTGGACTTGAAAAAGAGACTATTTCCCATCTATTTATTCACTGTATATATACAAGAATGTTCTGGATTGATGTCGCCAACTTTCTACAAAAGACACTTAAGATGAATGCTGAGATAAATATGTTTGATGTAAAGCTATATTTTAGTCAAGATAAGATTGGAAATAACATGCTGTATATCATACAATTATTTATTATTTTTGGGGAAATTTCATATTCATAAGAAAAATGGTCAGGAACCAAGCCAACTTTCCTGCATTTTATTAATGAATTAAAACAATATAGCACCATCATGGAAAAAGGAGCAGGACGTTTTTATGGTTTTTGCAACTTTTGAATGTTAATCATCCTTCAGTTGCTACAATGAATACTATATTGCATTGCAAGAGTGGATATTAGTCAGTTGTGTTTTGCAGATACATGAATACATTCATTAAAAATTCTCCCAAATTATGTCACTTTTTCTCTCAAAAAATATTTGCTGTTACAAATTAGTCGAACATAAACGTAATTACTTGGAGACAGCGTTTGTGGTTCCTCACTATGAGATTTTGTTGCAGCTCTTGATCTGAGAAAGCACTTTATATATACACTTTCTATTTTTGTTTTCTTCACAGTGAGGATAATATGTAATTCATTAAAAGGATATCCGACAATAACAATGTAGAATATTTTAATCCCAGTAAACTCAGGAACACTAAATACAGTACCTGTGTCGGTTTCTGGACAATATTTGTCATTGTTTTATGTTGGTAATTGATTTCCAACAGTAATGTGTGTGTGTGTGTGTGTGTGTGTGTGTGTGTGTGTGTGTGTGTGTGTGTGTGTGTGTGTGTGTGTGTGTGTGAGTGTGTGTATGAGTAATTTCTGCTTTGATGAAGGAATTAAAGCAATAATAACAGGTGACGACAATTATTCGAGATTAACTATAGACAATCTTGGGATTAATCGTGATTAGATAATTTATTTATTTTAATTTTAATTTTCGATCAACAGCCCTAATTATAATACAATAATATAATATATATGAATCTGAAATAGACCATTCTGCATAATGAGTACTTTTATGTTTGGTACTTTATTTTGATGTTAATACTTTTGTACTTTTACTTAAGTAACATTTTGAATGCAGGACTTTTGCTGTGGTATTAGTACTTTTACAAGATCTGAATACTTCTAGCACCACTATGTGTGTGTGTGTGTGTGTGTGTGTGTGTGTGTGTGTGTGTGCGTGCGTGCGTGTGTAGGTGTGTGTGTGTGTGTGTGTGTGTGTGTGTGTGTGTGTGTGTGTGCGTGTGTGAGTGTGTGTATGAGTAATTTTCTGCTTTGATGAAGGAATTAAAGCAATAATAACAGGTGACGACTTTCCAATAATAAATATATACATACATTTGCATGAAGCAGCATATTTGTCCACTCCCATGTTGATAAGAGTATTAAATGCTTGACAAATCTCCCTTCATGGTACATTTTGAACAAATAAAAGCGTGTGATTAATTTGCAATTAATCGAGATTAACTATAGACAATCATGGGATTAATCGTGATTAAATAATTTATTTATTTTAATTTTAATTTTCGATCAACAGCCCTAATTATAATACAATAACATAATATATATGAATCTAAAATAGACCATTCTGCATAATGAGTACTGTCACGTTTGGTACTTTATTTTGATGTTAATACTTTTGTACTTTTACTTAAGTAACATTTTGAATGCAGGACTTTTGCTGTGGTATTAGTACTTTTACAAGATCTGAATACTTCTAGCACCACTATGTGTGTGTGTGTGTGTGTGTGTGTGTGTGTGTGTGTGTGTGTGTGTGTGTGTGTGTGTGTGTGTGTGTGTGTGTGAGTAATTTGCTGCTTTGGTGGAGGAATTAAAGCAATAATAACAGGTGACGACTCAAGTTGCATGCAGTATCAATATTATTGAAATATTTTCATGACAACTTTTACAGATGTCATTTTTTTAACAGCTACTAGATCCAGACGGTTCAGGTACACACTCTACACAGCGTTCCAATGAGAAACTCTTCCCGCACTGCTCACAGGTTTGAGTTTGTTCTCAAGCATGAATCCACTGATGCTTCTTTAAATTTTCACGTTGAGTGTAACTCTTCCAGCACAGCTCACAGGCGTAGGGCTTCTCTCCAGTGTGAGTCCGCTGATGAACCTTTAAATTTCCAGATCGTGAGAAACTCTCCCTACACAGCTCACAGGCGTAGGGCTTCTCTCCAGTATGAGTCCGCTGATGAACATTTAAATTTCCAGAGGTTGTGAAACTCTTCCCACACTGCTCACAGGTGTAGGGCTTCTCTCCAGTGTGAGTCCGCTGATGAACCTTTAAATTTCCAGATCGTGAGAAACTCTCCCTACACAGCTTACAGGTGTAGGGCTTCTCTCCAGTGTGAGTCAGATGATGACGCTTTAAATTTCCAAGATCACTGAAACTCTTCCCACACAGCTCACAGATGTAGTGCTTCTCTCCAGTGTGAGTCCGCTGATGACGCTTTAAATTTCCAAGTACGCTGAAGCTCTTCCTACACAGCTCACAGGTGTAGGGCTTCTCTCCAGTGTGAGTCCGCTGATGAACCTTTAAATTTCCAGATCGTGAGAAACTCTCCCTACACAGCTCACAGGTGTAGGGCTTCTCTCCAGTATGAGTCCGCTGATGAACATTTAAATTTCCAGAGGTTGTGAAACTCTTCCCACACTGCTCACAGGTGTAGGGCTTCTCTCCAGTATGAGTCCGCTGATGAACCTTTAACTCTCCAGATGATCTGAAACTCTTCCCACACTGGTTGCAGGTGTAGGGCTTCTCTCCAGGGTGGATACTCTGACGATACGTTAGATGCTCTGAGCAAGAATGGTCACAGCAGTATGATTTCTCCACAGTGTCGGCACGCTGATGTGGATCCATTTGTTCTCCCACGAAACTCTCCTCACCCTCGCCATAAGGTCCGGCCGGATTTGTGGCCGTCTGTTGCTATGAAGCAAGAATATGTAGACAGAGAAAGATAGGAAGAGCATAAGAGGATATTAAAGTGGCAGTAGGCAATAATTTTTTGGCATAATTTGGCAAAAATTCCATAATAATCTTTCAGCATATTGTAAATCAAGTGGTCTGAGAGAAAACTAGACTTCTGCTCCTCATCATGGCTCTTTTTTCAGGCTTTAGAAAATCTAGCCCGTGACGGCAGATTTTGACCAATCACAGGTCAGTTCAGAGAGAGAGGGCGTTCCTATTGGCTGTGCTCCGGTCATGTGACCAGAACTTGGCTTCCTTTAACAGATTTTACAATGGCGGCCGTGTCACAAACTTTCTCATTTTAAAGCTAAACAGTACACTACAAGATGATTCTGAAAACATTTGAGGCGAGAAATAGGCATTACAGTAAATTAATATTGATTCATATTTGATCAGCCGCCTAGTTTGACCGTTTGGTCGGATCGCGAGTGATTGACAGCCGGCTCTCATAGACGGCAGCTGGACAGCGGACCTTGTTTTCCTCCGGTAAGTGAAATCCTTCAGATGCCGTTATGAGCACCGGAGGACACAGTAGGACACAGAGGAACATGATTTTTTTCAGGTTACCTGTTTCATGTACTACTGTCACGATATAGCGTCCGTTTTCTAAAAATAACTTTTTTAAATCATATTTCGCCAATCTCACATACTGCAGCTTTAATTGGTGGAGCTCACTAATAGTATAGGAAGAGGTGACCTGTCAATAAGTAGTTTTTCCATATTAAATCATCAGAGAGGAACAAAGACGCGCTGTGTTAAGTCATCCTGAATGTTATAAAGTATGTTTGTTGTACACAGAGCACCACGGTTATAGAAACAGGAGACTTTTCAGTAACATAATTTTAAGCTCTGTGATTGGATGTTTCTTGCAGAAATGCACCTTGGGAGTCGTAGTTAACATCTTAATTTTTTATGTAAACACAGTGTCTTACACCTTTGACTTTTTATCAAAGAACCAGATACTTTCTGTCAGTCATGTAACATTGTCTAAGGGGAAAATGAATGGGACTTTTACTTCAGCTAAACAGACAACAACTCTTCATGTTTACCTCTGCTGATGAGCTCATTGTGCTGCTGGTGGTTATCTCCACTTCTACCAGATATCCCTCCATCTGTGAGTCAACTCTGTCATCATGAAATAAAGACAGTAAGACAGAGAAAACACGAATAAACAAGTGGCCATAAGCAAGATAATCCAGTCAGACATGTGTAACTGATTAATAACACACAGACATCGTTCCTCCCTCCCTGTGCATTTTTTAAATAACTGCACTTTAAGAGTTAATTAAAACTGTCTGATAAATGTGAAAACAATGGGATGAACAACTTATATTAAACAGAGTTTTGACATTTATTTAACCATAAAAAGGAAAATACTATAGAAATGTATCATTTCTGTGCATACAGCTAAAGCAAGAGAGAGCTAGCTATATGTCTGTTTAAAGCTGGCTGCTGAGGTAGCCATGGTAACCGTGGCTAAAGCTAAACCTACATCTTGCTAACTGAGTTTGTTATCCTACATAAATACAGTAGCTAAATCCAATCATTATATAGAGAATAAGTAACACCAGCTAAGCTAGTCCTGCTAAACGTTAGCTAGCTAACTAGCCAGTCAAAATGCTATTTTGAATTCAACACTGTTTCACAACACAAGAGTCTTTACTTTAGCTTCAACTTCACAAGAGGAACAGTTACAATTTACAGAACAAACTTATAAATCAGCCGATTTCTATAGTTATCTTCAATGCTTAAATGTTTGACAGTTTTTTGTACAGTGTAACATTAAAGACTAAAAGTATACACCAGCTGCACAAAGCTTATCTGTTCTCACCCTTTCTGTGTTGATGTAGTTGAACAGACTCCTGCAGGTGATGATGGAGCTCAGAGTTGCACGTTTGACAGATGCACTGATGGTCTCCATGGTAACCGTGACTCAATCCAATCCAAAATAAAAATAAAAATAAACATAAAAATAAAAATAAAAATAAACACGCCAAACCATGAAGCAGTCAAGAATGTGTGAAAAATATTTATATTGGAGAAACTAATATATTGAAAGAAAAGTGCTATAACAAAAATATTAGGAACACACTTCCTGTATATTCATTTAGATGTGTTTGGTCTTCCTTATTTGAGGATATACAGTACAGTGGGAGAAAGCTTGGAACATTTGTGAAAAATACTGTATCAATAACAAACTTAAGGAAGTGTCTTTCAAGAAATTAAATAGAATTTATCCGGTAAAACTTGTGCTAGAAAGATTCAAGCTACAGTAGATATTGATTACAAGTGTGATTTGTGTGGACTTGAAAAAGAGGCTATTTCCCATCTATTCATTCACTGTATATATACAAGAATGTTCTGGATTGAAGTCGCCAACTTTCTACAAAAGACACGTAAAGCTGCAGTATGCGATTATTGACAGGTCACCTCTTCCTATATTATTAGTGAGCTCCACCAATTATAGCTGCAGTATGCGAGATTGGCGCAAATATGATTTAAAAAAGTTATTTTTAGAAAACGGCAGCTATATCGTGACGGTAGTACATGAAACAGGTAACCTGAAAAAAATCATGTTCCTCTGTTCTACTGTGTCCTCCGGTGCTCCTAACGGCATCTGAAGGATTTCACTTACCGGAGGAAAACAAGGTCCGCTGCCAGCTGCCGTCTATGAGAGCCGGCTGTCAATCACTCGCGAACTCCGACCAAACGGTCAAACTAGGCAGCGCTGATCAAATATGAATCAATATTCTGTTACTGTAATGCCTAATTCTCTCCTCAGATATTCTCAGAATCATCTTGTAGTGTACTGTTTAGCTGTAAAATTAGAAAGTTTGTGACGCAGATGCCATTGTAAAATCTGTTGAAGGAAGCCAAGTTCTGGTCACATGACCGGAGCACAGCCAATAGGAACGCTCTCTCTCTCTGAACTGACCTGTGATTGGTCAAAGTCTGCTGTCACGGGCTAGTTTTTCAAAATCCTGAAAACGGAGCCATGATGAGGAGCAGAAGTCTAGTTATCTCTCAGAACACTTGAATTACAATATGCTGAAAGATTATTATGTAATTTTTGCCCAATGATGCCAAAAATATACTGCCTACTGCCACTTTAAGTAACATTTTGAATATAGGACTTTTGCTGTGGTATTAGTACTTTTACAAGATCTGAATACTTCTAGCACCACTATGTGTGTGTGTGTGTGTGTGTGTGTGTGTGTGTGTGTGTGTGTGTGTGTATGAGTAATTTGCTGCTTTGATGGAGGAATTAAAGCAATAATAACAGGTGACTCAAGTTGCATGCAGCCTTTATGTACATTCTGAATAGCTTCAGGACTTAACAGCAGTATTCCTAATTGCACTTCATGTTTACTTCCCCTGATCTTTACCTCACTATTGATTTACCAAACAAGGCAAGGTCAACAGGGGCATCACATTAAGTAAACATTTCTATTACATGTTATATTGTTATATTATATTATTATTGTATTACATGTTTTTTGTATTATAGTACATGCAGTGGTGGAAGAAGTACTCAGATCTTTTCAGTAAAAGTAGCAATACTACCATGTAGAAATACTCTGTTACAAGTAAGAGTCCTGCATTCAAAAGTAAAAGTGCAAAAATATTAACATCTGAATACTTTCAAATACCAAACATAAAAGTACTCATTATGCAAAATAATGTATAGTATTGTATTCTAATTGATGCCTTAATGTGTTCATCACTTTAATGTTGCAGCTGGTAAAGGTGGAGCTCATTTTAATGATCATATACTGCTGGGTAGTTTAATCTATAATATTACATAATTTATTAGTTGATTATATTTTGTATTAATAATCTGAATCTGTAAAGTAACTAAAGTTGTCAGATAAATGTAGTGGTATAAAAAGTACTGTACAATATTTCCCTCTGAGATATTATACTGTTGTTTTTCAAAGCATTATTTACTCTTCCTGTTGGAATACAATAACTGTTAATTATTTAACTGCAAAGTAGTAATGTGTTTTTGATACCTTCACCTTTTTTTTGCATTAAATCATACCGGGATGTTTGCTGAAATTGATTGGATGTGGCACAGCCCTACCTAGAAAAAATTCCACCAGCCGCCACTGCTGTATACTTGTGTATATATATATTTATATACATTTATATTTTCCTCTACGTTTTGGCCTCTCGTCCACACGCAAACAGAGTTTTTGGTCACAAAACGTATATTTTTTTAAACACCTTCTAAAATGCAGATTTAAAAAAAACTGTGGTAACTTTCTATCTGTGTGGGCGTGTAAATCGGAACGTTTGGGAAATGATGGCGTCCTCTCCTCGTTTCATGCCCATTGTTGCTTTGTGTCATGAGCAGGTGCCAGAAACAACAACAAAGATGGCGGACTACTGGCTTTTATACCTTTTGTCAACACTGCTTGGACTAATTACTACTTTATATCTTTATATCACAGGAGGCCAATGCAGGAACACATTAAACATGTGGAGGCTGAACGGTGATTGAACGAGCTTTTGGGCGATTGAAGGCGAGATTTGGAGCACTCAGAAGGGCGATGGACAGAAACCTCAATGGACATTTATGCATGTGAAGAGACAGTTGATGACAGCAGAGTGATGACAGGAATCCCAACCCCCCCCCAACAATAACTGTTATCCAACTGACTGTAATGAAGCCGAAGGAAAGGGAGAGAGGAGGGTGGGAACTAAATTCCTTGAGGTCGTGTGGACAATTTTTATTTATTTTTTTAAATGGAGGGGAAATATCCATTTTTAAAAACATCTGTATAATGTGACGACCCCTCCTCCCTGGAACTAGCTCTCCTTTTGTTTGTTGCTGCTGCTCCTCTTTTCTATCTTGCAGGAAGGAGGGTCGTTAGTGGGATGAGCCACACCTGGGCCCGGTGTGCTCTCTCCCCTTCAAATAGCTGCCTCAGTCTGCAGTCTGTCTCCCTGGAAGACTCAACACCCTCATCAGCATGGCAGAGACATGAATTTCTTTTTTGTTCTTTCCACCACACACATTCACACACACCCATGCATGCTCCACACCACTGATTTACTGATTTCCACACGTAATATTGACTTACTGTTGTGTTTTGTAAAATAAATCAAGTGTTCTTTTTGTCGCCACCTCATGTCTGTCTCACTCTGCGTCGCAGCCTTTGAGCCAGGCTGTGACAATAGATAGACGGGGCTTTAGACAGTCAGAACAACTGACGTAGTATAAAGAGCAACAAATTCTGTGTAAGGAGGAGGTCGGGGTGGATGGATGACTCAAACAAACACCGGACTTTCACCCAGATGACTGTTGTTCATGTCCCGTGTGAAACCAAAATCTACTTTGACCAATTTTAAGAAGAAGAAGAAGAAGAAGGCACTTTATTGATCCCCTGACGTTTATGTTGTTTGTTATTCGATTGGTAAATGTTAAATTATTTGTTGGAGTTGTTACATGATCAATAATGTGCTTTTGTAAGGTGGAAGAATGATATTTGTATTTAATTTTATACTTATATCACGTTCACTGCACTTATGGATTTCAAATAGATGATAAAACAAGCAGAGATAATTTTCCTGATCTTTATTGTCCAATTATTATTAATAATACGTGTGTATGGGAGGAAACCGGAGTACCCGGGGTAAACCCATGCATGCACGGAGAGAATATGCAAACTCTACACAGACAGAGAGGCAGAGCCAGGACCGATCACCAGTCCTTCGTCTGTGCGGCTACAGTGCTAATCACTGTGCCACCGTGCAGCCCTCAAACCATCTGTGAATAAGTAGGAGACGTCGTGTTGTGGAATTTGGAGTGACAGAAAATACCAGCAAATGGCTAATTCCCCCTCACACTGCATTGTAGACAGCCATGTATCTCTTTCGATCAACATGGAGCCTCCAGCAGTTTCCTGTCACCTGGCAGGGAGGAGGTTCTCTGGGAGGAAGTATGGTGAACCCTCACGGTACACCACACTTCTCCCCAGCACTCACCCACACACCCTGTGTCTACACCAGCACAGGTGCTCCACCTAGCCATTTGCTAATATTTTTATCACTGCAAATTCCACAACACAAAGTTAAATTAAGCCTATTTATTCACAGATGGTTGGTTGTTGGAACAAACACATTCTCACCCTGAAGACGGTGTTTGCTCCGATACGGTCCCATGGACCCTGAAATTGTACAAGCAAGTGTAATCAGGATGACCCCAGTTGCTCTCCACCTGCAGCTTCACGTGGCTGAAGACACCTTGTTCCTGATCCTGAGAGATAGAGAAATGAACAGAGAGAGTTAGTTGAGCAAAAACTGAGAGGATGGGAAATAAGGGATATAATAAGTAGCCTACAATGAGGACAGACAAACTGTAATTCTTATGATATATTAGCTTGTGGGTGAAATTTAAAAAATGCATGTGCATGTGCTTCATTGCATGATGTAATACTCACAGGCAGTTTGAAAGTCTGCACTCTCTCCCCGTCCTGATCATAAAGGAAGGTTCCTAGAAGGGTACCTTCATCCTCCTTAGTCTTCATGCCCTGCAAGAGAGAAAGATAGAGATGCAGTTGAACACCTTGTTGTTCTCCGTGTATGTGACAGTGAAATACACAGGACGTCTGCAGTGGAACAATTTTAAATTTGTGACTTACATAGACAGCAAACATCTTTGGGGCGGTGGAGATTTTGCCAGTTGGCGACAAGGTCTTTGAAATGTGACCAAGTGTCACATGGCTGATGGTGACTGGGTGGGACAGGGCGAGGACTAAATGTCCACGCTCGCCATGAAATGGCCAGCAGCGTCCGGCCACGGTTGGTCCTCCCTGAAGAAAGAAAGAGTATAAAAAAGAGTTTAGATGGTATGTGGTATAACAAAATAGACAGTAAAACAATCCAAACCATTATATAATATTGCCATACCGCCTAGCCATGTGTTTTGTGTGTGTAGTTCCTAGTTCCTACCTGAGTAATAATGCGTGGGTCTGCTTGTGGTCGCCAAAAAGGAATCAGGAAATTCCAGATAGAAAGTGAAAAGGTCGGTTCGGTGCTTTGGCGAGTTTTCGAGGACAACTTAGGTAAAACACAGGCCCCTGCACACAAAAACACACACAAAGAAAGTGAGAAAACGATAGCAAAACTAAAAAGCACATGTGCAAATTACAATCTGACAGATCAAAATAATGAGCGTGATTTAGATGTCTCACCTTGTGACTCCAGAGCAAAGTTGGGCATAGTGTCCCCTGGTGGCAGCTCGTTGATCCTCTTTAACCTCAGCACCTCGTCCTGTAGCACTTTCACCTGCTTCCCCAGACCCTGATATGTGCTCAAGACCAGGGTGAAGTATACAATTCCTGATGGATGGAGAGAAACAAAGTATTAGAGAAACAGGTCAGGGATGTTTTATTCAAAAGACAGACACTGATGAACAAGATATGATTGTTTGTAGAAGGAGAGATCGCTTACCAAGACACAAGGGCAGCATGTAGAAAAGCCAGCGAATAATGCTGATCCTGCTGGCCCAGCTGGTCCTGATGTTGCTGTTACAGCCAGGCAGACCACCAGCAACAGAATCCTCAGGTGCAAACCTGACGATATTCTTGCCGGTGGTCTTTCTCCGACTGTCTGGAGAAGACCTCCTAGATCTTCTGTATAATGAAAATGAGAAAAGAGTGAGAGCTTTGAAGATGTATAATGAAGAACTTATGACTGTTAAACACACACACACACACACACACACAAACACACACACACACACACACACACACACACACACACACACACACACACACACACACACACACACACACACACACACACACACACACACAAACGTCAGCTTACTTGTACGTAGAAGTCTCCTTGTAGGAAACAACTGATTGTCCTCGAAGGTTGTAGTATCCTGCGTTGGTCAGTCGAGAGCTTCTTCGTGACATGATGACTGTAAACCAAACAAGAGAGCAGAGGATGTGGTCAGTCACTCACTGACACTAGTTATGTCATACACTTGATTGATGTGTTGATTCAACTAAAGCCATTTTTGAGGTTGTAGTTTGTGTTGGATGAGCCTTTTAACCATCTTCTCTTCTTTTTGTGAATATAGACTGATGTTTATTTTCAACATAGTCATACAAGTAACTTTTTATAATTATATTTATAATATAAATAATTATATATATCCTCTTTTATTACTTCTCTCAATGTCAGTTTTTGAATATAGGCTTACAGGAACTACCCACCCAGTGCTGGACTGGCCATCTGGCATACCGGGCGTTTTCCCGGTGGGCCGACGTCCTTTTGGGGCCGACGTATGTCCTTTTTTTTTTTTTTGGCCTATAAAACAAGTAAATCGACCCATTTCTTTTCCTTAATTGACACTGGGCTGGCCCATTCGCTCTGTGCCGGGCGGCCACAGTGAGGAGGGATTCTTATGTTCCGTGATGTCATGGTCGACGTCACAGAGGATGTCAGCAGTCCTGCAAGTTATTGGGCGGGGCTTATTCTCTGCGTCGTTAGTGACGTTTCAGGACTCAAACCAAAGTTTACTTATAGAAGCCGTTTCTGTTCTTGCTCTGACCTCCCTCTGCCCCTCCGGTCGCTCATAGACCAGGTCGGGGGGGATATGAATACCCTGAATCTGACAGACTGTCAGACGCTAGAGACGGGGTTAGGCTACACCTCGCCACTTATGTGGGAGAGTGCCAGGCATGGACGCATGCAAGGAGCTAGTGCGTCGCTGGTACTAGTGCTCCACTGGCTAGTCGTAAGTAGGGAGGCGGCTAGGCTAGCTAGGCTTTTTTTTTTTTTTTTTTCTCTCTGTCTCAAAAGAAATAAGCTGACACACAGAATATCAGAATATTCTACTATGTGTCACAGCTTCATAACTGTCACCAGTGGTGAATGTGACTAAGTACATTTACTCAAGTATTAATCAACTCTGAGATGTCAGCAGGATTATTACTTTATGCATCATGTAAACGGCCAGATTACGCACAGTATTTGGGCTTGTCCGGATGCTCTCCATGTACTTTTTACGCAGCGCAAAAACGCGCTGCAATAGCAGGAAAAACTCTGATTTTAGAAAAACAAACAAACTTGAACATCAACATAGGCTACTGTATGTCGAAGCAGCCACAGCAACTACACAGTCAACAACACGGAGCAAATGCAGGAGATCTGCGAGGAGAGGAAGAGTGAGTGAGGCAGTGAATGGATGACCCATAACCCACCTGTGCATGAAAGTAATTAAACAAAACTATTTGACCTAACATCAAGTTGAAAATATTGTTTTGTTTTTTGCACAATTAGAAACTTTGCAGTTATATTAGGAGATGTACAAAAGGGAATTCATGTCCATGACTGGATTACATTTTCTTGAAAGGTGTTTCTAACATTTTGTCAAACTCCATTGGACAAAATGATTAGAAACATCTTTCTCACACAGTCTAAATATTAATCTCCCAAAGGTAGGATTAATCAAGTTACATAGGAATATTTTCTAACAGAAACCATACAGAGGTATTGGTGCTCTGCTTACTGAGTGTGTGTTTTACATATCTGTGATAGAAACAATTATTTACCTTCACTTTGCCTGTGCGATATCACTGAGTCAATCAAGAAGTCGATGTTTTGCGTTGAGTTTTGGTTTCGGTTTGCGGTTTCTCGTTGTGCTAACTGAGAAGTCCGGTAGACGAACGGAGTAAACTTCAGCTATGCTTCTCGAGGTAACTTCTGTTATGAGTGAAGAAATGATAATTCAGTCTAAAGAGAATTCCACAATGCCTTAATGCGTCATATTGCGTCGAATTCTAGAATGACATCCCGCAGAATATAGAACACGCGCGTGCAGGGGCGCCCCGGTAGCTAGGCAACTATCACTGTCACTATAATGACAAAAAAACGGTAAAAAAAAAAAAAAAAAAAAAAAGTGGTAACACTTCCTTTTACAGGTCCGCAAATTTCATGGTAATTAGGTGATAATTAGCAAGTAAATGTCTTTGCAATTAATGACAAATTACCCAGATATTTA
This sequence comes from Sebastolobus alascanus, assembly GCA_916701645.2. Lineage (NCBI taxonomy): Eukaryota > Metazoa > Chordata > Actinopteri > Perciformes > Sebastidae > Sebastolobus > Sebastolobus alascanus. The sequence goes on from CAKAOJ020000059.1 coordinate 4,621,693, forward strand.
CCTCGAAATTGATCGAAAATGACTTTATTATAAACATTATTTAATATTCCGCTATTTCCTAATAGCTGATATTTAATACATTATCAGGAAAAAAATTACAAAGTGAATTCATATGCTTTATTTCAATGTCTGCTGATAAATAGATGATAATTAGCAAACAACTTCTTTGAATATGGACTATTTCAATAAGTCACGATGGTGAGATTTGTGCCTGATCAGAAGTGTCTTCTATTAGTTTTGCTTTTCCACCTCCGATGAAGAGCAGCCGCTTCTCAAGCCTAAGGGCCCTATTTTTAACCATTATATCCTATTTTAGCATATCATTATTAAATAATGTTTATAATAAAGTAATTTTAGATACATTTTGAGGTAAATATATTGGGGTAATTTGGAAGTAATTCCAAAGATATTTCAAATAGGTTACTGGTTAATTATCACCTAATTACTATGAAATTTGCGGACCTGTAAAATAAAGTGTTACCAAAATCGTTAAGAAAAAGTAGTAAAACCACAGTGTAAAAATACTCTGTTACAAGAAAATGTCCTGCATTCAAAATCAGTAAAAGTACAAAAGTTTTAGAATCAAAATATACTTATCTAAAAGTAGCTATTATTATTATTAGTATTATGTAGAATGGCCCATGTCTTGATGCAGTACTGTATACATCACATTAATATTGCAGCTGGTTATGTATATCATAATGTATTAGTTGATTCAGATTATTAATACACAATATAAATCTGCAAAGTAACTAAAGCCGTCCGATAAATGTAGTGCAGTAAAAACTACCTACAAAGTTCCCTCTGAGATGTAGTGGAGTAGAAGTATAAAGTAGCAGAAAATGGGACGACTCAAGTAAAGTACAAGTACCTCAAAATTGTACTTAAGTACTGTGCTTGAGTAAATGTGCTTAGTTACATTACATCGCTGATTAATATTGATATTGCAGTAACCTGTAGGCCCAGCTGTGGAGTGCTGCTGCCACCATGTGCTTTATATGGGGTTCTGGAGGCGCTGGAGGCAACATGTGCAACTTATTTCTAGCTCCGCAATGGACCCACATGCAAGGAGGGTGAAAAGAGGAGAGGTCATGCGTTATCAACACGTCATATCTTTGGGGTACAACACCATTGAGCCAATCGCAACGCACAACCGCAGCTCCAATTACACTGCGCATGTGTTGTACCCCATAGGTCAAGACCCGTGTCCCAGCCTCTATCAGTAGGCCTTGCCCACATGATACAGCTGCTGACCTTCCTGTAAAGGTCCACAGTGTATTTGTGATACTTAGTTTTTAGTGACCTTTAGCTTCAACTTCACAATAGGACCAGTTACAATTTACAGAACAAACTTATAAATCAGCGGATTTCTATAGTTATCTTGAATGCTAAAATGTTTGACAGTTTTTTGTACATTGCACAAAGCTTATCTGTTCTCACCGTTTCTGTGTTGATGAAGTTGAACAGACTCCTGCAGGTGATGATGGGCGTCTTCACAGAGCTCAGAGTTGCACATTTGACAGATGCACTGACGGTCTCCATGGTAACCGTGACTCAATCCCATCCAAAATAAAATAAACAAATAAACACGCCTAACCGTGAAGCAGTCAACCTTTTAATTCAGAAGATTGTGTGGAAAATATTTATGCTGGAGAAACTAATATACTGACAGAGAAGTGCTATAACAAAAATATTAGGAACACACTTCCTTTTTCTGTCTGTTGACGTATTTTCAAGTGTTCATTTTTCTGATAAAAGGGGTAAAACATCATGATTGACAGCTGTGAGATTGACAGCTGTGATTGACAGCTGCTCTGAGTGAAGTAGTTGTGCAGCTGGAGGCTTGGACATTGTACAAGAGAAGAGATATAACTTTAACTTTCCATAACCCTCACAAGTCTGCCTAATAGAATCAATTAGATCGTAAATGTATTTATAGAGATATTATGGTTAGTTGTGTCTTTCTAGCCAAACAGCTACCGTGGTGCTAACGTAGCAGCTAAGTGGTTAATTGTGCCTTTCTAGCCAAACAGCTACCGTGGTGCTAACGTAGCAGCTAAGTGGTTAATTGTGCCTTTCTAGCCAAACAGCTACCGTGGTGCTAACGTAGCAGCGAGGTGGTTAGTTATCTCTTTCTAGCCAAACAGCTACCGTGGTGCTAACATAGCAGCTAGGTGGTTAATTGTGCCTTTCTAGCCAAACAGCTACCGTGGTGCTAATGTAGCAGCTAGGTGGTAATTGTGCCTTTCTAGCCAAACAGCTACCGTGGTGCTAACGTAGCAGCTAGGTGGTTAATTGTGTCTTTCTAGCCAAACAGCTACCGTGGTGCTAACGTAGCAGCTAGGTGGTTAATTGTGTCTTTCTAGCCAAACAGCTACCGTGGTCCTAACGTAGCAGCTAGGTGGTTAATTGTGTCTTTCTAGCCAAACAGCTACCGTGGTGCTAACGTAGCAGCGAGGTGGTTAATTGTGTCTTTCTAGCCAAAAAGCTACCAGGGAGCTAAGCAGCAGCTAGGTGGCTTCATGCTATGCCATGATCGGCTCCTGATTGGCTCGGGAGGGGTGTGTGGGCGGGACCTCGATAACGCCGCTCCAAATGACGTTAAAATCTCAAGACGTCAGCTCCCACATCCGGGATATTTTCGCTTCTCTTTTGTACAGTGGGAGGAAGTGACGACGCTGTCCATCCATATTCATGGCTTCTATTTTCCCTACCAACTCTAGAGGAAATGTCTGGCTCTTGAGCTGCTAAATGCTGCACTATGTTCACCAGCTAGTCACTTAACTTTTAATGGAGACGGTCTTTGGTGTAGAAACCTGCCGGTGGTAGTGCCTCGCTTCAGTCACTGTTCAGGTAAGGAGTGTTTGGCTTTGATATTTGAGGGTATTTGTAATGATAATGTGCTAATGTGGTTAGCTTTAGCCTCCTATTGTATTTTCCTTTTCTCTTTTGTGACCAAACTTTTGGTTTTGCGCAGCAGGTTTTTTTTTCTTTTTTTCAGAACTTTATTTTCAACAAAAGACAAGTACAAAAGTATAGGGAATACAATAAACAGTACAAAACAAACAAGACAAACAAAACAAAAAACACCTTAATGCCAGAGGAGTTCAATGTCCATTTATTTCAAGTCTTTTCAGAGTTCAAGAAAATGTACTTCCTTTAAAATATTGAGACTCTTTACAGCTTTTTCGTTTTTGACATTTTCCAGTAAGGTGCCATACTGCTTGAGTTCAACAAGAAACCGACGAAAGCAGGGTTTGGAGTCAGACCATTTAGATTTGTGGATGTGGAATTTACCAAGTATAATCAGAAGCTGAATTATATAGGTAATGTTGCTATCCATCCCATAAAACACAAAATATAGCATCACATCAAATCCATTAATCTGTACATTAGAACTCATTTTTATGCTCAGCAGGTTGTGAACTAGTTGTGACACTCCACCCACACGCAATACACCGCCACAGTATCCAACGCACCCTTCGTAAAAGAAAGGCGGTCTGTTTTAAAACTGCTTCCGTCCGCCATGTTGCCACTGCACTGTTTGACGTTATTTGCTAACTGTTCAAACACTACTGCTGCTGCAGAAGTAGCACTTCACAGCAAGCTAGCATGTTAACAAGTGTGTTTATTCCGTCCCGTCTGTCGCTTTTGCTAGTGTTTCCGGACTCATTTTTGCTTGGTTTTAAGCCTGAAGAAGAGCTTTCCTCTCTGTTGGCAGAATCGGACCTTCAGCAGCAACCTGTTCCCGAACAACTCCACTGGGATGTCAGGGATAACTCGACGATAACTACTTCTCTTCACCGAGCCAGGTATGTGCTGCTTGTGCAAACAGATACTGTATATCTTGAGATGTCTCGGTTCTGTTCACTTGGTGTTTTTTTGTACTTGGCAATATGGCCGAGGCTGCTGCTGGGCCTTTGTTCTACAGTTTACACTGCTGTACTGATGGTCACCTGCTGCTTATCAACACTACTAGGCCTAAGTATTGGTGCCTTCAAATGAAACCCGTGAGCTCGTGTTTACAACATGGGAAGTCGCGTAGACAATATGCGTGCCGTTCAAGTGGTTAAGTTGTGAGAACTTCGCTGCTAGACCTGTGCTTCCCCAGAAGCCACAACATTTTGCGTCAAATTGAAATCTAATGTCCTGTCATTGGTTATTTGCTCTGGTCAGAGCAGCTGACTATGTTCTCTCAATAATGTGTGATTGATCTGGACATGTGCAGGTTGTTTTTTTATGTATCATGGCTCATGGCTTGCTTTGTTTTGTGCTGGTGTTAATATTTTGGGTGGATTTGGTGTCAGATCGGCGATTCTCGATGGTTCTCAACTGGAGCGCATGCAGTTCAGCAGCCTCTGAATTTTTCCTTGTAATATTTGATATTAGAGGCGTTGATAACTAAATAAAGCTATTTCTTATGTAGCAATTCATCTTGGCCCCAATATCTGCCTGTTAGCTCTCAGTTAGTTGGTTTTATCATCACTCCCCAATCTCTGCTGTGCTGAAGAACATGTATGCTTGCAGGTGGTGATGGTCAGACTTATATTAATACATATTCAATGTTCACATTATGAATCGTTCCACATGAGCTGGCTGACTGAATTGAAGTTGGAACATGAAAATGACACATGGTGGCATTTTGAAATAAATGGAAAAAGCGCAGAAAATAGGTTTGCATGGCAATGATATTGATTGCATCTTGTCGTTGACCTAACAAAAAAACAACATTCATTGTGTGTGCTTGTGTGCGTGCCACCTCTTTTTGAAACGACCGGCCTATTGAAATCTTTTGTGTACCCTGATAATCGCGACGAGCTCTGTGGGGGGAGATGATCCCATTCTGCTGCTGTTGGATGAATAAGCACAGATGTCAACCTTTTCACTGTGACTCTCACCTTGTCCACTCATTAGGAATGAAAACAGTTGCCTTTTGTTTCACGTTGAATATTACTTCATCGGAACAACAAAGGCACAATTCCCATTCATCCTGTGAAGCAGATCTCGGCAGATAAAGCCGGGCCGGCGCTGTCGAGCTCTGACCTTGTTGGCCTGACACTCTCGCAGTGTTTGGCTGGCCGACTGCCACTCAGTCCCCGGTAATGAACCAGAGCGTGAAAAGAGCCGCTGCTTTGCTACTGGGAAGTTTACCTGCAGGTCTCCTCGCTGATGTTACCTTCTTTCCAGGTGGAAGCACATCGCTGTAACACTTGGGCTCCAACTTTCCTTTCTTTCTACTCCCACTTTACCACGACAAACTTAAGAGCCTTCCTCTTCACTGTCAAGTGTCTGGTTGGTGAGAAACTTGTGAATTGAAGAGGCCGACGTGTATTATCAGGGTTCTGACCTGCCCCAGCCTCCTTTACTCTCTCTGCCTCTTTCTTCCTATACCGGGATGGAGTGACAGCTTGTCACTGTGGGTGCTCCACAATACGGCTCAGACTCCCCGACTATTGTGGAGCGCAGAAAAAGCATCAAGGTCTTCCTCTCTCTTTCCTTCACTCCTTTCTCTCTCTTTTCAAAGCAGAGAATCAATCAGCTGTACACACACACACACACACACACACACGACTCACTTCTTTTCCCTTCCATCTGTCTATTCAGCAGCCAGTGATCATTTAGACTTGACATGTATTGTGAAAAACTGAGCTGCTCTGCCTCTTTCTTCTTCTCTTTCTTTCACTCCCTTTCTCTTTCAACTGTCTGTCATTAATGTCCAGGTCTTACAATATACGAACAGAGGAGAAGAAGAAAGCGAAGAGTGAGGGATGAATTGATGGATGGGAGGATAAGCACTCAGTGTCCTTTCTTTAAAGATTTGTTATTGTACAGTACTGTCTCCCAGTCATTTTTGGTTGGTGTTTCAGTCTGAAAGCCCGTCCACGTGCTCTTTTGTATGGGAAAGCAATAAGGCCCCATTGAATGAAGCTGAATGGACCTGCCATCCTTAGGGGCTGAGGCCTGAGGACTCCTATTCTTTAGCCCCCAATCTAATTGGAGCTGAAATGAAATGGAGGTTTCTTATGAAAATAGGCTTTGTTTGGCCGCAAGGCTGGTAATTCATAAACAATAAGCAGGGCCCCATTGTGTAGATAATAATATATTCATGCTGCTGGAGATGGGGAGAAGGCAAAGCGAAGGCTGAGGATATATAAGGAGGATAGGCAGAGACAGGGATGGAGAGTGGAGGGATGAGAGGAAGGGGCGGAGGAAGACTAGGGGCTAATAGCAAATAGTGGGTCAGAGAAAATTGGTAATGGTTGGGTAGAGGCAGAGGACTTATTAGAGGAAGTGAAAGGACTAAAAGTGGGCAGGAGTGAAGACGGAGTGGGAGTTGGGGGTGAAAATGACGGGGAATAGGAGAGAGATGGACAAGATAAGAATGAGGCGAGGAGGGCGGGAGATTGGGAAATGGCTTTGAGTACTCCCAAGCCTACAGGTGACTGGTTTGGCAGCGGTGGGGGGGGGGGGGGGGAGAAGGCAAGTGAGCGAGCAGTATCTTAAAAAATGGAATGGGTTGCACAGTGCAAATCTGTGTGGTGTTGAGAGCGGTGGAGCTGATGGAGTGGATTGGTCAAGTGCAGAGATGAAGCAGAGCAAAGCAGTCGGTGTCTAACAGGCGAGGGGGGGAAGACGAGAGAGGAGACCAGTGTGTCTATAAAACTGACAGGAGGGCTTTCACCGCCCGGAGACACGATGGGTGGCTGGAAAAACAGGTGAGCTCTCGTGCCACTTTGATGCATCAGGTCTGTGTAGATTATCTCTCACTGTTATCGTCTGTAATCGCACAGGTCAAAGCCGCTTCTGTGAGATGATCCTCAGCCGAGTACACACTCTTGAAAGAGTTCCTCTCTCCGACATTCTCAAACAGCAGGACCAAAACAAGTGCTGGACTTAAGTGCTCTGTGGAGTGACGGACTGACCGAAGGGGATCCCGCTTCCTGTATCTGCTCCGAGCAGCTGTCACAGTTCATGTCACAGGCTTTTTAACCCATTTCATTGGGGGGAGTGATTCTTCCAAACTGTGCGACTGGAGACACCCATTCCTCTGGAGGCTTCCTCTGCGCTGCAACCTTGACTTTCGATTTTTTTTTTTTTTTCTTCCTCTTATCTTTTTGACTAACAGTATATCCTGGACAGAGTTTTGGGACAAGTGGAAGGGAGAGGATGTTGAGGACATGAATGCAAAACTGAAATTGTAAACACGTCTGATTTTGATTTTACTGCCTAAAGAGATAGATGTCTTAACTAATGGTGAGTAAACCTGGAATGGCATCTTAATGTGGGTGGACTTGAACTGAGTTTGTGCGCGTCTGTCTGTCAGAGTGTGTCTGGGGGAGTTTTGCATGCTCCTGCACAGGAAATAGGAAAGATTTGATCTGCATGTGTGCACACAGTATATGGAGGAAAATGCGATGAAGTGCAATGTCAAGTGTCCGAAGTAATCCGCGTAGTTTAACTGTGGTCCACAGTCCACGCCGATTCTTTCTTAGGAAAGTTGCTCTGTCAACACTACGTGCAACTTCTTAGCAGTGAAGGAGTCGTTAAGGTATGCAGAGAACAGAAAATGTCATATTTAATTATATAATTAATCAGTCATGGTGTTAACAGGACAGATAACATATGACTTTGTATCCTCTTAAGAATGCTTCTTTTACCAGTTCTTTTATTTATAATTTATAGGGGAAGATTTAAATGTTCTCAAAATATTTGTTATACTGACTGAAATAATTGTGTAAACAATGCATTTAGCCTTCTTTTTCGTGTTGCTAGATGGGTGTATTGGCCAAGAGGTGGTGGTATTTACTTAGGTCCAAACATGTGTGATCCTTGTGCACCTGGTACCCTGAGTTTTTAGGTTAAGCCACTAGATGTCAGTATTTACCAACATATGAACCAGAGTTGCAGCACCTCTTCCTCACTCCACCACGAGACCAGATTCAGCATAAAGCTGAACGTATGCCCCGATATCCTCTTGGTTTACTTGCCTGCGTGTGCGCATGGTGTTTATGCAAATTAATTGATCTCAACAATGTGACCATATAATATAAAGTTAATTAGTAAATTAGCGTGAATGCTCTGTTTTTAATGCTTTAGCAGTGTTTTAGATATTTCAAATGACACTTTCACTCGCTTAATCTCAGCAGGCAGATTCCCTGAAAGTCCCTGAAAGAAAAGCGGAGATATTGCCTTTATGTTTTGGCCTTGGCTAAGACTGTAGACTTGAATATTTAATTGCATGTCACAGTAAAGGTTATGCATGTATTCTTAATATAGTTACTCCTACCACGAGATGGCAATCACACATAATGAAAATCCCCTCAGCTGTCTGGATCTGTGCGTGTGTGTGTGTGTGTGTGTATGGGGGGGGGGGGCATGGAAGGGGCTCGGTGTTTATGCTCTCCACATGTAGGCTTTTTGCATATAACAAGATGTCTTCCCATTGGTGTTTTTGGATTTGTTTGCCTCTATCCTTCGTGTGTGTGTCTTTTCATTAACCTGCAGTATTTAGTGAGTATCTGTGCGAGCGGAGCTGGATGTTTCCCTGCTGGAGGTCCTTGTTTGTTTTGTTTATTTGCATGCAGCAAAGTGGTTGCTGGCGGTGCTGGTCACTACAAGTGGCTGGCATTCGGCAGCCTGGTAATCAGGCTGCGGGCAAACTGGGTGGCAGCGCTCCGAATGGTTTGCTGGAGATTATCCCAAAATTATCCATGAATTATCCCCCAGAATTACGCCATTCCTGTCAGGCCTTGTCCATTGATGGGACTGGGATGAGGGAGAGTGTTGGACGAAGAAGTGTGTGTGTGTTGCACGCGTTGTCAGGGGGAGATTTGGATGGAGCCAGCGTTGGTGTCTGTGTCATGAAGCGTGTATTTCTCTGTGTGTGTGTGTGCTCTGTAATGACTCTGGCAGTGTTGGTACATTGGGGTAATGGAGCATGGTAATCCACATCAAACAGCTATTAGCAGCAGATTTTACTCATAAAAGTCACTAGTTACAGTACGAGGAAGGACAGAAAATTAACATACATCTAGCAACCTGTGTACTTTTTTATTTTCATTTTTTTTTTTACTCCCGCGGCCGGTGCTTTGTTTTTCCAATAGGCATTTTTTTATTGTGCCAAAAAGAAACAATTGTGCTCGAATCTAATGCAACAGAAGTTTGGCGTCCAGCCCTCTAACTAAACTATCATCGAATCCCTAAAATCTGCAACAAGCTGCCGTGTAAATGTGTGTGTCAACATTTTCACGAGAGGTATTTATTCCCAGAGCTACAGGTTTTCATGCCATTTGGAGCATTGTATTAAATTCATTTCTGTGTGGCTGCTGTCACTGCACATCGCGCTGTCATTATAGTCTGGGTAGATAGGAGGGACTAGTTGCCTGCTTGTGTATGGCTGCTGGAGCCCCAGGAGGATGAATAGTGCTGGTGAACCTCTCTGCGATAAGTGTTCGGTAAACGGGTCAGTGGATTGTCCTCCGAGGCTCAATCTGAGCTATTTTCCCTGACTGAGAACACAAATTATCCTTCGCATTCATCCCATAAACAGACCACCAGCGGCGCAGACTCCACGTAGTTTGTTGTGGATGCGTTTGTGGGCTCAATCACCCTGTTTTTCTTGTGCTTTGGCTGAACACGGGGCCGCTTGTACATGTGAACCACAGTATGGGATAACGCATGCACGCTTTCACCCACTCGACAACAAAGTCCAAATGCAGCGCCGGCGAGCAGATGAAAGCACGACTATTGAAGATGAGAAAACAATTACAGTTGATGACGTAGCGGGTGCAAGTGGAGGATGAGAATGAAACACACACACACACGGGCAAGGAAGAGGAAAACGGTGAGAGGCAAAGGGGAAAGAGAGGGAGAGGCCAAGGTGGCGAAAGGTTAAGTACTCTTTTTTTTTTTTTTTTTTTGGATGCTGTACTTCCTGCAGGGCCTTGTTCCTTGACCTGCTGGTTAGGGGAGGGAGGTAAAAAAAAAAAAAAAAGGAGAGAGAGAAGGGGGGAGAAAAGGCTAAAGCTGCATGTGAGGTTGCAAGGTGAGAGCTAAAATGGGAGGAGTATTTGCCTCTGGCTGATGGGGAACAATTGGACACACAAGGAGGCACGCACACACACTCGAACCAGAAACAAAAATGGACATTCTCACACACGCACACACGTACACACTCACTCATGCACACACTTAGAACTACAGTCCCAGCAGGCTATGAACTTCAGTGCAGTTGTTGCCATGGCGATACACTGAGTTGCTGACCCCCCGACTCCATTTTTCCTGCCGCTTGGCTATTGAAAGAGATGATTGACAAGTGTCCAAATGTCAGCCGACCCAGCCGGCCGCACAGATGGGGGGGGTGGAGGTGGGGGAGGGGGGGGGAGGGCGGGAGTGGGGGAGCCATTTTATGTTACTTTCACTCACAGGGAGGATGGTGTGTGTGTGTGTGTGCGTAGAGATACATATATGCATTCATTGAGTGTCTGTTAAGGCTGAACAAGTACTAACAAATAGTCCTTAAACATAGCAATCACAATAAATTGTGTCGACCCCCTGACGCTAAGGATACTTTGAACGAACAAATCCCCAGAAATACAAACGCACACATACTGTAGATGTATTTACACACACACTTATACTGACCTGCACAAAGAAAGCTTCCAAAGAAAGCCCCTTTTGAATGCGAGACAGGGTCGTATATTTGTCTTTTGAGCCGCACTGATAACCCATTCAGTGAAAAGCTGGATTGGTTGGTGGTGGTGGCGGCTATTGAGTTTTTAGTGTTTAGTGCTCTCTGCTGTGCCGTGTGCATATTTATGTGTGCAGCCCTGATGGACTGAATCTGCATAAATAAAATCCACTTACATTAAATATGATAAACCGTAGTTTACATGTGGCGGTGAGTCGTACACAAACAGCTCCGTGTTGTCTACTAGGCTTTTGCTTATTTCTGTATATTTTATTCCCACCTTTTTACCTCCTGGTTTTTGTATCCTCTCTCTCCCTTTCTCACTGTCTCATTGTCCGCAGGCTTAAAGGGATCGGTCTTATCTTGATCACCCACAGCAACACATTAACCTCTCCTCTCTTATCTCTACACTGGTCATTAGTGCCAAAACCCTTAACGTCCTATTGACAAGGGCCACCAAACTCTGCATCTGTGTGTGTGTGTGTGTGTGTGTGTGTGTGTGTGTGTGTGTGTGTGTGCATGCGTTGAGTTATCGTATGTGACATGCGGTTGAGATCTGCTGAGTTGGTGATCTGAGCCGATAACATTATTAGCCTGTGGTGTGTTGTGTGTGTGTGTGTGTGTGCAAAATATAGCGAGAGAGAGTGAGAGGGGGAAAAATGCTGTAATATTACTTTAAAATGTATTTGAGATTATGAACAGGTGATAATGGATATTTATGTGCTTTTCCTTTTTGCTTTGAAAACATCTGGTTAATGAGTTTCTGACTTATTTACTAGATGAAATGAAATAAGGTCTGAATCACCCTCTCCTCCCACCTGAATACTTTGCAGGAAGATGTAATAATTCAAAAGCCTAGTCATCACGTTTTGCCACGAGACCATTTAGAAAGTATTGAGGGAAAATAAAAATGTACTTCCTGCCTCTAATGCGGCGGTAGTGGTGTTGAATGGGTTACTCCATTTGCTGCTGATGGAGCATTACACTTCAGCTCAGTCAAACAGCTGTGAACAGCAGCGAGTGTATCGCAAATGAAATCAATTCAATGATATCATGTCTTGACACACGGCAATCAAATCACTTAATATTAGCACCTGCTTTAAACACTCCTTGAGGGGTTTTGAAATACAAATAAAAACAAAATCTATCCTCACGTAAATCATTCGTTTTTCACTTCGGTCTGTTCAGGGTCACATGTGCTACAAATTTACAATGTAAAGACAAAATAAAATGTTGTTGTTGTTGTTTTGCATATGTTAGTGTCTCTTTTACAGACGCATCATTAAAAATCCGTTCATTCTGACTGAAACACAAAATCCCGTTTCTGATAATACATGTCACGGAGGAATTTTTAGTTTAGAGTTAAATGTGTGCCACTGTTTGTCTCTAAATGCAGTACTTATCTGTCTGTCTCCTCCTGGCCCCGTGTGTTAGTGGGGCTGACAATCTAACAGGTTAAAAGAATAATTGCAACTCTATTTACCCCAAACAGCCTCTCCTCTGCACATAATTACATCCACACACACACACACATGTGCACAGACGCACTATCACATACTGAGGCACACTCATAGAGAGAGAGAGAGAGAGAGAGAGGGAGAGAGAGAGAGAGAGAGAGAGGGAGAGTCCCTGCACTAATATTTAGGTAGTAACAGTCATGTGTTTGAGTGAACCCTCCTCTTGTCCTCCTCTTCAACGCAAAGCACTGTTAACCACCGGCACTCACTGAGAGAGGAATACACCCCGCATTGACCGCACTCATCGGGTTGTGGGTGTGGATGTGCTGCATGTGTGCGTGTGAGAGAGATTGAGAGATGTGTATGTGAAAATATTGTGACAATACCATCCTCCGAGGTGAGGGGCTCTATAGCGAGTAATTTATGAAAATACTGCGAATAATAGGACTGCAACTAATGGTTATTTTCATTATTGAATACTCTTGATTTTTTTGTTGTTGTTGTTGATTAATCGATTGACTGTTTAATCTATGAAATGTCAGAAAAATTACTGTTTCCCCAAAGCATGCTTGTTTTGTCCAGCCAAAAATATTCAGTTTTCAGTGATATAAAACAAAACAAATAGCACTGGGAAGGCTGGAAATAATAATAATAATAATAATAATAATAATAATAATAATAATAATAATAATAATAATAAACTTTGGCATTTTAGCTTGAAAAATTACCTAAAGAATTGATGTCAAAATTATTGCTCTGACTAACTGATGGACTAATAAAACAATACATATATATTCATATGTTTTTTTCAGAGACTAGAATTAAATGATAATATTTATTGACTTGTTGGGATTATTTTTACTAGCATACTGTCTTAATAATTGCTGCAAAATGATTATGTCAGTGCTTCATAGAATGGGATCAGCCTAATCTGTGATTAACTCCACAAATTCAAGTTTTATGAAGCTCACTTTTGCTCAATAATCAGAACCAGAATCAGCTTTATTGGTCAAGTATATTTACACAAAATATAGAATATGACTGGTTTCTAGTGGCTGCTGTCTTATAAACATTAACATACAGCCAAAACAAGGACAACAAAGCTGAGCAAAGATTAAACTAGAGCGGCAACGATTGGTCGACTAATAGAGAAATAATAGTCAGCTATTTTAATAATCAAATTATTAGTTTTTCATGCAAAAATGGCAAAAAATGCTCTTTTCAGCCTCTTTTCCCTGCTTTATATCATTAAACTGAATCTGACACTTAGAGACATCATCTCGGACTTTGACAAACTGGGATGGACATTTTTTTTTACAATTTTCTGACATTTTATAGATTAATTGATTTAATCTAGAAATTAATCGGCAGGTCAATCGATAATGAAAATAACCCAAGTTGCAGCTCGATTAAACATAACTACTATGTGCAGACAAGTAGGTGAGAAGCTGTATATTAGTAAAAACAACCAATAATGTTTATACAGGTCAAACTGTTAAAAATAGTGCTGTAATTATTTTTTGTATGGGTAATGCAATAGTTAGTTTAGTTTATATGCAACACATGCATATACACATCTATGGACAATATACAGGCTTCAGTTAACTTCAATTTAAATTTGACAGTGATGGATAATATGTAAATGTTATTGCACAATCTGTATAATCAGACTGTAATATATATATTTAGAATTTGTAGGATCTGTAGATGATTTAAATAGAAAAACATTATTTTACATGAACGTTATATCTATACATATTTAGACTTCTGCTCCAGGTACAGTCCCTGTATCCAGTCTTCAGGTGTGTGTGCTTTCAGCCTGCAGCTCAGCGATGCAGTGCCCGTCCTCAGACAGTGGTGGTGCTGCTGCTGCATTGTGATTAACGACTGCTGCAGCCGTACTGTGGATCCACTCACGGCTCCCGGCATTACATTAGGAGACATTATCTAAATACTCAACAAAGTGAAATTGAATTTAGGGCTCCGTCTCCAGCTCCCCCCCCCCCCCTCCCCTCTGCTGGTTCAACTGGGCCGCTCTAGGATCCCATTCTCTCCTTATTGTTGGAGCAAGTCGAGCAGGATCCTCTGCTCCTCATCCACTCTCAAATTGAATCAGTCTCAATTTGACCTTTTATGTACCAGAATCTGCTACAGATGTACAGTACGTGCATGCAAGTAACGTTTGACTCGTGTGTGCGTGTGTGTGTGTGTGTGTGTGTGTGTGTGTGCGCCCACATGTGCCCCCGTGTCAGCTCGCATTGCTCACAGTGAAGTGGGGAAACAGCATCTCCCTATTTGCCGCAGAATAGACCAATTAGTGTTTAGCAACAGAGCAGGAACCCATGTGAATGTGTCATTGATTAGCAGGATTTGGCTAATCATCACATCTCATAAACTCACCCGCTAATGTCAGCTGGATCTCCTACAGTACGCCTCCTTCTCCTCGCTCAATCTATCCCTCCATCTCCTCTCCTTCTCCTTTCAGCTCCCTCTTCCCCGGCTGTCTTTCCGCACTTGTCTTTTTGCCCATCTGTCTCCGTCTGTCTTCTCTCCCTTCCTTCCTCTGTTTTTTATCCCCTCTTCTCAATTTCTTCCTTCCTCTCTTCTTCTTCTTCTTCTTCTTCTTCTTCTTTCTTCTTCTCTTTTTTTCCCCCAACACTGGAGGGTTTACAGTAGAAGGAGCTGAGCGGATGCTGTCTTTCCTCCTCGTGCATCAGGAGAGGAGAGTCTGCTCTGCTGCTGATCTATAAAGGCACTATGTACTTTTTAATTTTAATTGTCCACTCTGCAGTTATATTTAACGGCCTTTACTGTACTCCTCACCATTGCTGGGAAAAAAGCATCTTTTCATGTTTCTCAATTTTTGACATATCTTTAAAAGACATCATCAATAAGAGAAAGAAAATGCCTCACACTATCACTATCAGCCATCCAAATCTATGTTTAATTGTTTAATAACCTTGTTTAATTGAAAGCTCCCTTTTTTGAATTTTGTCATTTCAGGTCAAAACAGAGAGAAAATACATGAAATAAGGTTGTTAGAAAAAAACAACAATAGCTGATGTCTATGAAGTGCCTTATCCCTAATCTAAAGTAAATTTTACGACCTTGGCTTCAGATGCAACTGGGCAAAGTGACAAAGCAACAGTATGTTTTTATGAGCGAAAATGTGTTTTCTTTTTTAAATGTAATTAACAAAATGTCACTCGCTTTCAGAAGGTTTTAACTACTAGTATATTATAGGGCTGCAACTAACCATTATTTCCATTATTAGTTAGCCTTCAATTATTGTTCTTGATTAATCCTTCTGTGTGTTAAATGCCAGAAAATAGGGAACAATACCTTTTACACTTTCTTAAAGCTCAAGGTGACATCATTGCGTTGCACTCCAACACCTAAAAATATTCAGTTTACTATCAGATAAGACAAAGAAAAGCAGCAAATCCTCACAATTTAGAAACTTTAACAATTAATCAAAATAGTTGCAGGTTATTTTTGATTGACTAATCATTTCAGTCCCAGTATATTACATTGTTTTTATTTGTTAAATAGCACAAGTATAGCTCTTAGAGCCGAAACCTTAACTGTTATAGAAAATTGTAATTTGACCTTTAGTGACCACGGTGTGATTATTTGAACTGGATTTAATAAATTGCCATAATATTTTAATTAGGGATGCAAAACCGAACTGTTCAATGATGTAAATAAACGAGCCGTGGGCTTGTTGAACCGTTGCACCACAATATTAAATACAGGCCTGCTAATTATTTGATGAGGTGCCAGAGACGTAGAAGAGACAATTATCTGAACATAGGCCTACTTGACCATTAACTATCCTGCCTTATTTCATGTATAAAATCAGGTGTTATGGCTTCATATAATATAGAAATATAATTTAATACTATCAACCAATCAATCTCTATATATTTTGGAGTTCAAACCCATTGGAAATGGTTATGTACATCTTCTCCCTAATGTGTAAAACAAACCAGACCGAAACTGTGACCCAAAACCGCAACACAAACAGAACCGTGGGCTTGTTGAACTCATTTTAACTGAGCTTGTTTTTAATAAATCTCCAAGTACACTTAAATCGAACCACTTACTCGGATATTGACTGTATTAGCTGCGATGCGAACAGGAAGAAGAGTTTTTTCTTGATTCATTTCATCTCTCTGCTTTTGAATAAGAAGAAATTAAATTAGTGGTTTTGGAGCTTTTGTGTGTTGTGTAATAGGTATTAGTTATCATATTAATTAGCATCTGTTTGACACAGTATGGTGGCCAGCTGGGAGCATGAAGGAGGACATGCGGTGTGTGTGTGTGTGTGAGAGAGGTTGCAGGGATGGGGGGGGAACTCACAGCGTTTGATTTGTTGTGTTGCTAATGTGACACTGATTATACAGGTCAGAGTAAAACAAAGCGGTGAGACGCTGCAATGCTAATACAGACGCTGTGATAACAGGGTTTTCATCACACACACACACACACACACACACACACACACTCTCAAACACAGATAGACCGATATACCTTCATGTGAACGTATACACATGTACATCTACGCGTTCTCGTGTCCTTGTGAAACACGTGCAGAGACACACCAACACACTCATGACACACACAGTCGCAGGTCATGGAAAAACGTCTCACAATGACTTCAGCAAACCACACTGAGCCGCTTTTTTTTTTTTTGTTGTTTTTGTAAGAGGTAGACTGTTGCCATGGAGAGAAGAGGTTAGTGAATTTGACCTATGCTATCATGCTAGCTTTGGTCCCGCAGCTGTAATTTCAAATGAGAGAAAAAAAAAATATGTTTCTCACTGAATTGATTTATCCCTATGTTTATGAGTAGATAAGTGCAGTGATGCTTAGATGGAGGGTTATTTTCATGGGGTGACTCTTTTGTGTGTATTGTGTTTATCTAGGCCACTGTTGATGTAGGGAGTACTGTAGCTCTTTTGCTTTCTTTGTGTTTGCGTGTGTGTGTGTGTGGGTTTTTTTTTTTTTTCCTGTATGCGCGGCTGTCGTGTTTGTGTGTGTACGCCAATCTCCACCGCAGGTAACGGCAAAGGCATGGGAGACATTGTGGTTTTATGAAGAGCGGTGCGTGATCAGACAGCCCTGCAGCAGTAACGAAATCAATCACAATAGGAATGGAAAAACTAAAAGTGACTAAATAACATACAGTATGTTTGTTCTGATTTAGTCACCGCATAACCTGCTCTTCCATTTAAACTGAGCCAGTCTGGTGGCCTTGGTTCAGCTTGCACTACCTTGAGAAGAAAATAAAACGCATCTCTTCTAGGGCTGGGATGATACACCCATCTCCCGATTCGACACTATCACGATACTTGGGTGCCGATTCGATATGTATTGCCATTTTTACAGTAAGTATTGCGATTCTACAAGAATTGCATTTGATATTATGAATTATTGCGATTTTTGTTTACTTTTTTAACACTAGACTATGGGGAAAAAATTTAATCATACACTTCTTGGGACTTTTACTTTGGAAACTGTCTAGATTGATACAATAAAAATGTTTGATTTTCACCATGTATGTAGTCTGAGATGTCGTCCTGAAGTCAAATATATCAGTCACTCTCAGGCATTATTTATGAATTTTTTTTCCAGTAACCCTAAAATCAAAGAATAAAGACATTTCCCTCACAAATTAGTGGCAATTTATCTTTAATTTTAAGGGACATGTAATGTTTTATACTTCTGGTGAATATAATCCAATCAATCTATTATTTCCATATATGTATTTTGTATACACAGTTCCCTTTGTTAACACCTTATTTTGAAAACCGGACGTAGCCACACGTGTATACTTCCGCTAACTTCATCAAGTCCATCGCAAGCTCTTACCGTTAGCTCCGTTCTCTTTATACATCCATGGTCAGCTCCATCGCGGCCGTTTGAATGCATTTAACATAAATGTCAGTATATGGGTGCTCTACAATTGTAACGTCGGCCGATTTTACCACAGAGATGAGAGTGACGGTTGGCTCAACCGCACGTTACCGCAATACGATAACGTTTCCTGTCCGTGACAGAGTTAGCATGCAGCTTTAGCCGTGATGTCTAGCTCTGCTTTTCCTGGTAATGTGTGAAACCCAAAGTGTTTCCATACTTTACTGTAGGTGTAGTGTTTACCACTTTGGATTTAAAATGTGAGGGTGCAGGTCGTATCCACGCCGACCCTCTGCTGTTTTCTGCTTTGTCGCTTCGGCTCGCTGCGGTTTGTTTTGGTGACGGATACGGAATGCATATGAGGTCATGTTACTCTACAACAATAAAAGCGCTAACTTCCTGCTACCTCCACATAGACTCAAATGAAGCAAATATATTGATTCTGGTATTAAATAATCAATTTAAAAATCGTAAAAAAAAATCGTGATACATAGGTGAATCAATTTTTTTCCCCACCCCTAATCTCTTATTACCCGCAGCATCAGCCAGCTTTACATCATTTGACACATTTAATCCAAAACAGAATGTGTGTGAGTGCAACATATGGAAGACGACAAGAGAGCAAATAGGGAGCCGAGATATGGTCGTCTGTCTGGCTTTTGGGGTAATTTGCCGGGGCCGGGTGTGAATGTTGGTCGAGATGGGCGGCGACGTGTCAATCATGTGTCTGACAGGGCCTTGTATAGGTTGTCATGTTGCCCGGCAGCCGAGGCAGAGGAGCGCACGGACCCGGGGGCCACGCGGGGGTCACCGTCTGCCCTAAACGGTCCCCTTGACAGCACGGGGGTGCAGATAGGCGAGGCGTTGCTCCGAGGAGGTCAGCCCAGGGGTGATTCAATTCTCTGTGTTTTGGCGCCGGGAGATTGTGTGCTCACCTCTGTCAACCCCTCCGCATACAGGTCAGCAAAAATAAGATGGGAGACTCACAACAGCGGAGACGAGGGTCGACATGAGAGAGAGAGAGAGTATAACCCGAATGTATGTATGTATAATTCACCAAACAAGGTTGTGTCTCTTTCCATCCTTTCTCCAGTCGTCTGCGCGGGCAATGTACTGGACACCAATGTGCCTCTTATAGTTCTCAGCTGACCCTTAAAGGCCCCAGTGGGGATACCGAGGGGGGTGACTTTGCTCCTGCAGCCTGGGAGACTTCCATATTCATTGTTTCCCTTTTTTCCCTCTCTTCATATACCTGTTATCTCTCTTTCTATTGTCTGTCTGCACTTCTCTATTTTACTATGTACTCTCAATTTGTCTTTCAACTTCCACCTCCCCGGGGACGCTTCTCACCTTGCGCCTATATGCCGAGGATGTTTACACGGGTCGGTGTTAGGTAGTGTGTGTGTGTGGCCCTGTCATTATTGGGGTGTAATACGAATCAATCGTGTGCTAATTCTCTCAGGAATGTCAGCAAAAGTGTGGACTGTGGAGGTGAAGGTTTTTTGCAGCAGTGATCAGTTTGTGTTGAAGAGCTTGTTAAACATGTTGCACCTGCTAAAGGACACAGAAGTAGTAAGTCCTTCAACCCAGAATATTATGGGCATAAAATGACTATTATTGAGGACTTGCACACAACAAATGTGGGTGTCGTATCACATCTTCACTCGTGTGTGTGTGTGTGTGTGTGTGTGTGTGTGTGTGTGTGTGTGTGTGTGTGTCAGGAGAACGAGTGGGAACTACCATCTGGTAGTGAAGGCCAGAAGACCGTTGGAGCCGTGTTGCCCTACCCTTGTCAGTGGCAGCTGTGTGTGTGTGTGTGTGTGTGTGTGTCTCTCTGTTGCACATGTATGTGAATATGTTTGCACAACATTATGTCTGTGTGTGCGTGCTCACTATAATTACGAACCGCCATGGGTGTCACAGTACGATCAGACCAGTAACGGTCATCATGTGTTGACACATGTAGTTTCCGTTCCCTCCTCGTCGTGTGGTTCTGCAGCAGCGAACCTCTGAGTGACTCGTACAGTAACGGCTGTGGAGCGGCCATAACTTGATGTTTTGATGTTTCGCTCGTGTCTGGTGCTCAGTTTTCTGATTTAATTGATTTAATCTCCGGCTGCAGCTAAGGATTTATTTCATTTTTGCTTAATCTAACGATATTTTCTTGATTAATCGATTCATCGTTTGGTCTATAAAATGTAAGACACTGGTGAATTTGGCGCACCCAAGGTGACGTCAAATTGCTTTTGTCCAACCACCACCAGTCCGAAAATGAAAAGATATTCTGTTCAAGATCACATCAGGCAAAGAAAAGCAACAAAACAATGAATCAGTTATCGAAATAGCTGTCAATTAATTTTCTACCGCTCCGTTCATTGATTAATCGACGAACTGTTTCAGCTGTCAGTGTTTTATTTTGGTGGCGCAACCCTGATCACAGATTTAGTCTTGTTGAAGTGAGTAACGTGAGGATTAGTAGATAAATAGACTAGTTGATGGACAGAATAACAACTATTTTGATAATGGATTAATTATTCAAGTCATGTTTTTATATCATTGTTAAAGAAATATCTTTGAGTTTTTGACCGTTGGTTGGACAGGCTATTTGAATATGTCACCTTGGGCTTGTTTAGGAAATTCTTAGTGCATATTTTTCTCTATTTGTTGAAATTTTGTGGGCCGAGTGATTAGTCAATGGAGAATTTAATTAGTTATCTGCAGCCCTAGTGAGGATTGCCCTTTTCCATGAAGTACTGGATTATATGACTGATGTACTGTATGAGCAGTGACCACAAATTAAATGTGTCCCTGACACCTATTTGTGACTTGAAAAAGTTCGCCAATGGTTAAATTGAGCCAAGAACAAAACATTTCACGGCCATGATGAGCAGACTGCCCCACATCTGTACGATTTCCTTTCATTTCAGTAAAAATCAACATACAGAGGTTCTTATTTTGTAGTTTTGAGCAGGGACACTTTGGAAAACTGTGGGTGCAGTATGAGCCCCTGTTTATTTACTGTACTCTGGGTTGGATTTTCCCAACAAACCTCATAACCACAATGCCACTGGACAGCCAACTGTGTATCGGAGCTTCCATGAACACACCGCCAAGGAAGATTCAAGGATGTCCCCACTTGCAGTAACATTATAAATTAAGTAAGGGATAATGACCGGCTCGCTGTACATTATCCCGCCTATTACACGACTACTTACTTCAATAATTGGCACAAAAACTGTCCGCCAGAGTCCGAAATCAGAACTGCGCCCATAGCAACGGTCTGCTATACATAGCAACGGTCTGCTATAAAGAAATAAACCAACCGTAGAACGCCGTGATTGACCAATCAGAATTGAGTATTCAACACAGCTGTGTAATAATCAGATAAAATGTTTACTTCACTGGTTAACCTCAAACAAGGTTTCAATAGGCTTAAACACGTGAAATGGAGTGGTATTTTAAGATGAGTAAAATGAAGCAAAAGACACATGTTCTTGGCACGAGTTTGGGAAATGAACCTGGGTCATTGGATTTGAAAATAAATACTCTAAATCCAGCACACCAATCCCCCGTTACTTTTGACTACACAATTTCTATTTCAGTCGAGCATCCTTCACATAAAGAAGAAGTGATGATTCGATTTCAACACTTGGCTTAAAATGTACAAAACAAGATTTGGAAACCTATGTTAATGCAGTAATAATATGAGTTTTTCACAATCCGAGCTTGTTCCCAGTTTGAGGCATTTGCCAACTTTTCAAATCTAACTGAACCCGCTAAGTGTCTCTTCTTCCCCTTCATCTCTTCTTGTTCATTCTACCCCTCCTCTGCTCCCCCCTCACTCCAATCCCAAGGGCAAGCCAAAGGCTGACAGCTTTGTTTGTGTTCTCCACTAAGTGATTTTTAATCAACTGGTCTGCATGAGTCCTCCCAAGGGCCGGAGCAGCAGAGGCTGTGAGAGATTGAGCTGAGGGCTTGTGGATGCCTGGCGGGAGATAGTGGAGGTGAGAAGAGCAGCAGACTATACGTCCACAGTAAGCCGGCTAATTTTGAAAACGCTATTTATGTTTAAAAAAAAAAAACGAATGTGTGTCCACATTAGCGTTTTCAAGTTGATGTTGTCTGAATCTCTGTCCATTTCAAATACCTGAACAATAAGAAAAAGGCCAAATCGCTTCCCTTTTCTGACGGCAAACAACAAAACTGCTGACGTGATCACCTACACATAACCCAACACATTATTTAATTGTTCTTATTTACATATTTTTCTCTTCTGCCCTATACACACACACTTTCAAGACAGCGGATTATCTTTGAGGTTTCTAGTGGAAGCAATTGTGAAACTGCGAAAACGGTATCAGACAACAAATTCAATAGTGATTACAAATCAGAAAAAGAAAATATACCGCTTAGTTAGACCAAAGTTATTGTAATTTCCACATATCCTTCTATAAATTAATCTTCATTTTGGGATAGCGTTAAACATCACAATACTCAACGAACGCTGGTTGTGGCATGCATAATGAGTGCTGTTTACTTAACTGTCGGTTAGGTTAGTTTCTAATAACAGCAAATAACATTAGCACGGGCAACTAACGTTAACGTTTGTTGCCCGTGCTAATATTATGGTGGCCGAGGAAGCTGCGGCAATCACAAGGTAGCCATGCCCTAAAGCATATCCTGCTTTATCGTCTATTTTACCCTAAATGGGATCAAAATTTACTAAATGAACATTCGGCTTCACCTCTCAGACCCCGGAGTTGCCCACTGGTCGAATCACAATTTTCCGACAGCAAAGTCATCTTACAAAATCAACATAAATACAGCTTAATGACAACACCCGTATTGTGTCATCGGCTGTAGTAACATCTAAATGAGTCATCACAGAGAGAGTGAGAGGCCACAGGAAGTTCTTAACAAAAACTTCTTGGTGCTACACAGTCCCCAACAATGTCTGTGCAGGCTTATTAGGGATGCACCGATCCGAGTTTTTCAGTCCCGATAGCGATACCTGGGCTTTGGGTATCGGCCGATACCGAGTACCGATTAGATACCAGTGTTTAATTAACAAGCTGTATGCCTCACTGTGTAAAAGTGACTGGTATCATTTTTTTATGTGTAAGGCAACATCCGGCTTGACTTAAAGCTGAAGTATGCGAGATTGGAGCAAATATGATTTAAAAAAAGTTATTTTTGTAAAACGGTCGCTATATCGTGACAGTAGTACATGAAACAGGTAACCTGAAAAAAATCATGTGCCTCTGTGTCCTCCGGTGCTCCTAACGGCATCTGCAAGATTTCACAGACCGGAGGAAAACAAGCAGTCAGAGCTGATCTGAGGTCTGCTGTCCATCTGCTGTCTATGAGAGCCAGCTGTCAATCACTCGCGAACTCCGACCAAACGGTCAAACTAGGCAGCGCTGATCAGATATGAATCAATATTCTGTTACTGTAATGCCTATTTCTCGCCTCAAATGTTTTCAGAATCATCTTGTAGTGTACAGTTTAGCTGTAAAATGAGAAAGTTTGTGACACGGCCGCCATTGTGAAATCTGTTGAAGGAACGGCAAGTTCCGGTCACATGACCGGAGCACAGCCAATAGGAACACTCTCTCTCTGAAATGACCTGTGATTGGTCAAAGTCTCCCGTCACGGGCTAGATTTTCTAAAGCCTGAAAATAGAGCCATGAGGAGGTGCAGAAGTCTAGTTTTCTCTCAGAACACTTGAATTACAATATGCTGAAAGGTTATTATGGATTTTTTGCCCAATGATGCCAAAAATATACTGCCTACTGCCACTCTAAACATCGCTTTGCTAACTTTGTGAAACAAAATATAACAAATAAATACATAGATACATAACATAAATTTAGTGACTTGTTATTCATTATTAAAATAAGAAATCGTACACCAAAAACTTGGCAAAAAAGGAATAACAATTCAAGTGTAAAATGCAGCAACAAGTTGGTCAAAATTTAAACAGGAATTAAAATGCCAGTATATAATGTATGTAGTATATAAACATAGAGTTGAATTGAACAGATCGTCCGCATTGTCCGACCGATATCTGATCCAGCTTTTTGAGTCAGCATCGGTCCGATATCCGATTCGGTATTGGTATCGGTGCATCCCTAAGACTTATGTTATTGTTTCCAAAAAGCTGAGTTTTTTCCTGTTCATATTAATGAACCATTTTAATATTTATCCATTCTGGGAACTGTTTTTGAGAAGCTTAGATTTTGAGGCGAAAAACTGCAGCTTAGTGTGAATATAAGGGGGGAAAAAAAATGTTTTTAAATGTGTCTGTCTTAGTGTGGCTGTAGATAAAGTACTGAAGGGTGATAGTGGAGGCTGGTGCAGGTCTGGGACAAACAGGTGATGCTTTAGAAAATCAGTAAAGTTGAATTGGATTGATTTATTTCCAGTGGGTTTTTTTTTCAGTGTTACAGTCTTTTCTATGGACAGGGCTGCCAACTTTTCCATTCAGTTTGGAGTGATATAGTAAAATTACTTCCTATTTTACATGGTCACTCATAGTCAGGGTCATCCTGAACAGGATCACATTGAAAATTTCAGGAAACCTCAAAGAGTTTGAACATGGGGACATTTTCATGTGTTACAATGTATTTTGAGGTGATTTTTTCATTTAATTTTCTATAAAAGAAAAAGAAAAAAGTGTAGTGTGAAATAACTTAAAATTTGACACTGTCATAGTCAGGGTCATTCTGAAGAGGACACCATTGACCATGTCAGCAAACCTGTTAATGATTTTTTTATGACAGTTCAAATATGAGGAAATTATGAATGCTATAATGTAATATAAGCTAACTCCCTGAAATGTTCTCCAAAACTGTACGGTATAATATCTTGAAATTGTACATTGTCGTAGTCAGGGACATTCTGAACATGACTCCATTGGAAATTTAAGCAAACTTCTGAGGGAAAACATTTATTTATTTAATTCATGAGAGTTTAAAAGTGAGGACATTTTCAATGTGTTACAATATCATTTGAGCTCACTTTCCCTGTTCAGTAATGTATGGTTAAAATGACTTATGGTCAGAGTCAGGAATGTTTTGAGCAGAAATATATACAGTATATATAAATAAAATGTGAGAAATTATTGCTGAAATGATATGGTCAAAATCCAAACAACGGCTCACTTGACAGCAGTGTTTAAGGGTTGCTGCTGTTGCTGCTCTGTCTTGTCTAGAGAAAACTAAACTTCTGCACCTCCTCGTGGCTCTGTTTTCAGGCTTTAAAAAATCTAGCCCGTGACGGGAGACTTTGGCGAATCACAGGTCATTTCAGAGAGAGAGCGTTCCTATTGGCTGCTCATTCAACGGAGGCAGCTGTCAATCACTTGCAAACTCCGGTCAAACTAGCCAGCGCTGATCAAATATGAATCGATATTCTGTTACTGTAATGCCTATTTCTCACCACAGATGTTTTCTGAAACATCTTGTAGTGTACTGTTTAGCTGTAAAATGAGAAAGTTTGTGACCCAGCAGCCATGTTGAGATCAGTTGAGGAAATACCAAGCACCGCCCACCAGCCGGAGCAAACTTTCTACCTAGTTTGACCATTTGATCGGAGTTCGTGAGTGATTGACAGCTGCTCAGAGATGGCAAGCTCCAGCTCAGCTCTGATTGGTTGTTTTCCTCCGGTCTGTGAAATCTTCCGATGCCATTAGGAGCACCGGAGGACAGAGAGGCACAGGTTTTTTTTTTTTCAGACTACCTGTCTCATGCACTACTGTCAGGATATAGTGACCATTTTATAAAAAATAACCTTTTTTAATCATATTTGCTCCAATTCTACCCACTGCAGCTTTAATATCTCTGCTTGTATGAGGCCATTGCAGGGGATTTAGCAAATCAATGATTGGATTAGTCAGGTATTAGCTGAGAACAGACATTTACATCTGAAAATGGAGTATGTCATAATATATATGGCTAATAGTGATATAAAATGATTTTATCCACATTACCATCCCCTCGTCACAGTCATGAAAATGTCAGTTTAAAGTGTATTACACGGAGGTTTCCCTGCCACTCGGCTGACATTTTCAACCACGTGGTGCGGGATAATGTTGAAGCGAGTGTGTACTGATGGATCGCCGTCTGGCGGCTGTCAAAGTGGAGGCGTTGAGTCAATGATGCTACTTATTAGGAGATGGGATTAGTCTACAGATTATTTATGTTGTTATTTATGTGGTAATCCACAGACAGAGCGGCGACAGAGATTCTCACCTTATCAAAACACACAGCCATCAAATGCATCTACATGCAACCTAACGCATACAGCCCCCCCCCCCTCTCTCTCTCACAGCTCTCTGTCCCGAAAGGCTGAAGAAGAGACTGATGGAGAAAATGGAGAAAACACAACTTGAGGGATGTATTGCAGTCATTTATGACTGGATCCGTTCCCCTGCACTTGTTTTGCTTCGTAGCTACCACAGTGCCATTTAAAGCACTTAAAGTTCAGGTGTAAAAATATCACGTTACAATCCCCGTAGCAGGACAGAGTGGGGAGAAATGACAACGTGGATGAATCAGTTAGCTCCCGCACGGAGCGAAAGAGAAAAAGGCCATGGGCTGAGTTCTGTGTTCAGTGTTTTAACTCTCCTTATTTCATTCAATCTACCCTGAATGGGGGGGGGGTACTAATAGCCATAAGAGCTGTACTTGTGTTTTCCCATTGTTAAACAACCTTCAGGGAGAATGGCAGTACTACCTATGTTACCAATCAGGCCTTCGAGTTGGAGGTAGAGATGAGAGACGATGGGGAGGCTGCATCTGTAAAAAAACATGAGATGTTATATGATTCCTTCCTCGCATCACCGCTTGGACCCTCTTTCTCGCCGTGTTCCTCCTCTTCGAAATAAGTCAAACTTTTGCCTCCTTTTCATGACTGGATTTCATCCAGTGATCGCATCACGGAGTACCAGTTGCTCACATTTGGACAGGGCTCAGGTAGAAATGAGATTAGTCTTCCTCAGTGGCTCAACTTTAGCACCAACAGATCACGTCGTTGGATGCACATTGAATGCATCCGGCATCCTATACATACACACACACACACACACACACACATACACACACAGACTCGCTCAGCTGTTTGCTATCCCGAACGTCTGGTCTCGTTCCCTCTTTCTGCTCTGCAGAAGCAGCTGCGGAGGAGCAGAGATAACTCTTAACTTTGTTTTGACACTTTTGATTAAGGACCATTGAAGGAACACCTGTATGGCGGGAGGGAACAATGCGCCGAGCCCGTAGAGAGATTGATTTTGTGCATTAGAGAAGCAGCCTTTGTCTAAAGCCACGAGGCCCTTTGTTATGCTAACCAGCCGTGGAAGATTTCCAATTCAATTTCACCTGAACGCTGGTCAGCAGCACGCTCCATTGTATGGCGTCCCTCGGGCCCCGGCAGCCCCCCCACCACCACCACCGCTGCCACCGCTGCCTCTCCCCTGTCGTCTCTCAAACTGCAATTTAGCCGCTGAGGAGGGTGTGTGTGTGTGTGTTGGGGTGTGTGTGGTAGCTGGGTGGTGGTGGTGGGGGGGGCGGTGGCCTAGATTGACAGCCGCCTGGATACTCTTGCCACAATATTCACTGCATCCCGTCCTTGTGTGTGCAGTGGGCCGCGGAGAGGATCACAGTGAAATGAGATGATATTAATTATCCTAATCCTGATAGCTCTCTCTGGAACTCTGCTTCCACTCATCAGTCTCAGGAGAGGACTTGGATGGTCAGACAGAGAGAATGTCAGAGAAATGAAATGAAAGCCGACAAATTCAGCAGAGAATACTCTCAACAAAAACACTGCTCACTGAATAAGGTAGATTTGCTGCTCTGTCTGTCTTTCGCTTTTCTTTTCACGATTTCATGGTCGCTTAATTGCCCTTCTATTTCCAATATTCCGCTCTCATCTGGTAATTGAGAGTTCTTTTTTGGCTCATTGAATATCTTCATTTGAAAAAAACAACAACCTGTAAGAATAAAAAATAGTATAAAAAATATCTAATTTCTTTTTTTATTTCATAATTTTATTTGTCTTTTCAAACAAAATGGAAATTACTTATTTATTTTGTTTATTTAACTTTTGTTTAACCAGGAGTAAAAACTCATTGAGATTAAAAATATCTTTTCCAAGAGCCAAGATAGGCAGCAGCACAGTTACACTGTTGCAGACATTAAACAAACATCATTTAAAAACAAAGACAAAGGGCAAATTACAGAAACATAAGGTATCGAGAAAAAAAAACATTCAACAGCATTCAAAACATCTGCAGCCAGATGTGCTTGCTTCCAAGTCTTTTAGAAGCACTTTAAAGACATTCAGTGAGACCAGCTCTCCAAGATTCAGGTCATTTTGTGACTGATTCCAAGAAGAGAGAGCAGCATACTTGAATGCCCTTTTTCAGAGCTAGCGACTGACTTGACGAAGTTAGAGGAAGTATACACGTGTGACTACGTCCGGTTTTCAAAATAAGGTGTTAACAAAGGGAACTGTATATACAAAATACATATATGGAAATAAGATGTATTGGATTATATTCACCAGAAGTATAAAACATTACATGTCCCTTAAAAATTAAAATCTTTATTCTTTGATTTTTAGGTTGCTGGAAAACAATGTATGAATAATGCCTGACAGTGACTGATACATTTGACTTCAGGACATCTCTGACTACATTCATGCTGAAAATCAAACATTTTAATTTAGATATTTTTCAAATTAAAAGTAAAAGTGTATGATTCAACTTTTTTCCCATGGTCTAGTGTTAAAAAGTTAACACAAATTTCAATAAATCATAATATCGATTCGCAATACTTGTAGAATCGGCACCCAAGTATCGTGATAGTATCGAATCGAGAGATAGGTGTATCGTCCCGGCCCTAGTTAACCTGATTAAGTCCTGGGAGCGAAGACAGTATCTTCCTGTACTTTTTTGAAGGATGCAGATCCGTAGGTAAGATGGAAGCAGACTAATAATAACCTTATAAATAAGAATACGCCAGTGTTTCAGTCTACGGGTGGACAAGGCAGACCATCCTACCCGAGCATACAAAGAGCAATGGTGCGTAAGGGCTTTAAAATTCATAATAAATCTCCGTGCTCCACGGTAGACAGCATCCAGCATGCATAGGCTTTGAGAAGATGCATGCATGTTTATACAACCCAGTCTCAAATACTCACGAAATTTGTTCTATTTGATTCATGTACATAGACACAAATTTCCCTTTTTTTTTAGTAATGCTCAGCACAACTTTCAACAACACGTGATGCATGTGACGATTTCCGCTCCAGTCTTTTCAAAATAAAACAACTTAGTTAGGATAAGGAAAAGATCGACTTGCTTAGGCAACAAAACTGCTTAGTTAGCTTAGAAAAACATCGTGGTTTGGGTTAAAATAACTCTGGAAGTGCAGTAACTTAAGTGTGAAAGTTTTGTGGGGAAAAAAATCAACTTTGACTTGTGGTTTCACACGGCACACGAACACAACACCGGTCTCCTGTGTTTTTTGACCCACCCATCCATCCCGACCTCCTACCTACGCAGCGTTTCGTGCTGACCATCACAAAAAAATATGAAATTTGTGTCTGTGTACACAAATCTATACATAAAATTTTGTGACTGTTTCACGAACTTTGCTCTGTGCGACCGTGCTGCTATATAACATCGCCGTAGTCCAGCACAGTCATAAAGGTGGCCGCGACGAGTCTCCTTTTGGCCTCGAAGGAAAAGCAACCCTTGTTTCTAAAATAAATAATGATAATAAAAGACTTTCTTCTACTTTGACTAAGTGAAACATTCACACTCTCACGCACAACAGTGAAATTATTATTTATATATTGCCAAATTTATTTTCCGATAAAACTAAAAGAGGAGCCTTTTTTTTTTTTTTTTTTTTTTAATTGAATATCTCTGCAATAGAGCCCATGATAATTGAACCAGAGGGAAGAGGCAGGCTGCATGAATAGGCCTGTATTACATAGAGATTTGTATTAAGATCAAGCCTCTACAGTGATGAAATAACACAATGCTCAGCTGCAACCATTTACTCCGATACATGCATTAAGAGAAACTTCTTAACTCACTCATTATGCTTGATGATTGTATTATTTTAGTGGTGTCACACTCCAGTGGGCTGGATTTGATAACATGACTCTCAGAGCTCGCAGTCATTAATTAGTTTTTTCTTCGTCTGTCATGAAAGAAGCTGCTTTGGTTTTGCGTTTGAAATGCAACTTAAAGATTCTTTCAAGTCCTTTTGGAAGTTTCAGTTAATGCGTCCGTGAGAGAGTGCGTGTGTACGCACTGATACCTCCTCCTTCCTGTGTCTGTTCTGTATTCGAGTGCATTGTACACAGTAGGGAGTCTCCTGTGCAGAATTTCTTTGTAACAACCATTCATATTACAGCAATCAAATACAGCGTTGTTTGTACAGTTTTTATTTCACCACGTTTTCAAATTAATTGATTTATCTGTGCGTTTGCATGGTTGTTTTCGATTCTGATAGTTCTTTGTTCCGTAATGCGGCACATCAGCGCAAATGTGTGCACAGAAAGGCCTAATCCTGGCCTGAAGTGGAGGTACAGTATATTTAGAGCGTTTTTGATTGTGAAGGTTGTTATTATTGAATTTGAGTGACGATCACGGTCGTTTGATCGTGAATCAATGCCTCGCTGTTCGTCGCGATGCGCTCGAGGGGGACGCGGAAGTGTAGAAATTGTTTCATGGGGCATTTTTGTGTTTCTTGATCTTTGAGGGGCTCTTGTCTTCTCTCTTGAGCTCGCCCTGTAGCCTGATGAGACCCCTGCAGGCACCAACCCCCCCCCCCCCCCACCCCCCCTTCTTTACTTACTCACTCACGCCCTGAAACCACCAGACGAAGTGAAGTGAGGAGAATAGCTGTTTACCCCTTGCGCCTGAGGTATCAGTGCCAGCATAGAGTGGCACATCTTCCCCCTCCCGCCCCCCCCCCACCACCACCCTTCAATAGGCTTGTGAAGTGTGAAGTATATTTTTGTTCTCGTGTTTTTACACCAATTTTAATTCCACAGCTGCATATCTGAGAAGCAGGATTTCCTTGGTTAGCTTCCCAGATTTTCTTTCTCTCCATATTGCTATTTTCCCTCCCTTCTATCCTCCCTCTCCCTCACCCACCCCGTCTCCTTCTCCTAGCCCTACAATCCCTAACCTCTCTGTGTCTGTCCCCCCCCCCCCCCACCGCCCCACTCGCTCCACAACACCCCCCACCCCCTTCCGTTGCCTGAGGGCTGATTATTTTAGTGGAAATACCGCCATCGTGTACCGCTGCCAGATTCTGCCAGCCCAAGCCTCTGCCACCCCGCCCCTCCCTCCCCGCCCCCATACCCACATCCCTCCACTTAGAATAACCAATCTGATGATGTGACAGTTTCTTTCTCCCCGTAGAAAATCTGCCTCTAACCCTTTTTCTCTCCCTCTTGCGTTTTGGATTCCAGCGTTGTTTGACATGTTATGGAAGGGTTTCAGCTTCCCACCTCCGCAATCCTCATTCTATCCCAGGGAAGCGGTTGGCATGGGAATCTAATACTTGGCAAAGTGGGCAAGGAAGGAGGTGGTGATGGAGGGGAGGGGGTGATTTACAAAAAAAAAAAAAAAAAAAAATCTTTTTAAACACACTCAATTTCTGTGTAGTTTTTCTTCACTGAAATATCCTCTTCGTTTCCAACCACGCATTTGATTTAAACTTTGATTTCCCTCTTTTTCTTGTATTTGAATTTGTTCAAGTCTGGCAACTTCACAGCAAGTTACAAAAAGTAAATATAGAGTATGTGCGAGTGATTATTTCTAGGTCTCCGAGTGCGTGCGTCCATCCGTTTGCTTGTGTGTCATCATGTAACTATGCCAATGGTCTTTGGTTCTTAGGGTCGATGGTCAACGGTTGCCATGGCGCTGGCAAGGAGGAGAAATCAGGTCCGGTTACAAAGCTTTGATGAGAGGAGACATGAAAGCCTCTTTCTTCATAACACCAAGACGAACCATAAGAGTTGTAGCTTGGGTGTATCCGTTGGTTTGCAGACCTGAGGCTGAAGCGCGTCTGAAGGCTCGCCCTGATGTCAATCACGCACTTAACGCCAGATTCGAAATGCATCTTTTAAAAATTTCACTTCTCCAACCGGTGTGACGGTGGTCGTGAACTAATTTTTTGTCATCATCTGTCATCAGCTTCATTGTCACGCAATCATATAGTTAGATATTTGCCAATTATGATTCACTTCTG
Source organism: Sebastolobus alascanus (assembly GCA_916701645.2). Lineage (NCBI taxonomy): Eukaryota > Metazoa > Chordata > Actinopteri > Perciformes > Sebastidae > Sebastolobus > Sebastolobus alascanus. The sequence goes on from CAKAOJ020000059.1 coordinate 4,654,035, forward strand.
TTGGTTTAAGGTATTTTAGGCACAGGGGAAGCCTGGAAGAGGTTAATCAACGCTCTCTTGTTACATTGTCTCAGTTAATGTATTGCCCAAAAGTGCTCTCTCTCTCCCTCCCTCTCTCTCTCTCTCTCTCCCTCCCTCTCTCCCTCTCCCTCTCTCTCTCCCTATCTCTGTCTGTTTTTCACAATGGCTCAGCCTTGGTGGGATCTGGCCGCCTACAGATAACTGCAGTCTTTGTGCAACCCATTCTAAGCAGATACATACTGTACCATTCAGACAGGGTTAGGTTATTTATTTGTCCATTCTGATCATTTACATGCATTTCCATCATACGTCCGTGAACTGATATGTTTATTCAGTCGCAAATCCGTACGGTTTCGCACGCCGCACAATGCACATAAAAGTGATCACACGGAGGCTCCAAATGTAAAATAGTGGTAATTTTAATCTCGTATCAATCAATGTCCAATCTGCAAATGCAAATGGGACACATATGCGAGGAGATGGGTGCGGATAGCCCGGCGTCTACACCGAGGTTGTTTATCAACGCGCGGTTCCTCTCGGCATGCAGAGCAGCCCGGCGGCCCCCAGTGTGAGGCTGAGCAGGCAGAGCTGTCATTGTTTAACGCCTCCCCTGATTAGTTTACTCTCGCCTGATTAGAAATTAATTAAAATGATGACACAGATCCCAGCAGAGGAGAGGGAGGAGGTGGAGGTGGAGGAAAATGAGGGATATGCGCTGAGGGGGGGGGGGAGGGAGGGAGGGGGGACGAGGTGAAAAGAGGGTTAGTGGTTTGTTGGTGACGTCCATTGGGAAGGGGTGATGTTAAGTCAGGGAGCTTTTAGCAGGAGAGTGTGCAGTAGGAGGGGGGGGGGGGGGGGTTGGTGTGGAGTGTGTGGCAGGCATGAGGGGTAAGTGTTTCGGGGCAGCGGGGGGTGGCGTGCAGGGAGTGGTGCTCTGGCGGGGGACAAACATGGCTTAATGAGTGACTCTTGTCGCAATCAGAACATCGTTTCCTCATGCATTCTAATGAGCTGGATGTTGCGGTGGAGATCGGTTCGCGCTCTAATTTATTCAATATATTTTGTGTATTCACTCTGTTTATTTAATAACAGGGACCGTGCACACATTAATCAACATCTCAGCCATCATCACATTAGCACAAATATTCCGGAGTGACTTTTTCCCTCTGTTCCGCCTGGGTCATGTCACAGCTTCTCAGGACAACGCCGCCGCCGGCGAACATTGTGCCGCCGCTATCTGCTCCTTGGTTATTGCATCTGTAGACATGGGTGAGTGTTGCCGCGCGAGTCAGAACAAAAGCTCTGAGTATTACATCGAGGCCTGATAGCAATCGCGGTCGAGCAAATATCAGTGGTGTAAACATTTGAGTGCGTGGCTGAGGCTTACATGTCACCCATGGATGAGCCTGTAATTCTCCCTCTCTGCTAATAATGCTCCCTGGAGTCCCGCCCCTGTTATCCCACCACAGCCTGTTTGTTGCTTTCTCTCCCTCTCTTGTTTTCTCTCCCTCCATCATTGTCTCAGTAGTGAAGGTTGTGCTGACCAGAAGACACGGGGGAGATTTTCAGAGTTTTATCCCTCTTAGCAACCAACTTTTGATCTCTGAACATCAACTTCTACTTTTCCTTTTTCGCCTCAACCATTTGCTCTCACCACAGTCATTTCGTCCATTGCACGGCAGTGTCTTCTCCTCTTTTCTACCTTTTTTTTTCTCCCCCTCGGCCTCCCCTTACTCATGTCGTAATGTAATCAAAGGGTTGAAAAAGGTAGCGCATGAGGCCATGGGTGCGAGTGTGTGTGCGAGGGGGGCCGTGTGGCGCGGAGACTAGTGGGTTTCCCATAGCAATGAGGGCCCGTGGTTCTCCTGGTAACCTAATTGGCATGTGTTTCCTGGCAGGTCTTATTGTGGCCTCTCCTAATCACTGTCCCCAGCCCTAACAAGAGCGACCTACAGTATTGCTGCCGCACTGAAGGAGCATGTCTTTTGTTGTTTTATTTCTTTCTCTTTCTTCCTCTTGTCTGTCCTCATCCCCCTCGTCCTAACAGAGGGACTCGTTGAGACAGCCTGATTACCACAGTCAGATCCAGAAATGTGCGTGTGTGTGCGCGCGCGCACACGCATGTGTATATGAATGAGCTTTCCGTTTCCCCCCCCCACTATAAAACCAGTTGGTTTATCGAGGCAGACTCCTGCCCAACTGAGCATGTAAACCCTAATTGGGAAATGCTTTAAATAATTTCTAATTAGTACAAGTGTGGTAATAATTGGCTGGGTAATCTGAGGATTAATTAGCGGTGTTGTGTATGTGTGTGTGTGTGAGTGAGTGATTGTGAACGAGTGCATGCATGTGTGCTCGGTGAGCACGCGTGTGGGTCAGTGCGTGTGCGTCTGTGCGCTCGCGGACACACTCAGTCGGGCCTGGACGAGCGGTTGAATAGACCCCAGGTTCTGCAGCTTGCTAATGGAATCCTGCCCACTCAAGGAGGTCTGTGGAGGAGGGAGGCCAAGACAGAAGCAGCTTTGTTGGCCAAGTTGTACCGTGGGTGGCCCCCCCTGCCTGCAGACCCTCATTTGTATCACGGTGGGCAACCACCCCCTCTCTTATGACCCCCACCTTATTTAACAGCTAACCTCGCCTCCACCTCCCCTTCACCTCGCCCAGCCGTCCCAGCTCCAGGCCCCCACCCCCCCTCGTCGTGCACACTGCTCTCATCTTCTTTCTTTGGCTAAATGACACATTTTATTTTCTTTGACCCAATATGCTCCCAAGCCCGGCTGCTGCTCCCCCCTCTCTCCCCGTTTTTTTTTTTTTTTTTACCTAGACGTATTCTTCTCCCACTTTTCTCCTCTCCAGCCATGTTCACCCTCTTCCACCCACCTTCACATCTCCCTCTTCCCATCTTCCTGTAGAGGAGAGGGCGAGCCAGCGCCGGGCTCTTGAGTTGTGTACTTCCACCTGGTCTACCCTCTAATTACTGCATCCTTTCTTTTGAAAGAAGAAGTGGAGGAAAAAAAAGAAGGAAATGAAGAGCAAGAAGAGTACAACCACTTGTTGCTCCAAGCATTGCTTTTATAACACTCCCCATTGTCTGGTTACAGGCCTATTCCTGTCTCAACTAGACCGCGGGCCTGTTCAGACCCGGCTTTAACATGCGTTTTGGGTGATCCGATCACAAACGGCTCTATTTTTATTTTTTATTTCACCTTTATTCTTCCAGGAAAGTCCCTTTGAGATTTATAATCTCTTTTCTGAGGGAGTCCTGGCCAAGACGGCAGCATCAAAGTTTCACATACAAAAGCACAAATAACAGACTAAACAGCAAAAAGTTCAAAACAACCTGAAAATTTCACATAACAGAGACAAATAACGGACTTTAAAAAAACAAACAAACAAACAAAAAACAGCAAATTGCCACGACCAATGAATTTTGAGTGTCTTTCAGTACCAGGACAAGTACATTCAGTGATCAAATAGTCCTTAATCCTGTTTTTAAAATCTTGTAAGTTTATAAAATAATGTAGTTTAAAGCGTCTCTGTAGCTCACACCAAGACGAGGGTGCAAAAACTTTAAAAGTACTTTCACCGAAAATGGTGCAGGCTCAAGGAATGTTGTACCTAATTTGTCCACATGACCGAAGGTTGCAGCTACCGATAGTTTTAGGCGTCAGTAGAGAACATAGATCAGGAGGCAGTTCATGTAATGTGGCCTTATAAAGAAAAATGTACCAGTGTTCCATTCTGCGGTTGTATGAGGAGGACAAACCAACTTTCTCATACAAACTGCGATGATGTGAGCGCAAACCTGAATCGGAGAGAAATCGTAACACAGCACGATAAACTGAATCTAACATTTTCAAAGAAGATGACCTTGCACGTGTATATAAAATATCACCATAATCAATTTCTGAAGTAATTTTTTCCTTGCACCAAAAGCAGAAACACATTTATTTCTATAATAGAAACCGAACTTCAGCCTGAGTTTTTGCGTGAGACCCGGTATTTATAAGTTCAGGCTCGTTCAATCACCTTATTATTTAAAATAACAATCTGATATTCACCATCAGCTGTCTTCTTTGACCTTGAGAAAACACATCCTTCTGGAGCTGTAAGTACGTCAGTTCATATCTGGCATTGGAATGCAACTTCCCCGCTCTATATGCATATAAACTCGTACATTATTTCCGTTTGCAAAGACCAAATGCGTTTTGTGTTTAACCAGTTTGTGTTTGAATGATTTCATTTACGTACTTGTGCCAAGCAAATGAAGCAGTTAGCTAGCTAACCTTGTTTTAGATTGAGAAAATAAAATGTAATTCACTGTGCCGCTCAATGGCTAACGGCAGCTACCGGCAACTTTAAAGGTGGAATGTTTTCTTGCATGTTACACAGTGAATGAGTCGACTTCGTGAATCAGTCAACACACCTTAAATATGATATGACAGTATGACAACTTTGACAACTTCTGTTGGTGATGAGTCTGAGTTTTTGTTCCGGTACTCTGCACCCGCCCACCCGCTCGCTCTCATCTCCAGCACTGAAGCTCGGTGTCGGCTGTACGGAGGTCCCCGGGGACCGCCGATAGACAATAAATTACTTTATATTTTTATGTTAATAAAATGAACGTGAATTCACGAATATGTAGGATTTTACTACAGACATTCTTGTAATCTTACGTCGCAACGTCTGCGGGGAAGTGAGATCCGATCACAAGTGGTCACTCAGGAACAAAGATACAGCGGGGGGGAAACAACGCGCAGAGCCGGCGTACTTTCACCTCTAACTCTGCGAATTAAGAGTTTATTTCGGCCAAACCAGAGTTGCTGATTGTTGGAAAGACTAACCACGACGATTTCGGTGGATCCAGGAACAACAGATTTTGCAGCTGTGAACAGAGATTTTTCAGTCAATATAACACGCACTGAGGAATTTGCTTCAATCGACTACATTTACCCTCAACACTGATTGGACATCCACGTAAAAGGTGGCACATTTTCCCTTTAAGCCTCCACTCGTAACCTATTGGAAGTTTTCCCATCCACCTTTATCTCAGCACTCACAGTGTAAATCACTCTCCCTCCCACTCTCGTCACCTCCTGCCTCCCTTCTCTCACTGTCTCTCTGTGTGACAGATGGCTGTCAAGGCCGTACAAATGGGAAGCAGTAAGCAAGTAAACAAACAAGCCGGGATCAATATGGGAGACTAATTGGGGCGACCTCCAGCTCACCCGGTAGAGCGTGCGACCCATGTGGGCTGAGCGGCCCGGTTTCGATTCCGACCCGCGGCCCATTGCTGCGTGTCATCCCCTCTCTCTCACTCTCTCTCTACCCCCTTTCCTGTCATCATTCTCCAGCTGCTCTAATAAAAGCCCTAAAAAATATCTTTTAAAAAAAGGATTCCGAAAGGAAGGAAAGGCCACATAGCTACAAAGCAGCGTCACTCTCATTGCAATAATGTTATTGCAATGAATAATACTTATTCGTACATAATTATTCATTTATAGATGAGCACCAGGAGGAACACGTTCACAAATAAAGCAAGGTTAAGTTTGTTTTTTTCTTCTTTCCTTTTCACAGGTGTGATTTGATTTGTTTTGTCGAGTATTAAGTGTAAGATTTGGGGCATAGGGGGGCAACATTATAATTTAATGAAATGTGTTATGTACTGCAAGAATGACAGGTTGGACAAAAAAAAAGTGAAAATATGCACATTGCTGATTCTTTTAAGTACTGATTTTTACCGTACTTATTTCTAAACTTGGCACCTTACTGTGGCTTTATGGTGCTTCTGTGACTGATAACTCACAGATTTAGCTAATGGTGCTTAAAGGTGCTTATCGCTCCCTTGCTAATCTGGTGGTTCGTGACATACATTAACAAAGGTTGTAGATTTATTACGGCGCAACCTCCCCCCAACGCTAACACACACATGGGGAGGATGTGGGTTTTACAGTGGGTTTAAAACTGTCCCCATTTTCTCAGTGATGTATACTGAAACCACGAGGCTCGTCCGGGTGCTTGGCCCATTCTCTGACATTTACTGGGCTGGTACAAGGACGTAACCCTTTCCCTTCCCCTCCTCTTCCTACCATTCCTCCCAGTTAATCAGACTGGTGTGAAAAGGAGGCTGATAAGCCCATTGTCTGGCTGACAATGTCTTGGTGATAGGCCCGTAGTGGCCAACTGGATGGTGCTCGGTCCCCTCTCCTCCTGCATCAACTCATCCCCACATTTCCTTGCCCTGAACCCCTCTGTCCTCGCCCCTCCTCTCTCCTCACCCCTTTATCAACCCTTCTTCACCCTTTCCTAAAAACTCTCTTGCCCCCCCGTCGCCTCTGCCATGCCTGCACCTTTCCCCCCCTCCTGCGGCCCCGTGCTATCCCTCCCTGACCCCTCTCCTCTCTCCTCACCCTGCTCTTTCCTCTTCTCCATTGAGCGGCGCGGAGCCACCAGAGGGAACTCATTAGTGCACTGCTCCCAGGTTAATTGGCTAGCTCAAAGAAAAGGACTGAGAAAGAAGAAATGAATGAGAAGAACACCCACTCTGTCCAGGGAGAAAAGGGAATCGACCTGTGTGTTTCTCACGCTGGCAGCTCCTCTAAACAGTGATGCAGCTGCTGTCAGGCCAGATGTGATCCTCTCCCACTGATTAGTGCTGCGGTCCAGTTAACTGTTCATGCAGAGGGGGCAAGGCCCCGGCCCCCATTGTCGGATTTATCTACCGTGGAGCTATGCAACAAATCTGTAAGGCGCCCCATGTGACAGGTTCATATTTCTCTAAGAAAGGGAAAAACACGATAACATCAAGCCGAATTGAAAGTGTTATCCGTCAGCTATCTGGATGAGTCTATGCAGAGATGGCCGCTGTGGACTTGTGCGCGTCCACGTGTGCACACGTCCACGAGAGACTCGCCACAGTGTGCTTCAGCGCCCCGGAGGGCACGGCGCGGCCCTCCATGTCCTAAGAAACAGAGGGAAATGACTCTTGAGGGAGTGTGTTTGTAGGAGTGGTGCTTATGACAATACCAGGAGTGTGCGAGTGGAGTCTGGAGTGCTGTCCACTCTTTAATTAACCAAGCCGCTTCCTGTCACCTCGGGCAACCTGCATATGGCAGACAGAAAACGACTGGCCTCACAGTGTCAAAACATGTTATGTTGAGATCAGCTGAACGTAGCAGAGCATCGTAAAACACTTCATTCAAACTGGATAGAAACAAAATAAAACTCACCTAAACCGTCGTCGGTACTCTTTCCAACAATCACCAAGTGTGCTTTGGTCGAACTCAACTGTAATTTCACCGAGTTTAATGTGAAAAAACACTGAATCCCCCCTCCCCCCCGCTCTCTCTCTGTCTCTCTCTCTGAAGGAAAGAGGCGGGGTCATGCGTCATCAACGCTCCATCAGTTACACTGCGCATGTGTTATACCCAGAGGTCTTAATGTTCTGGCTGATCGGAATCCTTAAAAAAATTCCTGAATGCGGATCATGATGAAAACATAACCTCCTTCGTAGGCCTTCGGCCTTCGCGGAGGTAATAAATCAAGATTACATCGCATTCATTCTGGCACATGCTAGGTCTGGGCAAAGTGGTTGGATTTATTATCAACAAAATAATGAGGATATGTTCCTGTTTTTATATCTATCTCTACAGTATATGGCAAACATGCAAAATCACCTATAGTATAATCAAACAGCCCAATCGCACAGCAGTTTGTGAAATGGTCACGAAATTGAATGTATTGATCCGTGTACATGGACATGAATTATGGTCAGCACGAAATCAATTTGTATGTAATCCACGTAATTGTGAACCAGGAAGTACAGAGAGCTGCGAACGCCACGTAGAGAATAGGTCGGGGTGGATGGGTGGGTCAAAAAACACAGGACTTTTGCCCAGGAGACCGGTGTTCGTGTCCCGTGTGAAACCACAAGTCAAAGTTGATTTATTTGTCACATAACTTCCATACTTAAGTTACGGCACTTCCGGTGTTATATTAACCCAAACCGTGATCTTTTCCTAAACTTAACTAAGTAGTTTTGTTGCCTAAACAAGTCGATCTATTCCTAAAACAAACTAAGTAGTTTTATTTTGAAAAGACTGGAGCGGAAAATTGACACGTGCGTCACGTGTTGCTGGACATTCGTGGGAAAACGCACGAAAAATACGTTGTTGAAAGTCGTGCTGAGCGTCACAAAAAAAAAAGGAAATTTGTGTCTATGTACACGAATCGAATAGATTCGATTTTGTGACTATTTCACAAACTGCCGAGAGACTGTGATGAATCAAACTGATGTTAACTGTGCTGTGTTTTGCATTACAAATTCCTCATACGTGTAAAACTTCAATACTTACATAAAAATGTTGTTCGTTTTTAATGACATCTTGAATTATTAATCTGGACAGCAAAACATTGCTCATGATGCTTTCCCCCCCAAAATACTCACAATGGGAGAAATTTGGGCTACAGATCAGATCAGATCTTTAGAGGAAATTCTTGTGTAGCAACTAGGCAGCATAAAAACTTTACAATATAGACATAAACACAGGAAGATGTAAGACAACTGAAGACATTAATAGTGCTGCTATACTGTACAGAATACAATAAAATATTCGTGATCAGAGCAAAGACAAACTATATAACTAAGAACAGGGATAAGATGAAGTGTCAAGCAGCCACGAGCCAGTTTATAGTCTTAAGAGACATGTGGTAGTAAATACAAACTTGAACCCCCTAATGTTGCGAAACCTGAATCTCCGACAGGAATTGAGGATGTCAAATTCCTAACAGAGAGGATGGTCCCAAATTTCTACGATGGATTTCTGTGTCAATTTCTGGCTAAAAACGTCTGACAGAGAAAGCCCACCAGTGGTTTTGCTCCCCATCTTAACAGCGTTGCCCAGCTGATTCCTGTTTTTGCACATCTAAACCTGTACCAACAGATCAGTGAGGAGGTCCCGAATTATTCTTTAATGGATGTTTGAAATAAGAGTGTCAACTTTCTGTCAACATTCAAAACCTCAGCAGAAAGTCTTGGTTGCATATTGGCTCAGTTTCTGAAAGACATTTTTTTATATGTGTACAGAGGGGATTGAACCACCAACCTCAGGGCTCGACATTAACGCTTGCCCACCTGTCTGGGGCAAGTGAACTCTGGTGTTCGGGCAAGTGGAATGCCTCATGCAGTTGTCCGATCGAGCAAGTGAAAAATAAATGTAATCTTTATTCGGGATGCCCCGATATTCAGTAAAAATATGCGATCCGTAGACCGGCGAACAGTAACGTTACAATCCAACAGTGCTCCGAACTTACGAACGGTCCAGTTTGTGCCAGAGTGTGCTCTGGCGCTCGGAGTGACTATTTATGAACGCGTACTATTTACGAATAGCGTACATGGTGAAGTTTGCCTTCAGGACTTTCTACCAGAACGGGTTTATTTTAACCCAAACTATGATCTTTTCCTGAACCTAACCAAGTAGGTTTGTTTCCTAAACCTGCCAGAAAGGGCATTCTGTCATTAGGTGTAGCTAAATTATAACGCTATCATGATGTGTTCAAATATAATCTTGTAAAATGTAGTTTTGGAGAGAAACTTGAATAAATCCAGTTGTTTGAAGGATATGTTATCACAGCAATATAAAATAGATATTAGAGAGTGAATTATGATCTTTTCATGACTTCCTAACACTAACTCTAAGCAGGTTATAATAATTAGGACTGTTAAAGTTAACGCAATAATAATGCGTTAATGCAAATTTGTTTTAATGCCACTAACTTCTGTAACGTATTATCGCAACTTGCGATTTTTCGGTTGTAATGGGCTCAGTTTTAAAGCTACAGTGAAGATACTGGCATCATATGAAACTACAAAACTTAAGGAATCCATTGGTACCAACCATGTCATAGTAGCTTGTCTGGAACGAGGTTAAATGACGCTCCAAACTCAACAATCTTACATTTTGGCGAGGAAAAACTGGCATGGCCATTTTCACAGGGATCCCTTGGCCTCTGACCTCAAGATATGTGAATGAAAATGGGTTCTATGTGGTACCCATGAGTCTCCCCTTTACAGACATGCCCACTTTATGATAATCACATTCAGTTTGGGGCAAGTCATAGTCAAGTCAGCACACTGACTTATGATTTGAGCATATTTTTTATGCAAAATGCAGTACCTGTGAGGGTTTCTTGACAATATTTGTCATTGTTTTGTGTTGTTAATTGATTTCCAATAATAAATATATACAAACATTTTTGCATAAAGCAAGCATATTTGTCCACTCCCATGATAAGAGTAATAAACACTTGACAAATCTCTCTACATTTTGAACAGATAAAAAATGAATATTTTAATCGATGACAGCCCTGATAATAATACATATAAAACTACTAATGCCAAGCATCTGTAGAAAGCAACCAGAGGTGGTGATTGTTAAAACAGTGGAAAGACTGACCGAGACAGTTTGGATGAGTTTTATTTTGTTTCTGTCGAGTTTGAATGAAGTGTGTTTTACATTGATCAGCAAGGTAAAATTACAGTTTCTGTCAACAGAGTTTGGTGGCTTTGAGGAGAGCATATTAATTGTATGTTTTGTACGTTAATAAATTATGATAATTGTTTACATCCCTGTTGAGTTTAGTTATTTTTTAATAGGCCTACATTTTCCAAGTAAGTTTGGCTATCGGGCAAGTAAAACATCTCATCTACTTGTCCGGTTAACGTCAAGCCCTGAACCTTATGCACTATAACCTGAGCTAGAGAGCTACTAATATACATGACATATTATTGAAAGAGGTCCCTTGAGGTTCAAAATTAATGGAGGAATTGAGTTTTTGTGGTAGAGTTTATGGGTAGATGAAGTGCTGTTGGAGGACACGGGAGGCCTGAGTAAAGAATAAACAACGCACATCCCTTTCTCTCTCTCTCTTTCTCTCTCTCTCTCTCTCTCTTTCTCTCTCTCTCCGGTGAGATGATAACAGGATCAGTGGTTCACTGGGCTTCAGCCAGCGCAGGGATCATATTCATATGAGAGGGGTTGAGACTCTCTCCAGATTGGCTGCTGCACCTGACAGAGTGGAGGGGATTAGGAGTAGGGATAGCAACAGCGTTAGTCACAAGCTCATCTTTTGCCGTCTTCACTTGCTCTGCCTCGGTTTGTTGGACATCACTCCTTGTAAACCCCCCCTCTACCTCCAACCCCCCTCGCTCCGCCACCCACACACACACACACACACACACATACACAAACACACACACTCCCCCTTGTCTTTTCAGCTGGGAGAGAGAAAGCAAAAAGCAAGACAGGGGGGCACTGCATAGATTCGCTGCCATTGTGTGTCAATCATCCTGTGTCTGTGTGTGTGTGTATGTGTGTGTGTGTGAGAGAGAGAGAGAGAGAGAGAGAGAGAGAGCTCTTGCCTCCAGTGATTAGCTCTGTCCATGCTGGGCTCTTGCTGCTTACAGAATAATACAGTAAGGCCTTGAGGGGCAGGAGGTAGAGGAGAGGAAGGTGCATGGTCTGCCTATAGCCCTGTCGGCTCAGCGGTCAATGGTTTGTGTTATCGTGTGTGTGTGTGCGTGTGTGTGTGTGTGTGTGTGTGAGAGAAAGACTCATCTGTTTGTGTGGGAGTGTATTTTTGGAAGTGAATTCAAGCTGAGTTGCTTGGTTTTGTTAGGCGACGCATGAAATAAGGAGCGGATGTCCTGAGACTGGAAGTTTGAACACACAAAAAGAAAATGGAACAATTAATACAGTCAGATCACACACACACACACACACACACACACACACACACACACACACACACACACACACACACAGGGTATTCCTTCATCTGCAGGTCAGTTAGCTGCATGCACACACCCTTCCTCTCTCTCTCTCTCTCTCTCTTTTTATTCTGTAGTCTCTTGCTCTCCGTCTCCCTCACACACACACACACACACACACACACACACACACACACACACACATACACACACACATTTTTTTGCTCATGTCATAAGTGGGTGTGCAGAGTATCGCCTTGAGCTGCAGATGAACATGAAATAAACACAAACTAGGGTAGTGACAGTTTTAAATCGGCTTTAGATCACTATGAAAGGTAAAGGATTAGGATGCTTTTTCCAGTCCTGAGGAGATGGGACACAGTCTTGGAGGAGAGCCCACTCCTCTCAGCCCACTGTGGGCCGGGTGTCTATCTTCTAATCTTCTAAAGCACTCTTACACCATTTGCATGTAGTATGGCCTACATAGTTAGAGCATATGCCCGTCTATATAGGCTATGATTTAAAAAAAAAAAAAATGGATCTTTTACACATAGACGGAAGAATAATTTTCTTGTGTGATATAGTCGTCAATTTCACCCTGGTTTTGTTTTATTTCTTACCTCAATCTAGATTACAAATTGTCCACTGCAGGCTGTTTTATATGGTCTGTTCTGAAATAAGGTTCTTTGTTTTAATAAACATTTATTATGCTATAGGCAGTTTAATGTGCTTTTGTGTGGCCTTCAGATCATTAAATCATTCAAATTTTCATTTGTGTCATTATTTCACAAATTAATATATATATATATTTATTTAAATGTTTATTTATTTATCTGTTTATTTATATTTATTTATTTATTTATATGTTTATTTATTTATATATATATTTATTTATTTAATTTTGAATCAATTTCGTTATAAAATGGGGACAAACGATAACAAAACTTTTAGTCATTGCTTTCCTAATTTGATTTAATCCATGTCTAGTCCGTATGTTTTGCTATCTAATCGCAGTCTAATAGTGAATCTATAGGCTGCCGTGTAGGCCGTACACTCCTCTTTTGATTCTCGTGGGTTTTTGTCAGCTTTTTTCCAACCAAATCAGGCATGAAACCGTCCCGGGAAGACGTTTTTTTTTTGTTTTGTCCTTATAATGCTTTTCTTTCAGTTTCCCTTTCGAGTGCACGCGGGGAACTCGCAACAAAATCAAATTAAATTTCCCATTGAAAATGTTGCTCTTGTTATTCAGATGCTGGTTTCGGGTCTTTTGTGTGAATCTAATTATTCTCCACTATCAGGACGGTCCACAGGGTAATTAGTCACTTCTCACCAAAGTCCTCCCTGCATCCTCAGATTCTTATCACCATAACTCTGACATTTTAAAAAGAGACATTTTTGTCTCTTTTATGATAGCCTGGAGTTTTTTTTTTTTTCATTCCTTCGCGTCCGCTTATTTTTTTTTTAAAGCAATTTGGTGATACAGTACGCGCGTAAATAGCCATTTCTCTCCGAAAATGCGCCTTTCAATTGTGTCGTTTTGGAGGTAAAAAAAACAAAAAAAAAAACCGAGGACGTTGCTGTCTGTGTGGGGATCCTGTTTTTTGCAGCAGAAATGATGCCAATCGGAGCAATAATGGCGCGCAGAGTTGGGAGGTGAGGAACAAGCGAAGGAGGGACATTGAGTCGGAATCAAAAGGAGCAGATGAATAGGTGCTTTAAGGTCCGGCCAACAAGAGACGTCCGGAGCGCATACATGGCTCTCTATCAAATGTACTTGGGGGTAAATTGGTAAATTTGATTGGCTATAACAGTCTCTCTTACAGGAGAAACAAACGCATTTTTTTTTTTTTTTTAAACTATAACCACGAATATCATAATAGGGGCCTACTAAATAAAATAACCTAAAGAACAAGTAGACTTCCTATAGGAGTAATTAAAGGAATATACTGTAGACGTGATTTGATCAATCTTCTCCATCACCTTTTGTATAGTTTCTCTACTTTTAAAATGGCCAGTAAAAATATTTATTTTTCCTTCAGCTCCTGTCCCTGCATATTTAATTGCTGAAAATCGACACCGGCTCCTGATTGTTGCACAGCATGACATGATTTTTTTGTCTGCAAGCATTTATTTTATTGTATTTTTGTTCCCTGTGTTTCCCTCTGTTGTTTTCAAGAGCATTTTTTTTTTTTTTTAATATATTAAATCGTAAAGGCTGTGGAGTGTGGACTAATAATGGCTCAGTCTAGTCGGTGATTAGGCATGGTCGCCCCCACGGTTGTAATTTTAAAGAAAACTTTTTTTAAATAACTAAATCGGTTTAATACCTTCTGATGCAGCAGTCTGTGCAGCACCGTGCAATATTTACATTTTTTCCAGAGTATAAATGTTACGTTTTTTTACAGCAGTGCTGTACTCCTGACTACATCCTCTACTTCTTCAATCCACAATGCTCATTTCTGCCACCTGTAGGCTGTGACCTTTAGGCAACAGGGGGAGTATATACACCTCATAAAAATGCCTGAAATATTTGTGTGCATCAAATCTAACATCCAGCCAAATAGTCAGAGCCCTGCGGTCTGTGGTGGCTTTAAGGAGGCAGACAAAATATGAGTCACGTCCATTAAATAATTACAATAACAGGAGAGGGACAGACAGACAGCAGCGGTCAGATCAGCAGATCATGGCTCAGGCTCTATCAGACTGACAGCTGGAGCGGCGACGACTTACCAGTAATTAAGATGAGAAGATAACAAAAGCAACATGAGTGTGTGTCTGTGATGCGGCAAGTTTTTTTGCATGTCCGTATGTGTGCCTGCAAATATCAGTTTATTTGTGTTTGGTATAGACTACCTGGCAAGTGTTGATAATATGTGATTTTCAGAAAGAGAGAATGGTGGCGGGAGGGGGGAGGAGGGTGTTTTCTAATCAGAGTCACTGTCGTTTTGTTGTCACCTGCTCCCAGACAGACAAAGTGGCATTTCCTGACTGTTCCCATCCCCGCCTGAGTTATCTGACACCCAAAAAATACGGCTACGGGGAAGCAGGGAGACGAGGCACCACAGCCTTATCCCGGTAAGGAGATGGCTTCTTATCAGATCAGGCTAGGAAGTTTATTTTATGGAGTAAATCTGTATAGAGGGGATAAAGAAATGACACATCCCTTGCGGACACAAAGGGAGAAGGAGATTAGTCCTCCAGCAGCATATATGGCTTTAGTTCAACCTGACAGGCAGCGGATTGAAAGGTCATGAAATAATAATCCCCCTATTCTTCTGCTCTAATCCTACGAGGGTGTGTTTCACTATGGGAACGTATAGGCTGAGGCTATGTGCTGCAGGGTGGATGTTCATTTAGTGTTGTCACTGTATTTAGATAGGCATCCAACACTGATTTAAATTAATTAGACTAATTATGATTGAAGAGGGATTTTTTTATGATGAATGTCAGTGCCAGTACGTCTGTCTCTTATGTTAGGGGTTTTTCTATTTTTGTAGTTCATGTTTGTACATATGCTGGAGGTTATTTTCTGTGTGGCTGGCTTTTTTTTTTTTTTTTACAGGTTGGAGGTTAAAGGGACATTACAAAAATCTCCCATGCACCACCTCACACACACACACACTCCGAGCATCAGGTGTGATACAAACACACACTTCAAGCCATTGTGTGAGTTTGTGTGTGTCCACGCATGCACATGAGGAAGAGGGGGAGAGATTATTATGCCATTTAGGGAAGTGTGATCTAACACGGTGGGTGTGTGTGTGTGTGTGTGTGTGTGTGTGTGTGTGTGTGTGTGTGTGGGGGCATGTGTTTGGAGTGTGGTGGTGGGTAGAGAGGTGAAGGGAGGGGGCAGAGTCTGCCCAACAGCCTGATAATCAAGCATCGAAAATGAGAGAGAGAGAAATTCAATGCAAACTAATGTGTTCCACACAATTACTCGATTAATAATTCTTATTCCATTACAGTGCCATGGAGACCCAGAGAAAGAAAGAGAGAGAGAGAGAGAGACGGTGGGAAAGAGAGATTTTCAGAAACAGGGACGGAGACAAGAGAGGGAGGCGGGAGGGGAGAGAGAGAGAGAGGGAGAGAGAGAGCACATCAGGCTAAGAGATCTGCAGTGGCTGTATATTTCCCAATGCCTAGTTAAGGCTGCAAGGCAGGGGTCAGGAAACTTAATTATAGCGTAAGTGGATAGAAACTGCAGAATGATAAAGAGAAACATGCAGGCAGATTGGAATGGCAAGGACAGGTTTAATACTATTTTCTCCTGTCTGCCTCCCTCCCACAATACAAGCCAGACCTGCAATCACACGAGGAAGCGGCCCATATACCCCCGTCTGACAATAACACTAATGCATATCAAAATTACATACTCGACAACTGCGAGGCATTTTGCATGGCCACTATTACTTTCCAATTTTGTGAGTTCAAGAAAATACATATCCCATGTAATGGTGATATCAGAGGAACTTATTTCCATGCTGCGTGTGTCAGAGCTTCAGATAAGCGTTCACCTGTGGTCGAACAAGAGTTATTAAACCGTATCTGCCTGGATGGGACCGGCTGAATAAATAATCTTTTTTAATTTGTAGGTCTGCCGTTAATTCTTCAGCCTTTTATTTATTTCCCCTTAATATCTCATAGTCCAGATTTTTTTTTCTTTTTTAGGAAGCCACATGTGTGTCTTGCAATTCCACGTGTCTTGATTTGGATTTCAAATCAGCGGGCCTCAATGGGGCGGCCCAATACACACCGTCCGCCGCGCGAGCTCTGCAATCTATTTGCACTGTGTAAGATTTGCATATCTGCAGCTCATGAAGCAAGGCTTTAATTTCCTCCTGCCGGAGATAAACATCACCTTGTTGGAGCAGATGGGTGGAGGCAGGATGGGGTCAATGAAGAAGGAGCAGGACAATGGCGTTGGTTCAGGCACTGAATGGCCAGAAGTAATAAAATTGCACAATTTCCATACGGTGGCCAATTCTTTTTTTTTTTTTTTGATAAATTAGGATCAAATGTGATATATGGAGATGCTGCAGCACTCTGTCTGTGAGGGGAAGAAATGTTGGAATTATATTCAGTTTGCAGCATAAATATAGAGGACTGACAGTATATTCCTCATTTATAAACTATGCTTGATTCCTTCGGACTTTGAAAAGGTGCAAAAAAAATCACTTATTTCGGTAGATTTTTGACTAAAGCTCCTAACCTGACTGTGATCTTTAATGTTAAGTGACTATATTTCAAACTAATGCCTTTTATACCGTCATCTTCATATATATTGTCTTGGTCAATGTCTACATTGAATATAATTAATACTCTCCATAGAGCTATATTCTATTTCTTGCTACTGTTGGCATATTGTACCGATCACACTGGACGAGAGGTGCCACATTCTGTGAATTAGAACGTCAACTAAGCACCTTTCTTATGACAATATTAGCCACAATGGAACTGATTAATTAGCTTCAGATAGATGGAATTTAATCAGAGTCTGAGCTGGAATTCAGTTCACATATAGGGAGGTAAATTGGACGTATAAGGTTAGACAAAGTGAACTTTTCTTTCATTTTCACTTTAACTCATAGGATGTGCATTGTGGGAGCTCGCGCGTTTGTATTAGAGGGGGAGACGGGGATAGCGGGAATAGTTTCTGAATACTGAGCAGCTCATGCGGGAGTTAAGTAAACCTCTTGTTATTTGGATTTATACCCTTGTAATTAAAGTACTTCTACGGGGGATGGTTCCGCGGGTGAGGCTGGAGGTTACAGAGGGTTAGAGGAGGTGGAGAGAAGAATACTCCCGTCTTTTGTCAGCTCGCATTGTCTTATATATATTTATTTATTTATTTATCAAAGACACCTATGCAAATCCCAAGTCATGGATCCTGCTAATGACACCGACAAGAGCAATTAATTAAAAAGCAGATGCACATATACACACACAAGCGTGCACTTTATACATGTGCAAGCCCTCATGTAACAAGTTCATCTGATTTTCAAAGACGCCACACAGTCGGATAAGGCGAGGAGAAGAGAGAGAGAGGAAAAAGGCAAGAAATCTGCATCACAGTGTTAATTTAATCAGACTTCAGTAATACCTCTTCTTCTCCTCTCTCCCCGGGCAGCTTCGCGGTTTCTCTGCTAGCTTGAGGAGAAGATGAAGGGAGCTTTCAGCCTCTTAGAAGATGAGGGTTAAAGAACGGAGAGATTAAGGAAGTGAGAGTGCGACTGAAAAGAGGGCCGGGGATTATGTCATCTACAATTGATGTGCTCTCTTAATGTACCTTTAAACATGTGCCACCGGGGCCTGCTTTTATAATGTCTATTCACTCATGGGAGGGGGGGCTGGGGGGGCTGGGGGTTAAAGTATTAACTCGGAAATACTTTGCAACATATGTGTGGCTCGTGTATTGAGAGTAGTTATCAGGGTTTGTGTCACTTTGATATGTATACGGCATGTGGAGAGATCGTCTTTGTCAAAGGAAGTCCATTCCTGCTTCCCATACACTGCCATGCATTGTGCCGATCTCCATATCAAAAAAGAGATCCTTTATCAAAACGATCATAGGGACAAAATGTGTCTTTATTCCACGTCTTCGGCTCCAATGAAAATGTTCCCGCAATCTAGTCCAACTTGGACTGTGAGCAAAGGATTTATTAAATTGACTGATTCTCCTCTAACCGCCGAATGAATTGTCTCTCAAATTGCTGCTTGTCTCAACAAAATGACAGCGGGGAGAGTGTGTGGAAGATCTGCAGATCTTATCCACGAGAATGTTATGGGGGTTAAGTGTACTTGGAGGTGTGTGTGCTCACATACACTTGTCTGAGTGTCTGTATGGTGTGTGCAACCATTCGATTAAATCCACAGCTATCACTAACAGGATTAGCTGAGTGGACAGCAGAAGTCTATCATTGCTTATTGATTTCCTCCGATTCCCATCAGGCCATCAGGGCAGGACATTCTGTGAGCGGCCCCCGGTGGGAATCGCCGCTGTGGGCCGGGGTTAACGTATTGTGGCGAACGTATCGGAGAGGCTTCAAAGCAGGCACCCATCGTTCTGTGTCAGGAAAAGTCAAATAAGTCAAAGCTATCAGGGGCAACAGATGCTCCCGTCTCTCCTTCCTTCCATCTCGAGTGAAACACTCGGGGGGGGGCGGTCAATCTAATCAATGAATCATTAAGACAGTAGTGTTGAGCAAAAGCAAGTGAGTCTCTCCTGTAACTGCCGAGGACGGGGCTTTCCTTTCTCTTCGGTGGTCAATGTTTTTGGTCAAATTAAACAATGAAATCATTGGCAGTTTGTCTTACCCTTGCCCAAATCTGTCCTGCTTGCATGTCAGTTTGTGTTAACAACTGTTCAGCTTGATTTATACTCAACACAAGGCCGTAGATTAATAGTTCAGCGTCTGATTTCACCCCACGATATCACCACAGCAACAGTAAACCGGTATATCATATGTGATTAGGTGCTTTAATTACACTCAGTAGCCATTTTATTAGGTACACCCGTACAGTCCATTGCAATCCAATACAATTGTTCTGTCATGAAGTCTACTACACTGTCATTTTAATTAAATTGTAGGGCTGTCAATCGATTAAAATACTTAATCGCATGATTGTCCATGATTAATCGCAAATTAATCACACGTTTTTTATCTGTTCAAAATGTACCTTAAAAGGAGATTTGCCAAGTATTTAATACTCTTATCAAGATGGGAGTGGACAAATGTGATTGCTTTATGCAAACATATGTATATATTTATTATTGGAAATCAATTAACAACACAAAACAATGACAGATATTGTCCATAAACCCTCACAGGTACTGCATTTAGCATAAAAAATATGCTCAAATCATAACAGTGCAAACTCAAGCCCAACAGGCAACAACAGCTGTCAGTGTGTCAGTGTGCTGACTTGACTGACTTGCCCCAAAACTGCATGTGATTATCATAAAGTGGGCATGTCTGTAAAGAGGAGACTCTTGGTTACCCATTTTCATTCACATATCTTGAGGTCAGAGGTCAAGGGACCCCTTTGAAAATGGCTGTGACAGTTTTTCTTCGCCAAAATTTAGCGCAAGTTTGGAGCGTTATTTAAACTCCTCAGATTGATCGTTAATGTGTCATCAGGTTAAGTTTGACAGCCCTATGAAATTGTTGATTAATTTTGTTTATTACACGGCTGTGTTAAATACTCAATTCTGATTGGTAAATCACGGCATTCTACGGTCTGTTATTTCTTTATAGCAGACCGTTGCTATGTATAGCAGAACGTTGCTATGGGCACAGTTCTGATGTCGGTCTCTCGCGGACTGTTTTTGTGTCAAATTATTGATTTCTTAAGTAAGTAGCCGTGTAATAAGCGGGATAATGTACAGCTAGCGGGTCATTGTTGTGAAAGAAACCCCTTCAGGGCTCCGCGTCTGTGTGCGGCATCGCCCTGTCGGGTTTCTTTCACAACAATGACCCGCTAGCTGTACATTATCCCTTACTTAAATAATTTAATTAAACATGTTTTGGCATAGTGGTCATAGTTAGTGGTTGCGTCGCACTGGACTGCATTATATTGAGAGATGTTTCTAGTGTACGGCTCCCCTCATAATGTAAATAGAGAAGACAACACCGCAATATAATGTAGTCCAGTACAACTCCACCTTTAACTATGACCTCAATTGTAAACTTATATAAAGTACACATTTCAGACAGTGTCACCAAAAACTGATCATGATGCAGATAGATGTTATGGCAGGGCTGTTGTATTATCTGCATCACAAGGATTCACCTCACTGTAGAATGTAAACTGTTGGAAAAAAAAAAAAATCACCTGTATTGATTAGAGGTGTAACGATACATCGAACTGCATTGATTCATAATCATATCATCTTTAAGAAACACCTTTATTTTTAAATTCGAATGGCATGTCTGTTTTACCATTTCCGTCTAAGCCCGCCGGGCCTATGTTAAGGAGTTACTCAGGGCGTAGGTTGTGTGCGTATCGTTAGCGAGTGTGCGGCTCAAAGAGAGAGAGAGCGCGAGTTGAGCGTGTGTGACGGCGAGTATGAAGTTAGCAGTAACTTTTATCGCTGTGAACGTAGCAGGGCAGTGTGTGTGTTCAGTTTAGGCTATTTGTCGGTGAATAAATGCTACAACTCCTCAAGACCCAAGCCAAGTTCCTGTGTCTTGTCTGCTGCTGATTGAAGTGAAGGGGGTTAGCCCCGAAGTTGGTGACAACTTTGGCCCAGGCTCACTTAAGGTAGACTGACTTTAAAGGTGGACCAGCTATTCTTATTTTTGTGACAAGCCACTGACCAGCAACCAGACCTCAAGCAACAGGAGGTCTGTTTTTATTCTTTTTTTTTTAAATGTCTGGAAGAGCCCAGTAATAAAATTGTCAAGTCATATTTTAGTTGCTTATTGTGAGGTGGTATAAATGTAACCGATTGTGTTAAATGCTCATATGATATTGTCTCATATCGATCGCAGGCCCCTGTATTGGATCGAATCGAATTCGTATCGTGGCAGATTTTGTGATACAGTATCAGCAAATATCGTATCGTTGTCCAAAGAATCGGTATAACATTGTATTGTGATGAGATATACAATATAATACTATAATCATATAGATTCTTGTATTATAATACAATATAATACAAGAATTTATGTGATTATTTGCACAGTAGAAACAAAAATGAATTTGGAGTTCCTCTTTAAATCAGCTACAACTGACGAATACAGTAAGTGACTCTTCTGATGTTCAAACGGCACAGGTAGATTGAGTCAAACTGAAGAGGTGACGACGAGATCGCATTGACAAGTTTGTTTGTCCAAAAGATTCCGTACACATTGAGACTCATTTTGTTCATTGCAACCATTTTCCTCCGTCACAAATGACTCCACCTTTTGTCTCCTTCCTTCAAGAATAAGAGAAGAAGAAGTGATGGAGCACGGAGGGATGGAGGGGCGTAGTGCGTCTGTGTGAGAGAGACATAGAGATACTAACGGAAGATAATAATCTAGGGGAAGCTGACAGCAGTTCACCCTCGATGGCTCGGGTGTCAAAGGCTAAAAGAGGTCCACGGAAATTTGTGAAATTAATAATAGCGTTTGTGAAAGGGTGAAGAAGACATGTTCGAGGAGGTTTAAAAGTGTACCTCTGGATGCAGCTGTGACAGGACCAGAAGAATTAGTTCCAATTAAAAGTGGTAATTGCTTTGCTAATTTCTCCTATTCATTTCTCAGAGTGTACGAAGCATAATAGCCGAAATCTTTTAACCCTTCATTGCCTTAAGTTCTTCTCTCATCTTCTTCTTACTGATGCTCCTCTTGTATTTTAATTGCCCCCCCACCCCCCCCCCCATCCCCTTAATGCACTCACCTGTGATGTCTTTTGCCCGAGCGAGGATTCCCAAATTATTTTTTTGACACTGGCAGTTTGTGAGAAATGATAATTGCAACATGGATTATAGTTTATTTGGATCATGGTGTAACAGATTTATTGTTCATCAGCATGACAAAATAAAAGCATTAATATAATATCACCAATAAATGTTAATTCTCCACGTTTTGTTAAAGAAAATATAAACTGCAATGGTAATTTTTGATTTTTCAAAAAAGGATAAAACCGTTTTTCGATATATTTGTGGAAACGGCGTCTAAACCTCAGGTCCCCCTCGGTGGGGCGGTTCCCATGGCAGCAGTTGACTGACATCTGAAGGCCAGTGATGCTAGGAGACAACTACCGTGGTGCGCTCCTGACTGCAGCACATCATAGCCCTGAAGCCTGTGAATGCTAATTAGGGCTGTCAATCGATTCAAATATTTAATCGCGATTAATCGCATGATTGTCCATGATTTAGTGCAAATTACTCACACATTTTTTATCTGTTCAAAATGTACCTTAAAGGGAGATTTGTCAAGTATTTGATACTCTTATCAACATGGGAGTGGGCAAATATGCTGCTTTATGCAAATGTATGTATATATTTAGGATTGGAAATCAATTAACAACACAAAACAATGTCAAATATTGTCAGTGTGCTGACTTAACTATGACTTGCCCCAAACTGTATGCAATTATCATAAAGTGGGCATGTCTGTAAAAGGGAGACTCGTGGGTACCCATAGAACCCATTTTCATTCACATATCTTGAGGTCAGAGGTCAAGGGACCCCTTTGAAAATGGCTGTGACAGTTTTTCTTCGCCAAAATTTAGCGCAAGTTTGGAGCGTTATTTAACCTGGATTTTCTAGTTTCATATGACACTCTCGCTCTAAAATTGAGCCTGCTGCAACCTCCTGAAGATTGATTGCATTAATACGTTAAAGAAATTAGTGGCTTAAAATTAATTTCCGTTAACACGTTAACTTTGACAGCCCGAATGTTAATACAAGAAGTTTTTCCAGGTTTCAACATCCTCACATAGTACTGCTTATTTATCAACAACAATGTCTTTACAACATTTGGGAGGACTCATTGTGGTTGCAGTCCACTCGGAAAATGGAAGCTGGCAAGCTGGCTAAATAGCTTAGGAACTTGAAAGTCTGATTAACTAGCATTACTTTTTGTTATTTCACCACCTGCAGATTCATCTTACCTTGCACGGCAGCTGATTCTTGCGATATCACACCAGAATCACAGAGAGGCGACTGTTCGTTCAAAACAACAATGGCAGTTATTAAAGAGGTTTAATTCGATGCTGCAATAACATCAGTTATATCAGAACTGGAGAGTATTTCTTCATTGAAAGAAGAGCAAGGAACGGCACGGAAGGGTTTTCTCGATTGAAAAGATGTTTCCGCTCTTCTCCCGACTGGCTTCGGCAAGAGTTTGATTGACAGATGTTTCATCCAATCATCTGCCAAGTATGTTTCGAAAGCACCTGCCCTTTTCCGAACTGTTTCCAATGACGGATTCTCAGATTCTTCTGTGTAACAAATCACCTGGCGCGTCAGGTTAAAGCTGAAGTAGGTGAGATTGGAGCAAATATGATTAAAAAAAGTTATTTTTATAAAACGGTCGCTATATCGTGACGGTAGTACATGAAACAGGTAACCTGAAAAAAATCATGTTCCTCTGTGTCCTCCTGTGCTCCTATCTGCATCTGCAAGATTTCACTTACCGGAGGAAAACAAGCAGTAAGAACTGATCTGAGGTCTGCTGTCCAGCTGCTGTCTATGAGAGCCGGCTGTCAATCACTCGCAAACTCCGACCAAACGGTCAAACTAGGCAGCGCTGATCAAATATGAATCAATATTCTGTTACTGTAATGCCTATTTCTCGCCTCAAATGTTTTCAGAACCATCTTGTAGTATACTGTTTAGCTGTAAAATGAGAAAGTTTGTGACGCCGCCGCCATTGTGAAATCTGGTGAAGGAACGCCAAGTTCCGGTCACTTGACCGGAGCACAGCCAATAGGAACGCTCTCTCTCTCAATGAAATGACCTGTGATTGGTCAAAGTCTCCCGTCACCGGCTAGATTTTCTAAAGCCTCAAAACAGAGCCATGAAGAGGTGCAGAAGTCTAGATTTCTCTTAGAACACTTGACTTACAATATGCTGAAAGGTTATTATGGAATTTTTGCCCAATGATGCCAAAAATAAACTGCCTACTGACACTTTAAGAGTCATCGGCAGCTCCAGCACACACTCGTGCTGCATTCATGATTTTTCTCACTTGTAAATACGTCAGCTTGCAAGTCGTAATTAAGACTGTGAAACTCTGATTTTACTGAAAAATTCTCTGATATGTCCAACATTGTCACTTATGAATACAAAAGTGCCTGAAAACCAAACAAATATGGATGTGTCACATATTTTTTCCCCGTTGAAAGGGTTTAACCTCATCCAATGTGAGGGCAAATTGTGATTTTTGAAATTGGGCTATACAAATAAAATTGACTTGATTTGACCCTTGTTCAGTGTAATTTAACCCACATTGAATGTATATGGTGTTTATTGTCAGTGCACACTATTTTAATCCAAAGAGGGGGCGGTGTAGTTAGCGTTAAGTGTGCCTGTTTCATGAGTCCAGTTGCGGTGATGGCAACTCACGGAATAAAAACCAAATAAGTAAACAAGTTAAAACAAACACCAAGGAAACCAAGCAAAAGTAAATTTTAATCTCAGTTTAAACATTTACTAAAACGCACCAGTTTTGGAGTTCAGCATTCAACTTGCCTGTGGAAACTGCCTCATCATTTTCACATATTTTGAATGCAGGAAGAACAGCAAAGCACTTTTTTCTCCATTAATCAACATATCATTGTGTTGTGACTGGACATTACTACTGCAGGGTCAGAGAGGGGGATTTCCCTCAGAATACTTGTCTTGTCTGACTTGATTATAGTCCGTACACGTGTCAAAAAAAAATATTCCGGTAACAAATGAATCTTCTCCTCTGCTGTAGCCGACAAGGTGGTCAGCCACGTAATTTGTTCCCGTCTATCTCAAAGTGTGTAGTGTAGGCAGTCTATTGAATTCCCATCCGTCATGGTTAGTTACACGCTTGTCAGCTGCTCTCCCACTGCCCAGCGGTCTAGCCATCACCCCTGACCTGGAAGCATTATATCTAAATCACATTACATGGCCCTGTGTTCTTTATTTCCCTTTTGAAGTCACCAGAGTGAGACATCTGTCCAGCCTTGTTTGAGTTTACTTCCCACTCAGCCGCCACATCTTAATTAGCTGATCTGATTTTCTGTGCTAGTGTGTGTGTGTGTTTGTGCCTTTTGTGCGCATTTGGGTGTGTTTGACAGTGGGCATCCATGTTTGTGTCGGCTGATAGGGGTTTGTTTGTGGGCTGGGGGTGATTGACAGGCTGATGGGAAGATAATACGCTGAGAACGACAACCAAAAGGACCTGGAATTCATTCATTGTGACGATAATGAATCCGAGAGAAAATCCTTGTGTTTGTTCATTAGCCATTGAGGCTGGATGACACGGCCTTCCAGGCACTGTCAGCCACAGATGTCCTTCACTGAAGGATTCTGCAGCACCTGAGTCCTTCCTTGCTAATAAGGTTGTAATTAGCACAGCAGCGAGAGCTGCATGGCCCTGAGATGAGCTGGGAAAAAAAAGAAAAAGTAAACTTCTACTCGTTTTTTAAATCAAGGCAATTCCAGCTCCACTCAGAACCAATGTACAGTTTTTTTTTCCCAACCTGGAGTGTGTGTGTAAGTGTGCACTTGCATGTGTGGTGCAGGCTCTCAACATGAGACCAAATGTTTCAGTGCAACCCTCATCAATTCGTGCCCTTTGCAATCTACCTGGAATTTAATGCGACTGAATGCTTGCCTAACGTTGGTGCCTATATCGAAAGGAAATTGGTTTCAGTTCTCTCGTGTCCTTGTCAGTGCCGTTATGTGATTACGGCCTAGTGTACATACTGCAGTGTCCCTTTTCATGTCCTTTGACATAGTTTTGACTAAACAGCAGAAAGAGGAAGGTAGGAAAAGTCGATATAAATTTTTAGCAATGTGAAAGACGGAGAAGTGATCTCTCACTTCTCCGTCTTTCACATTGCTAATGTGGAGTCTTTTTTCTCCAACCTCCATCTCTGGAGGTTGAAGAAAAAAAACCTCCACATTAAGGTCACGGCCCTGAACCTGTAGCTAGAAACATTGTGCTGTAAAATAGTCTCATTTAGACTCTGCTAGAAAACTAATTAGCCTAGCGGCACTCGACCCCTACCATCTCTCCACATATAGTCTGTGGGCTGTGTATGTAATGCTCAAGGTGTGCTATTACTGCGTTACAATGATTCTACATGGCAACTCTTAGACATTTGTGTGATCAGGGCCATTAGCCTCAAAAATTAGACAGCTATGTTGCTCATTGGATTTTGTTCAGAAAGTCAAAATTTGACACTTAATAAAAGATCACTGATGTGCCGGGTATAAACTGAGCTGAGTGCTGTCAGTGCCTAGTTGAAATGGTAAACACTTCCAGCAGTAACCAAGATATTGTGCATGAACAGAACTAAACTACCGATAAAATACTCTCTATTTAATCGCTGTGCACTCTGTCTTTGACAGCTGATACATATACAGCATTTACAACAACCAAGGTGGAATCCGCTTTAAGTGATAGCTCATGTTGTTGGGATACTTTCACATTTTATGACACAAAACCTTAATGAATGGTGCAACCCTAACGCTGGCTCGTTTGCAGACCTCCGGTATCACCTTTCACTTAACCGGTCTCCGACGGTCTACCTAACATCCATTTTTATAAACACAGCAAAGTGAACACAGTTAAGACCCCATTTTATCGCGTGCTCACATCCGCTGCCCCTGAGATCCCATGGAAATGTGCAGGCTAGAAAAATATCCGTCTTTTAGTCCGGGCAAGAAGAGGGAGAAGCTAAAGATAGGATCAGGTTCTTGTAAAGGGCAGGTGAAAGTTAAGTTAATCCAAGGGTAAGCAAATCTTTAGAATAAGACTCTGCTATTGAGGGAGTAATGTTCAGGCAGTGGTTGAAATTTTCACTTTGCTATTTTCTGCTGGTTCTCAACTGGCATGTAGCATTTGGTTGGGGAAACACTTCATACATTGAAGCTCTACAAGTAATATACCACTTTCTGTGGGCCGCGGTGAAAAGGACACAGCATACATACTGTATAAAAACACTCCCCATTAAAACCTGAGAGCACCACACGTCTTATGTCCATATGTGCTTTGTTGGATTACGTGGTGCTAAATGTGTCTCCATGTCACACTGAAATCAAATGGTTCTTAACATTGAAAATCCATACAACCACGAACATTATTTTTTCTCGTTAATATTTAAATATTGAACAAAAGTGTCAGAAGCAGTGGGCATACAGGGGAATTGTTGACTCCCATACACAAATGAAAATTAATCAACCGAGAGGCCGCTGATTCTGATAGACATCGATTGCATCGCAGCTAAATTTATCACATAGTTTGAGTGTGGCAGGGTGAAGTAACTTTAAAGTAACAAACAGTAATAATTGGATTCTGAGCTAACTATGAAAAAATCTTGATGAGAGGTTTTCAGAGTGCAGAAAATTGCAAGTAGCCTTTAGTATTAACAGTGCACAGCAAGAATTACCAAAAAACTGGACACATAGCATTTTCTACACTTTTTAGCGTGACTTTGCTGTGTCATAGTGTTAATGGCACTTCCCAGCAAATCCAACATGCATAAATATACAAGATTGTAATACAGCTTTTAAACAGGGTATCCACATCACAGGACTTGGATTTAGTACGAATTTTCATGCTGTAGCGAAGGAGTGGCAGGAGCTATTGGCATGTCGGGAGGCTCCAAAAAAGTCCTTTTCGTGACATCTGAGCCATTTATCAGCCAGTCAAACTGTAAGGGATAGTTTTGAAGTGGGGTTGTATGAGGTAGTTGTTCATTCAGCGTTTTGGCTGTCGTCATCTTGGTTTTTGGCTGTCGTGGAGCTAAGTGCAACTGAATATTGAATAACACATTTGAAGGCGACTAAAATGTTACAATTAACTATCATGAACTGAAAACACACTGTGAAAGGGTTAAAGTTGTAAGACGAAAACACGGACAACTCCCAGACCGGACAACGCTGTCACAAGGTAGCCACGCCCTAAAGCATACCCTGCTTTATGGTCTATTTGACTCTAAATCAGATCATAATTTACTAAATGAACATCATGCTGTATTGAAGAAGACTTGAAACCAGTGATTGAGACCATGAACTCATGTTTACAATGTTTACTGAGGTAATAAATCAAGTGAGAAGTAGGGTCATTTTCTCATAGACTTCTATACAATCAGACTTCTTTTTGCAACCAGAGGAGTCGCCCCCTGCTGGCTGTTAGAAAGAATGCAAGTTTAAGGTACTTCTGCCTCGGCTTTACTTTTCAGACCTGGAGGTTGCAGCCTGATTTTAACCACCTAAAAGAGAGGCACACTTAAAAAAAAAAATATCAGTTTACTGTAAGTTTATGCTATATTTATATTATTATATATTGAATATTTTTTGATTGGGAACTGAACTGAAAGTGAAACTTATCTATACTGTTTTTGTTAATGGAGTCTGGTGGCTTTGAAAAGAGCATAGATAAGTTTCAAATTCAGTTCAGTTCCCCGTCAGAAACGGCTGTTTGACGACAAGATAAAGCAGTGAAAATATTCTTAATATAGCATACACTTAAACTGATATTGATTTTTTCAGGTGGGCCTTTCTTTTAGGTGGCTAAAATAGTTTTTTCTGCCGTCCCCGTCCACAGCAGTACATTACTTTGCTGCCGTGCGGTAACTCCTGTCTGTTTCTCCAAACTGGGGGTGCGCCGATCGTCATCTACTGTAGGTAATACACTGACTATGGATAAGTACCTCATACAACCCCACTTCAAAACACCCAAACTATCCCTTTAAAACACACTCAGTTGCCAGTTTATTAGGTACCCCTAGCTAAAACTAATGCAGCCTAATACAACAGTCCTGCAGTAAATCCTACTTTCATGAAGGTTATAAAGTTCAAGTTTTTCTTGAAACTGTTTTTAGAGAGGATTCAACTGTATGATCATTGTGGAGGATGAAGTTTGCGGTGCTGTTGAATTGTATTGGGTTATACTGACAGGTGATATTACTTTCTCTATCTCGTTTATATCAATGATTTTTTTAGAGCTACTTCAAAAAAAAATTCAGTTCTTAGGCTAAATGACAGAACTCTGTAAAATGCAATTCAATCCAACAGCACCATGAACTAGATCCTCTAAAATTTAATCAACTATGTACTTTTTGTGGGAAAAAAAGAAATAAATATAAATATATATATATATATAAATATATATAGCTCTATAACTCTAATTCTATTACACACAGATGTAGCACATAAATCTGTACAAATGTGCCCTATTTCCCCTCTTATATTCTCGTGCATTTCCAAATGACTGAATCAACATTTATTAGGGTAATCAGTAAATACACTCAATACAACATTTAATATTACTCAAAAAAAATGTAACGCACAATAAGAAATTTCCCCACATTTCATTTCCTTCTTACTGCACAATTGCTGTGTGATTCTTCTACTATAAGGATTGCTTGGAGAGAGAACATTATTTCCTTTATGGCTGTATAGGTCTCTATTATGGCCTGGGCATAGGACGAAGGTTAAAAAAAAAAAATCTTTCTTTTCTGGCGTCTACAAGAAAGTGACTGCATAATAAAAGACAACTGAGAAGACATTATCCTTGGTCATATGGTAAACACTTGAGTAATCCCCTCACCTTCCCCTCACCTTCCCCTCACCTTTGCCTCTTCTTTCTCGATCCTCGCCTTCATCTTCCTCTCCGAGAGAGCAACCTTCACGTCCCTCGCTTTCTTCACCTGAATGGTTTTCTATAGTTCTTCTGTCTCCATCACATCTTCTACGCCTCTACAAGCATGAAGCATACAGAATTTAAATTAGCTTCTTGATATTGTGTATTACAAGCATTATAAATTGTATAGGCTACTATGTACACAACAAAAAAAAACTTCTTTGTTAGCGTTGCAAATCTCCTTACATTAGAAACTGCTGTACATGATGGTTTGTTATAACTTCTAGCAGCCACTTAACTGTATGTGAGCTCTAAAACAGCACTAGCAAGTTGTGTTCACTTACCAGCTTCCAACCGGTAGATCATTACATCGCCTACTGCAGGAGAAAAAGTTTGCCAGAGGCGTTTCCTCACAGACTGAGAATTGGTCAGCCTTGTAAGCATGTAAACTTGTTATGCCTAATTTCCTGCTGTAACATAATTTCTCTCAGTAACCTGGTTTCTAGTATGCATGTAAACATGTTCACTGATGTACTTTGTACAATTGCCCCCTAATTCAGTAGTATAATACAGTACAGTAAATTGGATTGACACTGATTAGGTGTATTGAACCCTCAGCCACTGATCAATCAATGAAATGCAACACAATTCCAAGGAGGCTCGTTAAAACGCCATGAACAGCATCTCCCAAGAGTTAGGTTGGCTATAATGCAAGAGGTCCTGACAAACATACCAGTAGGCCTGTGTGTGTGTATTTGTTGTATCTTTATGGAGAATACAATATGTAACAATGCAACTATCCAGTTACTATATTTCACAATGCACTTGTCTTTTTCCAGTGGACCTGCACGTTTCCATGTTTTGTTTCTTTTACAGGAGAACATGTACAAATCTGACTTAAATTGCCTTAGTCCGCAAATCCTCTTTTAATGTTGCTACAGGATCACTCAAAGCAAATGGTGCAAGAAAACAAACAGAACAAATCTACACATTATCTTTCAAAACTGCGTCAAGCAAGCATTTCTTCCAGATTTATCCTTTTAACGCTGAACCATTTAAATTCTGCATATTAACTTAAAGTCTGAAACCTATCGGTGTAAAATATTCAGGGAGATTTTTGTTAAGTTTTGTGCAAGTAAACGCCCTAAATTACTGTAATATAACTCAAGAAATGTAAGAGTTACAAAGCAAAACTTGCATAACTTGGCTAACCCTTACCGGTCTCTTACCCTGTGCAATACTCAACATGTGGCTGCCATCATAATATTTGTGCTCGCTGACTGTATAAACTCGGCTATAGCTGAAGACACGGCACTGAAGAGCTGTGTGGATGGATAAACTGGTGAAGAAATAGTTACACCACCCTTCCTAAAATCACAAATTGTTGCATTTACATTTCTGTTTCCGTATAGATTAAACAAACGAGATTGAACATGAGCTTTAGAGGTGCAGGTATAGGAAGATTTTGGAACATTGGACAGGGCCAGGCTAGCTGTTTCCCTCTGTTTCAAGTCATTGTGCTAATCTAAGCTAATTGTCTAATTGAATGCGATAAAGACACATGAGAGGAATCGATTGACACCTAAAATCCCTGAGAACCTCCATCACCGTTTACAGAATAAGAGTGTCCGTATACCCACTATAGTTGCAAGAGTATACACACCGCTTTTAGCTCCTTCTAGTCTGGTGTTCTTACTCCAAGGCCGTGTGCCATTCAGGCTCTCAGAACTCACATCCAAACCTCCGCTGCCTTCAATTAGCATTTAACTCATGAGTGTCAGTCAGTGTCTCCTTGTTCACCAAAGTAGCTGGGAATTCAATTTCTCCCTGTCCTTACAATCATGTGCTCCCCCTCCGTCCGTCCTCCACCTCTCTCTCTCTCTCTCTCTCTCTCTGTATCTTTCCTGTGCTGTCTTTTTTTATTCATAGTTTTACTCATTGAGCTGTTGAAGCAAATAATAATTATAATTTCATTTAGATAATTAATCAGTGTAATAAATAAACAAGACTGTTCATTTTCTGTCATCTTAAACAAGAGCAAGTATGCATGAAAAAGGGCAACAATAAGAAAATACTAGTTTACTGATTTGGTGATAAAGTCTGAAACCTGCCTACACAGAATTATGATGGACACAACGTCAAATATTCACACAGCAATTCATTCAGCCAGACTTGTGCTTTAGATTACTGGGTTTGGGTAAATAAATCAACTAGAGCTGAAATGAGTAGACGATTAATTGATTAGTTGATCAGCAGAAAATTAATGGGCAGCTAGTTTGACAATTTGATTCCCATTTAGGTATTTTTTCAACAACATTCTCAAATGTGAGAATTTGATGCCTTTCTGTCATAAATGATAAATATTTTGGGGTTTTGGACTTGTGGATAAAACAAGATATGTTAAGATGTGGTCTCTTAGAAAATTGTAATTTTTTTATAATCTTATAAACAAGATGATTCATTGATAAATTCAAGAGAGATTATCAAAAGATTAATTGATTTAATCAAAATAATTTTTGTTACCCTAAATTAAATGCATCATTGGCTTGATGAGCAGCAAAACATAACAGTTCCTTCAAAAAAACTTACCAGTTTTATAAAAGGATTGTTCTACACCCCCACTTCTTTTGTTCCATTTAGCCTACAGGTGTCAGCTCATGCAGGTTAGCAAACCTTGTTGCTTTTATTGTTTACATTTTATTTTTCAAAGATTATTTTAGTGGTACTTCACCTTTACTGACAGTTTTGACTCTACGTCTTAACCACTAGTCACCATCTAATTATTATATTACAGCTGCGCTCCTATTATCAGTGATGTAGATACTGTCAGAGAGTCTAATCATCACTTTGTCAGTCAAATCAGCAAATGGCTGTTTTTCAATTCCCCGCATAATTTTGTGCTGAACAACTTTCAATAAAAGCATTATGAGCAGTTAGGCGGCCGTGCACCAACTGAGCCATGGATGTGTTGCCCTTAGGGATGCACCGATCCCACTTTTTCAGTCCCAATACCGATACCTGGGCTTTGGGTATCGGCCGATACCGAGTACCGATTCGATACCAGTGTTTAATTAATGAGCTGTATGCCTCACTGTGTGGACGTCACTGGAATCATTCTTTTATGTGTAAGGCAACATCAGGCCTGATTAAAACAAAATGTAACAAATAAATACTTAGATACAAATTTGCTGAATTGTTATTTATTATTAGAATAATAAATCATACACCTTGGCATACCAACTTGGCAAAAAAAAAATCTTCGAAATTAAGAGGATTTACATTTCAAGTGTAAACCTTTTTAAGAAAGCGATAAAGTGGTCAAAACTTAAACAGGAATTAAATTCCAGTATATAATGTATGTAATATATAAACATAGAATTGAATTAAATAGATCGGCCCCATTGTCACCGATATCCGATCCAGCCATTAGAATCTGATTCGGTATCAGTATTGGTGCATCCCTTAGTTTTCCTGTTGCACACTTCTGTGCATTTCAGCACAAAATAAAAACAAACTTAGAACAAAATTGCTTCACTTACTGTTTGTAATCCATCACAGTGAACAGCACGATATAGTTTTGCCAAGGTCACAGTATGTTATTATGGATGCAGTTCAGAGCCTTGTTCTTGTGTGTTGTCACTTCAGGTGCTCGTTGGAATATGAGAAAAAACCTTTATCAATCTCAAAGACTATCGCATGTTTTGGAAAACATTCACAGTTCTGAGCGAGATACAGCCTAGTATTCTGTTTTTTTTTCTGTCTACATTTACTACTTGCTATTTTACCAGCTAAGATCAATACATTCTGTTATGATTATGTTTGCTGTGACAGTACTTTGCAGAACATATTGCAAATCTGCAGAAGGGGTTTAATGTAGCAATATGGCCTAAAAATGATATCACAATATTACAAGATATTTGTTTTCAATAAACATCAGAAAATTGTGGAAAATGTCCATGATAATTTTACAAACGGTGACTTCAGCAAATTAATTATCTTGTCCAGCCAACAGTCCAAAACCAAAAGATAATCAGTTTATGATGAAGTAAAACAAGAAAAATCTGCAAATCTTCACATTTGAGAAGCTGGAACCATCAAAATGTTTTCATTTTTGCTTGAAAATTGACTTACATGATTAATCGATCATCAAAATAGTTGCTTATTCATTTAAAAAAATTCAATGGACTAATCATTTAATAGACTAATCTTTTTAGCTCTACTCGCATCCCTACCTGACTGTGACAGATTTTTCCACTGTTCTGTTTACCATTTACCACGAAGCAAACGTACGATGTGGTCGATCAATTTTTGTCACCTGAGTAGAATCAGATCCTGATATGTCTCACAGTTAATGTAATTACTAGATGATGGCCTTAGATGGTCTCTGTTGTGGGATGTAGCTCCTCTGCTCTTTTAATTAGAATTAATGTTATGAAACCTCTTCCACATTACTGAAGTCACTCCTTTTTTTTAATTTTTTTTTATTTTTGGGGGGCTGAAGATAAACATGAAAGGGAGAGAGAGAGAGGACGACATGCAGCAAAGGACCGCAGGTTGGATTCGAACCCTGGGCCGCTGCGGTAAGGACTCAGCCTCGGTAGGTCACCAACTCCTCCACAGCCAGCAGCTATGTGCGTTTCTCGTGTTGTGACGTAAACCAAGCTTCTGCATGCATATAAAAACTTAAGAGTGTCCATACTGTATACAGTGTTGTTTTTAGATTATACACACAGCTTTTAGTACTTCCTGTTGTTGTTGTTCTCTCGTTCCAAGGCCGCGTGCCACTCAGGCTGCACTCGCATCCCATCTGCAATCTGCATCTGCATACGGGCGCTGTCGTAATAACGCTGTTGCAGCCGCCATATGATCAGTGATTCAATTCATCTGTCTGAGACTATAATCATCACTTTCTCAGTCTTTAATCAACAAATGGTTATTTAACCATAATAACTGACAATAAAAGCACCGAGAGCGGTCCAAACTTCTCAAAACATCTGCATACACGTAACAAGGACACACATATGGCACGCACGCACACACACCGGTCCATCAAGCCGCTCTCCATCTGTATATCCAAGGGTCTCCTGCGACCTTCCTCCCAACAAGGCCAAGGGACATTCATACTGATTTATTCAAAGGGACGGTTCTCATTCAATTTTCTCCATATTCATAAGCGTGTTTCGCACCCCCGCTCTCGTTTTCCTTTTCAGCTTTAAATTAAAGGTACAGGAACGAGCCAGGCCTTTCATCTAGGGCTGGGGGTGGAGGGCCGGGGGGAGGAGAGCAAAGGCGTGTGTGTATGTGTGTGTGTGTTGGGTGGGGGGGGGAGTGCGTCGGGAGGGATTGGTAGTGGTGAGACTCTCTCCACTCCGTATTTATTAGCCCCCTCTCCCTCCCCTTTGCCCCCCCCCACCACCCCCACCCCACCCCCCCCTCAGCGACACCTGGCGAAAAATGATTCATTAATTCAAAAAGCAGCATTTTTGAAAGCCGTATTTCAAAGGCTTCGACAGGAAAGCGAGAGGAGCTGAGTGGGGTAGGGTGAGCCGGGAGAGCTGAGCGAACAGGAGGAGGAGGAGGTGATGGAGGAGGTGGAGGAGAGGGCAGGGGAGGGCAGAGCCAAGGTGTTTGAAGGGGCAGAGTACACTTCAAGTTTCTGTCACGCCAAAGATCAAGCTGGGGATTGGGGGGGGGGAGAGAACGGGGGAGGAAGGTAGAAAGGATACATGGGGGTTTACTTCAAATTTAGTCGGCTCATACTTACTCGATCTCCATGCCGGTGGCTTTCATTTAGCAATTACAGACAACAATTTAGATAGATAGATAGATAGATAGATAGATAGATAGATAGATAGATAGATAGATATGATAGATAGATAGATAGATAGATAGATAGGTAGATAGATATGTTAGATATGCATATTATTAAATACCTGTTGGCTAAATGAGAAGATTCTTCCAAGTCACTGTGGCTCCAACGCATTAACTAACACACACACATTTATACACACGAGCAGTAAACACCAACAGCGGGATCATGTGTCGGCCACTCCCAGTCCAGCTGAATCTTTCATACGGCTGCAGATGATGTGGTTAATTATAGATGGCAGGACAAGCCGGGATCCTTAGCCTCAATTAGACAGGGCCACAGGGTTACTGACCTGAGCAACGACTGTCAGTGCCTATTACACACTACACATGGCCAGTGACAGCGAGAGGGGCTGTGGGTGGAGGGCAGGCCTGGGTTACAAGGGCTACTGCCGTATTCTTTTCTTTCCCGGCAAAAAGCGACCGTAGACGCACACACACACACACACACACACCCACACACAGAAACCCACGAATCGAAACACAGTTCTCTCAAGCAGGCTGATTTTGTAATCAGTGGAATTAATCACATTATTAGCTTATTACTCCTGCGTGATTGTGTGTGTCTGTGTGTGTGTGTTTGCACTCATGACGTTTCACAGTTTTTTTCTTGGTCCAAACATAGTGAAGTTGTTGAAGTTGTTGAAGTTGTTAAGTTTATGTCTGACCATCCTGGTCAAACAGAAATTTCAAACATGTTGTATAACCTGGTGAGATTAAAAAGCAGAGATGCAGTGGCTCTGCTCTCAGGATTCAGTGCACAACTTGGATCTTATTTTTGTAATTTTTGCCATTATTTCTTTTGATTATGATAACTTTACACTTTATGAGTAAATTGCTGAGATCGCGGAACACGACAACAACGCTAAAAAGAAGTCAGACGGGGAAAGAAAGAAAGAAAGAAACGCTAAAACCTATAGTATGTGCGCAACGATTTGGCCAAAACAGCACACTAACAGATTCCATTCATGAACAACAAGTATCCCGACAAAAAAAACAGAAATCTCGCAAAATGTCTCGCGATCAAACGTGACTTTAGTGTAAACAAACATGGCGGACGATGGGCAGGAAGTATTAGCGATGTTAGTTTTTGCACTACTTAGACTTCAGAGCCGATCGGGGGATGTAAAAAACACTCTTATCATATGTCACACCACAGGAATATCTGGAAAGATAATCTTAAGAACCATCACAAAATCGGGCTTTTGCTGACGATTGTTGGGAGGAATCAGGCCCAAAATTGGCTTGATTCTCGTGTAGTGTGTGCCCTGGCATTAGCCAAACCTATCTGAAAGTGAAAATGAAAGTGAACTGTAAAATTATGACCCAAAATGTCATTCAACTTTTACCTACCATGCTTACAACGGTAAGTTTGTAAGTGCTCTCCAGAATGACACATATAG
This sequence comes from Sebastolobus alascanus, assembly GCA_916701645.2. Lineage (NCBI taxonomy): Eukaryota > Metazoa > Chordata > Actinopteri > Perciformes > Sebastidae > Sebastolobus > Sebastolobus alascanus. The sequence goes on from CAKAOJ020000059.1 coordinate 4,691,372, forward strand.
CTGTTTTCTGATCTGACACCAAAACTGTTACTAAATAGATCATTTTTATTATCTGACAATGTTATGGTTAAGGATTTCTAAGGAACAATTTTCCCATGTTTTTGTGTCTTGGTGACTAATAGGAACTATTTTTGAAATTGGTCCAGTATTGAGGGAGAACGCTGTAAGCGACAGCTGCAATACGAGCTGCGAGGGCAAGTGAGCAGCATCGATGTAACGTTACATCCACTAAAAGTGCTTGTTTTTGACACTGACAGGCTCAGACTGTTATTATAAGTGTCTGACAACATTATGGAAAGGACCCTGCAGAGAGTGAAAGCGTTTTTCTTACCTTTCGCTTGATCTGGTCTGTTTGTTATTGTGCCCAAGTCCCGCTCAAGGAGAAGTCTTGTTGTGTAATCTGAATATCCGTATACTCTGGTTCAAATAAATACCATCGAATTCAAAGACCTCCTCCACATTGTTGAAATCATCTAAATATGCAGCCATGACATTGAAAATCTTTTAAACAAACTCTGCCCGACTGGCACTCGCGTTTCCACCATGGATGTATTCCACTATTCCATCGCTGTCTTCTGTCGAAATTTCAGAACGAGACTTCTCCTTGAGCGAGACTCTTTAATATCAGACACTTATAATAACAATCAGAGCCTGTCATGGCAAACACAAGCACTTTTAGTGGATGTAAATGACGATGCCAGCTTGCCCCAATGGCACCATATTGCTGCCATCTACAGCGCACTCCCTCAATACTGGACCAATTTCAGAAGTTGTTGTTCCTATTAGTCAGTTAGACACAAAAAGATGGGAAAATAGGGTCCAGGTTGAAAAATACAGAAGTTACCCTTTAAGGTTAGAGAACCTTTGTTGTCATGGTTAAAATAAACCAACGTTGACTGTCTGTAGGAAAGACCCACGTTTTGTTGACCCATCTATCCAACCGGGCCACCTCCCTATGAGGACTTTGTGGCTCTATAATAACACCATCTGACTTCCGCTTTTGCTCCTGACGGTCATAATTACGGCCTTTTCACTTAAATGTAAACATATGTAATTTTTGGTCATTTCCTGGCGACAGCGTGCTTAGTGGGTTTAGATAATCTTGCTAAACTATTGATTTGTTTACAACCTGACAGATCGTCTGACCACTCGTGTTTCTTGCCCCATTGGATGTCTTTGCCGCAATGTCCCTGTGTTTCTCAGCAATGAACCTATTGAACAAAACAAAAGCTACAAATATTATACTCAAGTTGTAATAAATAGGTCTGGGACAATACACCTATCTCCAGATTCGATACTATCACGATACTTGGGTGCGATATGTATTGTGATTTTTAAGTATTGCAATTCTGCAAGAATGGGGAAAAAGTTGAATCATACACTTCCAGGGACTTTTTACTTTGGAAAATATCTAAATTGATACAGTACAAATGTTTGATTTTCCGCACGTATGTAGTCAGAGATGTCCTGAAGTCAAATATATCAGTTATTGTCTGGCAATATTTATTAATTTTTTTCCAGCAACCCAAAAATCAAAGAATAAAGACATTTCCCTCACAAATTAGTGTTTTTTCTTTTAATTTATAAGGGACCTGTAATGTTTTATACTTCTGGTGAATATAATCCAATTAGTCTTATTTCCATATATGTATTTTGTATATATAGTTCCCTTTGTTAACACCTTATTTTGAAAACCGGACATATACATATACTTCATCTAACTTCGCCAAGTCTGTGGTTAGCTCTCCCGCTAGCTCCGTTCTCTTTATACATCCATGGTCAGCTCCATCGGGGCCGTTTGAATGCATTTATCATAAATGTCAGTATATTGGTGCTCTACAGTTTCAGCGTCAGCCAATTTGACCACGGAGATGAGAGTGATGGCTGGCTTGACCACACGTTACCGCAATACGATAACGTTTCCTGTCCATGACAGAGTTAGCATGCAGCTTTAGCCGTGATGTCTAGCTCTGCTTTTCCTGGCAATGTGTGAAACCCAAAGTGTTTCCATACTTTACTGTATGTGTAGTTTAAAATGTGAGGGTGCAGATTGTATCCATGCAGATCCTCCGCCGTTTTCTACTTTCTTGTTTCGGCTCGCTGCGGTTTGTTTTGGTTGACGGATACGGAACGGATATGACGTCACGTTACTCAGACTACAACAATAAAAGCCGTAACTTCCTTCTACCTCCATATAGACTCAAATGAAGCAAATATATCAATTCTCGCATTTCAAAATCGTAAAAAAAAAAAAAAATCGCAATATATAGGTGAATCAATTCTTTTTTCCCACCCCTACACTAATACAAGTCAAAACTTCTGAACACTGGTGTAATTGTCTGAACCTGTTGCTGTTAACACTTTCTCTTGCTGTATCATCCTGCGTTGTGACCTCTAACAATCTGGTGCTTAAGCAAGCGAGTAAAAACATCAGTGTCACCCACAGCTCGGCAGAGAGGATTGATATTTCCCGTGTTTTTCTCACGGAGGTAGCTATTGGTGTAGTATGTCCCATTCCCAGGGTGTCTCTCGTAATACTGTCTCTGGGAACAAAACCAGGCAAATGGCCCTGAAATCTATCATATAATGATCCGGCCCTAATGACTACGGCTTCAGGAATAGGACAGTCCTCCAGTTAATCACTGCTGTCTACCTTAAACTCTGTATCTTGTAATTACAGCGTCCCGCTGGCCCCCTGTCTCACCACTTTATCCCTCTATCTGCTCTCTACAGGAAGAAAGTTTCTATGCAAAACTATATTTCCCTTAAACTGAGGTTGTGTTTTGTTCAGCCGATGCCAATTATTTTGCTCGAGGATGCTAAGTTTCTAGTTGTTGATCAAAACTCCGGTTAAAGCCACTGCCTCTCACGTCAAACCAGCCTCTCTGCTCCCCATCCACCTCCTCCTCTCTCCCTGCTGCCTTACCTGTACTCACCTGTGTCTGTCTGTGCGGGTGAGTGCGAGCCAAGCCCCCTTTGGGACCTGCTGATTAGGGTATTAAAAATAAATGGGCTCAGTTTAGGGGGGGTTTGGTGGCACGGTGGTATATATTTCTGTTAATTTTTCTTTGCCCCCACCCCCTCCCTTTCTCCTATGTAGTGACTGATCTGGCAGAATATGATAGCACGGGCTGTCACGGCAATAATTAGGCCTATTTTCCGTGAGGTCATCTTACAGGGACGCTGGGCGGCTGTGGTTCACACACAGGGTGCTCTGTGCTGCTCCTCCTGCCCCAGAGCCCCCAGGATATGATCGTCCGCGCAGGGCAACAAAGAATCACTCCGCAGCAAATGAACGAAACATAAAACACCTACAATCTGATATGGACCGCGGTTCCCAACGCTTCATACGCTGGGAGAGTTTACCTCGCCGGGCTTTCACAGCTCAAAATCAAACCGCCTTCTATGAAATTGTGTCCAGTCTAAAATTTTAAAAGAAGATCTGAAGGAGGATTAAGTTGTCAAGGGAATTACCTGTGATGAATTTCAAAGGGAGAGCCCGATTATTTTTTTTGGGTTGTTTGTGCACCAAAGTCAAGTAATTAAGTTTGAAAAGTTTGTCTAAATAAAACCTTGAAGTGTGAGGTAGACATGAGGGTATTTGGTAATGATTCTGCTACCAGAAAGCCAACAGTGCCAAGCCAGAGCGCAACATATTTCAGCTCCATTGAAAACACTCCCTGGTTGGGTCAACAGCTGCAGGCTAGAATTAGAAATCAATTATTCAGCTTCGACAAGCTCATTAAGTCCCTGAATAGGATTTTCTGTTCTGAGTCTGCCTGCTCATTTCTCCTAGCTTGCAGTTTCTAATTAGTATTTCTTTTCTCTTTAAAGTTTGATGGGAGTTTGGGTGAAAACGTGGGCACTGACTTAACACTCACGGGCCCGCTGGCTCCTCTGAACAGTATCATTATCTGTAGAAGAGGCTGTATCGGTACATTGGAAGACCACTGAGGTTGTTTGCTTTCATTTTGGGCACCATCTGATGATTGGAGTCATCAGGCTAAATTAGGCATTAATAATCAAAGGAGTGTAATCTGGGTAAATTAAGCATTAATAATCAAAAGGATGACTGGAAATTATCACACGCGGTAAATGAAGCAGCACTAATCAGCAGGAAGAAAGAGGACACGAGGCCGACAAAGTATTTTGAGACAGAGAAGGGAAGGATGTGGGAAAATGCATTTATAGTCAGTTCCCCGCTGAAGGACTACACTGTGATAAAATGATTGATGTTGTCATAGAAACTTCCATCCGCCCCACTCGATGGCATCCTTCGAGTGAAGCCAGACATGAAGCTTGCATTTCATAATGTCGCCTACTGTTGCCTACAGCACCTACAGTGCAAGAAGGCTTATTAGCAAACCTGTTCCATCCCTCTCTCTCTTTCTCTCTCTCTCTCCGTGCTCTGCCTCCTCCCATCCCTCCCTCTCTCCCTCTCTCTTCTCTCTCCCTCTCTTCCTCTCCTCTCCACATTGTGTCTGTCTATCTGATCCCGTGGCCTTTTGTTGCGCTATGAAAGGCCTGATGCCACACTCATTATTTTCTCCTTTATCTCTCTCCCCACTGCTCTGATTAGAACAGTCGCCCCTGACAGACGCCCTCAGCCAGCTCCTATCCATTACACTGTGTGTGTGTGTGTGTGTGTGTGTGTGTGTGTGTGTGTGTGTGTGTGTGTGTGTGTGTGTGTGTGCGTGTGTGCGTGTGCGTGTGCGTGTGTGTGTGTGTGTGTGTGTGTGTGTGTGTGAAGCTACCCACCTAGTGTATATCAATCATAAGTGTTTTCAGCACAGTAAATGTCTGTGTTATAAAGGAATATATGAAAACATAGATATTGCATAAAGGGTAAACTATGAGAGGGGAAAATTAGGTGCATTTTGATAATTTTGAGGTTTTTATGAAGTAAGATTACACTCTCTGCCACACATGCACACTCTCTCTAGCACTCACACGCTCATATTCACACACCATGGGAAAACTGGCTTGCCCAAGCCAAGTTTTCTGTTTGGGCTTTTGTGTTTTGGTGCGGCAAAGTTGGAGGGCTCTGAATTCTGAATGCTGCTGAACTATTCCTGGGGAAAAAAATACCCAGACGTCCGTTGCTCAGCTTTATCTGTGTGTGCATGCATGTATGTGGATTAATAGACCTTTACATCCACTCTCCCTCCCTTCCTCTTGTAGTGAAAACACTGAAACACAAGTACGTCACAGACTTTCGGAGGTTGTAGTGTGGAGGGAAGATCCTGGCATCATATGAAAGTGTAAAACCTGAGGAATCCATTGGTACCAACCATTTCATACTAGCTTGTCGCGAAGGAGGTTAAATAACGCTCCAAACTTGGAAGGAAAAACTGGGGGAAAATGGCCATTTTCAAAAGGGTCCCCTGACCTCTGACCTCAAGATATGTGAAAGAAAATGGGTTCTATGGGTACCCACAAGTCTCCCCTTTACAGACATGCCCACTTAATGATAATCACATGCAGTTTGGGGCAAGTCATAGTCAAGTCAGCACACTGACACACTGACAGCTGTTGTTGCCTGCTAGGCTTGAGTTTGCCATGTTATGATTTGAGCATATTTTTTATGCTAAATGCAGTACCTGTGAGGGTTTCTTGACAATATCTGTCATTGTTTTGTGTTGTTAATTGATCTCCAATAATAAATATGTACATACATTTGAATAAAACAAGCATATTTGCCCACTCCCATGTTGATAAGAGTATTAAATACTTGGTAAATCTCCTTTTACGGTACATTTTGAATAGATAAAAAATGTTAATTAATTAATTAATTAATTGATTCATTAATGTGCGATTAATCACGATTAACTATGGACAATGATGCAATTAACCGCAATTAAATATTTTAACTGATTGACAGCCCTAATATACAGTATATATATTTACAGTATATATGCCCCTTCAAGTGAGGACATTCACATATTGTCAACCTTACAGCGTCATGGTCATCTTGTAATATAAGGTGTCATGTATACAAAGTGTGCAGAAAACCAGCAGGGGGCATTTAATACTTCAGTCGCTAATCTCCAATAAGCTGTTTACAGTTTAATTTATGCATAAATCAGCCATTCTGAATTACGGGAAACACTTTTAAATATTTACAGATACATGTAAAATGGAACAAAAAGCCTTTTTAAACATATATTATTTTCTCATAGGTGCTCTCCCTCCCTGAGTACTGAATATGTCATTTGCTTTCAAATTGCATTATCATGCAAAATGAAGCAGAAATTTGATGAAACTCAGATGGATTCACCTGAGTTAATGGAATATGGGTTTAAGAGGGAACTAATTATCCCAGTTTAGCAGGGAGTGAATGTATTTCTTTGGAAGGCCCGATTTTGAATGTAAACATTAATGGCCTCCTTGATTAGCATAAGAATCGCGTGTTATTGTCCTGCTCACTCTGCGTCCTATTGGATATGCATCTGTGCTGCTCCAGACACACGCACACACACAGACGCACACAGACACAGACACACACAGACCACAGGCTTTAATACATTTATTACCTGCCTTATCTACTAATGATGCCATTTCTGTTTTTTTTATTGTTTTGCTAATCCATAAAACTCATTTCTCCAATTAAATTACAGTTTTAAGGACCAATAGCATTACTGGAAGCTTCTTTTTTTTTGTAGAAGCCAAGACATAAACAAAAACACAAACAGAAACGAGCTCCAACTGTTGAGGTAAAGGACGATATTTAATAGAAGCACAACTGAAGAGGCTGAGTCATTGTGATGTTCGTTCCTTTGCTGTTCATGCTTTCTTTGGGAACAAACCAAACGAATATGCCCTCACAGTATAAACAAAGGAGGAATGAAGGGAAAGAGGAGGTGTAAAAGGAAAGAAGGAATCGTGGGACCCAGGTGAAGAGTTAAATTAAGAAAAGGAGGCGATGAGGAGAGTTAAAGGGCAGGTGAAGAAGGGAGGCTTTGACTTGGGGCCTCCCGGGGACGATGACCTTATTTCAAATTCTGGGTGAGGGACTATAGTTAGGCAACTGAGGAGCCCCCCTCCCCAAGTCTCAGATACACACACACTCACACACTCAAACCCACTTTCAAGGCTGAGTTTAGGAATAGACAGCCCCCCCCCCACCCCTGAAGTCCTGCAGCTCCCTCAAAGGCCAAGCTGCTGCCATTGTGGTTAGTAAAGCTACACAATAGGTTACAGCGTACAATATTCTTCCAAGGTTCAACTCCATATCCTTGCTGGAATAGTAGCAAACTAGGAACTAAATCTTTCTTTAACTATTATAGGAGAATGTATGCATAAGTTTCCCATACATTCTGGATATACTATATGAGAACTTTGCCCTGCAGTATGTTTATACAATGTAAATTCAGTTCCTGTGAATAACTACACTGAGGCTATTGCGTGGGCAGAAGATTTCCATGGTTCACAATGAACTAACCTCCCCAGTGAGTTTACAAGATATGTTTAACTGTTGGGTTAATGTGTGGTAACCTGCAGGAAAAATCTTATCAGCAGAAGAAATTACGAGATAGACAAGAGGTGACTTATGCCCTATTCGCACAGGACTAGTATTACCTGGGGAGATCTAGTAATTTGTAATAAATGCGGAGGTCGTCTGTGATCTTAATACGGTGCAAATCCAGTGCTCAAAGTGGGCCGGTACTCACCCGTACGCAGAACCGACACTTCTACATTTTACTCCTTGGCGTACCGTGACTGGGTGCTGTAATTTATCAATACAATGTTCACTGGACTTTTTGTGTCCTTTTTGTAATATAATTAAAGAATAACTTCTTTTTATTTATGAACAAATATAACATTATTTAAAAGATTCCTGAATCTGCTCCTCTGATTTATAGAATATGATTTTACAGGGCAAATATTTCCAGGAGAATTGAATGTTCAGACGAAGGCTGTGATGAATAATACAAATAACCATTTAATGAGTAATAATGATGGACCAAAATGATGTAAAATTGCATAGTTTTAAGTCACAAACCTTCAAATTTTCTTGAAAACATTGTAGTATCTTTTATTCACTGTAGAAATTTAGAATGTGTCTCTGTATAATATGTAGGAGCATCCTGACTGGGACTCTGCTCCTAAAACCTGAATGAATAGCTCACATACCTCAGCTCTGCATGCATACCTACCTGTCTGGCTGGCTGCTGTTTATTCTAGCCTATAGGCATCCTATAATATATTATAGAGTGATACTACAAATAACACAGGAAAGCACTTTAAATATTAACACTATGGGTAAATATACAAACACACCACCTGAACCCTATAATGTTCCAGTGTGAATATTATTGGAGTATTATAGGCCTACTATAGAAGATGCACAGCCGAAGTATAATAATATAGCAATAAAATCATAACTGATTATGACTGACACAGTATTAAAGAGATAATGATTAAATAGGAATAAGTCGTAAAAGATTGCTGATAGCAGCCGATACACACACCATGTGAATAAGGGGAATACCGGCCCTTATTTTTTTCCACTCAAGCACTGTGCGAATCTGCCATGTCCATAATTAATCAAGTAAAAATTCCTATTCCAAAATTACCTACCGTATTTTGCCAAACACAGAGGTCATGTGATAATATTTAGTACTGTGCGAACCGACATCTGTATTTTGTAATGTTCTTGCCTTATGTTGACTGACCAGATGAAGGAGCTGGTCTCTGCTGGAACCAAATTCACCCCCCGCCCAACTCCCATTTTCTCTCCTCTAAATCCCCCTCGGCATCCACCTCCACCAGTTTGGATACAATCATCACAGTTACGACACCCCACACCCCCTCCACGACGGGATCATCCACTGTCTCCCCAGCCTGATGAGGTTGTTTGTGTACAAAATGCAGCAAACTCTAATTGATATCTGCTGGGTCGTCCAGGCTGGAAGGCTAATGTCACTCACGACTCTTCCCAGGACAAGTTGGGGCTCTGTGTGCCGATAGCTTCCTCAATTTCTGTCTTGATAGGTAACGAAAAAAGAACGGTGAATCTGCTAAGAAACAGGAAACACTCACCCGATTCTGCAAATTTATCAAATATAGCATCCGTTCCGTGCCAGCCACAGCCTGATAGGCAGTTTGATAGCTTGGTCGAAGTTTCATGAGCCGGATGCGTCGAGCAGGACGGGCTCATTTGCATAAAGTTGAGATTTTTCAACTTTATGCAAATACAGACCCCATCCAACTTGCCACAACACTCCCACTATGCACTGGGCGTCTGCTTCGCCTGCTTTCCATAGGTAATGAATGGAAAGCGTTGAGATGCCCTCCATCACCGGATCTGGTGGAAATGCGCCGTTAGTGCTGCATTTGACACAGTCGACCACACCATATTACTAGACCGACTGGAAAATTGGGTGGGACTTTCTGGCACAGTACTAAACTGGATTGAATCCTACTTAAATGACAGGGACTTCTTTGTGTATATAGGCAATTACACATCTGAGCGGACAAATATGACATGCGGCGTTCCCCAAGGCTCCATTCTGGGGCCTCTTCTGTTTAACATCTACATGCTTCCACTGGCTCAGATTATGGAAAACAACAAAATAAGTTACCATGCAGATGACACTCAAATTTACATAACCATATCACCAGGGGACTATAGTCCAATACAAGCACTGAGTAAATGCATTGAACAAATATGCCGATATTTTCCAACTCATTTTGGCCGATTGCTGATGCCGATACCGATATACACATGGTTTTTTTTCACCTAATTGCAGAGAACATCAAGTCTCTCCTGTAGTGGAATTAACATATTAATATGTCTACTGTTATCGTGATGGCCCACTGGCAGATGCAGACATAAAATACAATGCTTTTCAAAATGTACACATTGTCTGGGCAAAATAAGAAAACTAATTCAACTTAGGTTACATGTAAAACATGCCATATTAATTTTTATGTAACATGTTCAAACAAAACTGAAGAACTCATTCTACTTTAACGGGCTTGAATGATGCTGTCCCTGAGCAACCTGGTATCACGCCAGAGCATGTAATAGACCCGCCTGTCCACCGGAGGATAGCGTGTCAGTGTCACGTTTTGTCTCGCCGAGGCGTGAATATTACACGCGTGTATGAAAGTGAAGTAGCAGTAGGGGGCAACAAAACCACACTTAGGTTTAGAAAAAACATCATGGTTGGGCTTAAAATAACCACGTAAACTAAGTATGTACGAAAACAACGCAACAAACACGTCACTAACGTAACTTACAATCCCAAAAACCTGTCTCAAACACCGGTCTCCTGGTTGAAAGTCCTGTGTTTGTCCACCTCCATTCCCACCCGCCATAAGAGGTCTCTATCACATTTATTCTACGTCATTAGCTCTGAGCGTAGCATATTTACGCGAATGCAGTTACATTGCAGTCAGTAAATACTACATGGCGTACAAATGACACGCCAAAAGCAAGAACAGCGTTCTTATTGAATGCCTTTGCCTTGCGCATTATCGTGTCATTCATACGCCTTTTCGTGCGACCGGGCTGCCCTGAGGGAATCCTGAAAATAGGCACAACCAGGGCAAATTTGACCCAGTTCACAAGTTACAAAACACTGTACCTCCACACCGCAGACATATTTGTTTTTGCACCCGCTTCGTCAACGGTTTTCATGACAAACACGTCATCTTATCAGCATATTGGAGGAAACGTTCATTTCTACCTGATGCCGTTATTTCATTTTAATGCCTTTATTTGCCGATACGGATGATATCATCGTGCATCCCTACCACCTGCTCTTGAATGCAGCGTTTTTGGCTGCAGGGATTTTCAGGAGAAAATTGATGCCACCTTTCAAAAACCTTTTAACACAAGTTGACTTGTACTGTTGTACATGTTGTAAAATTAAAGCTGCTTTGTTGTCGCCCCCCGAAATAGGTTTTGCTGTATAGGAACACCGCTTTGCATTCAATTCATTCACATTCAAACAGACTAGTATTCCTGCTGTTAATTAAGTTTTGCTTTCTTTGATCATGACCTATACTGGGTCAAAACTCCAGCTCCAAACTCCACTTGTAGTATAAAGAACAACTTTATTATGAGACTTTATTATGAAAAGACAACCAGTCATATACGCATGTGTGGCTGATATGCATGTGTGTGTATATGATACATTTTACAATTATTAAATGTATTAATTTTATATTTTTCAATCTTTTAATTGTTTCATACCCATCTTGAAAGTTCTTTGTAATGTGTTGCGATGACCCCGATGAAGGCTACAAGCCGAAACACGATGGTCTCGTAATTAAGTTGTTCTTTATACAAGTGTTGCTGGAGTTTTTACCTCTTCAGACTCTTCCCCTTCTCTGTACACCTTTTTAGAAGTTGGTGAAGTTGAGCCAGAAACTCCTACGCTGCTTTGATCATGACCTTAAGAGAATGAACTGTGTACATTGTTTGAATACAGTTATGATAATTATAACCAAAGTAGTGCTTTACTCTGACATCCCATCCTTTACTAGGTCTAGTTGACCTAAAGTGGCAGTAGGCAGTATATTTTTGGCATCATTGGGCAAAAATTCCATAATAACCTTTCAGCATATTGTAATTCAAGTGTTCTGAGAGAAAACTAGACTTCTGCTCCTCATCATGGCTCTGTTTTCAGGCTTTAGAAAATCTAGCCCGTGACGGGAGACTTTGACCAATCACAGGTCATTTCATTGAGAGAGAGTTCCTATTGGCTGTGCTTCTGTCATGTGACCGGAACTTGGCGTTCCTTCACCAGATTTCACAATGGCAGCGGCGTCAAAAACTTTCTAATTTTAAAGCTAAACCGGGCACTACAAGATGATTCTGAAGACATTTGAGGCAAGAAATAGGAATTACAGTAACAGAATATTGATTCATATTTGATCAGCGCTGTCTAGTTTCACCGTTTGCATGCAAAGATTAACTCAGTCAATACTTTATTTAATTTGCAAAGATATATGCTCCCTCTCAGTATACGTGTCCTCTCAAAGTAGTGCTATGATGTTGGATTTTACAGGGACTGTGATCAATGCATATGCAGATCCCACTGTTCTGATTGCTGAAAAAAAGTCAACTTTTTAACTCAGATTTTATGCATATGGTAGTGTGTTCTTTATACTATGACAGTTTTCCTAAAATTAGATTTAAAAAATCACAATATATCGCCTTACTTACAGTATCGCAATATATCGCAATATATATTGAATCGTAACCCCTGTATCATGATACGTATCGTATCGCCAGATTCTTGCCAATACACAGCCCTAATTATCACTATTCTAGGGTCATTAGTAATGCAAACAAATAGGGACAGCTTCTTCAAGGTAACCTTGTCCACTTTAAGACCGCCACGAAAGTTGGACAACAGAAGTGTGAAAACAAACACATTACATCACTTCACAATAACACTACATGAACGCGCATTGTGTTAGTTCCCCATCCGCAGATAAATAAGAACATTTTAAATTATATGAAGTATATATTATTAATAAAATAATGCCAGTCATCCTAATAAGATTCAAATAAAGTCTTATTTCACAAAAGCTGCCCAGACTTCCGTTAAATGCAGTGAGGTGAGCTCTCTTTACAAGGCTCTCACTTTTCATTTCTCCCAACATTGGTTTCCTGTCATCCACCCTCCCTATCTTTACCTCTGTCACTCTGTTGTGCTGCAGCCACTGCAATTTAGTGCCGAAAAGTGTAAAAACATGCATCACCACCACACCGGCTGAATGGGGCTGCAGAGTGCATCATTGCTAACAAGGTCTAAGGGCCAAAGTGGTTAACTAAGCGTCTGTCTCACTGCCTTCCTCCCTCACAGTCACTCTGGCTCTCTTTCTGTCTCCTGCCTCCCTTGAACCACCCGGCTGCTCACACCGCCTTAATTCGTATCCATTTTTTTGTCTTGTCGATCTCTATATCTGGACAACATGACGGATTTCGCCATCATCAAAGAAAGATTTTCCATTAATGGGCCTTGACCTTGTCTGACTACTGTACTTAAAAACCTTCTCTGCTGCTAGGCGCACTTTCCCCTAATCACTCCCCTCACTCCTTGACCCCCTCCTTCCCTCCACACCCCCAACTTTCCATTTCACCTCGTCTCCTCGCCATAATCTCCCGATTTTTTTTTTTTTTCTTCCTCCTCCATAAATTTTCTGCTCCTCTCACCTTACAAGAACCCCCCTCTGTTGTTTGTGGGGGCTTGCCTGATAGCCATTAGTGTTACACCCTATTACATGAGTAATGACTGACTGTGAGCTCTAATTAGAGATGTGTTAGGGAGAGCTGACTTACCCCCCCCCCCCCCTCCCCTCACCCTCCCCTCCTCCTTCCTGCTTTTCCGCAGAGCTGTTACTGTGACTCCATCACCGTGGCGACACCATTAGCACAGCGCCTCTAAGAGTTGCAACTCCTGACTGTTAAAACCATTACGTTCATTACAGACCAATCAGAGGGGAAGGTGTTATGGCTAATTGATAAGCTGAACAGTGCATAAAATCTTGTCTCTAATTGCCCTGCGGGAGAAGGAGAAAGTGCCCTGGGAGAAAGAGACAGTGAGAGAATGAAAGAGAGCGAGAGAGAGAGAGAGAGAGAGAGAGAGAGAGAGAGGGGAAGCAACTGGCGTGCTAATTTCAAAATCTGATATTTTTCCACTCGAATAATTTAGGCTTACAATATGTCTTCATCCAAACATGCTGTAGATTTTTTCCCCCCCCTTCTTGAATAATGGGATGTTTCTTCTGGGTTTGTCATCTGTGATAAGATGATTATCTGAAAGGTCTGGGGCACATTGTGAAGAGAGTCTCGCCTTCTCTGCTGGAGTAGGTAATCCTGGGTAATAGCATTATGGACACAGTGTTTTCCTAAAGCCCATGATTATCCACTGCTGTTTGCCGTGGGATTGACATTGGCCTCCCTGGTCTCTCTCTCTCTCTCTCTCTCTCTTTCTCTCTCTCTCTCTCTCTCTCTCTCTCTCTCTCTCTCTTTCTCTCGCTTTCTCTCTCTCCTCTCTTTTTTTTCTTACTCTCTTTCGCACTTTTTCATGTCATCCTGTCTCTGACTCACCACTCCATCAAGTCCTCATATGCTCTTCTCTTACAATTCCACCAAGAGAAGAAGATGAAAATAGAGCACATGGAGCAACAAAAGAACAAATTGCTTGTAGACAAGGATGCCCCAGATTTGAATGGCATGTTATGCTCTCACTGTCGAAAAATCACACTTTCAGTTTGTCAGTATGGGGTTACCATCCTGCTCTAAAACTCAATAAGGACACGATGCTTTATGCTATTACTAAAATATGTTTACATATAAACTGGTCTTTTTAGCCATTACTAACCCTAAATGTTCTCAACAATTGATTTTATGCTTTAATGTCTAAGAATTTTATGTTTCCCATCCTTCGTCCTGTTATCTTAATTGTCTTTTACGTTATATGTTCTTATGCTGCTTCCATGTTCTGGTGAGCTAAAGACAATTTTCCACTTTGGCGGGACAATAAAGTCTTCTTCTATTCTTTTCTATTTTGTTCACACTGTGGAAATAGGCGTAAGAAAACATACCGGATTACATGCTTTGTTTCTCAAGCGTGTACCTCATAGTTTTCAATATTGAATCGCCTCCACAAACATTAACATTTTTTGTTTACTTCAAAAGCATATGAGATAGATCCATCCCTTGACTTTTTTATGCTGTGTGTGTTGCTCCCTCTCGCTGTTTTTGAGCTCTTTAGGTTTTTGAGTGTCGTGTTATAGAGATTTGTGTGTTGGAGAGAGACCATATGAACTGAGTTAAGACCTCTGCTTTTAGCCGATTGGCTCACTCTTCTCTCAACGCTTTTAGGCCTGAACCTGACCTGATCTCTCTCTCTGTCTCACTCTCACTGTCTGTCTTGTTTTTTTTTCTCCCCTTAATAGTTTTCAACATTGCCTTTTACTTAGCTTTACCACTTTGTGTCAATCTGCTTGCGTGGTTTGTGCGCGGTACTTATTTGATGCAGTACATCTCTCAAAGTGACAAAGTAATCTCTGGGGAATCACTAAGAATGACAGGACGTAGAGGTTGTTTTAATCTGCAGCGAGGGGAACTTTCTCCCGGGCAGAACGTATATGAAAAGGTTGGTTAACCACCATTGGTTTATTGAGTGTAAGTCAAGAAATACCACAAGGGATATCCTGACATTTTAATGTATTCTCACTTTAAAATTAGAGATTTTTGAAGGGAATGTAGGAAATTCAATGAGCTCGGCTGTGTCGTGTGTGTGTGTGTGTGTGTGTGTGTGTGTGTGTGTGTGTGTGTGTGTGTGTGTGTGTGTGTGTGTGTGTGTGTGTGTGTGTGTGTGTGTGTGTGGGTGTGTGTGTGGGTGTGTGGGTGTGTGTTGGTGTGTGTTGTATCAAGTGTGTGTTTGTTTCCCCACCTAGAAGCTGTCAGAGCCACATGCTTGCAAGCTGTGCAGCTTCATATAAACTAAATCTAATTGGACACTGTGGACTTCACAGTGTGAAGCAATATTTGAGGATCACATTGTTGGACACAGTGTATGTCCCGAGTAAAAACAGCCTCCAAAGTCAATACCTCTCTCCCCCCCTCCTCCTCTCCTCGCATCCTTCTCTGTTCCAGGATCAGTAATGGGAGTCAGTATCCAGGAGGAGGCTGAAGGGGGGTGCGGGGCTCCTCCCCAAGTCCTCGCCCCTCCTCCCCGAATGCGGCACAGCTGCCTTTCAGAACCCCGCCGCTCCAGCCCCATTCATCCTGGAGAGCCAAAAAAAACAAAAAAAAACAGTGGCTATTTATTAGAATACTTGTTTTGTATTGTTCTGTGCCACACAAAAGACGCTTCATTGTGTTAGAAGCAAGCCCCCTTCTCGCAGAGAGAAACAATAACTTGGAATTGTCTTTTTCAGAGTGTATAATAAATGTCATTTCTTCTCGTCTCTGCCCCTCAGTGTGTGTTGAGTGGTGGGTTTGGGCACCGGGCACGGATGGCCTTGGCACTCGAGCGGCCAGATTGTAGTGGGAGTAGCGGTCTTTACATGAGGCTTTGGAGGGTTTAGGACGGCTTTAGGAGTATATGGAGGGAGAAATCTGCCCACTTGGTCTGGAGTAGAGGGAACGAGGGGAACATGCGTAAGTTTGCATATGACAGTTCCGTTTACGCAGGAACGACATTTGTAGTATTTAACCTGTAGATGCTGTTATTAGGTATCTGTTGTGCGTAAAAATCTATTTTTGTGGAGTGGAATTAATGCTATAAAACAGAGAGCGAACTTGGACGCTTTCTGATTGCGCATACTGAAGTGTTTTTATTGGCAAGCTTTGTTTCGGCGCTCTGCTGTGTTCATATTCAGTGCAGATAACGTGTGCGTCTCGCTGCAGGCTGTGGTTTTATTTGGGGACAACTGAGGCGCACCGGAGCTCGGCTGCACAGAGCGCACTGCTCTGATGGTGCTACCAGTTGCTCTCTATAACCGACTTGATTTTCCGAGGTGACATTATCGGCTACACTGATCTGTTCGGGAGTCACTGGTTATCACATGTCTTGGCTGGATTAACGAGAACAATCTGTTGCATGCTGTAAAAATACGGAACAGTTTATTCAATTGTGAATTGTGTGTTTTACGCGGCTCGGTGGCTGTCGGTGTTAAGGTTACATGATGTTTTCACTTTTCAGGAGGTGGGGGGGGGGGCGGCGGGTGGTTAGAGGTGGGGGGGCTGATCAGCTCATCTTTGGGTTTTAGGGTGTGTAGATTGAAGCTCTGAAACAATTGCTTGCTCTTGCTTTACCCCCAGGTTTATGTCCAGGTCATCAGCAACTCTTTTTCTTTCCCTTCCCCTAAAGCAAACACCACCCTGTTTCACGCGCGCTGACACGCACCACACGTGGACATTGTTGTTGTGGCTTAGGTTAAATGCTTTAGGAGAAAAGATCACAGATTAAAGGGGGTAACCCAGATACAATCGCTCTCGTTTTTTTGTTTTGGTTTTTATTTTTACTTTTTAGTGCGTGCGGGATTTAGACATTTGCTGAGATTAAAAGACACAACGTGTGAGACTTGTAGTTGTATTTATTCACAATCCTTCTCTTATTTATTTATTAGTTTATGGTGGGGGGGGGTGTAACTGCTTTGACCCTTGGCCCCCAGTCGTGCACCATCATCGCGGTGCGCACATCCTGTTGCGGAGGCCGCGCACAAAGGAGCGAGGCGGAGGTTTGAAAAGAGGTTTGTTAAAAGAGGAGTAACTGATGGGGGATGACAGGGAGAGTAAACAGGGGCCACCGGGGTCCCGGTGTCACTGTAGAGGCTAATCCTCTACATCCATCTAAATCCACTCCACAATGACAGGAACAAATAATAATAATAATAATAGTACCATTAATAATTCGGATCGATCCTTAAATGTACACCGTGACAACAGGTCCTTTTTTTTAATTTATTTTTAATCAATTTACTTCATCAGATTTAATGCCATTGTGGATTTGTGACGTATATTAATTTAGACCTTTATTAAGATATGCTTTAAAAAAAAATCTCTGAAGATGTATTTTGTAAAATTTTGAAATAACAAATATGCCAATTTATATTGGCTTGTATTACTTATCTGGTTTGGTCATTAACATATTAATCCTTGCTTTTAAATTCAGAAATAAATATAGGTTACATACTTTTTATGAATTTGACTGTCATGTGATAAGTGTTAAAATTGAGTGTTATTTCCATGTCTTTATTATAAGAAGTCAGTGCAGCGTCAGTGTTGTTTTTCTTTATTTGAGTTAGTTTTCTGGTGTGATAGCTTCACTGGTCCTCAGCGCCCTGTTGCTCTCCGGGTGTCATCATTATAATGTCATCTTCCTCGGGCCTTGAGCCACATGGCTGGAAACGTTTATTGACCATTGTGATACCCCGTTAACCCTATTACCACAGACGCATGGATCTGTCCGAGTGATCCCGCTCCCTCAGGCCCTAAACAGAGAGCTACATCAAGCTAAGCTCCAATTAAAATAAAAAAAACAGCAAAGAATGATAGAATGATTAAATCGTTAGTCTCGCCGCGGGAAGTGGTATTTCGTTTTCCCTTTCAATTAGGGGTTGATTGGGCTTTTCAGGGGAGGTCAGCTGTGAAATCTGGATTAGATATGCGCGCGGACTCGGAGGCACATAGACCGGTTCGCTCTCGCGGTTTCCAAACGGGCTGCTGGGTGTTAAATAAGGGACTTATCGTTTTAAAAAAAAAAAAAAAAGTCCACTGAAAATGACAACAGCAGAGCATTTTACACGTGGCCTTTCTTTTCCTCTTTACGCACAGACACAGCCTGCAGGACTCATCCACCGCCGCCAGCAGACGGCGGTAACGGCGCTTTGCCCCGGCAATTTCACGTCATTATATGGCTATCCATCCTCAGGGGCTTCTCCTCTTAGACCAACAGTTTTTTTACCAAATCTCTTACACATCATCTTCTGCATCGAGTGTGTGTAATTTCTCTCCCCGACACCTACTATTACTACATACCTTAATTACATACCTGGTGGGAGAGAGAGGTGGTCTGAAAAATGGATTTTGAGGCGCTGGTTGAGCATCAAGCCGCCTGATATTGAATTGGTTTGGGCAGACTGTAGTGTAATTCTAGTGCATGCAAATACAGTTGGGCCCAGGCTTCTAGGACGCACAATAATCCGTTAAAGATGGGAGGAAATGTTCTGACTTTCAAGCGCAAATATAGAGAGAAAGTGGAGAGTAAAAATAATTGCACCCAAACTTTTATTGAAGCCTGTGGATTTAAAAGCTGCTTGATATGGAAGCTGTATTTTAGACAAATGATATACGGCAACCTACTCTTTGAAAATATGTTGAGATGTTTGACTCATGGTAATAACAGACTGCACCCCGATACATCACTGCTAACAAATCTTAGTTATTTTTGTTTAGCTGAAGTCTCTGAGAGCGTGTTTGGAAATTTCAAATGCGCTTGTGCTATTTGTGGGATTGACCCTCCTTTCTGCCTCCCCCTTCTCCTCCTCCTCCTCCTCCTCCTCCTCCGGTGTGTTCTTCCTCTATGGTCCTCTAGTCACCTGACCAAACGCCATGCAAATCACTCTGCTGCTAGAGCCCCATTGGCCGCTTGTGGCTCATTTAACCGCTGTCAGTGCGCATCATATGGCCGCCCGCTTTACCCAACTTCTCAACTCCGACAGGGAAAGTGGCTCAAATGCGCATTCTATCACAGTGGATGTGAACCAACCCAGGCGACGACAGGGTGAAATACTGGTTGGAGAACATTTTATATCCCCTTTCGGATTAATTTTCATCTCGTATTTGAATCATTTTGGGTCAGAATAATAGTTTTGTACCCCAGTCATCCTGTGCGCACCCGATCTCGTGCGCGCCTATCTTGAAATTGACTTTTTTTCTCTGTTGGTGGCGAAGTTTAAAAACCAGGTGAATGTATAGCATGATGATGGAAACTGACCTTCATTCCCCCGGCCCCCAAACGAACACGACCACGGGGCAAACGGGGCCGAACGGCGGGTCCAATAAGGCGAATCAGGAGCGGGTGAAGAGACCGATGAACGCGTTCATGGTGTGGTCCCGTGGGCAGCGGAGAAAGATGGCACAGGAGAACCCCAAAATGCACAACTCCGAGATCAGCAAACGGCTGGGCGCCGAGTGGAAGGTGATGTCCGAGGCTGAGAAGCGCCCTTTCATCGACGAGGCGAAACGGCTGCGAGCCATGCACATGAAGGAGCATCCGGATTACAAGTACCGGCCAAGACGGAAGACCAAGACGCTGCTGAAAAAGGACAAATATTCCCTTGCCGGTGGACTGCTTTCCGGGCCCGGTGGGGGCGGTGGAGTTGGTTTAGGGGTCGGAATGGGTTCATCCGGGGTCGGGCAAAGGTTAGAGAGCCCCGGGGGTCACGGAGGCTCCGCCGGCTCCGGCTACGCGCACATGAACGGCTGGGCGAACGGCGCGTACTCGGGGCAGGTGGCTGCAGCCGCGGCGGCCGCGGCGATGATGCAGGAGGCTCAGCTCGCCTACAGCCAGCACCCGGGGAGCGGAGCGCACCACCACCACCACTCGCACCACCACCACTCACACAACCCGCAGCCCATGCACCGCTACGACATGACCGCCCTGCAGTACAGCCCCATCTCGAACTCTCAGGGCTACATGAACGCCTCTCCATCCGGCTACGGCGGGATCACCTACACACAGCACCAGGGCTCCGGCGTCTCCTCCTCGGCCGCCATGGGGACGTTAGGGTCGCTGGTGAAGTCAGAGCCGAGTGTAAGCCCTCCCGTCAGCAGCACACACTCACGGGGTCCTTGCCCCGGAGACTTGAGAGAGATGATAAGCATGTATTTACCGACAGGAGAGCCGGGGGACCCGTCAATGCAAAGTAGACTCCATGCCCTGCCGCAGCATTACCAGAGCGCCACGGCTGGAGTGAACGGGACGGTCCCTCTAACACACATTTAGAAACTCACAGAATAATTGAAAAACTGCAAACGAACACATAACCAAATATTTACCTCTTTTCTAAATAACCCCGGTCCCGAGAACTACCTGCATTTTTGTACAGAATGTTTATGATATTGTAAATGAAGGGTAAATAGCAAATTCATCTCGGCTTTTTTTTTTGAATAGCCACCAGTGGAGTTATATAACGAATATGATGCTGAGATATTGGTTATTGTGCTATCATCTTTTTGTCCATTACTTCACAGTCTTAGTTGAGGGTTACGCCAGGTTCACATGGGGTGGTATTTGGTTCAATTGTCTCATAGTTTTTTTTTGGGGGGGGGGGTTCTTGTAAGTTATTGAAAATGAGATAACGTGTCATAATCTTAAGAAAGTGCTTTAAAAGATATGGGGGAAATCACGTTCTTTAAACATTTGTGTTCATTTGCAGAAGCCTGTGTCTTAATTCTTGGAAATCATCTCTTTTTATTGTAACACTAATTATTGTAAATTGTGAATAATTTTAATATTTCAAAGGATGATGGGCAACTGCTGTTGTAATTTAAGTGCTTTTCTGCCAGTGAAAAGCCCTGATACTGCAATGAAGAAGAATTGAATAAATTTCACCAGATGTTGCTTTGATTCTTAAGACAACGGTCTTAGATTGATTATTTTCACAATGTTCTCACAGGGTTGTTTTCACGTTTTAGGACACAAGAATATCACCGAGCCTCTTCTCGAGAGAGAAAAAAAAAATAGCCACCTGTTTAAATTTTGACACCACAGATCCCACGAGCTTTTAAATAGCCTAATTGTTTGTGCGTAATTGTGCGTAAAAGCTACAGTCTGTAGGCCTCCGAGGAAACCATTATGGTAGAATGATGATGTTTCATGGGCTAAACTCTTTAATTACTGATTTTTTAAATAGCTTTATATTGTTGCAGGCCAAACTATATTCAAGATGAATATTTAAGGAAGATGATGGCCCACATTTTCTTTTTAATATAAAAATGATTCCTTACAAATTACATTATATTTTCTGAACAAATCTGATTATATCAGAGTACGTGAAGGCCTCATATGACAAACCACCTGTTAGTGTTATGAACGAAACCTCCTCATTTATTAACTGGAATAAGAGGTTTTACTTAAATGATGCATAATAATTAATAACTTCCCCCTTGTAATTGCTTATGAGCTGTGACATTATTTATTGTAGCAGTATGTATTTATTTATAGCAAATTTAAGCAGCAGAATTGTTTTATCAATTTTTGATTTCAACCAATTTATATTCATTTTATTGATTAGATTATTTATTTTCTATTTTTTCTAACGAATTGCAAAGTTGTGTGACTTTCGTTTCTTGGTTAGATCACATCAGATTTTAAATAACGAAATGTTCTTTAAAAAAATGTCACAACCTATCAATATAACTCATTTGCTATGATATTGACTTTTTAAATATGGGTTTATATATAAGCCTTTAAAAAAAAAAAAAAAAAACGAATCTGAATGTCAACTTAAACAATAAATCATTAAAATAGATTCATATCTTTTTGATGCACTGAGAGAAATTTGATGTAATTTCAATGATTCTGCTTTGAACACTTGACGTAAATCATAAGACTCGGAAGACGGAAAAAGTAAATAACAGTAATATATAAGGAACACTGTAGTGATAAAAGGATTGATTAAAGAAAATATATCATAATTAAAGACTCGATTTTCAGTGATCTTTCACCTGAACTGGGTTATGTCCTCGGGACATTATTAAATCATCCACTTCATCTGTCTTTTGGCATTTAATTGTTTATACTTGAGAGAAAAAATATACATGAACTGGAATATGATATAGCTTAATTAATATATTGATAGATCATCACGTAGCTATTAATATATTGATAGCTACGTGGTGATCAACAATACAACAGACCTCAGATAAAAATATCTTCAAAATCACAAGCATCTTAATATCTTTAGTTTGTTTATCTTGCGATCAAATGAAGTGTGTCCAAAGATGATAAATGTAATAACTGTTATTTTATCCTTATTGCATGGTCCCATCATCTTTAAGTGTAGCTGCGAGGCAGGAAAGTAAAGGGAACCGGGGAAACTACACGAGGCACAAACGGTGATTTGAACAATAAACTCATGTTTTATAAAAAACACAACAAAACACATGGAGGAATAAACCGCCTGTCATTGTAAAGGAAGAAGAAACTCTTTAATGCCACATCGCCCAAATATAAAACTCAGTTGCACAAAGCAGAGCATGAAATAATTCAAGATTGACTGCGTATATATCCTCAACATGCGTTGACCCAAACCAAACCAACGATCCAGCCTAACTGTTGCACAGACTGGACTTCAACTTCCCATTGGCCAAGCACGCTCGTGACAATGGGGTTACTGATGACTCATCAGATTTTCAAAACTGTAGATATTAGATTTGAGAGATTTTTTTTTTTTGGTGTCTTTGTACAAAAGCACCTTCATTGCGGATTAGAAGTGTTTAAGAAAAAAAAGATGTCATTCAGATTATTAATCCTCTTAAAATAATGAAAAATTGATCTGAAAATGACGTCATTTTTTTTGACAGGCCGCAGCTGGTTTTGACGTGTACATTTTTTTTTTTATCGCCTGTAGGCCTCATATGTAGATACAGGCTAATAGCCATACACATGCAAATGAGGGAAATTTATGCCTACTTAGGCATTTAAAAAAAATCAATTAATCTCAAATACATAGTTAAAGGGCCTATTTCACACTGATGAAGACTTGCATGGTATGTCAATTAAACCTGTTAGGCCTCACAGTAAAGCGTGTAACGTCTGGCTGCGCATTAATCTATTGAACGAAATCAGAGGAACAATGTCTGGAAATTAGTTTAAATTCCACAAAACCCCCAAAACAGTCTATATGGAGACATCTCTCCGCGCTACAGCGCGCAATGGCGCGTATATGGCATGGGGATGGCCTTCCTCGTGTGTTTTTTTGCATCTGCTTCTATCTTATCTGTTGATGTGAAGAGATGCGGATTAACACTGAAAGCCCGGAGAGGCGGAGCGCGTCACGGCGCATCGCCGGGCTAAAAGAGGAGCGTTCTGGCAAATTTAACCCGAATAAATTACACCTTGAGGTGGAAGAGGGGTAAGTGTAGGGTGCGACGCGTAAAGGCTATGTGGCAGCGGCTTGTGTGTGTGTATGTGTACGCGTGTTTGTGTGCGTGTGCGTGTGTTTAGCTGACCGGCCAATAAATCTCTCCACCGCGCGATACTCTTATCTTGTAGCCACCGATATATTCCGTGCTAGGAGGCCATCAGCTCCGGCGCACACTCGGCTGCTCGTAAAGCCCCGATCCCTTGCACTCCCTGTCCTAAATGGGGATAATTAGCGTCACTTTATCACGCCTCTGCATATTTGCTCCGCGTCTCCCCCCCCCCTTTTCCTAAAAAAATTACCAAGCAGGCTGCTCTCGTCGCCCGCTCTGTCACAGAAGATTATGGAGACAGATTGCACAGAGCGAATGTGCCGGGCGAGATTAGCGCGGAATAGAGAAAGCAACTGGGCCAATGAATTCCTCGGAAGGGCCTTATCGTGCAATTACACGTTGACATGTTTAACAATCTTGCTGCCTCTTAATCCTGCAGTGCTGCTCTATCTACCCACAGCTACTGCGCGCTATATGCCGGCACACAGACCTAATGCACCGAAACGCAGCACACAAATGTCCTGAAAGTTTATGAGAAATTGCTTCATTTTCAAACTTTGTCCAGCAGCATTCAAACGCTTTTTTTTCTTTTCTTTTTTTTTATTTTTCAGATTTCTCCGTTGTTGGAATAGCATCTGCACTGGAACTTTTTGACAAGAGGTGAGATATTAAAATGAAAAAAAAAATGATATTTGGTTTATTGTTGCCCTATAACTCACTGTTTCACTTTAATCGAGAAGTGACAAAAACCCAAGAAATATGTGTGCCATGTCCATCCAGACTGGCGATGGAACGCAAAAAAAAAGGGTCCGTTTTGTTAGTTAAACGTAGACTTTCCCATCTCTCTGCCCAACACACACACACACACACACACACACACACACACACACATACACACACACACGCACACACTCGCCCCCCCCCCCCCTTCCTGCCTGGCGGTAGCCTATATCGGGGCCTGTGTGGGAGTGATTGTGGAGCGCCACTGTAGGAATTTGGCAGCGGCCGCGGTTTGGAGAGCCGCCCCACGCTGAGCCCCATTCAGCGGCCAGCGCGCTGTGAGGTTGGGAAGTTTCAGTCAGCCGTACAACTCAATGGCCCCCACAAAGGCGATTACAAGCCCCAGCGCATTCCTGTAGGGACCTGGGAGCGGCGCAGGTGCGAGGGGGACCGGGGTAACCCGTCAGAGAAGTGATAAAAACGGGACAGTGCTGGGGGGGGCCACACAAAAACCAGCCACTCCACAGGAACCGGGGAGTTTTGGGAGGAAGGAGGAGAAAGGAAAGAATAAGTTTGAGGAAGATGGAAGTTTGGGGGGTGGTGGGGGGGTGCAGCATACTGAGTGGCCTCACTGTCCATCACTGAATGAAAGGACGAGGAGGCTCTCTATCAGGATTTTACTGAGGTCATGAATCCCCCAGCACAACCCCATCCATCCATGAACATTTGACTATAGCCACTAAATATCTCTATTTAAAACACAGAGGAATTCACATTTTATTAATTAATTTAAGTCTTAAGTTATATTTTCTGTAAACTTTATTATGGTCTAAATGCTTCAAATCTTTCTGCCAGGTAATTCTGGTGAGAATACTTGGTAATTCATAGGCTAGATGTTTTGATTTTAAGACATTTAGTCTATAAAGTATTATAATTAGGGCTGTCAATCAATTAAAATAGTTAATCACGATTAATCGCAAATTAATCGCACATTTTATCTGTTCAAAATGTACCTTTAAAGAGAGATTTGTCAAGTATTTAATACTCTTATCAACATGGGATTTGGCAAATATGCTTGTTTTATGCAAATATATGTATATATTTATTATTGGACATCAATTAACAACACAAAACAATGACAGATATTGTCCAGAAACCCTCACAGGTACTGCATATAGCATAAAAATATTCTCAAATCATAACATGGCAAACTGCAGCCCAACAGGCAACAACAGCTGTCAGTGTGTCAGTGTGCTGACTTGACTATGACTTGCCCCAAACTGCATGTGATTATCATAAAGTGGGCATGTCTGTAAAGGGGAGACTCGTGGGTACCCATAGAACCTATTTTCATTCACATATCTTGAGGTAAGAGGTCAAAGGACCCTTTTGAAAATGGCCATGACAGTTTTTCCTCGCCAAAATTTAGCGTTAGTTTGGCGCGTTATTTAGCCTCCTTCTTGACAAGCAAATATGATGGTTGGCACTAATGGATACGTCAGGTTTTTCTAGTTTCATATGATGCCAGTATCTTCACTAGCTTTAAAACTGATCTTGCTACAACCTAAAAACCGCAAGTGAGTTAATGCATTAAAGAAATTAGTGGCGTTACTATTGCGTTAACTTTGACGGCCCTAATTATAATCTCAAAAACCCAACATGTAGACTACTGTATGTCTAATCATAGAGTGTAAACTCTTGCTGTCATTAAACCCTCCCAACATTTGGGGGAATTTGGAGGGTGACCTCGGTGTCCTCAGTGGCTACAGCCCCGCCGCCAATACGGAACAGAAAAGTGCTCTGAAAAATCTGCTGAAAATGATCAGCCTTTATTCTATGCAAGTGAAATAAATCCAAGCTATACATCTGATATAAATTTAGTCTCACATAAAGACACTTTGTGAGGAAGACTATCACACTTAACAGGGTCAGTCAGTTTGTTTAAAGGGGACATACAGTATCATGCTCCTTTTCAGGTTCATATTAGTATTTTAGGTTTCTACTAGAACATGTTTACATGCTTTAATGTTCAAAAAACACATTATCTTTCTCATACTGTCTGTCTGAATATACCTGTATTCACCCTCTGTCTGAAACGCTCCGTCTCTTTAAGCCCTCCTTTTGAACATTTTAAAGTTAAATGTGTCAATTTGGTGCACTTTAGAGGCTGGATCTATAAAGAACTTTGTGCGAGATGGGGTCGGTTTTCAAGACGGGTCGGGTGGGTTGCCGACATCGCCGCAGACCCCTGACACACTTGAGGACAGTTCGCCCCGGTTGACAGTCGCTCCGGGTCTTTCCCCGCTGGGAGAGAGGGCGCAGCGAGCACTGAAGTGGCAATGTGCAGGCCAGGGGTACTGTAAAGCTCTCGGCCAGAGCCGCGAGCCACCTTCACCCCGGGCCTTTCCAAGCCAGCACCGAGGAGAGGTCCCATGAGTGGATCCCCCCCACAGCGGTGAGTGGCTGTCCCCGACCTGCCGAGCTGTATCCCCCAGCCAGACTGCGTGGACCCCACCCGTTGAGAAGTGTAAAACTATTTTCGGTTCATTATGAAATTGTGGCAGAGACTACCTAGACTGTGGCCGGCTGGATGTCAGATCACTTTGATTTCATTTGAATTAGGCTACACAGTCGTTGATTATGATTGGATAAAGATCCAACATGTTAGACGCCATAGATATTGTCGCCAACGTTCTATGACCGTAATACCGCAACACCTGAAAATTGGGGGACAAAAAGTACGTTGTCCCCCCTATTCCAGCGCCAGTGGTTACTAGTCGTGCTTCTTTTGCCTCAGGAATGCCGGCATAAGTTAGGCTTAAGTTAGGGACTAGCTGTGAACATCGT
Source organism: Sebastolobus alascanus (assembly GCA_916701645.2). NCBI lineage: Eukaryota > Metazoa > Chordata > Actinopteri > Perciformes > Sebastidae > Sebastolobus > Sebastolobus alascanus. Next base: position 4,718,616 of record CAKAOJ020000059.1, read on the forward strand.
GGAGTATTTAGCAGAGCCAAATGTTTCCCTCAGGCGATAGGCAACAGTTGGCTAAACTGTTCGCCAACTTTATGAGGTGATAATGTGATAATGGATTGACTTCATTTTGCAGCCAGCCTCAAGTGGCCATTCGATCTGCAGTTTTTGGCACTTCCGCGTTGGCTTCATTTTTCAGCCTCGGAGGTTGCCGCTTGGCCTATAAGGAGGCCTGCCTGTTAAGTTGCCCTCCTTATATGTTGTTCCCATATATTATCTGATAACATGCAAGAGCCCAGGCCGTTGGGGTGAAGACCATCCCTCCCAAAGAAAGATCGGCGGTTCCAGAAATCGTCAACAAACACTACGTTGCGGACTCTACAGGTTTACTGCAGCCAGGTGTGGAAGCTAAGAGTTCAGCTAAAATGAGCCACGTCCATGAGGGAGTTCAGGAGATTACTGAAGTCACGTTTTAGTATTACCGAGCTCCGGCTGGGAATATCATTGTCTCCGACATGGACGATAATGTCCCAAGCGAGACGGTGCTTCGGGGTGCTACGATGCTGGGAATCTTGTCCATGATATCAGTCACCTTAGCGCCTGGAAAGCAAAATGTCACTGCTGAATTAGGGTGGACCAGCAATTCTCATTTTAGTTACAAGCCGCTCTCCTGAGTTGCAGCTGCTGAGTCAAGTGCGAGACCTAGTGGTACAATTCGGTATACCAGCCCGGTGTTGTGGCTTAATATCAAACCAGTTTGAAAGTTTTTACACTGGCCGAACTCTACTGTGGAGGAGCAGAGGACAGAAGCGGCATTGCCCGAAAATGACACCAAAACATAGCAGCATAGTTTTTTTTGTTCATTTGGCTTAAAGGCGCTGGGACAAAACACTTCAGTGTGATTTAGAGACCTGTTTTGCTAGCAACAGGAGTGAATGGAGAGAGAAAAAAGGATAAAAAACATAATCCGCTAACGGGCGCATAGGAGCTATTGATGATGATTTTCACCTTTAGTTGGACATATATCACGGCTAGTTAGCGATATAACACAAAGTTCGGTATTGGATTAACTGTAGAGGTTACTGGCCACCAGAACTTTATCCAGGGAGATATCTTTGTCATTTTTACCGCTAATGAAAAGTGAAATGCACCGATGGAAAGCTAAAGGTGTTCTGTATTGGTTGCTCCTTTTATTAGTTTTTTTGCATTTTTCTCCGGGTAAAAGCTTTTAAAAAGCACCCTTAAAAAATAAAGAGGGAAAAACATGTCTGTGATCTTCTGACATCTGATCTAATCAGCTTGAACACATCTTGGAAATCAACAAGACTCCATAAAATCAGTTTTCTGCAACATTTAGGATTATTTAGCGCCTATTTGGTGGCCATTTTGAAAAATGGCTGCCCTGGCCCTCAGGGGGCAAAGTTGCAGCGCCCCAATATCTATACCTTTTAGGGATTGTTAATAATTAACCGTTTAACCGTTAACCGACATCAAGCATTTTAACCGATTAACGCTATCGGGTGAACAGTTAAAAGAAATATTAATAATTAATTAAAAAGCTGAGCAAAACTCAGAGGAGCGGCTCCTCACTTCAAGGAGAAAAGCTGGTCCACCTTAACAGCCCACTTTAAGAGAGTCTGAGTTGAATCGGAGTTGCAGAATACAGGAAGTTGGCTCCCCTCTTGAGGAGTTGTAGCCTCGTAGCATTTATTCACCGACAAATAAACTGTATACACACTACTACACCTACGTTCACAGCTATAACGCCACCAACAACCCCACACTCACCGCCGCCAAACACACACTGTTTGTCGGACACTCGCTATCGTTACGCCGGGCAGACACACAGCTGACAACCTGCTAAACTAAACTAAATGTGCAGTGGAGAGTTACCGTGCAACGACAGGCTGCATGTCCGCGACAATACACGCAGCACCGTGGCTGCTACAGTAACGCTCCTGACGGTGAACTGGAGACTCAGTTGTCTGTTGCGCTCATACACTGTAGCTGGCGCACCGCTGCATGCGAGGCACAAATCTTGTCGGTTAACGGTTAATAATCGGTTAACAAGGGTTGGTTATCGGTTAATTTTTTTTTTTTCAAGATTGGCATCCCTAATGTCTTTTCATTTCATATAAACCCATGTCTGTGCCAAATTTGTTGCTTTTATCGCAAAACTCACAATTGTTATGCTTAACTGCCCCGCTAAATATGTCAGTGTTGTGTTTTGCAGCTTGTTCCCACTGTCCCCAAGTGGCCAAAAAATGTATTTATGCAGCTTTAAGTTTAAGCAATTAAATCTTCTTGGTTAAAATTAGGTAAAGATCCTGTGTAAAAGAAACCAACGTTATTAGGAGGAGGCTTGTGAACAGCAGTAACAGCAGAGTCAGACGCTTTGTATGGGTTTCAATGTCAAAGTTGTATGTTTTATGTACCAAAACATCCATCCAAAGCTCCTATGACTTCTCAGGGCATAGGAAGGTTACACTCCCTGGATTGGAAAAATATTGCCAGTTAGTGAAATTTGACTCTCCACATTTAAATGTTAAATGTGATGCTACCTTAAATGCATCTAGAGTTTATTCAAAATATTTTTCATAATTCTTCTGTATTTGTGGCACATTTCCTTAGTATTTAGTTTGCCCTTGTTGACAGAATCACCTCATTCCAGCTGACAGACGTCTGCTGTCAGTGCAACGTCGGAGACTTAATTAACACCAACAAATTGCTTTGCACTGCTTCATTTGAATGAGATGCCCACTTGTTTGCACCTCTCCTCCCGACTGTGTGCCACGTGCCATCTCTGTACCGAACACAAAAATACCAAACGGCATTTTAAGGGCAGCAAAAATCAGCTTGATGTAGTGCTGCTTGCTCTAGTTGTAGCGCTGCTATTAAATCCCTGCTGCCATCCGAGGGCAGTAGGACAGATATATGTGATAAACCTTTCAGCCCCCAGTTTGAGAAGTGCACAATGATCCACTGTGTTTAAATCATGTGGGTGCGACAAAATAGCCCCACTCACCTCCACACACATCAGACTGCATGGTGGCTTATAACTCAGTTTATGAAGGAGACTGCCGAACTCATTAATCGTGTGCATCACGGCCTCCTTCCAACCTCGCAAAATGGTGTTTTATTATTTTTATTCAATATTAATTATGATATGATGTGATGCAGAACTGTTTGAATTAAGAGTTTGATGTTTTATAAACGGTTTAAACATATTGTTGCTAGGGCCGTCAAAGTTAACGCAATGATAACGCGTTAACGTAAATTCATTTTAACGCCACTAATTTCTTTAACGCATCAACGCAACTTGCGATTTTTAGGTTGTAGCTATGATACTGGCGTCATATGAAACTAGAAAATCTAATGAATCCATTGGTAACAACCAAGTCATACTAGCTTGTCATGAAGGAGGCTAAATAACGCTCCAAACATACGCTAAATTTTGGTGAGGAAAAACTGGCATGGCCATTTTCAAAGAGGTCCCTTGATCTCTGACCTCAAGATATGTGAATGAAAATGGGTTCTATGGGTACCCACGAGTCTCCCCTTTACAGACATGCCCAGTTTATGATAATCACATGCAGTTTGGGGCAAGTCATAGTCAAGTCTGCACACTGACACACTGACAGCTGTTGTTGCCTGTTGGGCTGCAGTTTGCCATGATATGATTTGAGCATATTTTTTATGCTAAATGCAGTACCTGTGAGAGTTTCTGGACAATATTTGTCATTGTTTTGTGTTGTTAATTGATTTCCTATAATACATATATACATACATCTGCATTAAGCAGCATATTTGCCCACTCCCATGTTGAGTATTAAAAATTTGACAAATCTCCATTTAAGGTACATTTCAGATACAAAATTTGCAATTAAATATTTTAATCGATTGACGGCCCTGATTGTTGCTGTTATTTATCTCTATTTTTACTAGTTTTATTGCAGCCTCCAACAGAGTCAGCGACTGCATAATAACAATAGGTCTGTAGATGTATTTGTAGATTACTGTGTTGCAAAATAAAACTGGCAACATAAGCAGAATGACGTGATCGAACTTTCTTTATCTCCTACGAACACAAGCTCGGTTGCAGAAGCCACCATCTGGCTTTGGCTACAGATTTTTTTGTGCCCTGCTTTCAGGTCTTTGCCGCTCTGCACCGTCCACACAACAATAGTACTGTCACCATAACAACTAACAACAATCGGCATTTCATTTTGAACAAGTCAAATGACCGCGGCAAACAGTTCAATGTCCGTTCTGTTTCTATGAATAAACTTTCTCGAGAACAAGTCTCTCCGTTTGGTGTGCCAATTTTGCCATGCCCCCCCTGTGATTACAACTGTATTAGTGGTGCAAGGCCAGTAATGTGATTGCCTAAGAGGATGATGATTATTCACCATATCCTTCAATTTATATTCCACTTTACCCAGCCCTTTATACCCTGTATACAGCACTGCAGCTCCTAGCAGGTGTGCTTGGAAAACCGGTGTTCATTACAACTTCGATTTTTACTTCTGGCCATCAGTTCTACAGTATTAACGATGTACTCACCAAAGTAATCGCTGAGATCTCAGAGTGCAGCTACGTCGCTAAAAATAGGTCCAACAGGGCAAGAAACACTAGCAGCCAGACAATCAGGCAAGACCCCAAGGACGAGTAATCAGTGCATCTACAGCGAGCGTACCTCTCATTCATAGTATCATAGAGAAGGTGTAATGGATGCAGAGATGAGTCTCATGTACTGTAGACTGCCTTGTTGGGTTCACATAAATGTATAATATGAGACATGAAAAGGCACATGAACAAAGAAGTCTCTTGTATGAAGACCTTAACTGTCTCTCCAAACACTTAAAATCATTTGCCATTAAAAAAAACGTACTGTAAATCAAAAGAAGAGTTACAGGAGCGTGGATCTTTTAAAGTTAAACTCCATTTTGTCAGGGTCTCCATGTGTCTTTTTCAGGTCAGACAAACTTTGATACCAGTGTCCCAATCATCTGAGGCAAACAGAACAACAAGGAAGGGTCACACCATAAGTTTTAAGGATCCTCTAAAATCTTCCCGTTTTGTCTACTTGAAGGAAGGATCTTTGGCCCATGTTAGTTTCTTTTTTTCTCTTTCAACACAAGTGGTTCCAAACAAACTTTGACAGCACAGGTCGGACTATTACAGGTGCCCAGGAGCAAAAGTGGGAATTTAGAATAAAATGTTACAGCAGCAGTAGGCGAGATTGGAGCAAGTATGATTTAAAAAAAAGTTATTTTTGTAAAACGGTCACTATATCCTGACAGTAGTACATGAGACAGGTGATCTGAAAAAAATCATGTGCCTCTGTGTCATCCGGTGCTCCTAATGGCATCTGAAAGACCGGAAGAAAACAACCAACCAGAGCCGAGCTGGAGCCTTGTTTTCAGAAACATCTTGTAGTGTACTGTTTAGCTGTAAAATGAGAAAGTTTGTGAGGAGTTGAGGAAATACCAAGCACCGCCCACCAGCCGGACCAAACTTTCTAATTTTCTCATTTGATCGGAGTTCGCGAGTGATTGACAGCTGCCTCCGTTGAATGAACAGCCAATAGGAACGCTCTCTCTGAAATGACCTGGGATTTGACAAAGTCTCCCGTCACGGGCTAGATTTTCTAAAGCCTGAAAATAGAGCCATGAGGAGGTGCAGAAGTCTAGTTTTCTCTCAGAACACTTTAATTACAATATGGTGAAAGGTTATTAATGATTTGCTTTAATGAAGTGAAGTGACTTCCTGTTCCTCACTTAATAGACCCTAGCTGTATCTCAATTCAGATACTTCTGTTACAGTGTTACATGTAGTACACTGTGCACACTATGTACTTGTGTGGGTCGTGAATTTCGACAGGGTAGTGTTGTCTAAAATTGCACATGGCTGTTGTGCTACAGACATCACGCTATATCGATAGTAATTCAATTCAAATGGGTAAATTAACCCAATAATGGCTTCTATCTGACTACACTATAGTGGTACTTAGTGAAAAAAAACACATGTATAACTTAAATTTGTATAGTTTGGTGTTCGCGGTTTTAATCGCAACCGCTGCAGCTTCCTCACCCGCCATTTTCACACGTTTTCAAATAAGTTTGAGGCCCCTCCCCTTCTGCTACGTAGCAAAGATGGCAACCATTGAGGGTGAGAAGTGTCCCTCAACGTTTTGACCGTTTTGACATCCGGGTACTTAGTGCACTGCATTTTGCATTCAAAATCGCAAGTGTAAGTACGGAAGTACGCAAATTACAGTAACAGAATATTTATTCATATTTGATCAGCGCTGCCTAGTTTGACCGTTTGATCGGAGTTTGCGAGTGATTGACAGCTGCTCAGAGACGGCAGGCTCCAGTTCGGCTCTGATTGGTTGTTTTCCTCCAGTCTGTGAAATCTTGCAGATGCTGTTAGGAGCACCGGAGGACACAGAGGAACATGATTTTTTTCAGATTAACCTGTCTCATGCACTACTGTCAGGATATAGTGACCGTTTAATAAAAATATTTTTTTTAAATCATATTTGCTCCACCTTGCCTACTTCAGCTTTAATCGTTCCGGTGTTATATTGTCTATATTATATATTGTTATATTGTAAGTATTTTAATCTGACCAACTCTGTAATCCTACAACTGTCTTGACAGCCCGTTCGCACGAAAAGGCGTATGAATGACACGATAATGCGCAAGTTATTTAGCGTGCGATAAGAATGCCTTTCTTGCTTTTGGTGTGTCATTTGTAAACCATGTAGTCTGTACTGACTGCAATGTAAACGCAGCTACGCGCGTAGAATAAAAAGCGAGAAAGACTGTTAATGGCGGGCGGGAGGGGAGGCGGATGGATCCAACAAACTTTTAGAATTATTACCAGGAGACACGGTGTTCAAGGCCAGTATTTTGTTAGTGACGTACGTCACGTGTTTGTTAGTGACGTTTGTGACGTGTTTTCCGTACTTATGTTAGGTTGTTTCCGTACATATTTTATTTAGTTTTCGTACTTATTTGAAGCCCAACCATGAAGTTTTCCTCAACCTAACTAAGTGGTTTTGTTGCCTAAACCTAACGGCGGACGTTATTATAGTTTTGTTGCGTGGCGTACAAATGACATGCAAAAAGCCTAAAATACGTCCTCATGACAAGCGGAATGTCTGTGTAATGTCGTGCTATTTATGCGCCTTCCCGTGAGACCGGGTTGGTCCTGATGACGTGAACCATTACAAGATGTTAACAGGGGAATCTATCCCATCTCTACCATCCATCCCATATGACGTTAACGCGTGTTAGCATTGTCACTGTGAGCATGTTAGCATGCTGACGTTAGCATTTTGCTCAAAGCATCGCAGTGCCAAAGTATCTGTAGACTCTTAGTGTTGTTCTTATAGCTACACATTACAAATAGCTCAGTGTTTGACTGACAGCCTCTTGCTCTCACTGACTCTCACTAACTCGACAGCTCACTCGATAGAGGATGGTGATCGACGCATCCGCAGTGTTTCTCTATCACTGGCCCGCACACATGCGTAGCCACCAGATGCTGTAAAGGATTTCTTCTCCTCCGTGGCAGGTGATAATTCTCTGTGCGGTAGAGAACGAGGTTAATGTGGGGTCAAAGAGTTCAAATAAGAAACAGCAGTTTTATGGTGCCTGCTGCACGCTGATAGCCGTTTGAACCAGCTGACCTTTGAACCCGGCGGGGTCAAGTGATCAACAAACCGGCTCGTTTAGATAGGTCAGATTGGAACAAGTGAAAGATGTGTATGTCACAGCAATATGTCCGAGAGGAGCAGATAAATAGCTATTAATGATTATAACCCTACTCAATTTGTTTCCAGAGCCATTAGATTGTTGTCAGCTATCAGACTGTTTAAGGTGTGGGATAAATTTGAGTAATTTGAATTGATAACCTGTTGGCTATTAAGTATTGACTGAACCATGTATGCGTGTGTCTTTTTCTATCTATGAATACATACATGTACATATTGTGCACAGTATACATTCTTTATATTATAAACCTACAAACTACAGTTTGCTCTGTTCTGCTGTGTCTTTATTTATTGGCTTTTGACATTTGATATCCCCACAAATCAATATCCTCTCTTTGTCCATCTCCCTCTTTCTCTGTCTGTCTCTCTCTTCCAGCAAACTGTCCATCATGGCTATCACCAGCGGACATGGATCACTGTGGGGCCTGTGATTAACAGATAGCACCTCGTCTCCTCTGCTGGCAGGCCATCATTACGACGAGCACTAGAAGATAGGTGCTGTGGGCGAAAAGACCTTTAGGAAAATGTCAGCGACAGTCAGAGCCCCAAATTTCCTCCATTCACTCTCTTTCCCATGTGATGCTACCTACTCTAAACCCCTTAATTACACAACCCCTTCCTCCTATTGCCCAATGTTTTGTATCTAAGTGCAGTGTCTGATTTCAGAGCATGTGGAGGTTTTATTTTATCTTTTTATCTTATGCGGCTTACCTAAAAATCGGTTTAGAAAAACCAACAAAAAAAAAAAACATCAACCCCAGCCCTGTATTTCACCCATCTCAATAAAAATAACAACAAAAAAAACAGCTCCCCTTTCCCATTCCCTTTCACTGGAGCCAGCTTCACTGTCTTAATACTCTTAGTCCCTCAGTTGGCATGTTTTCCAAGAACCCGCTGCATTTTCAGATTTGTAAAATCCGTCAAAATGCCTGTAATGAATATTTCTACAGCCTTGAGTGTATTTAATGTGCTGTGTGACCAGCCCAATAGGAAACATGTACTGATCTGGCACTAGGGACCAGAGCTTCAGTAGACAGTGTGGCAACAGTAAGAAACATTTCATTTTTCATTTAAAACAAACCTTTTATCAAGAGAAGAGGAATTAAACATTTATTATTCTAGGGCGGACTCGAATGCGTCGAAGCTTCGACCGTTGCCATGGTAATCGACCTCCAAATCAGTATTTGAATGCTTTTTTTTTTTATATATATATATATATGTAAGTATGTAATAATAATGTATAAATCCCAAAATGGCCCATGAAATAAGGAATAATCCCACAACGTTATTAATTATTCATGTTCAACATTCATTATTATTAGTTATTCTCAGACAGTGTGTTATGTGTAGAGGTGTGTGTGTACAGTAGTGCGACAGCGGCGCTGTCCCGAAGCTTCGAATACCTTCGAATATTTCTCAACGAAGCTTCGAAGCCCAAAAAATGGTATTCGGGACAGCCCTATATTATTCACATATCATTTTAGGTGTCTATTAACATCTTTCCAGTGCATGAAGCGACATGTCATGTATATTTCTATTTTAAACTTTCAAACTACTATTAGTACAATTTTCTTCATGGGTTAACCGTCATCTTGTGAGACAGGTCTTTGTTATACACTTACATTGTACAGACTGTTTTACTGTAGCTTTTGCTGAAAAAAAAAAAGAGAATACATATTAAATAAAATCTTGCATCTTATTGCTGCCTAAGAATAAAATATTGTGCTTCCCGTTTTTTTTGCACATTCAATTTGGGAGGTAAATTAACACTTCAAAGTGAGAAGTTATGGAAAAGTTTTAACGTTTAAACTATGTGTTAATTTCAAGGCCTGAATGCGCCCTCAATTATTTTACCATTGCCCCTAAGTAATTGATTTTAGGTAGAGAGAAAGCGAGGGGCGGGGGGGTTGATCTGTGTTGATGTGTTAAAAAAGCAAAAGCCGACAAATGAAAAATAACTAACGGCATAATTGCTGTGAGCGTTGTAACCTTGCTTTATTGATTTTTTCTTCTTTTTTTTCCATCAAGGCATTTGGCTTACATCAATGTTAGGCCCATAATAACTCAAGTTGTTTCAGCGCTTTCTGTGATCATTTTATATTTTGTTCCCTCGCTCAGCCTCTCGGTCTATCGCTGACTCGTTCAGGTGTGTGCAGCCAACCGCACAAAGACAAAACACTTGTGAGACTCGAGTCCGGCGGTGTGTTGTGTGTGCAGACACAGACAGAACGTGCACAGGGACTAGATAATGAGCATCTCAGGTGACTACATGCAGTGATTACCAGGTTGCTGCTGTTATAGGAACTATATCACATAAACATACGCTCCCACTCTGTGTGCACACACACACACACACACATCCAGACGCGCACACACACACACACACACACACACACACACACACACACACACACACACTCTTGAGAGATCCTTGGTTATCACACCCTTCCAGATTGTTCTGAACTACTTATGGAAAACACACACACACACACACATCTCAAGATGTGGCCACTCTTGCCAATATGAGCCCAGTGTTAAGAACAGTTGTTGTCGTCGTGTTTTTTTTTAGCATCTCTAAATTCCTAGCGTTGCTAAGGTGCTTTGGGAGGGGATTAACAGAGGCTGGCGCCGATGAGCAAGCCTCGCAGATTTCCAACCAGCAGGAAAAAGACAAAGAACGAGGGGAAAGAAGGAGGAAAAACAGCAGAGGGTTAGACAACAGGGAAATGGCAGTAACAGCTTGTGTAAACATGATGACTTGAGAGAGGTAAAGAGGTAGAAATGAAGCGACGGAAAGTGAGACTAAATAATAAGTATCCTAAAGAGGAGGCCTCAACTTTCAGACATACACGACGCAGAAGAGACTTTTTCTCTGTCCTCTTCTTTTCCTCTCAATCTACAAAATGTTTCTTTGCCCCGTCTCTCTACATATCTCCTCGCTCTCTTTTCAGGCGCTCCCTCCTCTCCTCTCTATTTCTTCCTATCTCTTTATTTCCCCCCAAGGGCAGTAGTTTCATATCCAGACACTTTTGTCTCTCTTTCTCCTCTGTCACAACTTCAAACAGCGCCGGCGTTCAGGTCATACTGCTGTGCCTGGAGCATCGGTGACTGTGCCGTCTCAGGTGAACGTCTCCCAGCGTGTCCTTGATGACACTCTCTCCCTTTCTCCCATCTCGCTGCTTTTAATTAGTGTAGTGAGGCAGCGGAGGCTGCAAAGACAGCTGAGCCACGTTTACCAATTATCAACCTGCGCGGAGGTGCCTCTGCGATGGCAATGCTTTTAATACTTCTGCAGTTGAGAAAGAAAAAAAAAAACTGACTGACTTGATTTAAACTAAATCCCTGGATATATGCTCGGAGAAGAAATGAGAATGTGTTTTTCTAAGAGTGAAATCTCTATTAGCAAAAGAAGGCGCACCAAAGGGAGGGAGGTCCACATGCTTTTCTTTGAATCCTCTCCTCAGGCTCGGCGTCTCAGGTAGAGTGTAACTGGATGCGGCCTGTTTGTGGAATACAAGGCACTTGACCAAGGGCCAGCACTGCTCCTCCCTCCCCTCCCATGCCCTTCCTCCCCTCTCCTTCCCCTACCTAGGTCAGGTTACCCTCAGCCCCCCACCTCCACCTCCTCCTCTCCTTGAGTGGTGGCAGGTAGTGTGTTTTGCAGCGGCATCGGTGTCTGCGGATGTTGAAAAGCATGTGTCTGTATGTTTGTACGCTACCCAGACAGGTGTTTGTGACTCCGTTTGGGCTCGGCAGCTGGGCCCCTGTAACTGTGCCCGTCTCGGGCCGCACTGGCTAATGTGACTGGGTTGGCCGGGGCGCGGAGGCGGCTGTCTTTCAACCACTGATCCCTCAGAACTACTCATCTGATCAGGCTGGATCCGCGCTTCGCGGCTGCCGGGGTCACACAACCCAACCCCGGGGTCAACCAGCTAATTACAGACCCCTGTGTCCTCCGTCTCTGTCACCACCGGGGAGATGGGGAAGGTGGGGTGTGGAGGGAAGAAGCCCGAGAGGGAACAAAAAGAGAGAATATTGACTTGGACATCAAAAGGTCAACAAGCGAGTATAACCAAGCCGCACTCATTTTCCCCCCTTCAGTTCACTGTGAACAGAGCAAGAGCGCGAGGCTCTGGTTTGCAGCATCTTGGTCGCACCCTTCCCAGCCCTCAGGCAGAGATAGAAGCTTAGACCCATGGGACCAGAGCTGCGTCAGTTTATGTGGATTTATGTATCAGCCTGACGCTAACTTCACATGCAAGGGCTGTGCCAGTTTCTGTGCCTTTGTCTCTAAGATTTACTGTAGCAGGAAAGCCAGATACATCGCCCCTATCGTGACTCCACTCTGCTTTTTAAGACACGGAGAGTCCAAGTGTTGAGCGTGATTTCCTATAGCCGGAACTTTGGCTGTGACCATTGACTGAACTGGGATTTGAAGGATGCTACACGCTGGTACCAGTCATAGAACGAACACACATACACGCACAGAATATGTAGCAAACCATCATTATATTCTATTAGGCTGCAGGTTCATTAATCACAAATGCGAGGGCTTCTCAGCCAACGTAGGAAATTAATCAAAAAAGGGGACATTAATCACATGCATGAACAGCAGTAGTTACACCTGTGACAATGCCATCTGATTTAAACGTGTTACTCCAGACTGTGTTAATGATGCCACCCAGGGCCAGGAAAAGCAACCTCTCTGCGATCACTGAAACAATAATGCACTAACTATGAAGCAATTTTCTTACATGTAGTCATGGGGGTATGCTGATGCACGTTGCACAGGGGTCAGTGGGTGTTGCAGCAATTACCAGGTGCAGCTCTTTCCTCACAGCTTGACCACTGGGTTTTTCACTCTGACTGTTGAAATGTCTGTTGAAATTATATTAGTCATACTTCTTTTTCTCTCTCTCAAGCCATTTCGCCTTGACAAATATCAGTTGGAGACAAAAAAATAAGTTGCTGCCAGAGAGGTTTGATTTGCAGCGATGAAGAGCGCTGCTAACGTAGATGTACACGTGGTGTATAGAAATAGTAACATTGTATATATGTGTGAGAGATAGATAGTGAAATAGAGGAAAGCCTCAAGCAAACCCCGCATGTGTGGTTACACTGCCCTCTCTTGAATGCACTGCGGTGCATCCCGGTGATGTGCTGCAGCAGTGTAAAATGTAGAAAATAGATTTCAAATTAATCGGAAATCCAACACAACTGATGGTAATGTTAAATGAGGCAGATTGAACGGACCTTTAAGGACAAATGATAATATCATAGGGAATGCTGCACAAAAAAATACAATTCAACTTGAAGTTGTAAGGCAGTACAATAGAATACTGCTACATTGATTCATACCACGCATATATTCCTCTTTTTGTCCCTCAATCGTGGAATCGTATGTCATGTTGCACTCAGAAAAAAAGGGAAAATGTGCCTCATAAGAAAGACATTTTAATTTCCTTAAAAATTAAAAATGTATTTAATTTATTTCCTTATATTTTCCTTAAATTTAATTTTCCTGATGCAGCTCAAATCTACTGTAGGTGAAATATGTTAGTTGGGGGGGGAAATAGTCTATAATATATGATGCAAACACACTTATCTTTTATTTTATTAATTTTAAAATGTATTAATTTATTAATTCAATACCAACAACCGACTAAAATGCACAGATATTTCAGGCTGTGTAAGCGTCAGTGTGTGTGAAGGTATTAATGATTATAATGACATCAACTCCATTCATTAATGATATACAGTATTATAGGGCTGATAGCTGCTGGAGTATTTACATTACACGTCAAAAAATCTTCAACTCAAAGCACGAGACCAAATTAAATATTTGAATTTTTTTTTAAAAATCTGTTGCAAGAAAGAAAGAAAGAAATAGTTGAGAAGACCTGCGTTTTCAGTTCCCTCGGAAAGGCCAAATTCTCAAGTATCTATTCATTTAAATCGTTCTGAGGTTGGAGAATAAAACCTGCTAATAACAGCAGAAAGAAAGTGAAGTTCAAGTAGATTTGTGAAGTGTTTTTATTTAGTGTCACATCAAGCACAGTATGAGATGACCTTTAGCTTTATTCAGTTAAGTTTTGAATGAAATAGTAGGTCGATTTACTTGTTTACTGCTATAGTGGTAATAATGAAACGGTTACATACTGTACAGACAGTAGCTGTAATATCGCTTAGTAGTCCCATGATGAATTCTTGTCTTCTGTTGAGCCTTTTTAGCTTGAAAGCTTGAAAGCTTGAGCTTGAAAACAAAACAGACGGGATGTTTTTTGATCTCCTCTCTCATGGCTGAGCTAGTGCCGTGGCTCAGGCTGCAGTCTGGTCCAACAGCACCGTTCTCTGACCCCTGCAGCCTGACAGGCAGCTCTGATAAACTCATATCACACATGACGGGGAAACCGAAGACCTGGCCTAATTAGCAGGCGGGACGAGAAAGATGGAGGGAGAGAAAGGAGGGAGAGAAGATTGAAAATCAAAACGAGGAAGACTTTATTAACAGAGCTGGTGACCCCTGGTTATTTATTCATGGGATTACTAAAGAGGACTTTGGAACAGAGTGCCCTGCCAAGTTCCCGACAACCATGTTGCTGTTTTGCTCCTGGTGGGTTGCTAAGCATCACCCTCTCTGTTCGTTCCCTCTCTCTCTTCTTCTCTGCCTCACATACAAACACATGCATGCACTTGACACCTTCCTCAGTAGACTTACCTGTCCAGGTATTCCAGTAATCCAGGCCAAGCCTTGTCAGGTGGAAGAAAGTCTATCCCAGGGTGGAGACGGGGGACGGGGGGGAGGGGGAGGAGGAGGGGGGAGTTGCAGTAAGTCTAGCCGGTGGTGGGGTGGAGGAGGGAGGGAGAGGACCAGAGACAGGGGGCAGGTAAAGGGGATCGTATTCAGGCTCCTGGGGACAGGAGGCTTGGCGTGGCACCGCACTGCCCACCCAACATCAACACTCTCAGGTTCCCTGGCTCAGATGGGCCAGATAATCACCCTCTCTCCACAGGGACCATCTGGAGGCAGGCAGGGGAGGGAGGTGAGGGCCATATTTTATTTCTATAAAACATAAATTCACTCATCTGCTGGCGAGATGAAAAAAAAAAAAAAAAACACTTATTTTTTTTCTTCTCCTCTCCACTTGATTCACACAAAACATCAACACATGAGCACAACATGTAAACACCTGGTCCGGAGACGACAACATCACACACGTGTTCACGCTCACAGCAGTTCCCTCTCATCTCTGAGTGTCTCCAGTTTGATTGACGCCGCTATCCCTGTAGAGATCAGAGGACAGGCTCTGTGATTATCATCTCACCGTGGTAACCGAGACACCCCTAATCCCATAATAATCCTTCACAGTCAGTCAGCACAGTAGTGTTCTGACCTCCTGCAAGGAAAACAACATGCACACAAATACACGTGCATGCACACACACACACTTTTTTTATACTAGACGACACAAACTCTGACTACAGTTTGTCATGCACCAACATTTAACTCTATAGCTGCCAATAACTGCAGACATAAAGCAGCACCTCACAAGTGTTTTTGTCCTATTTTGTACATTAATGAGAAACACTTCCTCCGAACTCTGGTCAAAGCACAGTCACTTGCCTGCTGCCTCTCATTTCCAGCGACAACATCTGCTGTATTAGCTGTCACACATCAGAGATACTGTTGCACACTTTGAACATAGACGCCACAACCTGGTGACATCTGTACGTTCTCACAGTTAAACCTCCAGGAGGCAGAATGTTTTTGGCATCATTGGGCAAAAATTCCATAATAACCTTTCAGCATATTGTAATTCAAGTATTCTGAGAGAAAACTAGACTTTTCAGAGAGAGAGCGTTCCTATTGCCTGTTAATTCAACGGAGGCAGCTGTCAATCACTCGCAAACTCCGATCAAACGGTCAAACTAGGCAGCACTGATCAAATATGAATCAATATTCTGTTACTGTAATGCCTATTTCTCACCTCAAATGTTTTCAGAAACATCTTGTAGTGTACTGATTAGCTGTAAAATGAGAAAGTTTGCTCTGGCTGGTGGGCGGTGCTTGGTTTTCCCTCAACTGATCTCAACATGGCTGCCGGGTCACAGACTTTCTCATTTTACAGCTAAACAGGACACTAAGCTGCCTAGTTTGACCGTTTGATCGGAGTTTGCGAGCTCCAGCTGGGCTCTGATTGGTTGTTTTCCTCCGGTCTGTGAAATCTTGCCGATGCCATTAGGAGCACCAGAGGCACATGATTTTTTTCAGATTACCTGTCTCATGCACTACTGTCAGGATACCGTGACCGTTTTATAAAAATAACTTTTTTTAATCATATTTGCTCTACCCACTGCAGCTTTAATGACATGTTTTGCCCTCTAAACCTGTGTTATGTTCACAGTGCACATGCATGCTCTGTGAAGCGACTACAGCTCCAATTCTGCCCACTGCTGCTTTAAGTTGCAGTAATTCTTTTAAATTATTATTCTCTTTTCTGTGGTATATTTAGTGTTTTAAAAAGTGGAAAATTAGATTAAAACTCTTGATACATTATAACATTTTTAAATGTTGCCATCCACTAACAACCTCTGTGCATTAGCAGCTAATGTTGACTGAAACACAGAGATCACCAGCTCAGATGAGTCTGATCAAATCCAGAAGAGACTATGTATGTATAAATATGGATATACTAAAAATACATACATTGCATTGCGTGTGGATAAAGAAGGACTGATGAAGTCAAGGACAGGTGGCTTTTTTCAACCACGTAAATTTTAATTCATTTAAATTCACGGAGATCAGGCTTTTTATATTTCCAGCAGCAGCAATGTTTTTAAAATACTGTAATAAAGAGAACAGCATTGGTGTAGCACCAAGTATTCACAGCAGAGCCATTTCTTTTTCACCGGGCATTGAATACATTTAAATATTGCATTGCTAACACTTGAATCTGGTTTTAAGGTATATGAAATCCTTGTTCATTATCAATATAAGGGCAAAGTCATTTCTGGTTTCATGTCCATACTAACAAGTAATAGGTGAAACCATCTCTGACTGCCCTCACTTTTCTTCTCTTCTTTTAATGACATGTTTTGCCCTCTGACCTATGTTTATTTATCCCTCTGTATGTTCACAGTGCACATGCATGCTCTGTGAAGTGACCACAGCTTTTCTGAAGAAGTGGAGTGATGGCTGGTTCGCTCCTATGAAGCCCTAAACTGCAGTGAGATGTGCTCAGCGGGGGGTCTGGGAGTCAATGGATGTCACTGTTTAACAAGCTGGATCAGCACTGGTCTATAGACAAGAAAAACTGCACACTGCAGACAGGACAAAGAAAGAGCCTGCAAGTGTGTGTGTGTGTGTGTGTGTGTGTGTGTGTGTGTGTGTGTGTGTGTGTGTGTGTGTGTGTGTGTGTGTGTGTGTGTGTGTGTGTGTGTATGGTAATAACACATGACTACGGTTAGCAAGTTGAAGGGGTGCACACCCTATGCACACACTACGGGGGGTCCAAATGGGTCATTATTCCACCTCCTGGGAAGAAATTGGTTGCCCTGCTTTAAATTTCTCTTTTTTTCTTGGTGGCAAAGTGAGCCACAGTGACACTCCCGATATCCAGATATACCTGCGATTACTTATGACAATTTGGATTTCATTACAATACTTAAGGATTTGATATTCCCGCCGTTCTTTTATTCCTTCCTATTCCACCTCTTGAGGTGAATTAATTCTCATAAAGTTCTCATGTATTGTAGAAGTTCAGGGTAAACGCAGAGAGGAAACTCTAGTGATGGTGGCTTGAAACTCAAGATAGATTCCTCTTATAGGCTAGATTAGATTGCTATAAGTTATTTACATCACACACACACACGCAGTAACATAGCGCAGTAAAGCTGATTAAAGGTGCAATGTGTAAGATCTGGCCAGAATTTTAGTCAAAAACTTACTTAAAACATTGTCACGAGAATGTGAAAAGGTTACAGTGTTGACGGTATGCCTAAGGCGTCTATGTATTGCATTCCAGAGATATCTACTGAAATGAGCATGCTAACCAGCTAGCCCCGGCCCGTCCTGTCTTGTAATACCACTTGTACCTCGAGAGGTGATAGTCATGGTGCCTTCAAATGAAACTCATGAGCTCGTGTTTACAACATGGGAAGTCGTGTACACGATATGCTTGGCGTTCAAGTGGTTAAGTCGTGAGAACACCGTTGCTAAGCAACGGCAATATTAACATTACTGTCGGCTAACAATTTAGCAAGCTAGCAAGTGGGTAACTGTTTTTTAGGTTGTAGCTGGCTCAGTTTTAAAGCTAGAGTGAGGATACTGAAATCCATTGGTACCAACCATGTCATTCTAGCTTGTCGGTAAGGAGGCTAAATAAAGGTCCAAAGTTAAGCTAAATTTTGGTGAGGAAAAACTGTCATGGCCATTTTCAAAAGGGTTCCCTTGACCTCTGAACTCAAGATATGTGAATGAAAATGGGTTCTATGGGTACCCACGAGTCTCCCCTTTACAGACATGCCCACTTTATGATAATCACATGCAGTTTGAGGCAAGTCATAGTCAGGGTCAGCACACTGACACACTGACAGCTGTTGTTGGGCTGCAGTTTGTTAATTGATTTCCAATAATAAATATATACCTACATTTACATAAAACAAGCATATTTGCCCACTCCCATGTTGATAAGAGTGTTAAATACTTGACAAATCTCCATTTAAGGTACATTTTGAATGGATAAAAAGTGTGCGATTAATTTGCGATTAATTGCAATTAACTATGGACAATCATGCGATTAATCACGATTAAATATTTTAATCGATTGACAGCCCTAATTGGTTTGCATGTTTGAACTGAAGGGCTACAGTAACTGAAAGTTAGTGAAAGTGTCATGCTTGGGATTGTAAATAATTCACTGACCATGCATACGATGTTCACAAAGCCTACTAAAACTCTACTTTTATTTTTACAGAGAATGTAAAAAATTACCAACAGGTGGCACCACAACGGCTAAAGTGTGAGGTTTTCAAGTTAAATTCAGTTTCATTCACATGTTCCTGGCAAAAGTAATGATCAAAATGATAATTTTTCTTAATTAAGTTCAAATAGATGTGATTATTTGTTGTTTGTTTTCTTTCAATCAAACCTGAACCTGGCCTGAATCATAGCTTTTAGTAATGACTTCTCAATGAAGGAGCAGAACCCCAGTCAACAGGATGTCTCAAAAATAAACACCCAGATTAGAGATTACAGAGTCCTTGTGACGTCAGAGTTGGTACAAATGAAGTACAGTATGTAGCCCCAATCAATACTACATATTAGATTTTCTGCAAATCAAACCTTTGTCATGTCCTTCAAGCTTTAGGAGAGCCAATGTCTGGACCAGCTACTGTTTGTGTGATTTAACATTAAATTCTGCTGAGCCTATACAGTCGCTACAAATCATTTTGTGGACGATCCATACTGGAGCTATAAATGTTGTGACAAACATTTGCAACTAATTGATGAATTAATGATGAATTCTGATTTAGAAATGCCAAAAAAAAGTACAAGAGAATTATAATGAACATCCCATTTAACATCATGGACAGTTATGTATTCTCCTCTCCGTCCTCCTCTTCATACTGAGAAAAATTAGCTAAAGATAAGATTGTTGGCATGTACCCATTACATGCTAGACAGTTCAAATTCAATCCAATAGACATTTTTAAGTATCAGAATCAGAATCCGCAAGCGCCCTATTCCACTGTTATCAAGCCATTAAATGTACATTATCGCTCACTATAAGCACCATAGATGTGGGTCAGGAGGGGCCTCCTTCGCCTACTACGTTGTAAAAGTGAAGGTGAAACTTAAAACCAATACTTTCAAACACGTAAAACTGCATGAAATTGCACTGAACACAAACAAAACAGCTTGTTTAAGTTTAGGCAACAAAACCACTTAGTTAAGTTTAGGGAAAAAGATAATTTTTGGGCTTAAAATAACGTTTCAAAAGTGAAAGTGTAACTTAACGCTTGTGAACACCAAGACAACTCCACGTTGTTGTTTTCACAAGCTGTCTATTCTACAGCGCCTCACTTCCGCTTCTCGTCCTGTCATAATTACTACGGCCTCTAAAGGTCGCTGTCGTCTTGTTTTATTCCTTCTTTTGGTGATCGACCATGTGAATAGATGACAAAACCTACTAGTGGGTGTAGCAGCTCCCTACTGACCCACATCTATGACGTTTATAACCTCTGATAACACGCATTTAATGGCCTGATAACATTCTAATCGGATGGATTCAAGAACAGTTTTCAGTTGTGTGTTTAACTTGAATTGACTTTTAATCATTTTCCCTCCATGAATGGGCCTCCAATGTGTTCAGCTGGTCCTTTTCCTTCACATTTCTTCTAACTAGAGGGCCTTTCTTGGTTATTGTCTGTGCATTTTGCAAGGTCACATTCTAGACAGAGCCGCATTGTGGTTGATATTTAAAAAAATATTTCACTTACAGCTTTTCAATCACATCACAAACATAACAACATCCTGGCATACTCACCCATATTCACATCTAGAAACACTTAAAATAAATAAGGAAAAATATTTTTATTTTTAAAAAAGGAGGGAAAGATCGAACGGTTACTGCAGCAGTTTTAGATGACGAGTTATCAAATTGCAAGGTATCCCTTGCATCTCATTGTTTCACTTCACACATGGGCCCATTGTAATGTCTATGGACTGTCTTGACAGAGCCCGCTGTATAACATAATTCAGATACGAGTATGTGGCCAACCAGTATTCCACAGATAGACAGACGCTGGATTCAGACATCAATAGTCATGTATAAAATTAGAATGTAATATACACCCACACATACACACGTTCTAGTGCAATGCCGTATATTCAGCTCTTTTCGAGAAATAAACATTAGTAAACAGTATTAATTCATGCATTATGGAGCATATTAATAAATTCAGTCAACCAGGATTTAAACTGTGGTATACAGTAGACGCTTTATTCCAAAGCATTAAATTAATTTCTTAGCTATACCATTCAATACTGAACTACTACAAAAATTACATCTGCTAATTTTGGTGACCGACCAAAGTTTTCAATTTCTGGATCTGGAGTGAATTCCATATCATATGAAACCTGCAGCTTTTGATTGAATCTACACTTTGCAAATTAATTTTTTATCACAGATGCAATACTCAGTTCTCCAACGTGCTATAAAGGGCAGAGCACTGTGTAGATGAGAGTACCAATAAAATGTGTCAGAATGTGACATCTGCTAGACTCAACCAGCATAGTACGACTCATTTATTTTGGCATGCACAGAAATAGACGTTAAGAATGATCAGATATGGCCTGAGCAAAACAAATACAGTCCACTTATAGCATATGATCTACACATGCATTTTCTTTATATTAACAGACATCATCAGATGCTCAGCCTCACTTTATCTCGCTCCCCTCTTCTTTCTGTGTCTCAGGTACACACACAAACATGCATAGACACACAAAAGAGTGCAAAAGCTCGCTAACGCCACAGGATTTCACATTTTTATGACTGGTCTCAGTGGTGTAACTACAGTACACATCCATCTCTTCGGCATTAGCGTGATAGATATATTTTTCATGCTGCCATTAGGGCTGAAGCTGTATGCTGTGCAAGGCTTGTGTATGCTAATGTGCCCTCTCACACCTGCAGTTTCCAATTACCCCTGAGGAATGGAGCCAAGACTCAGTTTGCAGCCACCAGCAATAATATGAGTAATGGCAAAATTGCACAAGTCCTTTGTGGAAAATTGAAAAAAGAGAGAAGAAATCATTCAAGAGGGGGTTGGAGAGGGCATGGAACAAGAGGCAAGAAAAGGAAAGAGAGGTGAAGGCAGGGAGGGAAAGAGGAAGTGTGAGGAAAAGAGCGATGCAGGGGTACCACGGTTTTGCCTTGAAATGTCTGTCACCGCACTTCTACTGTGTGCTGATTTCCCCGCTTTGAGCAACATTTTACAGCACTCCAGCTCAGTCGCTATCAACTTTTGGGGTTTGATGCTCTCCTCAGATCAGAATTCAGCACAGAGATGAGCAGAAAGATGTGATCTGAAATAGAAGTGCCCAGAAGCATCCACTCAGATACATCCATCTTGCTTTCCCGAATCATCTCGGCTCCTCAATCATCTGTGCTCGGCTTCCTAACTGATTTTGTTTTCCCCTTTCTTGTGCTCGGGCGAAACCGAGCCAACTGTGTTTTCCCTTTCTTCTACTCTCTCTGCTCCGTGCAGACAGAGCCAACTATGCTGATTAGATATTTGTTATGACCACGTGAGAGAGAGAGAGAGAGAGAAAGAGAGATGATACTTGATAGGCCTATTTTCTGGGTATTGAGATGCTGATAGTGTGTGTGAGCGTGTGTGTGTGTGTGTGTGTCAGACAGGGGGGTATTAGGGGTCCTGGTGGCTGCTGGCCTCGATAACAGGGGGCGGAAAATCAATCACCCCCTTTGACAGCCATGTGAGTAGCCCCGCCCATCTATTCCCCCCTCCTCCTTCCTGTTTCTCTCTGTTTCTTGTCAACGTCTGTCTGTCACTTATAGAGGATGATGTACAACATGCATGCAGGCAACCATAAGCACAGGTATAAGCCCATATAGACACACACATATACGGTATAAGCAGGCACAGAGCACCTGGTGAAAGCCCTGGCAGGATTAGTGAGTTGTATGAGTTGGTTACGGTGAGGAACACATGTTCAGGTCACCGTCTCTCTGACTGCACTGTGTTATTGCTCCAAACACTGTTCTCCTTAGTATTCTCCCCTCTTTGCTTTGCTTTTCTCTCCCTCTCCATCCACAATCCCCCTCTCTTTCTCTCCCTCCATGCAAGTGTGTGTGTGTGTGTGCACAAGCTGAATGTGTTTAAGGGGTGAGGAGGGGGGCATCAAATCCGTAGAGAGGACTTGGCAGTTGCTCTTCTCCCTCTCGCTTCATTGCTTCGGTCCTCCCCAAATCCTATTTCACGGTGCCAAGCATCCGCTCCCTGGGATCTCCAACAGCTCCCATCTCCAGATGCAGGTTTAAGCCCCTCTCTTGGCACCCGGACCGGGCATGGAGAGAGAAGGCATGTGACGCACATCAGCACCGCCAGAGACACAAACACACCTATTATCATTTGCTCAGAGAGGGACCGGCGTCCTGCAGCGTGTGCAGTGCTTACTCACACAATCTTTAGTCTCACAAGCCGCGTTAGCTGCGTTCAGTAACCTCTCTGACACGAGCCGAGAGGTCACGCATGAACCTGTGAGCCGGTTCACTCCAACGCACATTCACTCATTCATCAGTTAAATCACTCGAGCAGTCACCAAACACACTCAAAAACTCATTCAGTCAAGTAACAACAAATCTGTTGAAGCTTCATGAATTAATAAACAGTAGACAAAACACCATAGGCCTAATTGTCACCTTGTGTTAATTTGTTCCCCCATGATACAGGGTTAACTCATGCTTTAACGGTACTCCAATTACAACTAATCAAAGCATTTAATTAGCTGCCAAATTACCTGAATCCACACCAACAGGGCCATGGAGTGAGATGCATGTTGCATTTAAGAAGCAACTAATGTGTTTTTGCGTAACGGCCACTAGATGGCACCAAATACCTGAGTTTACCTTTCTGTTGCACGTGAACAGCCAGTAAGTAAGGTATTCATTTTCCTAAATAATACACTATTACCACTATTAGCCTTTAAATTCACTTTCAAATCTGGTGATGCAAAATAAGGAAATCAACTGAGGGAATCTTGATTCCATTCAGATCCTTGTAGATATCTCCACCATGAAAGTAACATCAGCCAAGCTGAAAGGGCCAGTACGACTCTGATAAGACAGTAATATTATATATATATATATATATATATATATATATATATATATATATATATATATATATATATAATATATATACTAATGTATACTATACATAATAATAATGACAATAATGACAAGAAGAAGAAGAAATATTATTATTATTATTATTATTATTATTATTATTATTATTATTATTAATAATAATAATAATAATAATAATAATAATAATAATAATAATAATAATAAAACTACTGCATAATCATAACATCTCCTCTATCATTGTCCTTTTCCCCTCTATCATCCTCTAGGGCAGGGGTTCTCAAACTTTTTGGGGCCAGGGACTTCTTACAGGAGAGAACATTTTTCAAGGACACCCTCATAATCGTAACATCGATTAAGCATATGTTTACTGCCATTTGTACTCTTGGATGCCATTGGAACTATTTGTATTGTAAAACTTTTCAACCTAAATACTTCAGACCTGTTTCTTAGCGATAAACAGAAACACATCTCGATTTGAACCATGATAAGATAAGATAAGATAAGATAAGATAAGATAAGATAACATAAGATAAGATAAGATGAGATAATCCTTTATTAGTCCCACAGCAGGGAAATTTGCAATGTTATTGAATGTTAATACCGCTTATATACCTTTTAAACGGAAGGTGATTGTATTCAAATTCAGCATCTGGACTCAACTTGACAGCATTTATTCTTTCCAAGTAATTTATCTTAAAAGCTTTCAGAAAATGAACAGTAGCAAGACTGGCGTAGTCCTAATAAATCCAGATATTTAAACGTATCAATCTAAAGCTGACTTTCAATAAGTGTTTCAACTTAAAAATAATGAACTTATTGCTGTGTGTCACAATATCAGAGTTTCTAACGTGGGTGGGAGTAATGGACACAATATGCTTGTTTTATTGGTGCAAATGGTCCCCATCTGTAGATATGCACTTTTTAATGATACAGCACAATGTTATAATTTATAGAAAATTATTCCACGGACCCCTGGGGGTCCCCGTACCCCACTGTGAGAATCCCTGCTCTAGGGGTCATGCAGCAGCCAGCACAAACTCATGACTAATTTATCAGGATTCATTCATGTATATTTTCTTGTTCAATAATTCAGTTATATAAAAATATTCCTACCACTTTTTGTACCCAACAACTAATATATGGCCAATTTGCTTTGATAGACATGAATTATGTTTACAAGCCAGGCAAACCACAAACACAAGAAGCTCTGTTTACATTTCTAAAATCTAATGATATAACTGTAGTCAACTCTGTAGGCTTTTATACTTGATTACATTTGGGATTTGAAGAATATCTACAGAGCCCATGCCTTGAAGCAATATCTGCCTATCCAAACCTCACAAACCTCCATATTCTTTATTTTCAGCAGCCAGCGAGTTGATACAGGGATAAATTCAAATCTACAGCAAAATAGGATCCACTGTTTGTGCTGACAATAGTACAGAGTCAGCTGCTCGCTCCGCAACGAGAGCTGTAATGATTAAACAATATATGAAAAAATATATACAAAAAATGTGTTCACCGCTGAAAAAACATCACTGGAAGGCAGTTTAAGGTTTCAGCCCATAAACAACATGTCAGCATATAGACGTGGGCTGATTGAACCTTCATATTGTCTCAAGTTCAAGCTGGGTTTCTTTTTTTACAATATAACAATAAAATAATTATCTTTGAACAGCATATTGAGTATTTTATATAATGTATATCTACCATTTGACTGCATAGAGGGCCCCAGGCAAAAATCTGTTGTTGGGCCCCTAATGACCCCCCCACCTGCCGTCCTATGTGCATTGTGTATGTACCCAGGTTTTCAGTATAAACAGTGTACACAGCAGACTATACATGGAACTTCCATTATATGCCCTAACACCTATAATTCAACACCTAATAATACTCCTATGTTGGAATAATATGACCTGGCCCCAACTTCTCTGTGTGTCACATACAGTAGTTTGTGTTTGTTTGATTAAAAGAATATGCACCATGTGAGCACTATATAAACTAAGATAATAAAGGTTTAAAACTAGACTTTGATACAGGGCCCCTCTACAAGACAGAGCCACAAGATTAGCTATTAATGCAGGATCCATCTTTGTTGATATTTTACTTTTAAATTAACTTGCAGTTCATCATAAAATCAACTAAAATCAACTGACATGCAGTGAACCTGGGGTTTTTGGAGCCCATGGGAATATATCCATATGTCTAAAAATGGGTGGAAGTTTACGCTTTACTGCACAAATAATGAGCACTAAAACCTGACATGACAAATATTAAAGAGGACCTATTATGCTTTTGTGCTTTTCCCCCTTTCCTTTAGTGTGTTATACAGCTTTTTGTGCATGTAAAAGGTCTGCAAAGTTACAAAACCCAAAGTCCACACGAAGGGAGTTACTCTCCCCCACAGAAGCTCCTGAACTGCCTGAAATGCCTTGCTTGTAACGTGGTGATGTCACCAAGTAACACATTAGCAGCCGATTGGACTTTTGTCAGGCTATTAAATAGGTGTTATCTGTCGCTATAAGCCCAATAGATTTGGGTCAAAAGGGGCCTACTACACCCACTAGTAGGTTTTACCATCTATTCAAATGGTAGATCACGGTATAAAAGAACACGACAGCGACCTCTAACGACCGTAGTAATTATGACAGGAGCAGAAGCGGAAGTCAGTGGACACAAAACACAGGGTTTTCACCCAGAGACTGGAGTTTGCATCCCGTGTGAAACCAACAATGTGTATTTGTCTTTGTGTTCGTAGTTATTCTAACCCAAAACATGGTGTTTTTCCCCAAACTTAACCAAGTGGGGTTTTTATTGCCTAAACCTAAAGAAGTTGTCGTTTTGTTGCCTAAACCTTTTTGTTTGTGTTCTAGTAGAAACCCAAAATACAAGTATGCACCAGAAAATGAACATAATATGTCCTCTTGAAAGATTATATTAGGATGTAAACATGCCTCATTTCGCCATATTCCGCCATCATCTGAAGTCATGAGTGTGCCCTCGGTGTCTGCAGAGAACGTCAGCAGCTAAATCAATTTGTAAAGTAATTGGACATGTCTCGATTACTACCATAGCACTCATTACCCTGTCATATTAATGTGAAAAACTGTTCCAGATATGCAGATGGCAGGTACTTCCCACGCAGGACCGATGGCAACATGAGGAAAGTAACCCACTGCCCCATATGTAGCTCTCCCTCGCCCACAGAGAAGACAGAAGGAAGGCGTGAACAATGACCCAGTTCCTCCACTCAGACGGAACAATAATAGTCGGTCAGCTGTGTGATAATCACAGCAACAGCAGCGGAAACATCAACCTATGCTTCAAACTGAGCCGCAATTTCGGTCCAGTTCATCTGCGAAATCAGGAACAGCTGCTCTCGGATGGAAAAAAAATCAGATACAATCAGATTTGCTGATCAGTACAAGAGTTTTTTTTTTTTTTAATTTATATTCAGACAGTGAGAAATACAGACTGGATGGAGAAGTCATTGCTGTGAGTTCACCATGCAAAGACTCTAGTCTGTGAGGTGAAAAAGTGATTTTATCAGCCAGGGATTTAAGATGCTTTTATTCCAAGAAGTCAGCTTTTCTGGTGTTCTTATTATAGCACATTATTCTTCTATCTGCTGTGGTGGCACTGTATAAGCTATCTTAAACTTTTGATTACTATTGTGCTTTCTGTAGGTGTGACCAATAAGAAAAAGGGGAACAAGAGGCACTCCCATCTCCACATGACAATGACATAAAACCCAACATGCATATAATTGTCACAGCCCATAAACAAAGAGCATGTTGTAATCTGTCCACTGAGGCAGACTCATCATTAGACACTAAGTGCCCCTGGGTCTTGAGGGAGGTAAACAGCAGCATCAAGCATTAGTAGGTCGGAGCTGAAAGTGCTGGATCCCTATGCATTATTAATAGTGTCTGTGCTAATTGAAAGTCATAACTCCGCAAATGAAACGTCTGGGGCAGACATCACGCCCTGCCGCCCCGCAGCCGGAGGATCCCCCTATAAATGGAGACGCAGCTAATTTTAGATTTTTCTCTTTGCTCATAAATGCAGCAGGGTTTTGTAAGATTTCTGTGAGTCACATTATGTCACAACAATGGCAGGATTGCTGTTGTGTGGCTGCAGTAAACATGAGCTCTGTTACATAACAGACTGTGAGCTTCATTGTTTGCTTATTCTGTTAACTTATTATTTCTGCCTGTAGACGTGTAACATTTTTAACTTCACTTTATTGATGATCATTTTGATATTTTTGTTGGTAATATGATGATAACAAGTCACCTGGACTCTGACATCTTTGCGCTCAACTCTGACCTCAGCGGAAACAAGTCTTAGACTCTATTGTGTCATCTTTGACATTTTGGAGTTGTGATTTCCACCTTCTTGTGTCAAATACACTTCTGATCAATATGCATAAACAGCACGTATGGAAAAGTGTGACAACGAAAAAGAATTGTGCATAGGTTGCAGCCTATCTAATGGCTTTGTAAATTGTTAGTAAATAATGTACTGATTCTCCATTAAAAGCAATTAATAAGAACAACTTATGGGTTGTCAGGTTGTGGAAACATTCTTTGACTGGTTCGACTGTTTGAGTACTTACTGTATTTCTACAAAGGGGTTGATATGATCTGATGATCTAATAATTAACCTCTTATGAACACTTAGGACTGCAGACTTGATGATTTAAAGCCCTTATTAATGACTTATTCACATTTAAAACAACAGACTTGATAACTCATAGGAAAGTGAGACGTGAGCATTTACTAATGGATTATAACTGCATTATTACCACATAAACACCAGCCAAAGGGATTTTTCAGAACCTTGTAATCCAAAATTAGTGTAACTAAAGCATTAGTAAATGATTCATTAACCATTAATAAAGCCATTAGTTGCTAGCTTACAATGGGTTGGGTAAAGTGGTACCAAGAACCATAACAACACAGTGAGTTACACGACAAGCTCACTGCTGAGCACAGATATGTGTCTTGTAGGATTATTACTATCGTTGTAGAAATAGTACAGTGACTTTTCATGCATCTGTGCAACACATGACAGAGAGTGTGTGCTTGTGTAGTCAGAGTATGTTGCGGAAACAAGCGG
Source organism: Sebastolobus alascanus (assembly GCA_916701645.2). Taxonomy (NCBI): domain Eukaryota; kingdom Metazoa; phylum Chordata; class Actinopteri; order Perciformes; family Sebastidae; genus Sebastolobus; species Sebastolobus alascanus. Next base: position 4,747,392 of record CAKAOJ020000059.1, read on the forward strand.
CTTGCATTTAGGGCATGTGATGTCTCTGTCTAAATATACTCAGAGGTTAAATATACTGTTATGTGTAGTATTTATGATATATATAGAATTATCAATTACGTCAAAGAGTTAGACCTTCAATTCATTGGGCACACAAACTTAGTACATTTACTCAAGTACTGCACTTTAGTACAATGCTAATGTACATGTACTTTACTTAAGTATTTCAATTTTTTTCTACTTTATACTCACAATGCAATGGCAGACAGGCTGTCTGAGGGGCAGGGGCAAAAAAATAAAAGAGGCACCAGCTGCATGTGGTGGGGCACCCACACGCAGAAACTTTTCTCCATTTTAAGGGCACCTTAGAGGGCACTGCATCTTGTCTTCTTCATTAAGGGCACCCATTAGTGCACTGCATCTCCTTTTCTCCACTGGAAGGGCACCCTAGAGGGCACTTTATCATGCTTTATCAATTATAGGGGCATCCAAGAGGGCACTTTATACTGTTTTCTCCACTGGAAGGGCACCCTAGAGGGCACTTTATCATGTTTTCTACATTAGTAGAGCACCCTAGAGGGCACTTTATCATGCTTTCTCCACTGGAAACATAAGGGCACTTTATCATGTTTTATCAACCATAGAGGCATCCAAGAGGACACTTTATACTGTTTTCTCCACTAGAAGGGCACCTGAGAGGGCACTTTAACATGTTTTCTTCACGGGAAGGGCACTCTAGAGGGCATTTTTCAATCACAGGGGCATCCCCCCACCGTGCAGTGCCACTACATTAAATAGGGAAATAATGTACTTTCTACCCCACTACATTTATCTGACATCTATAGCTGAAAGTTACTTCTCAGACTAAGATTTAAAAAAAACTATAATCATCAGTTCGTACATTTGGCTGATAATACCTTTGTACTTTTACTCATCTGTAACTGCTTTTTAATGTAGAGTATTTTACACTGTGGCATGTATTAAAAATGACTCCAGTTTTTCAAAAACCCTCCTAACATTGGCAAACAGTGAGATTTTTGTTGATAATGTTCTGGCTTTGGACATGATTTTGATTGATGCATGTGGAAGGTGATTATTTCTTACAGTGCAGATATATACTCCAGAGGAGAGGTGGAGAGGAATAGCCCCAGCGCGCCTGCGCAGCGTAGTCATCTGACGGCTGAGCTTCTGTGTTGCCGCTACACCGAGTAGAGAGAGAGAGAGGCCACCGCTGCAACACAGAGCCGGGACATACACAGCCTCCATGAGATCAGGACCGTCTCCTGCAAGAATAAAAACTGTTAAACAAACGAGGAGTAACCAGGGGAAGACGACCCAGAGGTTTGGAGGGGTTTGCATGCGGGTGAAATTTTCCTCCTGAAATGTAGCCAGCAGCAGCAGCAGCGTGAGTGTGGCTCGTTTGTGATCGCTCGGTCGCTGCATGGCTCTTCCCGGGGATGCCATGAAAATCAGAACAGCCGACTGAGAGCCCGCTGCTCCTCGCTATCACAGACACGGCGGCGGCGGCGGCGGCGGTGAGCGATGGATCCTGGTGAAAAGATCCACATTAGGTAGCGGTGACGAAGACCCGAGGAGAGCTGAACGTCCCTGTCACAGTTTAGTCTCAAGGATGGATTTCACCCTGCTCCGGAACATCATCAGCAGATACGTAAGGCCCCCCCTCCCGTCTGTCAACACTGTCACAACTGTAGCTCTAGTGTCTGCAAGTGCATGTTACATTTTATGTTTCTCTACCATACAGTTATGTGTTGGAAATGAACTTGCACACCGCTGCCTTTGATTGAGCAGGGTGATGAACACTTTGCTCATCTGCAATAGGTAAACATTTCACCCGGTGCTGCTTTGGCAAGGCCATTGACTGTGGGGGCTTTACAATGTTTTTTTTTGTGGAGCTGAATGGGGAATGTGCCAGTGGCTACAGATGCAGTGATGGCTGGTTGAATGTGCAGAATAGAAATGAACTTGGCTGGCCCAGTTAAATTGCTTTAGTGAGCTACAATATGCATGCACACACTATCAACCGTCTCATGGCTTCCCAGTTTCCCTGGTCTGCAGAGGAAATAAATCCCAATCGGGACTTGTTGGGACTCTGCAACACTGATTTTTACACTTGCTTGTACTCACCTCCAGCCCGATAAGAGTGATTCGTTGTGCAGGTTAAACTAGAGGGGCTTTAAAGTTGTCACTCTCAGTAGAAAACACTTTTAAAGAGGACCTATGATGCTAATTTTCAGGTGCATACTTGTATTTAGGTTTCTACTAGAACATGTTTACATGCTTTAATGTTCAAAAAACACTTTATTTTTCTCATACCGGCTGTGCTGCAGCACCTCGTTTCACCCTCTGTCTGAAACGCTCTGTTTGAGCTCCGCCCCCCTTTCCCCGAAAAGCCCAGTCTGCTGTGATTGGTCAGCTGGCCCACTCTGTTGTGATTGGTCAACCGAACCAAACTCTTCTGACTCCGCTCCAGCTCCGCTCTAACTAGTTTTGTTTGAGGGCGTGTCAAACTAGCCGCTAGGCAGGTATTTGGCAAATGTGTTACTTGGTGACATCACCGCGTTACGGAAGAAAAGGCGGGACTTAAAGCACGGCGTGTCGGGCAGTTCAGGGGCTTCTGTGGGGGAGAGTAACTCCCTTTGGTGTGGACTTTGGGCTTTGTAACTTTGCAGACGTTTTACATGCACAAAAAACTATATAACACACTAAAGGAAAGAGGGAAAAGCACAATAGGTCTTCTTTAATAGAGAGTCCAGCAAGGCCTCGTCATTATTTGTAATTAGCAGGAAATGTCCCCGTAATAACAAAGTAAATGATGGTGAGCTGTGTAACCACATTACTGGTTGGTCTGGTCTGAACAGGCCTGCCGGTGCCATCATCTGCTTATCAGCCAGAGCAGGAAGCAGCTGGTTGGTGGGCGGCTGATTTAGAGAATAAAGTGTCTAGTGGGAACCAACTCTGACAGGTCTGGTGATGTTCATCAGACTGGGCACCTCTGGAGTATCGCCACATCTGCTATATACAGTCTGCTGCGACCCTTTCACCTGACCTTAAAACTGGCTCAGGTGCTGTGAAGATAACTATCAGTACGAGCATGTGTGTGTGTGTCGGCTTATTTATGTATGTTCGTCAGGCTTGTACCAGTGAGGGAGTTTGTGTGTGTGTGGTGACAGTGTGTAGGGACTGACGGATGCTCCATCAGGGCTATAATGTCAGGGGAAATCAGATCCACGGGTGAGGCGGAGGGCAGGAGGGAGGGATGGGTCAATGAACACGCCCCTCATCTCTCACCCCTCTCCGTGTGCATCCTCACTCTTATGAAGCAGACAAGGAATCAATCATTAATTCAATTATCCAGATATTGATGCAGAATCGGAGGGATGGTTGATGTATATCTGCTCCTCCTATTACTTGTGTATGACCCTCTATTAACCCTGCCATATTCTGAACAGCTGCTCCCTTAATGAGGCTACATAGAAGAACAAACATTACATCATGCAAGGTGATTAACGTGCGATAAGCAAGGCGCCCGGCTCGAGCCTTTTCTCTGGACAGAGAGAGAGCAGTAAACTCCCATCAAGGTCACTGCCCAAATGTAGCCAGCCTCCCTTACTTTCACAATTTTGTGATTAAAAAAAATAAATAAATGCTGAATTAGTAAAGCTTCTTCAGCCATGAAAGGATCTGATTTAGTCCACTTTACTCCACTGGGCAAGTTTATGAGTCTTTCACTTTATACCTTGTTCCCGTATTAGCACCCCCTTATCATTGACTTGTGACTTGTCCTTGATATATTTTTTGTGTGAGGTAAAAGTGTTTCATTTATGTCACACTCTGCTATGCTTGATTTTGATTTGGTTTCATTGACAACATTGCATTATATTTTTAAAATACAGCATATTAGACTTTGTTGGGGATAGAATGATAAAGTCCTGGACTTGTTTCCATTGTTGTCCGAGGTGTTTACAAAGTCCAAAACACATTCCAACAAACATTGTGTAGATTAGGGCTGTGTATTGGCAAGAATCTGGCGATACGATACGTATCATGATACAGGGGTTACGATTCAATATATTGCGATATATTGTGATTTTTTATAATCAGATTGTAAGAAAAATGTCATAGTATAAAGAATACACCACCATATGCATGAAATCTGAGTTAAAAAAGTTCCCTTTTTCTTGCAGTCAGAACAATGGAATCTGTATTTACATTTATCACAGTCCCTGTAACATCAAACACCATAGCACTACTTTGAGAGGGAACATACACAGAGAAGACGCATGTCTTTGCAAATGAAATAATGTATTGACTTGAGTTCATCTTTGCATGTGAACTATTAATTAAAAAGCGATAGTGTTTTTGAGAACCGATACAATATCGCAAAACATAATATCCAACACAGTCTCACAGCTGTTGGTGAGATAGTCACAAAATTTAATCTATTTGATTTGTGTACATAGACACGAATTTCACAAGCGTTTTTCTACGAATGTCCAGCAAAATGAGATGGACGTGTCAATTTCCGCTCCTGTCTTTTCAAAATGAAACTACTTACTTAGGTTTAGGAATAGATCAACTTGGTTAGGCTTAGGCAACAAAACTACTTAGTTAAGTTTAGGAGAATATCTTAAGTAACTTAAGTACGAAAGTTACGTGACGAAAACGACTTAGTTAGCTATAGGAAAAGATCACGGTTTGAGTTAAAATACCGCCTTGTGAAGTGCTGTAAGTACGGAAGTTACGTGACAAATAAATCAACTTTGACTTCTGGTTTCACATGGGACACGAACGCCGGTCTCCTGGGCGAAGGTCCGCTGTTTTTTGCCGCTCTCTGTACTTGCCGGTTCACAATTACGTGGATTACATATGAATTGATTTCCTTGCTGACCATCACGAAAAAAAGGGAAATTCGTGTCCATGTACACGAAACAATACATACAATTTTGTGACTATTTCACGAACTGCTGTGCGACTGGGCTGTAATATCGCGATACTCCATATTTTCAATATTTTCTGACGCCCCTACATTCAATGTTTCGCATTGAAAAATAGGAACTAAAAACAAGTGATACATTTTTTAAGGAAGCAGACATGTTAAAAATTCTTGACATCCAAAAACGAAGGGCCGTACATTGTTCAGGATGCTTTGCTAGTAGGGATGGGTCGATTTTTCGAATAGTCGTTAATTATAAAAAAGCAAATAGTTTATGCGACTATTCATCCCATCTTAAAACATATATATTTCCCTTGTATTGACCATTGCTGGCGCTGCCTGGTAGTAACGTTACTACCGGTAAAACGTGTGTGGCACGTTCAGTTCGGCTCTTTTCTGTCAGCGCAGATGTGTGTGTGTGTGTGTGTGTGTGTGTGTGTGTGTGTGTGTGTGTGTGTGTGTGTGTGTGTGTGTGTGTGTGTGTGTGTGTGTGTGTGTGTGTGTGCCGCTTAAACCCCCGTGCTTGGCACTCATGGTTTAAGGTTCCGAATGGCTGGCCAGGCCCGTTGGCACCGGACCACCCTCCCCGGGCAGACTCCCCGCAATCGAATAATTCCCAGTGATTTTCAAATAGTATTTTTGCTTGTAATGCACATCCCTATTTGCTAGGACCTCTGTTCAAAACGGATTTCGTTTGTTATTATTGATTATGATTTGCCTGATTCCTAAAACCTTCAACGTGACCAATGGTGCATTAGCTGACACTGTGAAGTGAGTGTGTACTTTATTAGTAACTGCAGACAGTCATTCAGATCTATCCAGTACGGCACTTAATAATGAGAAGGAAATGTCATTTTCTGACGGCAGTGCATTCTGTCCTGCTTATAAGCCTGTTTTCTGACTCGAGAAAAATTGCTGGTGAATTGAGCCTGAACAGTTCAGTAAATAGTTTTTGTGAAGAGGAATATGGTGTCATGGTGTTTTGCAGTGCGTGAAGTTTAAATGGGACATTTTGTTGCGTAATAACCTAAATCTGTTTAACTTTTTTCACTCTGTTGGCATAAAAGAACGACTAAGCCTACAGTACATGGAATAAGATATACAGTATAATAGGAGTTAGAGATGTGTTGGTGTTGGTGGGTCAGTGCATGTGTTATATGTGTCTCCACTCCCTTCTCTTTGGTGCCTTTTTGTCATCTGGTAGTAATAATAATAGCAATGGCGAGTGGCGCAAAGCATGAGAACTGCATGAGGTCATGGCCTGGATAAGAAGGATGCCGGTGGTCAAATTAAAGATACCTTATAGGGGCTTAAATATGTTCTCCTATTTTTAAAGTTTACCTTTTCACTTTCACAAAACAGCCTTTTGTGATAACGACATTTTGATTTATATCCGCCACTGCTTTCTCCTGTCCTCAGCTTGTCCCCCTCTATCCTCACCATCTTTACATCTTATCTATGAATATATGACTGTTATTCTTGCGGAGACCTCTCACAACCTCTGCAGATAAAAGAGAAAGGCCAGCCACGTCTCCCCTTTGATCAAATGGGCACCAGCAGAGTCCCGGAGTGCTGAAGGGCTTTAGAAAAGGTTTCTAGCAACTTTACAGCCCTTTGAGTCCCCTGGCTGGTGTTGAAAGGCGGAACTCAACCTGCTAGATTACTGTTCGCCACATTAGCCGCTGCAAACAGTTAAGGGCAGTCTATTCCTGGCCGCCGCCGCCGCCCCCTCAGAGATAGGGCCCTGGCGGAGAGGCCGAGGCTGTAGGTGACAAAAACACACAGGATTTGTGTTTGAGCAAAGCTTTGCCCTCTGGCCCCGTGTGTATATCAGAGAAAACAGCCATGCATCGGCGTGCCGGCTCATAAGAATTATTCTGTGTCCCGCAGCGTGCCTTGTACATAGAGGTTTCATTATAACACACAGTTTCGAGCCTGTGTTAGCTTGTTGTTGGTGTTAAAAGCATATAAAATGAGAAAGAGGGTTTTTTTTTTATTTACGTTTCAGATTACGGTGGCGGGAGAAAAGGAGAGAAGAGAGGGAGGGGAGAGGAGAAGTAGCACAGCTGGATTAAAGACTTATGTAACAGTTGGATCACAGCAAGTCAAGTGCGAGAGGAAGCTGGGGCAACAGCAGAATACAAATGTTGTCATTTTATAGTAATCTTCTCATATTTATCCTTTGATTTTGCAGGTATATTTGCGTCATCAATGTCAGTGGTTGAGACAGTATGTGTGCAAGCTGAAGGTCACTATTTTTTTCAATTTTCTAACCAAAATACTGGCACGTGTGTTTACTGTCTGCACCCGTGTGGCAATTTCTCCAAAATATTATTGTCTAATAATAAATCATTCTAACAGCCAATGGCACTTCCTTTCCCCGTGAGCTACGTCCCCTCTCCTTACTTCATTAGTTTCGTCCTCACTGCTGCTTTTGATGTTTACTCTTTCATCCTGCTTTGTTCCAAAAAAGGGATTGTCCACAGAGAATACAGTCTGAGAAGTCCTAGTTGAACCAAATAAAAGCACGAAGAAGATCTCGACGATATTGTCTGGAACAGTAACACTTTTTTACAGCAGTAAGTAGTTAGCAGTTAGTAACACATTTTTCTTAAAGCCTTATAATCTCTTGTGAAATCCAGTTAAATTAATGGGTAAATTCCACATATTTCATGTTCAGTCTATGCTTAATGACGCCTCTGTGGTCCTTTGCGTTATGAACCTGGAGACATAGCGTAGCTGTCTGTTGACGCATACTGTGTTGCTAAGGTGATTAATGGCGAATGAGTAGAGTGCATGTTGAACAGGTAGCCTCCTTCGTTTTTAGCTGATCAAGGTCTCAAGGCTCCTTTTATCGTTTCTCAATGCTATGACAAACTTCACAGCTTCTATTAAGAATGTTGAAATAATGTAATATTTGTACCCTAAATGTACCCAGGAGAGATTGTCTTGGCAGCTGTGCTACTTTCTCTCATTTGAATGTAGTGTAAAAGAAACTTGGCTCATACCATTGGGTTGCGCCAGCTATTTGTAAATTAGGTAAAACCCTACTCAAACTAGTTGAAAACTAGCGATTTATTAAATTGAAATGCACCAATAAAACTTAAAAATAAAATAGAGAATATCGTCATCAATATCAAAAATATCAAGAGCATTAATATAGCAGCAAACAACTATTAGCTATGTAAAGATATACAGTAGAGGAGTAATGTCTACCTGAGCAGAGAATGAAGTCACTCTCCCTCTGTGTCGTAATCAGAGCTTCTCTGTGCTTTGTTTACATGACCGGGCTGGACGCACGTGCTTTTAGTTCATGTTAGCGCATGTGAGCATGCCCCACTGGCTAGCTCACAGCCACTGCTCTGCACTGCTCTCCTATGGTGGTTACAGCTGATAACTAGGCTTGCCGCTGTAGTCAATGTTACCGGTGTTACACGTTGTTTGGGTATACACCGAATACATTAAGTACCCACCGCCCCCACCGTCGTTTTGCTTTTTTATAGAAATAAAAGCCATTTAGTTCATTTTGGCGTATCAGCGGCGTGTTATTAATACATACTGTAGTTGGACAACGGACGCTACAAACTGAAAGTGAAAGTGTCTGCTCCGTACGGAGTCTCAGCACAGAGCAGCAGGAGTCAGATTTCACACACGGGATGAGAGAGAGTTGACAGACAAGACGATGGCGGAGGATTTGGTGTCAAAGCGAAAAGCAAAAGTGCATATTTGGCAATACTTCAGATTTAAATCCAATGCTAGAAGGGAACCACAACGTTAATGAGGCAATCGCCGTGCGGAGTGTGCACGGCGCAGCGGCTCCAGGTGGAAGCCTGCAACCTCGCAATGAAAGCTGGACCGGAGAGGCCAGACACACCGCCATACGACGATAAACATCAAAATAAGCGCTCTACATATATGGAGCGCCGTCTTTTCTTGTAAAATTTCCGGTGTAATCGGTAACACCGGTGTTTTCATAAGTTTATTAACCGGTGGGAAAATTTCCTCACTGTGACATCCCTACTGATAACGCCGTCGGTCATCGCGGAAGCGTAGCGCCCACCCTCTGGTTCCCCCCCAGGTAAACACTGTTAGTGCTGTTAGCTCCGTTAATCGCGAGCCGCTGACTGCCCGCCGCCATGTTGAGAGACATTGAGAGGCAAAAGATATGCTCCCAATCCCGTAGTTGTTAAGCAGCATTTTATAAAGTGTCAGGTCCGATATGTGGACTATATTTCAGTTATATATTTTACCCTCTAATCCAAGCCGGTAATATATTAGCGAGCTAACGTGAGCTAGCCCAGTTAGCTACGTAACAGCTACACCTGGCAGTTTGTATGTGTAAATATTTAGTAACGACTAATTTCTACATGAAAACTAGTTTGTGTGGTGTAATCCATTAGGGATGTGTAAACACGCTAAGTTTGAATTTATAAGGGCTGGTGCAACCAGGTCTCTAACTTTCATGCATTCACTTTAAATCAGGGGTGTCAGACTCCTTTAGTTCATGGGCCACATTCAGCCCATGAATTGTTTTTTTCCCCTTTTCTTTTAGTGTAATGAAGTACAAGTACATTCTGAAAACATTTACAATTAATGAACAATCCATTTACAAAACAGATGATGAACACGAGTAAAAACAGACTGCTGTTTCCTCAAACCTGCCAAATTCATTTATCTTCTCTGTTCTCAGGTGTCCTCGCAAGTTTTTTTATTTTTCGCCATGATAAGTCTGATAGTGGCCCCGAATATTATATTCCTTGAGCACTGAAAGGTGCTGTGAACACACCAAGCACACTGGCTTCTCATTTACCTCTGTTAAGAAATAGGAACTGGTCCAAAAACAGACGCACTGTGTCCACTTTTCTCTTTTCCCCCAGTGGACAAGTAGGGATAGTAAAATATATATATTTTTACAATTATTATTTAATATATTCCCATAACATTGACTGATACTCTATGGGCTAAAAATCGACCACATCCTGCACATGGGTGTCGTGTAATCGTGGTTTGTAGGCGATGTTTCTACATCCTCTGTCCAGTTAACATGAGGAGTTCATTAAGGAAGAGCTCAATCAGAGAAATTTGATCTGTGAGTTAATGAGGGATACCTGCTCAACATGCCGTGTTGCTTCTGCAGCCGCAGCATGGTGGGACAGTGGAGGAGGGATGAGACACGACCATTTAATCAGGCCAGTTAATGGTGTATACCTTTTATTACACCTCTGCGGTAGAAAGAAGCTGCATCATGGGGATAGATCATGGCACTGCCGGGGTCAGGGGTTGCTTTCCCACAATGGAAATATGCACATCCATATAAGCCAGTGGAAAAAAGTCAGAACTAGAGACTAGGCTGTCTGGGCTTTTAAAGCAGCATTTTAAACCTTAAATATGGCGGACCTGCTTCTGTTCTCTCATGTTGAATCCAGAGTTTAAACAGTTGAAAACCATCTCCCCAAGAGGTTTGCACTACTACACACATGAAAGGAGAAGTTGCAGTGGTGGGATTTTTGCTGTTATCAAATCAATCTTGTCATTGTTGATGATTGATGGTGATGTAAGAGCAGCCTCTGTGCTAGGAGGCTGTTCCAGTGTTGTTAATAAAGACAAAGCCTCCATGTCCCGCAACCAACCAGCCAGCCACTTTGTCTGATGGAGCAGTGGAGTGAAGAGGGAACAGTGGACCGGGGGTTGATACGGATCAGTGAGGATTAATGATCAGATAACTGCAAACCACAATGCAATCTCTCTGTGTCTTCCTCCGTCCCTCTCCCACAGTCACACTGTCAGAGTGTGACACACACACTGCCGAGAGGTGGAGGGAACAAAAGGGAGGAAACAGTCCAGATAGAAATATGACGGGACGAATCAGACAATTGTGGATTTAGGAGGAAAATGTTCGAATAGAAGTAGAAGTGAAACGTAGTGGATATGCTGTATCATAATCAAGATATTAACAAGGACCAGTGATGAATGATTGAAGTTGGTTTATCAATTAGTGGATCGATAATTGATTAATCATTGCAGTCATTTATCAGACAAAATGCCAAAAACTGTCAACTGTTTACTTTAGGCATGTGTATATATTGAATTTGCACCTTACTGTTAACCTGTCTATATTTATGACACTTACCGTGAACCTGTTTACATTTCTGGCAGTACATTAAGGTTTATTGATACCCTTTATGGTTAATAATATGTTTATTTGCACTCTATATATTGGCACTCTTTCCCACTTTGCACTGCAACTGTACAAAGTCTTATCTTAAAAAAAAACTGGTTCCAGCTTCCCGTATTTGCTGCTTTTCTCCGTTTTATCATTTTAAATTGCAAAAATTCCATAATAACCTTTCAGCATATTGTAATTCAAGTGTTCTGAGAGAAAACTAGACTACTGCACCTCATGGCTCTGTTTTCAGGCTTTAAAAAAAGTAGCCCGTGACGGGAGACTTTGGCCAATCACAGGTCATTTCAGAGAGAGAGAGCGTTCCTATTGGCTGTTCATCAACGGAGGCAGCTGTCAATCACTCGTGAACTCCGATCAAACGGTCAAACTAGGCAGCGCTGATCAATTATGAATCAATATTCTGTTACTGTAATGTCTATTTCTCGTCTCAAATGTTTTCAGAAACATCTTGTAGTGTACTGTTTATCTGTAAAATGAGAAAGTTTGTGACCCACTGCTGCTTTAATTACAAAAAATAGCTGACAGATTAATCGATGATGAAATGTTAGTTGCAGCCTTATAACAACATTCTCTGATATCAACCTAAATCACTAAATAATCACTGTTGGCTAAATCACATGATATAAAATAATCAAAATGATGTCAAAACTGTGAACGACTGCTTTCATCAGGAACCATTTGAAAAACGATTAGAGTTATTATTGACGAATCATTAAGATCTATTGGTATAATTATCACAATTTCCACAATAAAGAAATAAACTAGATGAGTATTAGTAGGATACCTGTAGCTGGCTAACATGATGAGCCAAGAGAGGTATTTTTGACAGTTTTGTTTTGAGACCAACATGACACTCTCTATCCCTACGGCAGATTAGGAGTTGTGTGATTGTTTTTAACTGTTTGGTTTGGTCAGTTACACTAGCGCTACATCATCTGGTCAGCAATTACAGCTTCTATTTTTTGAACCTGACGTCAGTCTCCAACCTGTCTCCTTGTTTCTCATTCTTTCATTTTTTTCTTAACATATTTTCCTCCCCCTTGTTGCCTTTTTTCACAGTTTCACTCTGTCATCATTTCATTCTTTTGTCCTCCTCAGTCTCCTGCTGCTCGCTCCACTTCAATCTGGCTGCTACTCTTTTTCCGCCTCACTTTCCATCCCACTGTATCTCTCTGGGTCATGTTGCCCCCCCCAATGTTTTGGAGGGGTCTCAAGTCGGCTGACACTGTTGGCTCCGTGTCTATTTTTATCCCACTGCCAAGCGCCTGTTGAGCTCTGTGGATAAGTTTAGATCTGTGACTCTGAGCTTTCGACTGATTCTTTTATTGCAGATTTCGCCAGGAAAAAGTTACATTAGCCTTCATGTGATACTGTGTCCAAACCTAATGATTTTATAGTAGTATTCCAGTTTAAACTTTTTTAAAACATATGGATTTTGAATCTACAAGGTTTCCGAGGAGACGTGGTCTGTCTCTGAACAATAAAAGATTTGGTCATTGGCAGTGATGAGCTACGTCTCTGCCAAAATGTTGAGGACGTTTTAAGCGGTGAAGCGCCGCTTCCATTGAAGTGCTTGTTCCAGAACTTTTCGCTAATGGTCAACACTTCTGCTTTGAGCTGTGTCAGGCGGGCTGCTTTGCCAAAGGCTACGCTCACACTGCCCGCTCAGGCCAAAGCTTTAGGAGCCACGCAGGAAGCCAGATGGAAACAAACAGCTGAATGCCGCGGTCTCTAGACCCTTGTCTTTTCTTGGAGAGGTCTCTTTCCACAATAGCGTTTGATGAAGGACACCTTGGAAAAATATGTGCTGCGCTAAACTCCCAGAATGCACTCCGTTAGTCCCCGGGGAGCTACTTAGATGTAATATTGATGAGAGATGAACTGAGATGGAGGTTTGCATGCACACGATCCAGCGTGCTTTCATTATTTCGTATCAAGGCATCGGACTGTTGTAGTAAAACCAGCAGTGTTGTTTTGGATCTGTGTAGAGGAGTAATGGAAGGACGGAGCAGACTGCAGAGAGGTCCTGCAGGAAGAGGTGAAAAGATAAACGACAAATCCACACTTGTGTGACTCAGAGCCGATCCCACGAAACACACATCAACAAACATACACTCATCGTTCCGTCGGCCCGGTCTGGTCTGTGTGAGGTTGTTTGTTAAAAGAAGTGGCTGAAGTCGTGTGACAGTCTTGTGTAACATTCTGTTTCTTGACTGTTTAATCCAGGACTGTTAGGTAAGCTTCTGCATAATTCATTTGAACTCTATTTGGTGTTGTGTTTAGGGTAGGGATGCACCGATCTGACTTTTTCAGTCCCGATACCGATAGTGGTACCTGGACTTTGGGTACCTGCCGATACCGAGTACCGATCCGATACCAGTGTTTAATTAATAAGCCGTACTGTATGCCTCACTCTGTGGAAGTGACTGGGATCATTCTTTTCTGTTTAAGTCAACATCAGGCTTGACTTAAACATTGCTTTGCTAACTTTGTAAAACAAAATTTAACAAATAAATACATAGATATTAATTTACTGAATTGTTATTTATTATTAAAATACTAAATCGTGCACCAGCAACTTGGTAAGAAATCTTCAACAAAATCAACAAAATGGTTAAAACGTAAACAGGAATTAAAATTCCAGTACATAATGTATATAGTATGTTTTGTCTGTTTTCATTTAATCATAGTCTATTTATCGCCACAAAAATTATAAATATCCATCTCAGTTTCCTATTGTGACATCTTCAAAGTGCTTGTTTTGTTTGAACAGCAGTCCAAACCCAACGATAGTCAATTTACAGTGATATAAAATAGAGAAAAGCAGCAAATCATTTTATTGCAGAAGCTTAAACCAGTGAATCTCTGGCATTTTTGCCTGATAAACGACTTTAATGATTAATTGTTTGTCAAACTACAGTTAGGGCAGGGTCAACCCGATATAGGTAATTTCATACCTCGATAATGATATATATCACGATATAGCATGTTTTCCGATAATTCAGTAAATACAGTCTATATAAAATAACACATGGTAAAGCCTATTTTTGTATACTCCTGTGTGAATTGAATACTTTACAAATGAAAACTACTGAGTATTTTCTCATTTAATTAAGAACTTTTGTGCAAAATTAACATTACAGTTGCAAGTAAAATCATAGAGAATAAAGAAATCAACATTTCCAGCTATACACCGTTTGTTAATCGCATTGTGAGTGGTAAGGTAAAGTGTGATGTAAAAACAAAACCGCAATCTTCAAATGATATTCCCTCAAAAATATTTCACATCAGATTTTCTAGGATTAATTTTCCGCCGATCAATAAATAAGTTCATTGACTAATTATTTCAGCATTAGTTAGTGCTTACAACAAAAAACTAAATTATACAACCAATAAAATTTGGCATACTTGGCTTATGGCGCAAAAGAAGTAACGTCAGATAATGAATTCTAAACTATAGATGAATACATTTGCATTGGACTTTGTCAGTCTGCATTTATTAAAGAATGGTTGTAAAGAGATTTTGGTTGTAAGGTTGTAATGACAAAGTGTAATAAAGTTAACGCGTTAATGCAAGTTATTGTAACACCACTAATTTCTTTAACGCAACTTGCCATTTTTAGGCTGTAGTGGGCTCAGTTTTAAAGCTACTGGCATCTAATGAAACTAGAAAACCTAAGGAATCCATTGGTACCAGCCGTGTCCTACTAGCTTGTCGTGAAGGAGGTTAAATAACACTCCAAACTTGTGCATAATTTTTGCGAGGAAAAAATGGCATGGCCATTTTCAAAGGGATCCCTTGACCTCTGACCTCAAGATATGTGAATGAAAATAGGTTCTATGGGTACCCGCGAGTCTCCCCTTTACAGACATGCCCACTTTATGATAATCACATGCAGTTTGGGGGCAAGTCATACTCAAGTCAGCACACTGACACACTGACAGCTGTTGTTGCCTGTTGGGCTTGAGTTTGCCATGTTATAATTTTAGTATATTTCTTATGCTAAATGCAGTACCTGTGAGGATTTCTGGACAATATTTGTCATTGTTTTGTGTTGGTAATTGATTTCCAATGATAAATACTGTATATATATACATTTGCATAAAGCAAGCATATTTTTCCACTCCCATGTTGATAAGAGTATTAAATACTTGACAGATCTCCCTTTAAGATACAT
The DNA here is from genome assembly GCA_916701645.2 of Sebastolobus alascanus. Taxonomy (NCBI): domain Eukaryota; kingdom Metazoa; phylum Chordata; class Actinopteri; order Perciformes; family Sebastidae; genus Sebastolobus; species Sebastolobus alascanus. Next base: position 4,762,687 of record CAKAOJ020000059.1, read on the forward strand.
TTTGAACAGATAAAAAATGTGATTAATTTGTGATTAATTTGCGATTAATGGCGATTAACTATGAACAATCATGCGATTAATCGCAATTAAATATTTTAATCGGTTAACAGCCCAAGTTTTTATATTCCATAATGATAGTGAATAGCTTATGAGTTGTAAGCAAGCACATTACCGAGGCTGAACAGTGTGATTTAACCCCGTTTTTTCTCTCCACCTGTATTGCTATTTATAACTATCCATATATCTCTCTCTCCGTCAGTGTGTGGGGGAGGAGATCTGGGTGGACAGTCGGACGGTGTACATCGGGCATAAAGAACCTCCTCCGGGAGCTGAGGCCTACATCCCTCAGCGTTACCCCGACAACCGCATCGTCTCCTCCAAGGTGAGCGAGCCGCAGCCACATAGAGTCAGAGCCGTAACATTGTTTATCATCATCCAGTTCCTTTGTTTCATATTTAGACAACCATGTAATCTCTTTTGTGGCCACGTTTTTAAGGATGACACATTTCACTTTGCTTGTATTCATCAAGCTGTGCTTCACCATTTGTCTCGCCAGAGGGACCGGATGATAATGTGGCGTTGTCTCCCTCTCTGTTTTTATGTGTGCGTGATAATGTAATTCTGCTGTCACTCTCTCCCACAGTACACCTTTTGGAACTTCATCCCCAAGAATCTGTTTGAGCAGTTCAGAAGAATCGCCAACTTCTACTTCTTGGTCATATTTCTGGTCCAGGTGAGATTTTCATGAAAGCCATAAGCAGTGGTAATTTTTCCACCTGTCTTTGTTTAATCTGAAAACACAACACTGAAGCTCCAAGGAAATACTCTCCCAGCTGTCCATTTGTTAAAACAAAACTAACAAACAATGCATTTCCATTTTGTGCTTTATTGTTTAAATATCAACACTGGCCTAGTTTTAATTAAAGTCAATGGCTTTGCATCAAGATATTTTCAGGGCAGCTGGAGAAGTTTGACAGCCGAACACTGCCCCATTTTTCATATATGGGTAACTAAATAGTGTAGATTAGATTGCTGACGATTTTCCAAGAATCTGGATTTTTCAGTATTTTGAAGCAGGTTTAAAATTGATGTGGCACAAATCTGCAAACATAAGGATTATTTAAAGTTAGCTGGTGCAGAGTTTCTTACTTGTTATTGGATCTGTGGCACCAGAAAAACTGGTGAAAACATTGTAACACCGCAGATAATTTGATGAAGTTTGTTTGACTTAATTTGGAACATCAATGTCTGTACCAAAACGTATGGCAGTTCATCCAATAGTTGTTGATACATTTCCGAAGTCAGTGAGTTTACTTTACTAACTTTTCTTATAGTTTGTAATAGAATTAAAATGTGTCAACCTTGGAACCAGTGGAAAATATTTTTGGGGTTTTGTTACTTTCAGTGACTCTATATGAGCAGCACGTACAACCGCGTTTAACCTCTTTCATAGATGTACGTCACATTTTTGCATTTTCAGACATTTGACCCTCATAGCCTTAAATTATCTCATGGTTGGTAAAAAGGTGCCGTCTCCCACTCAGCCGTTAGCAAACAGTAGTGACGTAGGTTACCAAAGTAAACTGATCAATAAGGTCATGAATAATGAAAGGGTTACTTTGGATATTTTGAAGTGGGGTTGTATGTATACTCCCACGTTCCGCAAGGTAAAATTACTGTTTTTGCGAATGTAGTCTGGTGGCTTTGAAGAGCGTGATTGTACGCTATATTTAGAATATTTTCACCGCTTTACCTCGCCATCAGACAGCCCTTTACGACGGGGGACTGAAGCCGTTATATAGCTGTCTTCAAAGCCACCAAACCAGACTCCATTCACAAAAACACTCATTTTACTTCACAGAACACGGGAGTTGCTGGTCTACCGCTGCATCGATCGGTTAGTTTGTTTGTGTTATTGAGTGACTTTCTGATCTGAACTAAGGTGGCGTCCACACAGCAGTAGATTGCTTAGCTTCCGTACAGGTACTACTGTCTGCTTTTCCAAACTGTGAACATGCCGACCGCCATCTAAGTTACTGTATTTAACGTTAATACACTGACTATAAGGATGTATATATACTGTACATGTGGCAGCGTCATCATGCAGAAACCTACGTCAGGTCACGTGGGAAAAAGGTTTTAGAAGAGCTATGGAAAATAGCATTTTGACGCTAAAACAAACATACTTTGACCAAAATTTGAATGTTCGGATTTGAATACATAAGGAACACCACTGTGAAGCTACAGAGTGATATAAAAACCTAAAAAAAAAAAAAAAGCCGCCCTTTAAGGAGCCATGTGCACTAGCCAATCATAAGAGTGCTGATGGCAGTTCAGACCCTGCTCTCATTGTTCCCTGATTTCAAAATAAAAGCAATTATCCAAGATTAACAGCTAAATCCTGCACCTGCATTTGAGGTTACCTTGATGAGGATTAGCAACATAATTTGAATTTGCTAACATCATATTATCCTGAAATAACGAGTGCTGTGTACTTGCTCAGTGTCTGTCTGTCTGTCTAAATCAGAATCAAAGAGAAGCAGCTTTTTCCTTGAGCTACTATATTGCACCAAATGTTGAATAATCATGCAAGGACAAACTCATCATAGAGGAGGAAGAGGAGGAGGAGGATACAATGGTTTCTTTACCAGCAGTCGCCTTCGTAGACCAGAATGCAACATAGCCACAGCTTTGTTTGCTGTATGTATCAATAGCATGTGAAATACTGCACCCTCTTAATGGGACACAGCAGCAGCGTTTGTACTCCTCTTCCTTTATGTCGACTGAGAAGGTCCTACTTTGCTGTTCTTACTTTCTACACGTGCACATGTACTGTCTCTAAAAAATAGGAAAGGAAACATATAAAAAAAACACACACTTTAACTATCCCAGAATGGAGTGCAGATGGAGGAAATCAAACAAGATTTGATTACTTGGACACTTTAACGTTGCCAGATTGGTGCTTGATTCCTTATTACAGAAGCTTTTCCCTGCTGCACTTCCTTACTCAGCGTTGCATTACTTGGCATCCTCTCCCTTCTCCTTTCTCCTTCATCCCCCCCCCTTCCCCCGCACCTTCCTCCCATTCTTCCTCTCCCTTGCAGCTTATCATCGACACCCCCACCAGCCCAGTCACCAGCGGCCTGCCCCTCTTCTTTGTTATCACTGTCACCGCAATAAAACAGGTAGGACGCACACAAACATGCTCACATTTCTGGGAAATATTGCCCGCAACGATCCCCCGCTCGCACACACCAACTCCCGGCCTCATACACACACACACACACACACACACACACACACACACACACACACACACACACTCTCTACCAGTCGGCTGCTCTATTATCTGTATATACACATTCCTCTCTCAGCGAAAGGACATGCCATTGAATATGTCTGGTGATGTGAGAAATATGATAATGAATGGTCTCCTCTGTTAATCACTCTAACTGAGGATCCCATGCCCCTGGGAGATGCATCCTCTCTACCGCGTCCCGTTACTGAGGGATGGGGTACTATCAGTGATAGATAGAGCTGTTCTAGCTAAGGAAGCCTGAGCTTTGCCGGGACATAAATCTAAAACATGACGTTTTAGAGAAATCCAGGAAGCAGGTCACTAAGCTCAGGGAGCACAATGCTAATTAATTACAGTGTATGACTTTCACCTCTCCCCCTCCTATGCTCTGGCCTCTATTCTCTCAGCACAATAATCTATATTCTCTGTTTCCCCCCCCTGCCAACAAACAAATTGGCGTTCTCTTCCTTTTCCCCCTTACGATCTTGCTCTCCGTCCCTCCCTCTCGCTGCTTCCCTCTTCCTCTCTCAGGGCTACGAGGACTGGCTCAGACACAAGGCTGACTGCTCTATAAACGAGTGTCCGGTGGACGTGGTGCAGCAAGGGAAGGCGGTGAGGACACAGAGTCACAAGCTACGGGTAAGAATGGCCTCATTAGAGCGGTATAGCACCTGAGGCCACAAAGCAACACTACAGTACTGCTGCATAGCTCACTTTTTCTATAACTGTCTCCCCCCCCCCTTCTCTTCCTCTCTAACTTTGTTTCCTTCCTCTTGTCTTTCCCACCAATTAATTGCCCTGAAGCTGTAGTAGAGGAACAATTATAGTGTCCCACTGGTGCACCATGCAAGAGTCCCTCGGCATGGGAACAGGACTGATGTATTTCATGAGTTACGATATTCCTGTCATCATCCCGTGATGTTCTCTTATGTCATTCTGATGCAACAGCAGATCACTGCTTGTTATTGTGCCTCAGTCTTGAAAATGTCTCATAATCCATTAGATTTATATTATATCAAAACCAATTTCCGATGCTATTTACGGCCTGCATTTTTTTGGCAATAACATTCAATATTATTTGCAATGTTACTGCCTTTTTATATACAGTAGTAGTTTTTATTGTTACTGAAGGAGACTGCCTTTCCCATGTTGAATTCAACTTCGTACGCGCATACAAGGGATTTCATTTAACGCAGACATTTGAACATGAGTTCAGTATTACCGTTTCAGGCGACTGTTGACTGCCCTTGTTTAGTCTTCTTTATTAAAGCAAAGTTACGCATGTAGTCCTCTCCACTCAAAATAAACTACAGTGCCCATGTTCATTGTAGTGAATGAACATGTCGCTCATTGCAGCTGTGTGGCTCATTTATACGTTTTGAATAGCTTTTGGACCACAATGGAGGTTTATGGCACCGAAGAACAATTACTAACAATTGTTAGTAGGGTCAGTTCATTGCCGGCTTTGGTCTTTTTATGGGGTTTGTTGACAATGTGTTGTCGTTTTCTAAAACATCATGTAAAAATGTAATAGCACAAAATGAAACATGCTATCAGGGTAAATAAAACGAACACTGTCAAAGACACATACAGTACTTACTTACACATATTAACCGTTCAGAAGTTAGAAATAGTTTGAGGTCACTGCTGGTCTATATAAATGATTCTCAGGGTATCAGCAGGTCTTGAAAAGTCTTGAAAAGTCTTAAAAAGCGTTGAATTCAATTCCCTCAATAAAAGGCATTAGGAGATATTAAAGCAGCAGTGGGTAGAATTGGAGCAAATATGATTAAAAAAAGTTATTTTTATAACTTCCTCATCACTCTGTCAATCACTTGTGAACTTCGATCAAACGGTCAAACTAGGCAGCGCTGATCAAATATGAATCAATATTCTGTTACTGTAATGTCTATTTCTCTCCTCAGATGTTCTCAGAAACATGTTGTAGTGTACCGTTTAGCTGTAAAATGAGAACGTTTGTGACCCGGGTAGGCCTTATTGTCGCTACCAGTTTTCTGTAATTCTTTGACTGGTATGAGTTTGAAAAAGATCTATTTCTATATGGTGTGAAAAAAGGTCTTAATAAGTCTTACATCTGATGTGGTGAACACTGCACAAACCCTGACTCTATAATGGAGATGAATAATTCCAACTGTGTTAGTTTTTTCGGGACAGATTTCAGAGTGCTCAGCAAAATACAGCAGCAAGAATGGTAGCGTGACGATAGAGTCGAGTAAATAAGACAGCCATTAATATTGTTTGGTTTTATTCAGTAGTGCTATTCCTGGTAGCAGATGTAGGGGTGAAGATTTCTTTGGAAAAAAAAAACATGCACCAGCTCCACTGAGCTGGCATATTACTCTGCAGATATCTATCTCGCATCATCCCAGCGTGGATGAAAACGGAGGTGTCAGACTACATAACGTGAGTGTCTAGCTCAGCACCTCCTGTGTAGATGTATAGATGCGGTTTATCTCAGTCTTGATTGTGTCGGAGGAGGGTATATAATGGGTGCAGGTACATCTCATTTCTGCTGCGTCTGCTGCTCCTGTCGAGCGTGCGGAGAGAGACTGTGTTGGATGTTGAGGGTCAGCTCAGAATGACGCTTCAACACAGCCGCCCAGCCTTAAAGGTTACAGAGTCTTACAGTTTGTGTCGCCATAGCAGTATAGTTTTCACTGACTGTCATTGGTCGAGAAAGACATTTTACATCGGAAAACAGAAACCGTCTCGTTCTGTCTCCCTTTGTCTGTCTCCCAGCGTTTTCTGTACCAAGGTTTCTCACCAGCGCAGATCAGACAGAGAGGATTAGAGTGTGAATTGGGAGCAGGAATAATGATGAATATATTAATCATGCAAAATCAGAGAGCGTGTGTCATGTGTATGGTCACCGTGGAGATGGGATTTATCAGAGCTTAAGCTGCTCCGCTCCCATAATCCGTTATGCAACTTCTCAATCCTTTGGGAAAAAAAAAAAAAAAAAAGGAATGGTAAAGGATGAACAGACGATTACCCGCAGGTCTGTTTGTCTTTTACTATCTGTGTTTACGTGAAGCTCTCTTCGAAATACTTCTCATTTATTATTGACGTGAAAGCCATGACGGGTTGTGTGTCATGTGTCTGTCCTGCTGTCTGTCAGGTGGGGGACATCGTCGTGGTGAGGGAGGACGAGACTTTCCCCTGTGACCTCATCCTGCTCTCCTCCAGCCGCCATGATGGCACCTGCTACGTCACCACTGCCAGCCTGGACGGGGAGTCCAGTCACAAGGTGCCAAGACTAGTGATGATTCGATATATTTAAACTTAAAGGAATAGTGTGGAACATTTCGGGGGATCTATTAGCAGAAATTGAATATTCATAACTATGTTTTCATTTGTGTATAATCGCCTGAAACTAAGATTTGTTGTGTTTTCGTTAGCTTCTACATAGGGAGCGGGTCCTCTTCACGGAGTCCACCACGTTGCTCCACCATATTTCTACAGTAGCCCAGAACGGACAAACCAAACACTGGCTCTAGAGAGAGCCTTCACGTTTTTACGTTACCTGAAGGCCACCGTAGTTCTCCGACACACTTGTGAAACTGCAGTAACGTGAGCCACCGAGTGCAAAACCGTGGTACCGCCAGCCACTGTCTGACTTCCGCTGCTCCCAAAGTTGTGTTATTATGGTAAGGATGACCTCTGAGTGAGGCCAACGACGTTATCACGATTTTGCACTCGCCGGCTCACATTACCGCAGTCTTGGAAAGGGAGGAGTGAGCGGAGGGGTACTCAGTTGGTTGCAATCTGCAACCACACCACTAGATGCCACCAATTTTTTTCACACTGTACCTTTAACTTTAGATTAAGCATCTTTGATCCCTAAACAGGAAAGCTTTATGATTCAGTAGGTCTTAAAAAAACAAGTCAGCTAAATTTAAAGCCTTCAAATGTGATAATATGGTGCTTATCTTTGTCATACAGTATGCGATAATAAACTGAATATCTTTGGTTTTAGACTGTTATTCAGACAAAACAAGCATGTTTAAGACATCACTTAAAGGTGTAATATGTAACAGTTATCGGTTGGTGTTTGTAAACACGCCACATTAAAAGTCGGCCAAAGCTCAACGAAACGAGAGGGAGAGAGCAGCGGTGGTCCAGCGAGCTATAGAGTGAACGGAGAGAGAGAGAGCGCTGTTAGTGAGAACAAAGCAGCGAATCAGAGAAATACATTATTTTGTGATTTGATTGTTTCACGGCGGTTACGTTCTAAAACACATGCAAAACACAAATAAACACACAATTAACTCCGCACACCTGCCACCATGCCGAGTTGCCGGATTTTGAATGAATGCAGCCGAAAGGCAGGCTGTCCTCTCTGCCTGGTGTGTGTGCCTCGGTCCAACTGACACACCGATAGCAGCGAACAACAGCCACTGCACACAGCAGAGGAGAAACAGAGGAACAGGGGAACTCACAGCGATGTAACAAACCCGTTCTAATCCGTCAAATACGGTCGCAAAGCATCTAGAGGGGGATTTGTGCCCATCGATGTATAATGCTTGTGCCGTTGGATCAGAAGCGGTGATATTTGACCACTTGAATGGGCTGCACACCCTGCGCGCAGTTATCGGCTGGGGTTTATTCCACCACGTGGGGCCCAAAGGCTGTTTGCAGACAACCAGAAGCATCCCGAGTAAAGCAAAATAAGAAGAAAAAAGAAAATACAGGCAGAGGGCTGCAGGGTGACACCTCCACACATTTCTAGTGGGGCATAAGTGATGATTGAGAGGGATCATTTTTGTATCTGTCTATACATAGATTTTTAGGAAGTTGTTGCATATTATAACTTTAAGGCTTTAGCAATTTAGATGCATTTTTCTGACATTTTCTGACAGAAATCGAGAAAAATAACCAGCAGATTAATCAATAATGAAAACAATTGTTAGTTGCATCCTTGTACTTATCAATCAACACATGAACACAAACACACAATTGATGTAAGTGACACACTGTCACCGCACGGCATTTCTCATTTTCACTTCCCCCTCTGATGTTCATTGATGTCACTCACACGACTGTACGCATGGCTTAGCACACACACACACACACACACACACACACACACACACACACACACACACACACACACACACACACACACACACACACACACACACACACACACACACACACACACACACACACATACATCCCACAGCGTATGGTAGAGTACTACACCCACTCTCCTCATGAATTCCCCCAGGGTGACCCCCCCCCCCCCCCCCACCGATGCGCTCACCATCCCAGCATGCTGTCCTCTGCTGACCCGGGGAGCGGTCTATAACAGCTCACCTCCCTGACTCGCCCAGTCATTTAGAAAATCTGCTGGAAGCCAGACTGAGGAGTCAAATGAACCCTGCTCTCATTAGTGGGCTGCGGGTGACATTTTCCTCTGTTGTCTTCTTCTTCTTCTTCCCCCTCCTCCTCCTCCACCTCTCTATCTCAGACCTATTATGCTGTACAAGATACCCTGGCCTTTAGAACGGAGCAGGAGGTGGATTCGCTACATGCCACTATTGAATGTGAACAACCACAGCCTGACCTCTACAAGTGAGTGTGACACACGCTCACTGATGCATCTGTGTGTACACAGATTATCATCCGCAACCTTCTTAGAAGCACATCTTCCCTCGTTTCTCCTCTTGATTCTATTATGCTGTGACTTTTCTCGCAGATTTGTTGGACGCATCAATATTTACAAGGACAAACAAGAGCCTGTGGCTAGGTGAGTACTTTTTGTTGTATTCAGGTACTTCTTTTTTTTGTAGTTCTTGGGTACAGATTTTATCGACAACTCTTTTTTTTTTTTCAATTAATCAAATGTCTTTAATGTTTTTTCTGAAATAAAGTCAGCCAACTATTCTGTTTCATTCTTGCAGACCACTTGGGGCTGAGAATTTGCTCCTTAGAGGAGCCACACTGAAGAACACACAACGTATTTATGGTAGTAACATGCGGTTTCACTCTGTTTAATGAATGTTTGAGCTAAATTAGAGGAAAGGCTGATGTCGTTACTATCTTGATAAGTCAGTGTTTTCTCTCCCCTCAGCTGTCGCGGTCTACACCGGTATGGAGACAAAGATGGCGCTTAATTACCAGTCTAAATCTCAGAAGCGCTCCGCTGTTGAAAAGTATGTCCCCACTCCTTTAACTGCATGATTCAGATTCATAGTACGATTGCTACATTTCCGGTTTCCTCTTCCTGATCTTTACTCTGTCTCCCTGCAGGTCGATGAACGCCTTCCTGATTGTGTATCTGTGCATCTTGATCAGCAAAGCGGTGATCAACACCGTTCTGAAATACGCTTGGCAGTGGTCACCAGACCGAGACGAGCCCTGGTACAACCACAGGACGGAGAACGAGCGCCAGCGCCACGTGGTCTGTTCATCAACCTCGAACTTAAAAAATCCCAAATCTCATTTCCCCTAAAACTTCATAGCTGTTGTTTTTCTTCCTCCCTTCTCCAGGTGATCCGAGCTTTCACAGACTTCCTGGCCTTCATGGTCTTATTTAATTACATCATCCCAGTGTCCATGTACGTGACGGTGGAGATGCAGAAATTCCTGGGCTCATATTTCATCACCTGGGACGAGGACATGTTCGACGAAGAGCTTGGAGAGGGCGCTCAGGTCAACACGTCTGACCTGAATGAAGAGCTTGGACAGGTACATGAGGAGCACAGACTTTTGCATACAGCATCTGCATTTAAACTATTTCCAGCCGTGCCCTTACCCTACCCTTTCTCTTCCTTCCCTCCCAGGTGGAGTACGTGTTTACTGATAAGACGGGCACCCTCACTGAGAACAACATGGAGTTTATCGAATGCTGCGTCGATGGGAACGTCTACATCCCGCATGCCATCTGCAACGGCCAAATCCTCAGCGCCGCCTCCAGTATAGACATGATTGACTCCTCGCCCGGAGGATACAGGAGAGTAAGTTTCACAAAGTAAACAGGCTCCTAAATCCAGCCTGAATAGACTCTTGGCTGTGCTAACTCTGCTACAGTAAAGAGATGGAGACAAGAGCAAAGACAACTCTTAACATATTTTAGTTGAAAATGTGAATGAGCCACGCTCGCAGATAAACTAACATGTCATGTTTTCAAGCAGGAGGACCATTAAAGTAATTCTCTCTGACATTTTCTTATAAACAAATATCTCTTTTCCTGATAAACACAGTAGGGTTGCAGGCTGCAGATCTTTGACATTTTCTTTGTAATCCCTAAGTGTTTGCTGTGTCTTACATGGGAGAGAATAAGTCCTCTGGTGCACAGAAAAGTGATGAGCCTCGCATTTCTGGCAGTGGCAACAGTGATTTGTTTAGATTTAATAGAAGAAAAATTGCATAGTCAGCAAGAGCAGCAGAAGCCACCATAGATGACCAGAGAGAGAAGAGCACTCCCTGCCAGAAGTTAAAGTGCAGAAAACTTAAGAAAAAAAAGATTGTATGGATATGCTGCTTTATTGCTCTGTAAACTGTAATTCTGGGAAATGTAGTTCAAAACTAACGGACTAAATAGCACCAAACATATCCATAAAATGGCAAAGAACTTCAGGATTACTATTTCAATACTAGAAAAAAGGGGTGCTTCTAAAGGGGTGCTGAACTTTTATATTTCATTTCAATGATGCACAATTAACTTAACTATTGCATTTGTAAAAAAAAAAAAAAAAAGTGTATAATGTATGGCTTTGTGTCTGTAGGAACACGAGGATCTGTTTTTCCGGGCGCTGTGTCTGTGTCACACGGTGCAGGTGAAAGAGGAGGAGACGGTGGACGGCATCAAGAGGGGCATCCACCAGGGCAGGCCCACCTCCTTCTACATCTCCTCCTCGCCGGATGAGGTGGCTTTGGTGGAGGGAATGAAAAGGTAAACACACTAAAACATGCAATTTGCAAAATGACTTTGCAGTCCTTAAGTAATAGGAGAGTGTCTCTTTTTTGAAATGGGATGTGAAATACAAAAAGTTACGACTTTCAGCTTCAATTTGAGGGTGTTTACATTCACATCATCTGAATGGTGTAAGAGAGCTGTAGCTCTTATAATCATAGTCCCCCTTTCTAGGGGACCAGGATAAATTAAACTTTAAAGGGGCTAGATGTAAGAATCAGAAATTGCTTGTTAACAGCCACACCTGTGGCCGTTAAGTCAACGACAGTCAGCGTCCTGTTGCTCGAGCTTGTGCTCGCACTACGTAGACGTGAGTGAGCATCAGTCCAAACAATGAGGTGACACACAAGAGACTGAACGTGATTGACAGGCATCATGTTGATTAACGTTAGCAACATTAGCCAGCTAAAACCACAATATCACTATATAATTAACATGCTTGGCAGTAATGTAAGTAAAGTAAGTAGCTTACCAAACGAAGGTCCCTCCATGAATCAAAGGCCCGGCCGATGTTGATCGTCGGTCGCATACCTGTTTTGCGAAACGGGCTTCATTAGATATAACTTTGTTTTTTGTGCTTCCGTGGAGTTTGTGTTGGAGTCTGAGTTGTAGTGGGGGCTAGTCGTTTGTTGGCGTTAGCGGACTCCATTTCTAACCGAATATTAGTTATTGTGGTCACTGCACGCTGCCCTGTAGCGGACCCGAAAATAAAGGCACTCGCGAGCACGCATGACGTCAAATCCGTTGGATTTTTCCCGTAAAAATCAGTCTGTGTTCTTCACATTAAAAGCAGTCTACAGTCTGATAGAGGAAACCCAGAAAGTCGCGGAAGGTCTCATTTTTTCAGTTACAACCTGTTCACACATTGGCAATAAAAAATGATTAAATATGTTACGTGTAAAAACTTACAAACAGTCCCTTTAAAGCTTTAACTTTGAGCAAATATGATAAAAAACTGATTTTCAGTTTTGTCAGAAACATATTTTTTGAAATGAGAAAGTTTCCTCCGGCCAGTAGGTGGTGCTTGGTTTTGACTCGACTGTTTTCAACATGGCTGCCAGGTCATAAACTTTCTCATTTTACAGCTAAACAGTACACTACAAGATGTTGAAACATTAGAGGCGAGAAATAATAGGCATTACAGTAACAGAACCTTGATTCATATTTGATCAGCGCTGCCTAGTTTGACAATTTGATCAGAGTTTGCGAGTTTCGTGAGCAGTGATTGACAGCTGCTGTAGAGACTGTTTGGCTCTGATTGGTTGTTTTTGTTCGGCGCTGTCAAATCTTGCAAATGCCAATTAGAAGCACAGGAGGACACAAAGGAATATGATTTTTTTTCAGATTACCTGTCTCATGCACTACTGTCAGGATATAGTGTCAGTTTTATAAAAATAACTTTGATCATTTTTGATCAAAGTTACAGACTTCAGCTTTAATGAATCATCGTGTTTGATATTTGGTTGGAAATCCTTTGCTGTCAATCACTGTCTGAGGTGTCACACACACACACACACATACATTGCAGTAGCAAAAACTTGCCTGGTGATATTCTGCCAGACCTGTAATGCAGCGTGCTTGTTTTGGGGGCTTCTGCATTAATTTGGTCTTCAGCAAATGACACAATCGACAACAGAATGAGGACAGAAGACTGACTTATTGTACACAGGATCCATCATTTCCACGCTTCCCATTCATTGTCTATGTAAGCAGCCATGCAAAGCATTCTGGTAGCGCAGCATTGCGCTTCGAGAGACGACCGTCACAATGGCCGCTCCTCATTTGCATAAAGTTGAGGTGTAGGTTATTTTATGTAAATGAGGGCGTCCGGTGCGATCCGCCGCCTGGACTCGCCGCCTGGACTCGCCGCCTCTGGAAGCTCCCTAGAAACTTTTAAACTAACTTTTGTCGATCCAAAAATAAAGACAGATTCAACAACTGGCTAATTTATTTCTCACCTCAAATGTTTTCAGAAACACCTAAAGGTGAACTATTTTCGTGATATAAGAGAAGAAAGCTTCCAAACGAGCCGCAATGTTGGTTCCGGTTTAAAATAGGGGGCAGCAGCCCATGAGTGAAAGCGTTCGTCCAATCGGGTGCCTAGTGCCTTGTGTCTAGTGGCAGCCCATCAAGCGTCCAACGCTGGGAAGCGACGCGACCCCTTACGTCCAAAAAAGCCCCTGTGAACACGTAGTCAGTTAAGAACACGCAACTGCTTGACCATAAAAGACTTGATAACTTTCTCTGTATATAACTCAACTTCCTGGATCGTATTTCACCTGAGGCAACATGCCCGCACCAACACGGCCCCTTACGTCGTTTTTAACACAGTGCTATTTTTGGTCTGGACGTGGCCTTGGACACATGTGAGACACATGGTCCAAATCACAGTTTGTTGCTCTCTTACATATTGCTTTCACAGATGTGAGGCACTGTAGTAAGTGTATGTGTGAGCTGTGCTCAGGTTACACTAAATGCGTCAGAACACCTTTCCAAGTGTGATACGATAAGTGAGTAATACTGCATAGTGTATATTGATACTCTGACTTAAATGAACCCTCATTTCCCTCCCTCTCATTGCCAGGCTGGGTTACACCTATCTGAGACTGAAAGACAACTACATGGAGATCCTCAACAAAGACGACGAGATTGAAAGGTTGGTCTGTTGAGGGTCTGTTGTGGTTACGCCACAGGAGATCAAATAGGAGTCATTCAGTTGATGGAGTTGTGTGGTCACACATCAGCTAACCGGAGAGAAAGGGCCCTCGGATTGTGTTACATTTTCAAACAGAGGTTACAAAAAAACACAGAGGTTTGTTTTTAGAAGCTGCTCAATCAGATCAAAATGCTCCGACTGATCTGGATGAATGAGAGGCAGCGAGATTCCATTAGAGAGTGGTTTTGTGGAAAGTGTGATGTTTTGATCCGTAGGAAGTGCTCATGTAACCGCCCTCTCTCTCCATCACTCTCTGCTGTGGCCTGTCGATAGTGAGCTATTTTAAGGAAGCAGGGGAGCTGGAGAGGGGCGGGGGGGGCATCAAGCAGATGTGAAGACTTTGCAGGGAATGGAAAGGCAAAAGGTTTTATTCTCACACTTGCTGTTTTTCGCCATTTATAGGGAATTTGAATCTTTTGGCCCATTACACAAACTACTAGTCTACAATGTGCGTAATGCAAATATCAAACCTCAGACTGATATTTTCAGGTTCACTTCATTTGAATTACAGTTTGCATATTAGAAAGTTTAAGGATCATCTACAATACTAGAAACAGAAAGGGGTCATTCAGTTAGAAGTGGATGTGATGACACTGCAAGAGTGACTAACTTTAGAAATCATAGTATAAAATAACAAAAAAAACCCACAAAAATGTATTGTCAAATGTCATGAATAGTCAGATCCAACCCTAGAGTACCTGTTTTGCTTTCTGTTTTTGATGTTACCTTCTTTTTCACATCAATACATTACAAACAGACAGAAGCATGAACAAAACATAGAGTGGGTACTTACCAAAATTGTTAAAAAAAAAAAAGGCCTTGGTCTGAAGTGGACTAATTAGGTTCGTCATTTGCAAGACTTTGGAAGATCCCATCAAAGAAGGGAAAGTTAAAGGGTATCTTCAGTATTTTTCAACCTGGACCCTATTTTCTCATGTTTTTGTGTCTTAGTGACTAATTGAGACAACAATGTCTGAAATTGGTTCAATATTGAGGGAGAACGCTGTAAGTAGCTTGTTTCGCTGCTGCCGATTAGTGATTAATGTAACGTTACGTCCACTAAAAATGCTTGTTTTTGCAACTGACGGGCTCAGATTGTTATTAAAAGTGTCTGACAACATTATGGAAAGGACCCTACAGAGAAATACAACGTTTTTCTTACCTTTCACTCGATCCGGTCTGTTTGTTATTGTGCCCAAGTCTCGTTGTGAAATCTGAATATCCGTATATTCTGGCTCTAATAAATTCGGGCGGCCATTGAATTCAAAGACTCGTCCACATTGTTGAAATCAGCTAAATATTCAGCCATGACATTGAAGATCTTTAAGAAAACACTAATCTACGCTTTCTTTACCGCAACACGACAAACTCTGTCTGTCTGACTGTGACTCGCATTTCCACCATGGTTGTATTCCACTATTCCACTGTTCGTCTTCCGGCATCACGTCACCTCGCCAGATGTCAGAACAAGATTTCTCCTTGACTCTTTCAATAATGTCAGACACTTCTAATAACAATCAGAGCCTGTCATGGCAAAAACAAGCACTTTTAGTGGACGTAAATGACGGTGCCAGCTTGCCCCAAAAGCACCATATTGCAACCCGTGAGCAGCTGCCATGAGCAGCTGCTGTCTACAGCGCTCTCCCTCAATACTGGAACAATTTCAGAAATTGTTGTCACTATTAGTCAGTTAGACACAAAAACATGGGAAAATAGGTTGAAAAATACCAAAGTTGCCCTTTAAAAAAAAGACCCCCCCTTCATGCAAAGACTGTGTCTCCTTCAGATTTGAGCTGCTCCATGTGCTGAACTTTGACTCCGTCAGAAGGAGAATGAGCGTCATAGTCCGGTCAAGCTCAGGTAAGATGTACTCAGATGATATCAATGCTATTTTCATACATTTTATAAACCAATGATCAGACACCAGATTGTTGTTGCAGTTTGTCTGAAATGTGTTTTTGTGTTTGTGGGATCTCAGGAGAATACCTGCTGTTTTGTAAGGGGGCAGACTCGGCCATTTTTCCTCTGGTCGTGTCTGGGAAGGTGGAGCAGGTGAAAGCCCGGGTGGAGCAAAACGCTGTAGTAAGTGTACAGATATATAATGTGTTTGATGTTAAATTGTACATCAGGTCAGTTTTGGAATATATTTTCATAGTTTAAAGCAGCAGTAGGCAAGATTGAAGCAAATATGATTAAAAAAAGTTGTCTTTATAAAATGGTCACTATATCCTGACAGTAGTGCATGAGACAGGTAATCTGAAAAAAATCATGTGCTTCTGTGTCCTCCGGTGCTCCTAACGGCATCTGCAAGATTTCACAGGCTGGAGGAAAACAACCAATCATAGCCGAGCTGCAGCCTGCCTTCTCTGAGCAGCTGTCAATCATTCACAAACTCCGATCAAACGGTCAAACTAGGCAGCGCTGATCAAATATTAATCAATATTCTGTTACTGTAATGCCTATTTCTCACCGCAAATGTTTTCAGAAACAACTTGTAGTGTTCTGTTTAGCTGTAAAATGAGAAAGTTTGTGACCCGGCAGCCATGTTGAGTTCAGTTGAGGAAATATCAAGCACCGCCCACCAGCCGGAGCAAACTTTCTCATTTTACAGCTAAACAGTACACTACAAGATGATGACAGAATATTGATTCATATTTGATCAGCGCTGCCTAGTTTGACCGTTTGATCGGAGTTCGTGAGTGATTGACAGCTGCCTCTGTTGATTGAACAGCCAATAGGAACGCTCTCTCTCTGAAATGAACTTTGATTGGCCAAAGTCTCTCGTCACAGGCTAGATTTTGTAAAGCCTGAAAACAGAGCCATGAGGAGGTGCTGAAGTCTAGTTTTCTCTCAGAACACTTGAATTACAATATGCTGAAAGGTTATTATTGAATTTTTGCCCAATGATGCCAAAAATACTCTGCCTACCCCCCACTTTAATGTATCCTCATACGATGACCCTCTATCTCTCTCTTCTTCACTGTGACGCAGGAGGGGCTAAGGACTCTGTGTGTCGCTTATCGAAGGCTGTCGGAGTCCGAATACCATGAGGCGTGTCTTCACCTGAACGAAGCCAAGCTGGCCCTGCAGGACAGGGAGCAGAGGCTGGCGCAGGCCTATGACATCATTGAGAAGGACTTTGTGCTTTTGGGCGCTACGGCAGTGGAGGACAGGTCGGTCGCCATGGAGAGAGAGAGAGAGAGAAAAAGAGAGAGAGAGGGAAAGATTTAAAAACAGTGAAGCAGCGGGGGGACAGAGGGGAAGATTAATGAGTCATGAAGCCGTCTTCAAAGTATTGTAATGACTCATGAGGGCCAAAAAGATTCGGTCTGAGCTCTGAGAGGTGACTCACTACTGTTAATGCTGTGCCTTTTGTTTCTTTTTCTTCATTTTATTTTCTGCTCTGTTAAAGATGTGTTAGAGCTCTTACAAGGTAGACCTCAGTATAGTTTTCCCTCACTGATTAATCAGCTGCCTGACAGTTTGACTTCCTCGTAGATAAGCTGGTGATGGGCAGGGACAGGGGTGGTCATGCATTGATAAGTTATCACCATTTGGTAATTGATTGGTTGAAGTTTGTGATGGATGCTTTAACCTACCCCCCGCTGGAGGCTGAAACACTTATCGACTTATTGATGCGCAGGCTCCAGGAGAAAGCTGCGGACACCATTGAGTCACTGCACAAGGCTGGGATGAAAGTTTGGGTCCTGACGGGGGACAAGATGGAGACGGCGGCGGCTACCTGCTACGCCAGCAAGCTGTTCCGTCGCACCACCCAGATCCTTGAGCTGACCAAGAAACGTACAGAGGAGCAGAGTCTGCACGACGTTCTGTTCGAACTGAACAGAACTGTTCTCAGACAGCGCTCTCTTTCTGGGTATGCTGAGATAATGCATGTGTACATCTGTGCTGATTATTTTCTCAATTAATGGTTCAGTTTATACAACATCAGAAGTTAGTGAAAAATGTCCACAATTTCTTAGAGTCCAAGGTGAATTTACTTAAATGTAAGACATCACATCACATTTAAGAAGCTAGAACAATCACATTTTTTTTCATCACAACCTTGAAAAATTACTTAAAGGGATAGTTTGGGTGTTTTGAAGTGGGGTTGTATGAGGTACTTATCCATAGTCAGTGTATTACCTACAGTACAACTGGGGGCGTGCCGACCGTCATCTACTGTAGGAAATACACTGACTGTGGATAAGTACCTCATACAACCCCACTTCAAAACACCCAAACTATCCCTTTAACACGTGGTCAAATCAGTAGAATATCAAGGCTGCAGACTGATCAATAATTGGTTGTGTGAAAAGCTTCCTGTTGATCGATCTGTGATATTTTGTTCCAGGTTGTCAGTAGACTGCCTCGACTTTGGTCTGATCATCGACGGGGCCACTCTGTCTGCAGTACTAAAGCCCAACCAGGAGGGCGCCAGTTCTGGCAACTACAGAGAGATCTTTCTAGAGATCTGTCGCAACTGTAGCGCCGTGCTCTGCTGTCGCATGGCACCGCTGCAGAAGGCACAGGTGAGAGAGCTGCACTCCGCTTTACAAATATACTCCAGGCACTTTCCTCAGTGACGGACAGTGGTAGTGACTGAAGTTGGGCTTTTTTGTTTCTGCAGATCGTGAAGCTAATTAAAGCCTCCAAGGAGCACCCCATAACCCTCGCCATCGGCGACGGGGCCAACGATGTCAGCATGATCTTGGAGGCACACGTGGGCATTGGTGAGCTCATTTCAACACTGTAATAAGAAGCCATTAATATGTGAAAGACGCTGCTTCTGTTACAGCCCAAGTTGATTTCTAAAGCCTATTGATATTAATATTAGAGAGTAAAACAAATGTGATGGAGATGTATGGCTCAAAGTTTGTTTTTACACGCACACATAATGTAAACAAACATTTTTGACTAGAATCCGTGATATGTACTGAGACAGGATGTTTAACCATCGTCGGTAAACTTTTATTATCAGACTTTTGAACAGAAAACCTCACTTGAAATTAAATAATTAGAATTAGTAACTATATAAAAAACAATATATTCAACTTGATTTTAAAAATGATCATATATACCTACAAATTCAGTTGATAAAACACACACAACAACATCATATATTTGAGATAAGCCAGTATTGGCTCACCTATATACTGTATATTAGTTGGGCTCTAGTCTCTATATTTAGAAAACCACCTGCTTGTGTTACACTCGTGGCTGTGTTACATTCCTGATCAGATCTTATGTAACCAGTGCGGCTGTCAGTCGATTCAAATATTTAATCGCGATTAATCACATAATTGTCCATGATTAATCACGATCGCAACTTAATCGCACGTCTTATCTGTTCGAAATGTACCTTAAAGGGAGATTAGTCAAGTATTTAATACTCTTATCAACATGGGAGTGGGCAAATATGCTTTCCTTATGCAAATGTATATATTTATTATTGGAAATCACAACACAACACAATGACAAATATTATCCAGAAACCCTCACAGGTACTGCATTTAGCATAAAAACTATGCTCAAATCATAACATGGCAAACTCAAGCCCAACAGGTAACAACAGCTTTCAGTGTGCTGACTTGACTATGA
Source organism: Sebastolobus alascanus (assembly GCA_916701645.2). Lineage (NCBI taxonomy): Eukaryota > Metazoa > Chordata > Actinopteri > Perciformes > Sebastidae > Sebastolobus > Sebastolobus alascanus. Next base: position 4,782,241 of record CAKAOJ020000059.1, read on the forward strand.
CTTGCCCCAAACTGCATGTGATTGTCATAGTGGGCATGTCTATAGAGGGGAGACTCGTGGGTTAGGGTTAGAAATATTGAATATAGAATCCATTTTCATACACATATCTTGAGGTCAGAGGTCAAGGGACCCCTTTGAAAATGGCCATGGCAGTTTTTCCTCACCAAAAACAAAGTTTGGAGCGTTATTTAACCTCCTTCACAACAAGCTAGTATGATTGGTACCAATGGATTCCTTAGGTTTTCTAGGTTCATATGATGTCAGTATCTATACTCTAGCTATAAAACTGAGCAAAAACAAAATAAAACAAATTTGCATTAACACGTTATTATCGCGTTAACTTTGACAGCCCTAGTAACAAACCCCCTTTTTTTTTTCCTCAAGGCATCATGGGTAAAGAGGGCCGACAGGCGGCGAGGAACAGCGACTACGCCATCCCGAAGTTCAAACACCTGAAGAAGATGCTGCTCGTTCATGGCCACTACTATTACATCCGAATTGCCGAACTTGTTCAGTACTTCTTCTACAAGGTACAGGACGAATGCCTTGTGCGCTACACTGGCTCACACGTTTTAATCACTTTATCGTAATTCCGAGTGAAACACTGAGTTACAAAGAACCAGATTTTGCAGCGACTCTGACAGATTACCGGATTCATGAATCCCCGGTGCAACATTCTCTCCTGGATTCATGGCTACGATGATCAGTGTGGGCGGCTTCCACAGCAGGCAGTGCTCTGCCAACTGATTCATTTTTTACTTTTGGCAGGCCAGCTCTCTGCGGCCCACTCAGTGAGCTTATAGCGCACAATCTCTACATAAACAGAAATGTGTAGATCGTAGCTTTTTTAGAGTCTTCAAATCTCCTCACGTGTACTTGTCACAAGCTTAGCACTTATGTGATGTTTTTTTTTTTCCTCCTCTTAAATCTTTCCAGAATGTATGCTTCATCTTCCCTCAGTTCCTGTACCAGTTCTTCTGTGGGTTCTCCCAACAGGTAAGTACTTTATACTGAGTTAGGCCTCCAGTCTGCAAGCACACAGTGTAGTACGTGCATTACCATTACATATCCTCACAGTGCCATGCATTAAACTAGCTTCATATGGTTATTAATGCTTTTGGTTGTCTGTGCGTCCGTCCGTACCGTTGTCGTGAACGCGATATCTCAGGAACACCTGAAGGGAATTTCTTCAAATTTGGCACAAACATCCACTTGTACTCAAAGATGAACTGATTAGAATTTGGTGGTCAAAGGTCACTGTGACCTTACAAAACACATTTTTGGCCATAACTCAAGAATTCAGATGCTAATTATGACAATTTCACACAAGGCACAACCATGAGGCGATAATTCTAGTTTAATGTTTACGTTTAAAGCTGCATAAATTAGTGGCGCTCGTAGAGACGAACCCACAGAGAAACATCACCCTACTTTGCTGTTCCCCTCAACTACTAAGCATTTTCACCTCCTTCTTGTTTTGATTTTAAGGCCCACAAACTCCACTCTCATCAGTCTCGTTTCCAGCTCTAATAAACCCTCTTCACTGTACAGTACCTACCCAGCACTAAAGTTAGCAACTAGCTGGTCACAAAGCAGAACATCTAGCAGCTGAAGGACCAGCTCTTTTTCTTAGAAGTTGGTGGAGAACGAAACAGAGCTAGAAGGAGACTGAATATAATTGTCTGACGTCAAATAGACAAAACCACAACTGTAAATGAAAGCTAATGTTGCCTGCTGTATTTATGTTTATGTTAATGATAAAAATTTCATAAGATGATCATTTGTCAATATTTTCAGCTTTTTCTGCTGCCCCCAAGTGGCCAAAAAACAATTAACACAGCTTTAAATTTGAATATGGCCTTTCAGTTCTGTATTGTCTTTGTGTCTCTGCAGCCTCTGTACGACACCGCCTATTTGACGTTGTACAACATCAGCTTCACCTCACTCCCCATCCTCCTCTACAGCCTGGTTGAGCAGCACGTCACCATTGAGACGCTCAAGAGGGACCCCTCCTTGTACAGGTCGGCGCAGTTAAAAAAATGTCATTTGTACCTTTTCCGTGGCGTTTCTGATCCAAATGTTTGTTGCTTTTGCTCAACTGTTGTTTTTTCTGCCCGTCTTTCTTAGGGACATAGCGAAGAACTCCCTCCTCCGCTGGCCCGTCTTCCTCTATTGGACGTGCCTGGGTGTGTTTGACGCTGTTATCTTCTTCTTTGGTGCCTACTTCCTGTTTGACAATACCACCTTCACCAGCAATGGCCAGGTGAGCCTCTCTCTGTTCTCTGTGTCAACAGCTTGTGGGGTGTTCGAGGTGTCCTTTAGGGAAATTAAAAGAGAATAATGGACACAGAGTTAGTGCTTTCTTTTACGGACACTCATTCATCTCCATTGGATTCTCATGAAAGAGGAGTTAAGTGTTACAGGAGGACTTTGTGGTCATGTTTTTGTTATTACGGGTCTGTAACAGTAAGACTTCTGTCCCGGGCCCCCCTATAGGTCAGCAACATTGGATCTCCATTCATATGCAATAGCATCTTTCTCTGTATTGTTAATTTGTATCATGTCAACTGTTTTCGATTGCCTTTGGTCCTGTTTTTTAAGTTGAAACATCCTGAAATTCATTTTACCCTTTGTCCTGATTCCTTTCTCTTTTCTTCCCCCTCCTCCTCTCTGCTTCCTCTCTCTTTATTTTGCTCCCCTTCTTCTGCTTCTTCTTCTTCTTCCTCTTCTTCCTCAGCTTATGACCACCAACACACAGATGGTAAGCCTGTCTCCCTCCCTGTCAGCTCTCTCTGTCTTTCACGCTTTTTTAGTTCCTGTCGTACCGTTTAAGCTTTCAGTTTGACCGTCTCATCCAGTTTCATCCCTCCTCACTTCACGTCATCCATGCACTTTCATTTGAATGTGTAGTTTTCCAGTGCTCCATTATTCCCCTAATCTATGTAAAGCCCTGAATCCTACACAGTACCTGATCTTAACAACTCCCCTGACATAGTAGAAACCTTAGACGCTCCCCCACATTATCCTCGTGTTTCGTTGTGGTAGTAAATAGAGTAATGCTAGTATGTACTGTAGATTACGATCCAACATCTGTTCGTTGTTCTGTCTAACGTGTTTGTGCATCTATGAGTGTGTGTGTGTGTAATTGTATGTCCATGTATGTGTGGTAGCAGTTCTTGGGGTTGGGTGTTTTTTAATTTAACTGCTCCAGCATCCAGTGGACTGTTTTCACCCTGTACTCTTTGTGTTCGGGTGACAAACAAACAAAACAAAAACTGGTTTAAAATGGGAATTCTCACTGTTTTCTCTCATCCATAAAGAAAGTGATTATGAATGAAGGGATTCTAGCAAAGATAGGCGCACCTACCAACAACCAGCTGTGGTTATTATGACATAAATTCCCTGCTTTCTTCGTCTTGATCTCTCTCTCCCTCCACCCTCCCCCCCTCTCAGCTCTCATTCCATCTGTTCGCTCCTGATGTCTGCTTAAACCTTTTCTAGGTTTTCAGCAGGTAGCAATATTCGGATGCGATGAGGTGAAGTAAAAATATTCTCAGTTTATTATCCCCGAAGCTCAAAAAAGAATACCCTTTTCCAAACAGATCACCTCTCGCCTTTTGTTGTGCTCATGTATGCACTTTAAAACCATAGGATGTTCACTAATCCATGGATGCAGGGCGACAGGGATGTGTGATCGATGTGGCCGCTAACCCTCTTCTTCCTCTCGTCCCTCGCAGATGTTTGGGAACTGGACATTCGGGACTCTCGTCTTTACTGTGCTGGTGTTCACCGTTACGCTCAAGGTGTGTGAGCACATGTCTTCGAAGTGAAATGGGGGAAAAAGAAACACCCATGTCTATTGCAATGCATACTCCCTCCATTTAAATGAGTTCATTGCCGTTGCACGTGTGCCTCATCGTATGCGTGGACAAGCTCGCGGCACACACACGTTAACTAGCATGTTACGTAAATGATGGACTACAGCTAGCACAACAGTAAACCCTGAAGGCAAAGTTATTGACTTCATTGACGGGTTGAGTGTTTACTATGTATATATTCTGTTTGTTTCAGCTTGCCTTGGACACACACCACTGGACCTGGATCAATCACTTTGTCATCTGGGGGTCGCTACTTTTCTACGTTATTTTCTCTCTTCTCTGGGGAGGCATCATTTGGTATAATTGGTTTTTTTTTCTCTAGCATGTACAACATTCATGTAGGACATTTCTGAAACCCTTTTTCTGTCTTCCCCGTCGCTGCGCAGGCCCTTCCTGAACTACCAGCGGATGTACTACGTGTTCATGCAGATGCTGTCCAGCGGTCCGGCCTGGCTCAGCATCATCCTGCTCATTACGGTCAGCTTGCTGCCTGATGTCATCAAGAAGGTCCTCTGCAGGGCCATGTGTCCCACGGCAACCGAACGCGCACAGGTAAGATCTTGGCAACACAGTGAAACGGAAGCTTTCAATCGTCTCGTTCCCAGGTTTTTTTTTTCCTGTTGGGACTTCTGCTTTGCTAAAATCATTAACCAATTAATGCTTTCCCATTTTTGAGAAAATAAAAATTGTGCCATTTCAGTTCACAAACTGAAATGACCTGATATAGTAAGTAGTATCCTCTCCTATGCTAGCTAATACTTAATATCTTGACTGTAATAAACCATATGAGTAAGCCGCAAATCCATTCCACTCAATTAATCATCCAGGAAGACCATTAGGATCCCTAATAGCTTTGAGGAACAGCGTGCTTTAGAATGACTTTCTGTTCCCTATGGCTAAGCCTCACCTTCCCGTGAATGTAAAAATGAATGACAGGTCTGACAGATTTCTCCCTCCTGTGCTCTTTCTTCTCTTTTCTCCCTTCTCACTGCAACCTGGTGGACCACCATAATCACCACACCATCCTCCCATCGTCCCTTTCTCCCTTTTCCTTCCTTTCACCTGCCTCTTCCTCCTTTTTCTGTTTCCTCCCTCTTCGTTACCGTCCCCTCTCTTGTTTACCCCCGCTGCTCCCTCTGCACTCACTCTGCGCTCTTTCGGGGAGTAACTGCAGTCCACTCGCCCGTGCCTTACTGTGGAGCCGTCCACCATCTTCATGCTTTCTCAGTCCTCCAGCAGAATGAGTTTCTGATTGGCCCCAGAGAGACGAGAGGAGCAGGAAGAGGAGGTGACTCTCTCTCTTTTAAGCCCTCATCTCTGTATGCATGGTGGCATGTCCCAGTGTAAACCACTTATCACCGTCTCAACACCTCGCTTAATGTGAAACTAACTACTAGGACGCTATTGATGACAATAGGGATACAGTGTTTGGTTTGTAAGCCAGGTTAAGATTTTATATTTTTTTGTTTCCTGACATTTTTGAAGTCATCTTTTACATTATATCCTTTTTTTAAAGACTATTTTTTTAGGCTTTTTTCCATTATATAAATTGTGTGTGTTTTGTATTCGGTTTCATAATTACTGTTTAAGATTTTTAAATTGCATGCCATGCTATGTCTTTTATGTTGTCACCCTGTTTGAAATGATTTTGGTATGTGTGGGACCATAGTTTTTCTAAGATGGTTTGTCAGAAACAGATTCACCTAACTGTTGGATTTGCAGTATGTCTTCCATGCAAAACACAAGTTTGATATTTCATATTTATTGTAGAGCTGACCTTTCAGCTCTACTGTTTTGATAAATTATTAATTAATTTAAATAGGGCTGTCAAACTTAACGCGATAATAACGCGTTAACGCAAATTCGTTTTAACACCACTAATTTCTTTAACGCATTAACGCAATCGATCTGTCGAAGGTTGCAGAGGGCTCAGTTTGAAAGCTAGAGTGACGATACGGGCATCATATGAAACTAGAAAGAATATAAACGTAAGGAATCCATCGGTACCAACCATGTCATACTAGCTTGTCACCAAGGAGGCTAAATAACGCTCCAAAGTTATGCTAAATTTTGGCGAGGAAAAACTGGCATGGACATTTTCAAGGGGGTCCCTTGACTTCTGACCTCACGATATGTGAATGAAAATGGGTTCTATGGGTACCCACGAGTCTCCCCTTTACAGACATGCCCACTTTATGATAATCACATGCAGTTTGGGGTAAGTCATAGTCAAGTCAGCACACTGACACACTGACAGCTGTTGTTGCCTGTTGGGCTGCAGTTTGCCATGTTATGATTTGAGCATATTTTTTATGCTAAATGCAGTACCTGTGAGGGTTTCTGGACAACATTTGTCATCGTTTTATGTTGTTAATTGATTTTCAATAATAAATAGGCCTTTAGTAATTTTTAAAGCAAAAATCCCAAAGCTCCAGCTTCTCTATTCGGAAGATTTGCTGTTTTCTGTTATATCATTGTAAATTTGATATGGTTGCATTTTGGACTTTGGTTGGATACAACAAGACGTTTGAAGACGTCACCTTGGGCTCTGGAAAGATTGAGAGGCAATTTTCTTTGACATTGACATTTTATAGACTGAATAATTAACTGAAAAAAAATAAGCTTTACTTGCCACCCCAATTTATTGTCATCAGTAAACCATTCCAGACCATGTATTAGCTATCGGATTCAGCTTCAGGTTTGCAATCCCAAAAGTGGGGTTAGCAACCTCATTTTCCAAAGATCCATGACACCGTTCAAACTTCGCTCTGAAATGTGTCCTCGGTGATCAGATCACAATTGGACAGCGGTAAATACAGCTTTGCCCAACCCAGAGGTGCACTGAGAGTTGGTCAGGGATGTGAGTGAACAGATACTGAACATAAACGTGTCATCACTGCGCCGAAAGACGGCCTTGTCAAATTCTTAGTGTGAAGAGACAGGCAAAGCTGTAACATTTGCTACAGTTTATTGGTTTAAGCTAACCAACCACAGCAATGGTTTGAAGTCCATATCTGTAGTAAGGTGCCAAAAAGCGACGCCAATCCTATTCTGTAGCTGCATGGATGAGTAAAAGTGTGTAATGTTTCAGTTTAGTTGCAGAGGTCACACACAAAATCAAACACAAGGGCACAAGGGCTGCTGTTCAAAAGTCTTTTTTGCTTAGGAAGATTCCTAATGGAGTGAAATGACCCTGAAGTATCTCAGTAGCAGCCATGATAAGAGCTGTTCAAATTCTCTATATGCTAAGGAAAGGTGCTTCAATGCTTCCTTTAATATCTCCTTAAGCATAGGATACACTGGACCATCCTTTACGAAAGGAAAGGAGATAAAGCCGTCCCACAATTCCTTGCGACCGCAACATTTAAAGCGACGCACCATTCGGCCGTTCATGAAAACAAACGATATGCTTATCTTGTATATTATTTTCATACTGTCATCTACTAATTGAGATTCATGCTGATTAATGAGTGGGCAGTGACAACCATTTCATTTCACTTTATTTTTAATTATTTATTTATTTCGAACATGTAACAAATAAGTTAAAAAAACAAAACAAGAATAAAAAATAAAATGAACAGTATTCATATAGCAAACTTCCAATAAACAAATAATCAATATAAATAAGTATTACATGTCCGAAAAGGAGTAGGAAGAAGTACAGCCTACACTTATATGGTCCTACCCCTTCTCTATAACTCAAACAATTAACTCAATATTTATCACATAAAGTTTTGTGACTGGTAGCCTATAGGCTCTTCCTCTTTTAATTTCAATTCCAACCTTAGTAATGAAGGAATATTCTTCACCGGTTGTCCATGTTAGGTCAGATAATCCTTTATATATGATGATGTTAAGTGTTACAGCAGCAGAAGGACCTGCGGTGTCTCGATTTCACACACCGCGGGTGAAGCAGTCTGTCACTGAAAGAGCTATTTACGAATGCATCGGGCAGAAATGCGTCTTTTGTAGTCCATCTTAGGAACATTGTACTTTCACCACAGCAGACTCGCGTCAATAACATCCGCCGCGGTCGCATCATAATTACGGAGTCTAGTGAAGTGCAGTCGGATTCTCTTCATGATTCTCTTAACACCACGGTTGTCTTTTCCTAAGTCCTTATGAATTCTCCTTCACATCTTTCCTTGACCTCATGACGTTTTCCATCGAGGTCAAGGAAAAGTGGTTAGGAAAAGACATTAGGACGTCTTTTTTTTTTTTTTTTACTTTTTGACCGCAGCCAAGGTCTGAACAGGTTCCATTATCACCTCCTTTCCTTTAACGTCATCCACAGAAGGTAAGGCCTGCGGGGGCCCCGGAGGGCTGTGAGGCTCCTGGCGCTGCTGCTGGTGGAGGGGGCAGCAATGAGAGGAACCCGCTCCACCCTGATAGGACCTGTGAGGGAGACAGTGGAGAAAAAGCTGCTAGGACCTATGACTCCATGATGTCACACAGCCACAGCACCCCTCTCAGCAAACCCTAGAGTGCACCCCCCCGTAGGTGGGCTAGGGTCACCATGGTAACAGCACACAGAGGGCGTTGACTGCGGGGAGTCGGGTTCTTAATGCTGCTGCCATGATGCTTCCTGCTGCTCTGCGCTGCATGGGGCATGCTGTCGTGCTATGGCTCAGGCTTGGCGGGGGGGTGGGGATGGGACTGGGCCTACAGTATATAACTGCATCTACACAAGACGTTTCCTTCTGTCAAACCTACTCTCAGGAATCACAATTAACTCTGCAGTGCTGGTTGCAAAGCCCGCTGTGCTTCTCACTGCATGTGGGATGGGGAATTAACTCGATCTGGGCAGCAGCCAAATGAGAATTTTTATCCTCTCTTTATTAGACCCAGGCTACTTAAAATCCATCGCCACTTGTCATTTGGGCTCCAACAAGTAGCAGGCTTGTTGTGACTCCTCTTTGGTCCTGGACTGTAGCTTATGAGAGAGATGTGAGCTCGAGGAGCTAAGACTGAAGGTTCTGGGTCAGAGGAGTTTTAGTTGTGAAGTTTGAGATGACTGTAAGGTTTAGAGGTTCATACCGATTCGATGAACATTTAACCAGTAACTGAGGTCATATTTTATTAAGCAGGGTCACCAGTAGGTTACCTAATCCAACGTCGATGTCACAAACTGATGTGGAAAAGTCCAGGATGCCCAGGCAGCTTGTATCTGAAATGTGCCGTCTTGTATCAGGAACACTGGTGACATCTGGTGTTGGAAGATGGAATAGCAAGTGTAATGTATGGCCCTGTTCAGACCTGGCATTAACATGCGCCCTGAGTGATCAGATCACAAGTAGACAGCCGGGGATGAGAGCCAGACGGACGGGTGTCAGCCCCGTGCAAAGCACCGGAACCAAAACACTGACACATCACCGACAGTATGATAGCACAGAGGCCGTTTCCATGCTGCGAGGCAGACAAGCGCTCGCGTCTGCCTGTCTATTCACATGAGGAGCGCAGTGAGACCCTGCGGTCCTTAATATGGCCCAGGACACATTCACGTACACACTGCTAAAAGATTGTGGCCATATGTGGCCCAGACCACCTCTGAATGTGGTCTGAGCGATCGGATCTCAATGCGTCCTCACTGCGTTTTGAGTGCGTTCCCACCTGTACTTAGAGCTGTCCACTTGAGATCCGATCACTCAGGATGCATGTTAATACCAGGTCTGAACAGGGCCTATGTCTTCAGTTTATAAGCATGCTTAATCTAACACAACTATTAATCATAAAGGGAATTTTCAGGGGGTTTCTCATCATTGAACGGTAAATTATGTCCACACTTAATGGATTTATTTGTTCAGTAAATTTGATCCAAGGATCCATAACAGGGTGTCACTAATCATTCAAATGAACATCTGGATATATAAACCTTCTGAATACAACCCTGCTGTTTGATCTTCATCAAGCCGTCTCACATCTGTTCTAATTCACAAGTTCCGTGATTTGATCTGCATGGTGCAATTCTTTTGATTTTTCTTTTCTGCTCCTCTGTGTTTTGGATTGTCTTGTGACGATGTGTCCTCCATCTCTCCGCAGGATCGTGAGAAGCTGTCGCGGGGTCGCGTGGCCGAGTCGACTCCACTGTCCTCTCGTCGATCCTACAAAGGCACGAGCGCGGAGTCCTCTCACCTCCACCTCAGCGCCGCAGAGACGCTGTCGCTCCGCAGGTCTGATCCCCTTCCCCAGAAACTGCTGGTCCACTTGGCAGAAAGTGGAGGGGCGGACTTGTGCTCTCTCAGCCCCTACGTGCTCCGTCTCTCCGGGGCGGGATTTGCCTACTACGCTCCAGGGCCGGAGACCTCCGTGTGAACACAAAGGCTCTGAAACTATGTGGATGTCGTGGGCTGAAACACAAAGTGCATCCCCAGGATGTACGAGCAAAAGATCTGCATCTCAAGGATCAAGGATTTATAGAGCAAAATACAAACACACATCCACCTCCATGCTGAGTTCACCATGTGCATTTTTCTGGGCTACACGTGAGTGAACAACCCTTTAGATATTATAGCCCTGACGCCTCATCTTCATACTTTAATAACATCTTTTTGATTCAGTGTTGTCCCCGTCTTAGTCTCATTAAAGTTCTTACCAAACTCTTACTTGAAAAAGTCTAAGAACAAAAGGGGATCCATGTGCGAAGGTGCATTGTTTCGTGCACTAATGGAACTGTCCTGTTTCAACATCTCAACGGCCTTTTTGTATTTCTTGTCCTCATTTTCAGTCTCGCGTTCTTGCCTGTTCCTTATGGAGGACCGAAATAGTCACGGAAATATGAATAAAGCATTTAATTAATTAATAACTAATTGTTCAATAAAAATAGGACTTAATAAATTTGTTTGCAAATTAATTTATTAATCTATGAATAAATGGACTAAATTTTGCTAAACCCATTAGCTATTAATTTTCCTAAGTCATTTAGCTTCTCCATTTAACCTCTGCATTTAGCCTAGGCTAATTATGGTGTTTTTGTAAATCCCTTTTTAATTTGAACTATTTATTGATAGATTAATATTTCATTTGTAAATTATTTTTATAATTCTTCATTTTATTGCCTATTAAAATGTAAAATAATGAAATACTTTGTAATTTAGTCCATTTATTCATAGATGAATAAATTAATTTGTAAACATTTATTAATGCCTATTTTTACTTTACAATTAGCTATTAACCAATTAAATGCTTTATTATTATTTCCATGACTCTTGTGGTCCTCCATAGTTCCTCGACTTTCATGTGTTTCATTTGTTGAAAACATTTATGTACAGTTATGTGGTCTGGCCAAGTAAGGGGCGGCCGTCAAAGCTCAGCCCTTTAGGTGTGCGTGCGTGTGCATGTGCGCGAGTGTATGCATGAATTTGCCTGTTAACTGTATGTTTGTACGTGACACACCTTTGCCTTACAGGTAGCCACACAGCAGCAGGCTAGGAGCCAAAGGAGAAAGGTGTAAAAAAAACAAAAACAAAAGAAAAGCAGAAGTGGTGTATTACAAAGCCTTACACACACACACACCCATCAGCTGAAGGAGAGAAACGGGGGAAATCTGAAGAGGGATGTGCAGTATTCTAGCCACCCTGCCTTAATTCATAGATACTGATTTTTAGTGGGTTATATTTCTAAGTCAGTTTAAACATGTTTGTGAGTGGACGGGTTCAGAGGGCATACATGTCTGGTACAGTGTGTCTATTCCTCTTCTTTTGTGTCGACTTTTTCTTATCTGCCGGTGTAGCATGTCGTCTCTCCCCCGCTGCATGCTGATCTGCTCTTCTCTCGGTTCTTCCTTATCCTCCTTCGTCCCAGACATCATTCATCAAGAACCATATCATGACACCTTTTCTTCCCCCCCCAACCCCAGCAATGAGCACACTGTACCCCACTCCTGCCCCCATGTGGCCGTACAGAGTAACAGCAGCAGCCCGAGACTCGTGGAGTCTTTATTTATGGATGTCCTAAATGAATTGCTATCCCTCACTGTTGCATTGTGCTTGTGTGTTTGCTGCCATGCTCTGTGTTATGCAAACGTTAACGTAAGAATGCTAATGTCACATTATAAGGGTTTTTTCTCTGTGTTGCATTTATCCATGAGGTTTTTTTTTCCTGTATTGTTCTAAAATTATTGATGGCGGTCACTGTTGATGTATGGATGTAACTTAAAAAAAAACAGTTTATATATATATATATATTGTAGTGAGAAGGGGTGTTATAGAGTCTGTTGTAAGTAGGAGGGTGACTTGAATCGGCGATGTCACAATCAAATCAATAGAATGTATTGAACTGATTTGTCCATCATGTCCTCCAGCTGGAGATTGTAGCTCATTATGGATGAACCTCTTTTCTGCATCTCTAACATCCGAAGTCCTCTTCTGTCCAAAGCATATCTGTCCTGTTGCACAGCAAGTGACTGACTCGGGAAAGTCTTGAATGTCCGATTCCGAAGCATTTTTGTATGTTTATACAGTTTATTTTCATACACATCACCATCTGCCAACATGTATAGATTTAATAACAGGTGTTCAGTATTTTTTTACTGGGGCACAGATGATTTATAAGTTTGGTTGGAGGTCTGGATTTGTCTCTCAGTTTTCACTCAAAGCCCACACGCCTCCACAAGTGTTTGTACTTGGGGGGGGCTCAACGTCCTGACCTCAGTAGATTAATAGAAGGGCCTTGGTGCTTGTTATGCAGTGTCCCACCTCACTGTGCTGTTGCCATATTGTATCCAGACATATTCTACATGTCACATACCACAATAATATAAGGTCTATTTTACTTTAATAATTAAATGGGGAATTCTTTGGAGTCATTCATCAAACACAGTTTGAGTCCTCCACGGCTCAGTGCTTCACTACTACTCGTCATTTTTTTGTTGTCCATTGTGAATATTTCTTTTGCTACTTTTGTATCCCAGAGAGAAGACTATATTTTAACTCTGTTAGAATGTGTGTTGAAGTTTGTAACCAAAATTAGAGCAACATATACATTATACGATTCATTAGAGATTTACCAATAGGTCTACACACTGCACTTTGTTCTACAACAGATCCGTTTTTCCCCTAAAACAAGGTCTATTGTCTGTCGACTGGGGTTTATAAGTGTTCACTCTTCCTCACAAGTTATTTTTCTAAGAAGAATGTAGTGGGTGAGATTAAAAAAAAAAAAAAAGTGACCAAATAACTTGACTAGGAACGGACTGTCTGTAGCCTCCGTCTCAAATGGGTTTATCGCACCAGCCTTCTACTGCTGATCAGAATGTCAATCTGCTTTTTCTAAGTCCATCAGCAGAACAGCAGTTGCTCATCCTGTCACTCCTGAGCTTGGCATAATGTCTGAAATGTCGACTTCTGTGCTCGAATCAGCACGCCTCATATCATACCTTCAGTACAGCACTGTTTGTATTACTAAACAGGTTTTTGAGAATTTACTCTCTCTTTTTTTTTTGGATAAAGATTTTAAAAGTTCACCTGTTGACTTTTTGCCAGCCTGTCTGTAGCAAATGAGGGCAAAGCACTGTATTGTCATTCTGCTTGTAATAAAGAAAGAGTGAAAACACTTGTCACCTGTGTTAATGTTGTATGATATTAATGTCATATCTGTACTTTTTTTCTGCCATTATCCGTGTCTGCCTAAACTCTCCTGTCATCCCCAGCCTGTAGGTCCAGCAGTAGTCCTCAGTCAATTTCCACCATTCCCCGGTCACATGATCGTCACGTGCCAGCACACCTGCCCCACATTCCCGGGCGTGCCTAGAAGGTAACACCCAAGTTACGAAACTCTCACGAGACAGTTAAGGTTAGGCATTTACCTCGATTTAATCCCTTAAAAATCCGACAGCCCGCCGGTGGGCACGGTCGCTATTCTGTCTTTCAGAGGTTATTGCAGGCTGAGTTACTGGTATCATATGAAACTAGAAAGGGCAAGGAATCCGTCCCCCAACCAAATAACGCTAGTATATAAATAATAATAATGAAGTTGAATGAACACTAAATTTTGGCGAGGAAAAAGTGGCATGGCGATTTTCAAAGGGGTCCCTTGACCTCTGACCTCAAGATGTATGAATGAAAATTGACTCTATGGGTACCCACGAGCCTCCCCTTTACAGACATGCCCACTTTATGGTAATCACTGCAGTTTGGGGCAAAAACCATACCGTTTTTTGAATGCAGTATAAATGTGTTATTTTCGCCTATTCTAAAGTGGTGTATTTGAATATTTCTGCATACTGGGGTCCCTAAACAGTCTTTGAATTACATAAAAGCTGATGTGAGGGCTGCTGTCTATGAGAGCCGGCTGTCAATCACTCGCGAACTCCGACCAAACGCTCAAACTAGGCAGCGCTGATCAGATATGAATCAATATTCTGTTACGTTAATGCTTATTTCTCGCCTCAAATGTTTTAAGAATCATCTTGTAGTGTACTGTTTAGCTGTAAAATGAGAAAGTTTGTGACGCGGCAACCATTGTAAAATCTGTTGAAGGAACGCCAAGTTCCGCTCACATGACCGGAGCTCAGCCAATAGGAATGCTCTCTCTCTCTGAAATGACCTGTGATTGATCAAAGTCTCCCGTCACAGGCTAGATTTTCTAAAGCCTGAAAACAGCCATGATGAGGTGCAGAAGTCTAGTTATCTCTCAGAACACTTGAATTACAATATGCTGAAAGGTTATAATGGAATTTTTGCCCAATGATGCCAAAAAAATACTGCCTACTGCCACTTTAATGTGGTATTTTGAAGGGATTATTGATCATTTTTTTTATCAATTCTTGAGTGGTAAAAAAATGATTTAATTTAGCATCAAATCTGTGTAAAATATGGTATCAACCCCAAAATTGCTGCAACAAGGGGTTAAGGTTAGGCATTGAACTCGAATGGTTAAGGTTAGGATAGGTCGTCAGGCAGCAAGTCTCGCGAGAGTTTTCGGACGTTTTCGCAACTTACATTAGGAGTTACGTTCATTGCCGCTAATTAGCCACTCAGTGCCTACCTGCCCACAAACACTAGTTGTCTTCTGCCAGGTTGTTTAGCTCAAACTCGATGCAGTAGAACTTTTTTATTCCACACATTCGTCTTCCTTGTCAAAACTTGGAGCCTACGTTACCCACAATGCAACTCGACCGCCGACGAGACAGCTAGTTTTGGAGATTCATGATTCAGGTGTGTTGTGCTAGTAGCGGCTAATGTTTCCTCTTAGCTGTTAGCATCGAGCAGAGATGAGGAGAGGAAGAGTGTGGAGGTCTGGTAAACTCACTTCTTTCTAACTCAACACCTACAGATTGTTTTCATTTTCAATTTTAGCCTAAATGAATCGCCAGCTTAGAAAGTCGAGTAAGTTTTTACGGGGAAAAAAAGTAAAAAATTCTCTGATTCCAGCTTCTTACATGTGAATATTTTCTGGTTTATTTACTCTCTGTGACAATAAACAGAATATCTTTGAGTTGTGGACAAAACAAGACATTTGAGGATGTGATTTGGGGCTTTGGGAAACACTGAGAAACACTGGGAAACTTTCACCACTTTCTGACATTTTATAGACCAAACAACTAATCGATTCATCGAGGAAATAATCGTCGGATTAATCGAGAATGAAAACAATCGTTAGCTGCAGCCCCAACCGACATTGCCTCAAGTGACATCACTTGAGGCAATGTATCCAGCTGTTCCCTGTGGAGCCATAAAAAGCTTTATACGATTTTTTTTTCAGGTATAGGTTCGTAGCCCCAACACCTGAGACCAGTATTTTATGTGTAAAATAGGTGGAGTTCCCCCAGTTTCCTACGGACCATTTCTTCAGTAGAAACGACTCCCATGAAATGTGTAGACAATTAATTCTGTGGATTTTCTATTCAGCTTCATTGTATTGAGCACTGATTCTGAAAAGAGATGTTGAATTTAAATTTAATTTGAATTTAAAATAGTATTCATCTGCGGATAGATAATCTACAAACCTACAAAACCTGGACAAAAAAATAAACTGAGAATAAAGGTGTTCTGTCTAAATAATAGTGTCCAAATATGTAAAACGTGCATGTGATCAGCCTCCTTAACAAAGCTCTTGGCATTTTTTTTAGGTTTCCACAAATGTGTGGAATATCTTCTTCCTCTGTCTGTATTAGCTTGTTGGTCTGAGTAAAGAGTGTTTTAGGAAACCTTGTATACAAACGGTGATACCAAAAGGAGCTTTTATTCGTTTAAAAAGACCAAAATATTGCAGTTGAGTGAAAAAAATGCCACTGAAGTTTGCTCTTTTGTAAAGTAACCCAACCATTTTTTTGTCATAGCCAAGTGCCATCACATGGTGGCAATGCAGCATAATCAATGGTGCGTGACCAGGAGTGCTGTGTATGTTTCTGCGGATGACAATGTGCCATGACACAGCTGTCATGCCTTGCCTCCACACTGGATGTCGCCATTGGATCAACTGGTTGTGTAAAACTGCGACGCTGACCTTCACTTCCCCTCCCCCTTCTCTGTCTACCAGGTCTGCACAGGTTTGCACCATCATGTGTGCTGAGGCTGAAGCATGCATGTGCGAATGAGGCTGCCTCCCGCTCCACCTCCTCCCCATCTCCACCGCCGGCGTCCCGCGTTCCGCGTCCCTCTGCGGAGGACTCGTCACTGCGGCTGGGGCTGTGACAGCAGCTTCAGCATCATTCCCTCGTCCGTCTCTGCGGCAGCATCCTCGAAAGCATCCATTTCCCACGAGCATCCCAGCGCCTCCGAGCAGCACACACCCCCCCTCTCTCTCAGATCTCTCTCCTCCGGCATCCGCGTGTCGTACGAGACGGCAGCCAGGCAGTCACATCCTGGGCGAGTTTACCCCGCTCGCATCCCCCTCTTCCCTTCTGCTCGGGCGGGCTTGCCACCGCAACATTCCCCGTCTCCCGTCCCCTTCACCATCATCCGCTCTCCGAAGCACCGTTCGGGAAAAAGCAGGCAAGCTGTCTCTTTTCCCCGCAAAAGTGTCTGTTGGCTGGGCAGCTGGTCTTCCGCTGTCCCTCTGGAGGATGATCCTGTGGATGAAGACAGAGGAGATGGCCCTGGGGGAGCTGCTGGAGAGACTGAGGACAGTCACTCAAAGCATAGGTGGGTGACAACAACACACTCAACACCAACTGTAGTCCCTGGTTATTGTGTTCTTTATTGCAGAGGATTATTCATGTTTGTCTTAAACATGGATAGGCGAAATACTAATCTAATGGGTTCAGCCACAATAAGAGACGATATTTTATCCCTTGTTTGGTTAAATTCAGACCAAATAAAAGGTGAGGCAGGGGGTTATGAAGGAAAAGGCAGGATCATCATGTCAATGAGCTAGAAATCTTTGATCCTGCAGGAAACCACACCAGGTTTCTGTGTGCCTCGAGCTAGGGAGTTGTTCGCCCAGTAAGCTGTTTTTTCGTCACAAGGCCTGCTTATGCAGTTCATGCTTTCAGTGGAAAATGTGATACTGAGTCATATTATTTGATCCAGTAGGAGTGCATGGTGTTGTGACACCAGTTGAAATTATTTGTAAAGCAGTCAGATAGTTCAGTTATCACAGGCAAAGCTTCCTCTATTCTAATTTTATATTTATATGCATTAAATCTGACGTGTCAGGTCTATACTCTGATGTCTGTAAAATGTGCGAGAACATAGGCTGCAGAAGACAGGCTGATTTATGTTGTGATACTGTACCTCACTGGCCTATTTCCTCAGTACTCCACCCTAATCAGTTACAGTATTGTTTGATCGGGAGAAGTGTTGAGGGCAGAAATGGGAGACCGTGACCTATATATATATCGTCCTGTCACCACTGTAACCCTGCACTGATTACTTAACATGGACATGCCACGTCAGGTAGTTATATCACCTCTTAGAGATTTTGCTGTCAGGGCCTTGCTATTGTGTTTAGTGCAAAGCTCCACTGTGTGTGTGTGTGTTCATGGCCTTCCATATTGGCTCAGATCGACATTTGAAGCCCTTAATTTCTGACTGCAGTGCAAATTCATCACGCAGTCATGGAAAAGAAAGCTATTTCGGAGCCTTTTTTAGTCGACGCAAGACTTTAGATGTGATTTCCTGACGTTGATCCTGCAGCTTCATGATTTATCGCCACTGACTGAAGGTCAGATTTTTCTCCTTTATCAGACTAATGCCACTAAGATTGAGAGTGATATTCCTGATGTTTGCCACTCTTCTCTTTTGATCCGTTTATACATAGAGATCTCCTTTTAATCCACTCACCGCCAGCACACAGCCACTCTCACAAGCATGAATGCACACACACAACACACTCGTGGACACCTTTAATTACATGTTGTGTTGATCTTGTTTCGTTGGAGATCAGTGATGATGGTCGCATTTAGAGGAGCCACAGCTGCTCATTTAGTGTCATATGGTATTGCAGTTTTCAGATCATGATTCTTTTTAGCTGTATTTGTGTGTACAGCTACATTATGTATGCCCAGGGAAGAGGAATAATGACTATTATTATTATTATATGCTTATACTGTGAACACGCTCCCCTTTCATTTTACTTTTGCATGATTTTTGGATTGTTCTGTGGTGGTGAGGCTCTTGCTGCAATAAATACAGCACAGTTACATCTCCTCCTCAGCACCAGAGATGGTGAAAGTATGGCGGCAGTGAGTGGGTGGACTTGAGGGAGGAGTGGGTCATGGCAATGTCGAAGCTAGAGAAACAAAACTGAACAGCTCTGAAGCGTCTAGGGCTACATCTCTCCAGACATGATAAAACAAAATTGCATAAAAATTGTAAAAAAAATAAATTGTCTAGAGCTGCAACTAACTATTATTTTCATTGCCGATTAATCTGTCTGTTATTTTCTCTATTATTCGATTTGTTGTTTGGTCTATAAATTGTCAGAAGATGGTGAAAAATGTTGATCCGTGCTTCCCAAAGCCCAAGATGACGTCCTCAAATGTCTCGTTTTGTCCACAACGCAAAGATATTCAGTTTACTGTCGTAGCGGAGTAAAGAAACCAGAAAATATTCCCATCTAAGAAGCTGGAATCAGAGAATTTTTACTTTGCAGCTCTAAAATGTTCATGTTTTTTTATTTTACATGCACAGGCATTAAGTGCGTGACATTATACTAAACATTTGCAGACATTGCAATCATCAGTAGCACTCTGTTTATAAGGAAATGTGACAGGAATGTGCTGTGGCAGGAGGATGAGAGCAGTAATCGGCTCAGAGAAGAGACTAACACTGATCACAGAAGACAGCAGAGAGGAAGGGAGAGTGAGGAAAAGAGAGATTCAGGGAAACAAAGTCAACTGAGGATGAAAAGGATTTAGCATTGTCTAATCTGGCGAACTGCTCCTCGCTTCCCCTGCGCTGAAAAGGAGGTGTCATGTTGTGAAATGCTTTCCTTTTCCCCAGAGAACAAGTTGCAAACAGATCTTGTCTCTCCTGGTTTCTGACTGACATGGCTGAGCATGCAATATCCTCAAACTGATATGAAATCAGGAAGATCTATTCGCATCCCACACTGTGGCTGACTATATTTTCCTTTTATTGGTGAATATTGTCATTGGCAGTGATCCAATCCATCCATCTGTCAGTGTGGTCATTCAGTCAGCAGTGAGTGGGTGTTAAGCACATCTTATCTGTGCTCAGTCGGCACAAAAATATCCATGGAATGGAGAAATGTGCATTTCTTCATCATTACATATAAATAAATAGCTTTGGTTTTGGACTGCTGGTAAGACAGAACAGCAAGTGTAATACTTACCATGTTCACCATCTTAGCTTAGCATTATGTACCTCTATGTCTTGTTCTCTGGTTGTTATAATTACACAAAATTGATCTGGTTACAGTTTATTTTGACTGGGAGAACCTCCAAACTCCAGAATATGTGAAGAAGTTCAGAGCCCCTCCTCCTTCATTTCTTCTTCTGTGGTCCCTACTATAAATCCCTTTTGTGTCAGGGCATCTTTGCTATCTGACAAACACAACGCAGAAGTCCACCGGTCACACTAACATTTGCTAATTAGCCTTCAACATGGAGTACAGCTGAGGCTGATGGGAATGACATGTTTTCGCAGGTATTTGGTCATAAACAGAAGTATTAGACAAATTACGATTTTGACCTGAAGATGGCAGTAGATGAAAAGTCAAGGGTGTCACCAAAGTTATTCTAATTAATCCCTAGGGGATTATGAATGTGTGTACCAAATTTCATGGCAAACCATCCAATAGATGTTGAGAGATTTCACTCAAAACCACAAATGTCAACCTCATGGTGGTGCTGAAGGAAAAGTCACATGATCAGTTATTAGGATACATTGTCTGGGACCCATGAATATCTGTACAATCCATCTAGTAGATGTTGAAATATTTCCCTGGATAAGTGAGAACTTTTACCTGCTGGTGGCGCTACGGGAAAAGTCAGGGGATCACCAACGTCAGTATGCTTGATCCTCTGGGAACCATGAATATCTGTACAAAATGTCATGGCAACCAATCCAATAGTTGCTGAGATATTTTCAGTCTGGACAAAAGTGGTGGACCAACTAACTGCACCCGTAGAGCTACGGCGTTAGCATGGCTTAAAAATATGATGCAGGTTAAGCTCCGGTGTGAAATAAACAACAGTTTATTTTTAGTTTAGTAGTTTTTAGATAAATCGGTGAAATGAAAATAATTGTTACTTGCAGCCCTGATAACAAACAGCCTCTCCTCGACTCGACTCTAACTAACTGGGCATTTGACCTACTTCCAGTTGATTTAAAGGGACACATCCAGTTCAGTGAGTCACAGGTCTCAGCTTTTCCAGCAGGAATGTGTTCATCTGCAGCCGGCGATGCTTGGGGGGGGCTGCTTTATTTATCGTGCAGTAATAGTAGTGACATATTGTATGTTGTGGTTGCTGTTTTTTGTGTGCTGAGTATGGCTAGAACAGTATGTATTCACACCTCTCTGCTCGTGTGTGAGAGACTGTCTAGTGGCGTATTTGCTGCTGAGCCAAGCAGGAGCTGAGGTTGATGTGAGCTCCAGGCGGCCCAGCTGGCTCATGACTTCATGGTTCGATCTCAGTCATTAGGTATTGAGCAAATGTTCCTCTGTTGCATTTTTTTGGATTGAAAGCACAACAAGGAAGGCTGCTTATAAATCACATATATGTAAGACTTTATTGTTACCATATTGTGAGTGTCAGGTTTAGCTTGAGGTCATTAAACCTGCCTAAGTGAGCTGTGGCGTAAAGGCAGAGCATGTTTATAGCCAGATGGATCCGGCAGGTCACGATTAGTCTCCGGCTAGTCAGCTGTGGTCAGAAAGACGCAAGTAGCCAGAACAACGAAGAGTGCTGCAATAATAAAGCATTTTCTATTTATGTCATTGCATTTTAGTGAGGTTAGACACAATGTATTGGATTTTTCCAATCAAACAAAATATAATTTAATATGAATAATTTAAACTGTCTGCAGAGGACTTTAAAAGCCTTATTTTAAATGCTTCCAGTAATGTCCTGCTTCAGATTATTATCTACTTTATGTTTATTCACTTTTATCATGTATTGCTACAAATGACAATTGTAATTCATAATTGTATTCATTTAGTTTCATTTGTGTATACAAAGTTATTTTACAAACAATTTATTTATTTATATATTTTTTCTTTTATTTATTTACTTTTTTTTTTCTTCCTTATGTCTTTTTTTAGGGCTGTCAATCGATTAAAATATTTAATCACGATTAATACCTGCTAAACATCAGCATGTTAGCATTGTGAGGATGTTAGTATGCTGATGTTAGCATTTAGCTCAACCGTCACTGGCAAAGTACAGCCTCACAGCGTCGCTAGCATCGCTGTAGACTCTTAGTTACTCATTGTTTTATGATTTGCGACGGTCTTTGTGGATTTGAGCAGCTTCGGTCATAACGGTAGGACAGGCAGGATATGAGCTTTTGTGTGCTTGTGTACATGTACATGTGAGTGTGAAATCAGTGTGGGAGCAAACAGTAATAAAGGGCTATAGATGTAGCAGTCAGAAGGAGGGTGACGCTATAAACGAGAGATCAGACCTGATTAACAGTGGGAACAGGAGAAGGGGGGGGGGGGGAGACAGAGAGACGAAGGGTTCTGGGTAGATGGCTGATGTTGTGTGCCTCGTCCTCCTGCAGTCGCCTCATCAGTATGTGTGAGAGTGCAGCTCCTCTCTCATCTCTATTCTAAGCCTATAAACTGCGAGCTGCCTTTTGCTTGCCAGCTTTAACACAACCAAACGCACACTCACAAACACAAACGCACACATTTAAAAGCCTGCCAGCAACCTCCTCGACTCTCCCATCAAATAGGGCCCTCTGTGTTTGCTCCTCCACCTCACTTACTGACACACCCTGAGCTGTCTTATGTCCACCACAAAGTTTTGAAATTTTGAAACTTTCATGCTGTCCTGGTTCACGGGGAACGAACGCATGATCTGGGGAGATAGAAAGAGGGAAAGAAAAGGCAGATTAGTTAAGGAGCGGAGGAATATAATTAGCCCGAGCAGCAGAAGGGGATTTGTGCACCACCGGCTGCCCTCTGCTCCCCTCCACCCTCCTCCCCTCCTCCCCTCCCGTCCTTCCCTTGGAAACCTATGCTACTCTGAGCCATCAATAGTTGCTCTTGCGACGAGGTATGCATGTGCATCAGAGTGTGTGTCGGTGCAGAGCGGAGCTGGGCCCGTTCTCACCTCCAGTGTGAACACCGCTTGTTTCAGAGGTTGTGCAGACAGTGACTCAGCTCTTTTTGGTTCTGCACTGCCGTTTCCTCGAGTCCCCCAATGTGGCACTGCGGAGGACACCGGGCTTGTTGTCTTGTATGCAGACATCTCCTCGCAGGATACATGTGAGAGCTTGATTCCGGGTGACCCGGCCCCGTTACAACGAAGAAGGTCCTTCCCATGCCTGCATTTAGGGGCTGCGATTTGGAGTCTATCAGAGTGTGCAGCGGAGCTTTGCAGGTGCAGCGAGGGGTCTCCCTGGATGACAGACTTTTGTTTGAGTGTGTGAGACCAGCAGACTGCTGTCATGTCTCTGCATGAGTTTCTGCGGGAGGGTGGCGAGGCGTCGTGCCGGATCGTGAACCGGCTCAGTCATCTGATCCAGAACCTGGACATCTCTGGACTGAGCTCTCCTTTCCCTTTCAGCCCCGGCAGCCGCAGGAACTCCTGGAGAGACTGGGATGGTGAGACCAATAGAGGAAGGGAGACAGTGTGTGTGTGTGTGTTTCATGTTTGCATTCTGGGTGCTTATGTGCAACTCTCCAGTGTTCATGCCTATATGTGTGTATTTGTGTGCAATATTCCTGACTGAAGCTCTGGCCAGAGTTCTGCAGGGCATCGCGCCCAGAGCCTCACACACAGTGTTTCCTGTGGGCTTCCTTTTTGCTCCCCACTGGGCTGTTTCTGTGTCTTTGTGTGTATAACAGTTTGTGTCTGTCTGTGTGTGTGTGTGTGTGTGTGTGTGTGTGTGTGAGTGAGAGCGCGTGGCTGCGCAGCTTAAACAGCCGCTTCAGTTTCCAACATACAGATCTCTCTGCAGCTGCGCTGATATTTTTTTCCCTAGCGGTAACAGATTCCTCAGCAAATGCAGAAATTGCAGCACGCAGCACCTTCCCAGCAGACGAGCTGGTGCAAAGGAGCAGGAACTGCTGATTACAGCTGCTGAGTTTTCAACTCGGTGTCCCGTCGGCCAGATTGTTGCCACTCTGAGACCTTGGTTTTTTTCCACTGCATAGAGAAAGGACTTTTGCAGGTCTCGCTAACGCGCAGGGAGAAAAGCATGGTGAGGAAAGCCAGGAGGAGCGCTTCTCAGTGGGATAGTGGGATGCCGATGGTCCCCCTTAAGCCACGTGAGTCAGGAGACGTATATGGATGGTATTTTTTGTCTCTCTGCGTGGGTAGGCTGCTTGTGTGCTTTTCTTTGTCTCGAAATATCTGACTAAAAAGCTGACCTTGTGTCTGTAAGCTATTTTCCTATAGTCTGCTGAGATGATGTATGTGAAGACCTTACCGGTCTTTGTCTCTCACCGAGGTTGTCCTCAGATATTAATGTTTGTTCTGTCCCTGGATGAAGGTCACTGCATGTTCAAAGCTACCGCTGTGCCTGGCGCTTATGGATTGTATGCGTGTCTGCACATACTGTACAGTATGTGCATATGTGTTGGCATGCATGGACTCCACATACAGCATGTGCGTGTTTTTCCTGTCTGCTTTGCTTGTCTTTACCTCAAGCTGTGTGCTTTCAGGGAACGTTCAGCTCTGTTTAAATCATTAGCCGTGAGGTGAATTCCTACAAGAGAGGAACTGTGTTTTTGACCTAGCAGTTGTTTGGTTTTACAGGCTGAGGCCACCTAGCACTGGTACCGTACGAAAATCTGGTAAAGAAGGGATCTTTTTTGGATGTGTGAAGTCTTTCCAGAATATTTTGTGTGCTTGCATTTGTAGGTTACTCACATAAATTCATTGATGTGCAAGTTGTTCCACCTACGACTGATTCTTAAAATGATCTCAGAAGAAGCACAAATTAAACCCAGTTGTTTCCAAAGCAACCTAATGGGTCTCCAAAAATGTTTTAATCAAGTGCTTTCTCGGTAGATTGTCCTTACTGAATTGACACTCTTGAGCAGTGGTTCTCAACCAGGGGTCCGGGGACCCCCTGAAAAATGGGGAATAGTTTATTTTCACTATTTAATTCACTATATAAGTGAGCCCAATGTGAGTAACAATCATAAGCGTGACTGATCATATGTTTCACTTCCTCCACGGTTATCTCCTCAGTTGTAGTTGACAACCATAGAATTGTGGTCTTAATATTATCAAACAACCAAAATCTTTTCAGATGGAGGTAGCTGAAGCGAAATCTTATCAAATCGGGGTCGTTGACCTAATGTGTATCAATTTAGGGGTCCCTGACACAAAAAAGGTTGTGAAGCACTGCTCTAGAGGGTATTGTAAGTTTTACAGATTGCAAAGGGACAAACTTGTGATTTGGGGCTACATAAACAAATAAAGACTTGACTTGAGGACTTGTAATGACTGATTTAAACAAACACGTGTTTGTGTTTGGAGGTTGGAAACCAGTGAGGGATCACGTCGTAGTCTCTGTTCCGTAGTCTCCGATCAGCCATAACATTAGGACAGCATGGGCACCCTGAGCGGTCTGCGGCTACGCAGCCCCGTACGCAACAAACTGCGATGCACTGTGACACCTTTCTATCGGAACCAGCATTAACTTTTTTAGCAATTTGAGCTACAGTAGCTCTTCTATGGGATCGGACAACACAGGTCAGCCTTCGTTCCCCACGTGCATCAATGAGCATTGGGTCTGACCCTGTCGCCGGTTCACCGGTTTTCCTTCCTTAGACCACTTTTGGTTGGTTTAGGTCCTGACGACTGCAGACCGGGAACATCCCACAAGAGCTGTAGTTCTGGAGATGCTCTCACAAAGTCGTCTAGCCATCACAATTTGGCCCTCGTCAAAGTCGCTCACATCCTTACGCTTGTCCATTTTTTCTGCTTCCAACACAAAGTTCAAAGTTCAAAATGTTCACTTGCTGTCTAACATATCCCCCCCACTGCCAGGTGCCATTGTAACGAGATAATCAATGTTATTCACTTCACCTGTCAGTGGTCATAATGTTATGGCTGATCGGTGTATAATAAAAGATCGAAAGTTGACGTTCGTGCATTGATACAATATTGCCACGCAAAATATCGCGATACTATGCTTTATCGATTTTTTTTCCCCCCCCCACCCCTACGGTCTACAGAGGTCTGGTCAACTCTAGGGGTGCATCCCAAAGCGCTTATTTGTCGTTTCCTCGCTCCTCGATCCTCGGGTGAACCGGAAGTTGTTCTGGTGCGCCATCTTGAAGACCGTCCCAAAGCTCTTATTTGTGCATCGAGGAGCGAGGATCGAGGATCGAGGAGGGATCTCTGAGGAGCGATAATCGAGGAAACACGAGAGCAGCCTCGACGGAAGTCTTTTACCGACCGACACGCCCCCTTATTGGATATCAGTTACTGATTGGACGCTGCGCCGATCGGACTGATCTGATAATTTTACCACTCAACATCGCTGAAGTTTTATACCAGAGTGAAGACAGATCACAGATTAAACGTTTTATAGTTTAGTTGTTTTCTGATTCACCATCTAGTTAATATCTGTGTTAACTGTAGCTCTGAACAGCAGCAGAAGGTCCTGCAGTATCTCTCATTCAAACACTGCGAGTGAAGCCGCCTGTCACTGAGAGGGGTTTATATACCTGACAAACGGGACCTAAATCATCTTTCTGCATTTATTAGATTGAGATTTTTCTTTTCATGATCTGTTATTTCCCCCGTTAACTTATATTAATGATACTATTAAAGTCTGAGAGAGAAGGAGAGTCTGTCTGTCAGCAACAAACACCTGTTACATTATTTATCTTCTTTTCCATTCAGTCACATGTGAGGCTGATAATTCCTGAACTTCGGGTTTGATATGAGTTACATCATTTACATTTTCCCTGAAACATTCAGCCTGATAAATAATGTCCAGTGTTCAAAAGACCCCATAGTCATATTATGGGTTATTAAATAATGAATTCACAATCAGAATATCGATAACTACAGATGCTAATAATGAATAAATAATATAAAGATATTGTGCCAGTAGAACAACTGTGTGTCTTTATTAGTATTATTAGTACAGTTCAAACACAAACTCCATCTAAAGTTTCTATAGCTATTAAAGCCGTCTGACAGCTGATCCAGCTGTGATCAGCTACTGCTGTCATCAGAAACGGGCGTCGCTTCACGTGACGCTTCAGAGGAAACGACGTCTCAATTCCCTTAAAACGCATTTCCTCGTTTCCTCTCTCCCCGCATGGTTTCCTTGCGTCTCTCCCATGCTTCCCAGGTGGGCGGGACTAAGACGCAAGGATGAGACGCAAGTGAGGGAAACGAAGATGCAATTAAGCGCTTTGGGATGCACCCTAGGGGTGTAAGAAAATATTGATACACATGAGTATCGCGATATTATGTTTTGTGATACTGTATCGATTCTCAAAAACACTATCGCCGCTATTCTGTCTTTCAGAGGCTGTAGTGGGCTCAGTTTGAAAGATAGAATGAAGATACTCTTATCATATGAAACTTGAAAACCAACATTTCATAATAGTTTGTCACGAAGGAGGCTAAATAACGCTTCAAAATTACGCAACATTTTAGCAAGGAAACATTGACCTCTGACCTCAAGATATGTGAATGAAAATGGGTTCTATGGGTACCCACGAGTCTCCCCTTTACAGACATGCCCACTTTATGATAATCACATGCAGTTTGGGGCAAAAAACATGCAGTTTTTTTAAATGCAGTACAAATGTGTTTTTTTTACCTATTCTAAAATGGTGTATTTCTGGTGTATTCTTTATACCATGACAGTTTTCCTAAAATTATGTATAAAAAAAATTGCAATATATTGCCTTGCTTACAGTATCGCAATATATTGAATCGTTACCCCAGTATCAGGATACGTATTGTATCGTCAGATTCTTGCGAATACACGGCCCTAGTCAACTCATTTCTTTCTAACTCCTCACATTCACATTTTTTTCGTTTTCAAATTTTTTTTTTCTTTTGAGACGCTGACTCGAGTGACATCATTTGAGGTAATTTATGTTATCACAGCAGCTCCCTCTGTAGCCACAACAGCTTCAGACAACACATGTAGTAGTACTAGATCAGACTTGTAAACAAACTTTGATGAGTAAAATATTTGGATTCCTCCTTTTTAACTGGGCAGAAAAAAACCAAGGAAAACAATGAAAGGGTCATCTCTTTCAAATTTCTTTTTGTTTTTTATGTTAAACATCTTTTCTTGGCATTTTGTGCTGACTGAAAATTTCTGATGGGTACATCTCTGAGTTAGAGGAAAAGTATATTTGATACACTAGTTGCTTTCAGTCTTGGTACTCATTCATTATCTTTATGTGACAATAGCACAATGAATCAGTGTCTTTAAATTAGACCCAGACTGCGAGTTAATCTGCGATCTGTCCCTTTGTTTGACCCTCTCGTTCACTTTGCAGTTTTTGAACCTCATGGCTCTCGTGTTTATCTCTCAAGGTTTATGACACTGATAACCTCGTGCTTGCCCTTGGTCATAGAGCAAACACGTGTTAAACACAATGCCCCGCCCACACAACACACACACACACACACACACAAATGCAGGCATAAATGATACACTTAAAACAAACAACATCTCTTGCCCAGACCTTTTAGCACACTGAACTCCGACAGAATGGTGTCTTATTTGCTCGTTTTGTCTGAAATATATCTTTTACACAACTCATTGAAATGGAATATAAATCGCCTCATTCTGTTGAGAAACAGTGTCGTTCTTTGAGAGGTCTCATTAGAATTAAGTCTTTCAGTAAATTTGTAAGAATTGGGTCTTTTATAGACAAGAATAGGGGGCTTTTGAATGGATACAGTCTGTGAATGGTTAAATGGGGATGCAGGCAGTGTTTGAATGGGCTGCTCAGAATGGAGCCTTTGTACTTTTGGTCCACATCTCCTGAGATAAGGCAGACGAGGAGCGAGAGCTTTGTTGGCCTAGGTAAATGAGCGCTGCATGGGGAAAGGACAGGGAGCTGCAGTTCCTACCTAACCACTGTGACACAACATGGCATGACATAACTTACAGACTTTTTCCTGTTTCTGACTAGTCTCACAGAGTCAAAACTGGATCCCCTTTTTAAAGGTCAGACTAAGTCATTTATTAGCAGGTTGGAGGCATTGCTATTCAACCAACCGGGAGTGGTCAGGTAATTGTCTTTTTTAGGGGAGGGGAAAAAGGGTAGCTGGGTGAGCATGGAGGGTGGGGTAGGGTGCTACACTGTAGCTTTTGTCTACATGGAAATGTAACCTGAGGTTGCAACAGGAAGTCCCCACAGTTACTGAGTGACGTCCTGCAGGCTGTAGAGCACCTGCAGCCTGACTGAGAAGAGCGACAGGCTGAATGTGGAGTCTGGTGAAAGGTGGAGTCAGAATGAGAGGGGATTGATACCTTTTTTTTTTTTGCAAAGCTGCATGGAACAAGCGTTGCAGAAGAGGAGTGAAGACTGGGACAGCAGGATGGGGGGAGAGGAGACGGCAGATTCGGGCTTCTTGATGGAGGAGGATGTTGAGGTGGAGTTAGACTCTGGGTTTTGCGTGGAGGTGGACTCGGAGCTGAGTTCGGCCGGACAGGTGACCGCAGGCTCATATGGACACCCAGATAGAGAGGACTGGTTTGTGATTACTGGACAAACAGATTCTCGGTTTTATGAGCAAAGAGAGGAAAGTCCAGGAGGAGATGGAGGGAGTCAAACTCAAGAGGAAGGTGAGACGGAGGCTGATTCAGGATCGACGGAGAACGGAGAGACCGAAGCAGAGAGAGGAGTAGAGATGGATGATGGAAGCGAAGAGATGAAAGAGGAAGAGGAAGAGGGATCATTGGATGTGTGTTTGTGGCCAGTAGAGGAGAGCGGGGGTCATGTGCGGATCTCTCTGGAGGAGGTGGAAAGATACTACAGATTTTCTCGCCAGTGCCACTGGCTGTGTGGTAGGTGTCAGATGTTTTAGCATTTTCTCTCTTCTTTTTCTGTTTATATATCCCAAAACGATTCATCCCTTGTCACAGTCTTTCTTTCACCACGCCGTATTTACAGTATTTGATTTTGTTGGCAGTGGATCCCTTTATTATGTTAAGCACAATTTAGTTATGTTATCTTCTACCTGCCCTCTACCTTTGCTCTCACTTAAGAGTTAGGATCGGGAAAACACAGCATTTGCATTCTTTGTTGTCTTTGAGTCCATTTGGCTGTGCAGTTTCACCTGAAAGTCTGCTACAAGTAGAAGAAGAAAATAAACTCTGTAAATCACAGATGCTCGATATATGTCCTGTTGTGTGTCCAGATGTGGCATCTGGTATACAGCAGATAACAATGTGATAATGATCAACAGTGATGCATTACTGCACTATATTTGGACAGAACTATGGGTAAATGTGTTTATGTTCTTGAACAGGTTAGATCGGGCAGAACAGAAGACAACTGTGTTGATGATGATGATGATTGCTGTTTTACAACTTTTCTCCAGTTTTTTGTTTTATTTGTTTTATCACAAACCATATCCGTATTTCTTTATTGTGTGATTAAAGAACCGGCAGAGCAGAACAATTGCTAACCATCGCCTTAAACGTTGCCCTTTTTAGCCCTCATGTGAACCCTCTCATCCCTGATATTATATGGACATCATCTGTCACTGCTCAGCCTTATTTAGTGCTTTGCTTTGTTTTTGACTGTAAGCCCCTTATTCCCAATTGCTGCCCTCCCCCATCTCTCTGTTTTTTTGGGTGTCCATTCTGTTCCCCCCCCCCAACTCTGACCTGTCCAAGACTCAGAGTGCAAGTCAAGATATTATGAGAATGATTTCAGGTTCCCACTCTTTCTGGCTTGATGAACCAGAGTTAGAGGCTTCTGCTCTCGTCATGTTTAATCTATGTCAGTAGAGGCAGACGGTCCAGGTGTGTGACTGTGACCCACTAACGTTTGACTCTTCGCCCACAAACGTGAGCGTGAGTGGAAACTAATCCTCATCGTTAAGCCTTTTAAAGAACATTAGCGCCTCAACCAGCAGGTGGTGTGTGTGTGTGTGTGTGTGTGTGTGTGTGTGTGTGTGTGTGTGTGTGTGTGTGTGTGTGTGTGTGTGTGTGTGTGTGTGTGTGTGTGTGTGTGTGTGTGTGTGTGTGTGTGTGTGTGTGTGTGTGTGTGTGTGTGTGTATTTTCTTATTAGCAGAGTTACTTTGTCAGTAAACTGCAGAAACGGTGGTTTAATTCAATTATTGTAGTTTGTAAAGAATATATATAGAATGGTATAGAATATGAAACAGCAAATACTTTGGTAGCTTCTAATTATCTACCATGTAATACAATGCAGAAGTATGAGTAAAATAAACACTAAAAGTCATTTGAGGATGGATGATGAGGCCTTTGTGCTTCATTTATAAGTATTTAATGCTGCCAGGAGTGGGCAAATATGCTTGCTTTATGCAAATATGTACTGTATATATATATATTAAAAATCGCAAGCTGCGTTAATGCGTTAAAGAAACTAGTACGTTAATGCAAATTTGTTTTGACGCGTTATTATCGCATTGACTTTGACAGCCCTAATTATTACATCATTAATACTTGCTGTACTGTATAAGATCCTTGTGACATCATCGATACTTGCTGATCAAAACGACACTGAGTGGTTTCACTGTCTGTTCTCTTTTGTGATAAATACAGTAGTATCTGAAACTGGCTCATCCGCTCCCTTTCTAATGGCCAGAGGGGCTGTTAACGGTTGTATACTGTAATACTGTGTCAACGATGAGTGGAAGTTTGGGGGAGGAAGTAATGAAAGTAGTAGGAAGAAAGGAGGAGAGACGGGATGGAAAAAGTGGCCAAAAAAGTGACTGAAACTCAAATCTGGCATCTTCCAGGAGGGGTTTTTTCAGTAACAGAATAGCCTCTATCTGGAAACAAAGTGCAGCTATTGCTGACCTGGGCGGGGGGTTGGTTTTGATATGTGTGGGAGTTCCTGGGGGCAAGGTGTGGCTGGCTGAGTAAGTGAGGCTGGGTCAAAAAGTGGAAACTGTTGGAGGTTTCTGTGTGAACTTGATTCCACGAGGAGCGTGTGAATGCTCTGCAGATGGCTAGACAGTTGCAGCTTTGTGTCCTCAGGCAGTGAGTCGCCACTATTAACATGGCAACTCTGCTTTACCAAGTTACAAACATCAAAGATACGGCCATTTGTCTAGTTTCTTTTTTACTCGTCCGACTTCTGTGAGGGAGCGATTTTGGTGCACACACACCCTTGCTTGAGGTTAAATTGAAAGAAAAGAAGAATAGAAAAACTGTCTGAAATAACATCTGTAGATATCAGTCAGTCAGTTGTCCCTAATCAATAAATATTAACAACAGATGTCATTGAAAATAGTGTCCTATCAAGAGGAGAAGGGTGATACAGAATACCATATTCTCTATAGGTTTGGTAAGAATAAACAAGACCAAATTTATGTGGTTCTAAGGTCAGATAATTCTTCTGAAGACAAAAAAATTATAATAGAAACTGGCACAGATTGCTGCTTGCACGATCAATAATGTTTGTACAGCCACAGGTAGGCTTTTAATTTATAATAGATGAACTCGTGCAGCCTTTGCCATATCACAAACAGACACATTTCCAGAAGAGGGAACAGATCAGACCTCAGATCACGATGAGTTAACAAAGTTTTGATCCAACTTAATTATCAGCCTGTGTATGATATGTACAATTTACAAGACGTTGTGTACGTGTGTGTATGTGTCCGTCTGTGTGTGTGTGTGTGTGTGTGTGTGTGTGTGTGTGTGTCTTTGTATTCCTGGACGTGGTAGAATAGAGCAATCTATGCGTCAGAGGTCTCCTGCTGTCACGCAAGATTTAATACCACCTGCCTCAGTGAGCAGAAGCTGTAGAGAAGTATTTGTGATGTCATAAACTCCTTTCTGGTGTTGTGATGTCACTGAGCTCCTTTCTAAGGGATCGTCTGTTCTTCTCGTAGTGATATCATAAACTAAATAAACATAACCTATATGTATCTCCCAAATAGTATCTCTGTTCTCCAGTGACTCATTATTATCTACTGTATACATGTATTCCTCTACTCAGAGTTATTCAGCTGCTACTTATTCACGATTCATCAATCACCAGGTCGTTCCTGATTAGTTCCTCATTTGTCCATCATTTGTTCCTCAGTAACTACTCACAGTTTCCTATTTCAACTTCCTATTTTGGATGACATTTAGCTCTTGTTCCTATAGTTGCACTTATTATTAATGGCTTTGGACAAAAGCATCTGCCAAATGAATGTAATGACATTTAACATGATTGTCGTGCTTCTTAAGGTGGTACATGAACTGTGTTTTAATACTTCACCCGCAAAATGACCATTTGTAGTGATGCGTGGGTCGACCCGCGGGTCAGGCGGATTCGGGTGAGCTTATTAGAAAATATTGCGGGTTCGGGCGGGACAAATTGTTGACAAAGCAGCATTCCGAGTAAGTTTCTAATAACTTACAGAAACATTGCATACAATAGTCCACCTTCTCTTCCCCTCTCAAACACAACCCCGGCCGTGTAGGAAGAACGTGATTTGAAAACATTCTGTGCCGTGTCGTGGTCATTTCACGTATGTCTGTGAGATGACGTTGCACGCACCTCGCCAGCCGCGGCACTCGAGTCTGCTTGTCTCGGTCCATGTCCCAGACCTCAGTCCTGACAATTGTGCTACTATAATGCATAATGTTGGCGTTTTGCGGGTCGGGTCGGGTCGGGTTCAGGTGGTTGCTCGACGCATATTTTTGCAGGTCGGGCGGTACGGATTGGCTCTCATAATGAGTCGGGTGGGTGCAGGTTCTAAAAAACCCTGACCCGCGCATCACTAACCATTTGTATATCAATTACTCACCCCATGTTACTTTGAATTCTTGAAGAAAACTTTGTTTTCCTTGCATGCCCCCGCGGCCAACGGAGAATCAAAAGACAGAGAAAAGTGAAGTAAATGGGTGCAGTTTAAACACGGCCCCAACTTACTATCAAGACTTTCTCCGTTTTTTGATTCTTCGTTCACCGTGGAGGAATGCGAGAAAAACAACGTTTTCTTGAAGAATTCAAGGTAACACAGGGTGAGCGATTAAATTACTCACCCCGTGTTACCTTGTGTTACCTGTCAATTACTGCAATTGATATTCAAACGGTCATTTTTGTGGGTAAAGTTTTCTTTTAAAATGTTTACTGGTTGGTGGGAAATCAATCTAAAATCATATGGTGTGCTCTGTAAAACAGTTCACAGTAATGTGAAGTGTAAGAGAACTGTAGTGTACAGTAGTCAATGCAAAAACACAGGTGTGGTCCTTTAAGTCCCCTGAGTAGCTACAACTTTTGATTGATGTTGTTTTGACACAACAGACATGGCACCAGATGGTCTCCGAGGTAAAAGGTTTAAAGGAAGCAGGAGGCTGAAAATGCCGGACCAAGAAGACACACATGAATGAATCCTGACCTCAAACAGTTTGCGTGTGTAAGAGACAGAAAGAGAGAGATAGAAAGCTAGCAGTGAATGTCAGTGTACTTATACCCTAAGGCCAAGACACCTGATAGGTCCCATTGCCAAACAAAGAGTTAACAGCAGCGACTCCTTGGTTTGTTTAAACTGGAGTCAAAGGAAGGCTCAAAGTAAAAGGGCTGTGCCCGTAAAGAGACTAACATTCAGGATAAAGAGGGGAACCACGTCCATAACGATGATGGATATTTTGTGATACTCCGACTCCGAGATGTGTTTTGGCCCGGCTCTGAGCCTGATGTCACAGGGCAGGTAGGGTGCCATACAGGGACAGTTGTTGGGACAAACTGTGTATTCATCCTAGTCTAGTCAGTATAGTTCTTGATATCCTCAAGACTGTGTGTTTTTTTACGTGATCGGGATCAGGAGTTTGGAGAATTGTCAGACAAATGAAAAATAATAATCAGACAAAACAGAAAACGGGACGTAAAATGTTCAGTTCTCTTGACGTCCTGTAGCCAGGAGCAGAAGTCCGCTGATTTTATATTTAAGCACAGGGATGGTCAGAAGCTTCTTTCTAAGAGGACAATTTCTAATAAGTAAATATACAAATTGAAATGCAATGGGGACATTTGTGAGTGCTTGCCCTAAAGTTACATACAAACTTTATACTTTATACTATATACTTTTCTGACGGTATCTAGCGGTGAGGATGTAGATCGCAACTTCTCCCGTGTGCCAAGCGTGTAGGATTGCTACGGTAACCGACACGAATGGCCCTCTCTAGAGGCAGTTGTTGTACGAGTAGAGTGCTTAGAGTGTGTGTGTACGTGGGAAGTACTCGACAAGCTAGTATGACATGGTTGGTACCAATGGATTCATTAGGTTTTCTAGTTTTATATGATGTCAGTATCTTCACTCTAACTTTGAAACTGAGCCCGCTACAACCTAAAAATCTCAAGTTGTGTTAGTGCGTTAAAGAAATCAGTAGCGTTAAAACAAATTTGCGTTAATGCGTTGTTATTATTATTAACTTTGACAGCCCTAGTAAATATACAAACACACCACCTAAACCCTATAATGTTTCAGTTTGAAAAGTATCATAGGCCTACTGTAGAAGATGCATATCCCAAGTATAATAATATAACAATAAAAACACAACTGATTATGACTGACAGAGTATATCATGCTTAAAGAAATAATAAATAAATAGGAATAATAAGTCACAAGAGATTGCTGATAGTGGCCGATATACACGCCAACATGTGAATAAGAGAGTACCGGCCATTATTTTTTTCCACTTCAAGCACTGTTCAAAATGGTCATTAGCTTTACAAATAAGAAACTAAAATAAAATGTTTGATCCAGAAAGACATTAAAGTGGCAGTAAGCAACAATTTTTTGGCATAATTTGGCAAAAATTCCATAATAACCTTCCAGCATATTGTAATTCAAGTGGTCTGAGAGAAAACTAGACTTCTGCTCCTCATCATGGCTCTGTTTTCAGGATTTAGAAAAATCTAGCCCGTGACGGCAGATTTTACTAATCACAGGTCATTTCAGAGAGAGAGAGCGTTTCTATTGGCTGCTCCGGTCATGTGACCAAAACTTGGCTTCCTTCAACAGATTTCACAATGGCGGCCGCGTCACAAACGTTCTCATTTTACAGCTAAACAGTACACTACAAGATGATTCTGAAAACATTTGAGGAGAGTAATAGGCATTACAGTAACATAATATTGATTCGTATTTGATCAGCGCTGCCTAGTATGACCGTTTGGTCTGGAGTTCGCGAGTGATTGACAGCCGGCTCTCATAGAGTCAGCTGGACAGCGGACCTTGTTTTCCTCCGGTAAGTGAAATCCTTCAGATGCCGTTAGGAGCACCGGAGGACACAGTAGGACACAGAGGAACGTGATTTTTTTCAGGTTACCTGTTTCATGTACTACTGTCACAATATAGCGGCCGTTTTCTAAAATTAACTTTTTTAAATCATATTTGTGCCAATCTCACATACTGCAGCTTAAACCTGTTTTCCAGCG
Organism: Sebastolobus alascanus; assembly: GCA_916701645.2. Taxonomy (NCBI): domain Eukaryota; kingdom Metazoa; phylum Chordata; class Actinopteri; order Perciformes; family Sebastidae; genus Sebastolobus; species Sebastolobus alascanus. Next base: position 4,818,271 of record CAKAOJ020000059.1, read on the forward strand.
TGGGAATGACGTGGTGATTCTGTATAATTTGCCTCAAGATAACAGAGCAAACAAAGTCGGACTAAGATGAAAAGTCAATATTGCTCTCTGCTGTATGTTTGTAACCATGTTTACAGGATGGTGTCTGTCACTGTGAGACACTCCCTTCCTGTAATCTCCTGGCTTTTCTGGTCCCTAGATCCCCCGTCCTTTGCTGTTTTCCCGTCATTTTCCAGCTGTATTTTCATGCCTCCAGCCTGTTTTTAACTGAAGTACAGTATTTTAATTCAGTTTTATGGATGGTAGGCAGACAGGCATGCAGAGGAACTACAGCTCTCTAGCCCTTGGCATCTTGGTAGTGCTTTTATACAGAAAATGAAAAAGTAAAAAAAGAGCTGAAGAGGCCAACAGTGCTTCATGTTAGTCATGACTCTGAACTATATGTGGTCTTTAAGCTTTAATGACATAGACGCCTGAGCCCCATTTGGCTGGAACTAAATATAAAATATGCACGTGTCTTTAAACATCAGGTAGGCAGATGTGGCCAGAAACTGAGCAGTTGTTTTTCAGGTTCTTCTAATATTCAGTTGTCCTGATGGAAGACATCTTTGCACAAATGTTTGCACACCAAAATGCCCCAAGGATTGATACTGAAAATGACTTTACCTTACAGCACCTTCTCTCGGCAGTATCTGATCACATTGTGCCGGATTGCTTTTATATCCCTCAGGCCTCTCGCTATGACGTCTTCGTCACTGATCGCAGACGGCTGTTTACTTCAATGAGACATGAAGCTGATGAAACAGCACAGGCCTCATAGATCTTGTTTTTTTGTGGGATGTAAGAAGACGGGGGTTATGTGTGTGTTGTGTTTGGTGCCTGCATGAATCCAGTGATGTAAATGTTTTAAGCTTAAGTGACCTGTATAGAAGCCAAAGAAGTAAACCGAGAGATGCAAAGCAAAGCAGCAGCATTATAGCACTGGTGCCAATTTCCCTGTATTGATCTGTTTTGCCATTTTCAAGTTGAATTATGGCCAGGTTTCATTGAGCAAGCAATACTGAAGTTTCTCAAATACAAATCAATGCATACGCTGCATATTGTAGGGAGACTGTTTATGTTAAATGCATATTATTCATGAGGCCTAGCAGCTGGCAGACACATCTGTCTTTCAGTGTAACCTACTTCGTTTCCACATTCATTTTGTCGAGTAAATATCTATATTTATGCTTTGTCTCGGCACTTAGACTACAATGGAAATATACTGTATTTCAATGGCCAACATGTAATGATATTTTGGTGATATACAAAGGTATACAGTCTGTCACCTGGCCCAAAAGTCTACTTGCTAGACTGCTAATGTCCCCCCCATGCCCTGTGATTGTCTGCTGCCTCCAGTTTGTTCCGTGGTATAACCAGAATCTCTGTCTCCTACTGCGGTAACGAAACTTAAATCTGATTATTTAAATCCTTAATGAAGGGAGACCATGGGGGATGGGGAGCTGTTGAAGGTGGATCGAGGGGATCAACCAAGTCTGTTAATTTATCAATACTGTATGTTATCTACAACAGAAGTGATCTGTGGGATCAAACGGCTCCAAAGTCTCCAGTGGTCCATTGATCACCACTAACCTTAAAGGAATACTTCACCAATATGACCAATTATATTTATCAATTACTCACCGTGTGTTACCTTGAATTCTAGAAGAAAATGTTGAACGACGAACGGAGACTCCGAAAACGGAGAAAAGTCTTGATGAATTGAAGTAAATGGAGGCGCGTTTAACAACAGCAAAACTATATCAAAGCATCCGTTGACAAACTCTCACACAACTCCTGCAGTATAAACCAAGTCTCATTTATTCATTCGTATGCTCACTATGTCCCAGACACATGCATCTTCGCTAAAACGGTACTATTTGAAACACTTCGGACTCGGACAGATGAGTAGCGCGCCTGCGCAAGCGTGAGACTGTTTATCCAGAAGTGTTTTAAATAGTAAGGTTTTAGCGACAATGCATGTGTTTGGGACGTATGCTGACCTTACGACTGGATAAATGAGACTTGGATTATACTGTACGAGTTGTGTGAATTTGTAAACGGATGTTTTGATATAGTTTTTACATTACTTGAAGGCCACTGTAGTTCTCAAACACACTTGTGAAACTGCGGTAACGTGAGCCGCAGAGTGCAAAACCGTGGTACCGCTAGCCGCAATCTGACTTCCGTTTCTCCTTAAGTAGTGTTATTATGATAAGGATAGCCTCTGAGCGAGGCGAACGGCGTTACCACGGTTTTGTACTTGGCGACTCACGTTACCGCAGTCTTGGAAAGGCAGGAGTGAGCGGAGGGGTACTCAGTTGGTTGCAATCTGCAACCACACCACTAGATGCCGCCAAATCCTACACACTGTACCTTTAAATGCAGTCCCCCATTTATTTAATTTAATTAAGACTTCTCTCCCTGTTTTGATTCTTCGTTCACCGTGGAGACATGCGAGAAAAACAATGTTCTCTTCATGAATTCAAGGTAACACAGGTTGTGTAATTGATATACAAATGGTCATTTTGTGGATGTAGTATTCCTTTAATGGACTGGAAATGTTACTGACATAGTTATATTTCTTGGAAAATGTGTGTTTACATTTGAAACCTCCCTCTCTATAGTATGTATGGAAAAGCCGCTCTTTATATATTAGTTGGTTATGCATAGAAAGTGCCGGATGAAACCAACCAAACAAACCTGATTATTAAACAGACCTGAGAAATGGACTTCAGGCTCCCTCCATTCTGTACACCATCAGCTCTGATGTCACTAATATTTGCCTTTCTCTGTTTTCTCCAGATGAGATCATGCAGCTGGACAGCAGCCCCCTCCGTGCTGCTGACATCACCCCTGACCTCAAGAAGCAGTTTGCCTTCCTTTCAGGTGACACTTCTATATCTTTCTCTGTCTATCTGTCTGTTCTGGGTGTATGGGGATTTGTGTTTCTCATTTCATCTGCTGTCTGTCAGTTTATTTCATAATTAGCACACCCCTAATCACCAGTCTCATCTCTGCCACCTGAGGAGTCATTTATATTTTAACTACTCTAATCCACTTGATATTTGCATAGTTAATGTAAACGGTTTTCTCCTGGCAGTTAGGATTTGCTATGCAAATGTCGCCTCCCTCCGTTTCCTCTTCTCTGCTTGTGAGGTTTTAGTCCAAATACCCTCCGTTTTCTTCCTACTGTTACCTAATCTATATTGCGCTTTCTGCCTCTGCATGTCTAGTTTATGATAAAATCCATGTTTTGTGTCTTTTCACGACATTTAAGGCGTCTCTTACAGAGATTGCCAGATATGAGTGACACCTATTACATCCTTTCCTACAGTACTGTAAATGCTCTGCGTGTGTCCGAGGTGACCTTGTCGCTGCAGCAGAGTCGGGGACCATTTTGCAGACAAATATTTAAGCAGACGTTGAAACCATGACCATGCACTTGTTGTTGCTATAGCGATGAGAGAAGAAAAGCCAGACGGATTGATATTCCAGTCACATGCACTGACAGAGCAGCTGTTTCACACAGGGTGTGAGGGAGTGTGTGTGTGTATGTCCGAGTTGAGACTGAACGCGTTTGTGTCGGCACCAATCGTGTAAAACATGTTTCACCTCTTTTTCTCTCATTGTTTTTTTTTATTTTTATTTTTATTCCATCTTTGTAAGTTGTGTTCTCCACTACTGAGTCTAAAATTCCTTTTTCTTAAAGGCCTTCAAACACATTTTCTTTATCAGCTTCTTACTAAGAGCGATTGGGTCCGACATGGACACACAAATTTCTGCCAACATTAGAACAGTTTTGGTTTATTTCACACGAGAGATTTTTCTGTATTTGTGTTTTTCTCTGTGTTCTTGATTTGAGGGGGGTGGATCTCTGTTGGGAAAAAGTGATGTCACATTCGTCTGTGCATCAATCAGGATTTAAAAATATTAAAATCAGAATCTAAGAGTGTTGCAAGGATGATGTATTTTTGTAGGCCAACCAGGAAGTTAGCAACTCCCTGTGTTCCCTCGACAGAAACCCAATGGGATTTTTCCATTGGGTTTTGGATTATTGCAGAAAATTAGGTCTGTGGCAAACCCACGTTTATGATACTTACAACTTTTGTTCAGCAAGATAATCTTCACAAATGAACACTACTTTTATGATTTTTGAAGTATGAAACTGTGAATGCAATCGCCAGAAGTAAAAAGCTAACGTTAGCTAATAAACAAATGGAGTAGTGGTAGTAATAGTAGTAGTTCTCAATTGTTAGCAACCGCCTTTTTTAAGACATAAAAGCTTCAAAATTCACTAGTGGGATATTTACTGATGTATTTTATGTCGTAGAACTAGGGCTGTCAATCGATTAAATATTTAATTGCATGATTGTCCATGATTAATCACGATTAATCGAAAATTATTCACACATTTTTTATCTCTTCAAAATGTACCTTAAATGGAGATTTGTCAAGTATTTAATACTCTTATCAACATGGGAGTGGTCAAATATGCTGCTTTATGCAAATATATGTATATATTTATTATTGGAAATCAATTAACAACACAAAACAATGACAAATATTGTCCAGAAACCCTCACAGGTACTGCACTTAGCATAAAAAAATATACTCAAATCATAACATGGCAAACTCAAGCCCAACAGGCAACAACAGCTGTCAGTGTGCTGACTTGACTATGACTTGCCTCCAAACTGCATGTGATTATCATAAAGTGGGCATGTCTGTAAAGAGGAGACTTGTTGGTACCCATAGAACCCATTTTCATTCACATATCTTGAGGTCAGAGGTCAAGGGACCCCTTTGAAAATGTCCATGACAGTGTTTCCTCGCCAAAATGTAGCGCATGTTTGGAGCGTTATTTAACCTTCTCCGCGACAAGCTAGCATGACATGGTTGGTACCAATAGATTCTTTAGGTTTTCTAGTTTCATATCAGATCAATCAGATCTGATTAAACCACACCCACAGTCTTTGATTGTTGCCTATTTAGTCATGAATTAAAGAGAGATGCTTAAGATTTGAAACCAGAAGCTTTAAGGTAAGTCTTTGTGGTAAGTTGGGATTGTAAGGGGCTAAAATTATGAGATAATAGCACTTTTTCAGTGCAAACTAGTGTTATTATTAAATCAACTGCTGACTCTTGAGGGCTATTTCAAAATCCTAGTTATTTTGAAATAAACTCTTTATCTGTATTGGAAGAAAAATACATGCATGTCAAACCACTGTTTTTTGTTTGTTTGTTTGTTTTAAAATGGAAGGGTACGAGACTAAATCATTTGATGGATACTGCAGTTTTTTCTGTACATCCTCCAGTCAGCACAGATACAGCTTTAACATCAGTGCCCCCATGTGGTCAAAATGTCGTCTTCCTCAGTGCTCTCATCCTTTTAATCCAACTGTAATAAATCAAAAGACATTTTCCTTGTCAGACTGATTGACAGAACCCTCATCACAGAGACTGACGGCATGAAAGTTACGATCAGTTTAAATGGTTTTGTCTTTGCCTCATATATTGTATGGTCCTATGCTGTACTAATATGCAACATCCTCAATGAGATATACACAAAACCATGTGTATGCATGTAATTCTTATATATTCTTGCGTAAAGTATCAATGTTCCTCTGTTTTTCTATTTTCTAGGAGGTAGGGGAGATAGTGGCAGCCCCATCATTGTGTTCCCAGAATTCCCTGCGTTCGGAGAGATCACAGACGGAGAGTTTCACAATGTGCTGACCTACCTGACTAGTGTGCCCAGGTAAAGTCCCTCACATGCAAATCGTTTCATCGTAACGGGGTCCCCTTTCTTACCTCTTGTATCACCACAGATTTTTCCTCTACCTCATTTCATATCCTCCCTTGTTTATCAACACTTATTTGACACCATGCGCTCTCCCACACTCATGCTTTTGTTTATTTCAGACATCATGTGATAAAGTAGAAGTGGTTTTCCGGGTTTTAACTCCAAAGACATGCGGGTCAATTGAACTCAAAATAGATGGATGGGGGAATGGATGTAAGAGAGGCAATAGAGATGAAAATTTAGTTTATGAAGATGCCTTATGAAGTCTGCCAGTAGGTGTCAGTGGATACTTAAACACAGTTTTCACAGCATAAAGATGCAGGCTGCAGAGGATTTGTGCAGTGGATGAGACAGTCAGTGTATTGCATAGATATCTGCTGGGGTAAAGTGATTCCTTTATTAATAAGATGGCCAATTAATCATCCAGGGTCTTTATCAGTCCTCTGCAGACTGTCTTTGTACACATGGATAGACCAGACGAGACATTGGGGGAGGGGAAATGTACGAAACCATCTCTTTCTCCAACTATTCCTCCAGAAAACCATCCCCTGTCCCATTTATTCTGTACATTTAAATTTTTTCTTTGATATTTTCCTCTGTATTTAGTCCTGCATTTTCTTTACTTAGCTCTCCCCCCCTGGCTGTCCCACCGTTCCTTCCTCATCCCCGGACTGGCAAAGCGCGTAAAAATAGAAACTGCAGTGACTTTGACTGTTTCGATCTTAATAATGCATCCAGACAGCTGAGCTGAGCGGTGTCCTGAAGTGTGTGTGTGTGTGTGTGTGTGAGGAATTCACATGAACACCAAATGTCCAGCCTATTTCAGCATGGCCAAGACATTTTTTTTTTTCAGTCATGATTTAACTTTTCAAAACGATCTTATGTAAACTGTATTAACCTCTGGGCCATGAGGATGTTACCGATACAATTTGCATCCATTACGAGTGTCTAAATTCACCTCCCTCATGATCTGACTGCTGAGGTTTCCAGTCATCTGAAGGAGGGTCATCCACAGGGGTGAGATGGCGTCGAGCCTCAAGCTGTTCTGAATACAGAGGCAGATGGCTGGCGCTACCTGAGGGACCGACACCCCCCAACAGGGCACACACACAGTCCCCAGCCAGGGGCAAATGTCCTACAACTGTGTATTGTGCCCTTGAACAGCTGGTGCTCGTTTGAAACAAATACCTTTGGATCAATATTAATGGCAGACATCATTTTTAATGTCGATTTCATCATACCACACGTGTGCATACTTGTTATCATATTATATATTAACTTAACATGTGTTAAATATTGAATTAATTTCAGTCTTCTTGCATGATTTTCTGGATCTAATTAATTTTCTTTAGGCTTTACATCTATAAACACACTCAGGAAGTGAATTAATAGCTATCTCCTCCGTCAGACCGTGTTCCCATCTCTCTCCCTTCTCTCTTGTTATCTCTCCTTGGCTTTGCAAATGCCATGCACGCATGGATCTAGTTGTACTGATTGGTTTTATGTTAAAAAGATGCAGTTGGCACTAAGATATTATCCCAGAATTGAAACACACTCTGCACTCATGGCTTATTTAATCTGTTTTTAATTTAATATACCAGTGCTCTTATATTCAAGCAGCCACTCTCTCTGCTCTGTGCAGTGCGACAGAAGAAGGGGAGGGTGTCGCTACGTCCGCATATGCACTCATGCAGCAAATTTCCCTCATCGCTGCATCGCCATCAGGCAGAGCTTCTTCACAACTCACAGCTTCAACACTTTGTCCTGAGGAATCCAATTATTATTAGGACACTCATGCATGTGCAGCAGCAACACCACCAGGTGGTTTCTATGAATATTTTAATTTATAGTGAGGAAAAATATATATTTAAGAAAAAATGAAAATGTACAGAGTTTACTGGAGGAGTAGTTGGAGAGAACAGTTTATATGTTAGACGGTGTCTGTTTACAATATGATAACTATACAAAACTTTATATAATATCATATAAAGTCCCATGTGTTCATTTTAGGGCTGTCAATCGATTAAAATATTGTCCGTAGCTAATCGCAATTAATCGCAAATAAATCACACATTTTTTATTTGTTCAAAATGTCCCTTATAAGGGAGATCTGTCAAGTATTTAATACTCTTATCAACATGAGAGTGGACAAATATGCTGCTTTATGCAAAGTTTTGTATATATTTATTATTGGAAATCAATTAACAACACAAAATAATGACAAATATTGTCCAGAAACCCTCACAGGTACTGCATTTAGCATGCAAAATATGCTCAAATAATAACAAGGCAAACTCAAGCCCAACAACAGTTGTCAGTGTGTCAGTGTGTCAGTGTGCTGACTTGACTATGACCTACTCCAAAACTGCGTGTGATTATTATAAAGTGGCCATGTCTGTAAAGGGGAGATAGTTTAATATGATGCTACAACATAAAAATCGCAAGTTGCGTTAATGCATTAAAGAAATTAGTGGCGTTAAAACGAATTTGCGTTAATGCGTTATTATCGTGTTAACTTTGACAACCCTAGTTCATTTACATTTTTAATAAATTCAAAATAACCTTCCTTTTAGGAACAAAATTCTAAATAGTTTTGTTTGTTTACAGGGTAATAGTGCATTTAATCAACACTGACATGTTGAAAACCGTGTAAATGCGCCTAATTTATACCCACAGTCCCAATAAAATTAAAAACAGAGAGAACAGATAAATATTATTGACATATTACTGAAAATCAAATGGGAAACAAGCAATAGCTAGTCCTCTGACACACACACACACAACACACAGTTTGGGATGTTGCCTTTTAGCAGCGACAGCAGAGAGTCAGTCTTTTTTTCAGCCTCAGGTGCTCCATGTTCACCATAAACCACCCTCTCTCATCTCAGCAGCCATAAATGTCTCAGAGGCAATAAAAGCTCTTGTCCCATTCTCCTCCACCTCCTCCTCCACCTCCTCCTCCTCTGCGGCTGAGATGTAAAGCCGTTTGTGCTTTGAAAGCCCGAGTGGCTGTAAGAGTCTGTGCGGACGACTGAGCGCAGAGCTGAGAAAAGGGGATGATGGAGGAAGAGAACAGGAAAAGATGAAAGGGGGTAGGGAAAGTGCAGGAAAAAAAGGATGAGATGTGCATCTATGAATGTAAATGTGAGAGACCGTAGAGAGAGGCAGACATGGATAAACAGTATTTTCCTAATAAATGAAACCCTCATGCTTCCAGTGGCATCCTCCTTTGAGTCTGTCCCCTCCCCCCCACATCTGTAAAAATCTGCTGACTGGCTTCTAGAGCTGCTCATCACTCTGCAGCCGTCCTGTGATAGGCTCGTGTCCCAGCAGCTCCCGGTGTCTCATTGGTGCAGTGCAGGGGGGGGACACAGGCTGGATGCTGTGCTGGTCTGAAGCATTTGGCTCCTTCCCCTTTAAACAGCACAGCAGCGTGCTGGGATCTACCTCTGAGACACATCCCCGACTCCTGTGTTTTTATTTTGGCTTTATTGTTCCGAGGACTGCTCTTTTTCATCTGCTGCCGCCCTGTTTAGTAGTTGCAGACTGGTCGACATGAAAGCAAATACTTGAGGATTACTGGGATATTCCTGCATTAAAGCGTTGAGGTGCTCACGTGCACCGATGCTGTAGGTGCATCATGTTTTCAAGTATAAACTGCCGGTGAGCTGCACATGCGGTTGTCATTGATTGTTGGTGGTGGTGGTGTGTAAACCATCCAGCCCTCCTCTCTCTCGGGACCAGAGAGGACGGCAGGGGAAAGGGGGGGGGAGCTCAGGGAGAGAACTGGGGGCCAAGAAATCTGGAGGTTCTTCACAGCATCTCCTTTTATGGACGGCACCAGCTGTCTGAGAAGATAAAGAGCAGCATAACAAAACAACGAGCTGTGAACTTCTCTACCGTCTCACTGTGCACACGGCGACCGGCATGTATGTTTTATGTCTTTGTGTTGTTTCCTCTTTGCGCTCTTGGTCTAACTACTTTTCTGTCCTCAAAAGTGTCTGTTAGGAGTCATTACATTGCAGCACAGACTTTCTCTGTGGCCCCCCCCCCCCACACTATGCTGCAGTGTGGGATTTTATATTTTCTTGTCAGTGTGATTTAAAAGTTGGATCTCTTCTCACCATTCATTGTGCCTCTCTGTGTGTTCCAGTTTGTCTTCGACAGGCGTGGGTTTCATCCTGGTCATCGATCGCCGGCAAGACCGATGGGCGGCCGTCAAGGGGACCCTGCTTCGTATCGCAGTAAGTTGCTCTTTGCGCACTTTAAGGCTGCCCCCTCTTAGTCGAGTAATCGGTCGGTTTTGTCTTAGTCGACTAAGATTTCTTTAGTCGATTTTAGTCGTTTTTTATGCTTTTTTCATGCTGAATGACTTATTTCCATGAAAGTTATGAGCACATCTCTGGTAAACACAAGATTTAAAGTGGTGCTATTCTTTGTGGAGAAACTCACAGATCTGTCGATTAAATCAAGTAATCGATTAGTCGACAAAATCGTATGAGTGCTAGTCGACTAAAGAATTTCTTTGGTCGAGGACAGCCCTAGTGTATGTACATGTGATCGTGCACTTACTTTCTCTCTGTGTTGTTTATGTCTTTGTGTCTGTGTGGGAGAGAAACAGACCCTCTTAATCAACTGTTGAAATGAAAGGACCGGGTTTTTAGAGGTGCTGGCCTCGCACCCTCACCCATAGGGAGAGAGGGGGTTTGTCAGGTTGGAGAGAGAGAGGTGTTGGAGCGTCTCCATCTCTCTCTCACAGCTCAACCACTAATATCACCCCCATCCTGGGGGGGTTGATATGAGCCAACCTCATACTTGAACTCTATCCCATCACACAGCATCACAGCCTGCCATGTGTTTCCATAGCTACAGGGACAAATAAGCAGTCACATGCCAAAAAAAAAAGACAGAAGGAGATGACATTTCTTTTGTTCACTCATTCATTTAAATGTCTCACTTATCATCTCTGCATCGTATTATTTACTATTGAGAAACAACACATTTATTTACACATCACAAAAGGCCAAAACAAAATTAAGGTAGTCTGCTTAATTAATGAATAGCCCAACTTATGATATTCAGCCTGGTTTAAGGACTCCCATGCTGTGTTACAGGAGATTTAGTTTGCGTAATATTTTTTGCACTGTAATCAGTTGTTGCACGCTCTAGCAGGTAGAGAAACAGCTTTAGCATATAATTTATTTTCCAATCACATCCTTCATTGCTACTTAATGCTTCATCACACCTTTTTTTGGAGACAGAGAACTGATAGTATTCCGTGTTATTCATGTTGCTGAATAAAATGCAGCGGTAGAGCATCAGAAGTCATCAGGGCTCTGCTTTTTTTTCCTGCTCATTTCAGTTGTTCTTCTCCTCTGGGAGCTGAAATGCTATCTGTTCATCTGTGTTTCATGTTTTGTGTGGGGAGTCGATGAAGCACTGGCAGCTCTCCGTAATACATGTGTGTCGGGGGGGAGAGTCACCCCCATCACACAATCTCTCAGCATATTGCTTTTTTGGGCTAAAACAATGGGCAGTTGAGTACCACCATGATTCATGCTTTATTTTGAGTTTTTAACAGCTTTACCAGCTTCATTCATATCAACATTCAGCTTCTATTCCCTTCCAGTGTGGTACAGAAATGTTTATTGTTGTTGATATACAGGAAACAGGAACGTTTGGGTCGGACAGCTCCGTCATTAACGTTGAAGGCAGCAAAGTAGTAACTCAACACACAGAGAGAGATATACGAAAAGACGTCTGCGAGAGAGAATGAGAGATGAATATCACCACGCGTGGTCTCAAGAGACATGGGAGACCACATCGCTCATTTCAAATTAAATCAAGCTTTATTAATCCCACAAGGGGGACTTCTACAGGCTGACAACCCGGTAATAGGGGGCGTTCAGTCATCCCCGCAATAATGTCCTGCTTGGGGTGATTCAGCCAGGCTGCTAAATGGATGATGATGATGAAAACTGGCACTTTTCAAGCTGCTGCTACTGTATATATTTGTAGTGGAGACTAGTTCATCATGGGCTAAATTGCTGTATGTGCTGATGAATTCACTCAGTGAGGTATTATTCACTCAGTGTGTGCATGTTAAGGGTGTGTGTGTGTGTGTGTGTGTGTGTGTGCGTGTGTGTGTGTGTCTGTGTGTGAGAGAGAGGATAAGCGAGGATATATTGAATGTTTACGCTATCAAAGGATTCCCTTTGTCTTTTTGTGTGTCTTATGTATACAAGCACACTTGTGTATACATGTGCTTGTGTGAATGTGGGTCAAGAATGTGTTTCAAGGAAAAGCTGCCCGTCGCTGTGGCGTGCATGACTGAGTCTGATCTGACAGAAAGTGCGTTTATAGACTGGTCCCAATTAAGTCTGCAGAGTTACTGTCAGTCCCTAAAGCAACCCCTCCTCCCTTGTCATTTATCTGGCTCTTCTTTGAGGATTTGTGTGTGTGTGGGTGTGTGTGCGCGCATCTCTCGGCCTACAATTGACAAAGAACAAAGAACAACTAGACCATGACCATGACTGCCAGCGACCACAGATCCAAGCAGCACGGTTGACTGGTTAGAAGCTACAATAGGCATATAAAGGTTAAGGCTGGAGATATTCTTTAGTGTTGCTGTTGTCAACAAAGTCCATGAAAAGACGAAAACCAACAGTGCATCTCTCAATACTTTCTGACTTCTCTACCCTGTCTGTTGCCCTACTTGGTTTCATCTTTAAAAAAAAGGCTACAATAATTTCCTAAAACACCTGGGCACTGTAGGTTATTAGCAAACATTACTCAAATAGAGTATTAGCCTGGGACTATTTTCAGCTGCAAATTTGATGTTCTAGTTAGGGATGAACCGATCCGACTTTTCAGTCCCGATACCGATACCTGGGCTTTGGGTATCGGACGATATCGAGTACCGATCCGATACCCGTATTTAATTTATAAGCTGTATGCCTCACTGTGTGGAAGTGCTTGGTATCATTCTTTTATGTGTAAGGCAACATCAGGCATGACTTAAACATTGCTTTCCTAACCTTGTTAAACAAAATGTATCAAATAAATATATATAAATTTAAATAATAAATCGTAGAGAAGAAGAAGAGAGAAGAAAGGCACTTTATCGTACACCATTGTACACCAGCAACTTGGTAATTACAATTCAATTGCAAACTTTTTTAATGCGACAACAAATTGGTCATAACTTAAACATTACAATTCCAGTATAGAATGTATAGAATATACTGTACATCCAATCCAGATATCCAATCCAGCTATTTAAGTCATTATCGGTCTGATATCTGTATCGGTGCATCATTAGTACTAGTGAGGATTTATGGTACCGGATGTTTGTGGGATTGACTCAAAATAAACTGCAATGCCCCTTGTGGTAATAAAGGAACAGCGTGGTTAATGTGTTTTTAATAGTTTTTGGACAGAGCTATGTGGCACAGAGGAATAAGATAGATCAGGCTTTGGTTATACAGGAAATACTTTTCAGTAGGATCAATACGGATCAGTTTTTAATTTGGATCTTCATCATTTGTTGATAAGATGTATCCTTTAGGAAGCCAGTTTCGGAGTGAGCTGCATCCTATATTCAAAACAATTAACCATACATACACTGAATATAATAGCTCTTTGTTGTATGGTAGCACCTACTACTACCATGTTATAAACACAGCCGTATGTCCCACAATCATTTTCATTCCTCCAGATGGTGAGCGACCATTTTCACAGTGCTCCTCCTGGTTCTGGCAGGTCAACAAGGACAAACACTGAATTGATTTATTAATTCCATTAACAGCGCCTATCCCAAGTGGTTTTTATTAACGATGTATTCATTGTCATTTCTGCTTAGACCAGCATTCCCCAGCTCACTCGGGAAGGGCAGCCAATCGGGCGAAGCAGCCGTTTAGGTCATTAGCTAATTAAAGTAGCATTAAAAATCGCATTGCCTCAGGAGGGGGAGATCAGTGTCCACCCTCAACCATCATCCAACTGCTTTCACAGCACTACTTAGTTTGCCAGTGGGTGTCAATCATGACGTTTGAATTAGCATTTTATCGGTTCTTTTGGCTGAGCTGATAAATATGAGGAAAATGTTCTGAAAGCATCTAGCATACCATTTTTTTTTTTTTGCTTAGTTAGGATATCTTTGCTTTATGCTGAGTATGTCTGTTAGCAAGCAAAACTTTTCTTTGTGCATCATTCCCTATTAAATCTCAACGATGCCAGCTAGGTAAAGAAAACACATGCACACATGCATGAGTTGGTGGTGACTCCGTCTACCTCATTATTCATGTAGAAGCGTCCCGCGGACATGAAGATTAATGTCCCCGCTGCCACAGGATGGTGCCCGACATCCCCCACATCTTTCCCACCCTCTTGTACTCTACTCACTCCACGTACATGCTGTAATGTGTTTGAGTGAGAGTTTTCACATGGGATACAAAGGCAGGGAATAATATAAAGGAAGTGCAGGCTGTCAGCAGAAAGAACAGAACCTGTCCTGCCGATGTGTGATGATGTATGATGGACTCAGGGCGGAGGAGGATCCTGTCTGCTCTGTCGCGTTAAGTGACGGTCTCCATCCACTCTCTCATGTCAGGGCTCCTTCCCAGGGAACCTCCAGCTGGTTCTGGTTCTGAGGCCCACCGCCCTCCTGCAGCGTACTCTCTCCGACATACTCTTCAAGTTCAACAAGGATGATTTCAAGATGAAGGTGCCGGTGCGTACAGTCACTCTTACCTCTGGAAACACTGTTCTTTCCTCTGTGGGTCCGATCCAACTTATTGAAGAAAGAAGCTTTTAGAACGCTCACAAAAGTACATACATGTAGTACACACACATATTCTTTTTCTGCCCATTACTAAAAACATTCTGGCAATTATTTATAACCTCAATCATGAACATTTTCAAAATTAAACAGGCACTTCACCCAAAATTTATTATTCTAGGTATATCACCACCTGAAATCACATTAGAAACAGACAGATATCCATACAGGATACTTAGAATTGCGGTTATGAAACAGATAACGAGGAATTTGTTAAACCTACTCCACCTTCATTCAACAACTGTAAGTCAAATGTAAATAGCATTCTAGAAATGGAAAAAGTAACCTATAGAGGCAGAAATCAAGAACAACAATATTTACAACTGCAGAATAAATGGATTAAATACAACGATCATAATTAAACAATAATGAAGGACTCAGCCTTGAAGAGTTTGAAGAGTTAATCTCTTTACTTTTTCATTTTTTTCCTGTGCATGCACAGGTGTATGTATATACAGTATATTTGTATGTATGTCCGTGTGTATATATACGGTATATGTGTATTATTTAATTTTTTTCTAGTTTTGTTTTTTCCCTCTAATCTTTCCTTGTTTTTATTCCATTTATTATTTTCTTTATTTCTCTATTTTTCTAATTTACTATAAATTTTACATTTTCACTATAAAATATATAAATATTGTAGGAATGATATAAGTATGAACAACATCATATCTAAGCAAAGGTTGTTATGTTAACTCCTGCAATAAAGTATAAAAAATAAATAAAATATATTAGTAATAATTCTAGTTAATATGATTATTATCAAATGATATGTGTGTATTAATTTCAGGTGTTTCTGTTTCAGGTGATTATGCTGAGCTCAATAACTGAGCTGCACTCCTACATCGACCGCTCCCAGCTGACCCTGGAACTCGGAGGAATACAGGAGTACTGCCATGACAAGTGGATCTCTCACCGCACTGTATGTACACACTGTATACACCACCTTAGCAGTAAGCATGGACAACATAACGCTGTCGCACATTACAAAGCACTTTATGAGTGAGATAAATGAATACACACAGTGTAATAAGTACATGTAAAAGGTAAAGACAAATTAGAATAAAATAAAACGGGAGACAGAGAGAATATAGGTTTAATTCATAGGCTGTATATAAGAAGTGGACGTAGTCACCAGGACGTCACCCATTAGTTTGTGGACTACGGTTTTGAAGCCTCGAGTTCGGCATTTGGGCCATCACTACCTTGGTTTTTTGCAACCAGATGAGACACAAGAGGCTGGAGTATAACTGAACGGGGAATAAGACATTTTTAGACAACAAAAATGTTACAATTAACTTTCATGAAGTGAAAACACACTGTGAAAGGGTTAAAGTTGTAAGACGAAAACACGGACAACTCCCAGACCGGACAACGCCGTGGTAACAACCTGTCAATCACAAGGTAGCCACGCCTTAAAGCATATCCTGCTTTGTGGTCTATTTGACTCTAAATGGGACCATAATTTACTAAATGAACATCATGCTGCATTGAAGAAGACTTGAAACTAGCGATTGAGACCATAAACTCATGTTTACAATGTTTACTGATAGTATTAAATCAAGTGAGAAGTAGGGTCATTTTCTCATAGACTTCTATACAATCTGACTTCTTTTTGCAACCAGACGAGTCGCCCCCTGCTGGCTATTAGAGAGAATGCAAGTTTAAGGCACTTCAGCATTGGCTTCACGTTTCAGACCTGGAGGTTGCACACTGATTTAATTTGAGACGCTCAGGGTCAAGCTGTGTCTCGTGTGCATGTATGTCAACATATTATAATGAAAGTTAATAAATGGTAATGACATCATCAAAACATGGCCACTACATTTAAAGCGATTAGTTTAGTAAAATCAGCTAAATTCAGGCAATAAAAACTACTGTAAAAATGACTACACAGTACACTATATCAGCATCACCTGAACCTGCTGAGCCGGCTCATTCAAATTGCAAATGTGGCATTTTCTTGATTGTCATCATGAGCGTTGCATGCTGACAATCTTTGTTGTGTCTTGCATGCATCAGGCTATCGAAGGCTTTGCGTTGATGGTAAAGAGAACCGCGCAGACGCTGCAGTCGTTTGGGACTGAACTGGCTGAAACTGAACTCCCCAATGAAATCCAGGCCACAACCACCCTGCTGAGCACACACACCCACAAGAAAGACAAAATGAAGGTAACACCGTTGACATACACATACATTATTTCTATGTATACTAGGTATGTATATTAGATATGTATTTGGATTATACAGTATCACTCCATCTGTCTGTGTGTGTCTGTAGGAGGATCTGCTTGTGGCTCTGGGTCAGGGCAGCAGGCTGCTGGAGAGCATCAATGAGCCTGTGGTGCGAGACCCCGACCACAACATGAACCAGGATGAGCTGGAGAACCTGGCTACAGTGCAAAGGTTAGAATCACGAGAGCTGATATATCTGCAGGATGGCTACTAACAATAAGTCAAGCCTATCTTTAACCTAAAGGAACCAGTCCGATGGAAGTGATTATGTTTCTGATGTTTAACACATCTGGTTTTGACATTTCTCACAAAAAGCTCAGGTTTCCAACCATTACAGTATACATCAGCATCAACTGAAAATGACTACAATAACATCTTATTTGGTTAGCTGTTGACACTGACATAAGGTGTGACACTGTCACTATTCAGAAACTGAATATAAAGCTTGCTTTTATTATATTATCCTCAAGAGACAAGTGAATTATTAAAACAGAATGTTGAAAGAAAATGGTCATATAATTCGTTATTTTGTAATTCATCATGTTAATTGTTTATCATTTAAACCATTTATTAAAAAAATGCACCAACCATTTTCAGTTTAGAGCTTCTTAATGTGAATAGTTACTTTTCTCCATTACATATAAAAATTGAATATATTTGGTGTTTTTCAATATTAGTTAGGAAAAAGTACCAATTTTAAGACATACCTTTGTAATGTAATTATATTTATCAAGATTCAAGAGATTTATTCATCACATATACATACAAGTACAAATAGTGAAATAATGTCAAACTCCCAAGCAGTGCACAATACAAGTACACAAAATTATAAATAGCTAAGTAAACAAAATACAAGTTAAAAATATAAAATAAAATATTATTAAAATATACAAGAATGAGCAAAATATACAAAATAATAAAAAGACATACAAAATAGTAAACATATACAAGACAGTAAACCTGGTTAAAAGTGAGGTAAAAAGTGAAGTGAACAGTGAAGATAAAGTGACAACAGACATTTTGGGTGCACACTGTAGTCATTTCATAGTAAATTGAGTGTCAGCACTGGACTAAAGATTTACTGCTATCATTGTTCTTTGTTCACCGATTGATCCATGTAACAAAGATAAAGCCAGTAGAATATTTTTTGTTTGTTGTTGTTGATGGCAGGTGATTTGTTCGCAGCTCTGCCGTCAGTATAGTTGGAATAATAGTTGGCAAGGCAGTGTGCTTTGATGTCAGTCAGTGTGATATTTTAAGCAACACTGAGGGCACTGACTCCCATGTCAACAGGCATTAACTCTACATAGCATTCACACACAGAAAAGATATCCAAATACCTCAGTCAGTATCTCCACTGCATATTCTACTCTATTCATTTCTCCCTCCACTGCTGTTGGTCTACTCTACTGCCTGTTTTTTTAACAACCAATCTCCACATCCTCCTGTCCCCATCTCTTTCTCTGCTCTTTCTCTCAGACTGTTGTCTCAGCTGGACGAGACGGAAACGGCTTTCGATGAGTTCTGGGTGAGGCATCAAACCAAGCTGGAGCAGTGTCTCCAACTGCGCCACTTTGAGCACAACTACAGAGAGGTGAGCCTCTTAGCTCAGGTGAAATTGTCCTTACTAGACTGCAACAGAGGCCACATGAAACCTGAAAACTGACTGTGGTGTTTCTGCTGCAGGTGAGGGCTCTGCTGGATCAGGTGTCTGAGAAACTTGCAACCTTCTCTGAGGTGGGGATCAGCCCGGCCCACGCTGACCATATCTTCTGTGAACTCACCACCTATGAGGAGAGACTCTGTGTAAGTAATACCCAACCCCTCACAATTCAAGCTTTGTCGAACCATGGCACGTTTGTTGTTGGTGGGATGAAGCAGACCTCAGTGAGCCAGTCAGTGTTACAAAGTAATGTGATTATTATAATCATATTCATAAAATCATAATACACATGAAAGTATCCAATTCTTGAAAAAGGTCTGACTGAGTATAGTTTCATTAAAATGAAGAAAGCCAAGGCTGCACAGCCATCAAAATTTAATCAAACATTTTTTTTTTTAATCCTAATCTGGATCCAGATCTGCATCAAAATACACATTTCGGTCATGTTGATTGGCTGATGGGGGCCATGATTTTGGGATGGCACTTTAATTCTGTAATCCTGAATATTAGGGCTTTGTACAAGAAGAAATTCTGCAAAAAGTCACATAACCACGACATAATGGCTACTTAAAGGTGCAGTGTGTAGGATCTGGCGGCATCTAGCGGTGAGGTTGCAGATTGCAACTAGCTGAAACTTCTCCCATGTGCCAAGCGTGTAGGAGAACTATGGGGGCCGACGTGAAAACGTGAATGTCCCTATCTAGAGCCAGTGTTTGGTTTGTCCGTTCTGGGCTACTGTAGAAACATGCCGGCCGTCTCCGTGAAGAGGACCTGCTCCCTATGTAGATATAAACGGCTCATTCTATGGTAACGAAAACACGACAGTTCATGTTTTCAGGTGATTATACACTAAAGAAAACTTAGTTATTAATATTATATTCAATTTCTGCCAAAAGAGTGCTGCAGGGATGACGTATTTTTGTAGGCCAACCAGGCTGTTAGCATCGCCCCTCGACAAAAAGCCAATGGGATTTGTCCACTTGGTTTTGGATTATTGCAGAAAATAAGCACTGTGGCAAACAAAAGGAAGTGCTAAAATGCTAACTCATTTCTGGGTTTTAGGACTCATTCCTGCAGCACTCTATAAATCCCCCTAAATGTTACACACAGTTCCTTTAAATTTATTGTGTTGCTGTATAGCACCATCTTTGGGCAAATTGGCATCAAATTTTGCAGGATCTCAGAGTTGACATGTGCATATTTGCTCACATTTTGGTTGTTATGGACAGTGCATTCAAGAGTTATGTCAGTTTATGTCAAATATGTTATGGCTACAAAAAAATCACAACCAGTATTGGACAACTGTATGAAGTATATGTAAAAAAAAAAAAAATCAGTTTTCAGATTTCAGGTTCATCCAGGTATGAAGACTTTGGTGAAAATGTAGTTTGAAGGAATACTTAATAAGTATGACTCCGCACTGGTCCACAGGAGGTGCTGGACAGAGCCTCGTCGTTGGCCCGTGAGGGTGATGAACTGATCCAGAACTCCCACTATGCCGAGGACTCCATTCAGCCCAAATGCAGCGAGCTCAGAGCGATCAGTGAGAATGTGAGCAGCAACCTGAGGGCCAAGAAGGACCACCTCCTCAAAGCCATGGAGCTGCACCACTCTTTGGAGAGAGTAAGAACACCTCACACTCCCGCTGTAGCTGCTTTGTCTTGTTGTTGTTGTTTTGTACTGATTCTTCCTCTGCTGTCCTCCTCAGGCTTCTAAATGGGTTGATGATGGTATATACCTGCTGGCGTCTCAGCCAGTAGACAAGTGTCAATCACATGAGGGGGCGGAGTTGGCCCTGAAGGAGCTGGAGCGTTACCTGGACAACGCCACCCAGAACCAACTGACAGACCTCAGTACCATCTGGGGAGAATATGAGGCAGTGCTCAACCAGCAGTTCAGAGTAAGACGACCAAACAAAGAATAATAATAATGGCATTTTTAAACATCACTCTGTCATTGTCAAATGGATTGGAAAAACACAGTTTTGTTTCACAAAGAAGATAATATGTCTGTGTTTTATTTTTCGCTACACAGAAGAAGATGAACGTGTTGTGGAAGTAATTTTCCATTGTTCTTTTAGTTATCTGATTAGATGACATAATGAGAAACCTTCTAAACCATGGCATTATTTGTGCTGAGGAAAAAAAGCATCCAAGCTGATATTTTATACTCATAGCTATTGCTATAAATTCACTATCCCATGACACACAGTGTCAGATGTAAAAGCTGCCAATATTCTCAGCAATGCCAAAGTTTGTTTATAGTAATCCTCATAATATCTCAAAATTAAAATAAGCACATTTATGTTAATTTCAAATGACGTGCTGACGGAAAAATGACTTAAATAAGCAGCACATGTCCCGTATTGACACTCCTGATAACTTCCTGTGCATCAGGACCAAGTGGAGAAGGTTTTCCAGAAGCAGGCGTCCATGCAGGAGATGTTTGACAAGAGGAGGGTCAGCCTGAAGAAGCTAGCAACCAAACAGACCAGGCCGGTGCAGCCGGTCGCCCCCAGACCTGAAGCCTTCATCAAATCCCCTCTCAGCTCGCCCGGTCAGTCTCCCCACATCCACACCACCTGGACCACTTATTCCACACGACGCAGAGCCTTTTAGAGGCTTTTATGCTCGTCATTCTTTGCATAACCTTAATGCTATTCACATTATGTATAGCTCTTAAATGTACATTATCAGACTCTACATTTATTCCACAGCCGTTGACCTCTTGATAGAGTGGATGGATGATGTGGATCACTCTAATGGCTCAGCCTGTCAGACAACATGAAAGCTATATTTTTAGAAACATTCATTGTAGACACAAATAACCGAGAAATTATAAGTGTGGGATAAGTGCTTGTGAATTTAGAAATGTTAGTGACTTCTCAGCAGCCATAAGCATACACGCATGGGTGGCTTTTGGTCTGTGTCTTACAGTTTTAAAAGAAAACACAAAGCATCCATGAGGACTAATATTACAGTCTTTTCTAGTATCTGAGAAGATGAGCTCTAGTGAAATGTTTGTATCAACAATATATCACCAATACAATAAACACAACAACAACAACAAATAAACACAATTTAAACTTGGCAATCCTCTAACAAGAAATGAGCAAAATCCTTTATTTTGAAGGGGACATAGCATGAAAAACTCGCTTTTTGAGTCACTGAGTGAGTGATGAAGTTACACGACTGGTCGGCCGAGTCTCGGAGTTTCCTCATTGGCCGTTGCCCTTTCAAAATGAAAAGGCGGGAACAGTCCTTTATGTAAATGAGCCCATCCAGCGCGACGCGTCCAGCTCACGAAACTTGGACCAAGCTGTCAAACTAGGCGATCTAGTTCTAAAATGAAACGAGATTCAGCAGTGGCATAGGCTATTTATTGTTTGAATTGTTTTCAGAAGTAGATTTTGGTGGATTGTTTAGATGGAATAACAGAAAGTTTACAAGCAGGCCGCCATGTTTGAAACAGCAAGCAGAAAACCAGGGACCAATCAGGTGCATTCCACGATCGGGTACGTTACCGCTTGCACGGCCAGTTGAGTGGAGCAGCGTGTCCTCGACGGACCTGGTGGACATGTACCGCTGGATTTAACATTATAGACATGACCACTGACTATTTGTATAACAAAGTCTTGTTTCAGTGCTTGTTCACATACATTTGGGTATCTGGAGTGCCTACCAACCCACAAACTGTGAAATAAGACGACCCAGTCAGTTTTATGTGGGCTGCCTAGATCAGAAAAGAATGTTTTTCAACAAGCTGTTCAGTTTTGGCTCCCCTTCCTATGTCACATGCAGGCTCATGAGGTTATACCGCCCACAGCTTGAGAACTACCTTAGCAAAGGTGCACCGTATTTTTCTTGCAAGCCAATCGGAGCACACTGGGTTTTTTCAGGAGGGGGGCTTAAAGAGACAGACGCTAAAATAGAGCGTTTCAGACAGAGGGTGAATACAGGTATATTCAGACACAGTATGAGAAAAATAATGTGTTTTTTGAACATTAAAGCATGTAAACATGTTCTAGTAGAAACCCAAAATACAAGCATGATCCTGAAAAAGAGCACGATATGTCCCCTTTATTGTCTGTTTCGTCATCATCATTCAGCATTATTCAAGGTAAACACAGTGCCAGCATCAATCAACAGCATCAAAAGGAGAAATAATCACTATGTACTAGGTCTATTACGTTCAGATAGTTTTTAATAAAACAAAAAGTTGCAATCATTTCTTAATTCACTTTTACCTGTTTCATCACTCATATGTTCTAATTCTAGTGTATTTACAACAAAGTTAAAATTTAAATACTTGAGATTGAGCCAAAAGTGCTAAAATATATGGTATTCAAAATCTCTGAATACAGCCTATATGTTTACTACCAAGCATGTGATGCCTCAAATATTATTATTATTATAATGGCCAACCAAAACTTGGCGTAGATAATCTACTACTGATGTCTGTAGATGGATGCAACATTTAGTTATTTCCCTACATTTATTCTGACTGTTTCTTTTGTCTCCTTCCACAGCACACAGAGCACAGCAGGAGAAGAAGTGCTCAGAGACCGACTCCGGGAACCACTGTGAGAAAGTGAGTGGGGTATTGTCATGATTCTGTTTGTGTCTACTCGCTGTCTGTCTCTAAAGTTTGTATTGTCTGTCGCTTATCATGGTGACCCGATGTTTTATTTTTTTCCCCAGGGAAACGACCAACTGCAGAACGAAGACGGTAACAGCAGACATGCCTCGCTGTCAGAGGAGGAGGAGAACCTGGCGGTGCTCAGGAGGTGAGGGATCAGCCGTCGCTCTTTCATCTGTAATCAAATTACACAGCAGATGGACTGTGTGAAAACGGTTACATCATTATCTACAGACCTGTGCATCTATCTTTTCTTCATCCGTCATTTGATCTCTTTTTTTTTTTTTTTTTGCCTTTCTATTCATCTCACTATTCTCTCCTTGTCTGCAGGCACGTTATGAACGAGCTGCTGGAAACCGAGAGAGCTTACGTGGAGGAGCTGCTCTGTGTATTACAGGTGTTTATTCACTCCACCAAATGTTTATTCTTCTCTGTCTTTTACTTTTGTCTAGAATTTCACGTTTTGTTTTTCTGTGTGTTACAGGGATATGCCGCTGAGATGGATAACGCAGCGATGGCTCACCTCATCCCCGCTCCTTTGCAGAACAAAAAGGAGATTCTGTTTGGCAACATGCTGGAAATCTACCACTTCCACAAGAGGTGACGGAGCGCCATCTGCCTGTCATTGATGATACTGACATGTATTTAGTAGGGCTGCAGTTTGCCATGTTATGATTTGAGCATTTTTTTTTTATGTTAAATGCAGTACCTGTGAGGGTTTCTGGACAATATTTGTTATTGTTTGGTGTAGGTAATTGATTTCCAATAATAAATATATACATACATTTGCATAAAGCAATCATATTTTACCACTCCCATGTT
Source organism: Sebastolobus alascanus (assembly GCA_916701645.2). Classification (NCBI taxonomy): domain Eukaryota; kingdom Metazoa; phylum Chordata; class Actinopteri; order Perciformes; family Sebastidae; genus Sebastolobus; species Sebastolobus alascanus. The sequence goes on from CAKAOJ020000059.1 coordinate 4,842,292, forward strand.
GATAAGAGTATTAAATACTTGACAAATCTCCCTCAAAGGTACATTTTGAACAGATAAAAAATTTGCGATTTATCGTTATTAAATATTTTAATCGATTGACAGCCCTAGTATTTAACCAACAAAGCTGATAGGCATTTTATTCAATTATCTTATTATTATTTTTTTCTCTCATTCTTCATCATCTTTGCTTTTTCATCATTAACACGATTTTGTGGTTTCCAGGACGTTTCTGAGGGAGTTGGAGCAGTACACCGACTGCCCAGAGTTGGTTGGGAGGTGTTTTATAGAGAGGGTGAGTGAATTATGAGATTTTCAGCGCAGAGCTGTGAATCCAACTGTGCTGATGAAGAGGTTTCTTGAATACAAGTTGTTTTCCCTGCCGTCCTCTAGATGACGGACCTGCAGATTTATGAGAAGTACTGTCACAACAAGCCTCGCTCTGAAAGCCTGTGGAGGCAGTGCTCAGACTGCGCCTTCTTCCAGGTGAACACCGTCAGCACCGTCACGTTTTTAAGTAAATATTTGTTTTTGTCTTATTTGACATAATTCTTTTCTTTTTTTTTAATTTCCAATCAGGAGTGTCAGAAAAAGCTGGAGCATAAACTGGGCTTAGACTCCTATCTGCTGAAGCCTGTTCAGAGGATTACCAAATATCAGCTGCTACTGAAGGTATGATAGTATCTGTTGTCTTTTCAGTGGGATTTCTCCCTCTCTTCAGTCGTCGCTGAGCTGCATGCTTTATTGTGTTTCCGACTACAGGAAATGCTGAAGTACAGCAAGAGCTGTGAGGGGGCCGATGACCTGCAGGAGGCGCTGACCTCCATCTTGGGCATCCTCAAGGCTGTCAATGACTCCATGCACCTCATCGCCATTACAGGATATGAGGTGAGACGTTAAACAATCACAGAACACGTGCTTTAAATAGGTCACTGACACAAGATGGAAGACAGAGACATGCTGAGAGTCGCGTTTCAATATGATGTTGTGCAAAAGCCACACTTGACTATGTTTACGTGCACACTAATATTCCACCATTATACTAAATTTGACAATATTTCGAATTTGATACGGGTCATGTAAACAGCATATTTCTGTTTGGATATTAGACCTTATTCTGATTGGAGCATTTTATGATTAAGACGTGTGGGATAAGTCGATATTATTCAGGTTTTAGGAGCGTTCTTTGGACATGTATACAGCGCATACGGAATATGCGTCTCAAATTGGGGTTTTTACGGCAAGTTTCCCTTTTTATGGCCAACTCTGTGCGCTGTACACAAACAACTAGCCGATGCATACCCAAAGGAAAGGCCCACATTTCTGGTCAGAAGGAGAAACACACCTACTTTTAAAAATAATGAAAGAGTTGAATATCAACAGGTTTTTGGATATGCGCAAATATCACAAAGGTGGTTGAAGGAATGAAAGAGCCGGGGGAGAGGCTGTTTTTGCGGAGTCGAACTAGTCTGACACTGGTTACGTTAATTAGAGTATGCATGGCTGCATGTAAAACGGGAATATTAGTAGAATATTCATTTTCATTAGCCATGTAAACAGCTTAGTAGGAATATTGTCTTTTTCAGAATAAGGCCAAAAAACTGAATATTTTTTGTGCATGTAAACGTAGGCACTGATCTGTGGTGAAGTGTCATGTTCTGGCATTGCACCAAAATTTCTTGCATGGTTGACTCTGTGATTTAAAGAAGGAAAAGACCAACAAAGAAGGGGGGGGGGGGACAAAAACACAGGTCAAACATTAATTAAAAAACAAGAGTGCAAATAAATACATAAAAATGCAAAATTAAGAAAACTTATTTGATTTCATGTATAAAGAATGACATACAACATGTACAGTACAGGTGAAATCAAGTGAGCATATCTACTGGCTCACTGCAGGTCAGAATACAGACACACAAGATGAACACTGGATATAACACAGAGCACAGAATAGACAGGAAACGGAAGCATTGAATGAAACAGAAACTAAGTTGTTTAAATATCACATGATGACCCCTGTACAGCATTTTAGAACGGAAAGAGCAGTGTGCGGCCGATCGGCTCCATCTTACAGCGTCTTTATCTCTTTCTTCTCTCAGGGTAATATGAGTGAGCTCGGTAAGCTGCTGATGCAGGGGTCATTCAGCGTGTGGACGGAGCACAAGAAAGGTCACGCCAAGGTCAAGGACCTGGCCCGTTTCAAGCCCATGCAGAGGCACCTCTTCCTCCACGAGAAGGCCCTGCTCTTCTGCAAGAGGAGGGAGGAGAACGGGGAAGGCTACGAGAAAGCTCCCTCGTACAGCTTCAAACAGTCTCTGAGTGTGAGCACCTCCTACGGTTTCGTTTGTCTCTTATACTGCCATCTATTTGTATTTATAAAACATTTTTAACTTGATATCTTTTTTTAACAGATGAGTGCTGTCGGCATTACTGAGAATGCTAAGGGAGACAACAAGAAGTTTGAAATCTGGTGCAACTCCAGAGAAGAGGTCTATATCGTTCAGGTACGTTAACACATTAAGATTAAGTGTTGATATTCTACATTTTTTCTAATGGTCAACAAATCCCATGATGTTGATTCGACTAATAAGTAGGGCTGTGCAATTAATTGAATTTCAATTAAAATTGCTTCCACAAGATAATCGACATAAAACAATTATTGTGCCGCATTCCATTTCACAATGGTGCTCTCGTTTTGTCCTGTGTTATAAATCCGGCGCACCCCTTTCCTTTACAGCGGTGCGCTTTCGCCGTCTTGAACCACAGACCCCATCTTGTTTACCATGCTGTGTCGGTGTGACTTTTTTTTTGCTCTGTCATCACCATTTATATCTATACAACCAATGTGTCTATGATTAAATTGTTTACAATAGCACAAAGTTCTCCATAGATATAGCCTCTTAATTTTGCACTAAAAAGTGCACCAGATTGATGGATTTAACTTTAAAATGTAGGCTACAAAATTTTCTTTCTAAATGTATGATGATTCCAAAGTCAATGAGTAATCGTGTTAAATAATCGTGATCTCAATATTGACCAAAATAATGATGATTACGATTTTTACCGTAATCGATCAGCCCTACTAATAATTAGCCCTACTAATTAATCTTTGTAGCCAAAGCCTAATTCCTCTGTGCCATAGAGCTCAGTCAATTCCTCATCTACATCCTGGTGCCGTAAATTCTCACTTGCACTTATTAAAATGAGGCTGAGAAATAAGACAACAAATGCAAAATGTATAGTTGTTTTAGTAATGTTTGCTAAAACAACAGTACATTTTAAGTGCCCAGCTGTTTTTAGTAAATTATTGAGCCTTTAAAAAAAATAAATGAACTTGGCACTGACAGGGTAGGGAATGTGGAAAGTTTTGAGAGACGGACTAACACATTGCTGGTTTTGTTGACAATTAGAAAAATAATACCTCCAGGTAACAGTGGTAAGCACAATACAGTTTACACTGAGCTTTTTAATATTTGTTTTACCGTCTTATTTCAGGCGCCAACGGCTGAAGTAAAAACCACTTGGTTAAATGAGATCAGGAAGGTTCTGACAACGCAGCTGGAAGCGTGCAGAGGTACAGAGAGAGGATGTACTCGAAAACCTGTTTCTAAATGTAATGTTCACACTGATATCCACGTTTATTATCATTTATTTTAATATTATTACCAGTAATTATTACGAAAGAAAAATCTTTGCAAAATGTTCCATCATCATCATCATTTTGAAGGGGTCGTTCTCCCTCTCTGTGTTTCAAAAGCCAGCCAGCAGAGGGCACCAGACCAGGTTTTCCAGTTCCCTCCTGTGCCCAGTGGAGCAGTAAGTCTCAGGTGAGTCTGTACTCCCCACCTCATTTTATTCTCTCTCACAATTTAAACGTGCAGTTTGATTGAAATGAATCTGTCGATAATCAGAAGCATATTTTTTCCGGAGACTGTTGAAAGTTCTTATGTTCCACTTTTGTCCACCCGCAGTCCATTCAAGTCCGGTCAGAAGAGCATTAAGAGGGGAGAGGAGAAGAAAGCTGAGCCCTGCAGCCCTGATGCCAACTCCTCTTCTTCACCAAAGCCAACAGGAAAAGGTGAGTACAGAGACTAAGAATCATCCAATAAGACAAATGAAACCCTTGTGTTTTTTGAACAAATCTGCCTTTAGCATTTGGGCATGTATTGTACAAACTACACTTTTTGTGTACCTCCTTGTGATCTTAACGTCTGTCTTTTCCACTGAATCATATAACTTCCTCCCCCTTAATTCCTTCCCTTTCTTCCTCTATACTTGCTGCTTAACTTACCCTCTTCCTTCTTTCTTCCTTCTTTTTGCCCGTCCCGTCTTATTCTCTGGGTCAGATGAGGCTGTGACAAGTCCGACCTCAGACAGAGCTGCTGTGGCTAAAAAGCGCTTTACTTTACAGGGCTTCAGTAACCTCAAAGCTCAGAAAGGTAAACTGCAGGCCATTCAGTCAATTTCATATCCAACATATCACATCATCTTCTGCATTTGTGAAATGATTTCCCTTCAGTTAAAGTCTAAAGAATTTTTCGAGTCATTTATAGAATAGACATTTTGGAAATACGCTTACTTGCTTTCTTTCCGAGAGTTAGATGAGAAGTTAGATACCGCTCTCGTGTCTGTATGGTGACGACAAGTTACTGAAAAGTCAGTTACTGATCTCAGCCAAGAAATAGTCCGGCTCATACCTGCCCGTAAGACAGGTATGAGCAATTTGTTGTTTTTACACTTTTTGTACGGATTAAACAAACCAGATATAACGTGTTAGCTGGTGAGCCTTGGCTGTGGTGGTAGGCAGATTTTGTTAACTTTTGATGGAGCCTGGCCAGCTGTTTCCCCCTGTTTCCAGTCAGTACAGACATAAAAGTAGTATCGATCTTCTCATCTAACTTAAGAAAAGTAGGTTAATCAAAGTCTCTGAAGGAAATAAATAAATAAAGATGCAATATACTTATGTCTTATGCAATGTCTTATGCAATAAGACATTTGGTCAGTGGGTCAAATACTGCATGCTTCCCTCCACAGAGCCCTCAGCTACCGATGATAAAAGTTTTACATTACCATCCATGATGATCTTCCTGTCACCAGGTATCACACAGCTCTAGACCCTGATTTCATTCAATCCGGCACAATGCCTTTTTCACAGCTTTGACTTGTCATAATAGGAAAAGCACAGGTGTTACTACTAATATTAACAATGGCTCCGTTTTATTCAAGTGTCCCAGTAAGTCGTGACAGTGAGCCAGCATGCACAACACCACCACCTTGAAAATGAAGCATCATATATTTAATTATTTACACCTGTGCTTTTCCTACTGTAACATGTTCAAATGTCTTCTCTGAAAAAGGCCTATGTTGCTGATTGTGTTGTGATCACAAGTATCACAACATTGAGCTGCATTTTGCAGGTGCTCTCCTTATTAGATTTAGTTTTCTACCTCTGTTTTAGTCGTCTTTCTGCAACCTTTCTGATCCAGCTGTTAGTTTACCCTACGTGTGCGTCATTTTAGTCAGAGATGAAAATGTGCTGTTAACCATGTGAGACGTTTGTGCTTTTCTCATTGACCTTTGCCTTTTGAATGTCAATATTTTGGTCGTGATTTCTTTTCTTGCCTCAACAACCGTCCTTGTCCCTCCCTTTTCTTCTTTGACGGCAGGATCTCCCACGAGCCCCGATCACAAGACGAAACGCCAGAGCGATCCCACGCCATTCGGCTTCAAAGGTAGTTAGTCTGTCCAACAATGACTGCATACTCTCCCTGTCTGGTTTCACAAGTCTCTAGAGCTGCTGGCCGCAGGGTGAGTGAGCTGTGTTTCTATTGCCTCCTGTCCCTCAGATGCAGGTCCTCCCCCTCTCCACCTGAGCAGGGCCGGGTGGTTCAGCACTCCTAGTCTCTTACAGACAAAGTGGAGAGGTACACTGCGTTGGGCCCACTGTTTCACTACTAGAAACCCTTTATAGACTCTTTCTCAGTTTTTGCTTTGCCGCCCCACATCTCCACGAAAATCGTAGAAATACACACCGATGTGGAGTAATTTCTGCCTGCCACTTTTCCTTTGTTTGAGTCACAGTTTAAAATATGGACGTGCATGCCCGTCTCCGCGGTCTTAGAGCTGATTGTGTCATGCTGGGATTCCTGGGATTCTCTGTTCAGAAGAGCTTTTTGTGTTTCTTCCTCTCACTCTTTCACACTTTGTAGATCTCTCACTGCAGGCCACGCACATGTTTGACAGCAGCTGGAGATGAGCCTAGCCGTAAAACTAAACACCTGCTGTGTATCCCTCCTCCCCTCAGGCTGGAACAAGACTTCCCTGTCGCTGGATGCTTCGGAGGAGCATGACGGCTATTCCAGTGCTGAGGATCCAATTAACTCTGACCCAGAGGACGACAACGGGAAGAAGCTGGTGAGTCACTGTGTGTAACCTGCCTGTACCTGTATTCATCACGTTGTGGGGACAAATTATCTGTTTACACAGTCAAATTATTGGGACTTGCCTCCCATTGTCAAATGAGAGGCTGAACCCCACAAGCTAAACCTGCTGTCTTGTTTAGGGTAAGGTTGGGGTTAGGCATTAAATCTCAGGGAATAAATATGTCCTCCAAAGGAATAAAACAAGTGGGTCTTTGGCCTAATACCAAAGAGTATAGCAGCAAAGAGATGAAACTCGGGTATGTTTTTTTTTTTTGACAACAGCCGTTGCCACCATTTTGGACTAAAAACGCTTATTATATTTATAATATTTTATTGTTTAACACAGGCCATTTGGGTAGAATATGACAATAGAATAGAAATAATTTTGTTTTACTTTTGTACGGCACTTTTTAGGCGGATGTTTTACTGGTGTCCGGTAGTCACTTTCAGTCCAAAAATGGCCGAAGCGTACAGTAGCTCTGCTGCTGGGTGCTGTTGTTGCAATGGAACGAACAATTGACTTTCACTTCTTAGCAATATGTTCTTTGCTATTACTGTATTACGACTTTATCAACATTTCTAATTTCTCAATTATATATTTCTTTCAACTATGGCAGATAATTGGAGTAAACTGCATGTAATGTACCACAAATTACATTCTTCATAGCTAACTTTACAGTTTTAATAAATATTGGTGTTTCATTTACATTTTCTTACAGCAGCAGTCATTTTTTGGCAGCTTAGGGGCAGCAGAACATCAGCACAACATTAGCATAATATTATCACCTTATCAAGTCGTTGTTTCAAACATGTCAGTAAACAAACTGTTGCCTATTTACACTTCAAGCAGACACAGATCAACATTAGGAGTTATTAAGAGTTGCGTTTCTGGTAGGGCTGGGCGTTAAGGAGAAATTCAAATATCAGGATTTGTTTGACCAAACGCCTCAATATCAATATTGCGACAATATTGTAGGGTTGACCTTTGGTGCTTTCACTAAATATTTACACAATGACATTTTTTATAAATAATCATCAGTAATGTGGACATAATGACTAAGTGGCTTAAGGCAAATAATAGAACTGCTAGAACAGTCTGATAAGTTCAGCACTTTACTGTAATGCATTATTTAAAACCAGGAAAAGACAACACTTATGTCATATTACAATATCCAAAATCTAAGATGATATCTAGTCTAGTCTATATCGATATAATATCGGTATATTGCCCAGCCAGTCAGGTTTGACCTCCACCAACTCCTGAAGGAAATAACTGTTTCTTTAGCTGCTAAATGCTCCACTATGTTCACCAGCTAGTTGCTAACTGTCTAAAGATATTAACTAGTGCGGCTGTTAAAGTTGACACATGTTGATTGGTTTGTCCATTCATATCACAAAACTATCATAATGTTATGTTACTGTTACTATGTTAATGTAACTCTTGATTTGTGTTGACTCGTGTAAGTTCTGGCAAAGTGCTGATTTTCTCTTTTCCGTTTCCTTATCTCGACTTTGAACAGTGTGTTGGCAAATATACGGTGATAGCCGACTATGAGCAGGACGGCGCTCAAGAGCTCTCGGTGAAGAGCGGAGACATGGTGAAGCTGGTCAAGGAGGGGGATGACGGACAGTGGTGAGAATACAGCCTTACCGTTGCCTATGAGAAATAAAAATAATATCATAGCAGCGCTGTTATAACAGTGAGTTTGTGTGTGTGTGTGTGTGTGTGTGTGTGTGTGTGTGTGTGTGTGATCATGCAGGTTGGTACGTAACCTGAGCAGCTCTAAGGAGGGCTTGATCGCAGCTGCTAATCTCATCACGCTCATCGGAAAGTCCAAGTCTTGCCAGTCTCTCACCAGCTCAGGTATTCAAACAAAAAAACCCAAATAACGTGTGTGACTCATGAACAGATAGGTGTTAAGCAAGCATACTACATCTGACATTAATCCTCAATATATGTGTGTGTGTGTGTGTGTTTCTACCAGAGGGCAGTGGCTCTGGAAACATCAGCACGTCGTCGAGCTGCAGTGAGACCTACACAAGCTTCTCTGACATCAAACCCTGAACTCAGCACTTCCTCCATCACCAATCTGCCCTCGCGAACGCTAGCATCATGTGGCTCTCTGTGCGGTATTGCCAACATCGGTACCCTTAAGAATTTTGTCAGGTTTCCACAGAAAGCTGTATTTTTTCATTTTTTAAAAATCATGCACATTGCACCATTTATTAAGATAATACGTTCTTCATGTGCACACGTTCTAGACTTGACTGTGGTGCAATTGCGCTGTGAAGATACTGGATAGATAAATACATCACAGACAGTAATTTCACAGTATAGTAAAGTGATCTTCCTCTCGTCATGCACTCGTCTGTATATTTTTTTTTTACGAAGAACAGAGGATCCCCGTGTTTATAATGTAATAGATGTATGAATGGGCCAGCGGGACTGATCTCAGTTAATGCATCTATTTGTGTTCACATTAAAAGTGGAGAAAGATTAGTGATTATATGTGGATGAAAGTTGTCTATGTGTTCATCTGCAGTAATTCACCCAGGCAGGAGTTTATAATTCCACTGTTACTGTAAATACAACGGAGGGAGATAGATAAACGCATACAGCTTGTTTAGCTTGAATGAATTTTTTTTTGAGAGTCTAATCACCCCCGTGCTCTGCTTTTCCCTTTACATGTCTTTATTTATTTGTAAGAAACGAAAAAGCCCACATATATTTAGTCACTTTTTACTCTCTTCCTGTCTTGTCGTTTATCTCTCTGTTGTCATTAGAAACCTGTTCTGCCACCAGCTGCCCAGACTTTGTGTATGAGCTTTTTATCTTTTGGGGTCTCTGACGGCCTCATGCTCTAACTCTGTGAGTTTTCACGTACGCTACAGTTTAAAAATGTTTCTCCGTGTGAATAATCAGAGATCGCTGTACAGTATAGCGCTAACTTATTCCCCGTGGAGGGATCATGTTCTGAATGTAGATATTGTTCATTAATATCCGTCTGTCATTGAAATGTTTGTAATTTGAGATGCTATATTGTACATTAAGTATGGTGACGTCACTACTTTGTGACTCTTTTTTTTTTACATAAATGACTTGTGATAATTCAGTCATTGTCTCCTCTTTTTTTCTATAGATGAAGGCTTGATAACCGATTGCACTGCGAGGTACTCTTACTCTTACTCTTGCACTGGTGAAATGTAACTAAGTACATTTACTCAAATACTATACTTAAATACAGATTTGGAAGAGAGTCTTTTCTTTTCATTCTACTTCTACTCCACTACATTTCAAAGGGGAATATTGTACTTTTTACTCCTACATTTATTTGATAACTTTAGTTACTTTACAAATTGAGATTTGTGCATACAAAACCTATGAAGAGCATATTATAAATATTTAAAAATAATAATAATACATCCACAGAGCTTTTAGAAAGGTGCCAAATAAAAGTATGGCTTTTCCTCAAAGAAACATATTATGATTGCTAATTAGTCATTAAAAAAGATTTGACTGGTCTAAAATGAATGTTTTGTTTATGTCTGCGGAAGATATCTGTCGTCCGGTTCCCACTTCTAACAAGGCTTGTGAGCCAAAAGTAAAACAGTGTTGGTATCATGTAGTATCTCTGTTTCGTCAGCCATCAAGTTGCCAGTTAGTATGGAAAAAATGGATAGGTTTGACACTTGTGTCTTCGTCAGGCTGCAGAATAAGTAAATATTATCAATTATAACATTAAATATGTCTTGTTATAAAATTAAACTACCCAACAGTATATACAGGTAGAGCTGAAATGATTAGTCAATTAATCAGTTAGTCGACTGACAGAAAATTATTATTTTTTTTTTTATCGTTGTTTAAGTCACTTTTAATGCAAAGATGCCAAACATATTATGGTTACAGCTTCTCAAATGTGAGGATTTGCCGCTTTTCCTTTTACTTATTTTAATTTATTTTTAATCATTTTTAAGTTTTGGTTGGACAAAACCAGGTGAAGATGTCACTGTGGGCTATGAGAACTTGTGACATTTCTCACTATTTTCAGAATTTTTACAAACCAGCAGATTAATCCATAATGAAAAAAATCATTAGTTGCAGTCCTGTACAAAATAATTAAACATTACTGTACTTCCATCTCAACCAACCTCAATCCTTTAATACATGAGTAATAATAATTTAATTTTATAATATCTTATAGCATAACACTCACAGGAGCTATTTTTCTCCATTGAGTAATTCTACTTTTGATACTTTTAAGTACATTTTTCAGATTATACTTACATAATTTCACTTGTAGCAGAGTATTTCTACAGTGTGGTATTTGTTAAAAGTCCCTAGAAAGAGATCATGTGACCACACCTGAGGCAGGGAGGATAAAACAAACACTCCGCCCCCCTCAGGTGAAATCACTTCCACTCAATCAGGGGCCATATATGCTGCCTTCCTCCCTTTGTTCTTGTTCTTTGACCTCAGACATGATGTGTGCGTCCTGTGAGTACTCCTTTAATGCTTTGCTTTTCCTTATTACTGCACAATATCTGTTGAGATGGTTTGATTGGCTAGTTTTGTTGTTACAGAGCTAAAACACATACAGAGGCAAAGAAATAAATAATAAGAAATCTGCCCCTGGAAATAAAATGCATTAACGTGCTGACTGCTTCTCATTCTGTTGCTCGTATCATTAAGTCAAGTCTATTCCTGTCCAACAGTATAAGTACTGCTTTTACTCTGAATACCTCCTTCACCACTGATTCTTGTCTCTTTATCGCTCTTTATAGCATAATGCTGATCCCTTTTTCTATGGCTAAAGAAGTAAATAGTGCATTTCTGAAACATATGGAGCATTAGTGGGTGCAGATATCACACACAAAGGTAGACAAGGCCTCAGATAGCTTGAGGGGAAAAGCCCTTTGCACCAGAAATGAAAGTGAAACTGTGCAACTGGGTTGCCAAGTTTGTCAAAATCCCACCATTTACGCTTAAATCCGATTTGTTTAGACCATACAGTATACATTGCAGTAAAAAATGAATTATGAATGTTGGAGCTCCAGTTGCCAGGAATCCTAAAAATAGTTTATAAAGCCAAATCATGTCACTAAAGCAAGACAAATCTCAACAACCGAACAAAGCTTTATGACTTCAGCGATGAAAACTTTCTGTGGGAGACAATGATTACAGAATTAATAAACCTGTTTGTGTTAGACTTAAATTAATATACATTTTACAATAAAGCTGAAAGATTTTATCATTTTGATGTTGGAATAAAAACAAGATGTCAAAATGTGCATTTGGTTCATTACCAACATTACAGAGGGCAGCTGTTTAATGTTTTGTTGATCTGAATTTGAACTATAAAATAAAATGTATGTAGGATCAGTGAAGGCTGTGTTTTCCTTATCATATAAACACACTATACTATTTTTGGAACAATAATTTACCATCTTCATGGCCATATCTCTACCAGTGAGGACACCAAAGTCACGTCCATAGTTGCCTAATATTTTTGAAGATCATGAGCGCTTATAATTAATTACACACACAGTATTATACATATTTATTTGTTGTTTTTAAGGCTGATTCTCATAAGCCTACTATGTGTGGCTAAATCTGACTGTTTTTGGGGCCAAAAATTAAATAAATTAAAATTAAATAAATTTAAGTATTTCATTAATGTCTTCAGATCCTAATTGAACAGCTAAAGGATTAAATTAAATTCACAATCTCAGTATTAAACTAAAATTCTGGCTACAGTTCTGATTACCTTGTGGGGAAAATATAATACAAAATTCCCAACCTTTGGGATTTTGGGAGGTCGGGGGATATTTAGGAAACAACCTGGCAACCTGGCAACCAAAGAAATGGGCGGCGAAATAAACGTCAGGAAGTAGTTAGTGGGTGTGTTTGCATATTAAAGCCACTACAGCAGCTCTGTGCTGTAACCTCGCCAGAACTTAATTAAACCAAACTTTATTTTAGTCAAACAAAGAGTTTATCTGACAATAGTCGACAGAAATGGACGACGGTGACAAAGTGTCCTGCGTACTTTGTCAACTGTCCGAAGAGACGAAGATAACCGGAGCGTTATCGACTAAAGATGAAGTCACGGCTCACGAAAATTGTTTGGTAAATATTTGATTTATCATCACTTCTAACGAGCGAGTTGACGTTAGCAGGTGAGCTAAAGTTAGCAAGCTACGTTACGTTACGTTACGTTACGTTCCGGGTTGGTTGAAAAACGAGCTTTAAAGTGGCAGTAGGCAACAATTTTTTGACATAATTTGGCAAAAATTCCATAATAACCTTTCAGCATATTGTAATTCAAGTGGTCTGAGAGAAAACTAGACTTCTGCTCCTCATCATGGCTCTGTTTTCAGGCTTTAGAAAATCTAGCCCGTGACGGTAGATTTTGAGCGTTCCTATTGGCTGTGCTACGGTCACGTGACCAGAACTTTGCTTCCTTCAACAGATTTTACAATGGCGGCTGCCTCACAAACTTTCTCATTTTACAGCTAAATAGTAACTCCAAGATGATTCTGAAAACATTTTAGGCGAGAAATAGGAATTACAGTAACAGAATATTGATTCATATTTGATCAGCGCTGCCTAGTTTGACCGTTTGGTCTGAGTTCGCGAGTGATTGACAGCCGGCTCTCATAGACGGCAGCTGGACAGCGGACCTTGTTTTCCTCCGGTAAGTGTAATCCTTCAGATGCCGTTAGGAGCACCGGAGGACACAGTAGGACACAGAGGAACAGGATTTTTTTCAGGTTACCTGTTTCATGTACTACTGTCACGATATAGCGGCCGTTTTCTAAAAATAACTTTTTTAAATAATATTTGCGCCAATATCGCCTACTGCAGCTTTAATGAGGAGACCCTCCTCCTCATGCTAAAAGAGACACAGTTTAACATCTAACGTTACCTCTGAAGAGATGGAGACAGCTTAGAGAACAGAAACTCCAGTAGAAACTGCATGCAAAGTGTGGAGCTCCGTCATTCATACTTAGCTGATGAAAAGATGTGCTAATGATGATGAAGGAGGCACATTTTTTTACATTCAGAGGGGATTTCTTTTGTCATTGGCAATGACATTTCTCATGCTCCCTCTAACAGTCTTACTACAATATGTTTAAAAATAAAATCACACAAGTAAGGTAAAATGAGGTAATGAGAATCTAAGAAGTCTAAACGTGACAGTGCAGAAGTTAAATATGAATAAAATACAGCATAATCAAAATAAAATTGAATATAACAAATGTAAATATAATAATGTGGTAGACAAAAATTATTTATTATTGCAAAAAAGTTCAAGTTCTTTCAGATTGCGAGGGGATCTCCTGTGTACAGCTCTCTTTAGGTCATTAAACACGGTGTCGATTGTTTTAAGCGACAATAGCCTTTTCTCAGGTTCCTGCTTCTCAGATAGATATTTTTCAGGTTTTCTTCGTCTACCATGGTAGCAAACTGAATATCTTTGGGTTTTGGACTGTTGGTCGGACTGTAGATGTCCTCCTGGGAACTTGTGATGTGCATTGTTCACTTTTTGCTGACATTTTATAGACCAAATAATTAATTAATTAAGAAAATAATCAGCATGAATGAATCATGAATGACACTTTCTAAATTACATACTACATATTTTGGGCATTTCTGTGCACTGCAGTTTCCTGTTACATATCAGCTGGCTTCGTTTTTCAACTGAGGTTTACTCCTGCTCCTACAGTGAAACACTCGAATGTGTATCTTTGAATTACACTGTGTCCAAGACGTTTTGTCCTCACTCATCTTCTTCAACCTCTCTTTTTTTTCCAGTTATTTTCCTCTGGTCTGTTTTGCCGGAATTCTCCACAGTTTGACGATCTGTTTGGTTTCTCTGTGGAGGATGTGTTGAGTGAGGTGAAACGAGGAAGCAAACTGGTAAAGATTACTGATCATTTTTCAGATGTGAATATGCCTAATCCATTGATAGTGTGCTGGTGAAAGCTATTTTTAGTTGTGTTAACTCATTTGTTTGCATTAGTTTTGTAACAAATGTAAAAAGAAGGGTGCCACTGCTGGGTGTGAAATCAAACGCTGCAAGAGGTCCTACCACTACCCGTGTGCTGTTCAAGAGAGAGCTAAGACTGTTGAGGATGCACACCAGGGGAAATATGGGTAAATCCAACATGACTGTTTGCCTGTATGTCTAGAAAACGTTTTTATGTACTGAAACACCCTGTACTTTTGTGTTTTTATCCTGCAGGCTGTACTGCTTCCATCACTATCCACAAACACAGGGTAGGTGTGAATTTTTTACCTTCTTCCTGTAAACACTTTTTTTCAGTGTATGACATATTATGTATTGAGTTTTTCTTTTCCAGAAAACAACGGCTCCATAAACGGACGTCCCTCTTCCTTCACAAAGCCCAGAACTTCCAAAAATCCCGGTGAAGCTGGATCATCTAAGGTTTGATTGATGGAACTATTTTACTACATAGACTTATGGCAAATCCATCTTAAAAAAGGGTCAGTAATTTACTAAAAGAGTTGGGCACTGTAGCTTTCAGCAAACGTCACTCAAGCAGGAGGAAACAGTGCATCTGTTGGGGACTATTTTTAGAGGCGGATTAATACACACTTTGTGCCCTAGTGAGATTTTACGGCAGCAGGATGGTGTATGTGGGACTCAGAATAAACTACAGTGGCTAATGTCTTTATGATGCAGTGATGTGATGATTATAGGATTGATCAATACTAGGGCTGTCAAAGTTAACCTTGCACTAAATTTTGGCGAGGAAAAACTGTTGTGGCCATTTTCAAAGGGGTCCCTTGACCTCTTACCTCAAGACATGTGAGTGAAAATGGGTTCTATGGGTACCCACGAGTCTCCCCTTTAAAGACATGCCCACTTTATGATAATCACATACAGTTAGAGGCAAGTCATAGTCAAGTCAGCACACTGACACACCGACAGCTGCTGTTGCCTGTTGGGCTGCAGTTTGCCATGTTATGGTTCAAGCATATTTTTTGATGCAACATGTAATATGAGTAAGAGTATTAAATACTTGACAAATCTCCCTTTAAGGTACATTTTGAACAGATTAAAAATGTGCGATTAATTTGCGATTAATCGCGACTAACTATGGACAATCCTGTGATTAATTGATTGACAGCCCCGATCAATACAGAACAATTCTTTTCATTTCTCTATTTATTTCTAGAAGTAAATGGCAATTTGTTGAAATCTCCAAAGACACAGGAGGGTAATGGCTCCTGGCCCCAAACTTTGTTTAGCAAGTAATGATATCCATTTTTATTTTCATGAGGTATATTGCCTTACCTGTGAGAAGACGGAGGGAAATATCCGCTTGGAAAGTTTGTATTATAGCGTTCTTATGTAAGTACTGTATTTTGACATTTTGCAAACATCTTTCATTATAAACATTTATATAAACATCAATATCTAATCACATGTAACAACCAGGCATGTGTGTTTTTAGGTTATATTGTGACAAACATGCTCCTTCATCACATAAGAGGAACGCCAGCGGTAAGTCCTGCTCAGAGCGCACGTTTGTCACATGTTTTTCTTCTTAATATTACAGATACAGCAATGTCTTCTGTCTTGACAGGTGATTCTACAACAGCCGGACGACCGTCTGTGTACAGCAGTGACTCCAACTCACCCAGCAGTGCGACGGGTTCATTTTCCAAGGTACACACATTATTCACAGTCACTTTAAATAAAGCTTTTTAATGCCATTTCATTTTTTTTCAAAATGATTCAGCGATTTTAATCATTCTGCTTTTGCTTTTGAAACAGAAACGGTTGAGTATCAGAGACAAGTAAGTGTCGCTGTTCTTTAGGTTTTTAGCTTTTTTTCCCTTTTTTTTTGAAACGTTTGTGTAATGTTAGTAGCATCTCATGCTTTTAGCCATTATTATTTGTATGACAAATATATTATAATGCTCTTCTGGCACCTAATACCTTCTGCTCGCAATTCAAAATGGTTCTTGCACACCATAAAGTTTTAGTGACGGGTGTGTAGGATCAAAAACTCTTGCCTCTCGGAAAGGAAACAAAGAATCCTGCACACTGTTTTGTACTCACTTTTGGTCCTCAGACCTTTATCAGGCACAAAACAGTCCCATATTACACTGTATACCCTGTAGTCTTCAAAAGGTTGAAAATGTGAATGGAATATATATATTTATTCATGTATATATTTATTATATATATATGTATATATCTATATCTATATCTATAGATATAGATATATATACATAGAGAGAGAGAGATAGAAAGATAGATCTATATAGATATATATATATATATATATAGATAGATAGATAGATATACTTTTAGATGTTGCTACACCTTGATTGGAGTCCACTTGTGGTAGATTCAAGTGATTGGACATGATTTGGAAAGACACACTCCTGTCTATATAAGGTCTCACAGCTGGCAATGCATATCAGGGCAAAAACCATGGACTGTATATGTACAAGAGAAAGAGCATGAACATGTTCAGAGGTATCTACACCAAGCTTAACACTAGCAGGCTGTCAGGCGAGTGAGAGCCTCTAGCCTTTATTTGTATGGTGCTGTCTGTCTATATGACCTTTTACCTGATGAAGGTCTGAGGAATAAAGTAAGGTTGCAGGATTCTTTGTTTTCTTTCCTTATACCCTGACTGCTTTCAGTGGTGGACAACCTAAATAAACAAGTTGAATTATTTTTGATTTGCCAGTCATTGACATTTTTTTTCTTTACATCCTTACTTTTGTTTAAAACAGGCCCATCCCTTTTTGCTTTCCATAAACTGTTTATAAAGTGTAACCGTTACATTTGTTGTAATGGCTGACCTCTCTGCTCTGTCACAGACAGGAAGAGACCCCCTCTAAACGTAAATCTAAAAGCCGGAATAGGATACCATCAGACGATTCTTCAAATTCAGGTTAACACACTTTCAGTACACGAGAGGATGTAACCTATTTAACACTCTTGTGTGAAGCGGTTAACACACGTATTTATTCAATTTCCCTGCTTCTACAGGTGAGGTTGAACCTGATTCAGAAATGGCCCCATTAGAGACGGATTTAGATGACAGTGCAAACTCTGTTCTAGAGCCCCAGGTAAGTCTAATCTTTGATTATTCCTCAGTGACATCATCATTAGAGGCTGAAGATGTTCAATAATCTGATATTCATTTTTCTTCTCTCATTTATTTTTCGCCCACTTTCGTGACTGTGCGTCAGTTGATCAGGTGAGATCAAACCTCTGTGATTAACTGAAAATAAGTTTATTTTAAGAATATTTACAATGTGCATATCATTTTTGCTTTATACATTGTGTAACCTTGTTGAGGCTACTATATCGGTTAGTCAGTCAGTTTTGCGTGTTGACTCATTTCTGTGGTGTGTTTTGTAGTTTGTGGTGGTGTAGTGTTGTATTGCATTATATTGAAAGATGTTGCTATGTTCTTTGTTCACCTCAGTTACTGTACATGTTAGAAGGAACAGAAATATCCCTAACACCTCACTAGTGATGAAACAATCTGTTAATCCATCAATTAGTCAAATTAATTATTTTGGTAATTTAATCAAGAAAAAAAGTAAAGTCTTTCACGTTTTCAGCTTTTTACAAGTCAGGATTTTGTGTTTTTTTTCATTGTAAATCAGATATCTTTTGTTTTTGTACTCTTATTTGGACAAAACACTCAGAACTTGTGATGGGTGTTAATTTTGTATTACTTTTTATTTAGTTAAATCATTTAACTTTTATTTAAAAATTAAATAATAGTTTTCATGGCAGGAGTGTTATTGGATTGAATTAAGATGTTCAGGTTCTCTTTTGTTCAGTCAGTCAGTGTAAAAATAACAGAGGATAATTCTTTGACGTCCCCCCCACACAGAAAAGACACGGAGCGTCCCACTGGGTCCGCCTCAGGTACAGTAGGCTGTCACAGCAGAATCGGTGTATATAGAATATAAACATATATACATAACATACAGATGGTTTGTAAACTCCTGCTGTCTCCTATAGGAAATCAACTGGAGGATGAGAGCGGAGATGGAAATAAAGATGAAGATGAAACAATGATACATTCAGTGAGTTGTTACATATCGTCTTGCCTTGTATAAGTGTACATTTTTCACTTTTGTAGTTCTTTGAAATTCTCATTTAGTCCTGGAGTAGGTTTGTTCTTTCTCTCTGATAGTCACAATATTAACTCACAGCTTCTTAAAGCTAATTTGAGGGATATTTAATCCAAGAATCTACATACTTTTATATGGCATTCACATATGGTGTATCATCACCACTAGCAGAACAATATTAACACATCTGACATGAAGTGTGTTTGCTTCCTCTCAGGATACAGAGTCAGAGAGTCTGCTGCTTCCTGTGTCTCCTTCGCTTTCCGTACCAAGGGCTGCAGTCTCAACTCAGACTGCACCAACTTTACTTCCTAGTGTGCTCAAGATGGAGGTGGAGGTGGTACAGAGAGAAGATGAAGGTAAAGTTTACCTTACTTGCTGTTGGTTTCACATGATGCGGTCAGATGATAAGATGAACTTTTTAAGAGTGTGTTAGGAAATTGGATAAGTACATTCAAATTCAGTATATAAATATTCATCAGACCAAAGCATACGGGCAAAAAGTCAAGGCCACGCCCCCTTTTGGGGGAAAGAAAACCAAAGATCCCATAGACTTCAATGCAATTTGACGTATGTTTGGATTGTAATTTTGACAAATTCTGGTTATGCAAACATTTGTTTTATACACACGTCTAATAATTATTTTGCGACGTTGCCTGAACCTGAGCCTTCGCGATACCTTAATAAATGATGGTTGATCGCCATCATGTCCCGTCAGTCTTCCCCCGTTCGACACACTGGCTGGATATTGCAGAGTCATAGAGTCTGCTGCTTCCTGTGTCTCCTTCACTTTCAGTACCAAGGGCTGCAGTCTCAACTCAGACTGCACCAACTTTACTTCCCAGTGTGCTCAAGATGGAGGTAGAGGTGGCACAGAGAAAAGATGAAGGTAAAGTTCACTCTACTCACTGTTGGTTTTCACATGATGCGGTCATGCGTAGTGTGTTAGGAAATTGGATAAGTACATTCAAATTCAATATATAAATATACATCAAACCAACACATACGGGCAAAAAGTCACCAGCATCATTTAGCCATTTACCACACTGACAGTGAATATTCACGTATCGTATGTACCGCAAATCTCAGCGTGAAAGCCTCGGTTAACCCGGCTTTTTTTTCTCCGTCATTTTCCATTTTATTTTATGTGACAGCGAGTTTCTTTCCCCTAAACGGGAGCACAGCCTTGGCGATGATGTGATGTTGGTCTGGTCTATAGCTTGGAGCCATAAAGCCCCTCAATTAAATCTTTTTTAGGAAACGGCAGGGGAACAAATCGGAGATCAGCGTTTTTGGATTTATTATCTACAAAGCAACTCTTCAGCATAGCGCTATTACTATTACGGATTTGTTTAAAGTAGAAGTTTGGAGACATGTTCAACTTCTTCTATTTACTCAGTTACCGTCTATGAGGGACACGGGGATTGTTTTCCCTCAAAAGGGGGCGTGGTCATGTGAGCTGACTCTGGATGACGTATTGCTGGTCTGATCTATAACCAGGATCAATATTTTAGATATTGATCGTGATTATACAGTGGATGTATAAGCTAGAAAGAAAACAAGCTTTGTTATCGAGATCGTCTTGACAACTGTAGCAGCTGATTTAAGCTGAAAATGTCAGATCAAGGTGTACCCATTATTGATCAACACATCCGACTGTACCTCAATCTACTGTATGTAACACTGGCAGAAATTGCATTTCGTCTTTCTGTTAGAGATAACATTCAGATCAGTCCTCATCATTCACTGAGAAGATTATTATTATTTTTTTTAATCTAGAGGTAACTTTATTCTAGGTTAACATACATTGGTTATCCTTGCTTGCTTGACACTGTATATAGCCTACAGTATTTAACCCACAGAAATGATTTAATCCTGGTTAGCCTGAAGCAGAGCCGTCCAGACCCCTGTGGTGCTGATTAGGCTGATTACTGTTCACAGCAGCTTGTTTTCCTTTCCCTCCACATCCAACTGCGATGACTACTTGGGCTACTTATCTCGTTAGCTTGAGAAATCTTTCTTGAGAATCAACTTATATTAACTCTTTGTTATCTTGAGATAATGAAATAATTAATTGGCTTGAAACCAGGTTCTTCCTTTGTGCTACAAGGCTACCTATGGTTGGGCAGTAGGGCTAGAATAAATGGCACCTTGATAAAGGATTTGGTTGAAAATATTGCCCCAGTATGGGATGGATTTTAATCACCACTATCACATTTTGATGATAGCAGATAGCAGCTCTTCCCGTGGTATAAAAACCCCACAACTTTAAAATGCAGGGATGTTGCTCCGGACGGGATTTAAATTACAGGAGGACCAGCGAGCTCTCTGAAAAATAGTGGGTAATTGCGGCTGTCATTATTATTTTGGTGGGGGTGAAAAATTACCCACACACACGCATCCGGATTAAAATCACTAACCAGCTCAGGTAATGTTAAAATAGCTCCCCCCATTTCCCTAGAGGAGTAAATCATGGTCTGGATGGGGCTTCTGTCTCCATTTTCACCATTTTCCACCCAGCCATTGTTAGTATGAAAATATGTTTCTTGCAGCAAAAAAACACTTTCAAAATATAATAGATAGAATTATACATGGTGATATACTGTGTATGATTACTGGCCAAAATACAAAAAAACCTTGACAAACTGCAACGGCATGACTGAATTTTGCACACATTTGTAAACATTCTCATATAAAATGTCCTAGAATAGAATACAGTACTCTTTTTCTATGGATTACCCATTCACATCAGATGTATTTATTAAAATAACATTTGTAAAAAATGTGCTCAAAAATATGTGTATGGTCATGACAGTGATGTGAGCTGTAATACAGTACAGAGACCATTTTCATGGGTGAACGAGGCCTTTGAAATAAATAATACTGTATATGGGAAATGGTAGACTTGTCTGATAAAGATGCTGCTGTTGAAGGAAGTTACGTCACTCACTATGTAAGCTGTGATAACACATGGTGCGACCTCTTTTTCCAGGGTCCAGTCCTGAGCAGAGTCCTGTCCAGAGTCCTGATCAACACACGGCTGGACCCTCTGTCCCACAGCAGGGCTCTGATGGACTCCCTCCCTCTCCTTACCACTCCAAGCCTCGCAGTGTTACCCGCTCACCTCCGTGCACCAGCCCAGCCGTTTCCCCAGCTCCACCTGAACTGATCTGTGTGTCCCTCCTGTCCTCCCCTTCCACTCCTGTGGCACCTCCCTCCGACCCAGAGTCCAGCATCGACTCCACCAGCTTCTGGAACAGCTGCAACGCGGCAGGATGCACACAGGCCATCTTCACTGGTTTCATTAATGAGATGAACGATATCTCCAGCAGAATTCAGTCAGACCAGGCCAGCCAGGAGGGTGAGAGAGGATACAAGACACTCACAAGTTACTGTGACAGCATCTCTGTCTCACCCTTAGTTAGGTTTCAAACACTGGAAATTAAAGCTCTCACTCTTCTTTTTTACAGATTATGATCTTGCACTTACAGTGATGACTGCTTCTGGGAAACTGGCAGAGCTTGTGGACAAGCAGCAGGAAGGTAAAGTAAACCAATATTTCCCACAGAATTTTGTGAGCTAGAGCTCTAGGGGGGTCCGGGGGCTTGCTCCCCCAGGAGAACATTTTGTACATTTTAAATGCTGAGGAACTTAGAGTAATTTAGCAGTGCCACATTACACGTAAACATGCTCTTTTTAAGGAAGGGCATTTTCAAATAAAAATGTCAATTATAAAATAAAAATGTAGTCCTATAAATTCTCAGGGTGTCCGCAGGGCCTTAAAAAGTATTTCAAATTGATAAATCAATTTAGCAACAAATAAAGCCAATATAAAGTATTAAAGTCTTAAACGCCATTTTCCAAGGTATTCAATTTTGTAGCTTGTTTTCAATATCTATATTTATCCAAAGAGGTTGTATGATAAAGTTTGCGTAAATTTATGTTAGTTTAGGAAGCGCTTGATTTATGCAGCAAAGATTTCTATGAGCGGAGGACGCATTTTAAATGCCAATATCGCAATCGCTCATGTTCATTTAATTGTGGGAAGCCAAAATCGTGATCGCGATTAATATTCGATTAGTTGTGCAGCCCTATTATACAATGACTTTTTAAAATTTTTTAATGACTTTTAATGACTTTTTTTTTTATGCTATACAATGATTTTTTAAAGTCTTTTGATATACTATACTGTAGCTTTTTGTGACTTTTTTCAACATACTATACTATGACTTTAATGTATTTTTTACCTTACTATGCTATGTTTCTTATGACTTTTTTTTACATACTGTGCTAAGACTTTTTAATGACTTTTTTCGACTTACTATACTATGACTATTTATTTTTTTGACATACTATACTATGAATTTTTTTCGACATACTATTCTATGACTTTTTTCGACATACTAAAGTATGACTTTTTTTAATTTTTTCGACATACTATACTTTGACTTTTTTATTTTTTTCGACATACTATACTATGACTTTCTTTTATTTTTTTCGACATACTATACTATGACTTTTTTCGACATACTAAAGTATGACTTTTTTTAATTTTTTCGACATACTATACTTTGACTTTTTTATTTTTTTCGACATACTATACTATGACTTTCTTTTATTTTTTTCGACATACTATACTATGACTTTTTACGACATACTAGTGTGACTTTTTTTATTTTTTTCGACATACTATAGTATAACTTGTTTTTATTTCTTTTGACATACTATACTATGACTTTTTTCGACATACTATAGTATGACTTTTTTTTATTTCTTTCGACATACTATGCTATGACTTTTTTCGACATACTATAGTATGACTTTTTTTATTTTTTTCGACATACTATGACTTTTTTCGACATACTATAGTATGACTTTTTTATTTCTTTCGACATACTATACTATGACTTTTTTTAATTTTTTTGACATACTATACTATGACTTTTTACGACATACTATAGTATGACATTCTTTATTTTTTTCGACATACTATACAATGACTTTTTTTAATTTTTTCGACATACTATACTATGACTTTTTTCGACATACTATAGTATAACTTTTTTATTTTTTTCGACATACTATACTATGACTTTTTACGACATACTATAGTTTGACTTTTTATATTTTTTTCGACATACTATGCTATGACTTTTTCCGACATATTAAAGTATGATTTTTTTTTTTTTTTTCGACATACTATACTATGAATTTTTTTCGACATACTACACTATGACCTTTTTTATCTTTTTCGACATGCTATAGTATGACTTTTTTCGACATACTATAGTATGACTTTTTAAAAAAAAATTCGACATACTATACTATGACTTTTATTTTTTTCGACATACTATACTATGACCTTTTTTATTTTTTTCGACATACTATACTATGACTTTTTACGACATACTATAGTATGACTTTTTATATTTTTGTCGACATACTATACAATGACTCTTTATGACATATTAAAGTATGACTTTTTTTACTTTTTTTCGACATACTATACTATGACCTTTTTTTATTTTTTTCGACATACTATACTATGACTTTTTTTTATTTCGACATACTATACTATGACTTTTTTTTATTTTTTTCGACATACTATACTATGACTTTTTTCGACATACTATAGTATGACTTTTTTTAATTTCTTTCGACATACTATACTATGACTTTTTTCGACATACTATAGTATGACTTTTTAAATTTTTTGACATACTATACTATGACTTTTTTCGACATACTATAGTATGACTTTTTTTTATTTCTTTCGACATACTATACTATGATTTTTTTCGACATACTTTAGTATGACTTTTTTTATTTTTTTCGACATACTATCCTATGACTTTTTACGACATACTTGTATGACATTCTTTATTTTTTTCGACATACTATACTACGACTTTTTACCACATACTATAGTATGACTTTTTATATTTTTTTCAACATACTATGCTATGACTTTTTACGACATTAAAGTATGACTTTTTTTTTTTTTTTCGACATACTATAGTATGACCTTTTTTATTTTTTTCGACATACTATACTATGACTTTTTTTCGACATACTATACTATGAACTTTTTTATCTTTTTCGACATACTATAGTATGACTTTGTTCGACATACTATAGTATGACTTTTTTAAAAAAAATTCGACATACTATACTATGACTTTTTTATTTTTTTCGACATACTATACTATGACTTTTTACGACATGCTATAGTATAACTTGTTTTTATTTCTTTCGACATACTATACTATGAATTTTTTCGACATACTATACTATGACTTTTTTTTATTTTTTTTCGACAAACTATACTATGACTTTTTCGACATACTATAGTATGACTTTTTTTTATTTTTTTCGACATACTATACTATGTCTTTTTTAAATTTTTTCGACATACTATACTATGACTTTTTACGACGTACTACAGTATGACTTTCTTTATTCTTTTCGACATACTATACTATCACTTTTTTTTTTTTTGGACATACTTTACTATGACTTTTTACGACATACTATAGTATGACTTATTACGACATACTATAGTATGACTTTTTTTATTTTTTTCGACATACTATCCTATGACTTTTTCATTTCTTTCGACGTACTATACTATGACTTTTTTGTATTTTTTCGACATACTATACTATGACTTATTACGACATACTATAGTATGACTTTTTTTATATTTTTTTCGACATACTATACTATGACTTTTTATGACGTACTACAGTATGACTTTCTATATTCTTTTCGACATACTATAGCATGACTTTTTTTTATTTTTTTAGACATACTATACTATGGCTTTTTACGACATACTATACTATGACTTTTTCCAACATACTATAGTATGACTTTTATTTCTTTCGACATACTATACTATGTTTTTTTACCATATACTATAGTATGATTTTTTTTATTTCTATCGACATACTATACGTCTTTTTTAAATTTTTTCGACATACTATACTATGTCTTTTTACGACGTACTACAGTTTGACTTTCTCTATTCTTTTTGACATACTATACTATGACTTTTTCATTTTTTTATGACATTAAAGTATGACTTTTTTTTTTTTTCGACATACTATAGTATGACCTTTTTTATTTTTTTCGACATACTATTCTATGACTTTTTATATTTTTGTCGAAATACTATACAATGACTTTTTATGACATATTAAAGTATGACTTTTTTTACTTTTTTTCGACATACTATAGTATGACTTTTTTTTATTTCTTTCGACATACTATACTATGACTTTTTTCGACATACTATAGTATGAATTTTTTATTTCTTTCGACATACTATACTATGACTTTTTACCATATACTATAGTATGACTTTTTTTTTATTTTTTTCGAAAAATAGTATTTTCATGGAAAACGTCATAGTATAGTATGTAGATTAATTTTGTGGAAAAAAAACATGTCGGAAATTTTCATGAAAAAAAAAATCATACTATGTCGAAAATTTTCATGAAAAAATGTCATAGTATAGAATGTCGAAAATGTTCACGGAAAAAGGCATACTATAGCATGTCGAAAATTTTCGTAAAAAAATGTCATAGTATAGAATGTCGAAAATTTTCATGAAAAAAGGCAAAGTATAGTCTGTCGATTAATTTGGTGGAAAAAAAACTCAGTTTAAAATTTCGAAAATTTTCATGAAAAAATTCATACTATAGCATGTCTAAAATTTTCGTGAACAAATGTTGAAAATATTCGTAACAAAATGTCATAGTATAGAATGTCGAAAATGTTCATGAAAAAAGGCATAGTATAGTCTGTCGATTAATTTGGTGGAAAAAAAATTCAGTTTAAAATTTCGAAAATTTTCATGAAAAAAGTCATACTATAGCATGTCAAAAATATTCGTAAAAAAATGTCATAGTATAGAATGTCGAAAATGTTCATGAAAAAAGGCATAGTATAGTCTGTCGATTAATTTGGTGGAAAAAAAAACCAGTTTAAAATTTCGAAAATTTTCATGAAAAAAGTCATACTATAGCATGTCGAAAATTTTCGTGAACAAATGTCGAAAATATTCGTAAAAAAATGTCATATTATAGAATGTCGAAGATTTTCATGAAAAAAGGCATAGTATAGTCTGTCGATTCATTTGGTGGAAAAAAACTCAGTTTAAAATTTCGAAATTTTCATTAAAAAAGTCATACTATAGCATGTCGAAAATATTTGTAAAAAAATGTCATAGTATAGAATGTCGAAAATGTTCATCAAAAGTCATACTATAGCATGACTTTTCATGAAAATTGACGAAAATTTAAACTGAGTTTTTTTTCCACCAAATGAATCGACAGACTATTTTCATGAAAATTTTCGACATTCTATACTATGACATTTTTTTACGAATATTTTTGAAAATTTTCATGAAAAAGTCATGTCGAAAATATTCGTAAAAAAATGTCATAGTATAGAATGTCGAAAATTTTAATGAAAAAAGGCATTGTATAGTCTGTCGATTCATTTGGTGGAAAAAAAACTCAGTTTAAAATTTCGTCAATTTTCAAAAAAGTCATACTATAGCATGACTTTTCATGAAAATTGACGAAAATTTAAACTGAGTTTTTTTTCCACCAAATGAATCGACAGACTATACTATGCCTGTTTTCATGAAAATTTTCGACATTCTATACTATGACATTTTTTTACGAATATTTTTGAAAATTTTCATGAAAAAAGTCATGTCGAAAATATTCGTAAAAAAATGTCATAGTATAGAATGTCGAACATTTTAATGAAAAAAGGCATAGTATAGTCTGTCGATTCATTTGGTGGAAAAAAAACTCAGTTAAAAATTTCGTCAATTTTCAAAAAAGTCATACTATACCATGACTTTTCATGAAAATTGACGAAAATTTAAACTGATTTTTTTTTCCACCAAATGAATCGACAGACTATACTATGCCTGTTTTCATGAAAATTTTCGACATTCTATACTATGACATTTTTTTACGAATATTTTTGAAAATTTTCATGAAAAAAGTCATGTCGAAAATATTCGTAAAAAAATGTCATAGTATAGAATGTCGAACATTTTAATGAAAAAAGGCATAGTATAGTCTGTCGATTCATTTGGTGGAAAAAAACTCAGTTTAAAATTTCGTCAATTTTCAAAAAAGTCATACTATAGCATGACTTTTCATGAAAATTGACGAAAATTTAAACTGAGTTTTTTTTCCACCAAATGAATCGACAGACTATACTATGCCTGTTTTCATGAAAATTTTCGACATTCTATACTATGACATTTTTTTACGAATATTTTTGAAAATTTTCATGAAAAAAGTCATGTCGAAAATATTCGTAAAAAAATGTCATAGTATAGAATGTCGAAAATTTTAATGAAAAAAGGCATAGTATAGTCTGTCGATTCATTTGGTGGAAAAAAAACTCAGTTAAAAATTTCGTCAATTTTCAAAAAAGTCATACTATAGCATGACTTTTCATGAAAATTGACGAAAATTTAAACTGAGTTTTTTTTCCACCAAATGAATCGACAGACTATACTATGCCTGTTTTCATGAAAATGTTCGACATTCTATACTATGACATTTTTTTACGAATATTTTTGAAAATTTTCATGAAAAAAGTCATGTCGAAAATATTCGTAAAAAAATGTCATAGTATAGAATGTCGAAAATTTTCATGAAAAAAGGCATAGTATAGTCTGTCGATTCATTTGGTGGAAAAAAAACTCAGTTTAAAATTTCGTCAATTTTCAAAAAAGTCATACTATAGCATGACTTTTCATGAAAATTGACGAAAATTTAAACTGAGTTTTTTTTCCACCAAATGAATCGACAGACTATACTATGCCTGTTTTCATGAAAATTTTCGACATTCTATACTATGACATTTTTTTACGAATATTTTTGAAAATTTTCATGAAAAAAGTCATGTCGAAAATATTCGTAAAAAAATGTCATAGTATAGAATGTCGAAAATTTTAATGAAAAAAGGCATAGTATAGTCTGTCGATTCATTTGGTGGAAAAAAAACTCAGTTTAAAATTTCGTCAATTTTCAAAAAAGTCATACTATAGCATGACTTTTCATGAAAATTGACAAAAATTTAAACTGAGTTTTTTTTCACCAAATGAATCGACAGACTATACTATGCCTGTTTTCATGAAAATTTTCGACATTCTATACTATGACATTTTTTTACGAATATTTTTGAAAATTTTCATGAAAAAAGTCATGTCGAAAATATTCGTAAAAAAATGTCATAGTATAGAATGTCGAAAATTTTAACGAAAAAAGGCATAGTATAGTCTGTCGATTCATTTGGTGGAAAAAAAACTCAGTTTAAAATTTCGTCAATTTTCAAAAAAGTCATACTATAGCATGACTTTTCATGAAAATTGACGAAAATTTAAACTGAGTTTTTTTTCCACCAAATGAATCGACAGACTATACTATGCCTGTTTTCATGAAAATTTTCGACATTCTATACTATGACATTTTTTTACGAATATTTTTGAAAATTTTCATGAAAAAAGTCATGTCGAAAATATTCGTAAAAAAATGTCATAGTATAGAATGTCGAAAATTTTCATGAAAACAGGCATAGTATAGTCTGTCGATTCATTTGGTGGAAAAAAAACTCAGTTTAAAATTTCGTCAATTTTCAAAAAAGTCATACTATAGCATGACTTTTCATGAAAATTGACGAAAATTTAAACTGAGTTTTTTTTCCACCAAATGAATCGACAGACTATACTATGCCTGTTTTCATGAAAATTTTCGACATTCTATACTATGACATTTTTTTACGAATATTTTTGAAAATTTTCATGAAAAAAGTCATGTCGAAAATATTCGTAAAAAAATGTCATAGTATAGAATGTCGAAAATTTTAATGAAAAAAGGCATAGTATAGTCTGTCGATTCATTTGGTGGAAAAAAAACTCAGTTTAAAATTTCGTCAATTTTCAAAAAAGTCATACTATAGCATGACTTTTCATGAAAATTGACGAAAATTTAAACTGAGTTTTTTTTCCACCAAATGAATCGACAGACTATACTATTCCTGTTTTCATGAAAATTTTCGACATTCTATACTATGACATTTTTTTACGAATATTTTTGAAATTTTCATGAAAAAAGTCATGTCGAAAATATTCGTAAAAAAATGTCATAGTATAGAATGTCGAAAATTTTAATGAAAAAAGGCATAGTATAGTCTGTCGAGTCATTTGGTGGAAAAAAAACTCAGTTTAAAATTTCGTCAAGTTTCAAAAAAGGCATACTATAGCATGACTTTTCATGAAAATTGACCAAAATTTAAACTGAGTTTTTTTCCACCAAATGAATCGACAGACTATACTATGCTGTTTTCATGAAAATTTTCGACATTCTATACTATGACATTTTTTTACGAATATTTTTGAAAATTTCATGAAAAAAGTCATGTCGAAAATATTCGTAAAAAAATGTCATAGTATAGAATGTCGAAAATTTTAATGAAAAAAGCATAGTATAGTCTGTCGATTCATTTGGTGGAAAAAAAACTCAGTTTAAAATTTCGTCAATTTTCAAAAAAGTCATACTATAGCATGACTTTTCATGAAAATTGACCAAAATTTAAACTGATTTTTTTTTCCACCAAATGAATCGACAGACTATACTATGCCTGTTTTCATGAAAATTTTCGACATTCTATACTATGACATTTTTTTACGAATATTTTTGAAAATTTTCATGAAAAAAGTCATGTCGAAAATATTCGTAAAAAAATGTCATAGTATAGAATGTCGAAAATTTTAATGAAAAAAGGCATAGTATAGTCTGTCGAGTCATTTGGTGGAAAAAAAACTCAGTTTAAAATTTCGTCAATTTTCAAAAAAGGCATACTATAGCATGACTTTTCATGAAAATTGACGAAAATTTAAACTGAGTTTTTTTTCCACCAAATGAATCGACAGACTATACTATGCCTGTTTTCATGAACATTTTCGACATTCTATACTATGACATTTTTTACGAATATTTTCGAAAATTTCATGAAAAAAGTCATGTCGAAAATATTCGTAAAAAATGTCATAGTATAGAATGTCGAAAATTTTAATGAAAAAAGGCATAGTATAGTCTGTCGATTCATTTGGTGGAAAAAAACTCAGTTTAAAATTTCGTCAATTTTCAAAAAAGTCATACTATAGCATGACTTTTCATGAAAATTGACGAAAAATTTAAACTGAGTTTTTTTTCCACCAAATGAATCGACAGGACTATACTATGCCTGTTTTCATGAAAATTTTCGACATTCTATACTATGACATTTTTACGAATATTTTTGAAAATTTTCATGAAAAAAGTCATGTCGAAAATATTCGTAAAAAAATGTCATAGTATAGAATGTCGAAAATTTTAATGAAAAAAGGCATAGTATAGTCTGTCGAGTCATTTGGTGGAAAAAAAACTCAGTTTAAAATTTCGTCAAGTTTCAAAAAAGGCATACTATAGCATGACTTTCATGAAAATTGACGAAAATTTAAACTGAGTTTTTTTTCCACCAAATGAATCGACAGACTATACTATGCCTGTTTTCATGAAAATTTTCGACATTCTATACTATGACATTTTTTTACGAATATTTTCGAAAATTTTCATTAAAAAAGTCATGTCGAAAATATTCGTAAAAAAATGTCATAGTATAGAATGTCGAAAATTTTAATGAAAAAAGGCATAGTATAGTCTGTCGAGTCATTTGGTGGAAAAAAAACTCAGTTTAAAATTTCGTCAATTTTCAAAAAAGGCATACTATAGCATGACTTTTCATGAAAATTGACGAAAATTTAAACTGAGTTTTTTTTCCACCAAATGAATCGACAGACTATACTATGCCTTTTTTCGTTAAAATTTTCGACATTCTATACTATGACATTTTTTTACGAATATTTTTGAAATATTTCATGAAAAAAGTCATGTCGAAAATATTCGTAAAAAAATGTCATAGTATAGAATGTCGAAAATTTTAATGAAAAAAGGCATAGTATAGTCTGTCGATTCATTTGGTGGAAAAAAAACTCAGTTTAAAATTTCGTCAATTTTCAAAAAAGTCATACTATAGCATGACTTTTCATGAAAATTGACGAAAATTTAAACTGAGTTTTTTTTCCACCAAATGAATCGACAGACTATACTATGCCTGTTTTCATGAACATTTTCGACATTCTATACTATGACATTTTTTTACGAATATTTTTGAAAATTTTCATGAAAAAAGTCATGTCGAAAATATTCGTAAAAAAATGTCATAGTATAGAATGTCGAAAATTTTAATGAAAAAAGGCATAGTATAGTCTGTCGAGTCATTTGGTGGAAAAAAAACTCAGTTTAAAATTTCGTCAATTTTCAAAAAAGGCATACTATAGCATGACTTTTCATGAAAATTGACGAAAATTTAAACTGAGTTTTTTTTCCACCAAATGAATCGACAGACTATACTATGCCTGTTTTCATGAAAATTTTCGACATTCTATACTATGACATTTTTTTACGAATATTTTCGAAAATTTTCATGAAAAAAGTCATGTCGAAAATATTCGTAAAAAAATGTCATAGTATAGAATGTCGAAAATTTTAATGAAAAAAGGCTAGTATAGTCTGTCGATTCATTTGGTGGAAAAAAAACTCAGTTTAAAATTTCGTCAATTTTCAAAAAGGCATACTATAGCATGACTTTTCATGAAAATTGACGAAAATTTAAACTGAGTTTTTTTTTCCACCAAATGAATCGACAGACTATACTATGCCTGTTTTCATGAAAATTTTCGACATTCTATACTATGACATTTTTTTACGAATATTTTTGAAAATTTTCATGAAAAAAGTCATGTCGAAAATATTCGTAAAAAAATGTCATAGTATAGAATGTCGAAAATTTTAATGAAAAAAGGCATAGTATAGTCTGTCGATTCATTTGGTGGAAAAAAAACTCAGTTTAAAATTTCGTCAATTTTCAAAAAAGTCATACTATAGCATGACTTTTCATGAAAATTGACGAAAATTTAAACTGAGTTTTTTTTCCACCAAATGAATCGACAGACTATACTATGCCTTTTTCATGAAAATTTTCGACATTCTATACTATGACATTTTTTTACGAATATTTTTGAAATATTTCATGAAAAAAGTCATGTCGAAAATATTCGTAAAAAAATGTCATAGTATAGAATGTCGAAAATTTTAATGAAAAAAGCCATAGTATAGTCTGTCGATTCATTTGGTGGAAAAAAAACTCAGTTTAAAATTTCGTCAATTTTCAAAAAAGTCATACTATAGCATGACTTTTCATGAAAATTGACGAAAATTTAAACTGAGTTTTTTTTCCACCAAATGAATCGACAGACTATACTATGATTTTTTCGTTAAAATTTTCGACATTCTATACTATGACATTTTTTTACGAATATTTTTGAAATATTTCATGAAAAAAGTCATGTCGAAAATATTCGTAAAAAAATGTCATAGTATAGAATGTCGAAAATTTTAATGAAAAAAGCCATAGTATAGTCTGTCGATTCATTTGGTGGAAAAAAAACTCAGTTTAAAATTTCGTCAATTTTCAAAAAAGTCATACTATAGCATGACTTTTCATGAAAATTGACGAAAATTTAAACTGAGTTTTTTTTCCACCAAATGAATCGACAGACTATACTATGCCTTTTTTCGTTAAAATTTTCGACATTCTATACTATGACATTTTTTTACGAATATTTTTGAAATATTTCATGAAAAAAGTCATGTCGAAAATATTCGTAAAAAAATGTCATAGTATAGAATGTCGAACATTTTAATGAAAAAAGGCATAGTATAGTCTGTCGATTCATTTGGTGGAAAAAAAACTCAGTTTAAAATTTCGTCAATTTTCAAAAAAGTCATACTATAGAATGACTTTTCATGAAAATTGACGAAAATTTAAACTGAGTTTTTTTTCCACCAAATGAATCGACAGACTATACTATGCCTGTTTTCATGAAAATTTTCGACATTCTATACTATGACATTTTTTTACGAATATTTTTGAAAATTTTCATGAAAAAAGTCATGTCGAAAATATTCGTAAAAAAATGTCATAGTATAGAATGTCGAAAATTTTAATGAAAAAAGGCATAGTATAGTCTGTCGAGTCATTTGGTGGAAAAAAAACTCAGTTTAAAATTTCGTCAAGTTTCAAAAAAGGCATACTATAGCATGACTTTTCATGAAAATTGACCAAAATTTAAACTGATTTTTTTTTCCACCAAATGAATCGACAGACTATACTATGCCTGTTTTCATGAAAATTTTCGACATTCTATACTATGACATTTTTTTACGAATATTTTTGAAAATTTTCATGAAAAAAGTCATGTCGAAAATATTCGTAAAAAAATGTCATAGTATAGAATGTCGAAAATTTTAATGAAAAAAGGCATAGTATAGTCTGTCGATTCATTTGGTGGAAAAAAAACTCAGTTTAAAATTTCGTCAATTTTCAAAAAAGTCATACTATAGCATGACTTTTCATGAAAATTGACGAAAATTTAAACTGAGTTTTTTTTTCCACCAAATGAATCGACAGACTATACCATGCCTGTTTTCATGAACATTTTCGACATTCTATACTATGACATTTTTTTACGAATATTTTTGAAAATTTTCATGAAAAAAGTCATGTCGAAAATATTCGTAAAAAAATGTCATAGTATAGAATGTCGAAAATTTTAATGAAAAAAGGCATAGTATAGTCTGTCGATTCATTTGGTGGAAAAAAAACTCAGTTTAAATTTTCGTCAATTTTCATGAAAACTCTTGATATAGTATGACTTTTCATGAAAATTGACAAAATTTTAAACTGAGTTTTTTTTCCACCAAATGAATCGACAGACTATACTATGCCTTTTTTCGTTAAAATTTTCGACGTTCTATACTATGACATTTTTTTACGAATATTTTCATGAAAAAAGTCATACTATAGCATGTCGAAAATATTCGTAAAAAAATGTCATAGTATAGAATGTCGAAAATTTTAATGAAAAAAGGCATAGTATAGTCTGTCGATTCATTTGGTTGGAAAAAAAACTCAGTTTAAAATTTCGACATTTTCATGAAAAAAGTCATACTATAGTATGACTTTTCATGAAAATTGACGAAAATTTAAACTGAGTTTTTTTTTCCACCAAATTCATCGACAGACTATACTATGCCTTTTTTCATTAGTTACGAGCTACTTTGCAGATTCATTCTTAATACCAATTATATAACAACTACTAAACCATGATGATTTATCAAGTATATGAATTAGTTACAATTTGCTCCACCTTCACCAGCTGCAACATTGAAGTGATGAAAACTATAATGCATCAGTAATGATAATCCAATGATATAATATATATTTTCTAAAATGGCTTTTTTCAGAAGCCCAGGAGGATAAAATGCTCCCAGGCAGGATGTGACTTATGACACTGAGGCTTCTCATTTATCGAGACCTCGGTCTCTCTATTGCAACGTTATTTGTATTATATTACATGTTCAATACGTGTATATTCTTCTATAGTCTTAAAGCATGTTATTTACATAGTTCAACATTTAAAACTGTGTACGTTTGTGTCTAAAGCCTTTTTTGTGTCGGCGGACACGATAAATATCTTCCGGCGGCGCAAAATAAGACTCGCTCACTTGAGCACCGCTGCTGGAAAAAAATCCTGGGGGAAACACTGAGATTGTGTTTCTAGCTCTCACTTATTACTGATTTTACTCTTTGTAAATAACCTTGCATTGGGTTAGCCACTCAGTTCATTCTCTTATGCTTTGTTCAGAGTTATCACAAACTAAGACTGTTTAGTTGAGTTATCTTACAATCAATATATAGTAAATGTAAGTTAAAGTGTGTCGCCGATTTAACCAGTTAGAACTCAAAGTGGCAATGAGGTCTTAAAATGTATAGAAAGGGTCTTAAAAAGGTATTGAATTAAACTTCAGGATTCCTGCATATACCCACTTCATAACACTAACACTACGCTCCGTAAAGTACAGCTTCAGTTTTTAATATACCTTAATATACTATACTTCAGCATTGCCATTTGTATCGGGATGAAATTATGATTTCTAAAAAGGACAACATATTGTTTTTACAGAGTTGCAAAGGAAACAAATGGAGCTGCAAAAGGCGACCGCAGCTATGAAGGACGTCGTCTCAGCACTGAGGAGATGAGTCCATCAGCAGCTACTGTAAGAACAGATATCAGTGTTTACAGTTAACTCCTCTTTTTTTTTTTTTTTTTTATCTATGATTCCCACAGTTTGTATTTTAAATTACTCACATTGACATTTTTAGCATTTCGTACAAATGTTATGTATATATATTTTTTTTTATTGTTTTTGCCTTAATATTTCAGTGGATAGAGCTGGATGTGGAAATACAACACTGCACCAATATTTGGCATTGATAATTTAAAAAGCACTTAAAGATGGAATATGTTGAACTCTTACAATATGTTCTCAGATATCAGCCTGTGATCCTGATGCTTTTAGAAATTAGTTGTAAATGGTGCCGTTCCATTTTTAAAAGATGTCACGCAGAAATGTGCCATATATACATTTTCATTCAACAAAAAAGGGGTTTCATTTAAAAACCTGTACTGAACGTGAAGAATTGGAAAGAATATTTGTCTTGAAAATGTTCCACATCCAACACTACGAACTGAACCAATTGTGCCGGATTTTCAAAACGTGCCTGTTTGGAACGGTCGCTTGGCCTCCGGTGTTGCTGCTTGCAGCTTTCTCGAGAACCGCTCATCCAAACAACGTCACACTCGACACTGTACTTCCTTTGGTTCCTGAACAATACACCTGCCATGACATAGTTCCATCCACTAGCAGTGCTATAAATATAAATGTATATGCGTCATTTGGGTTGCAAAAGCTCACACGAACATCGCCGGAGACTCAGCATGCCGTTCGGCGGTGTAACCGTTAATATTGTAGTGAGCGACGGAGAGCGAGCTGTACCCAGCATGCTGTTCGGCAATGTGACAGTTAATGAGGCTCTCAATACTCTACACAGTGTGCACATAACGCGCTACTAATAAATATGACCCGTAGATCTCAAGAGCTCGCGCTCGACAGTGCACTTCCTTGCGTCCTCAGCAATACGCCTGCATAAAGTGTGACGTTGATCGGATGAACGGTTGTCGAGAAAATCAAAGGCCAGTTAGACATACTGTGCGTACTGTACATACATACGACTCCTTCCATTTAAGTTACATTTTGGTACTGAAGTTTGTTCCTTTTTATGGTGCTGAGCTTGGATGGTGTGTGCCATTAACACTTTATTCAGGTAATTTAAGATATTTTATTGTAAAACATTTAAAACTAAAACATTTTGTCATTACATTTAAAATGTTTTTTTTTTATATTTGTGAATGTCAGAAGTAGGCGACTTTGGACCAGAAATCCCTTCTCAAGGTGCATGGAGAAGGTACTTGTAGTATAATGTTGTTCTATGTTCTACTATGTTTTTTACCTCTGTTCATGAAAGTCCCAAAAGATCGTTGCTGCTCACACTGCGAGTATTTACGGTAACTCCCCCGCTTTGAATTGCTGTCAGTGAGTGGCCAAATAGGTTTGATGCATCATTTTTGGACTTAAGTCTTGGTTTAACAAGTAAATAAGATTAAGTTCAAACTAGTAATCAAACGACAGAAGTGTTGAAATAATGCTGCAGTTTATAGTTGAGTATTTGCAAGAAATGTTTGGTATTCTGAGTGCATGGTTGAGTCCAGAAGTCTGTTTTGTTTACATTATTGATAAAAGAGGAATTAATGTTTAGTCTTATTGTTCAGGATTACATTTTTATAACTGTTAGAGTAAAGTTGATTGTTCACATAAAACATGTTGGTATATATTTCTTGTCCTTGAAACTTTTTTTCCTCAAGTCACATCAGTCAAATAACTCATGCCTCTAATACACAGTGAATAGATCCAATCAACTATTCCTACCAATTATTGACAAAATATAGCCCTAATTGCAATATTTTTTTGAAAAATACTTGTTTCCAGAAAAAACGTAGTAAAAAGTATTTTTATTCATTTGGTTGCAAAGGTAACAAAATTTAACTGGCAATTCATAATACTCTGTAACAATCAATAGACATAATTATTGGTTTTGAAGTAAAAATGTCCTGCATAGAAATTTGCAAATATGTTCTTCAAAATATTCACAGCAGTAGTGCAGATGTCACTAAACAACTTTATAAATGTTAACACTGTCACAATTCCAGGCCCATACAACTTAAGCTTCTGCAAGGCCACGTGCCTCACTGTAAACGGATTTATAATGGCTCCGTACATTTTGTTTCAGCTGGCAACTAGGCACGTTTAACTGCCAGTTAACGCCAAATGAATTTTTTTGTGCGATTAAAAAAATACACAAATTAAAGAAGCTTTTTTTTTAAGGTTTTGGAGTTGTAGCTGCACAAAAAAACATTTTCCAACCTATGGAATCAACAAATGTCGCGCGCAGATGGTCATTTTCGCATCTGTAACAGTTTAAGACTGAATCTCACTCGGTTCTGAATCTGAATGTATTGTTCACACTACACGACTTTCAAAGTCGTCAGATCGCTGTACTGTTCACACTACACAACTTTCTGTCTTGTAATCGGGAGTCTTTAATCGTCTTTAGTCATTATGGCTTTCCCTAGGGATGCACCGTTACCGGATCAGATATCGGGCTGATACTGACTCAAATAGCTGGATCGGATATCATGACAATGGGGCCAATCTAATAAATTCAATTCTATATTTATATACTTTATACATTATGTACTGGAATTTTAATTCCTGTTTAAGTTTTGACCAATTTGTTGCTGCATTAAAAAGGTTTACACTTGAATGGTAATTCCTGTTCATTGCGAAGATTTTTTTTTTTGCAAAGTTGTTGGTGAATGATTTATTATTTTAATAACAATTCACTAAATTTATGTTATGTTATCTATTTATTTAGCATTAGCATTTAGTTTTACAAAGTTAGCAAAGTGATGTTTAAGTCAAGCCTGATGTTGCCTTACACATAAAAGAATAATCCCAGTCTCTTCCACACAGTGATGCATACAGCTTATTAATTAAACGCTGGTATCGGATCGGTACTCGGTAATGGCCGATACCTACGCCCAGGTGTCGCTATCGGTATCGAGACTGAATAAGTCGGATCGGTGCATCCCTAGTTTTCACACTACATGACTGGCCGGTGATAGGGGGGGGGGTCACACACTACAAGATCTTTCACCAGGAGGAATCCCCGATGAGGTCTCCAAACTACGTTTTGTCACGAAAACACGCGAGAAATACACGGTAAATGACGTGATACCATACGCGAGACACATTGCTGATGTTGTTGGTAACGTTTTCACAAAATAGCCCGTTTCCACGCTCTCTTTTACTATTTATTCCTCTAGGTGCAACAAATGCAGTAAGTTCCTATGGTTACAGGCGACCCGTCCTCCCCCCAGGTTTCCCCTCAACCCGTGTCTTGCGCTTTCATTGGCTGTAGCTCGTGGCTGGAGTTCCTGACAGGTCCAGATATTTAGCATGCTAGATATCTGGAATGTGTCTGCGAGTCATCGGAGAGCCTCGGCGAGCCTCTCGTTACACGTCTTTGAGCAGCTCACACATGAGGCTCGAGCGCCAATGTGCGAGTGGCGAGCCAACGCCGATTTGCCTCTGATCTGGGGCTTTTGTCGGGGAGCGGAAAATCAGGGCTTAAGTCGTGTAGTGTGAAGTAGGCATTAGACAGAAGCCACTAGGACTAATAACTGCTGACTGGAGCTCGACATATCAAGAAAGCAGAATCAAGCTTTTTTTTTTTTTAGCCTGTTTACGTCAGTGTGCAGTCTTCAAAATACGTGTTCTGTCCTGACATCTGAAAGTGCAAAGAGCCTCATACCTCAACCTGAAAACCACGATTCCAGATGGCACATCCAAACTATGATGCGGTCCTTCTAGTAAAGAGGAACAAAACCATATTTCAAACGAGTGCAAACACTAAAGAAGTAACTTGGTCAATTACACAGAATAATAAAAAAAGTGATATCAGGCGACGGGCAAGAATAGAAACAACTTGATCAAGCGATAGCATGCCTCTCAGTCCTGCTTTACACAATATGTGTTAACAAATAGGCAGTCAGGCACTGTGGCAAACAACTACTGTAACTGGACTGTATAATGTCAGCCCAGCCGTGTAGTTTCAGTATGTACAGCTCACGTAATAGACATACTGGATCTAGTCTGGAATGAGATGAATAACAGATTTGACAGCGATGGTGATAATCTAAAGATAAAAAGTTTGTGTAACCACCTGTCAGTGAAGGCTCGTGGGGTCGACAGGGAGCGGTGAAGTCCTCTGAGAAGGTGCTCCCAGAGTCGCCACACGCATCTTCTGCATTTGTGTCCATAAGGATCTCGGGGTTGAGGTCAGTTTTTGAAGGCTCCGCAGCGGCTGGCTCGACATATGAAATCTTTGAGCAGGTTGCCGTCGATCTGCCAGAAAGCGGCGGTCTGGGTCACCTCGGTCAGGTGGTTCACACAGAACTTAAAGCAGAACTCTTCCAGGTCCTGAATGACAAAGGTAAAGAGGACAAATTAGCAAATACTGGTTCCCATGTCCCCCCAAATTAGCAGCATACTTGGGAATAACTTTTAAGGCCCTATTTTCTGACCTGTGCAAGTAGCTCTGACTGTTTGGTAATTTTCCTGACCTTGAAATTGTCTTTGCCCGCCTGTGTGGTATTTTGGTGTGCTTCAGACTGTATGTAGACCTTCTCCTTCAGTTCATCAAATCCCTGCAGCCATCTGACGGCAGCGGGACACATATGATCTGCAGCCTCCGATTTGCTGAGTTTACTCCACCACCACCACCAGTATCTAGATTCTGGGGGATCCTGTTCTATCTCCTATCTTCATATGGGCCTATGCTTAAAGGATAGGTTCACAATTCTTCAAGTGTGTCTTTAAACAATTGCCTGCTGTTAATTGCTTCTAATTTTGCTTGCTGTAATCATTCCTCATGTTCATACTGCCCGTTAATAAGTCCCTTCCTAATGCGCTTCCAATGTAAGTGATGGGTGACAAAATCCACAGTCCTCATTCTGTGCAAAATTTTATTCCAAAGTTTATCAGAAGATAATTTGGCTTCGGTAGTCTCAGTTAGACAAATGAGGTGGATATTTTTCAAAGTTAGTCTTTTTAATACAAAGTGCCTGCTTCCTTTGAGCAGCAGTGGAATTTGGTACTTTAAAAGTTACAGAGTGTAGGATTTGGAGGCATCTAGTGGTGTGGTTGCAAATTGCAACCAACTGAGTACCCCTCCGCTCACTCCTCCCTTTCCAAGACTGCAGCCGTTCGCCTCACTCAGAGGTCATCCTCACCATAATAACACTACTTTAGGAGAACCGGAAAGTCAAACAGCTGGTGGTGGTACCACGGTTTTGCACTCTGCAGCTCACGTTACCGCAGTTTCACAAGTGTGTCGGAGAACTACGGTGGCCTTCGGGTAACGTAAAAACACGAAAGGCTCTCTCTAGAGTCAGTGTTTGGTTTGTCTGTTCTGGGCTACTGTAGAAACATGGCGGACTCCGTGAAGAGGACCCGCTCCTTATGCAGATATGAAGGGCTCATTCTAAGCTAACGAAAACACGATTCTTTGTTTCAGGTGATTATACACTAATGAAAACATATTTATGAATATTATATTCCATTTCTGCTAATAGATCCTCCTAAATGTTACACACTATTCCAATAAAGAATGTAACTTTGGAAGGTACCCACTTGATTTAGCCAAATCAAACTGCTTGTTATATTGGCGTCAGATAAACTTTGGAATGTATGTTTTGCAGTGAACGAGAACTGTGGATTTTGTCTGTTTCAATGTACATATGAGCACTTGAGTATTGTTTTAAGACGGACTTGAAAAATTGTGAGCCTATCCTTTCATTTGTTTCTGTATTATCCATGTACTCTTACACTTATTTATACTTCAGATCTGATACTATACATACATGTCTATATGCCCGTCTAGACTGATCCCTACCGTTAACCTTTTTATATTTTTATGATCCACACTGTTAACCGCATTGTACTGTTATTATATTTCCCTCGGGTTGAATAAAGTTTTATCTTATTAATGGAGATACTTCACATCGATAGTCTAATCGCCAGTCATTCTCTGTTTCTGACCTCAGTGAATATTGTTATACACTTTCAATTGATCTCTCCTTATTGAAATACATACAATCAGATGATGGTTGATAGACTGACGCTTTGTCCACACAGGGAACGTCAGCAGTGCGTGGCAGCTGCCTCGCTGAACGGCTGCGTGTTTCACATGGTGTGTGTGGTGTCCACACCAGCTGCGTTTCTGCTGCTGCCAGCCCTTTCTTTCTACATAGAGTTTGCCTTTCATAATGGCCATTTCATTTAATTAGAAATGTCATTTATATGTATTTTAGACAGAAAAAGGTTAAGAACCGTGTGTAATTTGTAAATCATAGTAATAATCCACAATTAAAACCCCATACTTTATTCATTCATGGAGCCCTGCAAGTCACGGCATGTTCTACAACACAGTCCTGCAAATATTTCAGAATAAAAGCCTCATGTTAACAAATGAAGGAATTCTGTCCACAGAAAAAAACGCTTTTATTTTTAAATAAAAGCAG
The DNA here is from genome assembly GCA_916701645.2 of Sebastolobus alascanus. Lineage (NCBI taxonomy): Eukaryota > Metazoa > Chordata > Actinopteri > Perciformes > Sebastidae > Sebastolobus > Sebastolobus alascanus. The sequence continues at coordinate 4,884,596 of CAKAOJ020000059.1, forward strand.
GAAGTGTTGATTTAAAAATAAATCGTTCTTTTTTTTCATGTCTGTGACATATTCTACAGATGTCTAGTCGAAACTGTAGTAATTTTGCTGTTATGATTTCAATATAATGTCAAACGATCACTTTCACTGTTGCTGTGAACCACAAGCGGTAAAAATAGGCGAGACCTCGAATATCTAGAAGAGACGCAGCTGACAAGCAGCCGAGCCGTGCGTGAGATGCGCGTCTCACACGGGCTGTGTGGCAGCTCTAACCTGTTAACATGGACGCAGCCGCCACGCGCTCCTGACGTTCCCTGTGTGGACACGCCGTCATGGTGAACACTGACCTCTGCATCATAGCGCACAGCAGCAGACAGCAGGGAGAAGGCGTTCTCAACGGTGATTCCCCTCTTTATAATATGTTGACACAGACGTTTCAGGCGGTTCTCACAGTACGACGTGGCCAGGTCCAGCAGCCCTGACAGAGCAGAGACACAGACAGCAACAGTGGAAGCATTAACAACCAACTTACAAACAAAAGTCAGTAAAGATCAGGCTGTGATGTGTGTTCGGTTCTGACCAATAGCATCCTCGGGAGGCAACTCCACGTCGTCGGTGTAAAGGAACTCTAGGAAGGAGCGGTACACCGGGTAGGAGAACTGGTCTATTTCAATCACCTCCTTCATGTCTTCATTCCAGTGGGACTGGAACATGGATCTGAAGTGTTCACACCTGTTTGTTTCAGCATAGATACAGATGTTATTTTTTTTTTTTATTATTTATATTCTATAGTTTCAGAACTTAAACTGACAGCTGTGACATGAAACCCCTGACCTGATTTTGAGAACTGCTTTGTGGACATAGATATATTTGCCGTCAACGCAGAACTTGAGGTCAGCTGTCTCCGGGTTGTCAAACTCTTTCTTCAGAGACTGAGCCACGGTCAAGAAGTCATCATGCTCTGCAGGGAGAAAAAACACCCACGAACATCAAGCTCTGGTATTAAGATAAAAAAAAACTGAAGCAATGATTTGAATTTCTTTTTACAACTGAAAAAGGAACGACCACAGTTTTCTCATGTCTTTTTGATGAGGATTTATTTCATGTAGGGCTGTCAAAGTTAACGTGATAACACGTTTCTCTAATTTCTTTCACGCATTAACGCAATTGATCTTTTTTAGGTTGTATCGGGCTCAGTTTTAAAGCTATCATATTAAACTAGAAAACCGAAGGAATCCATTGGTGCCAACCATGTCATACTAGCGAAGGAGGCTAAATAACACTTCAAACTTGCGCTAAATTTTGGCAAGGAAAAACTGGCATGGCCATTTTCAAAGTGGTATCTTGACCTCTGACCTCAAGATATGTGAATGTAAAGTGTAGTCAAGTCAGCACACTGACACACTGAAAGCTGTTGTTGCCTGTTGGGCTTGAGTTTGCCACGTTATGATTTGAGCATATTTTTTATGCTAAATACAGCACCTGTGAGGGTTTCTGGACAATATTTGTCATTGCTTTACATTGTTATATATATTTGCATAAAGCAGCATATTTGCCCACTCCCATGTTGATAAGAGTATTAAATACTTGACAAATCTCCTTTTAAGGTAAATTTTGAACAGATAAATAATGTGTTATTTATTTGCGATTAGTCATGGACAATCATGCATTTAATCGGGATTAAATATTTTAATCGATTGACAGCCCTCATTTTCTATGTTCCTGATACTTTCCTTCAGTCAACAGTCGAAGAACTGTGTAATTTGGCACTAATTATACATCAAATGTGCTCAATCAGTATACTGCCATTTAATTATTCCAATTATTTAATTGAATCAAATTAACTGCTAAGCTAGTCTTTTAGTCAGTTGCTGACCTGCTGTGCACTGGGACATTTGAATAAAACATCCTACTACGACAAGTCAAAGTATCTCTTGTGAAAAGGCCCATGAATGAATAATGAATAAATGGGGAATTAAATGGAATAGTTCTTTCAAGGAAAGGAACAACAACTGTCGTTAAACTGGCTTTGGAAAATTGTCATCAGTAATAGAAACCAGATTTGTGGTTAATGGAATTAAACACACTGGTGCGGTCTTTTAATTGCTACATCACCGGGCACATGAGCCCTTTGTCTTACCCATGGAAAGAAGCCTCCACATAACGGAGGGGGTGGCGAAGCATGCAAAGACGTCGTCGGTGCAGGTGAAGTGCGTGAGGTGAGGCAGCACTATGGACTGGCCCCTGCACTGGCCCCACATGTACACCTGACCGCTCTGAGTCTTAGCAGCTGATGTATGTGTGGAGTGACAGGCAGCGATCTCCACGATCCTGTCAAAGATAAGATGAGATAAGATAAGATAAGATTAGATAAGATAAGATGAACCTTTATTAATCCCCTTGGGGAAATTCAGGTGTCAAAGCAGTAAAGCAAAAAACAGGTACACGTGTACAAGAATTATAAAAAATAAATAAATAGAAGTACAGAATATACATGGTGAGTAAGCATGGTATTTATTGTCAGTCAATAAAAAAATGTAGTGTACAATAAATAGATGTATATGTACAATTTAAGTTTAAAGTGCACCAGTGGATTTGAAGAGGTGGTTGCTGATAGTGCAGATAGACCGGATAGTCCAGATAGTGTGTGTTTTAAGTTTAAGTTTTAAAGAGGCCAGAGGAGACAGTTAGTGGTGTAAAAGACGAGGAGATGGTTTGTTAAACCGTACGGCCCTGTTCAGACCTGGTAATAACATGCGTCCTGAGTGATCCGAACACAAGTGGACAGCTTTAAGTACAGGTGTGAACGCACTCAAGATGCATTGAGATCCGATCACTCAGACCACATTCAGAGGTGGTCACGGCCACATTCTTTTAGCAGTGTGTACGCAAATATGTCCTGGGCCACATTAAGGACCGCCTACTCAACCGACGTCCCGCTGGGATCCGCAGGGTCACACTGCGCTCCTCATGTGAATAGACAGGCAGACACGAGCGCTTGTCTGCCTCACAGCATGGAAACGGCTTCTGTGCTCTACTGTATCCTGTCAGTACAACTGTATTTATTAAAATACATCTTATTTATAGGCTACATAATCTACAGACTACCAGACTAGGCACGCAAAGTGCATTATTATTATCATACTGTCAGTGATGTGTGTGTTTTTGTTCCTGTGCTTTGCACAGAGCTGACGCCCGCCCGATCGCCCACTCGCTCTCTCTCATCCACGGCTCTCTGAATTTCTGTACCCCGCTGTTGCCTGGCAAAGGTGGCGGTGCCGGCAGCACGGAGGTCCCCGGGGACTGCAGGTACAACAAACTTATATTTTGATGTTAATAAAATGTACCCGAATTCACGAATATGTAGGATATTACTACTGACATTCATGTAATATTACGTCACAACGTCTGCTGTGTTAGCCGTGTGTTTACTACGTGTTTATTTGCATATAGATCGGGGAAGTGAGATCGGATCACAAGTGGTCACTGGAGACGCATGTGGAGACGCATTCTAATGCCAGGTGTGAACAGATGTATTTAAAGCTGTCCACTTGTGTTCGGATCACTCAGGACGCAAGTTAATGCCAGGTCTGAACAGGGCCTATGTGTGGTGATGGTCTCGCTCACCTCTCTTTCTCACCCATGATCTGAACTGGGCTCAGCTGGTTGCTCTTGTTGCCGGTGCCCAGTTGTCCATATGTGTTGGCACCCCAGGTGTACAGCAACCCCTCGTCTGTTAGTGCCAGGGAGTGGGCATAGCCGGAGACAATCTGAAGAGGAAGACGAAAACTTTGGATGTAAGACCCACAGTTTTGACATGCCAAATCTAACACATAGAACATTTTCACAAGCAAAGTCTACTTTACACTGAATAAAAACAAAGAATTGGTTCCTTTAAGGTCCCAATACACTTTTAACTTGTACAAATATTTTTCTCAAATGTGAGCCCCTTTCAAATTCGCCACTAATTTCTTTAACGCATTAACGCAATTTGTGATTTTTAGGTTGTAGCGGGCTCAGGTGTGAAGCTAGGGTGAAGATACTGGTATCATATGAAACTAGAGAACCTAAGGAATCCATTGGTACCAACCATGTCTACTAGCAATGTACTAGCTTGTCGCAAAGGAGGTTAAATAACACTTCAAACAAAAAAAAAAAAAAGAAAAAGAAATTGAAAAACTAGTATGGCCATTTTCCAAGGGGTCCCTTGACCTCTGACCTTAAGATATATGAATGAAAATGGGTTCTCTGGGTACCCACGAGTCTCCCCTTTACAGACATGCCCACTTTATGAAAATCACATGCAGTTTTGTGCAAGTCATAGTCAAGTCAGCACACTGACAGCTGTTGTTGGCTGTTGGGCTTCAGTTTGCCATGTTATGATTTGAGCATATTTATTTATGCTAAATGCAGTACCTGTGAGGGTTTCTGGACAATATTTGTCATCGTTTTGTGTTGTTAATTGATTTCCAATAATAAATATTGCACTCCCATGTTTTTAAGAGTATTAAATACTTGACAAATCTCCATTTAAGGTACATTTTGAACAGATAAAAAATGTGCGATTAATTTGTGCATTGAAATAAACTGAATTGCATATTTATATGACTGTGTAATGATATCAAATCTCACTGGGTGTAATATAAGTTGTTGCGAGTGTGTAATCTCACACCTGTTGCACACACAGACCCATCAGAGCTACAAGGCGACAGGGAGTGAGCTGGTTCCCATTATTTCCAAGTCCAAGCTGTCCGTTCCCGTTGTAGCCCCAACCGTACACCTGCAGAGACACAAAGAGAACACGAGTGCTGTGGTGGCCAGAGATGGATAACACGGCGTTTATAGCTCCAGTCTAAATTTAACAGTCACCTCTCCATTGTCCACTACCGCCAGAGACGAGGTCTGGCCACAGACGATACTGACAGCCACTTTGTTCTGCAGGCAGCTGGACACTCTGCGGGGTGTGGGCTGGTTCGCTGTGGAGCCCGAACCCACCTGACCACAGTTGTTGTAGCCCCATGCATACACCTGGCAGACGTGAGGTTAAAGGTGAGAAGAAGAGTTAAATATCCCCACATCTCTTCTATTCATTTAAGAGAGCAAACGGTTATTATGACGCAACAAAATATATTATTTTCATGTGCAGCCAGGCTTCTTAATGCTAAGAGGTAAATGAGTTGTTGGAGTGTTTATGCAATGTGACACTAATGAATGAAGTTCATAATGATGTTTTTTATCATATTCTAACTGTAATTATAGGATTGTGGTCGTATCATAGTACATTGCAGCTTAAAGGAAAAAGTTCGACATTTTGGGAAAAGCGCTTATTCGCTTTCTTGCCAAGAGTTTGATGAGAAGATCGACACCATTAACATCTGTACACTAAAACACAGTGAAAGGGTTAAAGTTGTAAGACGAAAACACGGACAGTCCGGACAACGCAGTGGTAGCAACCAGTTAATCACAAGTTAGCCACACCCTAAAGCATTCCCTGCTTTATGATCTATTTTACTCCAAATGGGACCATAATTTACTAAATGAACATCATGCTGTATTGAAGAAGATTTGAAACTAGCGATTGAGACCATAAACTTATATTTACAATGTTTACTGAGGTAATAAATCAAGTGAGAAGTAGGGTCATTTTCTCATAGACTTCTATACAATCAGACTTCTTTTTGCAACCAGAGGAGTCGCCCCCTGCTGGCTGTTAGAAAGAATGCAAGTTTAAGGCACTTCAGCGTTGGTTCACGTCTCAGACCCGGACGTTGTCCACTGGTCCCAGCCAAGAAACAGTCCGGTTAGCTAAGTTAGCCGGCTGCTAGTGGTAGCTTCGTATTTACTGTACGGACATGAGAGTGGTATCAATCTTCTCATCTAATTCTAACAACAAAATGAACAAGTGTCCCAGAATGTCAAACTATTACTTTAATAACTAGCACATCTCAATTACACTATTTAAGATCCTCTTTATTGTGAATTTTAACCACAGTGAAAACAAAATGTTGTTCTATAACACAACAGGATAACAGCACGCTACAGGTTGCGGCAGGTTGCTGCTCCCAAAGTGCTCCACAGACAGACTCAGGAAATCCTTTGTCCCCCGAGCCATCAAACTGTACAACACCTCTCTGGGGAGGAGGGGGACAAAGGAGGACGGTCTGCAGGACAGTTAATGCACACAGTGCACTTTAATAGACTGAGCCACTTTAATTCTGCACACTACAAAAAACTTCTCTACCTCAGTTCTTATCCTGCATTAGATTCCATATCTGACATTTCTTAATATCTGTATCTCCTATATTTTATTATCCAGCACTATATCACTTTCTGCACTACATACACCTTTTCACCTGTATCTCAGTTGTTTACTCTGCACTATATTCATTTTTAACAGTTCTTCTGCACATAGCATATTTTGTTTTATACTCTGTATTACTTACATGTGTCTTGTAACTACTTGTGTCGTTTTACTAACATGTGTACTACTCACCTGTGACGGTTTTACTAACAGGTGTACTACTCACCTGTGACGTTTTTACTAATATGTTTGCACTATGGAACTGTGATGCTGGAAACTTGAATTTCCCTCGGGATCAATAAAGTTACTGTCTATCTATCTATTTATCTATCTATCTATAAAGCTGACCATGTTAGTTTGAAGCACAATTGTGTCCTTAAGGTTGAGCTTTTTTTCAGCTCAGAGGGATCAACTTCTGCTGCTGTGATTGGACTTACAGAGTCCTGAGATGGTCTGTATCACTAAGCAGTGCCTTTGGCCAAAGCTGAATCACATGTGCCATTACAAAGATTTAACACAGGGCTCCATTCTGCTGTGTAGTAGACACTCACTTCTCCTGAGTCAGTCAGAGCCATTGAGTGGTGAGAGCCACAGGCCACCTCTGTGACCTTCCTATTGAGCAGGTTGGCAGACACGAGCACCGGAGCTACTCCTTGGTTGGTTGTCCCGTTTCCAAGTTGGCTGTAACCATTATGACCCCAGGCGAACAGCTCTCCATCTGAAACACAAAAAAAGATTAGTCATTCTGCAGCACTTTTTAATCCGACTGTGAAGAGGGGGGATTAAACGTTTTTTGTGCAGCTACCCTCTGTGGCCAGCAGGATGTGCGGTCCGCTGCCGTAGCTCAGGCTCACCACCTTCCTCCCGCTCAGAAAGTCCAGCTTCTTGGGCACAACGGTGCTCTGGCTGTCCCCTGTTCCCAGGCAGTTACTGCAGTTCAACCCAAACACATACACCTGAGTGTGGAGAGAGGAGGGTCAAACACAGAACATGTAATGTGGATCAGTGATAAGCAGGGCTAAGCAGAGAGCGCCTCCGTCAGCCGAGTAGGTAACAGGTCACATTCCAGACACACAAACATCAACACCAGCGGGCAGCGCTGAGAGGAGCACACAGGCAACGACAGGAGCAACGGCCTGCAGTGTATTTTGATATTTACTTTAACATTACAGAACCATATCAAAAGGTTTTGCATGTTTTAGCCCACCAACAACAAATTGCATACACATTGCTGCTATTGTACATTCACGATTAAAACTATGGCTGCCAAAGGGCAAACTTTTTGAGGCAAGAAGCTCTATCAACTTTTTCAGTCTCATTACCGATACCTGGTATTTTGGGTATCGGCCGATACAGAGTACTGATCCGATACCAGTGTTTAATTAATAAGCTGTATGCCTCACTGTGTGGAAGTGACTGGGATCATTCTTTTATGTGTAAGGCAACATCAGGCTTGACTTAAACATTGCTTCCCTAACTTTTTAATACTAAATGCAACAAATAAATATATAGATAACATAAATTTTGTGAATTATTTATTATTAAAATAATAAATCGTGCACCAACAACTTGGCAAAAAATCTTCAAAATTAAGAGGAATTACAATTCAGGTGTAATCCTTTTTAATGCAACAACAAATTGGTCACTACTTAAACAGGATTTAAAATCCCAGTATACAATATATAAACATAGAATTGAATTTAATAGATCAGCCCCATTGTCACCGATATCCGATCCAGCTATTTGAGTCAGTATCGGCCCGATATCCGATCTGGTATCGGTGCATCCCTAAGAAGCTCCTGAATTCACATTATACTTTTAATAATGTACCAGTTTACTGGAATGCTTTTCTGCAGCCAACTCTCAAATCTGCATTGCTGAAGCTGCATTACTTGACTTTTTTGGCCACTTGGGGGCAGCAGAACAAGCTGTAAACCTAACAGACATATTTTTACTTCACAAAGTTGTTATGGTGAAGTGTAAGCCATCAAATTGCCTGTTAATACAGCCTCTGGTAAGCCGTTTTAACATTTAATCAAACCACACAGGCCGTTTACACATTTAATAGATAGACTGAATATGTACAGCAGATATCTGTAATTCAATTCTTCCTGGTCAAAATGAATATTTCAGATATCCACAATGACATTCTGTCATCTATGAAAAATGACATCACTTTTTAATCACTATTTCATCACTATTTATCGGTTACATTTTGATTTACAAAGTTAGGAAAGCAACGTTTAAATCAAGCCTGATGTTACCTTACACATAAAAGAATGATCCCAGTCACTTCCACACAGTGAGGCATACAGCCTATTAATTAAACACTGGTATCGGATCGGTACTCGGTATCAGCCGATACCCAAAGCCCAGGTATCGCTATCGGGACTTAAAAAGTCTGATCGGTTCATCCCTATCCAATATTCATTCTCCTTTTAGCTCTGTAATGTCTCTACCAAAGCCCGAAGGAAATATCTGGCTCTTTAGCTGCTAAATGTTCCACTATGTTCACCAGTTTGTTTCTAACTTTGTCTGCTGTTTGCTTATGGGCTGGTAGTGGAAAGTGGGTTTATAAAAGCTTTTTTTGCTTAAAACCGTTGCCTGCTGTGGCTAGTAACATATATAATATATATAACCTTTATTTAACTAGGAAGTCACATTGAGAATAAAACCTCTTTTTCAAGTGAGACCGAGTCAAGACGGGGTCAAATAGCAGCATCCAACAAATAGCAAGACTACAACATTGAATCAAGACAGCAACAATAGGTACGACAAAATACATTACATCATACAGCGCATTAACAGGGCAGCGTGTTGGTCAAGTGTTTGTTATTTAAGGGTTAGGGTTAATAATAAATAAAAGCTTGGCCTGCAGATCGTTCCAGGACCAAAGTACGTGGTGGAACAGGCTTGTTTTGCCAGCTTCTGTAACAAGGTTGATGAGAGCGGTGAGACTAAAGCAAAACAGTAAAGTTGCTGGAAACAAAACTATAAGCTGAAAGACGCTAAAATGCTCAGTGGAGCTGATGGAAACTGTAGAGTTGGATGATAAATCTCTGTCACTACGAGCAACATTTTTGACATTAAAAGTAGTAATTTCATCCATTCTGAACATACAAAAAATGGTGACTGATCAGCCCAATACCGACAGCAATGGTGGTGAAACACATACATGTGTTCTTGACGAGCATACCTTTAGTTTATCCTTGGTTGCTTGCTTCCTCCATCTTGTTGCGGTTGTAGATTGCAGGCTGTGATTTCTAAAGCCGTGTTAGTACTAGAATCTGGCTTATTGTTTTGTGTTGCTTAACTGCGTTAGTTTTTTTGCAGTAAGAACCATTTCATCTCCAGCGGGCCAAACATTCTGAGACTACCCACCTGTGTCTACTTACTACTTGATTGTGTGGCATGACCCATCACTGACATGTTAACTGCCCCCTTGTGGCGTGGCATACTAATACCCACAAAACGTAAAACTAGTCTTTCAGAAAGAAACCAAAAAACAGTAGGGCTGGGACGATACACCTATCTCCAGACTCGATTCTATCACGATACTTGGGTGCCGATTCGATATGCAATTCTTAAGTATTGCGATTCTACAAGTATTGCGATTCGATATTACTATTTTTGTTAACTTTTTTAACACTAGACTTTGGGAAAAAGTTGAATCATACACTTTTATGGGCTTTTACTTTGGAAAAATATCTAAATTGTTACAGTAAGAAAGTTTGATTTTCAGCATGTATGTAGTCAGAGACTCAAATATATCAGTCATTGTCGGGCATTATTTATTACATTTTTTCCAGCAACCTAAAAATCAAAGAATAAAGACATTTCCCTCAGAAATTAGAGTTATTTTATTTCATTTATAAGGGACATGTAATGTTTTATACTTCTGGTGAATATAATCCAATCAATCTTATTTTCATTTATATATATACTTTGTTAACACCTTATTTTGAAAACCGGACAGTAGTCACACGTGTATACTTCCGCTACCTTCGCCAAGTCTGTCACTAGCTCTTACTGTTAGCTCCGTTCTCTTTATACATCTATGGTCAGCTCCATCGGGGCCGTTTGAATGTTATCAACATAAATGTCAGTATATGGGTGCTCTACAGTTGTAGTGTCAACTGATTTGACGACGGAGATGCGAGTGACGGCTGGCTTGACTACACGTTACTGACCATACAGTAACGTTTCCTGTCCATGACAGAGTTAGCATGCAGCTTTAGCCGTGATGTCTATCTCTGCTTTTCCTGCAATGTGTGAAACCCAAAGTGTTTCCATACTTGACTTTATGTGTAGTGTTTACCACTTTGGATTTAAAATGTGAGGGTGCAGGTCATATCCACGCAGACCCTCCGCCGTTTTCTGCCTTCTTGTTTCGGCTCACTGCAGGTTTGTTTTGTTTGACGGATACAGAACGGATATGACGTCACGTTACTAAGACTACAACAATTAAAGCCGTAACTTCCTTCTACCTCCGCAGGGACTCAAATGAAGCAAACATATCGATTCTGGCATTAGAAAAATAAATTTCAAAATTGTAAAAAAAACTAAATTGCGATATGGAATTAAATGGATTAGTGCAGCTTTAAACACACCGCCACTTCATCACCGTGCTAAATAAGTAGGAAAAAAGTAGGAAACCAATCTAAACCCCCTTCAAAGAAACATTATGCTTAAGAAAATTACAGTAAGTATTAATGTAAAACATGTAAGGCCAAGGTCCTCTAACTATTAGTTAGACACCAATAACAATGACCAGTGACGTGCGATGACTTCCAACTCCACGACCCTGTTTTCCCTCTGACATCTCACCTCATCATCTTTGTTGATGTAAATGGCCTCATTAGCAGACGTTCCAAACACGCATGCTTTCCGTATCGTGGCGAGCTCCTGGGCGCCCATCAGGCTGAAAATGGGCCATTTGGTTACATCCACCATGACGCACTCGCTGTGAGTCCGTAGCGAGGGCGGCGGGGTGAAGGGATGCACCTCAATCCGAAGGCAGGGCAGGGGACAGGCCAGGGGGAGGAGGGTGTGGGGAGGCCCGGTTTCCAGGGCTGCAGTCGCTGTTGTGAGTGGGTGTGAAAATACACACAGTCAGGGAGCATCAAAGACAACAAAGGACTTGATATTGGACACAAGGTTTAACTTTAACTTTACTGTCTTTCAGAGGCTGTAGCAGGTTCAGTTTTACAGCTAGATTGAAGGTACAGATATTATATGAAAAACTAAGGAATCCAATAATACCAACCTTGTCATACTAGCTTGTCTGTAAGGAGGGAATAGTAAATAACGCTCCAAAGTTAGGCTAAATTTTGGCGAGGAAAAACTGGCATGGCCATTTTCAAAGGGGTCCCTTGACCTCTGACCTCAAGATATGTGACTGAAAATGGGTTCTATTGGTACCCACGAGTCTCCCTTTTACAGACATGTCCACTTTATGATAATCTCATGCAGTTTTGGGCAAAACCATGCAGTTTTTTGAATGCGGTATAAATGTGTTATTTTCGCCTATTCTAAAATAGTGTATTTCAATATTTCTGCATACTGGGGTCCCTAAACAGACTTGGAATTACATAAATTCTCAAAATAAAGTCTCAAATTAATCTTCAGGTTCCCAGCTTTCAGATGATGTACATCGCTTCTATGTGACATCTACTGTTGACCTGCTATCTCCCCCTACAGACCCCCTGTACCCCAGCCACAAATGGCTCTATTGTGGGTCTAAGAGGGTTAAAACTGTTAAATGTTTAAATATTTTGGGACAAACAGGCTCCACATTCAGTGATGTTCAGGCATGTGATTGGCAAAGGTCCACAAAGCAGGAAAATATACAAAGCGTCCGCATCCACCCACGTCACGCACAAAATACCACCACGCCCTGATAATATACCATCCTCATATATTATATTCTTTTTGTTTGTTTAACTGGTGGAACTTGCAAGAGGCACCACACATAGGGCTCAATATTAAGTTTTCGTGGTTGTAGAGGGTAACTTTGGGCTCCTCCCTCAAAAAAGATTGAAGGTTTTTTACATAAAACTATCCAAACTCATTCCTTTTTGGACCATTATTATTACTGTAGATAACACTCAAAAAGGTTAAAGACATAACTTGCTATAGTTGAACAATTATTTTATTATTTACACCCATCACAGCCGTGTTAATAAGAAGTAACGCTAAAGCCACGCATGATCTCACAGAGGAGATTAGGGAGAAGTTGGGTCATGTGGCGTAATGTTAGCTCAAACAGATCAGGGCTGGTATGTATAAAGCTCCTCAGGGTCAAATTTTAGTCTTAAGTGTGTCACAATTCTAAGAGTGATATAAATTATAATTCATATGTGCCATTCATAAACATTCCTAATAATGTCCTAAGAGTTAAAACTTGGTCTCATCTCCCAAATTATTCAAGAGAGCTCTAGAGGTTTCCTGACCCAGTTAGGACTCACCAGCAGATGGCTCAGTTACATGTACTGGGGCAGAGGAAGCACACTTTAAGAAAAAAATATATTTGGAAACCAATAAAAAAAAAAATTTAAAAAAATCATAGTACAAGAATTGATTCATAAGATCATATCTAAGCTGGACAGCAGATACACAGGCTGTTGTGATGAGACAAATCCTGGAGTTTGTACCGGTATTTCCATCTTATGCTACTTTATACTTTTACTATACTTCTACTTCCATACATTTGAGAAAATTATTATTATTTATTTATTTTATATTGCAAGTTCAGGTATCGGAATCGGGAAGGAAAAAATGGTATCGGAACATATTTTAAACGATACCCAACCCTAAAGAGAGAGTACAGCTATGGCCTAGTACTGCATGAGAGTAAATTGTGATACTGCTGCCAGAATAATACTAACAATATACTGGGAGAGAACTTCTCAAAATTGTTGTACTATTGTATCATTTGTCTGCCATACGAGTTCATAAATAAATGATTAAAACTTCAATGAAGTTGATGTCCCCACAGTGTTGCATGACAGGGAGGAGTACTGTTGTAACTAGGGCTCCTTATCATTATCAGATTTTCACTACACGATTATCCTGGCCAAAAGAATTCACAATAACGATATTATCGGGATATCTATAGAACATTTTGAAGGAACAAAATAATGATATCAGTCAAATTCATCTTTAAATTTGTTTAGTGTGCGTTTTGTCTCTTTTTGGAAAATGAATTACATTCAAAATACGAGTGTAGGGAGGCAGAGAGAGACTCTGTAACCATAACTGTATATAAAAACTAATTTAAGAGGTTTCTGGATTATTCACATGATATTATTATATGTGTATTGTTAACAGGATATCAATATTTACTTTTTAAATACCACGGTTATCATCAATACTGGTATATCGCGACACCCCCAGTTGTAATCATTTCCCCACCAACTACCTTCCATTTTCAATTTATTTTCCAGTCCAGAAAAGCAAAAGTGACCCTAGAATAGATCGTTATTGAACCACAACGGGGCTCTAAATATTTTGGGAGGCCGTTTCCTTTGGGCCCTCTGCAGTCTACTCAGTGGTTAGATTGAGTAGGTTTAAACTGTGATCCGTCAGCCTATTGTATGTTCAGCTGATAGTACAACAGTGCTAACCCTCTATTTCTATTGCGAAGTTTGGAGAAGAGCTCTGCTAAAGCAACACACCTGTTAATTCCAGCTTGTTATAGACCACATTATTGTGCACCTGATACTGAAACAGGATCCTGTTCCTGTTTACATCTGCACATTTTGATACTACAACAAGCTTCTTGTTTCTTTTACGAATGACTGGTGATTTCTTCTATTCTCATTTAACTGTTCAGAGGGATCTTTGTCTCTTTTTCAATTGTCAGTCTGGTTGAACCAGTGTACAGTGTTTTGTTCTCCAACGTACAAAACATTACTTTTTCTGCAAACCCTTCATACCAAATACTAGGGCTGCACGATTTTGAAAAAATATCTAATTGCAATTTTTTTGACTGATGTTTTAATTGCGATATGATTTGCGATATTAGAGGGAATTTTTACATCATTATTCTCATTTTCATTGAAAAACATTATATTGATTATGGTGTGATTTTTGTGGGGATCCGTACCAAACAAAGATGTTTTCTTAAGTCTGTAGAATATGATGTGTAGACCAGGACATCTCTGCAGCACCACAGTATTTAATTTAAAAGGTACTTTGACACACATTTCGCCTTTAACAAATATTGCGATTTCCTCCTCATCCTGCAATTTGAAAATTGCAGTAGGCCATATTGCGATTTCGATAATATATATATATATATATATATATATATATATATATATATATATATATATTTGCCATCTGCCTGTACACAATCACACTTTTGTGGCAGGCAATTCCACCCTTTTCAACAGTGTTGTATATAAAGAATTATTGGCCAATACATAGAGTACTTATCAACATTTTTACCACAAAATATGTAGGGTTTTAGTGTACTTCTCACTTGGAAGTCATTTCTAAAACAGAAACTATGAGTTTTGATGTTGATGCTCTGACTTCCAGGTTAGGGAGACAGTTTGTAGACATTACTGTAACTTCACTGTGTTAACATCTGCTTTAGGGTGGATTTTCAACCATATCCATGCTGTGTTGACTGTCTCACTCAAACTGTTATTGGTGAAAACAGCTTATGAACCCAGAAGTTGAATGAATTTCTTAGGAAATGGGTGTTTTTAAGTCTGGGTCACAGAGGTTATGTGTGTTGTGACAGCACATGGGAGAAGTTTCTGCCAGAAATCTCCTAGGCAACAAACCTACTTAGGTTAGGTTAAGGACAATATCATGATTTTGGGTGAATTTAACCCCTTTCTGGCAGAAAAAGCCCTGAAGGCAAAACTTCTCCCGCCGCTGCCTGTGTTATATTAAAACACCCAGCAAACAAACATGGACCACTTCACTGAGCTCGTTAGCTCCGGCTAATGTTGGCTATTGTTTACAAACGCATTATTCAGCAAACTGTCGAGCTGACACAACACATGAAGGTGAACACGGAGTCGGTATGAGACTGTTTGGAAACACTAAGCTGAGCTGAACTAACTCTTGACCGTCAAAAAAGTAACCTGCAAGCCACAGCTTTCAAACAACTTTCAAAGCCATAATTATAACATTAACGTTTCCGTTAAACCCACCTGATAGTATAGGTGTGTTTCTGGCGTCGTTACCGGTTCTGGGCTGACGGTTTCACCGGGCCACACGGGTCGGTAACGGGATGTTTCTGCTGAACCTGAACCACACAGCTGCAACTGACTGACGCTTATTTGCGGAAGTGAGGAGAAAGAAAAAAACATGATGTCACGTGATTACAAGACAAAAGTAATCGATTGCAGGCAGAGTTAATACTAGATGGATCACTCTGAATCCAGACTATGAAGCTGTTAAAGGGCAATTTCACCAGATCACTGTCTTTCCAGAGCTTTCTACCACATGTCATGGAGTTCCTCAGCTGATGGAGTATGCTTAGGTGTAGTAGAGTATTTTATTTTATATTTAAAATGTCTGGAGGGGATCTTTTAAGTATTAAACCTGCAGTAGGCAGAATATATTTGTCATCATTGGGCAAAAAAAACCCCATAATAACCGTTCATCATATTGTAATTCAAGTGTTCTGAGAGATAAATAGACTTCTGCACCTCCTCATGGCTCTGTTTTCAGGCTTTAAAAAAATCTAGCCCGTGAGGGGAGACTTTGGCCAATCACAGGTCATTTCAGAGAGAGAGCGTTCCTATTGGCTGTTCATTCAACGGAGGCAGCTGTCAATCACTTGCAAACCAAGCATCGCCCACCAGCCGGAGCAAACTTTCTCATTTTAAAGCTAAACAGTACACTACAAGATGTTTCTGAAAACATTTGAGGTGAGAAATAGGCATTACAGTAACAGAATTTTGATTCATATTTGATCAGCGCTGCCTAGTTTGACCGTTTGATCAGAGTTTGCGAGTGATTGACAGCTGCTCAGAAACGGCAGGCTCAAGCTCGGATCTGACTGGTTGTTTTCCTCCGGTCTGTGAAATCTTGCAGATGCCATTAGGAGCACCAGAGGACACCAGAGGATACAGAGGCACATGATTTTTTTTTCAGATTACCTGTCTCATGCACTTCTGTGAGGATATAGTGACCGTTTTATGAAAATAACTTTTTTTAATCATATTTGCTCCATTTCTACCCACTGCTGCTTAAAGTATTAAGTAAGAAACCAACTCATAACTCAGCTGACAAAACATTCTCACCACAAGATCCATGCAGTAGCTGTTCTGGAGCTTTCCATCATATTACATGATCTTCCTCAGCAGATGGAGTTTGCCCAGTTGTCATGGTACTGTACTTTTAAAGTACTTCTCGTCCATGTTGGAAGTTTAAAGTGCTAAATTCAATGACAACTGGGCATCCCCATCTACAGAGGAAGATGGTGTAACATAATGGAAAGCTCCAGAACAGCTACTAAGTGGACCTTTTGGTTTGATTGCTGTCAAGAATGAACAGCCAGTCTCAACTCTGGATTCCTCTGATGGAATATTATCCTGCCCCAGGTTTGAGGTAGTTAGTTTGAGGTAATTTAAAAACACTCTTTTCTTTGGAAATTGTATCATGTAAGCATAAAATTCACAGAAAAAGGAAATGGTATTAAAACTGTATTTCTACACATGCTTACAAAACAGGACCTAATGATTAGGTAAAAATGGAAGCTGCCTTACCACATGGTATTGCCCAGAAATTGCAACCAATCAAATTGCCGCACCATAAACCTGATGCCTGGATCTGGGTCAAGCAGCGTTAATGTTCCACTTGGAGGCCAGTTTTCATATTTTGCATGTTTGTTACAGACTCCACTATGAACCCAAATTCAGCGTCTGCAGGGTGAGTTAATCATTGCCCATCGAGTCAATGTGTTCACCAACACACACTTACATGAATTCAGCAAACGGAAACTGTGCCACTTACTAAACAAACATGTTCATTACACAATGAGACATTTTAAAGTGTGACCTAATTTTAAGCACCAAATCTGCCCTGGCCTGGAGTCGGAGAAGAGTCGAGCAGCCATTGACTACCATCCTGTTAGTAGATGCTGACAGAAATCACCTGTAATGTAAAGGATGTGCAACAGAAAAACAATGGTAAGAGTACTGAAAATTTCTGTTTGACAAGATATGATGGTCAATTTTGCTCTTACCCATGGAGAGGAAGTGACAGCAACAAATTCAGGATCATAAAAAACTCATAAGTTCAAGGGGAAAAGTGTGTTTCTCCCACTCCCACAAATACTTGAAAACCGTCCCCGCTGAAAGCTTCTTTCACATTCATACAACTCAAATTTGACAGCTATTGTACGTGTGAATCACAACACTTGCAAGCACGGAGGATCCAACGGCTAAACAGCAAGTTTATTTTGGTTAGGATCAGAAACACAGATCATGTCCTGAGGGTGAGATGAGTGGAGATGATATCAAAAAATCCCCTGACTGAAATATGGCAATGGTGGTTTGTGGGTGTTCGGAGGGGTAAATGAGTGGGAGAAATGGTGTGTTACAATGTTCAGTGAATAAGATCGGGGGGGGGGGGGGGGGGGGGAGCAGTTACTCTCAACAGCAGAGAGCAGCATTGACCATTCCCATGGCAAACTCCAACAGCAGGGAGACCACATATTACTGCGTCTCCCTTCTCAAAAATTCTCCAGTCGCTCAAAGAATCGTTTCTATTCAATAAAACCTAGTTTTAGTTGAAATGAAAAACAAAAGGCACAATGATTTTCAACTCATTCTTGTCTTTAATATGCACAAGAGTTGAAAGCATCAATGAGCCACCTTAAAGAGAGGAATTCAATCTAAAATTTATAAAAAGATATAAACAATCAGAGGCCAAAACGCTGTCTGTTGCTTTTCTCCTATTATTTTATTTAAAACAACTTTTCATTAGCAAGTAAAAATCTTGCAACAAACATAAGCTTGTATCCAATTCGGATACAAGGCAACGAAATTGTAAATCTTTAAAGTGGCTCGGTCTAGTCTGCTAGTTCATGACTGTACACCCTCTCTATAGTTTTGTTCAGTAATAAACAGCTAGTCCCAAAAACAAGCCTGGGCTGTTCATAAACAACCACACCCAATATTTAAAACCTCAGTGTGACCCCCCCCCTCCCTCCCTCCTTCCCTCCCTCCCTCCCCCTCCCCACCTGTTCTGACCCCCTCTCAGTAGTTAGCAGCCAACCAGAGGATCATCAAGTCTTCGAGACCCGGGTTAGGGTCGGGTTCAACGTTTGACACCTTGAACCCGCACCCACACACCAACTGGGACATGGGACGGCACATTTTTAAACAGCCCGTCACCACTACGAAGAGAAAAAAAAACAGCCTGTTCCAATTCATCAGCATGTCATCACAATACATATGCAAGTCAAAAATAAAAACATTGAAACAAAGAAATATTGCTTCAAAAAAAAAAAACAAAGAAAAAAAAATACCCTCCCCAGCCATCTTTGACAGTAAGGTTATCGTCCATCCAATGACTGTCAGCTGCAGCAGCTTTGTACAGGCTTTATGTAAATATATTCATATATCCATTAGACGGCAAGGAGAGATACACATCACATTTTTGTACAATTATTAAAATTGAGTGATGACATGTGACCTCATCATCGAAAAAGTAGTTAAGTACTGTAATCAGGACCTGTACTCGTTATATAAGTCTAGTCTTCAATGAGTATAGGTCCCGTTCTGCAGGCAGACATCAATATGCCTTCTCAGACGTGTGCATAAGACTGAAGAAAAGTAAAACAGACATATGGAAGCTCCACAGACTCAACCAGGAGATGAAAACCTAGAATATTTGTTTGAAGAGAGAATTTAAAACAATTAAAATAAGTTTAAAGGTCGGATAGGCGTTTCGGGTCGATTTTAGCTCAATGTTTTTTTGTTGTTGTTTTTTTTTTTAAACCCCCTTCCAGGTTTCACATTACAGGGGAGTCCCGAGCAAACACTTCACTGGATCACAGGACGTGATCGGAGCTCATGCTGCACAAGTGGATGTCCTGTTGGGGGGATAAACGCTACGGCCGACATATTTCTCTTCTCTCAAGTCTCTGCGCCTTCACCTAAAGGTGCTTCCTCCCAGGTGTTCGCATCCGTAAAACACAAAATTGTTGTCGCTCTGCTGAATCAGAAGCAGGCAGTTAGCAGGTTTTACAGTTGTATGTGTTGAAAATAAAAATAATTATGGCATTTTCTTCACATTTTTGATGACTTTTTTTTTTTTAAAACAAATGTTAATTCAACAGAGGTCACGTTAAAAAAAGTGACGTCATTGAGTCAGAAGTCCCGTCAGTCAGTTTACCACGGAGTCCTCTTTTTGCCTCGGAGCCCTTTCACCCCTCCACCTGCCCCGGGACTCTTCTGGGAGGGCAGTGGAGGGTCCGTGGTTAATCATGGCTTAGCTCTGGGATTAACTCTTTAAACTGGGTGAGAGAGGGTTATTTGGGTTGGCCCGGCCATCGGGAATCTGTGTGACTAAAAGTGTGTTGATGTGTGTACTTGTGTGTCAGTGTGCGTGCGCGTAGGTGAAGTAACACCAGGGGACAATCCAGGGGAGGGAAAGCACAAAAAATAAACCACAAACAAACAGCAGTATTTCTTCCCCGTAGGTGATATGATGGCTTCTAACAAAAGTATGCACACAAATTCTAAGTGTCAAAAAGTGTTTATATGTGTGTGTGTATTTGTGTCTGAAAATGTGCTTGTGTTTTTGTCTTTGTGAAGACTCGACATTTGGCAATTAAATCTTGCCACGAAGGCTGTTTCCTCCTTCTGGTTTTATTTTTGTGTGATATTCAGAAGCACTGGCAGAGAACACTGACAACCCTCCTGATGCAGGTTGCCAGATGGTGACGGTGCCTGTTGAACGACCAGGACTCCTAAGCAGTGGTTGCCGTGGTGGGTGAAGGATGACCATTAACAAAAAAAAAATACCCCGCAGTGCAGAGGTGGGGTGGGGTGGGTAAATCCTTCAGTGGTGACGAGTTTCCGTGTTGAAGTGATGCTAAGTAAATCCTTCGGTACCAGGTTGCCAGGTTGGAGGAGAGATGGATGAATGTCTGGGGTGATTACAGAGTACCCGTGCAGCTGGTTGAACCAAACATCCTGGCTTTTTAGAAATTAAACTCCTTCGTTTGCATGTTGGAAGCTGGATCAAAGTTGAAGGTTCCTCCTTGAGTGGTGTCGGGGATCAAGCTGGGATCTTCATCAATCTGAAAACAACAGGTACAGTGAGATCACAGCGGAGCAAAGTGGTTGACTAAGCAGGAAAAACAAATGAAGATGTTTGAGGTGTAAATCGCTGGTGGTAAACTTACATCATCTCCTGAAAAGTACTGATCAATAATCTCAAAGGCTAGTTTGTAGATATCCTCATTCTCGTGCTGCTGCAGATTTTCTATCTTTTCCAAACCTGAAAAAAAAAACAAGACTCGGTTAAAACAGAGTATATGTCTGGACCGCGTACGGTCAGTCTGTGAATTTGTGGCTAAATTGTTATACAAATAGTCAGTGGTCACGTCTATGATGTTAAATCCAGCGGTACATGTCCACCAGGTCTGGCGAGGACACTATGGGGACGCGCTGCTCCACTCAACTGGCCGTTCAAGCGGTGTCGTGCAATGCACCCGACTGGTCCCTGGTTTTCTGCTTGCCGATTCAAACAGGAAACAACACGGCGGCCTGCTCGTAAACTTTCTGTTATTCCGTCTAAACAATCCACCAAAATCTACTTCTGAAAACATTTTAAGCGAGAAGCCCTTTCAGAACTAGATCGCCTAGTTTCACAGCTTGGTCCAAGTTTCGGGAGCCCGACACATCGCACTGGAGGGGCTCATTTGCATAAAGGACTGTTCCCCGCTTTTTCATTTAGAAAGAGCAACGGCCAATGAGGAAACTCCAACACTCGACCGACCAATCGTGTTACTCACTCACTCACTCAGTGACAGACTTTTGCGTTTGTAGGGCTGGCCCTCTGCGGTCCAGCCAAAAGCAACGACGACCACAACATTTCCTCTGTTATTAACAGCATTGGACCCCAAAAAATGATGACGTACATAAGTGTGTGCACTTGGGTATGCAACCAAGAAGTCTGTCAAAATATGTACTCGTTTGCCGGATAAGACGACGTGGAAATTATATACCAAAAACGGTAGTCCTTGAAAAAAAAACAAAAAAAAACTAATTGCCCCAATTTTCTTAAATCAATAAGAGGATAAAAACAAATGAAGAAAGCAGACTGAAAGGTTCAGCCAGACACAGACCTCCACACTCCTCTATGATCTCAGCAATAGTGCTGGCTTCATCTCCTGCCATGATGAGGATATTCTTCAGGCCGTCCAGGACGACCTGCACCACCTGGGAGTCCTTCACCGACAGCAGGTTACAGAACGGAGGGATGACATTCTGCTCAACCAGGAACTCCACCTACACAAACCCACACATACACACCACATCCATACTTGATTACAACATAGGTACATGGTTAACAAGTGTGGAACACGTCCTTGTGATTTCACTCATCACCTACTTGCATACTTCAATAATAGGATTATTGAAAAAGTGTGCAATTGTGAGGTAAACATTTACTACTGAAATGACTGAATATTATATGACTGACATGCTAGGTAGGGTTTCTGCAGTTTAAATAGAAACACTTGTACAACAGTAAATGAATTGAAATGAGCTCCAGGTTTCTACGTCATTGGTCCGAAAAAGCCCAGCTCACCTGGTCTTTCCTCCCACTGATGGTGAGGTTGCTGATGGCCCATGCTGCCTCCTTCTGTGTGCCAAAGTCACCCTGTAGAGAGACAGGCTGTCACTAAGATGTGCACATAGCAGCTCTTTTCTACAACAGCACAACGCCGAAGCACACAGAAAATCTAGGCCGCATTTGCATTCAAGAGTTGTTTTGCTTCTCTGGCTGCAAAACATAGAATGTGTCGATGCAACTGAATACATACAATTAACGCCGACATGATGTGTTATACCATCTGTTGAGAAAACTGAATATAAAGATAGAGAATATAAAGCTTAAGGGATGTATTTCCTGTTCTTCCACCGAGCACAAACCTTAGCCAGTTGGTGAATGATCATAGGAATCAGTCCAGCATCGATCACAGCTTGGACCTGCTGCTGGTTCCCAGCTGTAATGTTGGACAGGAACCAGACTGCTTCCTGCAAACAGACCAATCACAAATGTTCAAAACCTGCTCTATATCTTCCACACACATCCAAACCCACGTGCATTTCTCTTCCACTACTTTACCTTTTCTCATTGGGCAAGTAAACGAGGAATACAGCAGATGACTGACCTTCCAAATATTTTTTAGAATATTGATTTTTATTTTTTACTCTGGTGTTACCCTCCAACACCATACGTCCTTTACACTTGATTATGTATATAATCTGGCTACAGCACCTTCTTAATTAAATAAATGTGCTCCAGTGCAATCAAGGTAATAGACGTCCACATATTAGGGATGTCTCAGTGAGGAAATTCTCCCACCAGTTAATGAACTCGTAAACCGGTGTTATCGATTTCACCGGACATTTTACAAGAAAAGATGACGGTCTATATCTGTATGTATATACTGTGTATATATATATATCTCTATGTATATACTGTGTATATACACAGTATGTGTGTGTGTATATATATATATATATATATATATATATATATATATATATATATATATATATATATATATATATATATATATATATATATATATATATATATATATATATATATATAAATGAACAAAAAAAACCTACAAACTCTACTGTCAGCTCAAGTGAATAAGTAAGGGAACACATACAATAACAAACCTGCTCCAGATATATTATACTTCCTGACAGTGAAACAGATAGCTCTCATAAATGTCATGAACTTCGCCACAGTTCGCAAGCTGCAGACACTTTACTCCGATTCCCGTATTAACTCATAAGAAACTGGCAGACTTACAAAAAAAATAACAAATAACACCATGGAGGTGAGGCTGTGGTCCTGATACCTTGTTGATCTTTTCTTTAGGGTGTGTGAGCAGGTTGGGGAAGTCTGAGAGGACATCACAGTTGAGCACAACCTGTGTCTGCTCGTCTGTCCCTGTCACGATGTTACCCACCGCCCTCAGAGCTGCCGTCTGCATTTTGGAGACAAAGAAAAAAAAAAAAAACTTGAAGTGACATTGCTGATTAATTCATTGAGGATGACATTTTCATCTCACTGTAGACAAAAAGGCAAACACTAATGAATTCAATCGATAAAACAAAAGTCTCACCTGAACTTTGACCTCCTGATGGCTGAGGAGAGGCACAAGAAATGGAACGACTCCAGAATCAATGACCATTTGGATCTGCTCATTGCCCCCGTCCGTCAGATAGGACAGAGCCCACACTGTGTCTACCAGGATCTAAACATGCAGACACAAGAAGCTTGTAAGACAGCACAAATAAAGGGGATTTTTCCGTACAATATATACTTTAATAAAATCAGTAAAAAACAGAATGTCAATCACCCTTCGCTCTGATACTTACATTTATATCGGTGTGATATATTAGCACACAGAGGGCGGGCAAAATCTGTGGGGAAAGAAAAGTAGGTTGTGAGTGGGTTGAATGTAGGCAGAGGAATTGACGGATCAGATGAAGGCAAAAAAACAGGGCAGAGTGAAAAGACAAAATCACAAAGAGGAATAGCTGTCAAAACCCGACTTCAAATGTCGCATAAAGAGCTTTATAGTTAGAAATTCCCCTGGGTGATGAGGCTGATTTGGCTTCTGAAAAGGCACAGCAGAAACTCTGTGTGACTCAGCCTGCAGTGACACAGTCAACGGCGAAGCAACACATCCATCTGTCTGGCAGATGAAGGCCTGCACACACACACACCCACCTCTTGCACAGTTTCCATAGGTGGTGGCGGATCCTTGTTGCGGCAGAGGTTGACAATGACCCAGGTGACATTGCGGAGGAAGGTGATGGGGATTGATGGGTTGAGGAAAGAAAGCAGGGGCTTGACCACGCCCAGGGAGATGACATAATCCCTGCAATGTGGACCATCACCTGGGCAGGCAAGGGGTTAGAGGTCAACCTAACAGTTGTTTCCAAGCAGTATATACACACACACACACACACACACACACACACACACACACACACTTCAAATAGAGGGCACTGCTTACCTATAATGTTTCCTAAAGCCCATACAGCCTGTTCACATACGTTCTGGTGGGGAGAGTGTAGCAGTCGCAGGAACAGGGGCACTGCGTCTGGACACACAAACATCAAGGTATCAAAAACTTGCCCGAGGTGACGGATTGTGAAACTCCAGTTGATAAGCCCCGCTGCCCGGTCACATTCAAAGCAGAACTACACAAACACAAACCCATGACTGTGTCACAACTCCTGTATATAACAGCTGCTCTAAAGCTAAGCAGTAACACAATTGCAGAGGGAAAAAATGTCTATTCACCACTAAAAGATTCCTTTCTAGTAGCCACAGTGAACATGCCCATTTAAAGCCAAACAACTAATGTACGCTCTCAGAGAATGAAAAAAAAATAGTATGCCTTATTAAACCTCTTCTAAGGAGTGGTGAGCATGTAATTGATTGTCATCTTGATGACTCTGCTGTTAGTTTTATTGCACCTCTTTAGGGCGGGACAACTCAACTATTAAGTTAATTGACAACGATTTTGATAATCGATTTGTCGGTTTGAACATTTTTTAAAAGAAAAAAAGTCAAAATTCTCTGATTCCAGCTTCTTAAATGTGAATATTTTCTGGTTTCTTTAGTCCTCTCTGACAGTAAACTGAATATCTTTGAGTTGTGGACAAAACAAGACATTTGAGGACGTCATCTTGGGCTTTGGGAAACACTGATCGATATTTTTCACTATTTTCTGGCATTTTATAATGCCAGAAAATATAAACCAAACAACTAATTGATTAATCGAGAAAATAATCAACAGATTAATCGACGATGAAAATTATTGTTAGTTGCAGCCCTATCTTAGTTATTAAAGGGATGCGCTGATCCGACGCTCAGTATCGGGATCGGTCCGATACTGGCCAAAATAACTGGATCGAATATCGGAGGGGGAAAAAAGTATAAAGTATAAAGTTCCGAATGTTTTGAGTGCAGCCCCGACAGAAAACGTAATGGTTGTGAATGTGCAATAGTGTTCGTTACAGAACCGACTGTAAACGTAAATGCAGTTTTCTAAACCAACTGTGTGTGCGGGGGTCTGGCTGTCAGTACTGAGTGACTTACAGCGGGAAGAGGAGAGGAAAAATGGTACAGCGTTTTGTCTTCATCATGATTGTAGCTGCCGTTTTATTTTATTTTACAAACCTTACGTTGCATAACATTACGCTAACTCTGTGCGCAAACACACTTTGGAGAGAGAAAGACAGAAAGACAGACAGACAGACATATAGACATGCAGCAGCAGATGATGGAGAGATAAACAGCGCACACACTACACTGCATCAACTCTATCTGAAAATGGTGTGCATGTGAGTGAAAGGAAACCCATTTAATATTTCAATAAACTAATATTAACATACAGAGATGGAAGAAAAACTCTACTTAAGTAAAAGTAGTAATACTACAGTGTAAAATACTAGCTACAAGTAAAAGTCCTGCATTAAACATATTAGGCTACTCAAGTAAAAGTACATAAGTATTAGCATCAACATATACTTAAAAGTACCAAAAGTAAAAGTACTCATTATGCAGAATAATATATATTATTGTATTCTAATTATTGATGCATTAATGTGTTCATCACTTTAATGTTGCAGCTGGTAAATGTGGAGGTCATTTTAATGAGCTAATATACTGCTGGGTACCTATAATAATACATCATCATTTATTAGTTCATTATATTTTGTATTAATAACCTGAATCTGCAAAATAACTAAATTGATTAAACTTAGTTGTTTAAGAGAGGGAAAAAGACGGTATCGGATTGGTATCGGCATATACTCAAGGTTGCGCTATCGGTAGCAGACATTAAAAAGTGGTATTGAGCCATCTCTAGTTATTAATAAAGTTTCCATGACCTCACTCAATTCCCAGAATCTCCACCCAACTTTAGCTAAACTCAAGTTAAGCTTGGGCTAGGACAGATTCTTCTACATGATGGAAGTTGGACCAATCAGAAGATGAAAACATGGCCATTATTCAGAAAAGTTTGAAGGAGATTTGTCATTTAGATGCTAAAATACATGAAATGTTTTATGTAAAAGTATCAATTACATGTTGTATACTTTGATTTAAACAAACGCATTCAATTTAGAATACCGGGTTCAATTCAAATAAAGTCAAACAATTTCATCTTTAATTTACTTTTTAATCTGTTGTTTCACTTTCATTTTGGGGTCAGTTTTAGATAAGTGACATTCCTCACTTCTGAACTAACCATGAGAGCGGAAACTATGATCGGCATTCATGTGATTAGCTGGCTGTCACAGAGACAGTCCTGTTGGCTTTGTTTCAAAATAAGAGTGCACTGTTATCTAATAAAAACATAATCCAAAAAATGACTGACTACCTCGTTGAGTGAAAAGCAAATAAACATGCTAGCTCGGCAGATTGCAGACAGTATACAAACACAGACTGCAGCAAGACAGAATGTGGGGTCAACTTACGGGATTTAACCACAGCCTGAGTCTGTGCTGACGTCCCAGAGGCGATGTTGGTCAGAGCCCAAGCTGCCTCGAACTGAAGAGACGGGCTGCAGGACAACGAACACCAAATCAGTTAATAATCAAGTTAAAGACATAAAGAACGGTCATTTAGTTTCCACAGTAGATTGGGAGAGAAAAGGGGGAATACTAATAATGATACGTTTTGATGTGAGAACTTCCTGAATATTCAGCTGCCATTACATGTTTTTCAGGGGTAATTTTTATAGTTCCCTCAAGAACCTAATACACTTGTGTGTTTTTGGCCTTCCAGCACTAAAAGGGCTTTTAGAGCAATGTGTCTCAAGCCTATTTTAATCAAAAGCTCATTGCTCATCAGGGCATAGCAAAGTTTTCCATAATTAGTTCCTTTAAAAAAAAAGATTCATAATCAGTTTTACAATCTACGTGTATATGAAATCCTGGTGAAAACACAGTCTGTGTGGTGGATAATATATCCAACACCTGATCAGTGGACTAGATATCGAGCCGTTTGGTGAACTGGTGCGGTGCGCAAAAGGGAAAACTCATGAAAGTGATGCAACACAAAACATTAGAAATCACACAGTCACAAGTGATCCTAACACCACCCACCAGCCAAATGCTAGTAAATCATAGCAAAGGGTGTTAAGTGTGTCTATTCCACTGAATATTTCATCAGGCAACAAACCGTGATCTGGTTTTCCTACTGGTGTCATAAGCTTTAGCTGGGAGATGTAAAAACAGTAAACGGGGTGTGGTGCCCTTTTGTGATGTAACCAGCCACTGTGGACTGAATACTTACATTTTCTGCCCTATCATGTATTCACTAGGGCTGTCAATCAATTAAAAATATTTAATCATGATTAATCGCATGATTGTCCATAGTTAAACGCAGTTAATCTCACATTTTTTATCTGTTCAAAATGTACCTTAAAGGGAGATATTTCAAGTATTTAATACTCTTATCAACATTGGAGTTGGCAAATATGCTGCTTTATGCAAATGTATGTATATATTTATTATTGGAAATCAATTAACAACACAAAACAATGAAAGATAATGTCCAGAAACCCTCACAGGTACATTTAGCATAAAACATTTGCTCAGATCATAACATGGCAAACTCAAGCCCAACAGGCAACAACAGCTGTCAGTTTGTCAGTGTGCTGACTAGACTATGACCCGCCCCAAACTGCACATGATTATCATAAAGTGGGAATGACTGTAAAGGGGATCCTCGTGGGTACCCATAGAACCCTTTTTCATTCACATATCTTGAGGTCAGAGGTCAAGGGACCCCTTTGAAAATGGCCATGCCAGTTTTTCCTTGCCAAAATTTAGAGCAAGTTTGGAACGTTATTTAAACTCCTTCTCGGTCGGTATCAATGGCTTCTTTAGGTTTTCTAGTTTCATATGATACCAGTATCTTCACAGCTTTAAAACTGAGCCCGCTAGAAACCTAAAAATCCCAAGTTGCGTTAATGCGTTAAAGAAATTAGTGTCATTAAAACAAATTTGCATTAACGCGTTAACTTTGACAGCCCTATTATTCAATTTGAACACCTCAGAAAATACTTTTTGTCTATTCTTGTTCGCATAAAATGGTCCCCATCTTCATGCTGTACTTTGCATTGTGGGTCTGTACCTCATCATGTCATCAAGCTGAGCTGGCGTTCTGCCATAATGCTATGGCAACATAATAGACAATTACTTTCTCTTGATGGAGGCACATGGGTTATACTGCATTGCTGCATTTGCAACTAAAAAAAAACAACAACAAACAGAAATGTCCTATATAAGACGGTGCTCCATGTTAACATGATGCTGTTGGTTGCCATGGTAGAATCCTTGCGACTTCTTCCTTACAACTTCCTTCCACCCCAACTATTCATTCTCCCCCCCTCAGTGAACACAAGGTCCTGGGAATTGGGGAACTCGGAGAGACAGGAATGCTGTTATATTTGGCTTGGCCTGGACTGAGCCAACTGCCCTGCGTGCCTCCACACACTCTCACGTGTAGACACAGTGGGATACACACACACACACACACACACACACACACACACACACGCACACGCACGCACGCACACAAAGCCTCTGTTGCGGCAAAGACTTGACGTAGCAGCGTCAGTAATCCATCACAGCAGTCTGCAGTCTTAACAGCTAGAACACTCAGTTCATCGCATCAACAGAGAAACAACACTGAAGGCAAACACAAACTGTTTTGGAAGCAGGCTTACTTGTCGTCCCTCTCCAGGCATTTGACTAAAATGGGCAGGATCCCAGACTTTATCAAGTCGTCGATGGGAGGGTTTCTGTCACTCGAGAGCAGTTTTCTGACAAAGAACAGGGAGAGAAAAATCTTCAACAACTTCATAAACAAAAAAAACCCAGCTGGTGCCTGTATTCTGTCTGTCACTCACCTGGCTGCTTGTACAGCACTGAGCTGGATAGCTGCATTATCACTGGTAGCGTTCTGTAGTGACAAGGAGCGAAGGCCATGATGAATGTTAGCACAGAATAATTACACAGTTTAGGAGCTATTGCTGGTACATTTATAATGGAAGACTTGACTGAACTCTTACCTGTAAGATGGCATCAAGCGTGACGTTTTGCTGAACAAAGAGAAATGTAGAGGAATATTAGCACAGTCATAGTCTGCTAAGCATACTCTATCATCAACTCTATCAACAGCCAATTGTAGGCACCCGACTGCAAAATTGTGCATAAAAGTGCATTTCTCTCATGTCATTAGGGTGCAATAGTTACAAATAGGGTTGTCAAAGTTAACGCGATAATAACACGTTATCGCAAATTCGTTTTAACGCCACTAATTTCTTTAACGCAACCAATCTTTTGGAGTTTGTAGCATGCTCAGTTTTAAAGCTAGAGCGAAGGCATCCTATGAAACTAGAAATCTTAAGGAATCCATCGGTACCAACCATGTTATACTAGCTTGTCGGGCTAAATAACGCTTCAAAGTCACGCTAAATTTTAGCGAGGAAAAACTGTCATGGCCCTTTTCAAAGGGGTCCGTTGACCTCTGACCTCAAGATATGTGAATGAAAATGGGTTCTATGGGTACCCACAAGTCTCCCCTTTACAGACATGCCCACTTTAAGATAATCACATGCAGTTTTGGGGCAAGTAGTCAAGTCAGCACACTGACAGCTGTTGTTGCCTGTTGGGCTTGAGTTTGCCATGTTATGATTTGAGAATATATTTTTTATGCTAAATGTAGTACCTGTGAGGGTTTCTGGACAATATTTGTCATTTTTTTGTGTTGTTAATTGATTGCCAATAATAAATATATACATACATTTGCATAAAGCAGCTTATTTGCCCACTCCCATGTTGATAAGAGTATTAAATACTTGACAAATCTCCCTTTCAGGTATATTTTGAACAGATAAAAATGTGCGATAAATCATGGACAATCATGCGATTAATCAAGATTAAATATTTTAATCGACTGACAGCCCTAGTTAAAAATAAACATTTTGTATCTCACGCTGCTCAAATATCATTCTCCCAATGTAATATGTAGGGTGTGGTATGGATTCGAATTATGAACAACATTAGCAGATGTTCTAAATACTTTCGCAGCATAACAAACTAAACAAACATAACTAACCCTTGATTAACACCACTTTACATAATATGTTTAACTCAGGTAAATGAGCTTTTTGTTTACAAGTCTATATAGAGACTTTAGCAGCTTGCCCGACTACACCGTGATGTCTCACATGAAAATGAGTAATGCAGAATATACAAAACGCTGGGTGGCTTTTAACTGAAACTGATGAAGAGAATTACAATGAGCTGCACCCTCTTTTTTCCCTGAAGTATCAAGTGACTCTGAACATCTAATAGGGCTGAAAAGATATAGCGTAGAAGTCCCACAAGACTTCCAGGCTAGCTTGTTTCAGTATCAAGTGGTATATTTGATTAAGATACATCTCTCTACTACTGTACTGGCTCGAAAACCTCATCATTTTAACAAACAATGATAGCATAAGCTTTCAATCACAGCTCCCATGAGACGGTGCTTCAGTGTCTAACACACAGAACTAACATAAAGAGGCAACAATGACGTTGGATGAAACAGCTTGGGACGTGTGGTGGCACACAGTACTATACATTTCCTTTCTCACTGCTGCTGCGGGCCACAAATTGAGACTGCAATTTCAATTTGTGATAAAAATGCACCGATTGGCTCACTCTGCAGGCTATTCCTCATCATTTCATTAATCTACTATAAGGATATCATCAGAAGTCAATGGCTTTGGAGATAAATACATCTTGGGCAGCATATTGCTACGTTTACACTGTCCACAGAGAGCTTTTTTAAATTATGTGGAGAAACTAAGAGAGAGGGATACTGCAGTCTTAACTGCAACGTTGTGGATCTAGAAAGCACAGACTTTATTAACCGTATATACTTGTACATGCTATACAGTGAATAAAACCCCTAAAATCCTTCCATCAGTGAGGGAGAATTAATGGGTCAATTCATACAAATTACAAAAAGACATTTTTACACACACTCCTTCAATTATCTGCTTTAGTTTTAAGACATTTGATTATGAGATTTCTGGTGCCAAACCAATTCCATGGAGGTTGATGGCATTTCATTTGAGGTGCTCAAAACAAGGACAATTTATATATATATAAAAAAAAAGAAAAAGAAAATGCAATTGAAAGTTTTAATTTTTTCAATAGAAAAACAGTTCTGTGGATTATCTTGAGAAACTGGAAAAGACATAGATTGCGTCTGAAATTCCGTACTAGCATGCTATTTAATACACTAAAACTATGAGATTTTTTAGCATGTCCGAAACCTTAGTATGAAACCAATAGTACGCAAATTGCATACCATTTCAAAAATATTACAGTATTCAAACGCTGGACACTACGGCAGCATACATATCCCACAATGCAATGCGGTAGTCGGAGTTTACCCAGTTGTGATGGAATTGCAGACGTAATACGACATTGTTCTTGGAAATTTGAAGATCTACGATTCTGTGACAACTGTGAGATCTCAATCTGTGCGAGGAATGTGTGATATGATTGAAAGCTCCAGAACAGCCACTTAATAAAGTACTTGGTGAGATTTCTTTTTTCGTCAGCTGCTTTTTCCAAGATCACGAGTGAACTTTCAATCTCACCTAAGGAGAAAATGACTTTTGTAATGTGTGAGAAAAATCCCAGTAAAAAGACATATTTCATTCTTACCGAAGCTGTTCAGGTTTCTAGTGTGTATCGCACGCACTTTCATTTAAATACACTGCCCACTTGATTTTAACCCCTCTGATCCGTCATCCAGACAGTCCAGCCTCACTACATCTCTCACGCCCAGGCACATACGCACACACGCCCACACTTACTCCTTTGAAGTCTGAGTCGGCATCAGAGTCCTCCAGATTCTCCTCCTGCGGGACATTTCTCTTCTTCAGTAGATGTTCGTCTCGTTTGTTCTGACAAGAGGAAAAAAAAAAAGACAGAAAAGCAATGAGGGGAGGAGATGAAAGTGTTCATTAATGCATTCATGAATTCTTAAAGTGCCAGTGAATCTAGGCCTACCTCAAAAACAATTCCCAAACTTTTACTTTCTGGAGTACACGTTAGAAATTCCCAATCCGAAATGAGTAAATCAGAGAAATCTGCCTGCAGGCTAGTCCACAAAGCGAACACACACTCATCTTTGAAGGACACTGACCCTTAACCCTCCTTAACCCCCCCCCCCCTCAACACACTCTGTAACCCCCCAAGCAAGCACACATTCATTCAGAGTGGAAATACAAAGACACATGTACATACAACCAGAAAGAAAGACCCACACATCCCATCAATTTACAGGGATTGTGAGTCAGCGGTAGGAGGAGATTCCCTTGCCCTACATTCCTGTGCATCATGCCGATGTGCGTCACTGATGACTAATCAGCTAGTGCAGTGCTTCTTGCTGCTCTGATCCAGCTAAATGGAATGTGCTAGACTTGAGACCACCTCAGTATTTCATAGCAATGACGTTCTATGTCTTAACACCCCTGGCTGTGCCAGCGATCTCCGAACGTCTGCCGGTGGCTGTGCTGCTCTACGTGCTTGTTTACCAGTGTTTTTCTCAGACTTTCTCTGGAAGCCCGAGGCCCTTGAGTTTTGTTTATTAGAATTACCAGTTCAGACCCTATACCCAGACATGTACGAGAATCGTGAATCTATCCACCATCTAATATGATGTTTACAAGCTTTTCGTGACGGTGTCACTTTTGTGCCATGTTGGGCTGTCAATAACACATCTTTCACATTTCAATTTCTCTCATTTTGAGGCCAGAGGGCACCTTCCTCTTCCACAACCTACATATTCCTTTCATACTTCAGGAGACTAAGAGGGAACAAGTCTGAATTATATCATAAGACTCTACTAATGCAGATAAGACTCGTGGGCAAAATGTAATCAGTAATGTCAACAGATAAACCCTACTAAAATGATCATTAAATGTGCTGTGGATATTCATACTAAGAGGACCGCCACTACTCAATTTGGACTTTTAAGTGGATATAACCCTGATGGAGGAGCCACACTGATGGTGTTAGTGCTGTATTTCTCTAAGTC
This sequence comes from Sebastolobus alascanus, assembly GCA_916701645.2. Lineage (NCBI taxonomy): Eukaryota > Metazoa > Chordata > Actinopteri > Perciformes > Sebastidae > Sebastolobus > Sebastolobus alascanus. The sequence continues at coordinate 4,918,233 of CAKAOJ020000059.1, forward strand.
ATCATCTTCTACAAAGAAAATTCTTCACTGAGAAAAAAAAGTGGTAGTTGTGATTGGTCTTCCTGTTGTCAGATATCACATTCAAACAGAAACTTAGCCCAGCCAAGATGTGACTGATCTATTCATCTGTTACAAACTAGGGATTTCAAAAGAACCGATACTTCGGTACCAAGTCGATGCCAAAATTCTGAAAACCTGACGGTACTTGTTTTTTTACCGCCAGGGCTCGAGACTAACGGCACCCTGTCATGCTGGAGATAATAGAAAATGTGTTTGGGATGCAGTAAACTCACTATCGATGCATTCAGGGGACACACCCTATTTTTTCCCTCCAATATAATCCTCCACGGCGAACAACAAATCCGTGTTGAAATCGGCAGGACGAGAGCTAGTAACGTTAGCTGTTAGCTTCATGTAGGCCCACTGTGCTGCTTACCGGCTTAACAGCTAACGTTATCTAGCTCTCGTCCTGTTGATTTCAACACGAGAGGTGCCATTGATTTACATTATGATGCAGGCTCTATTCAGTAGAAATTAGGCAAAAAAGTTTTGGCAAGAAACTTCCAATCAAATCCAGTTGTTTTAAGGCGATGTTTTCACAGCAATATATAATAGATAATAGAGAGGGAATTATGACCTGTTTAACTCCATAACAAAAACCAGTATGCAAATGGTTAAAAAAAATGAGGCTGAAGACAGTGTGACTTATTGCAATAATCTCAATGCCTGTTAGACAACGCTGCAACCCACAACTAGAATCCAGGTACCAAGTCTGATCTTACCAAGCAGCATCTTGAGGATCTGCTTACAGTTTAAGACGATTTGACCACTGAATAATTTTAAGTTTGTTTCCAAGTAAGTTTTTTTTTCTTCACAGTTCTAACCAGAAAATGCATTAGTATCAGCAACAAATATCCCACCAGGCACTGTTGCAGCGTCCACAAAGGCTGTCTCCAAGTGACACATGCTCAAGTCTAGGCTCAACTCCTCCAGACTCTGCTGACTTGTTTGCATACAGCAATCATGATTTTACTTACGAAAATGAATATCAAACATTACTTTTATTTGCAGGGTTGGGTTGTGCATTGGTAGAAAACTGCACAGTCTTAAACATCCCCTGCTACAAAAATACTGTTTATTTTTTAACAGGTTCTAGCTCAGCGATTGCACATGACCTGACAGAAGAATACTTGGAAAGGTGAAAAAACAACTACCGACAGATTAAGATCCTTCTGTAGGATGCAGGCATGGTTGCATCAGAGTGCAATCAAGATAAAGTGACACCAACATTACCTCAGAGGATTCATCACAAAATGCAAAAGCCCTTGTTGAACTCAAGCAAATAAAAGCCAGGTTAAAGGTGCTAAATTCGAAATTGAGAGCATATCTAGTGCCTCCACACGGCTCTCAACATGGCGACGGCTGCTTTGTACATCCATCCATCCACCCATGCTCGCAGCTTACGGTGCTAACCTGCTAACAATGCAAACAACGGCAACAGTGCTGACACAGCCAACAGTGTTAACCTGAGGGTGAACCGGAGGGCGAGTGTTACGCTTCCGCAACGATGCCATCGGTCAGGCGTTATCAATTGGAACCGGCGTATGAGAGCAGTGCAGAGCGGCGACCGTGAGCTAGCCAGTGAGGCACGCTCACATGCACAAACATGCACTAAAAGGAACGCGCCGATCACAACACACACAGAGGGAGAGTGACTTCATTCTCTGCTCAGGTAGACATTACTCCCCTATATCTTTACATTACAAATAGTTGTTTGTAGAAGGCCATCATACAAGATGAATGGAAAGAATTATGTGTGGAGGAAAACGTGATGTCCAGGTGTACCGCATCCTCTGTGAAACATGGCGGTGGTGTTTATACTTGGGCATGTATGGCTGCCAGTGGAACCAGCTCACTGCCGACAGTTACATGCATATGTCTGTCATGTTTGTTCAGATCAAATTTGATGCGTCAAATCTCTTTGGGCAATGCCATCATTAAGCAGCAGCAGTACAATGATCCGAAGCAACCCCCTGAACTAACATCAATCCAACTGAGCATGGGTCTCCCTTACTGAAGGAGAGAATGACGGCAAATATCCCCTGCAACAAGCGAGAAGTGAAGACGTCTGCATCTTCTGACATCTTTAGGTCATAGACTTGAACAATCAGTGATCTCCAAGAACATGCACTCTCAAACTATGTGACAAATCCTATATTGTTCAGCTGATGTAGACCTTCAAATTCAAGCTGAAAGTTACCATTTTAACCTTATAGTCCTTGTTTAATTTTAAGCCCATGGTGCAGAGTAAAGGCCCAAACTGCTTTGGCGCCCCTACTCCAGAGGACCATATTTTATTAAAGAAATAATTAATTAATAATAATAATAATAATACTGTCGCTTTCACTGGTTAAAATGACAAACTTCGCCAGTGGAAGGTCACATCAGCTGTCACTACTTAATGTAAATTCCATTTGTAACTTGATAGCAGACCAAAAAATAAAACTTGGTTGTTGTCGGGTGTTTGTGTGCTCTGGACGGTTTACGAGGAAGTTAAGAGAAGCTTCACTCTGTAACACAACTGAACAACTGCGAGTGGACTGAGTGTTTTTGTAGTCCCAACAACTCCAACAAAGTGATGCGTCATCTATCTGGCAGATCGCGTGACGCCAATTTCCCATTATGTAGTTAAACTTTCATCCATATCATATCAACAATTGAATCTTAATCACTTTATAGTTTTAAACCAGGACCTTTATTATTTAAATCAAGTTAAAAGATTTACGGTTATCGGCAATATACAAAACGTTTGCCTAAATAGCAACCTTTTCCTAAAAGGTCTGCAGTGCGCCATCAGAGCATCAATTGACGTGCATCAAATGAGGCGTGTCTTTTATCGCTTTCAGTGCGTTTGGGCCTTGAAGGACCAAAACAACAAAAAATACGTCACGTGCACAAACTACACATTGTACAATGCTTATTAAAAACTATATGCCCCCTTTGTTCATGTTTTGTTCCGACAATCAACACAGACATTAGCACTACTGTAGCTCCTCTTTCCTTTCAATTTCATCACCGTGCTGGAACAGTGGGAGTGCAGCGAACAAACAACAAACACAGTAGCCTGGTAACAAAAAACCTGATCCTGGCCCAACTTTTGTTGCAGTGCAACATCATGCAACAAAATGTTGGCCAAATTGAATGCATGCCGAGTAGAATACCTTGTACCCTATTTGTGCCAATTCTGCTGTTTACATGTAAATCCTTTAAACAATCAAATTATTCCTTGGAAAGAGAGATAACTGGTTGCTCTGTGTATTCAACCGTAAGGCAAAATGTGTCAGGTGCTCTTGAAAAACGAAAAAAAAAAAAAAAGCCAAGACAGGAAGGCAATCCAGGCACTCCAAAATACTAAAACCAGTGGCAACGAGGACTGCCCTGACTAAGACCTACAGTGGTCAAAACATGTTGCTTTTTTAACGATTTAGCCACTACAATAAAGGATTTTTAATACATTTCCTCTCTTGTTGCCACTTGTTTATTATTTTAGAGTGCCTGGATTGCCTTCCTGTCTGAATCAATTTTTCCCCTGTGACAAGCCATTTCAATAAGAAAGCTAGCCCAAAAAAGCTTCGTTTCCACCACTAAATTACAGAAAGTGTGCAAAAATTAGAAAAATTCAACAACAGAAATGCATAAATGCTCAATAGATCCACGCTGCTTTAGAAGGTGTCGGCTTATAAGGGACCTTGATTATTGACGGACCAACCAAACAGGTATTTCGGGGTGTAATTAATGACTATGGGGGGGAGGAAATTACACAGGTGTGCCTCCAAACAGAATAGACAGAATTGTAGAAGTACAGAAGGAAACCAGAAATGCATGGCTTGCAACAGTTCTCATGACAAATTCTTAGTCATTTGCAAGAGACAGTGTAATAGTGGGTGGGGAATAAGGCTTTGTAATAAAATCGAGGCAGTTCGCGTCAGGGTCAAGCAATATTTTTGACATTAACGATGAATTAAACGGCTGGTGTTGGCAGCTGCAATGAACTTAAATGCCCAACTCCACTGGTCTAGGACCTGAGACAGATTTATAATACTTTGACTGGGTGGTGTATGTGTGTAGACAGATGTTGAATCTTTTCTCACCTTTCTCAACTCAACCGTCACCTCATTTCGATGTCTTCTCATAGTCTGTAACAAAGAAACAAAAAGAAAGACAGCAAATTAGGAGAAATTCAAGCATTTATTGTCGTGGAAATATATACACTGTAGCCTTTTACATGGATAGCAAAATGACCTAATAAATCACAAAATACCATGAGCAAAAGATATCAAATTGAATGTTTTCCATTAGATTACGCGCCGCATTAATAAAACAATTTCATTTTGGGATCTTATAACCATTTAAAATTACAAACGTTAACAACATGGGGCACATAGACGACCCCCCCCCCCCAATTAGGACATAAATCTGTGACTGAATCCTACAAACAGAAACCACCACTATCACATTTTGAAGGTAAGAGATCTATAAAACAACAAAAAAACAGCACAAGCGAGGAAAGGCTGTCTGTTGGGTTTGCAGTTCATCCTGAACAGTTTGAGATGGTCTAAGATCTTGTGACTGTTTGAAGAGGTTCATGTTGCCTTCCTAAATAGCCCCTTACGTAATCTGGGCCAGTCATAACTCAGGAGGCTGTGGAGCAGAGGGGTGTCTCCCAACCACTGCAAAACAACAATAATGCTACTACACTGACCCAAACAAAATTGTCCCTTAACAGAGAGCAGAACATCAAAATATAATAGTCCAGCCTGGGTGTCAAGAGAAATGAAAGCAGTCCAGTACACTTTAATTGGCTTAACTTGCCTAATTCCGTTGGTTGCTGTGCCCAAAATATGAACGGTTCCTAAAACTACGGATGCACCGACACCATATCGGATATCGGGCCGATACTGACTCAGATAGCTGGATCGGGTATCTGTGACAATGGGGCCAATCTATTAAATTCAATTCTATATTTATATACTATATACACATATTATACTGGAATTGAATTCCTGTTTAGGTTTTGACCAATTTGTTGCTGCATTAAAAAGGTTTACACTTGAATTGTAATTCCTGTTAATTTTGAAGATTTCTTACCAAATTGCTGGTGTACGATTTATAATTTTAATAATAAATAACAATTCAATAAAAAAGATCAAGGTATATATTTGCTACATTTTGTTCCATTAAGTTATGAAAGCAATGTTTAAGTCAAGCCTGATGTTGCCTTACAAATAAAATAATGATCCCAGTAACTTCCACACAGTGAGGCATACATACAGCTTAATAATTAAACACTGGTATCGGATCGGTACTCGGTATCGGCCGACACACAAAGCCCAGGTATTGCTTTTGGTATCGGGACTGAAAAAGTTTTATATGCCAATTAAGACAAAATTGCTGGAGCCCATAGAGGCACCACAGTACATAGTCAAAAATCATTATAAAACCAGCAATTCTACAATGCAAGAACGATATGGTACTTCAGGGTAAAAGTGCTAAACCAATATAAGCCAGAAACACATTCTATATGATATCCTGGAAAACAAAAAGAGCTTATGACCTGCGGCATTTGAGACTTTACTGCTTTGCAATTCAAAGCTGTTCCTAATGATGTCAGAAATGAAGAGCAATCTGTTATGCCTGACCTAAATAAATAAAACCCAAACTGGCATGTTCTGCCCTCCTGTAGTCTGAGTCATCCATTTAGGAAAACTCAAATTCATGCAGAGGCTCTTAAGGGGAGCCGGGTCAGACATCCAAGATGCCTGAAATAGCATCAGGAATGCACTTGGCAGAGTCTGTCTGTCATAGTAGCCATGTGCTTGCCCAACTCACTCCAAGTTTCAAAACAACCACCTATGGGGCATCAATCTGTGCTTTCAGGCGTTTGAGGGAGAAACAGCACCCTGGCAGATTTTGAAGGGCCATTTTCAGACAAATCTTTGTTGGTAAACCCTTAAGCTAGTGTGACCAGGTGTTCCACTTTACGAGGGACTGCACAGCATTTTTATTCCTCGTCACTCGTCCCACATATTGAGACGATGTCCCACATTTTCATTGGCTCTAGTTTTCAAAAGACAAACCACAGCAGGACAGACGCTTTTTTTTTTTTTAAATCTGGCTTTTGTCCAGTGGCTGTGAAGAAAGCAGGGAATACGGCTGTCATCACGGGGCTGTGCTTGCTGTCAAACTGAGCACACGTGGGTCAAGTGCAGGTTAACAATTCACCGTCTTTGCTTCACTACGCCCAACGGAGAAAACTGCGAGTCACCGCAAAGTCACAAGCTATGCAGATTTAGCCGGAATATGATGGAAACTTCCACAAAGAAAAGGAAGAGCAGCTACAACAAAGACTGTTAAACTACTTATTAGTATTTATAAGCTGGAGGAAGGCGATTCTCAGAAAAGAGATGTGTCAATCTATAGATGCGTTCGGGCAAAGCATAGAGATGTTACAAGATAAGGGGCGGAATAGAAATGTTTATTTAAGTTAGGTAGACATTATATCAAAATTGTAGAGACTACCTTGGTAACATGTCCTACATTGTCCCACACAAACATACTCTCTGTCCCACATTTGGTTTGTTGGGATCTGGTCACCCTACCTTAGGCTGAGTTGCATTTTGATAAATTACATACATATAATGTATATAACCTAAACTAGATATGTGTTACTTTGATCCAACATTGTTTGCTTCCTTTATCTTAGCTTGTCTGAACACAGCCTTTGCCTAATGGTTTGGTCATCGTGTCAACTGGAATTACAGACAAACGCTGTCATAGATATTTATAATTAGACTTGTTAGTTGAATGATACTGCAATACCCAGCGTTTTAGGGCAGTAGGGTACATAGTATACCGGTGGTGTTTCCTACAATAATAAGGGACTTGACAGTGAAGCTAAAAACATAGTTGTCCTTCACGTTTACCTCAATATAGCAATGTCAACCTGAAGTATAACCATCGACACATTTGTGAGATAACATTATAACGTTAGACCAAGTTATAATTAATACCATCTCAACGTTATCCAACTCTCACTGTCGGATTCTAATAAAAACAGCAAATTCATGACCATAAATGTTTTTTTAGTTAGCAATACATTTTCCATTTTTCTCCCAACGAAAATGCACCATAAATCTAAGGTCATCGCATCGTTACCATTCAGCTAGCTGACTGTTTTAGTGGCTCAGCTTAGCAGCTCAGTTTAGCTGCCTCACCTGGCTTTGCTGTGTGCTTTGACGTTAGCAAGCTAACAAGGAGGGGCAATGTTTGGCCAGGGTACCAACCATGTAATTCAACCTAAACCAGCGTTTTACTAACAATGACAAATGTGTGCGACGTTCACAAGTTAGCAGTGGTGTTACTTAAGGTCAAGCTGGCTGTAAAAACATAGCAAATGTCAAGATTAATGGTGCCGGTTGGGCCCAGCCTCGCTTGCGACCGGCGTCCGTCCAGCTAGCTGGTTAGCCGGCAGTGACAGCTACAAACCCCGCAAATACTCTCACTTCCACCGGTCCAACTGTGATGTCAATACCTCTTTACACACATTAACTACTTAGTATTAGTAAGCCACTGGTGTTAGCTGCACAACAGTCGTCATAGTTACGGGGGAATTCGCCGTTAACACGATAGGCCGATAGGCACTTTTGATGGCGAACTCTTTTCGATAGCTTAGCTTAGCTTAGCTTAGCTTAGCTGGCAGCTGCAGCCGGGGCCAGGTTTCCCCCAACGAGGCCCCAAACACACTATCGTTTTCTACAGCAAAAACTAACTCGCTTCTTCTTAGTGACACTCTTATGTATATGTCAGAGCTCACCTCGACATCACGTCCTTTGTTTTTAAAGCTCTTGATGCGGTGGTTTTCCAAGCCGGCGTTTTCTGCCATGGCTGTATGGTATGGGGGGTTTAGCTATTAACTCTCCGGCTTTTCGGGATCTCCTCCGTGAAGAGACGAGGCTCGGCGGCTCTCCTGTAGCTGCTGCTGCTGCTGCTGGCTCCGGAGAGGGGGAGGAGGACGTCACTCGCTTAGAGAGAGGGGGGAGGAGTTAATGCATACCTCCTGCACGGGGCTGTCCTCTGGTTTTACACGGCTTCCTCCTCCGACCGACGCAGTAATAATAATAAATTCACCTTCGCACTTATTGGTCACAATAAGACACGCTGTCTGAAAGCGATGCAAATGTTACACACATAAATATTGATCGGATTGAAATGTCCAGCAAAATATATATATATGTTAAAGTGGCAGTAGGCAACAATTTTTTGGCATAATTTGGCAAAAATTCCATAATAACCTTTCAGCATATTGTAATTCAAGTGGTCTGAGAGAAAACTAGACTTCTGCTCCTCATCATGGCTCTGTTTTCAGGCTTTAGAAAAATCTAGCCCGTGACAGCAGATTTTGATCAATCACAGGTCATTTCAGAGAGAGAGAGCGTTCCTATTGGCTGTGCTCCGGTCATGTGACCAGAATTTGGCTTCCTTCAACAGATTTTACAATGGCGGCTGCCTCACAAACTTTCTCATTTTCACAGAGGAACATGATTTTTTTTCAGGTTACCGGTTTCATGTATTAATGTCACGATATAGCGGCCGTTTTATAAAAATAACTTTTTTAAATCATATTTGCGACAATATCACATACTGCAGCTTTAAACTGTGTACCAACTTTTATGGTGGCGTTTTCCCATACAAGAATCTCTAGATGAATCTGAATCCCAGGTATGTATTAAAGCTGCAGTGGGTAGAATTGGAGCAAATATGATTAAAAAAAAGTTATTTGTATAAAACAGTCACTATATCCTGACAGTAGAGACAGGTAATCTGAAAAAAAAAAAATCATGTTCCTCCGTGTGTCCTCCAGTGTCCTTAATGGCATCTGCAAGATTTCACAGACCGGAGGAAAACAACCAATCAGAGCCGAGCTGGAGCCTTGCCGTCTCTGAGCAGCTGTCAATCACTCCGAACTCCGATCAAACTCAAACTAGGCAGCGCTGATCAAATATGAATCAATATTCTGTTTCTGTAATGCCTATTTCTCGCCTCAAATGTTTTCAGAAACATCTTGTAGTGTACTGTTTAGCTGTAAAATGAGAAAGTTTGTGACCCGGCAGCCATGTTGAGATAAGTTGAAGAAATACCAAGCACCGCCCACCAGCCAGAGGAAAGCCAATAGGAACGCTCTCTCTCTCTGAAATGATTTGCGATTGGCCAATGTCTCCAGTCACGGGCTAGATTTTTTTAAAGCCTGAAAACAGAGCCATGAGGAGATGCAGAAGTCTAGTTTTCTCTCTGAACACTTGAATTACAATATGCTGAAAGGTTATTATGGAATTTTTGCCCGATGATGCCAAAAATGTCTGCCTGCTGAAGCTTTAAAAACATATTTAGTAAGAACTTATCAGAAAATAAACAAGATATTATGTGGCTTGTATCTGTTGGCAGACTAGCAGTTCAGGCAGTGGAGTTGCTTTGTTAAATGAAAGGGTGCCCTGGTGATAATTGCGATGAAGATGAAACTATTGAACATTTAATTCTGGAGTGCCAGAGGTCTAGAGATGTATGGAAAAAAATGTCTGGTGTTTAATATTAATGTGAAATATAATGCAGTAATGTATGGCGTTTTTCTAGAAAATCTGCATCAAGAATTATATTGGATGATAAGTTCAATTGAAACAAAAATTTGGAAGACAAGGTGTGCAGTGGTCCTTCACCAAGTCACCATCTCTAGTGATGCGGTTTGCAAACAAATTATAACTGAACTGAAAAGACAAAGAACACTGGACATCAGACAAAGGAGATGCTCACCTTGGCACTTTATAAAATTTAAGCTTTCTGTATTTTGTGGGCACTGTCCTCGTCATAAGATGTTTTCTCCTCTTTGTATTTTATTGGGTATGTAAAATTTCCTTTTTTTTCTCTTGTGTAAACTCAATAAAGTATTATTAAAAAGTGAAAGCTGTGCGGCTCAATCGTCATTTTTGCGCACATGATGCGCAACTTATCTACAACCGAAAGACAGAACAGGACTCTGACAAAAGTATGCCTCCAGACACAAAAGTTTAATGAATTGACAATATTTGGATTTGCTTGTAGAACAACATCATTAGTGCAAAGAAAGACAAGCATTTGAAAATATTTAACTATAACACTTCAGCAGCGGATATGCAATGTCAATACAACACAACAGATTGACATTTTTAACCACATATCTCTAATCAGAGACAGCCAGCACCAGCTCTGGTAATATTCTGATATTTAGAATAAATACACCGGGAGAGAAAAAGTATGGGGGAATCTAAAGGGCTGATTATAGAAGTGATTTAGAAATCAAGCTTAAAATGTATTTATGTCAGCCATTTAAGAAACTTTGTTTTACATTTTCCAGCACCGTCACCTCAGCATACCTCAGTGAAAAGTCAACCTGGCTGTCCCCCTGGAATGTGCACTGGTTTACTGGAGCGAGTATTTTAAACCACGTCAGCGTAAAATTGAAACAGTGGCATATATTAAAAGTGTTGCAATGTCCCCACTTGTAATTGTATTTTTAATTAAAGAAGGCAACATAAAAGTGAATGGGATATGTCAGTATCGACAGCTGATCCTTCATTAGTTCACAAACTCTTGCTGGCCAAAAAAAAAAACAGTTTTGTCATACCAAAGAGACATATCACTTTGGTCTGTAACTCAAATAAATACAAATAAATATAGAGTGTATGCCGAGATGTCAGTGTGGTATTTAGGAGATTACATAATCAACAAAATAAGTATACAGAAATGTCAATAAAACATGGCTTCTGATCCTGAAAAATGGGAACATTTTACCATTACATCCACTGTCTGGCATCTACACACAGATTGAGAATGTAAGCAGCGATCGAAAGTGTTTCAGTTAATACAGGGTGATTACCACGGACACAAGGTAGTGATTTGACAGTTAACCATCAGCATAGTCATAGCCGACCAATGATCAGAAATCCCCACTCCTTCAAGGACACTCCAACGTCGATCCAGAGCATCAGTAGAGAGACAGAGCAATCAGGGGAAACAAAACAAGAGGCATTCAAGCCACACATACCAATCACGGTCAAGGTGTAGTGTCACAGAGGTCGCGGTGAGATAGAGGGGAGGGTGACAACAACGTAAAGACGGGCCGAGGCTGAAGTGCTCCTTTAGAAGATTTGTTGCTCAAAGAGGATCTTCTCAAATCCTTGTGGAGCTGTGTGATAGAAGTCACTAAACTGGCAGTCTAAGATGGCGCTGTCGTCCACTGGAACACAAGAAGGAAAAGAGCACGAGCTTAGACATTGTATACATGTTAGCCTCTTAAAGAGATTTTTAGTATTAGCAGCATTTAAGTTAAAAAAAAACAACACAATGTTTGACAAAATCACATGTATTATGCATATCCCTGTTTCAGTATTTCTTCAAATGGAAAGTGTGTAGGATTTGGCGGCATCTTGTGATGTGGTTGCAGACTGCACACTGTTCCACACAAGTCAAATATTCAAACCCAAGATGTTTTTTTTTTGTTGTACCGTTACATGAAATATGTGATGCTTGGCCAGTGGCCACGTGTCTATAGTCAGGGTTGATGGGTAAATGAAAGACAAATATAGCATGGTTTCAAATATATGAAAATTAAAGCCGTCAATGTTATCGTGATAATAGCTTTTTAAAGCAAAATCGTTTTAACGCCACTAATTCTTTAACGCATCAACGCAACTAACGCAATTTTTTTAGGTTGTAGCGGGCTCAGTTTTAAAGCTACTGTAGATACTGGCATCATATGAAACTAGAAAACCTAAGGAATCCATTGGTACCAACAATGTCATACTAGCTTGTCGCAAAGGAGGCTAAATAACGCTCCAAACCTGCTAAACTTTGACAAGGAAAAACTGGCATGGCCATTTTCAAAGGGGTCCCTTGACCTCTGACCTCCAGATATGTGAATGAAAATGGGTTCTATGGTTACCCACGAGTCTACCCTTTACAGACATGCTCACTTTATGATAATCACATGAAGTTTGGGAAAAGTCATAGTCAAGTCAGCACACTGACACACTGACAGCTGTTGTTGCCTGTTGGGCTGCAGTTTGCCATGTTATGATTTGAGCATATTTTTATGCTAAATGCAGTACCTGTGAGGGTTTCTGGACTATATTTGTCATTGTTTTGTGTTGTTAATTGACTTCCAATAATAAATATATAGTAGTAATAAATACTTGACAAATCTCCCTTTAAGGTACATTATGAACAGAAAAAAAATGTGTGATTAATTTGCGATGAATCACGATTAACTATGGACAATTAATCGTAATTAAATATTTTAAATCGATTGAAAGCCCAAATGAAAATATGTGATCGCATTCAACATTTCGTTTATTATACTTCGAAGTTAAAATCATACATGTGCTCAGGACTCACCGGATAGCCCTTTTGATACTGACAAAGTAAAATTAAATTGAATTGATGTCATTTTGCCAGTTACCAGTGGTCAACCTGAGGTGAAGTAACAGCAGAGGTGATGTTTGTAGCTCTCCTTCTTAACCACTGTATTTGCCACACTTTTCTAAAATGCTTGTAGGAGCCACATATGAGAAGTATCTGGTATTTTCTACGTTTTAGTATTGTTGTTGTCATTTTAGGTGGTGGGCGTGTTCACCGGAGCTTGGGTGGTAACGGTAGTGGTTTGTTTTGGCACTGAGAGAAGAGGAGGAGGAGGGGGAGCCTGGGAGTGAATATTTTTTTGTTGACTGCACTCATGCAAGCCAATTTATGCTTTGGTAACTGGAACGGTCGTATTTTTACGTGTTTGTGGAAGAATAAATGGCCAAACGCATATTTTTGAAGTGGAACTGAATTATTTTTTGCACGTCACTGTGTTTTCTCTCGTGTTCAGTCCCTCGCAGCTTCTTTGGACTGCCTACATATAGGCCGCTATATTGCCGTTTAAAAACAGAAAGTGGTGATCCAATGCAATCTCTGAAACATCCACGGGTGAACTGAGCTATGAGGTGCAGATAAGACAAAGCGGACAATGTTGTAAATTCCAATATAAGGAAGCAAATCATCGGTTTCAAAAGAGGGACAACAAAACTATGCTACTGTGCCACTGCAGCTCATGGAACTAATTTGGTGAAAACTTTCAATGTACGGGTGGGTAGCTTACTATTTTAAGATTTTCCATTACCTGCTTCATTAAATATTTTCATTTCTATTCAATTTAAATATAGACTCAAAGGTGCAATGATAGAAAAATCTATATTTTATGGCATCATTAGTATTCATAAATGCACAGGTAGTAGCAGTTTGATTAAAAAACATACCACATTAACACATATTTTTTGTGGAAAAGTGAGAGTGGAGTACAGTTTATGTAAATGCTTACTAGAAAATAGTGTATTTGCCCGTTAAACATAGATGTTTATAGATATTACTGCACGTATACAACACAACAGGAAATTAATTGGAAAGTTTGAGATTCTATTTATGAAAGCACCAAGGGTGACTTTATGATCAATGGATATATTTTCTAGCTCAGAAATATTAGAAGCGCTTTACAACAGAGGGTGTTTGCACAAGACAACTCAAACAAACGAGTCACTAATTACAGTTTTTCAGCATTAGTGTTGCTGTAGGACAGAAACAGGCACAGCTAAGTACCAAAAGCCTGAATGTTTTCTTTCCAACATAAAATCGGCAGCTGATTTCACTGACTGGCTTAACATCAACCCGAGAGGAGAAGCCAGTCAATGAAACCATCCTTTGACCAGAATAAAAACTGCATGTCTTGAATCTCCGTGGCAAGTCTGTCCCTTCCTGCTAAAGGCTTTGTTTTGATTAGTCCAGTGCTCGAAGTGGGCCGGTACTCACCGGTACACAGTACTCTCTGGGTGATTCATAACTGCGCAGTCCCAGTGTATTTGCGCCGCGCCTCATAAGCCATATGAACATAAAAACTATGTGGGGAGCATCTGGACGAGCTGATGCACGGCACGAGGAAGGGTGAGAACGAGGGTGCTGTAATTTATCAATACAATGTTCACGTCTTTTTTGTAGGCTAAAATAATCAGTGAACTGTTTGTCATAACTTTTTTTATTGGTGAACAAATATAATTATTGAAAAATGATTTAAAAGTTTTCTGAATCTGCTCCTTTAGGGCAAACATTTCCAGAAGAATTAAATGTTTAGACGAAGGCTGTGATATGTGCAAATAGTAAAATAATCATTTAATTGGTAATAATAATGGTCCAAAATGATGTCAAATTGCATAGTTTTAAGTAAAAAAAATTCAAATTTGCTCCTAAAACCTGAATGATACCCTACTATAGCCTATAAATAACACAGGAAAGCACTTTAAATATTAACACTATGGGAAAAATATACCAGCAACACCGTATCCCTATAATGTTCCAGCTGGAATATTATTGGAGTATTATAGGCCTGTAATAGAATAGCCCGAGTTTAATAATAGCAATAAAACCACAGGAAGCTGATTATGACTGACACAGTATAACATGCTTAAAGAAATAATGAACAAATAAGTCGTAAGAGATTGCCGATACCGGCCGATACACACACCAACATGTGTGTAAGAGAGTACTGGCACTTATTTTTTTTCCACTTCAAGCACCGGATTAGTCCTCATAACTCACTCTTGGATGTGTGGAATCTGTTTGTGGTCAAATATGCAAATAAAAACCCCTTTAAGTTTAACTAACAGGCTGAAATGAGCAGCGTTTTGTAAAAATGTACAAATACAGCCCTCTAGTGGAATAAAATTGTAACTGCCATAATGGTACTTCTGAGGAAGCAGTTCGGCAGTCAATAATGTTCACATAGATTGTTTCAAATAGAAAAATTGGTCAAAAGTGATCCCCAGATTAACCATTAGCCACGGTTAACTAGTCATTATATCAAGTCCAGCAAATGAACTTACCATAAACAACAGGGTATACAGTGCCTCGGATCCCTGAGGCAGGACAATGCATGTTCTTCCCATTCAGATATAAATTCAGCTCCACGTGGTCATACGTGATGCCCTGCGGAACACACACAAAACTGGAATTAATCAATGAATTTTTGCATGTGAATAAGACAAAACATTATACATTGTTTAATTATAAAAAAAAAGAAGCCTTGTCTGTGACTGTAACCTATTTAAAAGATAAGCATTGAGACTCTTTCATACTTTCAGCTCAAGTCAAGAGAAGCGGGAAAAGCCAAATAATATAGAAATAAAACAAGGTATGTATATGTTTTTTTATCCCGCAGTATTCTTTGCTTCCCTCTTCTTCCTGCAGTTACACTTTCTCCTGTTGGATCACGATGGCTTGACCTTTAATTATCACCGCAGAATTACGGTCGATGACTCTTCATCCAAGCAGGAAACGTGTCTGACACAAAATGGAACAATAAAAACACTAATCTGGTGGATCAAAAATGTTGCTACCTGCCAATTATCTTTTAGATATAAAGGAATTAGTAATTACATTATATTAGTTATAGTGTATAGTGTTAGTTAGTGTAAGACTGGCCTTCATGGTAAACACTTAAAAATTGCTCTGAAATGTGTGCAAGTAACTTGAATCAGCCAAAAACCATCAAAAAAGGCCTGTGTTCTGAAAATATATTGAATAAAGTCAGAGTTTGTATTTTTATAGGCCAACCAGGAAATTAGCATCGCCCTGGGTTCCCTCGACAAAAAAGCCAATGGAAGAAGAAACCCATTGACTTCAAGACGAGGGAACCGGAAGTGCTAAAATGCTAACTCATTTTGGGATTTAGGACTCATTCCTGTAGCACTCTGTTAGTCAAAAACTTGCATGCATCACTCATTGGTGGCAGCGTCTTATGTAATCATGTAATCTTTATACAAATCAGTTTTAAATGAGGTCCAACCAACCTTCTGGTTCAGCTGTGTAATAACAGTAAAACCTGTAAATACAGGTTGGAGGGCCTCAATTTTTGAGGCTGTAGTTTGTAGGGCTGACCCGAATGCTTCAAAACTTCGAAGCTTTGACCGTCGCCATGGTAATCGACCTCCAAATCAGTATTCGAATGCTTAGTTTTTTGTTTTTTTTTATATACAAGTATGCAATGATAATGTATAAATCCCAAAATAGCTCATGAAATAAGGAATAATCCCACAACATTGTTTGTTATTCATATTCAACATGAATTATTATTAGTTATTCTCAGAGAGATATGGCTGTTTGTTGTGTGTAGAGGTGCGTGTTTGTACAGTAGTGCAGAAGTGCTGAAGTGCTGAAGCTTCGAATACCTGCTAATATTTCTCACTGGAGCTTCGAAGACCAAAAAAATGGTAGTCGGGACAGCCCCAGTAGTTTGTGATGTATTTTTAAAAGATATTATTGGACACCATGCAATATCATGCAAAATGAGCACAAAAAGCATCGCAAATGTATTGTAGTTGATCATGGGCTTCACAAGGACAGTGTAGTATTGGATTTTTATTCATGTACGGGTGTTCATATATTAGCCCCCAGCAAAGGAAAAGCAATAACTAATCCCAAATGAGCAAGTGTCACTCAGTTTAGGCAGTGAGTGATAACACAGTTTTACTAACTGACAGACCTGAACTTGGTTCCTGATGAAAATACATAGAGAGAAATAATTTTCTTTACACAAGTTTAGTCGTGCACAATTTGCAGTATGATCCGTTATCCATCCACACGTCTTTGCTCTGCCTTCTGAGCATGTGTGCGTGTGGTGTCGGTGGTGTAGTACAGCTCACATAAATACAGTACTGCCACTAAAGGACTTATGGGGTCGCTAAAGTTTTAGGTTCCAGCAGTAGTATCTGTTTTGGTTTCTCCTTGAGAAGGACCGTATAGTGTCATAAAATGAGCATGACTAGAAATAAAGCAAGACAAAAACATTTTATCAGTTTATATTTTAGGTTTGGGAAAAGGAAAAAAAAACAAGATTTGTCTTATATGTCTGGTACAATGTGTCAAACACTGCTTTGTGCAGATAATCACATGCTTGCTGACAGTGATAGATAGAGGTCTGCATGAGTTTTAAAAACAAGCTCCCGCCCCCGCTGGGTTTTGCGCTGCAGCCGCCTGCACCCGCAGGATTTTCTGCTGCACCAGCCAACACACGCAATCCATTTTTTTCCGGACCCCAAGTCTGTGTTCATTAACATCATATTTTATTTCTGAGTCCTGAATGATGAAAATGGTTTGTGAAAAATTCCAATAAATGTTGTCTCGGCATAATGAAAAATCTGTTATGATTTATAAACTGATGCCAAATAGCAATTTTGGCACAAACAGAAGAGCCTATCCAGCCCTTATTGGACCAAGCATTACCAATGTGACTATCAATGTCAGCCAGCTGCCTTGAAAAAAAAAATTACGCACAAATAAAAGACGTCTACTGTGGGTCTCACGGGACCTCGAGGCCAGCCTGCCCCAGCAGGCCTCGAGCAGATGAAGAGGTTGATTAAAGCTCCGTAAATACACACAATCTACACTCACATGCCTGTTGAAAGACCATGAGATGTGTGTGTACAGACTAAACCGATTAAAAAAAGGAGATCTCAGCAACCATTAGTGATGCACCTTAACTCTACAAGAAATCGTTTGAGCACCCGTGTCAGAAAACACAATCTTTATCTTTGGAATAGAAACTGATAGGGGTGTCCCGAATACCATTTTTGGGCTTCGAAGCTTCAGTGAGAAATATTCTAAGGTATTTGACGCTTCGTGGCGCAGCAGGCTGACACGTTATTCTGTCTGTCTGTCACCATCTCCCCGTTGGGGACACATGCACCTCTACACACAACAAACAGAGATTTAACTAATAATAATTCATGTTGAATATGAATAATGTTGAGGGATTATTCCTTATTTCATGGGCTATTTTGGGATTTATTCATTATCATTACATACAAAAAAAAACAACAACGAAGCACTGAAATACTGATTTTGAGGTCGATTACCAAGGCAGCGGTCGAAGCTTCGAAGTGTTCGGGTGAGCCCTAGAAACTGACTGATTTGCCCAAAGGATTTCAGTTCTTTAATAATTTTAGTGTCTATATCAATTTACACTTGCCAGTTCTCATTTATTTGACAAGATGCAGATTAAGAGGAAAAAAAGGTTCTTAATTTTCAGCTTTTACGAGAAACAATCTTATATCTTTCAAAGATTACGTCATCAAACTTAAATTCAGGATCAAGTGACGTAATGAATGTTGCACTTACCACAATGTCCCCCTCCTGAGGAAGGCTGTTTGCGGGAAGGCGATTCTTCTCTTCATTATTGTGGTACACAGACCCATCATGCCTCAGGACTAGGCTGTTTGTGTCTCTGCCCATAGGCACTTGATTAAGATTCACTTTCTGCGTAGCCACACCTATTCCCCACACACCTGAACACAAAGCACAACACTGATTATCAGCTATTTTTAAACACTTTTAGACTAAAATGTTTTTATATTCATGACAAAGACCAGCTGTAATGAAAACAAAAAGGGCAAGATTTGCACAACTGAATGCTCAGTAAAAACAGTCTGTGGCTAATGTGGAGCTGTGTGAGGGTAGCTTTACGAAATCAAACTCCTTGTGCTTTCAAATGCTGTCTTTGTAAGCGTACAGAATTCCACCAGCGAGCATGCAGTCACAAGACGCTGTAGCTACTAAAAACTGCAGCGTGTCCGTATCAATAACTCCCACTAGGAATGCACCAGAAAATGTGAGTCTGGCAAGAAAAAAAGGCAGCAGAGGTATGGAAACAGGCTGGTCATCATCTAGAAGATCTTCTTACCGGTGGACTGGATCTTAAACTCAAAATAACTTTTGTTCTGGTGCAGAGGAGCGTTGGCCAGACAGCCTCCAGTGCCACATATCCTCCGGCCGCTCTTCACAATGACAACATCTGTGCCTGCAAAACAAAGGCAGTAACACATCTTGTTGTAAAAAAACACATTCAAATTCATTAAAACAAAAAATGTATACAACAAGTTGAATAATCTGCCAATTAATCTGCTGTTAATTAATCAATGGTTTAGTCTATAAAATATCAGAAAATGCCTGTCACTATTTTCCTAGAGCCCAAGACAACAATCAAAGTATAATACATTTACAATCTAAAAGTCAGATAAAAGCAGCAAATCCTCATATCTGAGAAGCTGGAAACACAGGATGTTTGATAAATGACAAACGATTAATAGATTAGCAAAATTGTTGCTGGTTAATTTTTGATTAATCGACTACTCCTGTTGGTTGATTTGAATTATCTACAGGTGCCATTTGATAATCCAGACATTCCTCACAGCAGAGAAATTATTATAAGATGTTGTTCAATAACCTATAAAACAGTTGTTGCATTTGGATAAAGCTTCAGTTGCATTATCCTGGTGAAATGTCTTCAAAAAGTAAGATTACTTAAATACAACTGAGGTAAATCATATCTTTAAATCCCCCTCAACTCAATTTTTTTTTTCTTTTAATCTGACATAACAACTGTGTTGGCATGGTAAACATTTACATTACCAAAGCAACTGTGAACTAAAAACAAAAATCTTGTCCTCTCTCTCGGTTACATGGTGGTGAGGAGGTTGTGTTGCTCAGAATGGAAGCTGCTTGACATCTCCTGGATCCATCTCTTCATATATGTTTCACATTTTATGTATAATTTTTAATTTGTCATATGGATTGTCTATGTTGTATTTTCATTATGCTGTTACTCTGTACACACAGCATCCCTCCTCAGTTGCTCTTCTGAGGTTTCTTTCATTTTTTTCCCTGCTAAAGTTTTTTTTGGGGGGAGTTATCCGATGAGAGGATGTCCCATCCTTGTACAGATTGTAAAGCCTCCTGAGGCAAATTTGTGATATTGGGCTATAAAAATAAAAATTGATTTGACATGAACTAGACTGGAAGCCAACTGTGGTCCAGTATGAAAACCTCCCAGTGCACATTCACAAACAACAGGGTCAGTTAAGTGGGACACATCTTGTTGTTAATGAAAATAATTGGCATACTCCTACTTTCTGGCTTTTAATATTATAACTTAACAAACACACACACACACACACACACACACACATTATTCAAAGCAGAGTACCTTTAAGTGCTTTAAAACATGCAAAGAATGGTAAAGTTTAGTTTAAAAAAACGGAAATGCTAATCCGGATAGCTCTCACCAGAGTCTTGAGTTTGGAGCTAACACTTAGCTTTTAAATTTCACGAGTCGCCCTGTATTTAAAAAAGGTATACAACCTTTGTAGGAAGTCTATTAAAGGGGTGTTATATAACACAAAGCTGCAACCACTCCATGCCACCAAAAACACATTTCACTGCAAAAGGTTACAACAATACGAGCAGCTATCGGCTAGGTAGCTAATGCTAACGGCGGAAGTAGCAAACCATCGTGTCACACACGCAGCCAACGAGACGTGTGCAGACATCAACCTGACGTGGGAATAAAACATAAACTAACTCACCCATGTGGTGAGTATCTAACTGAACAGTAGGCATCTCTTTGAGGGGGATATGCCCCGTTCCGCCGTCTCCGCAGCAGCTCAAACAACACGTAAACATCGCAGCCATCCTCGCTATAACATCCGGAAACAAAGTCACACCGTCAAAACCAAAGAGCGCTGCGGCGTCAAAACGTCACCGGCGTCCCCCCTCTGACGCAACAGCGCCCCCTGGCGGCGTCAGAGGGCGGAGCTACGTAAGCCCCCCTGCTAACCAACTGTATCCAATCACAGTGGCTAAGATAGGCAGTTTGCTCCTGATGGCATGGAAACAAGGGAAGAAAATCAAGGTCAAAAATGTTCTACACGTGACTAAGTAACTATTGGGTATCGATGTTACATAACCACAAGTGAGAAGAAAGTGAGGTTTAGAAAAAAATGCATCAGATGTTTAGTGGATGGATGCAGAATTGGTGATGCCCACTAAGAGCATCTTCAGAGGCTGACACATAGAACTGATGTAAGGCTGATATAGTTTGTTATTCTCTGGTCTCTGTTGGTGCCATGATAATGTGCCACTTGTCTTGCTCAGTGTGAGATAGCATTGCACTTTTTATATGCAGCTGGGCGCCTTCACTTGCACCTTTTAACTGTCTACAGATGCATATATTGACGTACCCATAAGCGACTGAAGTGGGTTAGTGTAAAAACCCCGTGATGCCAAACTGGGGACTAGTTGACAGTTTTTCACGCTGTAATGTTTTGCATAGCAACAGCCCCTCCCCCATCCCCACCGGCAGGGATCCTCTGCAAATTACCCAGCTGGGACAAAAACGCAAACAACCCAATACCCCAAATTACGCACCCCCGAAAAACTTGAAACATCAGTAGCTTCCTTGTCGGTGGCGTTATAGCGCACACCCCGATGTACCTGTGCGTAAAATACAGACGCATCGGCGTGTTTCAATTTTCCGTGCGCCGCCGAAACGGTTAACTCCGTACCCGGAAAAGGGCGAAGTCTGCACAGCAACAAGCGCCATGATTGCGTTGCACAGTGCGTCTCAGCAGCTGGTGAGTGATTCTTTTGGTCCAGTAGTTGCATGTTACTATGCGCTTGCAAAAATCTGTCACAGCCCTACTTCAGCACCTTGCCAACAGGAGGAACGCGAACGCGAACCCCGTTTGTCGATCATTTGTCGCATTGGATTGGTTAGACGGCGGTAATTTAGGGATCAACCAGGCTAACCTCTGCTCTGCTATTCTGTAAATACAAAGCTATAGGAGAAAATAGTTTGCTTGCCTGTAAAGTTATTCACGATTTTTGACTTTCCAGCCTTGTTTTTTGCGACGCAGTTTTTCCTTACAGCTGGTTACAGATCAGAAAAAGCCAGGAGGTTATTTAACGTGAGGTGGCCAAAGGGCAGATCTGGTGCCAACCTTTTGCGCGGGCACTGCGATGCGAGTCAGTTTCACTTTCGGGATGGGAATACTCCACACGCAGCTGGAACATGACTGCAAAAAAAATCTGTATCCTTTGCGATGCCACAGCATTTTCCTGTGTAATGTATTGCCTTGTGGGGGGGGGCAGCATCCCTCAGTGTGGGTGCGTAACCTGTTATGTAGCCTTGTTTTATTGAGTGCTGATTAATTGGGCTTTTTCTTTACTTTAATTACGCACCGATTTGACGCCTGGATACTGTGTTTACAGGACACCATGGAGCAGCTGGAAGAGGAACTTACGTGCCCGATCTGCTGCGGTCTGTTCGACGACCCGCGGGTCTTGCTGTGCTCGCACAGCTTTTGCAAGAAATGCTTGGAGGGGCTCTTGGAGGGGAGCCGAGGTCCGGCTTTCAGGACCCCTCTCAAATGCCCCACATGCCGCAAAGAGACCCCTCACAACGGCGCGCACAGCCTGCAGATCAACTACACTCTGCGCGGAATAGTGGAGAAGTACAGCAAAATAAGGGTCATGCCCAAGATGTCTGTTTGTAAACAACACTGCGGCCAGCCTCTGAACATATTTTGCGCCACGGACTTGAATCTAATTTGTGGCTTTTGCGCAACGACGGACGACCACAGAGGGCATCAATTCTGCTCCCTGGAGGAGGCGTACGAGCGAGAGAAGGAGGCGTTCGAAGAGCTGCTTCGCGGGGTGGAGAGCTGGCAGAGCGCAGACATCCTGTCCTGCCTGGAGACACTACAAGCCAGTAAGAAAAAGGCGCTCCAGTCTGTGACCAAGGACGCGGAGAAGGTAACGGACTATTTCGACAAACTCATCGGCTGCATCGAATGCAAAAAGGAGGAGATCCTGTCCGATTTCGAAACGCTGAAGCTGGTGGTGATGCAGGCGCACGACCCGGAGATCACCAAGCTGAGCGCAGCGGTGGAGGAGCACGGGCGGGCGCTCAGCATCGCGGAGTCTTTCAGGAGCACCGACGACCCGCTGCGCTTTCTGCAGCAGATGCAGGAGTTCCGGGAGAAGCTGAAGGTCCTCAAGGCGACTCCGCTGCCCTCTCGGAAAGACATCCACCTCGGTCCCCTCGTGCGTAATTTCGACGTGAAAAAGTGGGACTCGCTGAGGCTCGGAGAAGTGGACAAGATCTCGGTCCCTCACGAGAACGGCTCCTACCAAACGGGGGGGGGCTCACGGATGGCAGCGCCATCAAGAAGATGGATCACCCTATTTATGAGTTTGTTGCTGTCAACACTGATGCTCCTGGTGCAGCCACACAGCAACCTCGCAGCCTACGTGCCCTCGCAGATCGAACCGTTCCTCGCTGCTGTTTCCTCGCACCTTACCCACACTGGCGTGTACCTGCGGGGGATGACTGATATGTGCACAAGCGTTATGGGTGCAGGTCAGACATGCATCGTGGACTTAATCGACTCCACTGTCAATTTTATTGGCAGTTATAGATTGTTTGAATTGCCAGCCTAGTGTGGCATCTCTGCACAATGCACTCACAGCTAAAGAGGTGCATTAAGTGACAGGTCAGATATGCACCTGAATACATGAAAACACTACTTAATTGTTTCTTTTTACCTAAGCTCCAACCTCAATGAAGCCATATAATCACATACAACCAATCCTTAATCTACAGAGGTTGTAGCCTACATCTATGTGCAATTTACTTTCTTTCTTTTTTTTTGTAAATGCATGACAATTTTTATACTTGTCCAAGAAGATCTTGAGAAATAAAACTGAGAAATTATGTCACGTCCACGAGTGTTTTTTTTTTTTTTTTTTAGTGCGACATGCCAAATCAGCCAACTGTATTTAGAGACACTGTGCAGCGAGCCCGTGAACTAAACCGGAGTGTAATAAAAGAAATATACAGTGCAATCCCCGGCCTCCTCCCCGCAGAGCGCGTCCGCACCACAGTGATGCTGCAACCTCTTCAAGGTTACAAACGTTGCGTAACAGAGGCCCGTGTGAAATATTCACCAGGCTGCAGACACAGCGGAGGAGAGAGGGGGGGAAGGAGCTCTGTTGCTCTACGTTTATGATGTTTCCAATAAACCTGAACAACTGACAGCTCTGTTTCAGCTCTGTTTCTCGTATCAGGGATGACACAATTTAGGCAAGGGTGCATGGGCAATTGTCACGCAGTCACTTTATTTCTACACATGATCTATTTGCGGAGGTGAATGTGACGCATTCGTTGCATGCCTTGTCCGGTCAAACATCTGCAGCCCGTTAAGTCAAAAGGACAGTGTGGGCCTATTTTCTGCCATGCATCTGAATTTGTAGAAAACTGATTTGTAAGCCTAAAATAAAAAAATGCAAATGTGGGCCAATGGGAAATGATTTTAAATTCAGGGTATAGCTCAGTGACCATTTTTGGCTTATCACCAAAAATGGCATTTATTATAATGTGTCAGGGAATTGTGCATTGATCATTTATAGTTCTATTTATTTATTTATTTTCCTGAGTAGAGCTGCTTAAAAAAACAAACCCAAATCAGACCACAAAGTGAATCCGTGATGTCAGCACTGACCATAATTCAGGATGTACGTCATGGCACGCATGTACATATATATATAGCCTTCTGTTGCCAGGCAAATATAGCATGGGAATAAATGTACTGCTCTACATTAATATTTGAATTGTCAAGGCACGCAAATTTAAGTATAGCCGGAAAAAGGTTAACTCAATCCAAATTAAGAAAAAAATATTGGGAATAACTCTGCATAAGTATGACTTTTCTGAAAAATGACGCACGGTCTGCCACTGAGTGTTAATAAAAATAATCTTCATCTATTTGATCAATCAAGATGAGAAAATATCCAGATTATAATTGAAAAGCCTGTACAGTGTATAAGGTCCAGCACTATTACACCCTGTCACATCGTGGGTCTGAATGTGTGCTGGTGATTAAAGTTAAG
Source organism: Sebastolobus alascanus (assembly GCA_916701645.2). Lineage (NCBI taxonomy): Eukaryota > Metazoa > Chordata > Actinopteri > Perciformes > Sebastidae > Sebastolobus > Sebastolobus alascanus. Next base: position 4,943,130 of record CAKAOJ020000059.1, read on the forward strand.
ACCCATTTTATTATTAAAGCATATTTTCCCGTGTTATTTCTTATTGCTATAATATTAATTTTACACAGAAGTTCATTTTCACGTTTTGAAAAAAAAGTGTTTGCAACTGTACAAGCGCAAACAAAACGGAGTGTGTTATTCTGCAATTATAGCCTACAGGTAATTAAAAAAGAACCACCGATATAAAAACAGGTAAATGTTTATTAAGAAAAAGTCACAACAGCAAAAATAATGTGAAGCTTAAGACAAAATGTGGAATTTGACGCCGCACATGACTTTCGAGGCTGCTTCCAAACCCTGCTTTTCTAAATACGCAAAATAGTCAAACATACACAAGTTAAATTAAAATAACTACATTTAGGAAAGGTTAAGAGAATTTAATAATTTCCTTAATAAATGCAGATGAATTAAAGTGGTTCATATTTAAACACACACACACACACACACACACACAGAAAAGGTCCATCTTGCAGCTATTGTATTATAAAACAATGCATATTATTATATAAAGGCGTATCATCTATTACATATATAATAATATATTTTAGATTTTCATTTGAAAAAAAAAGCAGGCTTTTGTGCTTATATAAAAAGTACTCCTAAAATGAGCACAAATCGGACTATTTTCTCTCATCATCATTTTGCATAAATTTCACCTTTGCCAAATACCCTAATTCCCGTTTATTTATAATTATAGTTGCGAAAACAAATACGAGATTTTAGAATTATCATTAAAGAGGCCTGCAAGGCCAAATGGAAGAAAACTGCTACTCCATGCCGTTTGTGTCAGTGGACGGAAAAATATTACTGAACTTTAGACTATGTTATCAGATAAGGTCTCCGTGGAAAATGTAATCAACTAATTAATTATGTCACCTTATGTTTATTTATTTCATGTTTTCACCAAAATGCAAGGGTTCCGTGCGACTTTGTAAACAAGTGTAGCCACTCAGCCAGTGTCCTCTCCTCAGAAGATTTTTTATTTTACGCATAAATTGACATAAAACATGTGCTCTAACATTTTATAAAATCCAGATTTATCAACGGGTGCCACATTATATCAAATGCATGTAAAACAGTAAGATTAATAATGTTTATTTATAGTAGGTGTAGGTAGGCCTAAATCTGATTTGAGGTTATTGTCATCGGATATCCTGGTACAATATAATGCCCGCTTTACGCGCGCATCACTAAAAATGGAGTTTTTTAGCCATGTTACGGGACACCATATCATTCGTTACAGCATTGCAGTGAACATCAGAATATATCATATCTTTTTGTGCGTAATGCAGTCATAATACATAATGACGTAAAGAGACTGGGTCGTTATTAGCGAGCAAATAGATCATAAAGACGGTCAGGGCTTCAGCAGAGCAGGAATCGGTCTTATAAAACATTTTCCAAAGAAAAATAAATCTCGACTCTCATAAACTGAATGCATTGTGATATTTCAAAAATAATTCTGGTGCGTTCACACAACACTGTAGTATAATAATTTTAATCCGCAGCAAATCTGTGTGTGTGTGTGTGGGCTCATGCTGAACAGGCCGGACTCGCGCGCTGCAGCGAGGCCACGCGGGCCATGCATGTGCATGATTTCTTCTTCGTGGATGGCGGTGCTATATCAAGCCATGTAAAGGATTATCTGTGTCTCAACTTTTAGTATAACGGGAATTAAAAAAAATAATTCTGTTAAACACCAAGTTTAGCATGTCATGTTCAAAACACATTCCAGACAAAAGCCAATTAATAAACATTTTATTTCTCCAAGTGTGCAGACAGAACAGTGAAATGTAAAAAGATGGTGTGTGCACATTTTAACTATGAAAGCAAAGTGTTGGAGGTTAACTCAAAATCTCTGTGTACACAAAGTAGCTGAGAGCATCTCGGTGTTTGTACACTCAGTGGCTGCTTGCTCTGATTGTGAGTGGTCAGCTTTGCTTCAGCAGCACGATCAATACTGGAGGCTTCAGCTAGAGTCTTAACTCCAATATTTACGTGCTGCTACAGTAAGGCGACCAGCGAATGAGAAAATCCAACCAACTTTTTTTTTTTTTATCATCAGACAAACAATCGTCTATGTGGCATTACTTCAGACAGTGGAGACTAAAATCCGAGAGCGATGGTAAACGGCTTCAACAGGTTGAAGAGCTGCGAGGTGACAGATCAGGTTGTATATTCAGGCTTTGCTGCGGCAGCACAGTATGGCCTGCATCTCTGTGTAACCCACAAACCATTCCGTGCTGCTACAGCATCGCCAGAACTGCAGTCGTGGTCCCTCCACGTCCAACTCTTGTCATCTCCCGTGTTATTTACGGTCTTCGTCCTCTCCAGGCTTCTAGTCCTAACCACCACATGTTCACAGGTGGCTACTTAGTACCCATCATTTATCTACCCTAAAGACGTTCAGATGATCATCAGCATATTTTGCGGATCTTCTGTCCACTTTCTAAAGCAGGCCAAGATGTTCACCACCTGAAACACACAAAAACAGACAATGTAGTTTGAGGACAGCCTGTCAAAATTGCAGTGTTAGGCAAAAGTATGTGGACACCAGAATGTTACACATGTATATTGCTGTTGCATATCTCATTTCAAAACTATGGGGGATTCCAACAGCACTGCACTCCTCTGGGGAAAACCTGGAGATTTGCACCGATTTAGCCACAATGTGCGGTTTGTCCATAAAGGCCCTGACGCACCAAGCCGACGGTCGACCAGTTTGGGGCCGTCGGTGAGCGTCTATCGCCCTAGCTTTGGCGGTGTGTCCCGCGCCGCAGGCTCCTGACCAATACGGACTAGCGCTACCTGCTGGTAGGGAGAGTTATTTCATCTCACGCAGGCGCAGAATGTACATGGTAGTTGGCCGTTGGCTGTAGTCTTTGTGGTGTGTGTCGAGTGCAACTTTTTGGCCACAAGACACGGGCGATGTGAGGCAACGCAAGTCAGCCTTTAGTCGCTGTTAGTTCTTTGATGCCGGTTTGGTGTGTCCGGGCCTTAAGACCCAACATCATCCCAAAGCTGTTGAGGTCAGAGATCAGGCAAGTTCTTCCACACACCAAACTCAGAAAAACATTTCTTTATGGATCTTGCTTAATGCACAGAGCCGCTGTCATGTTGAAACAAGAACGGGCCTTTCCCCAAGTGTTGCCACACCACTGGAAGCACACTGTTGTCTAAAGTATCATTGTATGCTGCAACAATAGGATTCCCCTTCATTGGAGCCAAGCAGCCATAGGGACACGTTTGTCCACATACTGGCCATATAGTCTACGCATGTAATTTCACTTTCATCTTCAATTGATTGCTTTTTTAGTAGCAATAGCAGAACTGTGTTTAAGTATCCGTTTCTGCACAACTTTAAAACTATTAGGAGGAAAACTGCATTTGCAAATTAGACATTGTGGACTGAAATGGTTTAGTAGCATATTAGCTAATGTTCCGACCGATTTATTTTTCCAAACACTGATATGATACTGTACTGTGAAAACAGGGGACAAAAAATAGCAGTTCGTACTTTTGCATGACTCAGAAAATCTAATTTTCTTAGGAGTCACTCAAATATTGTGGCATTTTCATAAGTCGTGTCTACAAAGTAACCCGGGAGTTGGGGAAACTCTTGCGAGATGGTTTAGGCATTGATCTTGAATAGTTAAGATTAGGCCAGGTCGTCGGGCAGTGAGTCTCGGGAGAGTTTTTGCAGATTTCCCAATTTGCGGCTTACCTTCTAGACACGACCATTTTCATGGCCAGTAAATAAATTAGTGCTATTGACAGGTGTTGCATAGACACCTGGGTGTAAAGTGAGCATTTGTGTCTGAGCTACAAAGATGGTTGCATGTCAGAGGGAAAGTGCAGTATCTCATTCAGTGGTTGAGCACTCAGGTTACAAAGCTAACTGCTGCTCCACTGTCCTCAGCTAAGTGTGCACCCAACAGAAATCACTGTACTTAACCTGGGAAAATTAGGGAAAATCTTTTTCTTTTTAAAAAGGTTGACTTTCATAGAAACCAGTTACACTATGGAGTAACAAGCATCTGGTATTTACAATGCACTTTAACCCCTTTTCATGAAGCAAGAATGTCAAATTATTGGAGAAACTGCAAATCTCAAGTTTGCACAAGTGACAAGAGATAGTTTGTCTGTTCAAGTGTCATTTAGCAAATCACTGAAACCCTACCAGCGTCGGAGGTGTTGTTCAATAGCTGACCAGACTGAATTAGCCCACTGGGGGAATCAATAAAGTTAAGTACCGTACAGTAGCTATTCCAGTTATAACAAGAGTGTCAACTTTTCTAGCAAGATGTTTCAGGCTGTCCTGGTAAACAACATATTTGAACCTTAACACAAAATCTCCCTGAACAAAACCTAGTTTGTATGCAAAGGTGCTAAAACAAACTTTGTCCTGATAATAATCCTGTAGGAGATTGGGTCCAACAAATGTGTTGCCACTAGAGGTCTCAATGGACCTGTAATTATGACCTTGGTCTGAAATGGACCTGATAGCCTGAACCTAATAACATCTCTAACATAAGTCAGTCCCATCCAAAAAGACACTGACAAGATGTACTGAGCTTCTCCTTCACACACACTCAAGTGCAGCTCAGAGGATGAACGAAAAATAAATAAATAAAATAAAATAAAATAAAATAATTCATTCATTCGCTCTAGAAAGGTAACAAGAAACAATTTGTGGGTTTTATTCTTCTGTCCAAGCTACATTTTTATCATGTGGTAATGAAGCAGATAAAAAAAAAAAAATTAAGATTTGAGGGTCAGCTGCACAAACATATTGCTTTCATTAGTTATACTGTCTTAAACCCAGAAGGTAAACACCGGGACAGGATATATGAATTTGGTTGTTTCTTGCATTTAAAGTCGCTCTTTGGAATCTTAACTTTTAAACATCACCCTTTTAGCATCCCACAACCAAAAGGCAGAGTTGAAACTGGTCCCTGCTCTTAATTACATTACCATGCAACAATAAAATAACTGGCCAAATAAAGAGCCACAAATTGTTCACTGTGATAGATTGCACATCTCAAGCAACAGCTGAATGAAAGATCAGACGCAGGGCTCAGAATTAGCACCAGACACATGCTGGTAAAATATACATGTGGCTGGTAGATTTGCTTCACACACCAACCCAATGGTAATCTATTGAGTGGCTGGTAAAATTTGAATTGACTAGCCATTTGGCCAGTGGACAAAAAAGTAAATTTTGCACCCTGGTCAGAAGTCAATATAAAACCCTGTGGTATGCTTTAGAAAAAGTTAAACAAGTGCAATTGCAGAGCTAAAATTTTCTTATTTGTTATGCTGCCTAAAGTTTTCATGAACTTCACCTCCAGTGCCATCATTACCTTCATGTACCATTGTCTTCTAAAAGCCTCTGTGCTACCTACTCTACTGTCTCGCTTCGTCATCGCTGCGATTTGCTTTCTAATGTTAACTAACACTATGCGCAAGCAGTGATAAAAATATGTGGGTTTTCCCCCCAGAAATTCTAAGATGCAGATTGCCTATGTTATTAGTAATACTTACAATATAGGATTTGACTCATCTCTCTATCTCAAGGCAAAATACACGTAATTCTCAGTGATCAACATAAATGACCACAGCTGAAATTTGTCGTTAGGCATGCAAAGGTAGAGAACACAAGAAGTGCAACAATGTTATAGTCAGACACACATGATTAGTGGCAGGAGGGTGGGAAGAGTACAGTGCTTTTGAAAAATAAATTTATTAAAAAAAAATTGGTGTGTAAGAGCCTGGTCCCTTTAAAACACATATGACATTTATGCCTAAACATTTTTAAAAAGTCTATCCATAGTTTACATTTAGTACCAATTTTACAATTATTTCTACCTTCTCAAGAATAAGTTGTTTGCACAACATTTGCACAGCCATTGCAAAACGTGTTGTGCCTTCTGAAGTAAGGGTGCACCGATACCGATACCGGATGGATATCGGGCCGATACTGACTGAAATAGCTGGATCGAATATCAGTGACAATGGGGACAATCTATTCAATTTAATTCTATGTTTATATACTATACACATTATATACAGGAATTTTAATTCCTGTTTAAGTTTTGACCAATTTGTTGCTGCATTAAAAAGGTTTACACTTGAATTGTAATTCCTGTTAATTTTGGAAAAAAATGTTTTGCCAAGTTGTTGGTGTACGATTTATTGTTTTAATAATAATTAACAATGCAGTAAATTAGTATCTATGTATTTATTTGTTACATTTTGTTTTACAAAGTTAGGAAAGCAATGTTTAAGTCAAGCCTGATGTTGCCTTACACATACAAGAATGATCCAAGTCACGTCCACACAGTGAGACATACAGCTCATTAATTAAACACTGGTATCGGATCGGTACCCGGTATCGGCGATACCCAAAGCCCAGGTATATCTATCGGGGCTGAAAAAGTCAGATTGGTGCATCCCTATTCTGAATGACAAATTATTCCAAAAGTGAATGTTACTTGATAACTTATTCATCATTTGGTTTAGAGTTTAAAGCATTGCAAAGGTATCAAAAAGTCAACTAATAATACTCAAAGACATTTGATACACCACAAGTTACACTGTGGTTAATGTACAACTTCACTAGAGGGGTGTATAATTGTCAGATCTGTGGGGCATGACAAAATCTACTTGTATTAGTCCTGGGCTAATAGGGTCCACATCCCCTGCCATAATAAAATGTATAAATAAAATAAATAAAAAAGGAAGCGGTGTGTGATAAAATGATTGTGAGAATCAACAAAAAAATAAACAGCTATTTTAAAAATCCATTCATAGCTTGTTACATAAAAATGCCACACACTTGCAGGTTTCTGCTCCTCAAACATTTGGAGGATTTGCTGCAGCTTTTTCAAGTTTTATATTATAGGATATTTGTGAATTGAATCACCCGTTTTAGCTGTTTGGACAAAATAAGAAAATACATGAATGGGCTCTGGAAAGTTGCAGGTGCAAAGGGGTGTTTGACATCATTTCTAACATTTGAAGAATTAATGAATAAAAAAAAAAAACGACAAAAAGTTCAACTAAGTATTCAATAAAAAAAAATTGTTTGTTGCGGTCCTATTTGTAAGCGAAAATTACAGACTACAGCTAAGGCTGTTGATGGATTTTCCTGCTGAAAACAGCTGATACCCCCCCTCTTTCCGACACTGTGTATCTCTACACAATGCAAAGTGGTAAAACATGGGAAACACAATATACTCCAACTTGAATCCACATACAAAAAAATGTGCCTAGTCATTTCCTTATCTTCAGTGTCATATGTTCATGCCATTAAACTGCAATAGAGGTCAAGAAACAACAATTTACCTCGTCCATCCTTATAAATTACTTTAAAAAAAATGCACAAATTAACTAACCAGGTAAGTTGTGTATTTTCCTTTTAAGCTGATCATTTCTTTACAAGTCCAGGTGGAATAGTTCACATCAATGAATCTAACCTCTCCCTATTTTTCTCCCTCTCCTTTAAGGCAGCATGCCCGGACATGTCACCTTCACTGCTCAGCCTTTTTAACCCATTCCTACGACATTTGCTCCCCATACAATGGCCTCAAAGAGTCACCTGACCCCAAGGTTGAAGGTCAAGTAACCTCCAACACCCCATCAGGTACAGGGACTGCACACGACAACCCATCACCTCCCCAGAAGTGGTCTGGGCCGGCCTCGTGTCTGTGTTACACCATCTTCTGCCTGTATAAGCACAAACTAAAAGGGATAGATCTACATTGATGTCCTAAGCTGTGCAAAAAAAACTGAATGGCATTCACATTTATCCACAAGAGAAGATCCGTGCAAATTTGAGTTTCTCATTGTGTTCATAAAGCTGTCTATCTTCAGCCACTGGGACATGGAAGGAAACTACACCAAGTTAAATATCCACAGACACAACAGCCTGGTTTGAAAGCACTATCAGGTTAAAAATACTACTAATTTATACTAGTTACAAAATATATATATACAGCCATCCAGAATACAATGAATGTAAGAGTAGACCCACTGTCTTTTTTCACTAGGAATGCACCGATTCTACTTTTTCAGTGTCGATACCGATACCTGGGCTTTGGGTATCGGCCGATATCGAGTACAGATCAGACACATTCTTTTATGTGTAAGGCAACAACAGGCTTGACTTAAACATCGCTTTCCTAACTTTATAAAAGAAAATGTAACAAATAAATACATAGATAACATAACATAAATTTACTGAATTGTTATTTGTCATTAAAATATTAAATTGTACACCAACAACTTGGCAAAAAAATCCTCAAAATTAACAGGAATTACAATTCAGGTGTAAACCAATTTAAGCAATATACAGCAATAAATTGGTCAAAACTTAAATAGGAATTAAAATTCCACTATATAATGTATATAGTATACAAACATAGAATTTAATTGAATAGATCGGCCCCATTATCACCGATAGCCGATCCAGCTATTTGAATCAGATATCCGATCCGGTATCGGTGCATCCCTACTTTTCACTTTGGCATGCAAGCAACATACACACAGCTACAAATCCATCACTTTAAAAATTTAAGCCAGATAAACACCAGGTATTAGGCTAGCCTGATCATTGTTGTCCCGTGTTTGGCAAGACAATATACACAGTACAAATTTACTCAATGTGCCACAACTTCACATGGTGTGATAAAATGTTTCACCAGCTACTGGGGCAGCATGAACACAGCATGAGATCTCTACAGCAGTAAAAGCAAAAATATAAACCAATTCATCCCTAATAACAAAGCAACCAATTGTGATGACATATCAATAACGGGAAAAATAAATATCACCTTTTACAAAAGTTTTTTTCTTTTGCGAGGATGTGTAAGTCTAAAAGAAACCCAGGAGGTGCTGAACAGTTTTTTTAATTGTTCATTGTAGACCAGGGATGCTACCTATGAAGAACTGCATTGTTCCATGCAAACACCAGTACTGTAATGGTGTGTGTTAATCCTAGAAAAACCTGTTACATTTGCACAGCCAGCAAAACATGTCCAGCATAGCACAGGCAGAGTGACTGGGATTCCCTGGAAGCCTGGAAGCTACAGCCATTATCTTATCAAACGAATTACAGAAAACTCCAGAAACGTGTGAAGACACATACCTGGCATCAACAAGAGAGTAAACCCATTTTTACAGGACAACCCTAGCAGATATGCGAGAGTGACCTCTGAGTCATTCTTGCACTTCACAGGTATACACCACCCCCCCATTTACTGTCAGGTGGGAGTGTGACATACGGACTCTTCAGGTACACAATATCTACACTAATGAATAAAATTGCACTGAAATTAAAGCACAACAATCATCTAACATGTTAAAAAAACTGTTAAATGTGATTCATTGTGCTGTTCTGAATTAGTTAATGAGAACAGGTTTTACATCAAGACAGTGCGTGTCTTCAAAAGTTTAATAATAGTTCAATTATATTTTTAAGCACTTCCAATGAAAGTGTGGACCACGTGATAAGGTTCCCCCATGACCAACAGCAGCATCTGTCATCTAAACACACCAGTGTGTCCACAATGTGTCTGGTGAAATATTTAATCTGAACACAGAATTGCTGTACCTGCCTCTACTGTAGAAACAATGCATTTCAACTCAGTATTGCGCATTCCTCAACAAATTAATTTTCTGATCTCTCCAGTTATTTACTACTTCATTTGAGCTATTTCGAGCTTCCTCTTACTGCCACGGAAGACAGAGCAGCAATAAACAGGATGCAGACAAAGCAGTACACGGTGGTGCAATTTCAAAAAGTACGACCTGCGGACTTCATTTACACTTGACCATTAGCATGAACTATATTTTTTTTTAAAAAGGCATGGTGAGAAACCAAAACAAATGTTTGATAACTACCACAACTTGTTTTTTTAATTACAGTGAATCACTACTACTTACAGGAACCATCAGTAAGGCTGAAATTAGGATAAGTGTGTGTGATGTTACATGCACACATAAGCAAGAGGGGCAAAAGAGGAAGCAATGCTAAAGTGTGAGAGTTGAATGGCACACCCATACAATTACACAAACACACAGACTGTACTTGTGTTGTTTTTTTTGGGTGCATATTCCAACTCAAATGCCTTGGTTGAATTCAGATACTAACATTACTCCGGTTCACAGTGTAAAAAAATTATGTTAAACACACATCACAACCAAAATTTTTCCAACTAAAAATAACGAGGCTTTCCCAGGACTTCAAGTTTAGTTGTTACACTTTGGATTGAGTTTAAATGTTGACAATAAATAAATAAATCAAAGTGTAATATGGCTCTTGTGTATGTAAAAAAAAAAATACTTACATGTACAATACAGGCATTAATAATCTCTGTGATGATTTCACTACGTTCCTTACTTACAACTGTACAGGCAGTCACAACTACACACCAGCAGATCAACATGAGTTACAGCAGTAAATTTAAAATTATGTGTGCCGACATTACTGTCGCAAATACACCAAATTAGTTTCTTGAAGCATTTTTAAAAAAACTGACCAAACGAGAAATTGTTGGTCACACTGTGTGTGAAAGTATCTGGTCTCTGCACCCAAGCACACTGCCTGACTGGGGATAGTGGGTGATGTGTCACCTGCTTACCAAGTTAGGGCCACTAAAATAAAACAATACAAAACCAGCCACCAATAATTTAGGATTATTATAATATTTCCAATCAAATTGCTCACAAGTTAATACTGTGGGCTAATCTAGCACTTTCAGGTGAAAAAAAAAGACTGGAGCAGCAGAAGAAAAAAACCCACTGTGTGTGTAGTCAGGAGGCAGCATACTCTTGCTACGTCAGATCTTACTGCCAGTGCTGTTGCAGGTTATCATATTACTGCCTAAAATTTAATTATCAAGCAGAGGATTCACCAGGACTGTAACGGCTGACGTATTCTTTCTAAACATGCTGTCCAAGTCCATAAGCCCTTCTGTCACTACACTAAACAACAATAAAAGGGAATCTGCAACTTTTTGAATGCAGCTACAGAGGATCAAAAGATCTGCTTTTTTTAGAGAAAAGCGCTGAAAATGTACGAACATTTTTAAAGCTGCTAATTGACCACCTAAATACATCAATGTTCACATCACAACAGATTATCTTGCTTTAGCAGGCCACAAAATTCCACTAACTTTTTCTGCTTACCGGATTATACACAGTCCATGACAGCAATTAAGCACATAACTGATAATTATTTCAAAAAATGTTAATGCCACCTCTATAAACAGTTTTTTTTAACATCTTAAGTGAAACAGGTGTAAACCCCAATGCACTACAGTGATGCAGCACCTACTGTATGCAAAAAAATCAAAGCCAATGCAAAACATATGCTTGTAAGAAGCCTACATATGCTGCACTGCTGCCACTGTCGCCTTAACTTTATGGATAAATACATCAAGCAAAATACACAGACACTCATTTTCACAAAAGATCACATTTAAACTTAAGGCTTACCTAGAATGACCACATTTTAAACTATCCCAGAACTTAAATCATGTCTGCGAGAGAGAACTGACTGACGCACATAAAAGCATTTGACAGCTTCTATTTAATGCTGCTGAGGCGTAGAACTGAAACCAAGGCCAACTTCTGGAAAATAACCAACAGGACCCGTGAAAACCTGTTCCCATCACCGCAAATTTGAATACTATAAAGTTTGTGCTGAGTGGTGCAGAAAGAAGGAAGAGAAGGGTGGGGGCTCTTTGCAGCCTGGCTACAACACATGTGAGCAAGTACAAGAAGAGAGGCACAGTTTCACCAGGAAATGGGGGTGGGAGCCCATTTTGCCAGAGGGGTCTGAGAAGACAGAATGATGAGTCACAGAATGTCATGCTAACAGTCTGAAACAGCACAACGGTGCTCCACAAAGACAGTTAAGAGGCAAATACCAGAGAACGGAGGGGAGACATAGACCTGTAGCATTTACAGGAGATCAACTGTTGGTACAACAGGAGTAAAAACTGTTAAAATACACCAGTACTAATTTGACAATTGCATACAGGGACAGTGTCAACAATATTGTAATCCCTCTTCAGAAATATGACCAAAATATTTACACCTACTTCCCCTGTATGAGCACGATAGAGACACATTCTAAGACTAGATAGCCGGTGTGTAAAAGTTTATATATTACTAAGATTCTCGATCATAAAATTTCACTTTGACAAAGTGCTACCTCGTCCTTTCAAGAGATTACATCTGACAAATTCAAATCTGTAGTCTTCATGAAACAGAAATATCAGCAATAAGCACACACACTGCAGCCGATATTGTAAAACAGATTACAAAAGATGTCTTCCATCAACTAAATTGGATGAAATTGGATTTTAATGATCACTGCCTCAACTGAAATATTAAGTACAGTCTATAGCATGTGTATTTTTGCCCCTTTTTTTTCTCCATCTTATCCATTAGACTGACACTGTGAATCATAACATTTTCAAAGAATTCTTTTTAATTTTAAATCTACACTTCACCGGCTGAGTGTTCAGTAATATTTTGCTAAGAGCTATCTGACCGAATTAACACGATGACAGACCGGTGGACAGATGATTTCAACTTTTAACATGAAATAAGCAGGCAGGTGTACTTAGTTTCTCAATATTTGTGTGTATGTATATACACACATACATGTTCATTTCCAAAATGTTGTGAATCCATCCTATAAAACTATTAGATATTGAGCTTTCAATAATTATATTTTCCATGCACTGTGCTTTTACAAACACTATCTGGTGGTGTGAAAAATAATTCTTCAAAACACATCTCGACTTAGGTGTAGTGACCCGAATAGCTTTTTTTCTTTTTTACAGAATAGATCAATTTATCAAGAAATAGCATTTTTTTTTTAAATATAATCAACAAATAGTTGGGGGGATATTTTTAAACATTATGTGTGCATGTCCAATTGGGGTTAACACAGCCACACATATAGAGACGAGTGGAAACCTGGGTTAATATAAGTTGCCCATCCATTTTAAATACACCATGTGGTGTACAATAAAAAACCAACAAATTTGTTTATTCCTAAAGCAGATAATTACACGCCTGTCACATTTTGAAGTTATCATACTATTCATTGTGTTTCATACACCCACAAATTAAAGTTTTCTTGTCAGTCAGACACATCAGATCTTATAGTACAGTAATTTCCTCGTCTTCCTCCACCTCTTTGCTCTGCTATGTGGCTGTGAGAGGTCTTTCTCTCATATCACTCATTTCCCTCCAACTAAATGCCCTAAAAAATAAATACACAAACTACAAATGAGGTGGGTGGTTTCATCGTGAAAATGCCATCCCACTTCGTCTACAAAAAATATTATTATAATAGGATACAATCTGCAATTTCAGTGAAGAAAGCGATGCATAAGACTAGTATTTAGTTTAATTTTCATTCAGGTCGTGCATATCTAATTGAAGTGGAAACAACTCTTAACCTTACTGCTGCAGAATATGTATGACAAAATAAAAATCCTGGAAAAAATACTATTAGTAAGCATTTGTGAGGGGGAAAGGGAGAAAAGGCATTACAGGGAAAATGGACATGTTCTCAACAGCAGTTAATATGAATTAGGATTTTTCATAAATTTAAACATGATACTTGACAATGTGGACACGTATTTGTTGAAATAAATGCAACACTGTAAAAGATATGAAGGCCTCGCATTATGTAACACATTAAACCGATCTCTACTTAGAGAAGGAAGTAGAAGGGGCGGGTTTAGGCGCACAATTACATGGAGCCTCTCTTTTCCTCTCTTCTGCTTTATTAGTCAAGTAGTCATGTTCATTATGAGAAGCATGAGGCAGGATAAAATGCCATACATGCAACCTCTCCAGTAATTAATGCTTAGGTCCGTTTTGTCACTAAAGCGATTAGACCACGAAGAGAGGTTTTTTTTTTTTTCTCCCCTCAATGTACTTGAATTTAATCAGAGCCCAGGGCAAACAGAAAGTGGAGCGAGGCTAGTAAGGGGCAAAAAAAAAAAAAAGGCAATGAATCTGAATCAAACTACGAAAAAAAAAAAACATTACAGCGAGCCACGAGCAGCACCGCAACTAACAATGCCCATTTTTTTTATTTTCAATAACTAATTTACTGCATCGTTAGTGGCCATGACAGTCATTCGTGTAACGTTTAACAGAGCTATTAAAGTTGAATCATCTGAAGTAATGCGACCTATGACTGCTGTCACTTGGCCGAGAGCCACGTTGGTCATCTAACGTTAAGGTGAGATATTCAAATCCATCAACGGACACAAATTCGAAGCGAACGTTGAATAAGAACTATTCGGTCATCGGAGGTAAAACAAGACGTTAAGACTGCAAAAACACACACGTTAAGATCCACTTTACCACACAAGACAGGGAAATAAAACATTGTTAAAGTCTAAGGTCATACAGCGATATAATGACAAACTTACCAGGTGTTTTTTTCTGTCTAACAATCCAAAAAAAACCGCTTTGCAACAACACATGCAATTTACCAGCTCGGACAAAAAGTGCGCCTCAGTTAAAACAAGCTTGGTAAAAAATGAAGTTACCACAAAAGGCACAACTGTGTCTGTCCCGGTTCTCTCCTTTTTGATTTTTTTCCCTCCCAAGCACAGTGTAACGTTAAGGTGCCGTGTGCATTTGTTGACACTGCCGACTGTGCTTCTCCTCCTGGCTGCTTTTTTTGCACCTCCCGCTCAAAACGAGGCTCCAACGCGAAAAAAAATAGTCCCATTATACTTCAACTTTTGATTTATAACCCCAAAGTTAAGTGTCTCCTTCACACAAAATAATTCCCCATCTATTCTGTTTAAAAAAAAAAAAACATATCCTTCTCACCTCGGCGGATAAAACGGACCCGCTGTACGAGCGCATATTTTTTTTTCTACCGTTACAGCGCAGTAAAGTCAGACATCCCCTCTGTACGTGCTAATACGCTAAGCTAACAGGGCTAGCTGCTAGGAGGAGTAGTACAAGCTGGCAAAGCTGGCCAAATGGGCTAACGTCTCTCCGCCACGGTCTCCACGTATTCCTCTCCTTCAGTCCGCTTATATTGTCCGATACAAATTTAAAATACTTTGTGGCGTCAATTACCTGTGTTTCCATTCCAAGTACGTGATTCCCTCTCTCTAAAAGCGCAGTTTAATTTCGAGCGCTCGGATTCTCCCTCCGTCTCCGCGGCAGCGTTCTACATTCGCAGCGTTCTACATTCGCAGCATCCTCTCCCCGCAGCTGCTGAGGCAATCGCAGCTCACTCGAAAATGGCGCCGAAAGATACACTCCTCATTCAAATTCGATAGAGCCTCCCATTCCTCCCATTGGCTGAATGCGGAGTGGACTCCGCGCCGCTGATTGGACGCTGAAAATGCACTCTCGAATGATCTCGCAGCCCACGCAGCGTTCAACGGAGAGGGACACGTTAACTGTTTAGGTCCCAAACGACTTTTACAGCAGTCACCAGTGAGCTGCAATCTTTACGTGCAAACTTGTTCAAACCAGATTTTTTTAAATATGAAATGAATGCCACGATCCTTAGTAACGACTATGTACTATTAAAAACACCATGCAGCTTTTGTAAGTCACACAATATACCACATAAACTCTACTGTGTTACAACATGTGTGTTGTAAGTGTAATAAAGTCACTACTAATAGCATTACCACTACATTCATATCCCAAAATAAATATTGTATACATTTTAGAAATAGTATAGCTGCATGAGATTCCTTGTCTTAAGGCTGCAATGGAGAAAATGTGATTAAAAACAAGTTATTTTTATAAAACGGTCACTATATTCTGACAGTAGTGCATGAGACATGTAATCTGAAAAAAAAACCATGTGCCTCTGTGTCCTCCGGTGCTCCTAACGGCATCTGCAAGACTTCACAGACCGGAGGAAAAGCCTGCCGTCTCTGAGCAGCTGTCAATCAATGCAAACTCCGTTCAAACTAGGCAGCGCTGATCAATTAAGAATCAATATTCTGTTACTGTAATGCCTATTTCTCACCTCAAATGTTTTCAGAAACATCTTGTAGTGTACTGTTTAGCTGTAAAATGAGAAAGTTTGCTCCGGCTGGTGGGCGGTGCTTGGTATTTCCTCAACTGATCTCAACATGACTGCGGTGTCACAAACTTTGTCATTTTACAGCTAAACAGTACACTACAAGATGTTTCTGAAAACATTTGAGGCGAGAAATAGGCATTACAGTAACAGAATATTGATTCATATTTGATCAGCGCTGCCTAGTTTGACCGTTTGATCGGGGTTTACGAGTGATTGACAGCTGCTCAGAGACGGCAAGGCTCCAGCTCGGCTCTGATTGGTTGTTTTCCTCCGGTCTGTGAAATCTTGCAGATGCCGTTAGGAGCACCGGAGGACACCGGAGGATACAGAGGCACATGATTTTTTTCAGATTACCTGTCTCATATACTACTGTCAGGATATAGTGACCGTTTTATAAAAATAACTTTTTTTTAAACATATTTGCTCCAATTCTACCTACTTCAGCTTTAATGTTATACCAAACATCGCCATTTGTCAAGTTTCTTACCACTGGTGAATATAAACGACCAAAACTTTTACTGGAAGCTCCACAGCCTTTACCTGTGAGCATGATAAATGTCTATGGTACCAACTGAACTGGGCAAATCCAAAAGCTCACTCCATAGTGATCCACAACAAGACAGCAATGACTGGCCTTGTGGTTAAAATACACTGCTCTACACTCAGATGACCCGGACTGAAATGTGTCATCTGTCTGCTATTGCACTTTAACTCACTGATCGAATTCATAATCAGGCACATCCTATATAAAAATGTGACTAAATGATTTTATATGCTTTTTGTCAGAGTTGTAAAAACACTGTTTGAACTGTGGGCATATAAAAACACTATTTCGCCTACAGACATTTAAAGCCTTTGGTACAGCATATTATATATAGCCACTAAGGAGAGTTTTTTTCACATTACATGTAAATTGCATTGTCTTATGGCTGCATAAGAATGCTAAATACGCTTCGCATCGTGTATATGAGCACCATGAATGTGGTACTTATCTGAAATAAGCATTAGGGCTGTGTATTGGCCAGAATCTGGCGATACGATACGTATCATGATACTGGGGTAACGGTTCAAAATATTGCGATACTGTAAGCAAGGCAATATATTGCGATTTTTTTAAATTTAAGTTGAGGAAAACTGTAATAGTATAAAGAACACGCTAGAAACACACCATTTTAGAATAGGTAAAAATGTATATTGCATGAAAAAAAAAACTGTTTGGCATTAGTATACAGTGGGCATTTCTATAAAGAGGAGACTCGTTGCTACCCATAGAACACATTTTCATTCACATATCTTGAGGTCAGAGGTCAAGGGACCCCTTTGAAAATTGCCATGTCAGTTTTTTCTCGCCAAAATTTAACGTAAGCTAGTATGACATGGATGGTACAAAGAGATTCCTTAGGTTTTCTAGCTTCATATATTGCCAGTACCTTCATTCTAACTTTAAAAGCCAACTACAACCTCCGAAGGACCGAATAGCGGCCGGGCCCAACGGTGGGCCGTCAGATTTTTAAAAATCGATACAGTGTTTTGGAGAATCGATACAATATCACAACACGTAATATCGCGATACCCATGTGTATCTATATTCTCTTACACCCTTATCTGGCATATGCTTATTATTAGGTCAAGAAGTAAAGGAATCTTACTCCTAAGATTCAAACCGAATCATGACGCCTGTGAAAAAGCAGGAATAAAAAAAAAAAAAAACTTGCCTTTGGAGGTAAAGGGTAAAGGGTCTGCTAAACTATAGAGGCTCAGTCAGCAGTTATGTTCTCCTTTCACGCTCTCCTCGATCATAATGTGGAGTTGGGTTTTAAAGACTGTCTTTTCCACAGTTCGAATGAGGACATCTTATCTTAAATTGCTGTGACATCATACTGCCCTCTCTAATTTGAAGTTTCCTTTTCAGCTGCCCCATTTTTCAAACATTTGACTGATTTGTTTACCACACCTTTCAAAGGGACAAAGATATCGAAACACATATGGCATAACCACTTCTTCTCAATTTAAGATGAGCTTGGCAAAACCACATGAGTGCACACACACACACACACACACTACTGTAGTGTGCATGGAACGGGCCAAAGCAGGGATGGGTTGGGCTCTGCCACAATAACCCTGCTGTTATCATATCTAGTGTAGCATATAGTGTACCTCGGGCAAGATAAACAGAGACGGCCATTTCATCCCAATGCACACATAATAACAATACACAACATTCACCTGCTATGTCAGTAGTTGGCTCCACCAGGGTGCACTGGAAAAAGAATTAGCTGCAACCTGCTATTAGTTTTTAACTAAATAAAAACTAAAACTAAATAAAACTTTAACTGAGTTTACCTTTTAAAAAAAAAAATGTATCAAATATGTCATTTACTTTTTTAATGTATGGTATTTTAAAACTTTATATTTTTATTATGGTCCTCATCAAGAAGCATATATCATTTCTTTGCATTGCGGTGTATGTTTTTTTACTTTGGAGTACAGCAGACTGGGACAGAGAGGGCGCCCATTGTGTATGCGTTCTGGTGTAGTGTGGACAATGGGGCGGAGAGGAAAAAAACACACTTGTTTACAGATAAACTGGTTTGGACAGGAAGCCAGTAAGGAGGAGCTCTGTGTTGTTAAACAGGCATGTGGAGAGGCAGGGATGAGCCAGCAAAAACACCACCGTGACCATAGGGGAGATCATGATGCAGTACTCAAAGACATCACACAAACACACATTCATATCTACGAATGCACATATATGCAGTAATTACATCTTTGTGAATTTTGTCAAGGTTTTAAAAAGATTACCCGTATAACCAAAACCCTTCATAGACACAAACAGAAATTGTGTGTGTTTTTTTTTTTAGTTTCACTACGAGAAAAATTAACAAGATAAAAAGGCGCTCGTGGGTCCCTATTAGCGGTGCCAAACAGTAGCCGAGCCGAGCTCTGGTGAATACTATACAGTCCGTCCTGCATTGTGTCACCGTCACATGAGCACACGCTGCCTTCCATTAAGCAGGAGATCCTTATGACTCACGAAAACACAAGTCACATGTCACTACACAAATGAACCATGCTACTCAGACTGCTCTGTTATCCACGGCAGCTTTCCTGCAGGCCCAAATGAAATCACATCATAATAATGCGTCTCTTCATTAGGACGGTTCGAGACGGAGTGGGGCTCTCCCTTGTCTTCTGGTGGACGAGCTGAACAAGAGACTCAGTGTCGTGCGTCGCGGCGTCTGAGCCGCAGACGGCAGCCTAACCCCGGCTGCAAAAGTTGCCACGCCGGGGCAGTTTTGAGTTCAACGCAATTTGATTTCATGTTAGATGACTTGCGTGCATGGTTGGCTGTTACACTCAGCTGCTTCTCATCCGAGGAGGAGTTTTACAGATTTTTTTTTTCCTCTCTCTCTCTCTCTTTCCTTCTTTCATCCCTCATGTGACTCAAAAGATGGCCTTTCACACCACCACCACCACCACCACCACCAGACATGGGACTGCATCACATCAAATGATAGGGAAATAGGCAGCTCACAACAAGCTTTGAGAGTTCTAAAGCAAATCTTTGTAGTTTACTGAAGTGAGGAATATCAACAAAAGACTGGGTTACACCTTGAAAGCAGGTTGATTAAGGTCAGGGGTGACAACAAACCGGGGATAAGCACCCATGTAGCCTACCACAGAGGAGTAGTAGTATTAGTAGTAGAATAGTTTGCAGCTTTAAAGAGGAACTACGGCCATTTTCAAAATTCATACGTTATTCTTATGGTCTGAGACAGTCCAAAAATATTAGTAAAAATGAACAACTCTCTCCCAAATCCAAAAACTAGTTTGCTAAAACTTAAACTCGTGATGTCATAGGGTGTAAAGTTCGGAGCTGCTCCATAGACAATGAATAGGGAGAGATGTTCTAGATGACGCTGAGAGCACCCAGGGGAATGTTCTGGGTATATGGGAACATTTTCTGTTTCACAACTGACAACACTACAATGGAGTAAAGCTCATTTGGGTATAAAAAAGAAAACAAACATTCTGTGGGTCCATAAAATCAGTCTCCCATTCATTAGGGCTGGGAGGACACACCTACTGTATGTCCTGATCACGATACTTGCCAATTTTTAAGTATTGCGATTCGATATTACCATTTATTGCGATTTTTGTACTTTTTTAACACTAGACCATGGGGAAAAGTTGAATCATACACTTCTAGGGACTTTTACTTTGGAAAATATCTAAATTGACACATTAAAAATGTTAGTCAGAGATGTCTGGAAGTCAAATTGTCAGGAAATAATTATTACATTTTTTACAGTAACCCATGAATCAAAGAGACATTTCCCTCACAAATTAGTGGTATTTTCTTTTTTAATTTATAAGGGACATGTAATGTTTTATACTTCTGGTGAATATAATCCAATTAATCTTATTTCCATATATGTATTTTGTATAAACAGTTCCCTTTGTTAACACCTTATTTTGAAAACCGGACCTAGTCACATGTGTATACTTCCGCTAACTTCGCCAAGTCTGTCGCTAGCTCTCCCGTCAGCTTCGTTCTCTTTATACATCCATGGTCAGCTCCATCGAGGCTGTTTGAATGCATTTAACATTAATGTCAGTATATGGGTGCTCTAACAGTTGTAGCGTCGGCCGATTTGCCCACGGAGATGAGAGTGACGGCTGGCTCGACCGCACGTTACTGCAATACGATAACGTTTCCTGTCCATGACAGAGTTAGCATGCAGCTTTAGCCGTGATGTCTAGCTCTGCTTTTCCTGCAATGTGTGAAACCCAAAGTGATTCTATACTTTACTGTATGTGTAGTGTTTACCACTTTGGATTTAAAATGTGAGAGTGCAGGTCGTATCCACGTGGACCCTCCACTGTTTTCAACTTTCTGCGGTTTGTTTTGGTTGACGGATACAGAACGGCTATGACGTCACATTACTCAGACTACAACAATAAAAGCGTAACTTCCTTCAATCTCCACATAGACTCAAATGAAGCAAATCTATCGATTCTGGCATTGAAAAATCGATTTCAAAATTGAAAAAACATTTTTGCGATACATAGGTGAATCGATTTTTTTCCCCACCCCTACCATTCATTGTCTATGGAGCAGTTCCACACTTTATACCCTATGACATCACAAGTTTGAGTTTTAGTCTCTAGTTTTCGGATGTGGGAGAGTGTTGTTTACTAATATTTTTTAGACTGTGCTGGACCATAGGAATAACATGTATGAATTTTGAAAATGGGCGTAGTTCCCTTTTAATGTCAACATGTGTGAAAATCATTCCTACTTGTGATTTTTTTTTTGTATCATTCTAAATAAAGTTAGTTCCATTCACTCTTTGAATCAAAAATTTCAGAGACTAAATTATGCCCTTGTGTGGAGAAAAAAAAAATCTTCATAGTTAATATCAACCCTGTGCAAATGGAGCTAATATTTGGGGATATTTTGCAGTGTATACCAGACAGCCCAGCAGTCCAAATGAGCAGCACCCTGCAACAACGTATAAGAGACTATAGGCTTACTATATTAACGTGGCCTATTCCCTCGTCTTGGTCCTTAGAGAACACAATGAGCCCCACTGAGAACTCCACACTAGAGAGAGACTCTCCATTGATGTCTCCTCGGCTCCCCTCCCCCTCTCTCTATGAGACATCTGTAGCAGCTGCCCCCTTGTGCTCCTGTCAGCGGGGCAAAGTGTGTGTGTGTTTGCGTGTGTGTGTGTGTGTATGCACTGGTTGAGGTGGGGAGGTTAGCGTGGGGCGTGTTATGACACCTCCCCCCTTTGGAGGGGTCCGGCCCGCACACTTGTGGGACATCACATTTATCAATGGCTAATAGTCACTAGCAGGTCACCCTGAAAACACAACAGAGCCCTCTGACCTCTTTTTAGCACAAAGGCTGCGAGGTGGTGCACGTTAGCCCCTGGGCGCTATAAAAAGTGCACACACGCAACTTTTTTTACATCTAAATTGGCAGTCAGAAATCATGATAAGATACTGTTTTGTTTTTTTATAAAATGAAATTGTTCATCTTAAAGTAAAACTTTTATAGTCCGGGTCCTGCTAAACACTATCACATGCTTGGCCAGCAAGTTCAGATATTAAAACACAAGAAGCCCTTTTTATTTAGTCTCTATATGATCTTACAGACATTCTCACACGTAGCAATCGCATTAAGTGAGTATAATTTATTGAGTAGTCTAAAATTACATTACGAGCATAGGGGACAATTAAGGGGAAAAACTCGGCTAGCTGCACTGGTAACATGGACAGAGGGGTGGGAAAGTGTTTAGTAGCAGCAATACAAGGCAAGCTGAGGAGAGTAAAGAGATGCTCCACTTAGAAATACTTTTGTTTCAGAGTTCCAACGAAAAGTTTCAGCAAACACTTCCCTGTAGAGACTGAAAAAGCTGTGTAGTCTGCCAACACAGAACTGTGACAAGATCCTCAACAGCAGCTTGATTTCTCAAAACTGGTTTCTAACTCTGTTTTTACAGTTAACACCGTGAGGCTTTCTATTCTCATATGTATGTATGTAAATATCCACACTAAATGTGGGGTCATGTGCAAAAAAAGCCCGTAGGATCCTGTGCAAGAAGCAATCAAATTTGACCAATAACCTCAGAGTCAAACATCCAGCAGGTTCCTGGTTGAGGCTGTTTAACAAGAGATGTATTCCATTCAAAAGAAATGTCATTGTTACTTTACGGACAGGTTTAAATCACCCAACAAAACATATTTATGTTGCTTCCTGGTCTGGTAGTCATTTTTTTTTTTTATTATCTCGACGACACCCCTCTTCAGTATTTTTTTTTTTCTTTCTTTATTGAGGCAGACTGCTGAGAGGGATTACAGAGAGGGCTAAACACAAGCAAGACCTAATCCTAGGCATGCAGGGTTACAGAAAGGCCTCGAAGAATATGTTTCGGAAGCCTAACTGCGAAACTTTTGGCCGGAAGCTGGTGATTGAAGATATTGTGTGCCTACGTTCTGTATCTCTATATTTGACGATGATTGTGCAAAAAATAAACACTAAGTACGGCATGAGCAGCAGCTCCACCACAGGATTAACACTCTCCACTGAGACCCGGATGGAAATGATATAAATAGTGTGCAATTTCATCAAAATACAGAATTTTAAAAAATCAGGTGACGGTCAGAGACAGGTGTACCCCTTATCAATTAGCATACAAGAAATACATCGACACATCTCAGAAGACCGTTCAGTATCTGCAAGGAGACTATTGCAAATTAATTTACCGCAGTATTATTCTAACATTATATGAGCTGTAGTGACAGGCTACAAAAGCATCTCACCACCCTGTCCTACAAGACACTTTTAACGGACACTTCTTTTATGCAAGTTCTAGCCTATACATCTTTCTCAATTTCCCATTTTGTCTCTTACATTGAGCACAATCTAGACTCACGCCGTGTTTAGGTCATGGCACGCAAGTCCAGAGAGTACTTAAAAACCACTAAAGCCTCCAAATTGCATTCAGGAGTGTTGTACAGCATGCCTATGCTCATGCTCTATGAATATCAGCAAGATAACGTTTAGTATTAGTGTTTGTTTTCAGTCTTGCCCAAAGTCTGCGTCCAGAAACAATTTAGAAGCAAACATTACACACCAATTTCGACAGTAAGGGATACGTTTTGCACTCAGATTTAAATCTCTGGAACACATTTTAATACACATTTGACACACTGGAAAGACTGTATGCAAAGTGAAACAAAACACATACACAATACACACAGCCCTCTAATGTATTTTCCATAAGCAGATAAGCTCACGAGGTGTCGACTCTTAATGTCAGCCGATCTAATACTCCATTGTCAATATTGTTGTTTTGATAACTGGAAAACTTTGTAGGTTAGTGTTAGATTTATATTAGTCACCGAACACAATCAAGAAAATATAGCTGATATTTAGGTGATGCTAAAAACCAGAAAGTTTATTCACAATGGACTGTAGTTCTAAGGCAAATATTATAAGTATTATATATTATGTTATATTTTTTCTTATTCTGAAATAAAGGTTTTTTAGTGAGATGATTTTTCTCAAGTGCTTTGCGCTAGTCAAGCCCAATATTCATCAAAACATCATGTCTCTCACGTTTCCATTCTTATAGTATAGTAGTGATGGGCGATACCTTCAATTTTAGTTTTAAATCTAAACTAACATCAAAACTTTGCATTGATGAAAACTTTGAATGCAATTTTATGGAAAAAAAACATTAAATAACATTACATTTAGATAATTAAGGAGATTACTGTCTACAGTCTTATTATTGTTTTACAGTCTAATGCTACCACTACTGCTACTATGCAGCTTGTCACAAGACAGCTGGCATTTGATTGCAATATTTCCTAACAAAGACTCTGTATGTAGCCCGCCTCATGACTCTTTTTCTGAACCGCATCTATCACTGACAATAACTTTGGATATAGTTTCTCATTTGTTGCAGTTTGTAGGCTCTTTCTGCACTCTAACGTGTGTTTGAACAAGCCGAGCATCCACTGTACATTTAAAAGCTGACAGCATTTTTGATAACAGGTAAGATAGTATTGCAGTTTTTTCACTGGGCCGTTGTAGGAGTTGAGGGCGGGAGGACCGGTGATGGCTTATCTCTTCTTTGACAGTTGGTGGCTACGATGCTGCTGTACGGTTGCAATTTAGCAGTAAATCTGAGAGAAAAAAACTGTACCTTTAAAAGTACGGTATTATCATTACACCTTCTGAAATCGACACAAAAAGATGCAGGCGTCGCAGTATCAAACTTTTGTTATAGAACCGGCCATCACTAGTTTCTACTGTAAAACCCCATTAAAGTGGGTTTTTTTCCCATTAAATGTTTTTTGGAGGAGTTTTTCCTGATCCGAATCAAGGGTGTGATATGTGATAGTGGGATATAGAAACAGAATTGACTCGACTAGACGTCCTGGGGGATCGGTAAACATTTATGGAGTAGGCTGTTGCTGAGAAATTTTGTGTACGTATGAAAATTAAACGGCAGCCTCCTAAGTGTTCCACAGCCAAGTATTTTTAGCACTGAAACTGGAAGCACGCTATTGACAGATACTTCGGCTACATCTTCCATTGACACTCTAGAAGGTTATATCAAATTATAGGCAAGGTTACCTGACAATGCATGCATTGTAATGACGTGGTCGTAAACAGTGTTTAAGGCACACCTAATTCAAATTCAAAGTGGCAATCCTTAAGATTTCAGTCCCGGTTGATTTAGAATTTGTATTTGAGTGAAAACAATGAAATTATGCTTCGAGTTTAGCAGCCTGGAGTCTTGGAGCCTTCAAATGGGGTCGTGTTTACCGTGTTCACGAGAAGAATCCATATGAACGCCCCCCTCTTGCGGTATTCACGACCTCGCAAGTTTCTGCAAGGTCAGAGTTCACGAGTTGTGGAAGTTAATTTTTCGGCACATAATATGTTAATATATTGTTATTTTAGTCGTATATTGTTTTTCTTCGTAATTTTACAATAGGTCTGAGGAAAATGTTGGTATTCCCAACGGCCTCATCTTTTTGACTTCGGCAAGACTCCAGCTCGGCTCTGATCGGTTGTTTTCCTCCGGTCTGTGAAATCTTGCAGATGCCATTAGGAGCACCGGAGGACTCCGGAGGACACAGAGGCACATGATTTTTTTCAGATTACCTGTCTCATGCACATACTGTCAGGATATAGTGACTGTTTTATTAAAAAATAACTTTTTAAAATCATATTTGCTCCAATTCTACCCACTGCTGCTTTAAGATCTCAGTCCTGGTCGATTTAAAATTTCTATACGAGTGAAAACAATGGATTTATGCTTCGTGTTTGAATTTTTTGTGTGTATACAATGGAAGAAAACTGTAGTTTTCCGGGAATATCACCACAGACACCCATTTCATAATACTGCAAATATATAAATATTGCAATACTTTCATCAGTGGGTCATTTGGCTATAGATAGTGACTTAACCAACATTTATTTAAATGAAAATCTTCAAGATTGCCACTTCAAAGTAGAGTAAGGGCTAGGCCTACAAGTAACACATAGTAAAAATAAAAAAATACGAAAAAAAAAAATGCAAGGATAAACTGTATACACTATATGATAGACTAAAATGCAAAAAGAAATAATAATAAGAAGATCAAAAACAATACCTTGGCTATATGAGCTTCTGGAAATGTTTGATAAACTCTAAAAATCCAGACTTCGTGCTCCCAGGGACAAACCTAATCTACTCATTGTCCCTGTTTCTGGACTACAAATTGAAAATCCCCCAGCGGAAGTCCCTCCCTCCGCACTCCGCCGCCGTGCCTCGATGATGTAACCACTTTCCAAATATAGCGTGTTGCTGATGGCCGCGCGGCTCTCCCATTGGCCGAGGCCGCTGTCGGTCGCGTGACGTCACCCTGCGATCGTGTTATTATTGTAAACAGCCCGCCTTGCTCTCCACCGACGCTCTGTGCCGAGCCGACTACTCCATCCAGTCCTTTGTTCGTGCAGCGAAAACACCGCGACGCGACAAAAAGCTCCGCCGCTCGTCCGCCCCAAAAACTGGCGGGTCGAAACCTCAAAGCAAAGTTAGACACATCGCCTCAAACGACGACACCGCATCTGTTTCGTTTACATTATCGCACCCCATACTCGTGTTTGGGGACGTGTTTTGTCCGATCACCGGGATCTTCAGGGGCAACCGGCGACGGACGGCTTCAAGGCTGCTGCATGAATAACAATAATAATAAACTGTCAATGCACACAGACACGTTTAGTCGGATAAAGGTTGTTCGCATTCACCTCATGAAAACTGATAACGCGTTAGATGAACTAAACCCTACAAACACTGTGTTTTTAGATTGACAGCCTCGTTGTCAATGGCTCCTAAATGTCAAAATTGTTGAAAAGAGTTGTCATTTTGAAAACAGCGTGCACGCCGACATCCCCCCACAATGAACATAAAGGCCTATAACTTATATCCCCAGCTCGTCAATTCGACATTAAATGGACTTTACTTTGTGTCCCGCGTCGCAGAGAATCGACTCCAAAAAAATGATTTTTTTTTGCAGCGGACACTGTATACACGGGAAAAACTCAACTAGTCGAGAGGGTCACACAGCAAAAGTTGAAATGACTCCACTGAATGTTTAATGGCACTTACTCGACAGCCTGGACGCCTTTTCGGAGAGTGATCGACCGCATCTCCCTCGCTGCCAGCCCGCCCGGCCGCCGGTGGTGGTGACACCCCTCACCTCGACAATTTCCATCCAGCCAAGTTGACAACAAGCTTCCATTCTCCGACTAAGTGCAGTTTCAGCAAAGCTTCAAGGAAGTTGTTTCTTTTGTTCCAGTATTTTTTGGTTGCGTCAATGTTGCGAAAAGGAGGGGGGGGTGGGGGGGTGGAGAGGCGGAGCGGTGGATACAGAGAGCGACCGAGAGAGAGAGAAAGAAAGAAAAAAAAAACACACATCAGAGCGCACCATAGCGTATAGTTCGCACGCCTGGCACATTAACGCACAGAAACCTCCTCTCATCCAAATCCGCGATCAACTCGTCTCAGCAGCTCAGCTCACGTGTCTGGGACGAGCGAGCATCCCCCTTCAGAGTGAAACAGACAGTAAAGGCTTCGCGGTGCCCAGGTTTTGATAGGCTATCCAAGATCAGGCTACTACAGGTCGGTGCGCCCCGTGCGCGCGTAGAGGAACGGATGCACAACACATGCAGCCCCGGCTCCGGTGACTTGGAATTCTTTACACATAACTATCGTATACAGCTTTGCTTTCAATGGCGCTCAAAAGGTTTCTGTCTGTTACTTCGTCGAGCCAGATCCTTCAAATAAAAAAAAACAAAAAAAAACGAGAGCGCATGAAGCCTCTACACGCCTTTCAAACTAGTTTCCCGGACAGTGCAGGGCGGTAACGAGATGCGCAGTAACGCGTTACCACCAACCCAACAAAGAGTATATGGAGACTTGAACTGACACGAACTCCCCTTCCATTCAGCTTAAACGCCGGACTGAATTTGCGTAATTATCCCATCCATCCGTTCCCTTTCTTCACTCGCTCTCAAAAAGTTTACTTTCTCTCAGGTTTTATCAAATAAAATACGCGCAAAGACAATCTGGACATCACTAACAAGGCCAGGTGAATGGATTTCCTGCTTTTCTGGCGGTAAAGACAGGACCAGTAAAAGCAACGCAACAAGTAGAGTAACGAATGAGGCTTTCCTTTTTTTGCCCTGATGTTGTAGAAAACTGCATAAGCATAAATAAACCGGGCTGCTCTTTGATGCAACGAGCCCGTCACCGTTCTTGGAACCGATCGAGGGGAGGGAGAGCCTGAGACGGCTTACTATGCAGAAATAGGATCATGTTGGTTCATCGGATAAAAAAGGTGAGCTCCCTGTTTCCGCGCGCCGCTGTTACAGTAGCGTTGCGTCAGGAAGTTGTTGGTGTCAGTGAAGTCACCGCCGAGACGCCCTTCTCTCTCCATCCAGCTATACAGCAGCATAAATGCTTTAACACACTGATCATTTCTATATGAAATGAGAAGCAGCTCAGTGCCTTCAGCCCCTAAGTGTCCTTGAAAATAGATTTGACCTCACAGCGCCAGAGGCTGTGACAAAAATGTTTGCTACACGATAGAAATAAAAGGCGGCAGCTTTCAATGAGGTTGCAGGTGAATTAAAAAAGACAACTATGAGAGGAAATAATGCATATCTTAGGAGTGTGGCAGCTTTATGATGACAACACATGAACCAATAGGATTTGTAAAAGGAGCTCATCACAGATATTCCTGGTGCACATACACAGTAGGCCTGTTCGTTTCAGGCCTGATGGCTTTACAAAACTCTTTGGAAGCTTTGTGAAATTTAACAGTAACATAAAAAAAACCAAGGATAATTTTGGGAGATTCTGCAAAAGCAACCCCACAATAAGCCCATAACCTCACAGGCTGAGTGTAAAGAAAGTGTGATTAAGCGTGGCTTGGAGCAACGGCACTTTACCCGTGCGTAAAAGACACTGCGCAACTCTGGAAAGCTCTGATTTTCATTGTGTAGAAGTCTGATGAGAAACAATTTGTAGGTTTGATTTTAATAGAGATCCTATTTGTGGCATAAGAAATATATAACTTATGTAGCACACTTGTGCCATATCCTTTTTCACAGTGTACAAAGGGAAGGGGGTGAAGCACTGTCCTTTTTATCCAAAGAGCACTGCGCCAAGGTGAGTTTTAACCTCAAGTTTTACGCACGTTCAGTGATTAATGCTCGTTTCATATTTCTCGCTATAACCGCAGGTGCACACCAGATCATCTATATATATATACAGTATATATATATATATTTATATATATACTGGGCAACACATGCCTTTATTGTTCGTGCTGCAGAGTGATAATAGCCTGCAGGCAAACAATAAAACAAAACATAAAAGGAAAAAGAAATTGTCCATTTCACAAGCACTAAATATTGTAACTCGTTTGTTTTTTTAAGACTTATTGAGCGTTTACAGAGCTCGTTTGCAGTATTTCATTAGACATCTATCCGGAAATTGCAATGATATATATGCAGCATTTATTTAGCATGTGGACACTCACAATTTTAAATTGATTATTGGATGAATATCCGGGTTGTGGGTGGCTAATTAGCCTATAGAAAACGCATGGAATTACTCTTTTTTTTGTCTGAGAAAACCAGAATCTTTTACCCAAAAATTGGACTTTTAAGGATCACTGTTCGATATCTCCAACCTATGGTAAAACAAATATTAAATTATCATAAGCAGATTTTTCTGAACATTTTCTGTTTGTTGAGTTTGACAGAACTAGTGCACCCTTTAAAAGAAACGAAATAAAGTCAAAACCTGAAGCTGAAAAACCAGACCGAGTCCTAATGCATACACAATGAATATGAATTACTCATATTGACTGTGTATATAACTGATACCTTTAGCTTCGTGCGTTCTGTGCGCAAAAGAAAGTGATCAAGCCTAATTGTTAAGGCGCTTGCTCTCTCTGCTTGTGTGTGTGTGTGTGTGTGTGTGTGTGTGTGTGTGTGTGTTTTTGGGAGTGTCACGCTCACAGTTCTGCAGCACTATTTGAATATTTGCCCGATGTGTGGGCTGATGCACAGTCAGAATGCAAAGAAGAAACAGTAAACAGGCACAATAATCTGATGGGCTGCGGTTTCTACTTAAAGGTCATCGATGAAGAACAAGACTGCAACGAGAGCGCCAAAATAGTTGTGGAGAGATTTTTTTTTTAATATAATTTCTACTTTTAAATCTCTCCACCAACCGTTTTCTTCCACACACATGTTGCTCAAGAGAGTGTGCTCTCTCTCTCTCTCTCTGTCTTTAACACTTTTTACTGGTGACTATTTGAAAATATAACACGAATGCGCGTAAAAGACACCTTTACACTTTTCGTTTAACTCCGAGTTGCGCATGGTACGATCGCTGACCTCCCCTCTCTCAAAGCTTGTTAAGGAAAATGTGCTACATTGCTTTTGCAATCAATAGTTAATACCCTTTTGTGCACATTTAGTGCATCAAAACTTGCACTTGAGAGATGGATTAATAAAAGAAATGACGCCAGATATTGTAGTCACAGTCCGGAGTGTCCGTTACAAAGAGCAGGAAAAGCAGCCAAATACAAAGATCCCCCTTCTGCGCTTTAAAGCAGTTGTTTACAAATGTTCTATAATCGATTATCTATCCATCTCTGAAACATTTTCTAACATGACCAAGACCACAGAAGGAGCAGTTAAAAACATCACACCTTTTGTTTCACTTAGTTTAGATATTTAGAATATGAGGATCGACTGAAAGGTCATATTGTGTGGGAGGAATCTATATGACTCAGAACGAAAAAGTCAGTAGCCAGGTTGTGTGTTTGTGTGTCTGTGTGTGTGCGTAATCGCGCACATGACACACTGATAGAAATCTTCTCAACATTTATGCAACTTTTCAGACTGTAAAGAGGTTATTAGATATGTGGACATTTGAAAAAAATCTTCTTTTCTTAAATAATCTGTTTAGATATACAATCAAAAAATAATGACTGTAATTTTAGTCCAAACTTATACATCTGTTCAGTCAAATGTGATCTCAAAGTCAAAGTAAACCCACTGCCCTGCATGTGATGGCTTCAGAGTGACTGTGACTTTCTCATAAATTCAATTAGACATCTAGATCTCAAAGATTTTGACAATTGCAGCACACCCTTCATGTGACAGCCATGCTTTTCACTCGTGCTATAGGCTGAAAATGCACTGCACAGCATGCAAACATAATCAGTGTCACTCTGTCAATGGTATCCTTGTCAGCTGCGCGCGGACGCATCCGAGATCAATGATGTTCACTCAATTAACCTGATGGATAAAATGTCAGGGAGGTTATGGATGTGAGTGCGTGAAGCTCTTTTCTCTCCGAGTGAATATGTTTACGTCCCACGACGGTGGCGTCTACGGGCCCGGAGAGGAGACACTGGGTGAGGCCTGTCCCTTCTAAAGCACCCTGTGTCCAGAGCAGAACTAGGTCAACAGAGACCGCTGGTTGGTGAGTTGGAACGATGCTGCTCTCTCACACACACAGGAAAGAAAAGGAGGGGGAAAAAAAAAAGCAGGAGAAGAAAATCCTTGCCTTCGATTGAGGGATAATTAGAGACTGTTTGACCTATTTGTCCCCTTAAATAAACCGTTGGCCATTTAGTTGGGAGTGGGGTTGAGAGCACGTTGAGCCCTTCACTGGACCCCTCCAATTATGCTTTTTAATGGCAAATTGCCTGACGAGGTTCAAAGGTCTCCCCATTCTCTTCCCTTCTTTTTCTCTGTCACAACTCACATTCAGATGCTCAGTGTGCAAAAGCAGTCAATTACACAGTCTTTGCCGTAATATAAAGCAGGAGGGTGTGTTTAACGGTCCAGCTTCAGTAAGGATAGAATGACAAACTAGATTAAACTAGAGACCAGCTTGCGATTGGATCACACCAGGACGCCACGACGCCAAATCGAGCCAGGGGCGTAAAGTGGTGGGTCCAATGTCTGCTACCCCATTCTTACCCCCATAATTCCAGCGGCCTTGCTCGGACCGCACCCATCCTCGTACTCGACCTTCAGTTTGATCTGAACTACACACCTGTTAGGTTTCATGACTGCGTCTTGCACAGTTGTGATGCTATCGCAGTGACAAGAGCTGCACACAGACAGACAGACATAAAACGGGAGACCATCTATCACACAAGCCGCGACGCCAAATCGGACCAGTGGTGTAAAGTGGGGGGGGCAATGGCCGCTTCCTCACTTCCTACCCTCCTACTTCTGGCGCCCTTGCTCGGACCACACCCATCTTCGAACTCTGCCTTCATTTTGACCTCAGCTACACACCTATGACTGCATCTTGCATGGTTGTGACGCCATTGTGGTGACAAAATCTGTCCACAGACAGAAATATAACTAGCAACCATCTTACGATGGGATCACACCAGCCGCGATGCCACGGACAAGGGGTGTAAAGTGTGTGTTCCCCACTTCCCACCTCCCTGCTTCCGGCGCCGTAACCACACCCATCTTCGAACTCGGCCTTCATTTTGATCTCAACTACACACCTGTAAAGTTTTGTGATGCCAAACAGGCCAGGGGTGTAAAGTGGGGGTGTAAATTGGGGGGACCACAGCGATCTTCAAACTCGACCTTCATTTTGATCTCAACTACACACCTGTAAAGTTTTGTGACTGCATCTTGCACAGTTGCGATGCTATCGTGGTGACAAAATCAGACAGACAGAAATAAACACCTGGCTGACTCACACACAGACTCACAAAATGAAAACAATACCAGAGTCGCTGTCGCAACTGGGAAATAAATATCTGGCAAAGTACTCAAAACCGCTTCTGTGGTAGTTCCCGCTACAGTAGGTGTCTCCAGGACCACATTTTGCCATGATGACACACACACACACACTCACAGACTCACAAGGTGAAAGCAATACCAGCTGGTAAAGATGTCACTTGAATCTTACATTAAAGGCATTATTACCTCCGCCAAGACCGAAGGACTATAGGAAGGAGGTTATGTTTTCACCAGCGTTGGTTTGCTGGTTTGTTTGTTTGTTGGTTAACTCCAAATGTCCGCGATGGATTTGAATTAAATTTTTTGGAGGGGTGGGGTGTGGCACAATGAACAATTGGAATGTTTTTAATGATTCCGATCAGCCAGAACATTAAGACCTCTGGGTATAACACATGCGCAGTGTAACTGATGACGCGTTGATGACGCATTACCCCGCCTCTTTCCTTCAGAGAGAGAGACAGAGAGAGAGCGGGGGGTGGGGGTGGGGCAACTGTAGATTCAGCGTTTCTTCACATTAAACTCGGTGAAATTACAGTTGGGTTCGACCAAAGCACACTTGGTGATTGTTGGAGAGAGTAACGACGACGGTTTAAGTGAGTTGTATTTTGTTTCTGTCCAGTTTGAATGAAGTGTTTTACTATGTTCAGCTGATCTCAACATAAACAAAAATACACGTGGATGATGGTGCACGCTGAACGGAGAGGGGGGGGGGGGGGCAATCGTACTCGGGCACCTTGGCGGAGGTCTGCGCTCTCCGAGTGCCGTTCTAGTTACCAGCTGTTTTTAAAGGATACGTTCACATTTTTCAAGTTCATCTTTAAAACAATACTCACATGCCCCCATATGTAGCCTACATCGAAATTATTAGACGCTGTAATTATTCTTCTCCCTCTCTGACAGAGATCCTCAGTTTGTGCCTTAAAAGCCGTCAGTAAAATCTTAATAGCGAAGCTTGCATGCAACCCCGTGTGGTGCTGCTAAAACAGAGGCCATGCAGCTGAGTTCCTTCACGTGGATGGAAGCGTCAGACATGTGTAATTGTAACACAGAAGGAGACTGAATCCAAGCACACATGCTGTGTTGTTGAGCTATAAGCGAATGAATCAATTACCATGACGTACACTGCAAAACTTGTTATCTTGTATCTAGTGCATGGTTATGTGATGTATGTAGAAGAACCTGACACAAGCTGACAGGAAGTCAAACACACGTAGACCCTCAATGCAACAAGGCTGTATGCACAAAAGGTGTCCCATATTCACAGAGTGCTTATGGGCTGGTGTCCATAGGGACAGCTGCTCAGTCTGTCAGCACAATGGGAATCAACAGGTAACTTAGCGACCTGGGCCAAACACATTTTCCACAGAAAACCTGAACACAAAGGCTAATCACAACAGTATATGTTCCCTTTCTGTTGACCCACAAAGGCTCGCCATTACGCCGATGCATGCGAACCTAAACCTACCTGAAGAACCGGATAAGTCGAGATGACCGCACTACAAATTGAATCCGTTTCCTCTTTATTCCCAGTTGAGAGCTGGCGCCATTTGCATGCGTACAGTAGCCCGTGTGTGTGTGCGAGAGTGATAAAGGCACATGCAGAGTGAAAACACACGGAAGTGACCAAACACATCTAACTGTTGGCGGGCTTCAGCTGGTGCCTCATGAGTGAGGCCTATGACTAAGATCGGAAGAGAGTAGGAGTGTGCCTGTGCCAATGTTGCCATACCAATACTGCAGAGGGAAAAAAAAAGAAGGTTGGGAAGACTGGATTGTGATTGGACCGAGCACGGATACACCAAATAAGACCAAAAATAGATGGTAGTGTAATTCACCCTGTAAACATTTTGATGAACACTTTGACCCCACGAGCAAAATCATACTCACGCATGTTGTGTGTGAGCGTTCACACATTATGTACAGTACGTGTGTGAATGCATGTCTGTGGTTGTGAATTATTAACTTATCGTGTTCATCAGATAGTCTGCAGGATGTGCCGCATTTCTTTTTGAGTCAAGGATGGGATAGCATGCAAGCTTTTCTGCCAACAAAACGCAACACAAAGTGTGGGGACTTAAAAGGGAAGTAATCACTAAAATCGCCTGCTTCCTCTTCTCTGGTCTAAGTATATCATTGTTGTTCACTTAGTTATGCTGCAGAAATTTCAACTAGAACACCCCCCTGAAGTCGGATTTCCGACTCGGAATGTCAGACGAACCTCACCAACCCCGACCTCAAAATCCAAAATGGCTGCTCCACCGCATCAACAGTAAAAAAGCTGTAGCAATATACTGTTTATAACACTTATGTCTTATTTGTGTCTCATTAAATCAGTCGTGCACACAGTACTGCCCAACTTCTATCTGTGGACATGTTAATCCATAGCGGAGTAATGCGTTGTTATCAATTGCTAACAATAGCTAACAATGGCTAACCTGGCTGGAGCAAACCCCATTAAGTTTTCCGACTTGTTGTATTGTAACGCGATCAACTCGGATGTGATGTCATAGAGAGGCAAAGTCCCGCCCCTTCTGGTGGACCACCATGGGACCTTATTTTGGAAAAAAATGTATGGTAGTCAACGGCGAGAGACAAATAATTTTTTGATCCCGTTTGAATTGCGCCATGAATCACACATATGATGTTTGCCAATTTAAAAGTTAATTTTGCGAGTCAAGAAAGTCGCAGTTTGTCGTAGGTTTCTCGTAGTATCATTTAGTTTTGTGTGAAACCGCTCAGTGAACTACATCTCTCGTCTCGCACAATATACGTCACCAACACTAGCTAGCTAGCTAACTTAGCTATGACCACGCACAAATGAAACGTCATCTTACCTGATGTGTTTTATCCAGCGACTCCTGGTCTTTCTATCAGCTGGAAAGTGAAAGAACGAGCGAGACCCGTTGCTCCTGTGAGTACATACCTACGACAAACTGAGACCTTCTTCACTTACAAAATTATCTTTTAAATTGGCAAACATCATACGTGTGATTCATGGCGCAATTCAAACAGGATCAAAAAATAGTCTCTTGTTGTTGACTACCATATAGGGATGTGACGGTGAGGAAATTTTAGCCCTTGTGAAAACACCGGTGTTACAGATTACACCAGACATTTTACAAGAAAAGACGGCGCTCCATATACAGTACAGTATGTCGAGCGCTTACTTTGATCTTTACCGTCGGGTGGCGGTGTGTCTGGCCTCTCTGGTCCAGCTTTCACTGCGGGCCCGCAGGTTTTCACCTGGAGCCGCTGCGCCGCGCACACCAGCTGCGACTACTCCGTCCTCCGCACGGCAATTGCCTCATTAAAGTTAAGGTTCCCTTATAGCATTGGGTTTAAATCCAAAGGATTGCCGAATAGGCGCTTTTGCTATTCGCTTTGACACCAAATCCTCCGCCATCGTCTTGTCTGTCAACTCTCTCTCATCCTGTGTGTGAAATCTGACTCCTGCTACTCTGTGCTGATTTTGGGTCTGTCGTCCGACTATGTATTGATAACACGCCGCTGATACGCCAAAATGGACTAAAAGGGTTTTACTTCTATAAAAAAAAGCAAAACAATGGGGGGGACGGTGGGCAAGTAATGTAATAGGTGTATGCCTGACCACCTTGTAACACCAGTAACACCGACTACCGCGGCAAGCCTACTACCGTACATATTTTTTCCGAAATAAGGTCCCTTGAGGTCCACCGGATGGGGCGGGACTTCGCCTCTCTATTCCCAGCTCCGACTTCTGATTTCCGAGGTAAATGGAATGCAGCATTACTGCACTGAAGCCAACTTTTTAAGTCGTAAGGAGTGACTTGATGAGGCTCTGAAAAAGCACAAGGCCATCAAATGTGTGTAGCCCCCCCTGCATCACATCTCTGCTGTTTCTTATTGATACGTGGCTGTGAGTAATATCCCCGCCAAGAATAGATGCTGGTCAGGGCAAAAAAAAAAAAAAAAGAAGAATTTCACAGCTTCATCTTCGCTGGTTATTTTATTTGATTATCCCTCACCAGATTTTTCCTCCATTGTGTGGACTCACACCCTCACATCACGACGAGCCCTCCCTCATTCCCTTCCTATCTCTCATCCCTGCTCCTCTCTGTCCCACACTACATGCCTCTCTATTTATACAGTTGAGTCAGTTTGCCACTGACAGCAGTGAGCGATAAGGAAGATTGAATCATCGCGTATTAGAAACACCGAGCTTTCATCTATCAATATACTGTCTTAAAAAGGAAACTCTGAGCGTTGCTGGCAGTTCTTCAAAGTGTTTAAAAGATATGGCCGGCTACAAAGGAACGAGAGCATTATAATAACAAATAAATAGTTTTCGCAAAGAAGGCGTCGCTGTGTGCCAGGTGGAAAGTCCTCAGCATCGGCAGAGCCTCCAGAGAAGGAGAGGTGTATCACTCCAGCAGGATACTGGTCCATAGGTGTCTGGTTTCAGATGGCAGGCATGCTGGGAGCACAGTGTGGAGCACAGCACAGCCAAGTGGACAACAATGGAAACACGCAGAGACACAGGTGTCCCTACTAAGAACCCAAATGTGTGTGAGAGTGTGCTTATTTGTCCATGTGTAAAATATGTTGCTGTGCATATAGCATATGTTCATACACTGTACGCGTGCCACCGCAATACACGTGCTTATATGTGTGTGATATTACGGTAGTGTGTTTAATGTGTTTGTATTAGCTCACTGGTATTGATTCACTTGCACTCTCGCTGCACTTTAGCTGCACTCATGCATACTTCCCTCAGGACGGTAACACCTGCAAATGGAAATGAAGGGAGTATTCCCTAAAAGAGAGGCGCTGTGAAGACCGCAAGACAAGACGAGAAGCGAGTCGTGTGGAAGACAAAGAATGAAAATTCAGATCACAGCCATTGTCTCTCTCTCTCTCTCAGTGTCCATTCCCCTTCTCTTTATTTACAAGTCTCTCTCTCTCTCTTACTGTCTCCTTCTTGCTCTCTCCCTTTAACTCACTGGAGGATGCTAACCCATCAGGTCCCTTGGCTCCCCTCCATGGGATGATGTCATTTTAGATGACATCACCATGCAGTGTATGTGTGTTTGTGCTATGTGTGTGTGCCCCCCCACTCCTCCTCCTCCTCCTCCTGCAGCCCTCCCTCTGTTTCTTTCCTCTGAGGGAAGGTGCTGTTTGACACACACCCGCTATATACCCAGACCATCAGCCAAACTGCCGTGCTAGCACAAGTACTTGCAGAGAGCAGGGCAAGGAGAATAGAGGGAGATGGACACGGGCTGCCAGGAAGGCAGAAACACTTTACACAAAGAAAGAGGCGAGCTGGTCTTTAGAGCAGCCGTGGTGTGATGTGAGGGCAGAGAAAGGAGAGTGGAGGTGCGGCGAGGACTCTGAGGGGCAAGTTAGTTTAATTACACAACACTGCTGCTACCATAACACCACAAAGCCCAGGCATACACTGTCATTAAGATTAAAACTAGTGCACGGAGGAGTGCCACAGACAGTCTGAAGTCTGTTTGGCTCTATTGTTTGTTGTTAACACTGATATATTTAAGACTTCGCTGTCTGGAGCGAAATTCTGATACACAAACGAGCTTAAAGGAATAATTAGATATTTTGGAAATACGCTTATTCGCTTTACTGCTGAGAGTTAGTCTGGAAAATTGACACCTTTCATACTCTAAACTCATATGCCAAAGCACATAATAGACCCAACTGTCGACCAGAGGATAGCGCGTTAGTGTCACGTTTTGCCTCGCGAGGCGTGAATATCACATGTGTGTATGAAGGTGCAGTACCAGCAGGGGGCAACAAAACCATTCACTTAGGTTTAGGCAACAAAACCACTCTATTAGATTTAGGAAGAACATCATGGTTGGGCTTAAAATAAGAATGTAAACTAAGTACAATACATACGTAAACTACGTAACATAAGTACGGAAAACACGCCGCAAATGTCACTAAAAACACGTCACTAACGTAACTTAGGAAACAAAACACCGGTCACGAACACCGGTCATGAAAGTCCCGTGTTTGTTGGACCCATTCACTCCCCCTCCCGCCCACCATAAGCTGACTTTCTCACTTTCTATTCTACGTCATGTCAAGGCTTTTGCCTTGCGCATTATTGTGTCATTCATACGCCTTCTCGTGCAACCAGGCTGGCTAAATATGAGGCTACAGTAAGCAGTCGGTTAGCTTAGCTTAGCACAAAGGGTGGAAACCAAGAAATAGTCCTGCGCATAACCCCCCTGAAAGCACAACTTCTTGTTTTTACACTTGGCTTTTTGCATGGATCTAACAAATGTGATATAAAGTGTTAATTAGTGAGCTATTAGTGCTGGTAGGCTGACTTTGATATCTTTGGACTGGGCCAGGCTAGCTGTTTCCCCCTGTTCACAGTCTTTTGGTGCCTTCAAATGAAACTCGTGAGCTCGTGTTTACAACATGGAAAGTCGTGTACACAATATGCTTGGTGTTCAATTGGTTAAGTCGTGAGAACACCGCTGCTAAGCAACAGCAACATTAACGTTACTGTCGGCGTCTAGAAGCCACAGAGGCTAACAATTTAGCAAGCTAGCAAAAGTAAAGTGGTAGTAGTAAATGCGAAGGCATAATGACAGAGGAAAAAGATGAGGCTGCTGGAATAGGAAACATTTTCCTCACACACATTATAAAATTAAGAAGAAAAACAATATATGACTACAATATATTAACTTATTATGCACCAAAAAAAATTGACTTCCATGGCCTCCGCTATTTCTGAAACGTCAACAAACACGTCACAACTCGTGAACTCGGAGCTGAATACCACAAGAGGGGGGTGTTCATATGGACTCTTCTCGTGAACACGGTAAACACGACCCCATTTGAAGGAACCATTTATGCTAAGCTATGCTAACCACCTGCAGGCCATAACTTCATATTTATCC
The DNA here is from genome assembly GCA_916701645.2 of Sebastolobus alascanus. Lineage (NCBI taxonomy): Eukaryota > Metazoa > Chordata > Actinopteri > Perciformes > Sebastidae > Sebastolobus > Sebastolobus alascanus. Next base: position 4,983,013 of record CAKAOJ020000059.1, read on the forward strand.
TACAGACATTGTAGAAAGTGCTATCGATCTTCTACTCTAGGTCTCGGCAGGTATGCAAACTACTCAGTCTCCAAAAGTCCTCAAAATGAAACAAAAAAAAAAAAACGTTTGTCCACGATATGTAGATCGAGACATAGAAGCAATTTGACACTCCTATCAACAGGACATCACCATTTGTGTGTGCCTTCCAAAACTGTAACAAATCACAATTGAAAAATTAACCTGTTTTATGACGTTACTTCATCGTCATGGTTACAATGATAAACACGCAGCTAAGGTTATGGAATGATCACAGTCATTATTTTAAAAAGGAAATTTCGTCTGTCGATTTGAAAGGGGAAATAAGCAGTGGTCTATTGTGTTTGAGTCTGATGTTTTGCTGATCCATACATCCACCCAGACCTCCTCTCTGCGTGGACCCATCGTAGTTCCCATGGCCGCTAGAGGGCTTTGTCACGAACGTAAACAGGACAGTCTCGGATTACCTACCAGCATCTCTAAAACTCACTAATTTATATTTCTTCAAATAGAGCCCACTGGAAACTGTTTCACAATAAAAGGCATCACCACGGAGCAGCTCACCTTTCGGAGCACGGCTATACACACATTAACAGGAAAGGATGTTGTAATGAATCAGATTCTTTACAATACTGGTGACAAGCAATACTCTCCAATTTTTTTTTGCTATGACTAATTTAGTACAAAGATCTTCTCACTCACGTCTTTCATTGGAGTCTCAGTGCAGCAGAGGCACTCCCACACTGAAACACGCCTGGGCTTTATTGAGCACAGTTGGCACGGTCTGAGCCAATGATGTCATCCTGGTGAATGGGCCAGCAATATGGGGATCAGCAACTTTCTGAAATGAGAAACGGTGGGGATAGACATCATGTGTAGTAGTAGATATTGAAGTCATTATAGTAGAAAGGTGAAGTTGCAGCATTTTTGGTGTGTTTTTCTTCCTCTTCTTTCTCCATAGAGGGGACAATGGTGAGCTTCGGAGACTGTGTGCCCACAAAAGCTGGTCTCAAATTACATGTTGCAAGTCTCAAAATATTGAGGCATGGTTGGAGGTTTTCATGTGGCGGTGCTGAAGAGTTTTGATAAGTGGTTTTAGAGTCTGTCGGTGAAATCTGTTGTTTTCAGCCTGGGATTGTAACATAGTATGACGCAGATTATAACCATCAGTTTGAGGCAATAACAGACTCGTTTTTAGAGGTGTGTGTGTGTGTGCTGAGGTGGGGCTATCATTATCAGGTCTATAACTAGATTGTGAGGTCCGGGGCTTTGGTCATGGTGTTCACCCGTCTGTCCCATGAGTAGAGGCCAGGGCCCCCGTCACCTCCACCTGCTCCAGCCTCCAGAGGGGACCAGGGCTAAATTTAGACCAACAAGGAAGCTCGTCTGTGGGCACGAAGCGGGATAGAGATCCTCCAGATTGTTGGAAAACTGGGCTTTGAGCCAAGCATAGAGGGAGGGTATTGACTGTAAACAATATCCCCTTCAAAACCGTAAGTGTACCATTTTTACATTTTTTAAATATCTACTGTATATAACATGTATTTATTTTTTAGCCATGCTAGCTAGTCGGTCCACCACTTTGGTCCAGACTGAAATATCTCAACAGCTACTGGATTGATTGCCATAAAATTCCCCAGAGGATACATCCCAGTGACTTTGGTAGTCCGCTGACTTTCCCTCTAGCGCCACCTTCACTTATCCTGTGAAATATGTCAACATCTTTCTGATGAATTGCGATGAATTGAATTTTGCTGACAATGATGTTAACATGTTTGGTCCAACTATTGGATGGACTGCCACGAAATTTGATTCACACCTTCATGTCCCTCCGGATAAATTGAAAATACTTCCAAAAACATTAACATTCAGATCTGTCTCAGCTGCACTTTGTGTTTATTGCCAATTACAATTATGCCAACATGCTAAAGTACGAACCATGGACTGTATATAAGAAGTGGACGTAGTCGCCATGAAGTCATCCATTGGTTTGTGGACTGTCGTTTTGAAGCCTCGAGTTCGGCATTTTGGCTGTCACATCTTGGTTTTTGGCAGTCGCCATCTTGGTTTTTGGCCGCCTCCATCTTGGGTCTTTGCAACCAGAAGTAACACGAGAGGGTGGAGCTAAGCACAACCAAACGTTGAATAAGAAATTTTTAGGCAACCCAAATGTTACAATTAACTTTCATGAACTAAAAACACACTGAGAAAGGGTTAAAGTTGTAAGACGAAAACACAGACAACTTCCAAGACCGGACAACGCTGTGGTAGCGACCTGTCAATCACAAGGTAGCCACGCCCTGAAGCATTCCCTGCTTTATGGTCTATTTTACTCTAAATGAGACCATAATTTACTAAACGCTGCGCCAGTAGCTCAGTCCGTTTGGACTTGGCTCGGGAACCGGAGGGTCACCGGTTCAAGTCCCCGCACGGATCAAGTACGGAGTGTGGACTTGTAGCTGGAGAGGTGCCAGTTCGCCTCCTGGGCACTGCCGAGGTGCCCTTGAGCAAGAAACCAACGCCCCCCAAACTGCTCCCAGGACGCTGTATAGTAGCTGTCCACTGCTCATAATACATACTAGGATAGGTTAAATACAGATGCTAGATCACACTGTGTGCTGTGCTATGTACAATGCGTGACAATAAAAGTTGATTTACATTTTACATTAAATGACCATCATGCTGTATTGAAGAAGACTTGAAACTAGTGATTGAGACCATAGACTCATGTTCACAATGTTTACTAAGGTAATAAATCAAGTGAGAAGTAGGGTCATTTTCTCATAGACTTCTATACAATCCGACTTCTTTTTGCAACCAGAGGAGTCGCCCCCTGCTGGCTATTAGAGAGAATGCAAGTTTAAGGCACTTCAGCATTGGCCTCACTTTTCAAACCCAGAGGTTGCCCACTGGTAAGAACACGGCAACACACGGTAAACATTAACACGTTAGCATTGTCATTGTGAACGTGTTAGCATGATGACGTTAGCATGTAGCTCAAAGCACCGCAGTACAGTCTCACAGAGTCACTAGCATGGCTGCAGACTCCTAGCCATGTTATAACATGGTCTAATTCCATAGACAAATCAGTATGAGAAGAAAAATATTTTACGCAAAGTAGGACTGACTGAGAAAAACAGGATTGTATGTCTCTCTTGAAGACCAGGTGAGGTTGGACATTTTTTTTTGCAGCGTTGAGGGGGCAAGGAGTCCACCCAGAGTGAGACGTGGACCCCGGCCAAACGCTCACACTCTCTCTCGCTCTGTTTCTCTGCATTTCTCAAAATAAAGACTCATAGTGGGAACACGTGCACGCACACACACACATACACGAACTAAGACGCATGTGCACAGGCGCAATGTGCACTCCTGCCTTGCACGCACCTGTTGTCCTATATGGAACATGCAGCTCTCCCTTGAACAGGAGGTCGAGCACTAAGAATTTCCACCTGTGCGTGGGATGTGTGTGTGTGTGTGTGTGTGTGTGTATGTGTGTGTGTGTGTGTGTGTGTGTGTGTGTGTGAGTAAGTGACAGTTAAAGAGGGAGACAGTAAAAAAGGGAGGAGAGCGGCAGTGGTGTTTTATTAAGGGACGACTTGAATGAATTTCCTCCTTTTAAACGCACCCTCTTTAACTCCCTCCTCTGCCCTTCAGCCGCTCTTTGTCCACCCTTCGAACCCCCCCTACTCCCTCCTCCCTACACCCTGTGGGCCCAAATGTCGCCCTAACATTGACATGTTTTGGGTCATTTCATCTGATGGGATCTCCTGGGAGGAATTAGCATGTGCAAAAGAAAAGTCCATAGTTTTAAAAGCTCAGTGTTTCCAATTTGCCGCCACATGCTTCAAATTAGCCACGTATTTACTAAGGTCAGGCACTGGGCACAGAGCCCGTGGGGGAGCCTGTGTAGTACGGGTTAGAGAGAGAGAGAGAGAGAGAGAGAGAGAGAGAGAGAGAGAGAGAGAGAAAGAGAGAGAAGCAAGTTAGTTTAATTGCAATCCACTGTGCCATCATAATACCACAAAATCTTAGTTCAGCCTATCTAAACGAATGCACAGAAGCATAACCATTTCAACAAACCATCATCTGAGCGACGTAGAAGTTCAATATAAACAGATAATACAGTCATTTTAATATTTAGACACACATAAAACCTGATCAGAGAAGACAACAGCCTCCTCCTAAACACACACATGGCTCTTTTCAGAGGGAAGGTCCTGTATTTCTGCCAGTTGTTTTATTTTCACTCACAGAGGGACTCTATATATAAGCAGAAAATTAACACAGTGGTTTACAATACTATTTTGAGGTGTTTTAAAGTCAATAGGATTACATTCAGAGTCTGATGTAAAGTAGCTTTTTTTCCCCCTGGCATGACAGAATATGAGAAGCTGCGGCCTGGCTTCTGTCAGAAACCTGAAGGTTTACGAGCTTATTATTAGGCATTTTTAGTTCTGGAGACTCGCTTTATTTGTTCTGAGGCCAAATGACATCCTTATCGCATCTGTTGTGCGCTTGTCTTGTTTATATCACGACTCAGTCTTGGGTGAGGCTTCTGGAGTGGGTTTTATGCGTGTGCAATGTGTCTGTGTTGTGTGTGTGTGAGCAGAAGCGTTAGCGTGTGCGCGTGTGTGTGTGAGTGTGCAGCCAAGCCTAAAAGCATTTAAGCGGGAATGGGAGAGGGTCTGGAATCCTGGGATGACATCATTATCCATGATGTCATTTCTGCAGGGTGACTTTGGCACATGTGATCGTTGTGGGTGAGGTCACACTTTCACTTCTAACTCACTGTAATTGACAATGAAACAGCGGGTCACCGCTGCAGATTGAGCCATGTCAAATTTAGCAGCCAATTAGGTAGTCACAACTAACCGTTTTAAATTTAATTGGATCATTTCATTTTGTCGTCAAAATCACAGGATTCATTTCTGTAAAACTCTTTGTCTCAGTCCTTGAAATAATTGAACAAGATCTGGATTTGATTTTTGAGTGTTGTTATTGATTATATCATAAAGATTGTATTGATGTGAGAATTTATTATGTGCTCTGTGGGCTTCATACAGCTTGTGCACAGTTATTGTATGTAAGTGAGGTCAACATCTTCTCCATATGTGCACTCATAAAAGAAAGAGTTGACAAAATTCTTATACTAGCTTGCCAATTGTTACTATGAGCTTTACAGAATGGCAATAATTTTCAAAACTAAAATAATTTGTCACATATATACTGTATATATATATATATATATGTGTGTGTGAAGTAGAAGAAAAAACATCACACTCAACCACAGGCAAAAAAAGAAAGCTGGTGTGTTGCGTCCTTCAATTTCATGGTATAGTGCTTTTAACTTTTCAGAAACAACGAACGTCACCTATATATGTGGAAAGGAACTGTAATCAGTGCATCTTTTTATCAATCTCGCATTTTGAAAGCTGAAATGAGCGGACCAATATTTCACAAAAAGACATTTCTGATGTTATAAAAATGATCTTATTATTGGTTTACATGTGTGATTTAAAAAATATCAATCCTTTGAGTCCTAACATGAATAATGGCTGAGCCCGCACCTTGACCTCCTGATAAAGAAGCCAAGTCAAGGATACATTTCTCCTAAGAAAACAAAAGCTAACTGACAGATCATCTGTCTATTTGAGATGAATATATAGGTAAAAATATTGATATTATTTTGGTGTATGCAAGATGTAATTTGCCTGACAACTTTTTCACAATGTAGAGTTGTTCCAAAGCACATGGAGAGTCAAGTCATTCATAAAACCCCAAATCACAAATGTTTCCCAAAGGGCTTTATAGTTTGTAGAGAATATGACACCCTCTATCCTTAAAGGTCCTCTAGATGGAAGTCAGAGCATATCTATTGCCTCCCCACGGCTCTCAACATGGCGACGGCTAAGTCGGTGGCTCACAGCTAACGGTGCTAACGGCGCTAACAGTGCAAACAACAGCAACAGTGCTGACCAAGATAACACCTTGGGGGGAACTAGAGGGTGGGTGCTACACTTCCATGATGGCGCCGTCTGTCGGGACGGCGTTATCAGCTGTAACCACCGTATAAGCACAGTGCAGAATGGCGGTCGTGAGCTAGCCAGTGGGGCACACTCACATGCACTAAAAGGCACGCACGGGCGGCCGGCTATGTCAACAAAGCACAGAGAAGCTCTGATTACAACACAAAGTGGGAGAGTGACTTCATTCTCTGCTCAGGTAGACATTACTCCTCCTATATCTTTACATAGCTAATAGTTGTTTGCTGTTGTATTAATGCTCTGGATATCGAATTTAGCACCTTTAAACTCTTGATTCGGATAAGAAAAAACTCCCCAAAGTAGTAGGGTTAGCTGTCCACCTCAAGCCTGTTTAGGGTGCAATAAGCACCAGGTATAGCTCCTTCATGCTCCCCTATATAAACCAGGCAAAACCTCAGGCTGTAAAAGACGCTGTTCCTCATCCCTTGGGCATGTGGCGAGAGTTAATTTGAGCTACTTTTAATGCATTGGAGATATCCTCTGTCTGAGGTGGTTAAATTCCCAAATCCTGGTCACAGGAGGGAACCTCAAGAAGAACAACCGAGTAAGGATCCCTCTCTCAGGACAGACGGACAGACATGCATTAGATGTCATATGTACAGAGTGGATAAAAATAACAAATTACACTATGGGGAGGCAGAATGTTACATTATGTGTGTGTATGAAGAAAAAGATATTGAACAACTGTTTATCACTAAACAATTTAGATTTAGATTTTACTCACTCAGTTGATTCTCTTATTCAGAACAAGGACGAAGCTTTATCACCAAACTAACTAGCAACAAGACATCAGGACAGCAAACACACTAAAGCTCCGGCATTAACTTCTCACCTCTATCATGGCGACGGATTATGCGTAAGAGATTGTGGCGATTGCTCACACCACAAAGAGTAAATCTGGAATTAGACTCAACCTTTGGTCATTCTGACTGACTGAGTTCACAATGATACTCATGAGACGAGTGGTTTTGTGTTGTCTGTATCTTCTGCTTCATGAGACATTGTCTAACAAACAGCATGTGTCAGTGGGAAAAATGAATCAGATTCATGTGAAAACTTTGAAACTTGCATGCTTTCCTCATGTGTCCTCCTCCGGCGTGTATCTGTAGGTCATTTTGCATCTACCCCTTCTTGACTACATCATTCTGCCAATAACCATCAATTTATCAAAGCATGAAAATGTGCACTCCACTCACACACACACACACACACACACACACACACGCACGCACGCACGCACGCACACACACACACACACACACACACACACACACACACACACACACACACACACACACAGGCACACATGGATAGCTCGAGGCAGGCTATCCATTCTCATTAGTACTCTGTTGCAGCCGGCTGACGGTAAACTGAGCGTGTGCCAAAGTCATAAACTTACATACCCCTCCCGCCATTACCTCATAATTATGATATCACACAAGTGTCTCATAGTGATGACATCACGCCACCAGATTCACGGTCTTGCCTTTTTTTTGATTACATTACATTTGGCCAGTACACGCCAAGACCCTTATCCCTGAAAAGCCAAGGACGAAATGCAGACTGCGAGACAGGGGTCCGGTCTGGAGAGTAATTACCAATTTTACTATTGAGATGAAAGCGTCTCGTCCAGTCACAAGAGCTTATTGGTCATTCTTGTTCACACTCTGAGATAATGGCGTTGGCAAGTAGAGTTGTCATTACCTATAGCATGGAAATTTGCCAAAACCCTTCAAATTTTGGTCTCTCTGGTCACGAATGATGAAGTCAGTGGTCTTACACACCGTCTATCCATTCATGTCCCCATATAAATATTCGCTGACATGCACTATTTCATGCATCACTTAAAAATGATTGTGTTTAAAAAGCCAATGTGTTTATTGAACATGTTGCATTGGGTCAGGAAACTCAGCGTCGCTCTATAATGTGAAGCCCTTCGGAGCACATGAAATCATGACGAGAGTCGTTTTAGTTTAGTGGGAAAATGACAGTTCTGACATAAAAGCATAGATCCATCATGGGAACAATCTCACTAAAAGACTGACTAGTTATTTTATGAAGCGGCCGGGTCAATCCGTCTTCTGAGGTAAGTTAAAGGCTACACGCCGGGCTCTCAGCCATCCAGTACCTGTCACTGCTGTGTAGTCACTCTGCCTCCCTCAACACCAGCACCTTCGTGTGTTTGCCTTTCCGTCTGTCTGTCTGTCTGTCTGTCTGTCTGTCCTCCCCTCTCATCTGCTTTTCTGTTCTAGTAATGATTCTCAGATTATGGATCATGAGAGGGCTGAAAAAGAAATGAAAATGATTAAAATGCAAAGCTGCTTATAAACACTCCAAACCTCACGGTTAAATCATTCAGCATCCTTGACAGGAGACGATGTGCAACACACGATGACAGCAGTTTGGTATCAAAATCAAAAGTGTCCTTCAAAGCTGAGAATTTATTTGTCTTAAGGGGGAAATATAAAATAACCACAGATGTGTCACAGCACATATACTGCGACATACATGCACGCGATGACGCTGTGTAACAGGCTGCTCTCGCGTGTCGCCCTCCACCTTGTAGATTTATATGGTATGAACATAATGACTTTGCTCCCAAATTATCCCAGCATGCCTGTGAAAGATCCAGATAATCTTTTAATGGCCCGAGTTGTCGACTGTCTCATTGCGCAGCTCATAAATCTGGGAGTGGGAGAAAGAGCCACTCGGCAGCTCTGGGTCCCCTCGACTAGTTTGTGTCTGAAACTGGATCCCTTCAAAGTGAACTGGGAGACGTGCTGCTATCAGTGGAGAGGAGGAAGCAGGGAGTCTTTGCTCTGTCCGAGAGATTCGGTGATTTTTGAAAGTCCTAATGGTGGACTAGTTAGAGGAAACAGCTTCATATTTAGCCTAACCTACAGACATGAGAGTGGTATCAATCAATTTAACTAACTCTAACTCTTTACCAAAATGTCAAACTATTCCTTTAAACTTAGTGTTACAGTAGCACAAGTGGAAAAGTGTCTACAGTTAGCCACTATAAATTGCTGGTCATTCCAAACCAAGTTTCAGAAAATCCCTGAGTATACTGAATTGAATAAGGGTGTTTTTTCCACAGGTTTTGAGTTAAAGGTGTTAAATACAGGATTGGGAGCATTTCTATTGCCTCTCGACGGCTTTCAAAATGGCGACGGCGAGTCGGCAGCTCGCAGCTAACGGTGCTAACAGTGCAAACAACAACGAAAGTGCTGAGAGAGACAACGGTGTTTACCCGAGGGGGGGAACCGGATGGTGGGCGCTACGCTTCCGCGACGACGCCATCGGTCGGGACGGCGTTATCAGCTGTAACTGCCGTATGAGAGCAGTGCAGAGCGAGTCAGTGGGGAACGCTTACAAGCACTAAAAGTAGGGATGCACCGATCCGACTTTTTCGGTCCTGATACCGATTGCGATACCTGGGCTTTGGGTATCAGCCGATACTGAGTACCGATCCGATACCAGTGTTTAATTAATAAGCTGTATGCCTCACTGTGTGGAAGTGACTTCTTTTATGTGTAAGGCAACAACAGGCTTGACTTAAATATCACTTGCCTAACTTTGTAAAACTAAATGTAACAAATAAATATAAAGATAACATAACATAAATTTACTGAATTGTTACTTATTATTAAAATGATAAATCGTGCACCAACAACTTGGCAACATTTTTTTCAAACTTAACAGGAATTACAGTTAAAGTGTAAACCTTTTAATGTAGCAACAAATTGGTCAAAACTTAAACAGGAATTAGTATTCCAGTATATAACGTACAGTATATAGTATATAAACATGGAATTGGATTTAATAGATCGGCCCCATTGTCACTGATATCCGATCCAGCCATTTGAGTCAGTACTGGCCCAATATCCGATCCAGTATCGGTGATTCCCTAACTAAAAGCAGGCCCGGCGATGTCAACAAAGCACAGAGAAGCTCTGATTACAACACACACTGAGGGCGAGTGACTTCATTCTCTGCTCAGGTAGACATTACTCCTCTATATCTTTAGATAGCAAATCGTTGTTTGCTGCTATATTAATGCTCTGAATATCAAATTTAGCACCTTTAAACTTTTCATTTGTACAACGATAAACACTTTGGTGCTTAAGAGAAGAGCCACTAGTGTTGCATAGTCTCATAACTCTCTGGTTCTGCTGCACATCCCCTGACATGACCCAACCTTAGCGAGTAGGAGCACAAAGAAGTGGCCTGGAATTATGGAGTCTCATAAATAAACAAATAAACACATTTCATTCACAGAGTACTTATTCTAATTACAGCCCTGGACATGTGCTGAGCAGTCTCTAATTTCTCTCTGAGCAGAGAGACTTGCGGAGCCGTCTGCGGCAGACCAGCAGTCGGCAGATGTAATTACCACATCATCTCTGGTCCCTGGTACAGTGAGAGAGAGGGAGGGAGAGAGGGACAGGGAGAGAGAGATTGATCCTAGTAAACAATAATTAGGGTTGGGGATGGTGTATTGTGGGACATCTACTCGGCGGGACAGAGTAAAGAGAGGGAAAGAGGAGACAGGCAGGGATCATGGGCAGATGAAAGTCTCTGGGACAGACAGACCCCCTCCCCTGAAAGGGTGAAAGTCTACATTTTTATCAGGACCCACCCATGAGTGATCCATGCAGGGCTGGAAGTAACACTTCGTCTCATATTGATTCATCTGTCAATATTTTTTTTGATTAATAAACTAATTATTTAGTCTAAACATCTTCAAATTGCTTGTTTTGTCCAACCAACAGAGCTGCAAATCATCACATTTCACAAACTGGAATAATAAATCTTTTGTGTTTTTGCTTGATAAATAACTTGAACATAAAATAACTGGTGATTACTTTTCTGCAAATTTGCTTATCAATTATTTTTGCAACTCATTTCAGCCCTAGCGCCATGATTAATAAACTCTGAGTTGTCCAAAAACAGATGTGGAAAATACACGATGAAGAGATACACAAATTTCAGTCACTAAAATGAATTTGTATCTAATATTAAATGTTTTACAAGACAGAGTATTCTTAGTAGCACAATATGTTCCTATCAGTTGTAAATAACTAATATATTAAAGGTGACATTTGGAGTTTTCTTTTAGACAAAGAAAGTTCTGTTAACATTCAATGTTTCTCACTAAAAAGCATTGTGTGTATTGTGGAAGTCAAAGAAACATTTCATGTGTCATAAAAACGCTGATGTTTATAAAAAAAATCTGAAAACTGATTTCTTTATGTCCATGTTTGCTTGCTTGTAGTCTTCTTCTTCTTCCCTGCAATTTACAGGACCAGTGCTACTTTTTTCGGGCTCAAAATCATCACCCGCAATCAGTGGAATAGTGTGAAACCATTGGCAGGAATGCATATCGTGTGATTCGCGTCCTGAATGGTGTGCATGAGATACAAACAAACAGGAACCCACTCATCAAAACATTGCTTTGTAGCACTGCTGTCATTCTTTTATTACATCTGACTCAAACATCAGAGTCACGCAACAGTAAATACATAAAACAACAGAATCGCTCTGTGTTTTTGTTTTCTCATGTGGGGAAAACTGCTTTTCATACGTTGCTTTCGTTTTTTAATCATTGGTGTAATTTGCCTAATCTTCGCGGTTCTTTGAAGTATGTAAAAGGGACTGGTCTTTAGTTACTTGTTTAGTTTCTGAGAATGATAACTCTGGTTCCATAGTTCCTGGAACTTTTTGGTCAAAAAGTGCTACTAGTGGTCAAAAACTCCACAGGGTACTGCACTGCACCTTAGATCGTCATGGGCCTAAAAGGCCCCTGGTTTACTGTGTGGCAACTGTTTGTATTTGATCAGTTGCAAATTTATTTGGTAAAATGTACTACTGAAGTAAAACATAAATTGAAATGATAATGATGTGGCTCTTGCATTCTCTCCCATTTTTTAGGCCCTGTCTTACCAAACTTGTATTATTTCAGTTTATACTGTGCTTACATATACAATATGATATATATTTATTAGGGCTGACCCGAATGCTTTGAAGCTTCGACCATTAGCATGGTAATCGACCTCCAATTCAGTATTCGAATGCCCCCGATTTTTTTGTTTTTTATACATAAGTATGTAATAATAATGTCTAAATCCCCAAATAGCCCATGAAATAAGGAATAATCCCACAACATTATTCATTATTCATATAACAACAATAATTATAGTTAGTTATTCTCAGAGGGATATCACTGTTTGTTGTGTCTAGACGTGCGTGTGTGTACAGTAGTGTGGCAGCGGCACCGGGCACTGAAACAGGGTAGATGGAGGCAGACAGTCAAAAACATGTCAGCTTGCGGCACTGCGAAGCTTCGAATGCCCTCAAATATTTCTCACTGAAGCTTTGAAGCCCAAAAAGTGGTATTTGGGACATCCCTAATATTTATATATAATATAAATATCTAAATACATTTGTGTTTAATAAAATTACCACAAAGTAGTTGACACACAGCAAACCTGGGGCATGTAGTATTCAAGTATAGGAGTACTGGTTGGTAAGTAAAGGATAATGTACAGCGAGCTGGTCATTGTTGTGAAATAAACCCCTTCAGGACGATGCGAGACCCCTCCACAATGGGTTTATTTCACAACACTGACCGGCTCGCTTCACATTATCCAGCTTATTACACGGCTACTTACTTAAGAAAGGTCCGCCAGAGTCCAACATCAGAACTCCATCCATAGCAACGTTCTGTTATACATAGCAACGCTCTGCTATAAAGAAATAACAGACTGTGGAATACAGTGATTGACCAATCAGAATCGAGTATTCAACAAAGACGTGTAATAAATGACGGTATCTGATGGGTTCTTAAAAGGTTCTCTATACGATATTCGACGGATTAACATAGCATCGAACAAAAGATATAGAGGAGTAACGTCTACCTGAGCAGAGAATGAAGTCGCTCTCCCTCTGTGTGTTGTAATGCGAGCTTCTTCTTGCTTTGTTGACTTTGCTGGGCCCGCCACGGGTGTTTTTGGTGCATGTTCATGCATGTGAGCGTGCCCCTCTGGCTAGCTCACAGCCGCCGCTCTGCGATTATGGTGTTTACAGCTGATAACACAGTCCCGACCGACGACATCATCGCAGAAGTGTAGCGCCCACTCTTCGGTTCCCCCCCAAGTAAACACTGTTAGTTCTGTCAGCACTGTTGCCGTTGTTTGCACTGTTAGCGCTGTTAGCACCGTTAGCTGACAGCCATAGACCTTTCTCAAAGCAGATATTTTGACTTGCCATAGTAGGAAAACCACAGGTGTTACTAATAACATTAGCGATGGCTCTGTTCTATTTAAGTGCTCTAAGTGAGAGTGACAGTGAGCCAGCATGCACGATACCAGGAACCTGAAATCAATGCAGATAAATGTAATTCAGCCATCATTAATTCCATTATTTACACCTGTTATTTTTTTTTCCTACTATGTTGAGAGCTGTGTGGAGGCCATAGTTATGCTCTGAATTTCGAATTTAGCACCTTTAAAGGCAATAGGTGTGGGGGGGTCCACTGCTCATTTAGGCCCTGGGGCCACCTAGCAGGTTAATCCGGCCATGGTTAGGTGGTTTAAACTTAAAGCTTTATGAGCTTATTTTATGTTTTGCATATGTTCTGCAAAGTAACTACAGCCTTCAGATAAATGTAGTGGAGTAAAAGGTAAAATAGTTCCCTTTAAAATGTGTCCCTCTCAAAAGTGTACTAAAGTACTGTAGCAAAGAAATATTGTGATTTTCACCAAAATCAATATATTTTAACATTTTTACACCAAGCACAAGGATTATGTTCAAGCCATGACGCCACTCTCTGCCTTTAGGGAGAGGGGAAATACCACCTTCAGCCAGAGGCCTCACACAGAGACTGATGCTGGGAATAAGGAGTCACAATCCTGTGGGGGGTGAAGAGGAATAAGACTTTACGGGAAGGAATACCTCCCCAATGAGAGGACTGGCGAAGAGTATTATGTGTGAGTGGGTGCACACGAGGCATGTGTGCTAAAACTCAGACTTTACAAACGTGCATGCGGGAATAGCATTTCGGTGATTCTTGCATTCCCGACATTCCTTCCTGTGAATTTCCAGTCAGCGTGAGGCTCACTGTTCCAGAGCTCTGACATCATGAGGGGGTTCCACGCTGCCTTCCACTTTCTGCCTCCCGCTCTCTCACAATCCCACCCATATTTGGAAGTGAGAGGAAGGGAATCCCAGATGATGACTCAAAGGCTTCTGCTGCCAAGGGGAATTCTCTCCACATCTGTTTTTTGGTGTGTGCGTGTCTACTATTAATGTGTACATTACCTCCTTGAGCTGAAGATCTGCAGGGAATTCAAAATGTGGCTTTAACAGCTGTGTGAATGTCTGTGTCTATATAGAAAAAGTGGCACCCTGAGTGATGCTGTCTTTCTATTTATAACCTGCTTCTCTTGGCAGCCATGACAGTTAAAAATTGTGAATATGTGTGCTCTTGAAATCAGCCCTTTTTTCGCTCTATAAATCCCGAAGATAAAAGATGGAGTGGGTAAAAATACTCCCTTGGTAACGCACACAGCACATGGTGGTGACATGACAGCTCGAGGCTGAGTCGATATATAAGCTGTAACCAGTCGCCCTGCATTGGACCACCACAAATGAGGCCACAGAGATAGATAGGACCATGGGGCTGTTCAATGTGCTCAGCAGAGTGTGACCAACCGTCTACCGCCTGCTGGCTGCAATAAACTCCTACCTCCACAGAGAAGTTTATTGGAATCGTGTTATTTCTAACAAGAAATGGCGAGCTCAAAAGTGAACTGCGTAGGGAAGAAGGAAGTAGAGCTTGAGGGGGGAGATGGCAGAACAGACATGGCCTCTCTTTGTTGGATGTATGAGGATTTGGGATAGGATGGAGGGGTCTTGGACTCCGGGTCTACGAAAGCCATATCGAGGCCTAAATTTAGACCCACTTTGTTCTCGTCTGCATGCTGGTGACAGAGGACTCGGCTCTCTGGGGCTGTCTGTGGTCCGGCGTATCAGAAAGGCCGCTGTTGTTCTCCCTGGCAGTCAGAAACACAGACGCTTCCCTCAAGCAGCCCAAAAAGAAAGAAAGCTTTCATGGAATATTCTGTTTAGCCGCACAGACTGTTGTGTATGATACTCCCGGGACCCATAAAACAAGTAATTCACAGACAATATCTCACCCACGCTCTCTTTGCCACGGCAACATAAATCTAACTGATTTTAAAGGAGGAGATGGTGTTTAAAGCATGTGTTGCTCAAATCTGGGCGAATGGGCCTGCAGGGCGACATTTTCAAACGGGCCAAAAGAAAAGGAAAGAAAGCGATACAAGACAAAATAAACTGAAAAAAGGTGACATGAAAATGAGCAAGTCGGAGAAACATGAAGCCACAAGTCACCCTGCGTAGGCTCTAGATTTCCTCTACGTCACGCTGCTCCCCGCGGGGACGCCGTATTGGCGAATGGCGATGTTTAAAAGCTGCAAACAAATCCCTCCCTTCCTCATTACCAAAACGAGCTAATTAAAAAGCTGTTAATGGGCTGTGCTGTGGGTGTCTTTAGGTGAGAGGGGAAATCAACAGCTCAAAAAAAGCTATACAAACATATCAGGGGGACCCCCCCGAACAGTTTAACAAACTGATGACACAGCTCTAGTCATCTAATGGGGATGAAAACACACACAAGCATCCTTACACATCCTCATTTGATCATGCACATAAACAGTGCAAGAGGGAGAGAGAAAAAAACAAGTGACTCACTGAAAACCAACTGGGACACACACAGTGTCATATCCTGAGAGAGAGTGTGAGAGATGCCCTCCTCTTACTGAAGCACAGATGGATCCCCCAATCTGCTGTGTGCCACTGTGCCAAAGGACAACTGGTCACCAAACAACCTGCAACCTGAGAGCAGAGACCCTTTGGCTCTCTGTGAAGACCAAACCATAAATTCAGAAATATCAGCGAAGTGACTGGGAGGTAAAATGTGTGTAGAGCAAACCTCAAATTGTTATCACGGTTCTTGAGCGACCTCTAGCGGCCTCATCTAGAAACTGCATATTGAAAGACGTCACCACGGAATGTTCCACTAGCATTAAAAAACAGGGTGAACCGTGTGAATTAAAACGTCTATAACGGTGTTTTGTTTGCCTCTTTTTGAGCTTGTTTCGACGCCGAACTATTTACTTGAAATCAAAAACATGTTTAACATTGCTTGTTAAAAAAAAAAATGAACAAAACGAGCCGACACGCAATAATAAATGTCTTGTTTTCACCTGTATGAGAAACGCAAGAAAGTGCTCAGAGAGGCGCGTTTTCTGAGCTCATGTTGTCAGGCAAAAAGTAGGCCGACACACTGTTTTTAGCACAAATAAGCA
This sequence comes from Sebastolobus alascanus, assembly GCA_916701645.2. Lineage (NCBI taxonomy): Eukaryota > Metazoa > Chordata > Actinopteri > Perciformes > Sebastidae > Sebastolobus > Sebastolobus alascanus. The sequence continues at coordinate 4,999,469 of CAKAOJ020000059.1, forward strand.
TTCACTTTATAGCAATAATAGCAAAACCACGTCAACAGAAATTCATCCCGTTAAAGCTGAATTATTCACCATGGCGACTAAAAAGAAGCGAACGCCTCATGTGCAGAATGACAGCTGGGTTGTTATAGCGACAGGTAGGTGAAGCATTAAGACACTCAGCTTGAGCTAAGCTAAGCTAAGCTAGGTTGCTATGCACTTAGATAGTAAAGTTATTAGACCTTGACAACGGTCATCATAACGTTACTTACCTAATGGTGGAATTGTTAGTCATGATGCTATCATGCCTCTAACTTCAGCCACGTTATCACAGGAAACAACAAGTTACCTCTGAGTTAGCTAAAGATAGTTATTTACTTTGTTGAAGTCTCTTCCAACAAAACTAACATTAGTTTTTAGTGCTTAAATTAGTGTAAACTTTGCAGATTCGTTGCATCAGGCAGACAGTGGTCATTTCCCCATAGAGGAACGCTACACAGTGATGATTTCTCAGAGAGATTACACCTTTATCTCAGCCCCCAGCCCCATGACACACTTTATATAAGGCAGGGGGTATTTTTACTGTATTTATTTGTGATAATGCTGCTTGACTGAAGTCTGTCATATTTATTATTGGGTTATATGTATTTATTGTATTTTGGATTGTACTTGAAACTGTGATGTTATATTGTGATCCTGTTGTGATGTTATGTATTGTGTCTATTGTGTCTATTGTGCCTATTGTGTCTGTGTTTAGGACTACAGATGGAAATTAGCTTCCCTGCTAAATCTGGTGCACCCATCTTTTTGTTTCTATGTAAACAATTAATGTCTGTGCACACAGTCCTTTTAAACCAATAAAATAAAAAAATTAAATAAATGTATCATGGATCTTAACTTCACTTTTGTTTTGGTGTCCACAGACTCTGCCATCGACACACAGAAGCACGACAGCGACCCAGCTTTTGTGAGACTGAGGAATCCCTCTACAGGTCCATCTTTTTTTATTGTTATACAACTCAGTATCTTCCTTTAAATCTCTTCTTAAGACTCACTTTTATATTATGGCTTTTTCTTAACTGATGGTGCATTGTTGTAACTATTTATGTGATTTTATTTTATATTTATTTTGTATTTATTTGATATATTTTGTTTAGATTCAAGTTCTGGGTGTTATTTCTTTTATCGTGCTTTTACTGGTAAGCACTTTGTAACCTTGTTTCGAAAGGTGCTATATCAATAAAATTATTATTATTATTATCTATTTAGAGCTGCAACGAACGATTTAATTATACAAAATATAAATTGTCAGAAGACGGTGAAAAATGTCCTTAACAAGTTACAATTTGACGTCTTTAAATAGCTTGTTTTGTCCAACCATCAGTAAAAAAACATAATGATTAGGGATGTGTATTGGCAAGAATCTGGAGATACGATACATATGATACAGGGGTTACGATTCAATGTATTGCGATACTGTAAGTAAGGCGATATATTGCGATTTTTTTTTTAATCTAATCTGAGGAAAACTGACATAGTATAAAGAATACACCACCATATGTATAAAATCTGAGTAAAAAAAGGTTGACTTTTTTTATGCAATCAGAACAGTGGGATCTGCATTTGTATTTATCACAGTCCCTGTAACATCCAACATCATAGCACTACTTTGAGAGGAAACATACACTGAAAGAGCTCACCTCTTTGCAGATGAAATGAAGTATAGACTGAGTTCATCTTTGCATGTAAACTATTAATCAAAATTCAATAGTATTTCTGAGAATTGATACAGTATCACAAAACATAATATCACGATATTCAATTTTTAAAATATATTTTCTTACACCCCTAATAAAGATATTCTTTTTACTATCATAGAAGATGATGAAAATCTGCAAATATTCACATTTGAGGGACTGAATTGAAATAATGGAATTTTAGGCATTTCCATTTATAAAAGTACTTAAATGATTGAATGTTCCCTGTGGAGTTTTTGACCTCTAGCAGTGCTATGGAGCTGTTTTTCTATGAGCTGGTCCCTGTTTTATTTATCTTGTACAAATGTTTTATAAGAGAAGGCATACGCATTTGTTAGACCTCAAGGATACACACAATGAGTTTTTAGTGAGTAACACTGAATGTAAACTCAACTTTTATTTGTTTACAAGAAATCTCCACAGGTCACCTTTTAATGGATGATTAAATTTGCTGCATATCAATAATGAAAAGGATTTTCAGTTGCAGCCCTAACAGCACTGTATTAATAAAGTCAAAATATGATTAAAGTAACATGAGGATTCCAGCGTTCCAATTCTGTATCTTGTGATTGTGTTTTTTGTAGCTGTGGTAGTGAAAATAACACAGTTCCCGTTTTTTTTTTTTATCCTGCAGATGCAGCATCTCTGTATATGCTGAGTAGTGGTGATGTACAGCTGTTTGAGGTCAAAGCATTTGAAGAAGATTTCCACTCCTGGTTTGTTGGACAGACTGTACAGAGAGGTTGGTCTCATTCCTCATTACAGTGTAATCTCCGAAGCCGTCAAATCATAATTACAAACATTACTTTTAGTCCCCATTAGCTGTATTTCTCAGCTGTAAAATAGTTTTTTTTTCACATCAGCACTTAGCAGCTTGGATGAATTAACAGAGCTCCAAAGAAGCCAAATCATCAATTCAGAAACCGCAGGTGCACTGATCATAAATAACGGAAAAAAATATATTAAACATGTAAATGGTAAATGGACTTGCATTTATATAGCGCCTTTCTAGTCTTCCAACCACTCAAAGCGCTTTACACTACATGTCAGTTTTCACCCATTCAGACACCCATTCAGACACCTTGCAAGGTGCCAACCTGCCCATCAGGATCTAATCTAGATCACACACCGTTGGCACAGCCTTCAGGAGCAATTTGGGGTTAAGTATCTTGCCCAAGGACACTTCGACATGTGACAGGAGGAGCCGGGGTTCAAACCGCCAACCGATTGGTGGAAGACCTGCTCTACCTCTGAGCCACAGCTGCCATGTCCAGAGGAACAGTTTCTGTCCATATATCATGACAACATACGCCGAGCACAGACAAACTGCTGAAAGCTAACTAAAGCTAACCATCAGGTCTGTGATTGACAAACAGGTTCACATATGCAAACTGGTATGCGATCTAATACGACCTGGCTTTGTAACACTGTTTGAAATGTTGATTGAAAGTTTAAGTTCCATCCATCCGTTATCTGTAACCGCTTATCCTATTCAGTGTCGCGGGGAAAGTTTAAGTTGTTTGTCATAAAGTTAATGATTTTAACTTTGTGCATTTAAATATTTAGAGATGCTGCACTTTTATTCTGTAATTTTAAATCGTGGTCTCGGCTCAGAATTTGACCATTAATTAACCGTAAACCGTTAATCAGGTGTTTGTGTCTTCCTCACAGTTGTCTCTTTTTTTAAACAGATGGGAGACTTCTCTTTGTAACGCCGATGGATCCTCTCTTTCTAATTTTGCCCTATTTGATCAAATCTGGCAAAGAGGTAAGAAACAGAAATCTTCATTAATCTCACAGCTGTTGTTGCAGTGATGTTTTCATGCTGATCATTGTGGTGTAATGCAGTCTTGTTCTGCCCAACAGTTTATTTTTTAAACTTCATATCTAACTTATTTTATATACTAATATTTCTAAATATATAGTTAATGAAATATATGTTGGGGCTCCAGCATTATAATGATTAAATCTCAATCAGCTGTAGGAGGGTGGGGAGTTAGCAATTTACATTTTCCTGTTGATTTTTGTTACTTATCATTTATATAACTTTGATGAAAGTATAAGAGTTATCATTAGATTGTGATGCTTGTGTTTATTATTATTCTGGACCTGATAGTACACTAAATATATTTATCTCTTTATTCACACCACCCCAATTCAGACTGTACTTTAAAAGAGCAGTCCAAAATGTCTGTTTGCATGTTATCCACGACTAAATAAGATCAATGTATCTCTATACGTCCAGTACTGGTGGGTAAATGTACTGATGGGTCCAGAATGTGTTAACTTGGCTTAGCACAAACACGTGAAGCCGGGAAAGTAGCAGGAAGTACTTAGCTGTTGGAGACAAATGTTAAAATTACACTTTCTGGTTTATCTGTTGGAACTTTTTTTTTTTAAACCAACAATTACTGGGAGAAACATTTCAAAAGGTCTGTCTTCATAATAAGGTTGCCAGGTTGCAATGTAATATTTCTTCTCAAAGCCAAAGGGCCAGGTTGGTAATGGTTTTCACCCGTGCTCACATAGTGTGCCTGGCTACACCTGCTGCTGTAGCTGGAGATGCTGTGCAGAAAATGGCTCCACGTGTACAACTTCTTCAAGAACGTCTAGTTTTAGATTAATTCTATGCAAGTCATATAAACAAGAAGATACAACATGTATGTAAGACACATTTCGAAGTTGTCAGACGGTGTTAACTCTATACTTGAGTCTCAGCGGACTGTGGGTCTGATACCTAATGATCGTATTTACTCTACCAGAATATTTGACGTCATCACTAGGGCTGTCAATCGATTAAACTATTTAATCGCGATTAATAGCATAATTGTCCATAGTTAATCACAAATGAATCGCACATTTTTTTATCTGTTCAAAATGTGCCTTAAAGGGAGATTTGTCAAGCATTTAATACTATTACATGGGATTGGGCAAATATATATTACTGGAAATCAATTAACAACACAAAACAATGACAAATATTGTCCAGAAACCCTCACAGGTACTGCATTTAGCATAAAAAATATGCTCAAATCATAACATGGCAAACTGCAGCCCAACAGGCAACAACAGCTGTCAGTGTGTCAGTGTGCTGACTTGACTATGACTTAGCCAAAACTGCATGTGATTATCTTAAAGTGGGCATGTCTGTAAAGAGGAGACTTGTGGGTACCCATAGAACCCATTTTCATTCACATATCTTGAGGTCAGAGGTCAAGGGACCCCTTTGAAATTGAAATTATAAGTTTGGAGCATTATTTAGCCTCCTTCGCAACAAGCTAGTATGGTTGGCACCAATGGATTCCTTAGGTTTTCTAGTTTCATATGATGCCAGCATCTTCACTCACTAGCTTTAAAACTGAGCCCGCTACAACCTAAAAATCGCAAGTTGCGCTGAAGAAAATAGTGGAGTTGAAAATAATTTGAGTGAACGCGTTATTATCGCGTTGACTTTGACAGCCCTAGTCATCACAAATAAACATTAGAGGGCTGGCCATCGCATACCCATTACAGTAGAGTAGAGTAGTGCCTCTGATATAAACTTTGCAGTATATGAATAACTGTAAATAGGACTTTAATCTTTTCTGTTTAATGTCATTTGCTGCTCAGGAGAAGTTCCAGCCTGTGGATCAAGTTGTTGTGGACGAGGAATTCCCAGCTTGCTCAAGGCTGCTGAGCTGCACACGTTCCCTGGCCTCCCTGCACCACATTGCCGAGGAAAAAGGTGAAGTTTATTTTTGAAGCTGACATCACTCCACTGTTGTGCCGATCTCATTGCTTAAATGCTGTGGTTTTCTACTTTCAGAGGTGGGAAAAGTGAAGTTCCATCGATACAGTCAAGAGAAGACGATGAATTGGCTGAAGAAAAAGGTATTCTAAGGGCGCTTTCACAAGCCAACATTGAGACTGTTTTAATCGGAGTCCGGTGCGGTTTGTTTGGGCAGTTGCAAACGCAGTAAACGTACTCTGGTAAGGATCAAAACAACGGTCAACAGCGGTCTCGGACCGTTTCCAAGCAAACGATGCGGGGATTTGTTGAGATGGACACAGGTACGCGACAGGTTAACACGAGTGGGAGAGGACGGACCTGGACTTCTGCAGAAGTCCGATGTTTGCTTGACACCTGGGCCGAAGAGAACATACAGAATATTTCAAATAAAGTCCACAAAAACAGTGACGATTATAAAGTTACTGGAGATCAACTGGAGGAGAAGGGATTCGTGCGCACAGTCGATCAGTACATAGTCAAAAGTGAAAACACTTCAACGGCAATATATCAAATTCCACCATTCCCTGCATTTTCAAGACGAAAAAGATAAATTCGCTCCTTCATACACGCCCCTCAGCAAATTCTTTTTTTATTTGGTCCACTCGAAAACGAACCGCTATTTTATATGAAATTCAACGCTTGGTTTTGCACACTGGAATTGCATCATTTTTTTTTTTTTGTACTTGTTCATGTAGGTGGAGAGAACAGTCAGCGCGCTCAAGGCGAGAAATATCTCGGTGGGAGAAGGAGTCAAATCCACAACATACGTCAGAGTGAAGTCCGAGTCGGACTACCATGAGGGTGAGTCGCTTCAACTTCAGGCCAACTTCACTTTTTTAAATCCCATCTTATTACCAGTCTCCCCTTCCTATGAAAAGACAAGCAGCAGATAGGATGTTGACCAATAGATGGCAGTAATATTGCACCGTTTGGGTTATAGTCTTCAAAACAACATTTTCAACCTCAAACTTTACAAAACGTAAAAAGTAGGATTCTATTGCTAATTACTGGCACTCTTTATGTTACAGAGGACTACCTGCGCTATGCTCATGGCCTGATATCAGAGTACCTCAGTGAAGACTTGAGCAAAGCCCTCCTCAAACACTTGCAGTAAGTTCAGACATCGAACACTCGCGAGTTATGATGATAATTATTGCTAAGGTGTAGCGGTGATCGAGCGTCTTATTCTGCTCCACAGGTTACCAGAGCTCACGAGCCCAAAGGAGACAGAGCCTCCTTCCAAGGTATGTTCGTGTCCCTCTTAGAAGTCTGTATAGCATAATCTCTTCGCTTTCTGCATGCTGTCAAATCCACCGAGCATCTTTTCTGTAGTCCTCCACCCCACTAACACTGTTGCATTTGCATCGTGCTTGTGTGTTTTTAACTCGGGTTGTAAATCAATAGCGTGACATCATCGTAGCTCTTAGCGGTGTGTGTGTGTGTTTCTGTGGTGCTCTTTGTCATGAAAAAGCTTGTCTCACTTCCTCGTTTGGCAGAAACGGAAACTTTCAGACAAACAGGTGGAGGCCGGAGAGGACTACACCAAATTCAACAGTGAAGACTTTGCGCGGAAAGTGAGTGTATACGGAGTACAGTGGTGCCTGAGTAGACCAAACACTTAATTGGAGGAATCTGTGATCATCATTTTGCTTTGATTATATCATAATGACTTATGGTCATTTCTTTGCTTTCATCTCTTTTTTTTTTTTGAGGACCTTGAGTGATTGTCAAGTGTAGCTCTTGCTTTCTTCAAGCTTCGTCTGTAGAGTATACACGGGGTCAAAGGGGGCTTACCTTACGGAAACACGTTTTTTTTTCTCAGCTTGAATTGAAGTTCGTGATATGTAATGAATTCCCTGGTGTCTCTGTGCAAAAAAGGTGTTGAGTTATATTGATTTATTTTTTCTCTCCCCCCTTATTCCAGCCGCCAAAGAAGATGACTGCGGCTCAGAAATCTCTGGCTAAGGTGGACAAGACTGGCATGAAGACTATGTCATCGTTCTTCAGCCCCAAGGCCAAAGCAGAAAAGAAATGAATGTCGTATAGTTTTGTATTTGTTATGGTTTTGTATGTGAAACATTTGTAATAAAGAAAATAAAATGTATTTGATGTATGATTTTCATTTTAAATTGCGGTTTGAATGAGAAGGGAAAGGAATAATGGCAGGTAATTTAGCATTTTTCATTTCAACCACATTAATGTTTATATTTTGCAAAGTATTAGCATACTAAAAATATGGCTTTAAGGGCCACCTTACCAGTGGTGGAATGTAAGTGAATTTACTCAAGTATTGTACTTAAGTACACGTTTTAGTACTTTAGTATTTCCATTTATATTTTATTTTAAACTTCTACTTCACTATAGTTCAAAGAGAAATATTCCACATTTTACTCCACTACATTTATTTGACAGCTATGTTAATATTTACTTTTGAGAATAAGATTTTACTTAATTAAAAATATGGTACACGTATAATATGACGTAGTAATCTACTATTCATCCACAGAGCAGTATGTAAAATATCTAAACTTGGCTCCACAGACAAATTACAACATTCAAATGTGCTTAAATGTATTTGTTAGTGATTAAAACAGAATATTATACTATAATATAACACTCTGAAAGGAGCCATTCTGCATAATGAGTACTTCTACTTTTTATACTTTAAGTACATTTTCTGATAATACTTCTGTAAATGTTTGATTCGGGACTTTTAGTATTTTTTAGACTATGATATTTCTTTTATTTAAGTAAACTGAATACTTCTTCCACCACTGAAGCTTCCCCAAATTACACAGACTCACTGACAGTATGACAATAATGCACTTTGCGTGCCTAGTCTGATAGTCTGTAGATTATATAGCCTATAGATAAGATATATTTTAATAAAAATACAGTTGTACTGACAGAATACAGTAAAACTGTATCTCAAGTATCGTGACAGATCAAATCGGGAGATAGGTGTATCGTCTATCAGCCCTAATTTTAACGATGAGCAGAATAACTTAAGCTGGTTTTGAAATTTTCATTCCACTCTGACCTGGGACTCGCCTTCCAAATCTCAGCCTCTCTTAAATGAAACTAGCATTCATGCAGCACAGAAATATGTTCACTTTCCAGCCAGTCTCATCGCTGTGAAGGACGTTGTTGCAATTTACCGTTGGCTTCAATACCTCGAATGAATGCAGTCTCTCTGCAGGTCTGCCCCCATGAACCGTACTCAACCTACATTCCATACCCATCACACCAATTTATAATAAAAATAATTCAGTTCAAATACACACTTTAAAGAAATGCCATTAACCGATGGGTTGGGGGTAATCTTGAGACGTCAGAAGGAATTTTTATTACAGACTATGCTGTAAAAATCATCCAAGTAATCTCTCATTTAAAGTAGCATCCAGTTGATACATGAATACGGATGTTGATGTTTATAGTAATCCGTTTAGAAAATCCCTGAAACAAATGAAACTGGAAAGTCCTTTTTCACAGAAGATAGTTTGACATGTCACAGCAGGATAAACAGGAGTAAACTAGAAAAGGCAATTTCTGAAGAAGTTGTGGTGTGAATGCTGGATGTTGAAAAGCTGACGCCAAACTGGATCGCTGGCTTTAAATGTTGAATAATACCAATGATGAATGAAAGATGTGGAAGATTGTAACGTTTGAATGAAGTTTCTAGCTGAATGAATTAGTAGAGAAGACTTAAAAACGTGAAAATGTCTGTATGTTTGTGTCAAACTGCACTAATTAGCTCATCTCAATCAGCTGTGCATCTCCAGCTGCAATCAAAGGTTGCCACGGTGATGGGAACTGCTAAATGACTCCTGGGTCAGCCAGTTCATCACATAGAATATAAGCTGAGGCGCACCTCTCAAACCCCTGCTTCTCGGTCAAAAAAGTCCAATCGGCAAAATATAATTATCATGAGAGAGAAAATGCTGAACGCATTGATGTAGATTTTATGTTTGTGGTGTGGTCCATCCATTTGAATGCAGAAATTTTCCCGGAAAACGTTGAATATTTCTGAAAGTTCTAATGACAAAAGTAAAAGCGCACGTTTGAATGAAGTTTCTATGTTGAAAAATGTGGAACTTCTTAAAGGTACAGTGTAGGGATGCAAATTTTAAGCACTTTCCTTAGTCGATCATTGGTAACACTAACGATCACTCAATCGATTAATAGGAATTAAAAAAAACATACAAATTGTGCGTAAACCAAACAATACCATATGCATTTTTTTCCTCAATCAAAGCCATACTTCCACAGACTTGCATATTCTCTGACAGCATTGCATAACCTATGAAACATAACGATAGAGGCCTAGATATATTAAACACATTGAATATAATTGAATATCAGATTACATGCGGAGCACGCTCATAAAAAATAATCTCCGCAATAGGTTACGGGTGTAAGAAAATATCGATACACATGAGTATCGCGATATTATGTTTTGTGATACTGTATCGATTCTGAAAAACACTGTATCGATTTCAATTAACCTCTTAAAAATCCAATGGCCCGCCGTCGGGCCTGAGTGCTATTCGATTTTTCAGAGATTGTAGCGGGCAATTTTAAAGAGAGTGAAGGTACTTGCATCATATAAAACTAGAAAACCTAAGGAATCCATCGGCACCAATCATTTCATACTAGCTTTGAAGCTAAATAACGCTCCAAACTTACGCTAAATCTTGGTAAAGAAAACTATCATGGCCATTTTCAAACGGGTCCTTTGACCTCTGACCTCAAACAATCTTAATGAAAATGGGTTCTATGGGTACCCGAGTCTCCCCTTTACAGACATGCCCACTTTATGATAATCACATGCAGATGTCTGCATGCAGTGCAAATCTATTATTTTTGCCTATTCTAAAATGGTATATTTCTGGTGTGTTCTTTATACTATGACAGTTTTCCTAAAATTAGATTTAAAAAAATTGCAATATATCGCCTTGCTTAAAGTATCGCAATATATTGAAGCGTTACCCCTGTATCACAATACGTATCGTATCGCCAGTTTCTTGCCAATACACAGTCCTACTATAGGTACATCTCCGCCTATAGTTTTATAAGAAAGACGCTCAAAAGCAACTAAATGTGACGCTGCAACAAGAGAACAGAACCTTACAAATCTCTCAGACTCACAGTGTCCCGATTTCTGCCTGTTCTTGTTGTTCTTGGTGCTGTCAGATTGCTGCTAGACCGCACCGTTAATACAGGTGTGTGCCAGGGACAAAACAGTTTTTGACTGCAGTGAATGTTGTTTTTGTAAGATTAAACGCGAACAAATATGGCTTGAAGCAGAATATTTTTTTGGATAAAATGTGAATTTTGGTTTGGATCACATCTGTCTTTTTTCAATATATTTTGACTTTTGGATTGAAGACTGAGACAATTACAGAGAATGAGCGCTGAGAGAGAAAGAGGGAGAGAGAAGGTGGACTGCATGCAATGTCTCGATGGTCTATTGCAATCGATGGTCGATTAATCGTTCACATCCCTAGTACAGTGTGTAGGATGGCGGGTAATGTAAAAAAGTGAAGGTCTCTCTCTAGAGCCAGTGTTTGGTTTGTCCGTTCTGGGCTACTGTAGAAACATGGCGGAGCAACATGGCGGACTCCGTGAAGAGGACCCGCTCCCTATGTAGATATGAAGGGCTCATTCTAAGCTAACGAAAACACAACCATTCTTAGTTTCAGGTGACTAATGAAAACAAAGTTATGAATATTATATTCCATTTCTGATAATAGATCCACCGAAATGTTACACACTGTTCCTTGAGTCCAAAAAAACGTGGCGTGGGAATAATAACTAAGAGCTAGAAGAACATAGGTTGTGAATGCATGTTTCCAGCATTTAAAACCTATGGCTAGTGATGGCTGAATTCAATTTAGCTGCTTCAGTTTCAGGGTTCAGGTGTTGTGCACGCTGGTGCTTTGTCATGCTGTCAGGCTAACTGGGACACTTGAATAGAACCTACATCAATAATGTTATTAGTAGCACCTGTGGTTTTCCAACCATGACGAGACAAAATGTCTACTGTGGAAAAAAAAGGAACCAACTTGACGTCATCGGCTAGACAGATTTTTGCTTTATTAAAATTCCTTTTAAATATTTGATGTAAGTATTAATTGTCCGGATGGAGTTTTAGCAGAGCATGGTGTCTGTCCATACAAACTAGGTTGAGCTCTATGTCAGCAGCGAGGCAGTGCTGCTGGTTTCAAATGTCTATCAAGCTTCACTGCTTTTTTAATTTGGGCTTGAAGCGCAGAGTCTTGAATGCACTCTCCACCACTTTGGGAAGATGGATCGGGTTCCTCTGCAGCCGCAGTCGGCTGCTTGTGGACCCGCTCTGGTTTTTCTTCTTTGAGACGCTTTCATTGGCACAGTCATGAACTGCTTTCTGCTTGGAGTCGTCCGCGACCCGAGGAACCCGCAGAACCCAGTTAGAGTGGAGGTCGTGTTCGGCCGAGCTGGAGGCCACTGTGGGAGAGAAGAGCAGAGAGCAAGAACCTGAGTTGAGGCTGAAAGCGGTTAATTTGAGACAAGTAGCTTTCACTCCTGGACCTTAAGACCCAGAATGATTTTAACTAAGCAGCAACCGTTTGAATGAGATTACCGGCAGGTAGTTGGTGTAGATAGCCAGCTGGCCCAAAAGACCTGGGGAAATGTATAAATGAGTATCTTACAAATTATGTCTGGCTTTCCCAATCCTCAACCACACTTGACCTTTACCAATCAAACAAGTGGTGGAAGAAGAATAGAGGTTTTTCACAACATACATTTTGAAATGTCATAGCAGGAAAAGCTCAGGTGGAATCAATAGCACCAATAATGGCTGCTTCTAATTCAGGTGTTCCAGTTCAAAAATAAATTTAAAAAAATAACAGTAAAAATAGTAATATAACAATGTTAGAGTGTCCTATTACAAAGTATGGAAGTAATTGCACTACTTAAAGTTACTATGAGGAACTTTAATTTGTGTTGATTTTGGCGGTCTATGTGGAAGAAAGGGGTAGTGTTTCCGAGCACCAGAGTCACTTTAGAAAAACCCTCATTTTACTTTACAGTCCTGGTTCTGGTTCTCCCGTGCCTCTATCCCTCCAGCGAGCCCAGCAATACGGCCTGGTGAACCTGCATGATTTCGTCTGATTTTGCACGGAATCCAACCCGGTGGCACCGATGAAAAGCATTAAGAATAACTATGCAGAAATGATGTAGGTCATATAGAGCAGTGGTTCTCAACCTGGGGGTCAGGACCCCCAAGGGGGTCGCAAGATAATTTCTTGGGGTCGCCAGATGGTTGTTGAGAAAAAAATACAATAACATTAAAAATAAAGAACATATTTTAGACTGAGGAATGTTTTTTTTACATTTCATCTCCTGTGCCAGTGATATAATTTGCCTCAGAATAGATTTTACTGAGTGTGTTTGTGAAAGTCAACATGTGCGTGCACATGAGTTTCTGACAGGGAACTTCCAGCGGGTCACGGGGAGAGAAAAAGTCACGGAACGCATCAAAAATCCACAGTGCCTGAAGCACATTGGACAACGACAATCTGCTAGCTGCTCAACCTGATTATTCTGGGGGGGGGGGTCGCAACTTGAAAAGGTTGAGAGCCACTGATATAAAGGCATCGGTATTAAATTGAGACGGTTTCATAACCAGTTAAAAGTTCCTCACAGTAACTTTAAGTATCACAAGTAAAAGGACTTGTGAAAAGTGGCCTCTTGAGACTGTTATGAATTATTGATACATTAACCTGTGAGCAGCATTTTAATGTTGTTGCTGGTCCAGGTGGAGTTACATCTTACTACTATACCGCTACAAACAACAACTACTACTGGTTACTGTATACGTTTAGCCTAATATATAGCAATGTAAAATATTACTTTGTAAAGACTGCAATCTAGAAGGTAACTAGTAACTACAACTGACATAAAAGGAGTCAAATGCAAAACATTAAACATTAAAATGTTGTGGGTTGTGTTTGAAATGAATAAGTTAAAACACCACAGAGTATATAAGTGAATAAGTAATTAGGTGAAAACCCGCCGTGTAGATGTACCGTGGATGTGTGTGGCTTTAAGCTCAGTCCATCTCTGACCCCAGCCACCTCAAGATCCTTAAGTAAAAGTACGTAAGTATTATCTGCAAAACATGCTTAAAGTAGTAAAAGTACTCAATGCAGCATGACCCCTTTCTGAGTGTTATATTATTATTGTCTCTTATTTTATTGGATTCTAATTGTTGATGCATTAATGTGTGAGTAACTTATCCATTTTATATACAGGTGGGTAGTTTATTTTGTATGTAAAAGCTAAATGTAGTGGACTAGAAGTTAAGTAGTATAAAATGGAAATACCCAAGTAAAGTGCAAGTAAATATACTGAAATTATTTGATCATCTCTAATCCCCACTGGTAGAAGAAATATTCAGATCCATTACTTAATTAGGTAAATATTATCAGCAAACTGTACACAAAGTATCCAAAGTAAAAGTAGAAAAGTACTCATTATGGCATACTGTATGAAAAGCCTCTGTAATTGTTATCGTTTTATATATTATATAATTGGCAATTATTATCTATGTACTTACACTAACGCAGCTGGAAATAATTTAACTACTTTACATACTGTTGGGTTGTTGTATGTAAAGCAATACATCATATTTATAAAATCATCTTATATTTTGGATATAAAATCTTATAGTATTTTAGTAAATCTACTCAGTTGCTTTTCTAACCCAAAAGCAAACACAATTTTCAACGTCATATCTATATTTAATAGTTTAAGGCTTGCAGGTCCTAAATCCCAGCATCATAAGAGTTAAAGAGAAGGATTTTAAACTCACCTATGAAGTCCACATCTGCGTGTCCATCATCCATGTACGGTTTGCGCAGCGGTTCGCTGTCGCAGCCCGCGATGACCGCATCAAAGAACTGCAAAGTGTTCTCCTCGTTGGGGACTGGAGGAGCAGAGGGTTTGGCTCTTGATATCTGCTGTTAAAAAAACAACAACATGTGAACGTACGTATGTCTTTGATATTGCCTGCCATGTGAGCTCTGGGATGGATGATATAAAGCTTACCGGTTCTACCTTTGTAGGCGGCGGCGGCGGGGGCGCAGGCTTCTTCTTGGAGGACACCGTGGCCTTGGCGTCGCTGCTTTTCAAGTCACTCACGCTCTTTGTGTATTGCCGTCTCAAAGCCACGAGTGCTTCCAGGTACTCCAGGCAGTTCTGATTCTGAGAGTAGAGCCATATCCTGTCCTCTCGTCTCTGATAGTAGTACAAGGTCGACTCGATGCTCACTGTGCTTTTGCTCCGTTTTAAAGTCGAGCCCGCGGCTGCCTGAGTTTTCTCTCCCACCACGAGCATGGAGGTGCTGCGGACCAGCCTGACGGTGCAGGCGTTGTGGTAGTCCTGCTCGGACCGAAACCCACCACCACCACCACCACCACCACCACCTCCACCTCCACCTCCACCATCCCGCCCTCTGTGTCCGTGAGGGTTGGGACGGAACACATTATTAATCTTCCTGAACATCCCTCTAAATGGAGTCTTTCAGGGTTACACACTTGTCCTTCGATTCCTTAGTGTTTGTGAAGCATCCATCCATGTTCGTCCCTTCAAGCCAGCCAATATGTCTCGAAACAAACAAACAAAAAAAATGCCTTTGAACCTGACTGGAGCTGTTCACTGAGACCAGTCGCTGTCCAGAGTGCTGAAATTGCGAAACAGCTTTTGACACAAAAGCAAAAGCAGATCTGAGTCTCTAGTCTCAGTCTAACCTGATCTCAGCGTGTCTTCAATGTTATCGGATGTTGCTACAGCAACATTGCTGTAGCAACGGGTCGGTAACTCTACACCGTGTGCTACCATTACTACTGAGCAGCGGGCCTGTGTCAGATATCCTGACTCATACGAGACTTAGTGGACAAAATATCAACAGCCAGCAATTCAACAAACTCATGGCCTGTAGTTTTATTGTTTATGAATGTGAATCCATCTCTTAATAAACCATAGACGAAACAGGAAATCTTAGAAGAGAACATGATAGGTTAAACTGCGGGTCAGTTAAACTGTTCCAATTGTTGGGTTTATATGAAAAGGCTCTAAAGAAAAAGAAAATAACTAATTCAGTCGTATGAACGACAGGGATATTGAAAACAAACTGGAGAAGTTCTATGATGTTGACTTATGTCTAGGTTTCCTCGCCTGATTAATAATGAAACATCTTCTCTCGTGTTTCACGTGCTTCTATTGTTGGGGCTTCCCTGCTGCAAGCAGAGGAAGTCTGAACACAAGAGTCTCAACTGAAGCGAGTCGTACATGCAGACAAGGTGCTTTCAGCTTGGAAAAATCCCGGCCATAAATATAGCCGGAAAGTTTCCATCACTTTCGCCAGATGATTGGTTTAGACCTCAGCTGTGAAAGAGATGCGATTCATACAAACGTTTCTACCACAGAGGAGCTCAAATCAAGTGGGACCTTTGTCGCATGTCACACAACCTTTTTCTCTCTCTCCCCCATTTCTACACCGTCATCTGTCAAATGAAGACGAAAATGTCACAAACAAACATGCCGAAGAGTAGGCACGGTTTCAAGGAGGAAATGTTGAATTGTGGTTACATAACCGAGCGTGAAATCACACTTCTGCTTTTGGGCTGCGGACACAGTTAACAGGAGGGGTAAAGCTGGGAGCTCCAAACAGCAGTTATTCGACTGAAAAGCTGCACACACAACTCAGAGATTTGTGGTGTGACTTGTCAGAAAACGAAAACAGGAATCAGATCATTTTGATCATATTTTCTGCTTTCAACGTTACACACCTGTTTCTATTTTTACGAAGAAACAAAACTTGTGTGGTGTCCTTTTATGTTGCGTTCATAAGAATAAAACATCTGCAACATTTCACTTCATTTGGAGAGAGGAATGCAGAGGTAGGTGCATTATGTGAGGCTGTACAATAGAATTTACAAATGTAAGAACTGGAGGAAGAGATGCTCAGCCTGTCTAACAATCCTATGAAAATAAGATAGTAATTGGCAAAATGATGAGCTGGAATATATTCATGATCAACCCAGCTGCAACATTAAGTTAGCAGAAATGGGAAGAAAGAGAAAATATCTTACATTCCCACTTCCTCTTGGGGTGGTATATAACAACCCTTGCACATGAATGCACTGTTACTCATGCTTGAATCGTGTGCAGTATACACATTTTGAGGAAAACGCAATGTTTCAAAGAAGTGCTTTTCTCTAAAGACTGTGGAAGGACATCTGACTGAGAGACTGATTCTGGTCCAAGGTAGGAATATGATTTATCTTTATAATTGTTAGATGAGGTAAGGTATTCTTTTGTAAAAATCCTTTTTTGGATAGATGTTTTTTTTTTTCTGTTTGGGGGATCAATATGTTAACCTTCTTATGCACAGAGCTCTAAATGGATCATGAATAGGATCCTATAGATCATCATGTAGTCATGAACACTTTGCTGTTTGTCATTGAGTCTGTAATGTTATTGTATCACTATGTGTTTTGTGCCGTTTTATGTGTATTTTTTGTTGAGTTTTGTGTATTTGTATTGCAAACTAGCTGAGGCTATACAGTAAATGCTGCGTGGCACAGTATATGGTCCATGCTCTATATGTGTCCATTAGGGCTGTCCTCGATCAAAGAAATTCGTGAATCTGAGCTTCGCCACAAAGAATCACACAAAAGCACCACTTTAAAGGGACTATTTGTAACTTATCACACGCATAAATCTTAACAGGTCGGTATCCCATGCGCGCTCGCGTGTGGGTACGCGAGCGCGCAGCAGCTCTGCTCCTGCCTGTTTGCACACCGCGCTCGTTCTCACTCGCTCGGCTCACTCCGCCTCCACGTGAACGCGCGCACACTACACACTGCAGAAGAGTTAGTTTAGCTCTGAGAATATCTGGTGAATGTGCAGTGGACGTTTTTGCAGAAATAACTGCTGCAGCTCCTCCAGACCAACAGAGGTTTCCCGTGTCTTGTGAAATGACGGGGCTCCGCAGAGAGTTACGTTATCGTCCCGACCGGGTGTCGGTCTCCCCCCCCCCCCGTTCCCTCCATTCGCTCCGGATCGGGAGGAAAAGCCAACACTAGGATCAGCATTGATTCATGGAGAGACCTTCGTCTGGTCAGCTAACATTACTGCCAAGCAGGTGAAATACAGAGTGATATTGTGTGTTAGCTGACGTGTGTCGCCTCACTGTTTAGACCGGTGCTCGTTCATGTCAATGTAGCGCGAGCACAAGCACGAGCGCGAGCAACAGGACGCTGACTTTCGTTGACATTGCGGCCACAGGTGTCGCTGTGAACAAGCAATTTCTGATTCTTACATATAGCCCCTTTAAATCTTGTGTTTACCAGACATGTGCTCTTATAGGTTTCTTGGAAATAAGTCATTCAGCATGAAAAAAGCACCCGATTTGACTGTTATCAGGCCATTAAATAGGCGTTATCAGTGGCTATAAGCACCATAGATGTGGGTCATTAGCGGCCTACTACGTTGTAAAAGTAAAAGTGAAACTTAAAAGCAACACGTTCTAACATGTAAAACTGAATGACATGTCATGTTTTGAACACAAACAAAAAGACTTCTTTAGGTTCAGGCAACAAAAACACGATTTGGCAACAAAACTACAACTTCTTTAGGTTTAGCCAATAAAACTACAACTTATTTTAGGTTTAGGCAATAAAAGTACAACTTATTTAGGATTAGGCAATAAAACTACAACTTCTTTAGGTTTAGGCAGCAAAACTACAACTTATTTAGGTTTAGGCAATACAACTACAACTTCTTTAGGTTTAGGAAACAAAACTACAACTTATTTAGGTTTAGGCAATAAAACTACAACTTATTTAGGTTTAGGCAATATAACTACAACTTCTTTAGGTTTAGGCAAAAAAAACAAAACAGTTAAGTTTAGGGAAAAACCTTTCGGTTTTGGGTGAAAATAACTACGAATACGAAGACAACAACACGTGTAAACCCTGTGTTTTGTGTCCCATCCATCTTCCCCGATTTCCGACCCTTATGGACTTTCACAGTCTACACTACAGCCATAATGCCATAATAACTATGGTCTCTAGAGGTCACTGTCATGTTCTTTTACACCTTCTTTCAGCGATCTACCATGTGAATAGATGATAAAACCTACTAGTGGGTGTAGTAGGCCCCTATTGACCCACAGCTATGGGGCTTATAGCGACTGATAATGCCAATGGCCTGACAACAGTCTAATCGGCTGAAAAAGCATAAAAAACGACTAATCCAGTATAGAAATCTTCGTCGAATAAGACCAAAACAACCGATTAGTCGACTATCAACTGAGAGGGGGCGGCTCTAGTGTCCATATATGAATAATAAACATTGAATGAATAGATAAATCTATGCTGACAGTTGCATCTTATCACACGTTGAATACTGACTGACATGCTGTGCATTTCAATAACTGGGCTCACAGCTTCTAAGAATGTGCTTCTTTGTTGCAGCCATGCTTTGTGAAGGCAGATTGTTGAGCATGACCTATGGTGAATTTGAGGAGCTGGATCCCCTCCCTCCTCAGAAAGCTCCCCAGAGTGCTTATAGGCCGCCGAGAGCAGCTGCTACCCTGGTGCCAAGCTCCATCAGATACACTCCGCTCGTTCATCACAATTCCCCCGAGCCGACAGGTTGTACGGACAACAGAAGTGATTCGGTGGAGTTGTACATTTCTCCTCTGCAGTCCTTGGATCTCCAGCCAGGCAGACAGATCTCTCCGGAGATAGAGATCCCAGCTCAGGCTCACTCAGTTAGCGATGCACCTTTCTTGGTTCCCTCCTTCTGTCAGAGCATCTGCCAAAATTACAGCGACCTCCATATCGGAGGCGACCAGGTGCTGCCTCTCTCAACCAATGATGGTGAGCTCCGGCTCTGTACCGACGCCCAGGCTGTCGGCCCTTTCCTCCAGTCCTGCGACGTCCCCCCAGCCGTGGAGGATTCTCCCCCAGGACAGACATCTAAGGGTGGACTTCTGCATCCACCGAGGGGGGGTTCAAATCGCTGGAGACTGGGGAGCGCCCGCGATCGGAGCTTTTTGTTCCAGGGGCGTGAGGGTCCATTCTCCAACTCTCTTCTAAATCACTATCTGGAGCAGAAACTCTTGGATTTGTACCAGCAATACATGATGGAGAACATGGCCAGGGAAGGGGCCCCTGGTTCGGATTCGGACCCCATTTGCCCTCTGCTGGGCTCAGAGCTGGTCCTCACCAGCCTAGACCAGATCACTTTGCAGCTGAGTCGGGAAGGGAACCTGGAGGCCGGCCTGGCCAAAGACATGGTCCTCAGCTGCCTCCTGCGGGTGGCTGGTGACATGCAGTCAAGTGAGATCAGCACCCCCTTTCTGCAGATTTCAAATGAGGCATCCAGGGAGCAGCTCACAGAGAATAAAGGGGAGTAACCGCCCCAGTGTCAAGGAACTCACCCAATCAATTCTCCCTTTCATTTCAGTTTTATCAACAAAAAATAAAATCAAACTGGTAACTGTATTTAATTTTTTTCGTTGATAAGCTGCGGAGAGGATGGTGTTGAAAGGAAATTCTGTATGAGATTAATAATTATATGTATCATCATTTTAGTATGCAGTCATGCAAATGGTGTATGTTCATGTGGTGTGCTGTTTTCACTTTCTAAAGGACAATAAAGACAGGAACTGAAAATTGAAACCGTTCTTTTCCCCCCCCCTTAATTTCTAACAGAACACCACATCATCAGCAACATCATGTTCCCACTTCTTGTATTGCTGACCACGTGTTTGAATAACGATTAACACTTTGTATGTCTGGTTATCATTTCTTCATCTGACATAAATGTCTCTCTCTAGGAACAGTGTGTAACATTTCGGGGGATCTATTAGCAGAAATGGAATATAACATGAATAACTAGGTTTTCATTAGTGTATAATCACCTGAAACTAAGAATAATTGTGTTTTCATTAGCTTAGAATCAGCCCTTCATATCTACATAGGGAGCAGGTCCTCTTCACGGAGTCCGCCATGTTGTTCCGCCATGTATCTACAGTAGCCCAGAACGGACTAACCAAACACTGGCTCTGGAGAGTGCCTTTCGTGGTTTTACGTTACCTGAAGGTCACCCTAGTTCTTCGACACGCTTGTCAAACTGCGGTAACGTGAGCCGCAGAGTGCAAAACCGTGGCACCGCCAGCCACCGTCTGACTTCCGTTGCTCCTAAAGTAGTGTTATTATGGCAAGGATGACCTCTGAAAAAATCACCAGGTTTGTGCAATTATTGTTTATTTCAATGGAATAAACTCTGTTCTTGAATGTACTGTAGCGAGCGACGGGGAGCAAGCTGTACCCAGCTTGCCGTTCGGCGGTGTAACAGTTAATCAGGCAGGGCTGGCTCCAGCCCTTGTGGTGCCCTAGGCAAAATCCGGCTATGGAGACACCCCCCCCCTGCGGTGCCGCTCTAAGGTTAGATTTGGGGTTCAACCCCCCCAGAACCCTGACCCCGTAAACCGCAACGCACATCAGACATCACAATGGTTTTAAGACAAAAGTTACGATTTTATTTTGAAAAATAACTGTATTTGTTATAATATAAATATACAATTGGTCCCTGATATTGTTGTTATTGTGAGAAAGAGAGTTACAGTTGCGAAAAGTGTATTTCTTTCTTTCTCTCTTTCTTTGTTAATTTGTTACCTCAATGCAGAAAATGAGGAAGGGCGCCCACCGGCATTTTTTTTTAAATTTGATTTTTTAGAAGGCGACCCCCCAGAGGGTGGCGCCCTAGGCGACCGCCTCTATGGCCTATGCCTTAAGCCTCTCAATACACTACACAGTATGTACATAACGCACTACCAACAAATATGTCCTGTAGATCTCAAGATCTTGCACTCGACAATGCACTTCCTTGATTCCTCAGCAATACACCCGCCAAGTGTGAAGACGATCGGATGAATGGTTGTCGAGAAAATCGAAGGATAAACAGACAGACAGTATTGACATGTCTGTTGAAGATACAGCTGAGAAATACAGTACAAAGCCCAATGCAATCAGTTTAGATGGTGCACCTTAAAAGTTTCTTTTAAATATATGCCCAAAGATACGTATTCCACACATGTAAACTTGTTGGTCATTTACTGTATGTTTATTCTCATGCTCTGCTGCAAATGATGAAGATATCATTGATGAGTCGATGCAAAAGTCTGCAGTTTAATAAACGGTCACAAGGGGGAAGCATTATCACCCAACTTATTAACCCAAATGACTTTGACACACAGCTCCTCTATTTTCTTTTATTCCTCCTCCTCTTCACTGTCTATCCCCCTCCCTCACTCAACATCCATCCGTCCAGCTAATGCCTCCTATCATCTGCACCCTGCTAATCTATGATGTCATCAGGACTGGGCTGTAAATCTGTAGCAAGCAGGCAGTCGGGCACGAACACCACATTTAACACCGTGTCTGATACTGGTTCCTCTAAACAAAATACAAGCTTGAGATAAGGTTATCTACGCTGCATGATTTATTTTGGGAAAATATTGCACGAGCACACAAATGAGAAACTCAGCAGGGCTGCAAACCGACGCATTTGCACGCTAAATGTGACATGTTATTTTTCACGCTTCCCCCCTTATTCAAAGCGCTTCGAAAAGACCCGCGACTCCATTCCAGCTCTGTGCAGCCGTGGCCTTCTGAGCCAGTGTTTGATCAGCTTCCTTGTTTCCTGTCCAAACAGAGAGCCACAGGAGGAAACTGTGTTTACCGAGCTGAGCGCCGCAGTCGCAGCCCTGTGAAGTCTCAAGGCCGCAGAGACACATGTTTGGTATTTCTGCTTCTATCCGGATTGAACATTCCAGGTACATGTTAAAGGAGCCGAATCCATATAGACCTAAACAAAAACACGCTCGCATATAACTATGACTCACCCGATGCCAAGCCTGGCAGGGTGAGTAATTTCAAAAAAACTGATTTGCACAGACCCTGGAAAAATGAAAATCAGACCTCTTGTTCCAGCGGAGGTTAAGAATTGCTTGCGGGGCTGAAGGTAAAGCTACACGCTGCAGTCTCTTACACACACGGGTTGTGAATATCTATTCACGAACCCTCAACTTAACCAAATTACACAAATTATTTACCTCTCCATGTCAAAAGCTTAAAGGAACTTAAAACGACAGTCAGCGTCCTGTTGCTCGCGCTCGCCCCCGTGTGCATGCGCTACCTGAATGTGAGCGAGCGTCCGTCAAAACAGTGGGGCGACACACGTCAGCTAAAACCACAATATCACTCTATATTTCACCTGCTTGGCAGTAATGTTAGCTGACCGGACGAAGGTCTCTCCATGAATCAATGCTGATCCTAGTGTTGGCTTTTCCTGCTTCAGCCTCCCGACCCGGTCAGAGACGATAACGTAACTCGCTGCGGAGCCCCGTCGCTTCACAAGACACGGGAAACTTCTGTTGGTCTGGAAGAGCAGCCGCATTTATTTCTGCACAAACGTCCACTGCACATTCACTAGATATTCTCAGAGCTAAACTAACTCTTCTGCAGTGTGTAGTGTGCGTACGTGCACGTGGAGTTGGAGCGAGCCGAGCGGGTGAGAACGAGCGCGGTGTGTGGGTGAAGGTAAGCAGGCAGGAGCAGAGCAGAGACTCCGGCCCTGGAGACCAAAGCTAGGTCTCCCCCGCGTCCTCCGACCGCGGACGGGGTTGGGGGGGGCGAAGCAGGAAGAGCCAACACTGTTTTGCAAGACGGGCTTCACTAGATATAACTTTGCAGTTTTGGTGCTTCCGTGTAGTTTGTGTTGGAGTCTGAGTCTGAACAGCGTACCCACACGCGAGCGCGCATGGGACACCGACCAGCAATGATTTATACGTGTAAGAAGTTACAAACAGTCCCTTTAACAAATATTAATATTATTTATTTATTTGGGTGCAAATATAACATAAATGGAGGGGCAAAGAGTTTTTTAAATCATCTCTAATTAGTAGTTTTCCCTTTAAGAGAAAGAGTGAAACTAAGGTCAAAGAGTGAAGGAGAAGCCAGGAAATGAGAGCAGGGACAGAAACAAACAGTAAGCTACAGCGATTTAAAAAAAAAAAACGAAGGAAAAAAACAACACACTTCTCTCATGGTCTAGCGCTGAAACTAACAGGGAGGTTGAAGTATTGGAGCGTCTTTCAGAGGTTCATAAAGTAATTTCCTTGTCACAAAGAGCTTTTAACATGGAGGGCGGTTAAGGCAAGGCCACAAGATTTCATATCAAAGCCAAGGTCCCAGATACACTCTCACTATTGTGGCTTTAATGCTCTGTAGCACTTTGTGGCTTGCCTTTATTTAAAAAGCTTTTAGTATGTAGCCTTGTTAATTGGAACGGTCATATACTGTTTACTTTTTTTTCCCCTCCTTTGTGACTGTGTGATTTAAAATCCTCTATTGCAAATTTTTCAAGGCCTATGGATAGTCAAGATCCTTTGAGCTCTTTACCGGATCAGACATGGATACACACGCACATTTCCATTTTTTATTTACTTGAACTCATGAATTAGTTTGCCCATAAATATTTTAATGTATAGCTGTGGTAAATGCTCTCATACATACATACACACAGGTGGAAGCATTTCAGACTACAGTCGGTGTGTCGAGGTGCTTAAATCAATTAAGTCCAGAAGCTGAGCTCTTTCTCCTAATTTCTTGGACGGCCTTGAGCGAATGTGTTTTTTCTTTTCAGATTACATCTACCGGAGTGACCTAATGTCCAAGTGGCAGCTTGCTGGAACATTTAATGACAGCCCCCTGCTCTGTATCTGGCTGATTGACACCGGGACACGTAGGTGGTGGAACGGGAGAACACACATTTCCCGGTCAGTTAGCCGCTCAAGGTTGCAGGGAGCCTGCAGCAGCGCGGGTGACCTTGGCTAAGCCAGAGCAGACAGAGAAAGACCTTGAGAGACAGCGGGGCAGCAGGATCTGGCGCTCAAAGAGCCGGGGAACATAATGTGGTAATGCATGACTATATATCACATCACAGAGTACACATGTGACTGCGGATGGCAACTGGACGGAAAAAAAAAATAGATTTTTATCCACTCACATGTTGATTCTTCTTCACTAGTTTATTATTATTTATCACTAAACACTATGTTGATTTGGGGACCTTGTTGGCTATATATGCTTCTGTAAAGTGGGTAATGCATGAGTGTTTGTTATCATTGTCTTCCTGTATGTAATGACAAATGGATTATTGTTATGATTATTATCAGCCCTGACCCCGTTTTCTGGAGTTGGTGACATACTTGTTCTTTTATCTCATATTATTGTCTCTTGTTTTTATCTGTCTTTGTTCTCTTTGCGTACTATAAATCAGTTTTGCAACAAATGTCTTTGTTTGTTTTGGATGACTTAATAATTCTTCACAGCACATCTGCTCTTTTTGAGGAGCATAATGTTATTAATTGTCACGAACCAGGCTAAATAACACTCCAACATTACGCTAAATTTTGACGAGGAAAAACTGGCACGGCCATTTTCACAGGGGTCCCTTGACCTCTGACCTCAATATATGTGAATGGAAATGGGTTCTATGGGTACCCACAAGACTCCCCTTTACAGACATGCCCACTTTATGATAATCACATGCAGTTTGGGGCAAAAAACAGTTTTTTGCATGCTGTTCAAATGTGTTATTTTTGCCTATTCTAAAATGGTGTATTTAAATATTTCTGCGTACTGGGGTCCCTAAACAATCTTGGAATTACATAAATTGGGTATCACTGTAAAGCTGAGACTTTTGTGGAGCCAATGAGTCCAATTGTATTCATATGTGATGATATTAGTCCCCATAGTAGCTATTTCATACATAGTGACTTTTATTTACTCAGATTTTATGCATATGCTGGTGTGTCTTTATACCATGACAATTTCCCTAAAATTAGATTTTAAAAAAGTTGCAATATATCGCCTTACTTACAGTATTGCAGTAAATCACAATTATTGAATCGTTACCCCTGTATCATGATATGTATCGTATCGCCAGATTCTTGCCAATACACAGCCCTAATGTTGAGAGAAAGTTGATGGTGTTATTTTACAAATTCATTACAGAGCCAGTCCTGATCTTCTTAGTGATTTGTTGGTAGGGAAACTTAAATGTGCGAGACAGGAATCAACTGGGCAACATTGTCATAGTAGTGAGTAAAATTAGGGGTAAGCAACAGCCCTCTTTGTCAGACATTTCTAGCCGGTAAATCATGCAGAAAGCTAAATCCATCATCGTAAATGTGGACCGTGCATCCTCTCTCTGAGGCATTTGACATCCTCCCTTCAGGTCAGTGATGCATGTCTCTGAAAATTAAGTGCAACAGGTTCAAGTTTTCCTTTATCCAACCTTCAATAAATTATCCCTAATCTTATTATTGCAGTTTTTCTTTGCTTTAATCACATGAACCTTTTATTGTACTCTGTATTGCGTGTGTGCTACCAGTTCTTTTAATGTTTCAATTGTCTTACTGTGTTTTAAAAAATAAATAAAAATAAAGATCTGAGCGGAACATCACACTGCCTCAAAGTTCAGTTTCTCATGTAAAAGCTGTGGAAAAAAAACATTTTAGTTCTCTATACCTTCACAAAAAGCTCAAGGTTAAGGGCTTGAATAAAATGGGAAAATTGTGCAGGATTTCAATGTTTTTCATATGTGCACTACAATGCAAGTTAGAAATAATAACTGCCTCACATGTATGTAAAGTTCACCATGCTGTCTAACATTGAAAATACTGTATGAAAAGAGGCACATATGGAGCCAAATATTAAAGAGAAGTTGGAATTCAAAGGTCTTAGTGAAAGTTAATCTTTATACAAAAGGTAATTGAAGCGATGCGGAGGCCAAATATCTGCCATTGTGAGTACTCGCATACTGTTGGCAGGGCCGGATTAACCTGCCGAGGGACAAAAATTAGCTATGAGCCCCTATTGGCCCCCATTTCTCCCACCCTTTATGCATTGAGTATGTATTAGTGAGTACTCCGATTAAGTATACATTTATTTAGGAATATGCAACATGTTAGCACAATATATAATGAAATAATACAGACCTTAAAACTTGGAGCCTCTCTACAAAACATTAGGCTTTAAGGTGACACCCTAAGGCCCCTATCAATTCAGTTTAGGTTGGTTGTGGGCTACACTTCAGTATTGAACTAATAGGGATCGCATGAGAACCGATACTTTGGTACCAAATCGATGCCAAAAATCTGAAAACATGACGTACTTCTTTTCTACGGTACCGTCAGTGCTCGACACAAGCGGTGTCCCGTCGTCCTGGGGACGATACAAAATGTGTTTGGGATGCAATAAACTCACTATCGACACGTCGAGAGGATGCACCCTATTTTTTCCCTGATAATGCTACATTTTGAACAACAAATCCGTGCTGAAATTGGCAGGACAAGAGCTAGTAACGTTAGCTGTTAGCTCCGTGCAGGACTGTGCTGCTTACCGGCTGCTAACAGCTAACGCTAACTAGCTCCCGTCCTGCCGACTTCAACACGGGAGGGACCATTGATTTACATTATGATGCATTCAGACTCTTTTCAGTAGTATTTGGCAGGTAAATTCTAACGTTATCCTGATGTGTTCACATGAAATCTTGTAAAATGTAGTTTTTGGCGAGAAACTTGAATAATTACAGTTGTTTGAAGGAGATGTATTCACAGCAATATAAAATAGATAATAGAAAGGGAATTATGACATGTTTAACTTTATAACAAAAACCAGTATGCAGACGGTAATAAAGGAGTGGATGTTGAAGTATATGGGATTTATTGTTTTAATTTGTCCCTGTGATATCGAATTGGTATCGAGAATGTGTAATTGTAAATGTGGAATTTCACTTGTATTGGTATCGACTACTAAATCTCTGGTATCGTGACATCCCTTGAACCAATTATCACAAATAATTGCCACACAATGAACCGAGAGCCTTTGGACCACCTGAGAGTCTCGTCTGCCCGGTTGGTAATCCAGCCTTGACTGCTGGGAGACAGTTTTATAAATTTCAATTAAGTATTTCCTGTAAAGAAATGATTCTGACACTGTTTCATCTGTTCCTTTCTGTTACAGTCTGACTTGATTGATCCAAATAAAAGAGTGTGTAAAGACACATATAAGACATACTGTACAAGTATGATGCCTGCCAAGGTAGCTCGGCAACAGAGTGTCTCCTATAAACAGGAAGTTCAACAAGCTCAACTGGCCTTTAGTGGAGGCCTTGGCCTTGGCAAAAGCAACATGTATAGAAAGAAACACCCTGAAAAGAGAGGAAAATTATACAGGTACAAATAAATTGTGAAGTGGAGGCAGAATGATGTGCCAAATCAATTTATCTAGTTAAGCAAGGCCAATGGATGAACTTGAAAGGGTAGAAAGGAAGAAGCGTAATTGGAAAAAAATTCTCGTAATAAAAGAATCTAGGATTATATTCATACGGGTGAAATATGACATGCTTTAAAACCTCAATCAATTGTCATAGGTGAATGCTTTGTTTGGCCAAACAATGCTCACAACATATCTTGTCAGGAAGCGTCAATACACACAGATATAGGCCTCACATCAGAGTTAGTTGGTATTATCCTGAATCTGACCTGTTATTGTGGCCCAGTACTGCACCGTTTGGTATGTGAAGCTCACTGTTAAAAGTAAAGAACATCTGAATATCGATATGTATATGCATATTAAAATGTACCTTGCACGGCACATGGATTCTCGCAATAACACGAGATCACGTGAGAATCCAAGTAATGTGTTTGTTTCCAGACCACCAGTGTCCTGTGAGGAGCTACTGGCAGCTACGGGCGTGGTTTAGGTGTGTGTAACGCGTTCAAAACAACAATGGCGGCTCCTGAGGAGGTTAGCGTAGATGCTGCAATAGCATCAGTTATATCAGAACTGGAGAGTATTTCTTCATTGAAAGAAGAGCAAAGAACGGCACTGAAGGCTTTCCTCGATGGAAAAGAAGATTTCGCTCTTCTCCCTATTGGCTACGGCAAAAGTTTGATTGACAGATTGGTTCACCCAATCACCTGCCACCAAGTATTTTTATTATCATATCTATTTTAAGTGCCTGCCCTTTCCCAAACTGTTTCAAATAACGGTTTCTCAGTCGCTTCTGTGTAACAAACCATCTGGCGAGTCAGGTTACATTGAATTAGCAGCTGAGGCTAAATAGCAAGGCTAGAAAGTTCGAATACATCCCCCGCTAGTGGATTTGTAGCCAATTATGATGGCAAGCTGGCAAGGTTACTTCTGAATAAGATCAAAGAGGCACTGGCTGAATAAAAGGCTGCTAATTGCGGGAAAAAAATTTGACAAAAAAATTAGAAGCTCTGTAGGTTTAGCTATGGTGGTGTAAGTGTGCCATGTACCAACAATCCCACATGAAGACCTAAAGCAAAAATGAATTGATGCAACGAACAGGTGCTGTCGGTGTAGTCAGTCACACCGTTGCACTGGGTGACATATTCCTGATGAACATGAGCACTGTAGTTTATTGAGTCAATCATACACTGTCCTGCTGCCATAAATACTCACTAGCACACCAAATCAGTAGTTGAAAACAGTCCCCAACAAATACACTATTTACTCCCGTTTGAGTAAAATTTGCTATAAAACTACAGCGCCCAGCTCTTTTAGGAAATTAGTCAGCCTTTTTTTTTTTTAAGGAAAAATATTTTGACTTGAATGGGCTTGGGGGTGAGAGCCAGAGACGGTGTAAGGTCTGGTTTTGGTCTTTTCATGGAATTTGATGACAATAAAGAAAATATACAATTTCGCCAGACTTATCCTTATCCTAACCCTCTCATCTATACAAAGTTGGAGTAGGTACTTTCCCCCACTTTTCTCAAGTATTATTCACCCAAAACATTTCAACTCAAGATGTATAGTGGTTGAAAGAGTATTCAGTAAAAGTTGCAATACTGCAATAATAAAATACTTGATCACAAAGTCCTGCATTTAAAAGTACAGAAATAGCAGCAAAATGTAAAGTATAAAATCATCATGAAGAAAGTTTTAAATTATTGATGCATCAACATTTAATCAGCATTTTAAGATGGTCGAGATGGAGCTAATTTCAGCTACTCTCAATGGCTGCTTTAATCTTTAGCAATGCATCAAGTTTCGTGAGCTTACTGTATATATTTAGTATGTAAAATATTTATCTGCAAAGTAACTCGCAACTACAGCGATCAGATAAAAGAAACGGAGCACAAAGATAAAGAAAAGTAGGAGAAAAGGTGCCTTCTTACATGTCGTGGAGGAGAAGTATGGCACAAAAAGTTGTGAAAAAATAATTGTCTGAAAGTGATTTCTGAGGTTTTCAGATGATGAGTAATTTCACAGCTTCAACTTCAAAGAAGAAAGTTATACAATGCTTTCAAGTTGACATATTAAAAGACAGAAAGCATTGCATTTTCAAGGCCTTACGGATCTTTAATCACACAAGTTTCTCAGAAGCAGAGTCAGACAGTATGACTCACTGCCTGCCAACGAATCACTTACAGAAGTCTGAAACTGTGTTTATTGTTGCTCAAGGTGTGTAAGTCTCAAATGAAGGACACCTCACTGACAAATTTAATGAGAATTTTTCTCACTGCATTTCATCGCTGAAAGACAAAGACCAGTCAAACCTCTTTAATTCCCTTATTCTTATTTTAAATGTTTGTTTCGCTCACCAGTGTCTTTTCCCTCACCTTGGTCCCCATATGGCTCACCTTGGCCCTTCCCTCTTTCCCACTCACCCCCTCATCCTCACCTCCTCCCACGGCTCTTCCCGGCACGCCGACATTGTTATTAGTGTCATAATTTACCTCCTTATGCAAACATGACCCTGTCCTCGATATGCTTTAAGGCAAAAATATTCATACTGTAGTCACTGTGAGACCAATAAAGAATGAGATAGGAGGGACATAAATTATTGCTCCGCAGCTACGGTAGTTCGTATTTCACTCGGTAGCCTTTCCACACATCACACCGCACGCACGCACACACTGACGCACGCGTGTCTTACATGTGTTGTCAGTAATGGCTATACATATGTAAAAGCAACATTATTTCATAGTGTGACATATATTTGGATAAGGTAAATAGATCGCCAAGGACGAGCAGAGATAGAAAGAAGGGACAAGAGAGGGATGAAGGCAGGTAAAGGGGATATATGTATAAAGCCGTCAGGTGAGGCAATCTGCATTTTAATCGCCGCTTTCGTCTAAACGCATTTTTACGACGCTGCTGTCGAGTAAATCCTTTGTGACTTGCTGGGAGGCCGAGTGAGATAATGGGAATGAAGGTGTGTTTTGCCAAAGTGAAGATGGTCTTAAGTATTGAGGAGACTGAATGAAGTGGGGAACTGGGGGGACTATTGTGCTGCATGGATTCGGTAGCACATGCACACTCATGGGTTTGACCTTGGCAGCCCCTCCCACCCCCCCACCCCCCCCCCTCCCTCCTTCACCCCCCAGGGTCCCACTCAACCTTGGCTAATTAGCTCACGTCCCAGTGGCATATGTTCAACACACGATTTATCCACAACAAGGACATTACAACTGCAGTGTCCCGCCTCTGCACTGCCTCTCGCTCACTCCCTCGTTTGGGTTTATCTGTATTTGTTTGTATGGGTACGATTCAGGCAGCAATGAGTAATCTTAATCCTTTGAATCTGACTTTGTATGCACCTGTTTTATATTTAAATATATATGGAGACCAAAAACAGAACCAAAAGAAAGTGAATATTGGACTTACATTGATCAGGTGGACAGAAACAGTTCCCCATATCGACTTGAAAGGTGATAATATGTCAATGTTATGTTTCTGCTGCCGAAGTGGCCAAAAAAAAATCAGTTACTACAGGCTTAACATTACTTTTAAGGCAAGGCTTCCAAAGTAATCTAAAATATCACCCTAAAATATATCGTTTTAAAAATGATACCTGTATACCTGTTTTATGTATTGTGCAACTGTTTTTTTGCAATGCATATTAAATGGATATTGTGCTCATTCATTTGTAGTGTGTGACAGTTGTAGTTGTTGTTTGTGTTTATTGTTGTAACAATATTTATGCACAAACACACACACATATATACAGTATATATATATAGAAATATATACAATATATATACAGTATATACATGTATACATGCCTTCCCACGGGCCGCAGCCCCTTCTACTTGAAAAATATGGCAACTTTCATCGTTTGATCCAGGAGCTGCGTTTGGATGGGGCAAGATTTAAGTCATATTTCAAGGTTAAAGGTAGGGTTGGTAGTGCTGTTCAAATACATTTTTGTTATTTTGATGAAATTCTCATTACCACCCAAAAACAGTCAATAAATCAAATGCTCTGACAAAAATAAAGAAAGAAATCTGGTATCTATGGCTGTCGCTGGACTGCAATAAGACAGTCCAATCATTTCATTTGGCCCTAATGTAATGATTGGACGGCCGGCCTGCGTGCACTCTGCCTGTGCACTCATTGTGCATCACCGTCTTCCACAACCTGCTAGCTTGACAGCTTTGAGTACTAACCATAGCCATGTTTGTTGTTAATGTTCATTATGATATGTTTATTTCATAATGATAATTTTGGGGGAGCGGCTTTGGAGGGAGGCCTGAAGGGACGGACTGTCAGTGTTGCCGACTTGGTGACTTTCTCATTAGATTCGGGGACTTTTTGAGCTAGTGCTGCTGGCTACTGTCATTGGAAAATAGTTGGCAACACTGGACTGGGCTTTTTGGTTGGATCATTTTTTAAATCTAGAGTACTCTTGCTAGTTCCGCAGCATTACTGACCCTACCTTTAATAGGGAGCAATTTGATCTGCTTCGGTCGACTTCTCCTCCATATTTACCACAGACTGATATTATTACAGAAGAAAGAAAGGTATCTGCCTGCTGTGCTTACTTGTTCCTCATCACGTGACAAGCAGTCCGTGTTGCTGCGTTCCAAATGTTGAACTATGTTTATCTTCACGCCCTGAGAAAATAGGTGCTTGGGAGCGCTTGGAAATGCTTGCTCAGCTACTTGATCTCAGTCATCTAAGGGTAGAACTACATGGTACAAAACATAGATACTCTCTCCAGATTCCACACTGTTTGGCAAACTATGAGGTTTCCCGTTTATATTCTATTCAGCTAAATAAACAAGTGAATAAATAAAGATGGATTACTTGGTTTAATTGGTGTTCATGTGACACATGTCCAAAATGCTGCACAATAAAAAGACGTATGTGACAACATAATAAATACAGCATCGACACACAGGTGGTTCTTGTTGGCAGCGGGCTGCCAAGTGGTCTGGCTGAACTCAAGACTCCCATGCTCGGGGGTGGAAATTGGCCTGAGGCTGCACTTTGAGGGGCATCATGCCCCAGATCGATGTCACTGCGGCTCATCACTCCTTGTACCCACCCACAACTGGGATCTCTCAGTTAAAGACTGCCTTAATACAGAGCTGAAAATCCTTATTTGAGCTGATGTTCCTCTTTTCATTACAACAGGTAAGGTTTCAGAATGCAGGCTATTTGGTTGGTTTTAATTTGATTCTGTTTGCATTCCTTTTTAAAATTGAAGCACACAAACACCTTTTTTTTTTTTTTTTGGGGGCATTTTCAAGCCTTAATTGATAGGACAGTGGACAGTTTAGAAAGGGGGAGAGAGAAAGGGGGCGACATGCGGAAATGGCCACAGGTCAGATTCGAACCCGGGCCGCCACGGTTAGGACTCAGCCTTGTTATATGGGCGACCGCTCTACCAACTGAGCTATCGGGGCTCCCAAGCACACAAACACCTTAATACTGAAAATACAGTATGGCAGAACACATTGTCATCTGAGACTGTGCACATCGAAAAAAAAACTGGTAGGGGGACTTGTTGTTTCATCCATAGCCATTTGTTCTTCTTTTTTCAAAAGGTTGAAACACAAATAATCATTTCCTTCTAATATGACCAAATCTGAATAAACTTTAAATTATTATTAATTTTAAGGCTATTCAAATTTGTAAAATATACACATTTTTAAGATTTGTTTTAGGATCTCATCTCTAGATACCATCCAGTATCACAAACCCAGTTATGTATAGAATGAATGTACGATGCTGGCTTGAATGCTCCTAAACCCTCTAAAAGTTTACAAATGAATAATAAAGATTGCGTAAAAAGCAATTTTCTCATCCCTCCCTCTTGCAGGGTTAAAAACACAAATAAATAGCATCGCCATGCACAAGAACACAAAACGATGCCATGCAACATGACACAATGCAACATATTTAATCACAACATGTTAGAACACAGCCCAGCAGTGGGCGGTAATAGCTAAATCATTTGTGCCTGCCCTAAAAGCTAGCATATCTGCTGCTTTGTTTGTTGTAAGCAGGGTGACCTTGTGTTTATATACCGCCCTTGAACACTGTTACAAGAGGAGAGGCAAATAGACTATGGACCGTCGTACCACAAGCATGTGATACGCGTGTGTGTCTGTGTGTGTGTGTGTGTGTGTGTGTGTGTGTGTGTGTGTGTGTGTGTGTGTGTGTGTGTGCTGTTTACCCACATTCAGTGAGAGGTTCACAGCTGAGGTAAACAATGCTGTGTTTGTTCAAAGAGAGATTCTGTGTGTCACTGAGCTGCTTTTATTAATTTACAGGGTTCCAACATATAACTAACTATAAAACTGTAAATCTGATCAGAGACAGGGGTTCTGATGACCCCACGCTCACACGTATACGACCACCTGGCTTCATTGAAGTTTCATCATTAGATCACGTGAAGACCACTAAGCTATCTCCATGTAACCGTGTCTCCTAGAAATGTATATACATTGCAACAGCAAATACGTTTTGAAGAAAAGGTGGTCAACTGGATTGCATTTTCTATTAACATAATGAGGGAATGTTATTAATCAACGTCTCTGATAAAGTAACTGAACGTATCAGTAAAATGTTCACTGACAACGTATTTAATTTGTTTTCTGCCAAAATATTAGATTTTGCAGTACAATAGCTGTTTGTAATAACTACTGCATTGTTTAACATTTTTATTGTTATGTTTAGGCACTGGCTGTTAATATTAGGGAAAGATCATTTAATACAGAAAAAGTCAACAGGGACTTGAGACACAACCACAAAACCACAATCTTTTCTTACCTTAACCAAAGTGCTTTTTTGCCTGAATGTAATTATAGATAGGACTGCAAACCCTGGACTCTAGTGTCACAGTACTAAGCTTTGTATGCCTGCCATCCACCTCGACCACCTCCTTAAAACAGTGCAGTAGAGAGATGAAGCGCATCATTCACTCAAAAAAAACCAAAACAAAATCCAGGCAGCAATTCCATTTTTCATCACACCATAATTTAACAATATAAACAATTTCCAGGAGACAGTTTTGCTCCATGGCAACTAATGCCTAGTTCACACTACAAGACTTTCAAAGTCGTCAGATCGCTGCACTATTCACGCTATACAACTTGATGTCTTGTAATCGGGAGTCTTTAAGATGTTGTGATTTTCACACTACATGACTGACCAGCGACAGGAGGTCACACATTACAAGATCTTTCACCGGGAGGAATCCCCGATGAGGTCTCCAAACTACGTTTGTCACAAAAACACACGAGAAATGCATGGTAAATGACGTAGACATATTGCTGATCTTGTCGTTGGCACGTGTACACAAAATAGCCGGTTTCCACGCGTCTTTTTTTTTTACTATTTATTCCTCTAGGTGCAACAACAACTTTGTTTCCCCTCAACGCATGTCTCGCGCTCTCATTGGCTAGCTCCCAAACAGACTCCCCGACAGGTCCAGATATTTAGCATGCTAGATATCTGGAATGTGTCTGCGAGGCATCGCGGAGCCTCTCGGCTCACATCTTTGAGCAGTTTACACATGATGCTCGAACGTTCATGTGCAAGAGGCGAGCCAACACCGATTTGCCTCGGATCTGGGGCTTTTTTCTGGGAGCTCCAAAAACTGTTGGGGAGCCGAAAATCAAGGCTGAAGTCGTGTAGCGTGAACTCTAAACTCCATCCCCCGTGGAGGACTATGAGTAGCAGTTAAAAACTCTGAAAAAAGATAGTGGATCTTGAGGTAAGATTATGTGGTCGAATCAAAAACTGTGCATCCACTGAAGTCAAGTTTACACCTAAACACTGACGTGGACAGTAACTTAACACCACCTGAAAAAAATGTTTTTCTGCCCTGTAGTGGCTTAACTTTAACTCACCTTGTTGCAGTGATGTACAGGTGTACTCCAGTGATGTACTCAGTTGTACAAAGCAACTACAAAGAGACTCAAAATGACTACAAACAGACACTAAATTACCACAAAGAGACAAAAAAATTACTACAAGACACAAAGCAACTACAAAGAGAGTCTGAATGACTACAAACAGAGACAAAATGACCACAGAGACATAAAACAACCTCAAAGACACACAAAATGACCACAAAGAGACACAAAACAACCACAAAGAGACACATAATGACAACAAAGATAAACATGATGACAACAAAGAGACACAAAACAACAACAAAGAGACTAAAAATGACTACAAAGAGACTCAAAGTGACCACAAAGAGACACAAAACAACCTCAAAGATACACAAAATGACCAGAAAAGAGACACATAATGACCACAGAGATACATAATGACCACAAAGAGAAACAAAACCACAGAGAGATGCGTAAAGACCACAAAGAGACACAAAATGACTACAACAAAACACAAAGCAA
The DNA here is from genome assembly GCA_916701645.2 of Sebastolobus alascanus. Taxonomy (NCBI): domain Eukaryota; kingdom Metazoa; phylum Chordata; class Actinopteri; order Perciformes; family Sebastidae; genus Sebastolobus; species Sebastolobus alascanus. Next base: position 5,035,785 of record CAKAOJ020000059.1, read on the forward strand.
CTACAAAGAGACTCAAAATGACTAAAGAGACACAAAACAACCTCAAATAGACACATAAGACTTAAGTGAACACTTTACACTAGTGTGGCAGCGGTTGATAGTTTATGAGAAGAAAATGATTTCTATTATGACCAACATTCCTCCTCTTTTCTCTAACCCTCTAATAGCCACAACTCAATATTTCCATTGTAAATACGAATGGCTGGTGGACTGACTGGGTAGCCCTCGTGTGATCCATTAGGGATAAGAGTATGAGTTATGACTAATAATAGCCTGAATGGTTCACTTTAAGAAAACAAAATGTTCTGATGCACCTTAATGTGGAGCAGTTGGTGTTGCCACACCCAGGCCCTTTTTTTAATCCTTTGCTTTTTATTTTCCTTCTTATTTGTGGTTTGTTTGTTTCTCTTCATCTTTGTTTGTGTCTTTAAGCATATTGTTTTTCACATGTATTTCAGTGATGTTTTTATTATTGCATTATCTGTTTAGTATTGTCTGATTTACAAAATAAATCAAGACAAAGTAAAAAAATAAAAACCTGTACATTTTTACCTCGCATTCACCACATCTAAAGCAAACTTGTCTTCTTTCTTCCTCTCCAACACACACACATACACTTTCACTCTGCTGTAAGTTGGTGACATGAGTCCTTGGAAAGTGCAGTATTCAATTTGTAACTATTATGGAGACAAGGACACAGCCCTTTATGTGAGCAGCCACAGAGAAAAAATGGAGGCAGTCACTATAGCAACCGCCAGAAGTGCGCCCAACAAATCAACAAACAATGCAGTACAAGACTTTTCCAGGGGAGCCATTTAATGCAAAGCCTTGAATCATGCGAAGTTGTCCTCTTAAGTTTCTTAGACCTGTCTTGGAGTGTCTGTGGATGTCTAAGCCCCAAGTGTTTGGTAAAAGAAGCCTTGTGTTTTTCTCCACACTTGTGTTTCAAGGCCGACTCGACTGAATGTGCCAAAAAGCTGTCTACTTGGGTCACGGCAACCTTAGAATTTCATTTGTGTGATCAGCCTTCAGGAAATGTTTACTGCTGCAAAATCATGTAACATAACAATGCTCACTCATTGAAAGCATTCTTAAGCAACATGAACATATTGAGAAAGAGTATGAAAGTATTTGTTGTAGAGATAGATTAAACTGAGTTACAACAGAAGCTCCTTTTTCCTTCAGTCAATCCAGCCGAGAGGTTGTGAGAAATCCTACTCGGACGAAAGTTCAGTCAACTGCTCTCGTCTTTCTAAAGGGGAATTATTAATTCTAACAAAAGTTTTTACAAAACCTTCTTACCATCAACAACACTGAAAACCTAAAGCACTTGAATTTACTTTTAATGGTTCTTTACTCCGTCTTTCCTTCCCACTTTGATTTCCTGCATGTGCTCTGTTCTCACTTTCCCATGCCCCTAGTCTGAGCAGATAGCTGCTTTGGTACTGACCTTGCTCTAGATTTCAGCACTAGACACAAAGCTGCAGCGTGGCTGATGCCGTCTGACTCGGACTGTCTGTGTGTCACAGCAATTAGTTTAAGAGGAGATCACAGATAGACGAGTGTATGTCTGCACACAATGTCTTTTTTTGGTTTAATTTTAATAGCACATTGTGTTTTCTTTGTTCATTATGAAAAAATACACTCTTGCGTCAGAATAGTTACCCAACATGACCAATTCAGGAGTCTTGGGTTGAACTCAAGATTAGATTTTTAATGCACAAGATATGACTGTTTACTAGCTGTAGACAAACACAAACAGGGTGCTGTGTTTTGTGGGAAGTGTGTTCACATCCTTAAAGTTATGTGATAGTGCTGTGAGAGGGCCTCCTCGTGCGGAGCCATTTTAAACTGGGTTTGGGACCAGCAGGCACTATGCCAGAGAAAGAGAGTGCTCTATATCACCGAAAAATAAGTACAAACCAAACAGAGTGCTCCAGGGATGATACTTTTTTATTTTTGTAGTAGGGCTGTGTATTTGCAAGAATCTGTCGATACGATACGTATCATGATACTGGGGTAACGATTCAATATATTGCGATACTGCAAGCAAGGCAAGGAAAACTGTCATAGTGTAAAGAACACACCAGAAATAAACCATTTTAGAATAGGCAAAAACAACACGTTTACTGCATGCAAGAAATTGCATGTTTCTTGCCCCAAACTGCATGTGATTATCATGTAGTGGGCATGTCTGTAAAGGGGAGGCTCGTGGATACCCATAGAACCCATTTTCATTCATATATCTTGAGGTCAGAGGTCAAGGGACCCCTGTGAAAATCGGCATGCCAGTTTTTGCTTGCCGAAATTTAGCGTAACTTTGGAGCATTATTGAGCCTCCTTCTCGACTAGTTTCATATGATGCCACTACCTTCACTCTATCTTTAAAACGAACCATGCTACAACCTCCGAACAACTGAATAGCGGCCGGGTTTACTCATGTGTATCGATATTTTCTTACACCCCTATTTTGAAGGCAAATCAGGAAGTTAGCATAGCCTTAGCTCCCTTGACAAAAAGCCAATGGGATTTTTTCCATTGGGTTTTGGATTATTGCAGAAAACAAACTCTGTGGCAAACAAACAAACGTTTATGATACTTACACGTTTTGTTCAGCAAGATAATCTTCACAAGTAAACACACTTTTTTTATTTATTTTTGAAGTGTGAATGCCATTGCCAGAAATAAAAAGCTGACGTTAGACTATAAACAAACTACACCACGGTCGCATGAGCGCAAGTAAACACAACGAGGCTGTAGAGGCGGACGAGTTGGTGTGATGACGTTTAGTTGTCTCATTTAGCCACTTCTTAGCAACCGCCTTTTTTAAGACACGTAAAGGCTTTAAAATTCATAAGTGGGATATTTACTGACGTATTTTATGTCTTAGAACAAAACGTTAAAATCTCTTAAACCTGTGTTAACCACAGATATTATTTTAGACATCCAACTAAAACCCATTGACTTCCAGATGAGGGAACCGGAAGGGCAAAAATGCTAATTCATTTCCGGGTTTTAGGACTCCTCCTGCAGCACTCTACTGGAACTAGGAAGCTGATATCACGATTGTGGCTACTATATTTGAGGGTACAGCCTCTAGAAAGCTAAATGTTTTTGCTGTTTACTCCAGTATACAGTACGTGTTTTTGATGTTAACGCCAAACCTTAAGCGTCTTCCTGGGGTTTACTTTCCATATTGTCAAAGACAAATTGTCAAATTGCACTTACTATTAGAAGTCGAAACCTTCTTGATTTTAACAAACAGATTTCAACGGGTATGTCATCGTAACCTGGTTTAATCCATAGGATTCGCCAAAGCCCTCTCCCAAAGTTACAGTCTCCAATTTGTTTTAGCTGTAATCGCAGCAGTCTAAAAACATTTACAGTGTTTGCTCCTCTCTGTCCTGCTGTTATCACAGACATGTCTGAACTGACACTGAAATGGTGTTTGTTAAAGGCCTGTTAAAATACAAAAAATTTAAATAAATGACATTAGACTTGTTTAAAAAAACTGCCATCCTTATCTAGATATATGATACCCAGAACATACCCCAAATTTCCGGTTTCACTTTGGCTCTCTATAGTAACTTTTTTTTAATTGTTAGTAGCGGAGTCCACCATTCCAATATGCTGGATTCAGATTGCCTATCTGAGCACAAGGAACATATTATCTCATTGACAGCAGCCTCACTGTTTACTGTTCACGCTCTTTATACCATGTGAGAGCTTGTGTAGAAAACTACACGTGCCGTGCACATCAGACCACGGTTGCAATTTTTTTGACTGAAGTCTTTGTTAACAACATGAAGAACAGTTTGGTTGCACTGTAAACGGATACACTATAGTTGTTCTTCTGTTGTATTGCTGACAAAGTAGCCATAGTATTACACTGCACTTTTTGTTGCCACGGTAACCATGGGTGACACCAAATCAACCAGGATTGAAATCTTAAGGATTACAACATTTAAGGTTCTGTATTTGATATTCAGAGCATTAATATAGCAGCTAACAAAGAAATAGAGGAGTAATGTCTACCTGAGCAGAGAATGAAGTCGCCCCCCCCTCTGTGTGTGTTGTAATCAGAGCTTCTCTGTGCTTTGTTGACATAGCCGGGCCGGCCGTGCGTGCTTTTAGTGCATGTTCGTGCATGTGAGAGTGCCCCACTGGCTAGCTCACGGCCGCCACTCTGCACTGCTCTCATATGGCGGTTAGCTCAAACTGTTAGCTCTCAAGCATCGGCAGCTCAGCCGTCGCCATGTTGAGAGCTGCGTGGAGGCACTAGATATGCTCTGAATTTTGAGCACCTTTAAGAGGTACTGTATGTAACTTTTTACATGTATAAATCGTTTTTTTATTGCAAATGATGGGACAGGTTGTAACCTAACCTAAAAAATTAGACCTTCCGCGACTTTCTGTGTTTCCTCTATCAGCCTGTAGACTGCTTTTAATGTGAAGGACTGGAAGGACACCGGGTCAGTGTCCCAGTGGATTGTGACGTCATGCGCGCTCGCGTGTGCTTTCTCTCTTCAGCTCAGCTGAAGAAATGGAGTCTGCTAATGCAAAAAAAACATATACTGTAGCACCAAAACCGCAAAGTTATATCTAGTGAAGCCCGTCTTGCAAAACAGGAATGTGACGACGTCGGAGGAAAACTAGTTATGTGGGAGTGTGTGTGCACGAGCGGCGGCGAGACGAGCGAGCAGCGGAGCAGAAGAGTTAGTTTAGCTCTGAGAATATCAAGTGAATGTACAGTGGAAGTTTGTGCAGAAATAAATGCTGCAACTCCTCAAAACCAAAAGAGGTTTCCCGTGTCTTATTTCCTGCTGCTGAGTGAAGTGACGGGGCTCCAGAGCGAGTAGTGTTATCGTCTCCGATGTATATATATATATACGATATATATCGCTCCAGAGCGAGTAGTGTTATCGTCTCCGATATGTATATATATATATAGGCTCGTATATATATATATATAAATATATATATATATATATATATATATAAAATACATATATATATATATATATATAATATATATATAAAATATATATATATATAATATATATATATATAAAATATATATATATAATATATATATATATTTATATTTGGTATCTTTGGACACTTTTGGATCTACACTGAATTTAAAATGAAGTTCAGTTGGTCTGAACAATATGTCTTCACATCATGAGCTGAGGGTTGGAGCGGCTTAATATAATAAAGAAATATTTGAAGACGTACTTTATTTGTTCTGTCTGAGGGAAGATGGTGGAGTGGAGAGCTACTTAAGAACGTCTTGCACAAATTTGATAAATAAATGAAGGAAGAAAAGGAGGGCCTGAGAGCAAGACAAAGAGCGGCAGAGCACTGTAGCTGTCTTTTCAACTTTGTGCTTTTGCAACAAGACATAATGTAATCTCTCCTTGAGACGGAAGGATTTTTATAACCTGCGCTGGCTGGGCCTTGAGCGGGAGAAGAGACAGGCTGGGTGAAGGCTGTTTATCCCGCGGTGTCCTTGATATAAACATGTGAAAAATCTCTCCGTTTTCTCTCTCAGCTAAATCAATACAAAGACATTCGGCCTCTGAGCAATGTTCTAGCACCGCTGCAAAAGTTTTTCATCCTGCCTCCATTCACAGCCGTGTCCTTCGACGCAAACGAACAGGAGACGCTGAGGTCCTATTTACTGTGAGTTCATGAATGTGGCCATGCACTCAATGTCATCCTTTCTGCACACCAAAGACAACCTTCTGTGAAGACCCTTGTGTGACATTGTGTAGGATATTTATTTGGTTGCGACATCAGAACTGCTTGAAACTGAACATTCTGTAAGTCAGGATCGCTCAGAACTTCTGCATTATTCTCACACAGTTTTTCTCATTCAGACAAATTCTTTGCTTCTTTTTTTGTGTGGTTAAACTTCTCTGTAATCACCTCTGATTTCCCCAAAGCCCCTCTCTCTCTCTCTCTCTCTCTCTCTCTCTCTCTCTCTCTCTCTCTCTCTCTCTCTCTCTCTCTCTCTCTCTCTCTCTCAGGTAGCAGCCAACCCTAACCTGTGATCCCTCTTAGGAGCAATTAAGATAAACCTCTAATTCATCTGCTTTATCCCGACCTGTCTCTCTCAGTCTCTCATTCACTTGACCTCCACTCCTCCCTTCCTTCAAACCACCCCCACCCCTCATCCCCCCCCCCCCCCCCCCATCCTCCTTCAGTGACAGAGGCAAGGAGAGCATTGAGTCATGACATCATAATTCACCGGCTCCCGTTTTCACGGTTAAATCAATATCAGTGTGTCCGAGTCAAGGTTGGAGGCCGGCCTTCACAGCTCAGCTCTTCCTACTTCTTTTCTCATAGAAAATCATATAAATTGTCCCTAAAATAATTAAGCCTTCAGATCCGTCGCTGGCCTATATTTTTTACCGGCTCCTGCCTGATGAACAGCGCTGCCAGAGAGTCAAGGTAATGCTGAGAATAGAACTGATTCCTTGTCTGCCTCTCTCTGTCTTTTTTTCCCTCCTCTCTCACTATTAATAACATATCTGCTTAATTAACCCGGCCTATTGACTGCTGCTTTTTTTAAATTTTACCTTTGATGTGTGACGCACACTGTGCCATCAGGCTGAGTCACATAATGCGTTTTTTAGTTGAACCTTTTCTTAATCTTTCACGTGAGCGAAAGAGATTTAAAGTGCTTTAAATTATCGTCTGAAGTGGGTTCTTGCAAAAAAAAAATAATCATTTTTTATAGCCTAGTGATGTGCCTTGAATGTGTGAGAGCCAAGAAAAGTGTGTTTATATGTCTGTGTGTATGTGAGAGAGAGAGAGAGAGAGAGAGAGAGAGAGAGAGAGAGAGAGAGAGAGAGAGAGAGAGAGAGGAAGAAGAGGAGGTGGAGAAAGAGGAGGTGCCTGAGCCATGGGGAGGCTGGAATATGCAGAGAGTCTGAACGGGCTCTCAAAGCAGCGGGGACAGACAGGAGCTAATATAAACGTGCTGCCCTTCACTCGGGGCTATCAGGGGGGCTAAGGAAAACAGAGCTACCTCTGTCACTGACCTCCGGGCGCTTCAAAAGAGCCAGTGGGACGCGCAGAGCTCCGGCCCATGTAGAGCGGCCAAGCGGGCCATGGCCACGCTGGAGGGCTGCCGCTGTCGGGGTGCCGGCGGCCGAAACAACAACAGCATCCTCTACAGCATTTTGAAGAGTGACAGCCTTGCGACCGCGGAGGAGCAACAACAACATCCCCAACAGCAAACATTGCAACACTTGCTCCACAAGACCTCCTCCTCCACCACCTCCACCACCACCACCACCACCGCCGCCCCAGCCTCGCTGCAGGAGCTCCGGCAGCAGGCGTCCTGCTCCTGCGGCTCGACGCGGCGCCGCGGGGTCCTCCGCTGCCCGCAGGTGACGTGCAAAGCCGCCTCGGCGGTCCTGGTGAAGACGCTGCGCTTCGTGAAGAACGTGCCCTGCTTTCGCGAGCTGCCGGAGGACGACCAGCTGATGTTGATCCGGAGCGGCTGGGCGCCTCTGCTGGTCCTGGGGCTGGCGCAGGACCGGGTGGACTTTGAGACCACGGAGACGGTGGAGCCCAGCATGCTGCAGCGCATCCTCACGGGTTTACCGGAGCGGCAGAGCGAGGTGCCGGCCGGCCAGAGCAGCAGCAGCAGCAGCGGCAGGGGGGCGGCCGGGGTCTCCGTCGTGGATATCGAAGCTATAAGAGCCTTCCTGAAGAAGTGCTGGAGTGTAGACATCAGCACGAAGGAGTACGCGTATCTGAAAGGAGCTGTGCTGTTCAACCCAGGTATGGTGGTTTACACCTGTGCGTCAAAGTTAGTTCACTCAGGTGGATCAAAGCAAATACAGACTGTCAGGGCTCCTCTCAGGTTGGGCTCTTATTGATTAGCTTTTATTTTTTTATATATTAGTTTATTTGGAAATTAAATAGACTATTTATAGAGAAGAAGCACAGGCGATATAGTGCAGACAGATGTTTTCTATAACAGCAACACGTGTATCATTGAAATGAGATGTAGAAGGTGCCATTAATCCTATAAATAATCAGTTACCATTTTTCTAGAGATTTGGGTTTTATTGCACCTTCTTGCTATATGGAAACCATACTGAACTTTTTTATTTCAACTCCTCTCACTTTCATCTCCTTTCTTTCATCTTCTCCCCCAGATGTGGAGGGTCTGCGCTGCCTCCACTACATCCAGTCTCTGCGTCGGGAGGCGCACCAGGCTCTGAACGAGCACGTCCGGCTGATCCACCGGGAGGACACGACGCGCTTCGCCAAGCTGCTCATAGCTCTGTCCATGCTGAGGGCCATCAGCCCGCCGGTGGTCGCGCAGCTCTTCTTCAGACCCGTTATAGGGAGCGTCAGCATCGAGGAGGTGCTCATGGAGATGTTCTATGGGAAATAGGTTCACAGTGGGTGCTGAGGTTGAATTCAGCAGATGGACTGAAATGCTCCAAAGCTCTTTTATAGGGTTAAGAGGTGAGGGCAGATGAAGAAGATGTTAGGGACTGCATTTACAACTACTTAATGTGGGAGATCTTCAAGGACTGTGAAACACAAGTGTGTGTGTGTGTGTGTGTGTGTGTGTGTGTGTGTGTGTGTGTGTGTGTGTGTGTGTGTGTGTGTGAGAGAAAGGAAGAGAGTGTGTTGAAGGCAAGATATGTTATATTAGAGGAAAACTACAAAGCAGCTGCTGGAATTCATAACTTATTTGTTTTTATATAAACTATTTTTCTATAATAAAAAAAAAAAATACTCTGAACTTTTGTCCTCGTCTGTGTGTGATATCAGCTCATCACTGACACACTTTTCACTGGGGCAAGTGTGAAATCAGTCCTATAGACATAATCTAGGAGATAATATATGTCGCAGTACGTAAGCAATGTGTGGAATTATAAATCTGATGTCGCCTTGAAAAATGTGAGTCACACTGATTCATGTCCTGTTCACATTGGTTATCGATAAAGGTTTATTATGGGAACTAAGATGCGGCTACAGTTCAGAAACTCGCACCGGCTGTTCACTGTCCAGCAGAAAAAGTGGAGTTTAACAATGGTACTGTGACTTCTAAATACTGGTGAAATGCCACAATAGACCACCAGAGTGCAACAGTATGCCACGCATGCATAACCCTCGCCCTCGACCAAACCACACAGACAGAAATGGTGTAGTAAAAGTGCCGCAGGTGATTCTGTCTCTCCAACTCTGGCCATTACCGTGTGGACTTTTGTGGATGCATGCCCATGGCAGAAAGTATAGGATAGAGGACTGGCTCACTTGAAAAAGAGAATCATATCCTGCCTTTATGTGCATCTAGAGACTGCACATAAAAGCAAAGATGGATACTGTAGTCTTATGGTATCATCATACAGCATTAGGGTCCATTAATTCTATAGAGATCTAAGTGATGAAACACTGTACAACAATGGCGCAAAGATTTCCTGCTGTAACAGTAGCCTACAGTACAGTGCGGCCAAATTATTTTACGAGTCCCTGGACGCCTGATTACCGCTTCCAGCTTCCATTCCACTTAGTCACTGTTCAAAGGCCAGATGGCCTGTACCTGTGCTCAGTCCCTGCAGTTTTGTTTTGGCCCACTCTGACAAAATAATCTAGCTAGAAGGTTACTATTTCACATTTAGACATGCCCTGTTCTGTTAAAGAGGACCTATTATGCTTTTCCCCTTTCCTTTAGTGTGTTATATAGTTTTTTTGTGCATGTAAAAGGTCTGCAAAGTTACAAAGCCCAAAGTCCACAGCAAAGGGAGTTACTCTCCCCCACAGAAACACTGCTCCTGAACTGCCTGAAACGCCTCGCTTGAAGTCCCGCCTTTTCTCCCGTAACGTGGTGATGTCACCAAGTAATACGTAAGGGATGATGTATAGCGAGCTGGTCATTGTTGTGAAATAAACCCAGACGGGTCAACCCTTCAGGGCGATGCGGTGGACCCTGACGTGCAAAGGACGCTGTACATTATTCCACTTATTACATCAATAATTTGACACAAAAACGGTCCGCAGACAGAGGGTTAAAAAAGGTGCGAGAAAAAATAAAGCGTTTTTTTGAACATTAAGGCATGTAAACACCGGAAAATGAGTTTGAAAGAGATGGACAGAGATAGACATATCTTGTATCTATATCTTGTCTAGATCTTGTATCAGTCAAACAGCCACTGACTAGACCATCAAATGACCTCCTGTTCCTGGGTAGACCTTTGCTGTCAGTACTGTAGCTGTGCAACAGCACAAGGAAGCTGAGGAGGCTGAGAGTGAAGGGCGGGAGGTGGCATACTGTTCAAAACTCACAAAGCAGGGGAGTTTCAGCAAGAAGCAACCTTATTAAACTCCTCTTTGATGTAGAGTGAAACAGACTGATGGGATCAAAGGTATCAGCAGCCACATTTCTGCGCCTGATGGAGGTGTTTGATAGGTCTGATTCGGTAAAGCTCGACAGGGATCTGTCCGTTCACCAGCGCTTCACATTTATTATGAACTCAAGTTTGGCAGCCTTGTCTGCAAGCTAGAGCATCTGCTGTTCGGTAGTTACAACAAAGGAAAAAACAAAATGAAATATTGAAAAGTAGTAGACAAATAGATTTTCCAGTATTATTAAACAAAATCCAATTTCAGTCTCAACAAAAACTCAATGAAAATGTTTTCAAGAGCAGTAAAACGTGAGCCTCCAAGCGCCTGTGTGCTGTTTATTTATATTCAGCACAGCATAATCACATGCAATCAAAATGAAATGACACTGAAATAAGGAAGGACTTCAAGACAATAATAATAAGCTGAGAACATGAGATACCAGCTGGATGCACATGTGAGACCATCACTGATAACTCTCACACACCGCCCGATGGTCTGATAAGGCATTGCAGGAAAGGACAACACAAGCACAAACAAATCCACACACATATAGTTACCGCTGTGGATTTTGCTCTGAATATATTCTTATTTCCAGGGTTACTTTACAGAAGTTTTACTCAAGTACAAGTACAAATTCTTAGAAAGTAGGTCAGCCAAATGTAGGCCTACTCTGAGTTAACTGGCAGTGGGGTGTGTAAAGGAAAAGATGTATATCATGATGAGGTTATACTCTGATCAGCCATAACATTAAGACCACTGACAGGTGAAGTGAATAACATTGACTATCTCCTTACAATGGCACCTGGCAGTGGGCGGGATACATTAGAAAGCAAGTGAACATTTTGTCCTTGAAGTTGATGTGTTGGAAGCAGAAAAAAAAGCGTAAGGATGTGAGCGACTTTGACAAGGGCCAAATTTTGGTGGCTAGACGACTGGGTCAGAGCATCTCCAGAACTTGTGGGATGTTCCTGGTCTGCAGTGGTCAGGACCTACCATGCTTACCCGTGTCCACCGCCAAAAGCGCCCACAATGGGCATGTGTGCATCAGAATTTGACCACGGAGCATTGGAAGAAGGTGGCCTGGTCTGATGAGTCACGTTTTCTTTTACATCATGTGGATGGCAACGAGTTCGAGGTGTTGACTTGGCCTCCAAATTCTCCAGATCTCAATCCAATCGAGCATCTGTGGGATGTGCTGGACAAACAAGTCCGATCCATGGAGGCCCCACCTCGCAACTTACAGGACTTAAAGGATCTGCTACTGACGGCTTGGTGCCAGATACCACAGCATACCTTCAGAGGTCCAGTGGAGTCCATGCCTCGACGGGTCAGGGCTGTTTTGGCAGCAAAAGGGGATCCTACTCAATATTAGGCAGGTGGTTATAATGTTATGGCTGATCGGTGTATGATAGACCTATTAAATTAAAGAACACATTTATGCTACAAATTAAAGTGCATGAAAGCTGAAGTAGGCGAGATTGGAGCAAATATGATTAAAAAAAAGTTATTTTTATAAAACGGTCGCTATATCGTGACAGTAGTACATGAACTGCCTCTGCTTCTAACGGCATCTGCAAGATTTCACAGACCGGGGGAAAACAACAAGTCAGAGCTGATCTGAGGTCTGCTGTCCATCTGCCGTCTATGAGAGCTGGCTGTCAATCACTCGCGAACTCCGGCCAAACGGTCAAATTAGACAGCGCTGATCAAATATGAATCAATATTATGTTACATTAATGCCTATTTCTCGCCTCAAATGTTTTCGGAATCATCTTGTAGTGCACGGTTCAGCTGTAAAATGAGAAAGTTTGTGACGTGGCCGCCATTGTAAAATCTGTTGAAGGAACGCCAAGTTCCGGTCTTATGACCGGAGCACAGCCAATAGGAACGCTCTCTCTCTGAAATGACCTGTGATTGGTCAAAGTCTCCCATCAAGGGCTAGATTTTTTTAAAGCCTGAAAACAGAGCCACGAGGAGGTGCAGAAGTCTAAGTTTTCTCTCAGAACACTTGAATTACAATATGCTGAAAGGTTATTATGGAATTTTGGCCCAATGATGCCAAAAATATACTGCCTACTGCCACTTTAACATGTCAACGTACACACATCACACCACAGAGGCCCTATGTCCAAACCAACAATATATTCCTACAGACAGCACTCTGCAGCCTGCATTCAGTACAACCGATTATCAATTATCAATTACACAACTGCCTTCCTCAGTGTAGCCTACCCCCGTACTAGAAATAACCAGAAAACAGGTCAAAACTCACATTAGCCTACAAAAAAAATTACCAACAATAAATAAAGAGATGTGGACACTGCCACAGGTGCAACAATTAAACCACATAAATTAGATAGCCAGCCATTGCCAACAGCAGAATAAATCAACACAAGGCAGACAACACATGTATATACAAACTCCACAGAGGCTGCAGCCACAAACACACATAAAAGAGAGCAGTTTTTTACACACACAGCTTGAGCTGCACCCATTAGGGCTAATAGTTTGTTGTTGTACTCACCTGTCTGAACAGCACTGCAATCCTCCACACCTGCTCCAGGTTCACCTTCTCTGCTCCGTTTATCCAACATACAGGAGGATAACCAGTCCACTCCGCCTCAGTCTCTTTGTCCCAGTTTAACCAGTTCTCTCAGCCTCTCTGTCCCACTGCAGCTCCTCAAAGTTTTCAAACATTTTGAGTTTGAGTTTGGAATCAAATGCACCCACGCAACAGGTGGGTGCGTTTGATTTGTGTCCCTTCTTGTACTCCCTGGGTGGTGAATTAAACCAGTGATTAATTACAACCTGCTTAAACCTTCAACCTACAAAACGTAATTCTTTCTTAAACTGCATGTAACTGTTCATTAACTACATTAAGTCCGCCGCCCGCTAAATTACGAATCCTGCTACAGTGAAGTCATGACCCGCCCTCCTCTGCCTCTGATTGGCTCACTGCCTTCCGTTCTTGGATTGGTCAGGTTTCCAGAATGGGGTAAACCAATCAGAGGGAGAGCAGGGCTAGTCAGCGGCAGAGGCCGGCCCAGGTGCGACAGGTGTTATGTTGAAGTCTGTTCCCCTGTGGAAAAGTGTTTCCCTTCTGTTTAAATGATCGCATATTGTTTTTTATTCGCAATTTTATAATAGGTCTGAGGAATATGTTGATATTCCCAACGGTCTCATTTTTTTTTCTCTGTCATTATGCCTTTGCATTTACTGCATTATGTTACCCTGCTTGCTAAATTGTTCACCTCTGTGGCTGCTAGAGACCGACAGTAACGGTAATATTGCCGTTGCTTAGCAGCGGTGTTCTCACGACTTAACCACTTCAACGCCAAGCATATCGTGTACACGACTTGCCATGTTGGCACCATACTGTAGATAGGGGGAAATACATATCTACGGGTAACAGAACTCAACACAACACCGGCACCCCCCACATCCTGGCCAGTGAACATGCACATTTAAAACATGTATCTTTTCCAGAGAGTGTCACCTCTGCCCTCCTGCAGCCGCAGACACACCAGCAGCTTCTTCTCTGCTGCAGCTGCTGATTTGGCCCTTTTTTTTTTATTCCAAGTAGTAGCCTACAATAATTGAGATTAAAAATACTTAAGTAAAAGTAAAATTACAGATTTTCTTTAATACAAGTATACAAAAAACGACGTTGTTACAGTAACAACATTTAATGTAATTTGTTACTTCCACCCCTGCTTATTTCTGTCTATCTCCTCTAGATGTTCCCTCTCTATGGGGCCTATTTTCTCTCCAATTAACTCCTTAATTGCTCTACGTGATAAAGAGTCTATTAATCCTGTGTCTGCTAATAAAACTCCAGCTGTCTGGCAGGAGGCTGCCAACACGCAGCAGTCACCAGCAGCAGTCACCAGCTCTACTCCTGGTTGACAACATGTTGTGTGTGCTTGCACGTGTGTCCAAATGTTGGCATCTTTATTAGGCCACAGTAAGTTCCAGTGATTGTGGTTCATTTGTTTTTTCAATAATACAGTTATACCTGTTTTTTTCTTCATGTTTGCAGAGTCTGAAACCATCTGAGCTCCTTTTTTGCAGCCTGGCACCAACAAAATTGTCCATATAGCCTGTCTTTTATGGTGACAAACTCTCTCTCTCTCACTCACTTTCTCCCTTCCTCTCCCTTTAACTCTGTCCCTGTCTTTTTCCTCTGCCCCAGTTTCTCTTTTTCTATGTTCTCTCCTGGGATTGACAGAGAATCAGTAAATCTGCTTTGTGTTTCTGTGTTTACCAGCGTTCAATCACAAACACCCCTTGCAGGTAGTGTGAATCCCCAGGAGATGGCACTGTTTGGCAGCACTGCACCACCATTGTGTTTAGGTTGCCAAGCAAAAGTCAGTCATCAAATGAGACTCCTTGGCTTTAAGCCAAAATGTTTCTTTTATCAGCACTTTTTTAAGAGGTTTATCTTTGGCATTTCTGCCTCAATCTGACAGGAGAGATAGACTGGAAACATGGTGAGAGAGCAAGGGGGATACGATGCAACGGAAGTCCCCAGTCGGAGTTAAACCAGGGAAATGAAGATTGCACGGTGAGCGCTCAGAGACCCCCATATCAGCCCACTTTAAACCGTGAGATTCCCATCATGACCTCTGTCATTACATGCTGTCAATTGTTGACCTTCGTTTCTTTGCACTCTGCATTGACATCCTGCTATAAATGATAATGTTTGTTAGTGTTGTATGATGTAATGTGAGAATAATTGGAAGACAGGAACACAAACATTGCAAACACATCTGGACAGTAGCTCCTACCTACTGTCCTTTTGGTAAAGTAAATCTCTCACGATTCATTGTTTGCAAAGCACATTTCATAATCTCCCTGTAGAGGTTTGTTTGGGGTTTTATTTATTAATTTACAATTTTTCAAATCTGTCTTAAAACAATAGTCAGGTGCTGAAATGAACACTGAAACACTCTTTGCTTGCTGTAATCTTTCTTCCTGTTCACATTGGCCATTACAAGATCCCTTCCTAATGCACTTCCAAATGTAAGTGATGGGGGACAAAAAATGAGTATCTACCATAGGCTGTATATAAGAAGTGGACATAGTCACCGTGACGTCACCCATTGGTTTGTAGACTGGTGTTTTGAAGCCTCAAGTTTGGCATTTTGGCTGTCGCCATCTTGGTTTTTTGCAACCAGAAGTGACATAAGAGGGTGGAGCTAAGTACAACTGAACACTGAATAAGACATTTTTAGATGACCAACGGTTATAATTAACTTTCATGAACTGAAAACACACTGTGAAAGGGTTAAAGTTGTAAGATGAAAACACAGACAACTCCCAGACCGGACAACGCCGTGGTAGCGACCTGTCAATCACTAGGTGAACCCTGCTCTATTTGACTCTAAATGGGACCATAATTTACTAAATGAACATCATGCTGTATTGAAGAAGACTTACTTTACTTTACTGAGGAAATAAATCAAGTTAGAAGTAGGGTCATTTTCTCATAGACTTCTATACAATCTTTTGCAACCAGAGGAGTTGTCCCCTGCCCAGTGCTGCTTTAAGGCACTTCCGCATTGGCTTCACTTTTCAGACCCTGGAGTTGCCACCTGGGGAAAACATAGAGGGAATTTTGTACCAAAAAACAGAAGGTCTTGATTTGATTAACTGCTGAAGTGTCATTTTGGCTTCAGATAAACTCTGAAATATATTTCAAGTTTCATTCATGGAATGAGCACCCTGGATTTTGTCCCCGTCTCTTCCATTAGAAGCGTGTCAACAAGGGATCTCTTAACGGCCAGTATGAAGTAAGCAAGCAAAAACAGATTCAATATTTGAAAAAAAAAAAAAAAAAAAGTGAAACTATCCTTTAGTACCCTGAAGTTATTTCTGAAAATAATCAGAATGTGCAGATGCCTACACTGCTTTTAGGTTGTCTAGTACTTATAGTCTTGTAGTGTTGTCCACTATAAAAGGCACAATTTATTTTTGTAGTGTTTAGAAGCTTTTCAACAGTATTTGGAGATGCCGATGCTTGTTCATCTTTCTTGACAAACTCACTTTTCCCCATGTTAGTCAACTGTCCACCTCACCAACTCACCAAATAAGTCATAAAGAGTGAACATACCATTAATCTGACTGTTATTATGGATTGTTAGGAGTGTAATCAGTACGTGATGTTATGAAACACTGCGAAAAACGGTCAAAGTTGGACACAAATAAAAACATCAAAAGGAAATCAATGTTTTTAATGTGCAGTGAGAAAGTAAGGGCAACTGATAATGATTGTGTTTCTATAAAGATAGACATTTCTTTCCAAGTGAAAATCGTGTTTATATATTTATATAAATATCTATATTATATATAGAATACATATCTATTTGCTATGCATACTCAAAAATCACACCTTCAAATATATTTAAAAAGTCTTTCAAAACACAAATGTATTCTTTTCTTTCCTTAAACATGAACTATCCATAATGAACCAAAGGAATTATCAGGATGGGAATAATATCATGTTTTAAAAACCAAAACATTGAAAATGCTTTACTTTTGAATCTAGAACAGTAGAGGAGATATTTTTTTTTTCGTGTGGGATTCAAAAGCCACCTTAACCTCTTTAACAAACCAGGAACCACATTGCAAGTGTACAAAACCAGCATAACACTTATACACAAATCCCCTTTCTATGGTCGATGAAATGCAAATAAGTATGACTTCTCAAGCAAACTCTTTTTCTGTTATAAAAATAGAATTCTTTTTAAAATAATCTACAGATTTCCTTTTAAGGTGAGGCATTTCACTATCACTCTAAAACAGCAAGGCTGTTTGTTTCAATAGAAAATATGAAGCTTTAGAGAGAGATCTGCCAGTCTATCGGTCTATCTGATTGGAGAGGACTAGCACTGCCCCCCAATCGCTCCTCCTTTTCGGTCCCAGGGGACGGTATATTTTTGCCAGCTCCTCCTTCTTTTTGCATATTCTATGATTTTTTAAAAGAGAGTTTCCTTTTAAACTAGATACACCTTTCACAGGTAAAACAAAAAGAAGTTTCAGCTCCTTGAAGCTCCTGAAATGTCCAGGCAATTCCAAAAGTGTTAAAAATGTTCTCTTAAACTACACAAAGATTGAAAAACAAACAAACAAAAGAAACAGCGCAGGTACATGACATACTGGCTTTCCAAACAAGCGCATTGAAATAAGAATAAAAAACAAACTAAAAAGAGGAAACAATAAAAAATATACAACTCTGTATAACAAGTTAAAGCAAAGTCCTACAGTAGAGAAGGCAACAGACATGATTGAGTAAAACAAACAAAAAGAACAAAACAGGAAAACACTGATGCTACAAAGAAATTGAAATATATGTACAAGACCCTGTTTTCCTTTTGTTTGTGTGTATGCACATTTGTGTGTGTGTGTGTGTGTACGTGTATGTGAGTGTGTGCACAATTGCCATAGAGTGTTGGTTCTTTAATGTGGAGTTCTTGCAAGTCCGTATCTCGCTAGTAGAGTAAAGTGTTTTCATTATATCTCCTGTAGTTCCACATAGAAAACATCCTCTGTAACAGAGGCGCTGTCCGCTCGAAAAAAACAAAAAAAACAAGGGAAACTATGTCCAAAAAACCTGCTGTATCGCCGTCACTTGCTGCCAGTTAACAACGGTTGGAACCGAATGGATCCAAAACACTTTGCGCCGTAATCACGACCATAAACTGTGTTCCTACCAGACTGAGCCTAGTCACGTCTGGCTCCGACTGATCTTCCCGCAGCTGATGCTGAGCCTGTTCATCATTACCAGATGACGCTGGAGATGCTGGTTTCTCTTGGCAGCAGAGGGAGCATGGCGTTGTTGGCGTGCGCCTCCTCCAGGCTGTGCTCTCGGCTCTTCCCGGGAGGCCTCTGTCCGTTCAGCAGTGTCAGTGGGATGTTGCAGTAGGTGTGCTGGTTCCCCAGAGAGGAGAGAGGTGGCAGGGTCCCCCCCGGGGGTAAGTCATACTCGTAGCTGCGGTAGTAGTGTTTCTGCCGCATGGTGGTGTGGTAGGTGTTGTGGAACGAGGAGCGCAGCTCGGGGTGGGCGGTCGCCATGGCGGTGGAGGTGGCTGCCGCCATGGAGATGGCAGAGACGGTCTGCAGCTCCCCGAAGGGGCCCTGCTCGCTGACGTCCAGCGCCGGCTCGTGGGTGAGCATGGGCTCTGTGCGCCGGAACGGCATCTCGTACTGCAGCTGCTTCCAGAACTTGGAGTTGAGCTTGTTGCTCTTGGGGCCGCGCCACTTGATGACGGTGAGGGTTTTAATGGTATGCTTGAGGGCCTCCACCTCCTGGTAGTTCATGATGCCGCGCAGCTCGGCGCACTCGATCAGGATGACCTTGATCTCGCCGGTCACCAGCATGTTGCGCAGGCGCGTCTCCAGCTCGAAGATGCTCCAGCCTCGCCGCACCACGTAGTTGGGTGTCATGACTATAATGAGGCGCTTGCTCTGGTCCACGCAGCGCGCCACGTCCTCTATGTAGGCTGCGGGGGAACGAGAGGTAAAGAAAGAAAAGGACAAGACATAAGAGAAGCAAAATAGTTGAGTAATGTACATTCAGTATGTTCTGAGCTGATTTAATGAGGACGGGACCACAACACTTAATGATGGATGAACACACAGCATCAGACACAAAACACAAGACAATGACAGGTTTGTTGTCCACCTCCAGTATCTGGTCAAATAACAACTCATTTTAGTGTGTAGTTCATAGTGTGTAGAGAAAGACATAGGGACTAGGCATGTGTGTGTACGTACAGTATCTAAAAGCATGGTCTTTGTTCAGCTGAATACGTGTCTTTTGTTCTGGTGCAGTGTAAAGTATTATTCTATGTATTGTGATCAATACTCTGGAAGGCAGACCCACAGACAAAGCTAAGAGCTGCACTAAAAGGCTCTAGATATAGGCAATGATTGATAAAGCTGCACAGACTATAGGATAAGGCTGAGTCGCTGTCTACTGAACTGGGCCTGATGTTTCAGAGATCACAAAACGCGTCTCTTTGACACTTCCTAGGAGCAGGTAAATGACAGCAGCTGATACAAGAGGAAAAGACTGAGGGCGAGTACCTCCAAAGAGTCGCGTTTCATCCTGGTAATGCTCATTGGTGAGACCTAAACATAAACATTTTAACATTTAGGTCACAGGCAGAACACAGCACAGACACAGATACATGCTCAAACATAGTCGTAAAAGTTGCCTCTCACTCATCTTTTTTTTTTTTATTTCACATATGATTAATCATATACCATGTTTCCCTGATTGGACATTCATCTACAATGAGTTTGGTTGGCACTGAGGCCGGCGGCAATCTTCTTTTGATTAAAGGAAAGAGGCGGCAGGGTTCAGAGCCTTCACACACTTCCCACTGATGTTTAATTCTATCTGGACCAACGAGGACGTGTTTGCGTTTTATCTGTTCCACATGAAGCCTACAGTACAAACACACAGCAGCATTACTACTAAGAGAGGACACTGCGTACCGCTGGCATAGACGGACTACTAAACAGAGTTAGCACGCATGAGAATATGTTCAGACAGAATTTTTGTGGGTTTATTAATGCATATGGATGAAAACCAGGGAGGATGATAAATTTGTTCAATATATCAGCTCCTGGTACACACTGTATACCATATTCCCATGTCTGTAGTACATAATATGAGAATAGCCAGGTGGGAAATACTAGCTTCTACTTTTATCCAGAGAGATTTGAGAGGATGCAAGAAATTCTTGTTGACAGTATTTGACTGACTTTTCCTTCTTCTCTTATTTTGAAACTTGGAATAATCATCCACTAGTCATTTGTGAGTTTGAATGTACTCCGCTTGAATCTGCCCAAACAGCACAAAACATTGAAACACAAGACAGTGACAATGAAAAACAAAACAGAAGGACCACACACAACAAACACTTCAAGCTAATGAACTTAACCAGACTTAACAGATGGTGCTTCCTGCTTAACTACACCCTTGCATCAATCTCAAAAGTCAGACAACGCCACCTTCGATTACACCGAAGAATCAACTCAGCATGGGTCTCAAACTGCAGATTGATCTGTCCGATTCAGACAGTGATCGATTCTCTTCCAGCCATTTCAATCCCGTCATTCCTGACGCTTCCCATGTCTGCCACAACATTCAGCCCACTCTCACTGAGAGTCCCGCTCTCCTTCGTCTGCGCTCAATGAGCTGTACTAGGGGTGTCCCGATTCTCCAAATCCACGATTCGATTTTACTTTGTTTCGTAAAGATCAACAGATCATCGGTTTTATGCCCTGGCAACTGTCATTTACACTTTCAAATTCTTCTTTAAAACGAGAGGCTATCAAGTGTGATATTTTTTTGGAATGTACCACATTAAAGGCCATATGGTCAAATTTAAATAATTTATCTAATATCTAATAACAATAACTTATTTCACCAGTTGATACAATTGGTCAATTGGGGAACAGGCTGTTAAACAACAAAAAGACGATCCGCTAGATGGCAGGAGGGTACTTTACAACAACAGCTAGAGTTTCTCAGAGTTTACGAGGTACACCTGAATGCACCCTGACGTCCTTGTCCAATAGCAACGCCAAAGAACGTACGACCGCAGCTCCAGTTAAACTGCGCATGTGTCATAGACGGGTGTCCCAGCCTCTTTCAATAGGCCTTGGTCGGCGCCTACTTGCTTTAAACTATGGCGAGTATGAGCCCCGCTTTACCGTACGCAGCGATGTAGACACACAATCGATTTTAAGTGGAGATAGCGCGACCGCGGCTGAAATCGGCAAACAGTTCGATGAGCGCTGTTTTCTTTGGTTGTTGCAGTCTCTAAATCTTCTGCAGCCTACAAACTTTGTTTTTTCTGTCAACGACGCGTTCGTTGTTTACGTAACTCAGGGGGAAGGCAAATTGTCGCCACACCGGTGACTTCAGGGAAGCAGGAGGATTTTCCAGTTCTGTTGTTTCTCCGTCATTTCCGAGTCCGGCAGTGTCCTTAGTGTCTCAATGTGCAGCTGCAGGCTACTGGTAAGATACGCTGTGTTGTTTTTTTCCCCTTCGGACGCACGCAAGTACCCAAAAATAATAATCGTAGATCCTGCCTTTGATTTCGATGGCCGAAATCGGAGGCTAATTTCGATCGATTTCCGATGAGAATCAAAATCGTGACACCCCGAAGCTGTACCCCACTGTCATAGCCGCCAATCTGTGGGGACACTAATGGTGCAGCTAACGTCCCGCTCGTACATTCATTCCATACCAGTCCCACCATTTTCAGCCACAATATTCAACTAGCTCCACAGCTGGAAATCAATCTGAATACCTCACAAGAAGCCATCCTTAACAGCCTTCACCCCCATGCACTCTCTCAGCCGATCTAACTGACTGGAATTGTTTCCAGGCCTATCATATCACATACCAGCTGCCCTTTCCCTCTCTAGACATCATGTCTATCTGCAATTTCATCACCCATGCTCAGTCGATTCTGCTTATCAGGATACAACTTTTTCATTTAGCCATTGTTCTTCTACCTCCCATTATCACGTTTCTTTCTCACATCAGAACGCTTGCCTCTCACCTCCGACCTTCTCAGCCTCTGCATCCATTCTCTACTTTCAGGCTACTCATCCCCTGCGGTCGACTTAACTCTATGTTAAATACATGTTCTTGCTGGCTTTTTTCAGCCTCCTGTGGTGCTTCAAATCTACCTATACTCTACTCTTCATCCCAGTCTATGTGACATCGCCCTTCATATTTCTGATTCTCTCATATTCACAAACTGGAAAAGTAAAACCAGTATCTAGACTCCGATCTCAGCCCGTACGAGCAACTGACCTAATACTAGGGGTGTAACGATACATCGATCTGGATCGATATATCGATTCAGTGATCAAGGATCCAATATCATCGATGCTAAGGGAAAACATCGATACATATCATCATCTAAGCTAAGATACGCCTTTCTTTTGAAATTCCCATGGCACGTCTGTGTCACCATTTCCATCCAAGCGCACCTCCTTCCTCCAGAGCCCAGTAATAAAATTGTCAAATCATATTTTTGTTGCTTTTTGTGAGATGATATAAATGTAACTGATTGTGTTAAATGGTCATATGATATCATCTCTTATTACACGGCTTTGTTTGGTCAATCAAGGCGTTCTACAGTCTGTTATGTCTTTATAGCAGACTGTTGCTATGTATAACAGACTATTGCTATGTATAACAGACTGTTGCTATGTATAGCAGACTGTTGCCATGTATAACAGACTGTTGCTATGTATAGCAGACCGTTGCTATGGGCGCAGTTCTGATGTCGGACTCTGGCAGACCGTTTTTGTGTCAAATTATCGATTTCTTAAGTAAGTAGCCGTGTAACAAGCGGGATAATGTACAGCTAGCGGGTCATTGTTGTGAAATAAACCGCTCCGCGTCGGGGTGCGGCATCGCCCTGTCGGGGTTCATTTCACAACAATGACCTGCTCGCTGTACATTATCCCTTACATATCGATCACAGGCTCCTGAATTAAATCAAAATCGTATCGTGGCAGACTTTGTGATATCAGCATATTGTATTGTTGTCCAAAGAATCAATATTATATCGTATCGTGATGAAACTTGTGATTTACACCCCTACCAAATGCATCAGTTCCAGGTATGCCAAGAAAGCCTCAACACAAGACCCACTCTTTCTCACTGGAACAGAAAGAACGGCCACTAGATTCTGGTTTCACATGCATTTTCACCAAGTCCTCCGCATTTGGGGCATATCTTCAGAACACTATTCCAGTCATTTTTTCTGCACTGGTGCAGCTCCCGCAGCAGCCAGACTGGGCATATCAGCTCAAACCATTTCCAACCACGCCTCATTTGCGGATCATCTCCGGCATATCGCTCCTAGATTCGAAACAATAACGTCAAGCTCATGCTCACATTAGTTCCATTTAAGTCACTTCACTCTTCTCCCAGCCTTCAAAATTTCCGCCCCAGACCGGCCTGAATCGACAACTTCCTCCTACACCTTAATCCTCTTCCTCATATCCATTCCCAACATCCAATTCTTCCTCATTTAACCTTTAAATTCACATTGTTGTGGCGCGGTCCTTGCTACTGAATGACAAAGTGGAACAAATGTGCCACACACTGCAGCAACCCTAGTATACGAGCAGCTGTAAATGCCCTCACACTCCAATACGATATGATACATGAACATATGTGTGCAACCACGTATACACAGGCAGTCACAGCGCTTACTTCCTGTTGGAATGAGGTCTCGATCTGGGATGAAGAGCTTGTAGCCGTAATGTTTCTCCAGGACATCAGGGAGGATCTCCAGGGCGAAGCGCTCCTCCTCCCTGGTCTCCTGACTCCACTGGTCAGGGTCCACTTTGGTGTAGGACAGGTACGCATCGTAGTCTTTGTTTTCTGAAACACACAGAGAAACAACCGGGAGTGAACTAAATGCATTGACATCCAGCTCAAAAGGCACAATATCCCCGGAGTCCTCATTACAGCATTTTACATGTGCGTTGGCTCAACTTTCACAGCAGTTTCACACTATATTCCTAATTTTGGGCTCAAGATCTCATCTGCATGGCATGCAAAATGAAATTGTCTGTGTCAAATTAGGTAATACATCAAACATTTAGTTTATCAAAGCATCACAACATTGTGAATTATAGTTTAATCACTGTTGCTATTTAAAATAAACTATTATCAGATAATCATTATCAGATAATGCTGCCAAAAAATAATTAAAAACAGAGCATGTAATTGTAATTTCCTCAAAGATTATAAGAAATTCATTATATTGTAATATAATAATATATTGTAAGAAAAAATATTCAATTAATGCAGAAGTCAGTATTTGAAATGTTGTAGAATAAGAATGACTTTATTGAATATGCTGTATTACTGTAAATATAATGTAGTCTAGAGCATTGGTTCCCAACTTGGGGGTCCCGACCCCAAGTTGGGGTCACCAAAACTTCATCTTAAGGGGTGTAAGACAGAATTTCATTTTGAACAGATAAAAAAATGGGTGATTAATTTGCGATCAATCACGATTAACTATGGACAATCATGCGATTAATCACGATTAAGTATTTTAATCCATTGACAGCCCTAAAAAAATACATAATACAGAGAATTGTATTAAAAGTTCCTAAAAAATAACAGGGAAACTCATCTCTGATTCAATATTCACAGGAAATAATCTGCCCAAAACTCATACAAATCGCTCGTTTTCCACAAACTTCCTGCAGTTATTGCGTTCACTGTTTGGGTTAATTAGTACAGTTTATCAGTTGTTCTGTACTGTTATTGTTACGCATTGAATATAATATGAAATATCCATAAAATAGTCACTTAGTCAGTGGTCGTCAGTTTACTCAATGATAGAAAAGGTTGGGAGCCACTGGACTAGAGTCTGACTTTACACCACAGTAAAACTTCATCATGTAAACTTCAAGACAAAATGATGATTGTGTTTGTACTTCACTGCATCACTTTAATTTGTCTGCATCAGCAACAAAGTTTGTTTTTATTCGAAAAAAGCAAACCAGTGATATTTCAATCACTTGCACGTTTTCTGTGAAATGCTGCTATAACAGTCTCTACTCTTCTGGGAAGGCTTTCCACAGAACCTAGATTCAGGGATTTGTTCCCATTCAGCCACAAGAGTGTTAGTGAAGTCGGCCACTGATGTTAGGTGATAAAGCCTGGCTCGTAGTCGATGTTCCAGTTCATCAAGTTCCAGTTCACCATTTCTCTCTGGATCTCGCTCTGCTCATGTTGAAATACTTCTCCAACCCATGCTTCTTCAACATCCTTAACTGGAACAAAGTGGCCTCAAAAAACAGCCACACACCTAAAGTACAGAAGAGCATTTGGACAGGGGGGGTCCACATACCTTTGGCCATATAGTGTATATGAGAACTAAATTGGGGTAGATACAAAAACACCAAATCAAGACTCAGGCAATACCCCTCTTCACCACCTCGAAATGATTTCCCAGAAGACAGTGGGAAGAACTGAAAAGGCAGAAAATAGACGATGGGAAAAAAAAAGCGCACCACTGGTGACATGTTCAGTGAGTCCTAGTCATTATGCTCTGTAGAAACTGGATTGTGGGCCAGCCAAAACGGGAAGAGGGGCTTTTTCGCAAACTCTTTGAGGAGCACACGTCGCTTTGAAACTCACTGGAAAGGCCAGGGCTGCGCTCGATAGGATCCGAACATCAAACGACGCTTTCAAATTAGCAACCAGCCTCAAATTAACCACCTAGCAAACTTGGAAAATCAAAAACAGCTTGTGTCTGCGGGTCCCCGACGGTATGACTTAATCATGTGGAAGTTTGAGTCAACAAAACAGCGTGTAATAGATAATTAATGCTACTGTAGAAACAATCCAATGATTAAAAAATGAGTTCAGTCTTTCCAGAATTCTTGAAAAGAAAGCAGGGAGAGTCAAAACACAAAGCGGGAAAAGGGAAGATACTGGGACACAAACAGACAAATCGTTAACTGAAGCAAAAGTTAACTATGTTCTGTGGAGAGAGAACAGAAAGTTGCCCTCCAATTTTCAGGCTGTTTACGCCCCTATTTGCAGCTCAGGGAGGGAGCTTGGAGCCTGCCCGGTCCCCGTGTCCCGCTATCTGGCCTTCGACAGCAGAGGGTGGGCATCATTCCATGACATATTGAGACTGATCTCTTTTTAAATGGGCAACAAATTGAAAATCTGTCTCCTCTCTTCCCTATGCAGCCATTGCAGCAATGTGCACACGCAATCACGTGCACCTCTACACCAACGAGAGAGAGAGAGAGAGAGAGAGAGAGAGAGAGAGAGAGAGAGAGAACGAGAGAGCGAGAGAGAGAGAGAGAGGAAATGGGCTGCTGTCACTGAGATAGGAGAAGACATTTGTATCTACCAG
This sequence comes from Sebastolobus alascanus, assembly GCA_916701645.2. NCBI lineage: Eukaryota > Metazoa > Chordata > Actinopteri > Perciformes > Sebastidae > Sebastolobus > Sebastolobus alascanus. Next base: position 5,062,097 of record CAKAOJ020000059.1, read on the forward strand.
GGAGTCTGTTATGGATAGAGGCTCTGACAGAACACACACACACACACATTACATCTTATGCACATGGGCAAAGAAACAGAACATATTCGCATCCATGAAAACAAACCCACACAGGCACATACACAGCCTCGCTTGACATCGAATGTTTTGGATAAGAAAGGCCCTTTAAAAAAAAAAAGCCAGAACAAGTTGGACGTCTTCACACAGAAACAGAGAGAGGTTTTGTGTCTTTACCTCCATCCACGTCCTCGCTGCCAAAGTGCCTCCTATAGAAAAGCATCAGCTCTATCTTGTGGCATTTGTAGAGGCAGATGAGGAAGATGAGTAGCAGCAGGATCGCTCCCAGCCCTCCTGCCAGCTCTACGGTGTACATGAGCTCTGCTGTGGACGAGACACACACGCACACACACCGGAAAATATTTCAAACTGCTGAGACAGTCATGGCACGGTATGGTGAATACACATATATCTTATGAATACACAATAATTCCGCAGTACACAATAATTTTCCGTCTTCGTTTCCCTGTTAGACTCACAGGACGGGGCACTTATAGGACACATTTACATTTGCTGGAAGGCTGGATAATCATCAGTATTTTCAGAGCGAAGCAGCATCAATCTTCAGAGGGAAGAGACACGAGGCTCATAATGACTTTGGGAAAAAATGAGAGGGCACAGTGCAGGGAGACACGTGGAGAAAAAAGGGGGGATGATGAGAAATTGGGTTCATTTCTTTGGAGCAGCGCAGCAATGACACAGCTCTGCACTTTGGCTGCCGTCCATAGTGGGACTTGTGACAATTCTGGACATGGATGGAGGCATTCTGGAAACAAAAGGCTTCAGTCTACTCATCTCACTCACTCCCCTCTCCATCATACCTCTTCTTCTCTGTTGCTTCTCCCCCCCCCCCCCCCTCTCTTTGTCTCTCCATTCATTTTTCTTCTCCATTATCTCCTCTCCATCTCCCCAGAGACCTAGCTTGGGGAAGGATGAGTTATGTTGTGTATGAAAGCAGCGTTTACCTGGTTGGCTCAGCTAGAACGGGTTCACCTTATATCTCTGTCACTGTGGACTGGAACACTGCACGGCTGCCATGGCAACCGCAATGCAGCCTCTATATTATCACAGATTATGTACACTGTAAATACCTCTACATGTCTTTCAGTGACATGAGATATTCTCGCTAGTTTTCAATACAAGCAAGCCATTTTATTTTAGGAATTTTCTTTCCCACGAGCGAGTGATAGTTACTTTCAAGATGATACCGCTTATTTGAAAACAATTCTCTCACAAGTTCTCTTACCACATAGTTACATTTTTTTTACTTGAATCAACAGTTTAAAGGCCTTTACACACTGAGGGTGTGACGCGTAAATGACACGAAAATGAGAAATACTCGCCTACAAATATTATATGTCTAGGGTTTTTATTCTGAAATGTAAGAACGGACGGAGTGGTTCTGGTCTGCGCTGCCTTTGTCAAGGTTTAAGTGAGTAATAAAGTTTGCCGTCCAGGTTTGGACTACGGAGCCTCCGTGTTGTTGTTTCATAAATATAGACGCAACTCAACCCGTTGATTGGTTGATGCCTTTAATCGCGGTGTGAAAGCTCCGAAAATCAACCTTTTCGCCCCGTAATATTTGCGTTCTGTGTTAAGGCACGGTCACACGTGCAAACTTGCCATTGCCTTGCATTCACTCCCAATCTATGCTAGTGAAAGGGCGAAAAAAAAACCATTTGCCTCCGGTTGCGAAGCAAATCATCACGTGGTGTCCAACTTTGGTGAACTTTGAGTTTGAATATCGCCTCGGCAGGTGATGGTCACTCGCCTGCATTTGTGCATGTGTGACCGTGCCTTGAAAGTACTCATGACAAAAACAACGTACGAATTATTCGCACGAAAAAAACGCTGCATGTGTTTGACGGCCTTAAAACTGGATATTAATTTTACCCCAAACAGGTTTAATGTAAGAACTAAATAGGCTAATACATCTCATCTCTATACGGTAAATATGAATCTACACCCAGCAGCTTAGCTTAGTTAGCTTAGAAGCAAGACTAGAAACAGGGATAAAAATGTAATTTCTTCCCTCATAACTGTAATGTTTTTAACTAATCCTCACTCTCTAAGTTGTTCATGTTTCACTGACCGCCTTCTCTCTTTCCATTTCTCTCCTTCTGAAATGGAAGGAGAGGCAGCCTGCAGAGACATTCACATACCTGCTGCAGGGCTTATGAGTGATGCATTCTGGGAGGGGAAACATGAAATAAACATCAGAATAATGTGTGAGACAGCGAGAGAGAGAGAGAGCTTTACTTTCTCTCCTTGGAAATGCTGCTTTGCTTTGACAGAGAGAGTTAAATGAAGCTGTCTGGAGTCTACAAAGACCACTCAAAAGGAATTGGGCCATCTACAAAAGACGGTCACAGAGACAGAGATTAAAGCGGGGAGACAGCCAGATAAAGACTTAAAATGTAATTGTATGCTGAACTTATTGGCCTGTTGGGAAAAGCTGAGGACCAATTTGCTGTTTAAACAGCCATCAAATTACCTCTCTTTGCGGGGTGACAACCAGTGCATGAAAAGAGCTTCAGACAAGTCATGCTAGAGAGCCAAAATAGCTACACAGCTGCTGGAGCACATGTAGAAAGGAACCGCACGACCAAATGGAGCTCACGCACAGATTGTTAACACACGCGTGGATGGAAAAATAAATTAAAAAAATGGACTAGAAAGGACAAACAAAAGCATGCTGTTTAAAGGAGTGCTGTAAGGTCTTTGGGGCTATGAAGTGAGGTTTATGAAGTCTTCTCTGTCCTGTTAAATTAATATTCCAATATCTGTAGTGATCTTAAAAAATAAGATGTGTTTATACTTTGAACACCTGAAAGCTTTAAACCTGCAATCATTTTTTGGGCTACTTGGGGAGAGCAGCAAAACAAACTGTAAACACAACGCTGTTATACCAACCCGATCTCACGGGAAGGAGGAAAGCTGCTGGACAAGATGGTCCTACCATGAGGAGAGGAGCAGCATGTTGCCTCTGACAAAATGTGATGGAGAGACCTCATTGCAGCCTTATTAGCCAAAGGGGACGAAGAGAGGAGTAAGTAGGTAAATAAGTGGTTAACATGAGTAACAGGATTTGAGCTGTTGCAGAGTTTTTACCTCTCTTAGTTAACGTAACGTTATCGTCAGCTCATTCACTGTAAATGCAAACATCGGATGCTGGCTTGTTAGAGCGTTAACTGTAACGTTACCGTTGACATCGAACAGTCTAACATTAATACTAGCAAGTTTATCTCATTGACTTGGGTTGAATTCCATGTTGCCGCTGTGGCTGTCGTGAGGTCAGAGCCCCGGTCTTCCCCGATCCTATTTTTTCGGACCGGTAATGACGGGACGTCTTTAAGCTTGAGCCCTGACAGACTTCATGGCGTAAAAATGACAATGCCTTGCGCATTATCGTGTCATGCATACGCCTTTTCGTGCGACCAGGCTGGTTATACAGTTCTATGACCATATAAAGTTAATATGGTAAACTTAATAGCAAAGTTGCCTGTTTACAAATTAAGCAGGTACGGAGCAACGTTAGCATTCATTTGGATTCATTTATTGGGCCACGTGTTGAATTCAAGTCGAATATTTTCTCTCCTTTTAGCTCTGTTTTGGTCTGCACCAAGTCTTGAGGGGAATATCTGGCTCCATTTGTCTGTCTGGTGTTTGGTGCTAGGCAGGTAGCGTGCTGTGGGTTTATTAGAGCTTTTACCACTGAAAACAGTCATTCAACAATGAGCTGAAAGACACTAAAACGATCTGTAGAGCGGAAGGAAACCGCAGTCAGGTGAAAATTCTCTGTGAGTTTGCTGCAACGAGTGACCCCTTTCACATTACACATAGTCATTATTACTATAAAAATATTGATTAGAGCAGCTTAAACCTCAATGAAGTAAAAGTAAAATGAAGTTTTACTCACAACACACAAAACTTTATTTCCGAGTCCTAGTGAGTTCAAGTCCTAGAGTTCCCAAACATACCGAATATGTCAGGCTGACGTTCGGGGGGGAAACGTGTGAGAAAATGATGCACAAGTCATCTAGAATATTTTTATTTGATGAAATGGTGCAGCCAGGCTTTGAATATTTCATTCATCATATAGCTTTAATGAAGAGTTGGAACGAGCTGATACAGAATATGTATGATAGTGTCAGACTGTGAGGAATAAGATGAATTTTCCAACCTTAAAGCCACTTACGGGGGGAAATGAAATGCAAAAGCTGCACGTTAAGGGGTTAACACTCCCCAAGGTTGCAGTGGGAAACGTCAAAGAGCCCTTACCCCGTCTGAAGAGCTGGATGGTAGCTTGGCGACGGCCGTTACCATTTTCCACATAACAGGAATAATTTCCCAGGTCCTCCTCCTCCAAGGAGTCAATAGTCAGGGAAATGGCCACTTCCTGCTCGCCGAGATGCTCCCTGACAACCCTGCAAAACAAACAGACGCTAACTGAGCAATGCTTCCCTGCAGCAAACAGGAGACGAGAAGTGGCTGTCGAAGCAGGTTCCTCTGATCTGCGATAATGTACATGAGCACAAGTGAATGTGATGGCAAGCAGCATGTATGTGATCCAGAGTGCAGCAATCACAGAACATACTGTGTTTGGTTGAGCCATAAAAAGCCCGTGAGCAGCGTGTTTCTGTATAACTGTATATATGTACTCGATGAAGCCCCTTTACTGTAAGTACTTCAAGGTATGTTCATTTCTTTTCTCTGCACTCAAAACATATGAGAAATGAAAATCAATAAGGGCTCTTCCTCGGAGTGTGCAAGGGGGGGGAAATCAAATAATGGCGATCAGAAGAAAATCTTTTTATAGCGGCTGCCATGGTAACGGGGAGAAGGAGAGAAAGTAATATTCCATAAAGTAAATGAGTGTCCCCCGCTGGGCTGGTTGAGCCTGATGGAGGAGAGAATGGGGAGATAATGCTCCCTCATACCTTAGACACACTACTTAGCCCACTTTTAGCAGCAACCCTCAGCACAAATTACACTTTGGAGGAAACAAAGTGCAAATGAGAAAGAGCTCTCCTCTGTTTGTATGTGTGTGTGTGCGCATCATCTACTGTTCATAACGGCTGTGTTGAGAAGGAGGAGTGGGATGAGGAAAGTGTGTGCGAGTGTGTGGGGGTATAATGACTCTCAAGCTTCTCTCTCCTCTCTCGCCTTCGAGCCGATAAACTGCACATAAGGATGGCTTGTTGGGGAGATTTGGCATCAGTAATTGAAAGTGTATCACGGAGCTTTGCGTATGGAGAGAGAGAGGCTGAGGCAGCAGCGCTGATGATATTTGTAGTTTCAGCTGAGTTTGTTGTGCAACGGGGTTGGGGGGGCCTGGGGTGCTGGGAGAAGTAGGCACGGGGAATAATTCATGTCTCTCCGGGGAGTGGTGGGGTACTTTGAAGCCTCCAGTTTCCACATTATCGCACTGTATGAGGCAACGCAGCTCGCTGCCATACAACCTGATGGATAATGACCACCGCTGCTCAACCTGAGCCTCGAAAGGAGACGATGAAGAGCTAAAGTCGGAGTAGGTGGATAACGAGGTCCAGGTGAAGATACAGATGGGAGCTAGATGACAGCTCATCCAAACAGCTGGGCTGAGGAGTGAATTTGAACGATGCTACGCTGTGTACAGCTGCATCTACTGCACAAGTTGTCGAATCAGATGGACTCAGATTTTAATTCCATGTAAAACTCTTAGTAAAATACTACTTTTCTTGTGGGTGCTTGAGTTTATCGATTTAGAGTTAGCCGAATGAGTAAATCGCGAACACATTCTCAAACTACGGCCGCTGCCGGCACTTTTTCTTCAATATATATTCTCTCCCTTCCTCATGAGCAAATCCTCCGTGTTCATTCCTTTTATACGTTCAATTGAAGGCACACCTGCAAAACACCAACTGGATTGGGTCAATAACGTATCGATCACCTTCTTTACTATGCTGAGCCAGATTTGTTTTGCTAATTTATTAATCTCTGCATGCTATGCTAATGGCCAGTCATCCGTGCTATGATAACAACAATAGCCCTGTCCCGCTGGTGCAAATTAGAATTTATGGGCTCGGGCCACCACAGAAATGAACTCCTCTGAATCGATAGGCTCAGAGTTGGGGTAAATGAACGCCTGCAGAAACTCTGCGCCCAAGGTATGAGTGCTCGTCTTTTTGCTCAAGTTTGGCTGCTGATGCATTAGTAATAAAGCTAAAAGTGTGTGGGTGCCAGCATGAAGAAGAGAGGTAACCCTTAGAAACATGCCCACTGTATCATCTTAAAAGAGAGGCAGCTTGGCTGCAGGGTAAGCACACATTTGTTCATGTTTTAGTTTCTCCTATCGTTGCTCCCCTTCTTTGCCTGGTCCGTATGTCTGGTTGGCTTTGTGGAAGGAAAAAAAACAAAAAAAACAAGGCACTGACTAGATGTGAAAAAGCTTAAGGATGGCAGCATCAGCAACAGAGAGTGGATGATCAAATACATTATTGATCCGCTGCATGAAATATCGGTATGAATTATTGAAAAGATAACCCCTCAGCCAGTGAGTGGGGGAATCCTGGTGTCAGGGACTAATGGAGGAAGAGAGAGAGAGACAGAGGACAAGACAGACGGTGGTTAAGATGAGATTCGTTTCATGTTCATATCAGTGCACCAAACTGACTATCACAAATGTGTCTTCTTTACTTTCCTCCTAAGTGACTTTTAACATATTTCTTACTCTTTCCACTTCTTCCCCATCTGCTCCCTCTCTCTCTCCCTCTCCCTCTCCCACCCCTCCTCCTCCTCCTCCCTCTCAGCTCCCCGCGGCCCATCTGCATGCCGATATAGGTGGGTGCAGCGAGGGAGATAGCGGTAGTGGCGGCGGTGTGAAAAATGGCGGTTGTTAACCATCTGACAGGGCTGTCTCCCCAGAGCTGCAGCCTCTCCAAACAGCCCTAATGGGAAACATGCACACGGACCAGCGAATGGACTTGTTTAAATGTGTTACACCACTAGGAGGGAGAAACATGGAAATGGGCTTGTTTTAAATCTCTCAGAGCCTTGGAAGTCAGGCTTGTTGGGCGAATTTTACAACGTTACATTTAAAGGAGATGGCAAGAGAGGGCAAGTTAGAGGAACTGCTATTTTAAGATGTGTTCGACATTTTGCGCATTCATCCTTGGTGCAAAATGTTAGAGAACTGTGGTTTCACAGTGTGGTATATATACAGTATATACTGTATATATTAGGGCTGTCAATCGATTAGAATATTTAACCGCGATCAATCGCATGATTTCCATAGTTAATCACGATTAATTGCAAATTAATCGATCTATCGGTTGTACCTTAAACGGAGATTTGTCAAGTATTTAATACTCTTATCAACATGGGAGTGGGCAAATATGCTGCTTTATGCAAATGTATGTATATATTTATTATTGGAAATCAATTAACAACAAAAAACAATGACAAATATTGTCCAGAAACCCTCACAGGTACTGCATTTAGCATAAAAAAATATGCTCTAATCATAACATGGCAAACTGCAGCCCAACAACAGCTGTCAGTGTGTCAGTGTGCTGACTTGACTATGACTTGCCCCAAACTGCATGTGATTATCATAAAGTGGGCATGTCTGTAAAGGGGAGACTCGTGGGTACCCATAGAACCCATTTTCATTCACATATCTTGAGGTCAGAGGTCAAGGGACCCCTTTGAAAATGGCCATGACAGTTTTTCCACGCCAAAATTTTGCATACATTTTGGAGCGTTATTTAACCTCCTTCGCGACAAGCTAGTATGACACGGTTGGTAGAGGTGGATTCCTTAGGTTTTCTAGTTTTATATGATGCCATCTTCACTCTAGCTCTAAAAATGTGCCCGCTGCAACCTCCGAAAGATCGATTGCGTTAATGAAATTAGTTAACGCGTTAACTTTGACAGCCCTAATATATATAGTGTGTGTATAAACCAGCGAATGTGGCTCCTGTTCTGCAGCTGATAAACAGAATTTTTAAGAAAAAAAAAGATTGCCACGGAAGGAAATGGTTAGACAGAGAAAAAACAAATAACAACTTAAATGGAGATAAAATATACACAATGAAACTACTTCCCAGATTTATTGTCAAAACTCCAGACTTCCCTTTCCTTTCAAGAGAAAAAACAAACTCAAACCCTCCAGCACTTGGAGACAATAAACAGCCAAACTGGCACAAGAATTTATAACTGCATGTGATATGGCAAGGGATGATTTAAAAACAAATATCTCTGTGTTTTAGTTACATGTATTTCTTATTGAAAAGAACAGTGTGTAACAATTCGGGGGATCTATTAGCAGAAATGGAATATAATATTCATAACTATGTTTTCATTAGTGTATACTCACCTGAAACTAAGAATTGTGTTTTGGTTACCTTAGAATGAGCCCTTCCTATCTACATAGGGAGCGGGTCAGTCTTGGAAAAGGGAGCAGTGAGCGGAGGGATACTCAGTTGGTTGCAATCTTCAATACCACCACTAGATGCCGCCAAATCCTACACTATGTCCCTTTAACAAACTACTTAAAGTTTTTATTGATAACATTTTTATGTAGACAAATATTCTTTAAAAAATAATACTTCCACAGAGCCTTTAGAAATGTGCCGAATAAAAGTATGGCTTTTCCTAAAAAAAATATTATTATTATGATTGTGAAATAATCATATAAAAAAATTTTGGCGGGTCCAAAATGTATGTTTTGTTTATCTCATTGGAGGATATCTGATGTTTGGGTCCCACTTCTAACAAGGCTGGTGAGCCAATAGTAAAATAACGTTGGTATCACGTGGTATCTCTGGGTCGTCAGTTAGTGAGGAAAAAACGGATACATGGCTGAGATTGACGGTAAGTGCCTGGCAACGACTTGTTGTGAAGTTAATGCAATAGAACGGGGGAGGGAGAATGCGACATCTAGTGGCTGAATGTTATAATCAGCACCTTTAATACAATATTACGATTTCACAAATTGACATGTTTTATCTTCTGAAAATTGAGAAAGAGCAGGAGAACCGCACCATCAGCCGTCCCAGATGAGTGTTCATGAAAACCAAGAACCTAAAGGACAGTACTTTACCTTACATAACAACTGGATCAGCCACCAGTTTCAGCTTATTTCAGTATGAAAACATTTTGCAGAGACTAGCTTGCGTTCGATAATCCATCACGACGCACAATTCACCACCTGCATTCATTTTCACATGTTTTTTATCAGATCTGGTAATGCAGCTGCACACAAGTGCTGGTTTGAAAACTCTCATTGTTGTTGCACTCAAGGACGCTCCAACGTCCCTGACTCGAGTCAGCTGCAGAACAACAAACTATTTAATGCAAGAAACAACAACAACAGTTTTCTTTTCTCAGTGTACAGCTTTGCTGTTTTTTTGGTCTTGTGGCTTGACTTTTCGACAGCATAGCTGGTAAATGCAATGAGGCATGGGACAAATAATCAATATGAAACTGCAGTACAATACAATACACTGGCACCGATATTGTAGCATGTTGTGATGATATAGTTTATAGCTATATTAAAGCAACAGTGTTCAGAATTCTGAGCTTGTTCTCATTGTTTTGTGTCTCAAAAATGTGTGAAGACGAAAGCAGTTTATAATGCAGTTAATAAATAGTATTACTCCTGTAGCTCAAGTATGATTTTCCCAGGGCTCCTCCCCTCCCTTAGTCATTTTTTATGCTTTTTCATGCTGAATGACTTATTTCCAAGACACTTGTGAGCACATCTTTGGTAAACACAAGATTTAAAGTGGTGCTTTTGTGTGATTCTTTGTGGAGAAACTAAAGATCTGTCAATTAAATCAACTAATCGATTCGTCGACAAAATCGTATGAATGTTAGAATTTCTTTGGTTGAGGACAGCCTTGGATTTTGTCATTTCAGAATGTGTGTTCCCTCTCCACTCATACACATATTGTGATATATAACAGATGATTATCTTGCTATGTGCGTGATGTATGCAGTTCTATTGTTACTGTGCACAATGTAGCATATTATGAGTTATCCTGCTTCCACCTGCTTGCTTGTGCATTTCCACAGGACAATAACGCCATTTAAACCAAAAAATAAAGGTGACAAAATGAATGAATAAGTATTAAAAACAAGTCTTTAAGTGTCTGCATGATGTTCGTACCGCAGCCAAATAAATGGAAACCAGCAGCTGCTTGGAATGCAGCAAATAAATCTCTGGAAAATGGTTGGTTTAGTGAATGCAATTTGGAGTTAATGGGCTAAAACGTGCAAAACCCATTGGTATCGTCCTTTAATATTATCCAGCCAATGTGTCTACATCTGCTATTAATTCCTCATTAGCGCCTCCATGTCCTGTGAAATCAATTCCGGCAGCTTTTCTTACTTGATGTCGGTTTCCTGGATTCTCTCTTCGTCCAAGTCCTCTATGAACTTATCTCCCTTCATCCAGTAGATGAGCGGGCTGACGTCGCCGCTGTAGCCAAAGAACGCCCGGCAAGTCAGGTTCAGAGCACTTCCTGCAAAGACAAGAGATGACATGCTGTCATGCTGGATTGTCCTGTGGGCTCGGTGAATTGGTATATTTGTACCAGATCAGATCTGCGCCTACAAAGTCGCGGACATCAACAGAAACAATCATTTGGTTGGTGACATGTGCATTCACGATTCTTTATACGTATCCCACAAAAATTCATGTCAAAAGTGGTTGCACGAGAGAAGATGTAAGCTGAACAAACCTTGGGGGGATGTACGGCTGTGATTAAAACAGACAGTCTTTCCTTTAACACAGGAGCTCAAGCCAATAGCACACACATACAGTATGCTGATCTGAAAGTAAACAGTACTGAACACATGAGGGCACTCAAGAGCTTCCCAAAACCCCCCTCGAGACTGTGTGTCCATGAGAGGAAAAAAGGCAAAAGGAAGTGAGGGGGGGGGGGCTGACAATAACATAATTTTATTTAAAGCTGCTGCTGGGTATGAAGACGGGTCAGGAGTCAACAACTGCAGTTTGCGGAGAGTCGCTATGTGGAAGGAGAAGTGGTTGTCACCGAGGAGCCAACAGGGTCTTTGTTTCGTGAATTGACGGATTATCTCTTTGGTTCAACAGAGAGGGCAAGCATCCAGACTGTGATACTTCATGCAGCAATTACAGAAAAAGTTTCCCTTTACATCTGCTGGTATTAATTGTGCTATTTGAGACAAACTGGACGTTCAAAATCTTCGATGAGCTAGTGGTAAAAAGTGGAAAAATGTAACGCTGCTTGTAGCACTCGTGTGAGCTGATTACAGTTGGCATAAAGAGGCCCCTTCTCATGCTCAGGCTAGGCCTTCAGTGACCATGAACTCTGCATGTATTAGGCTGGTGAGCATAAAGACAGAGCACTGTTGGCATATACTAGCACATGTTTATTTTGCATTCCTCTGAAGTGGCATTCTCGAAAGGCCCGGGGCGCAGCAATCACATGCTGCTGCCTCTCACTGCAACATGTAAACAACACACAGATGAGGGAGGCTCATCATGCAGCGCGTACTGTCAATTGTACGGTGGAGTTGGAGGACGCTCTCCTCTTGGGAGAGCCAACGCTGTGTCTGGCTCCGAGGCATGGTGACTTGGGGAGCACTGGGAGAAAAGGCGTGACGGGGATGATGGGGGGTGAAGGAGACGCTTTTTTCCCTGTTTCACAGCAGGATTTATGAGCAGGAGAGCAAGGTAAACTCTACTGGTATGGGGCTTGTATTCATTAATCCTGCTTCGCATGTGACAGCACCATGGACAGCTCCCAACAGTCTAGTGCAGGGAATAGAAGGCAAACTATAGTACTTAAAGTGGCAGTAAGAAGAATATTTTTTGGCATCATTGGGCAAACATTTCATAATAACCTTTCAGCATATTGTAATTCAAGTGTTCTGAGAGAAAACTAGACTTCTGCACCTCCTCATGGCTCTGTTTTCAGGCTTTAGAAAATCTAGCCTGTGATGGGAGACTTTGGCCAATCACAGGTTATTTCAGAGAGAGAGCGTTCCTATTGGCTGTTCATTCAACAGAGGCAGCTGTCAATCACTCCCAAACTCAGATCAAATGGTAAAACTAGGCAGCGCTGATCAAATGTGAATCGATATTCTGTTACTATAATGCCTATATCTCTCCTCAAATGTTTTCAAAAACATCTTGTAGTGTACTGTTTAGCTGTAAAATGAGAAAGTTTGCTCCGGCTGGTGGGCAGTGCTTTGTATTTCCTAAACTGATCTCAACATGGCTGCCAGGTCACAAACTTTCTCATTTTACAGCTAAACAGTACACTACAACACATCTGTGAAATCTTGCAGATGCAATTAGGAGAACCGGAGGAAACCGGAGGACACCAGAGGACACAGAGGCACATGATTTTTTTCAGATTACCTGTCTCATGCACTACTGTCAGGATATAGTGACCGTTTTATAAAAATAACTTTTTTTTAAATCATATTTGCTCCAATTCTACCCACTGCTGCTTTAACTACAACCTCAATGTTTGGAGCCAAACCCTCTATGATTGAGGACGATCTCTGAGCCCCTTCCACTCCTCTAACAACTCTGCACCTTTCTCTCAGGTCGCCCTCGCTGTGACCGGTGGAACACATGTATTCAGAGCAAAACTGGCCAGGTTCTTTCTGAAAGACAGTTTGTGTTTGAACACCGACATGTATCCTCTGTGCTCCCCCTGCCCGCAACCTACACACAGCTTCAAAAGATTTCAGTAGGTCACTCTCGGCACAAGTAAAGTTTTAAGGCGTACAGAGGAGGAGGATGGGAGGACACCCAGGAATGAACTGACGGTACTGTCTGTGAGGAGCGGTGGCTGACATTTTCCAAAGTTCAACAGCCACTCTCAGCTTGGTATTTGTGCACAGCCGGGCTCTACAAAGGCTACACGCTGGAACTACAAAATAGGAACCTCCTGCGTGTGATTACAATACACACACTCACATACACTGGTTTTGGTGCAGCGGTACTTAACTGTATAGTCACACTTAATCATTTGTGTAGCAAACATGCAAAGTAACCATACTTACTGTGCAAAGTACATATTGCACAACTCTGTGTCTCTATGTGTGAGACAGATTCAGCATTTCCCCTTTCCTCTGTTTATAAATCTCCCCCATGCTGTTAGCTTATCCCACAGATCAATTGCAAACTAGGAATGTCATGCTGCCGGCAGCCGCTGCCTGGAGAGGAAGTCTCCACTGAGCTCCCTGGGAATCACAGGAAATTGTTGAAGGCCTCATGCTGTCTCATTCTAATCCAAGTGCAGCACTCCCCGAAAACTCCCTCACTGCCACTTTTGTTACTTCTTCCACCACCGCAAACACCAGTGGGCCGGTGTTGCACCTGTAACATCACCGCCACATCCATGGATGCAGTATGACAGCTGGACGCTGTGTTCCAAAATGGTGGCCATTCGTCATTTTCAGATTTTGGCCCGTGCCACGTGAATAAGCATCTCTTTCTTTTGCCCTGCGAGCTGGGATGATGTTACACATAAAAACAGCTTTTCTAAGCTCCGATAAAGATTTACAAGTATTATGTTTTATTTGGTAAAACAACACCATGAGGTGCATTAGTCGCTGTTTGGGAGCTTTATCCTCAGCAGATGGAGTTCACCTGATTCGACTGTTACCAGGCCATTAAATAGGCGTTATCAGTCACTATAAGCACCATAGATGTGGGTCAGTAGGGCCATACTACGCCTACTACGTTGTAAAAGCGAAAGTGAAACTTAAGAGCAACACGTTCTAACATGTTGTAAATCTGAATGAAATGCCAAGTTTTGAACACAAACAAAAAGGCATCTTTAGGTTTAGGCAACAAAACTACAACTTCTTTAGGTTTAGGCAAAAAAAACAATTAAGTTAAGTTTAGGGAATAACATCGTGTTTTGGGTTAAAATAACTACGAACACAAAGACAACTACACATTATTGGTTGGAAAAGATAACACAGTGGTTTGTCCATTCTGGGCTACTGTAGAAACATGGCGGCCAGTTCAGTGAAGAGGGCCCGCTCCCTATGTAGATATTAACGGCTCATTCTAAGGTAACAAAAACACAACGGCTCCTATTTTCAGGTGATTATACACTAAAGAAAACATAGTTATTAATATTATATTCCATTTCTGCCAATAGATCCCCCTAATTGTTACACACTGGCCTTTTAAGGAGTTTCCCTGTTGGCTTAAAAGTTGAGAATGAAAGTTTGTTCTTCAGAGGAATGAATGAAGGGCGATGGATATCAATCTCAACTTGTAAGCGAACATACCCAAGAAGTCCTTTAAAGAGGAAGATAGTGTGATATGATTGAAAGCTCCAGAGCAACTACTAATTGGCCTTGTGTCGAGATTGTTTTGCCAAACTTCTGTTTCCAAGGTCAAAATGTTGACAAAAACATCTATTACACAGTTCCATTGACCATTCACAAACAAAGACCATGTAAGTCATTCCACATGTTCTGTTAAGAGTTTACAGACATGTCTTTTATAGTGATGGCCAATAGTGAAAAGGATTTTTAATAAATTGGATAAATTGGCATCAAGGTTGACTGCTATACCATATAGAGCTCTATTTTCCTTAGTTTATCCATATATCCATGGTCACATCACATCCTCCGCCTATGTAAAATGTACCTTCACCTCCCTCTACAGCCCTTCTTTACTCCCAGAACACTCCAGTGTACAGTTGAAGTTATTTGACATAGCACCTACACATACCGTATACAGCACGCGATTACAGCTGCAGGTTAAATTAGCAGGCTGAAGAGCAACTGTGTTTGCAATGCTGTTGAAAAAGACGTGCAAATATTAGCCATGACTAATATTTGGCATGACTCCGTCATTAGCCTCTGAGCCAGCAAACTACTATGATGTCAAGCCGGTTGAAGTTTGAGCAGATGGTGGGAACACTATTAACCAGGACTGGAACAATGAGGTGAATAATTCGCACACTACCAAGTTAAAGAGGAGGAGCAGCTTTTTAAATCTGCTCTCCCCTGCTGTCAAACCCCACAGCAGTACCATTATTATTATTATGATCTATTATTATTCCAGAGCGGTTCGTAACCCTTGGTAACTCACAGGAACGGTGCCTGTGTTGACTCTAACTGATCTTGAGGGTGACTTATTACCGAGACGTTGTTGTTTCTAAATGGGTGAGGTGGTAATGTGCACACACAGACCCCAGACCAGGCAGGATGTAATCAGTCCTGATGATGTGAGCGTGTTTGTGTGTGGAGGAGTTAAGACTCCATCCATGACCACCTCGGGCGCCATAACAGAAGAAACACAAACACGTCTAAAAACCTGGATATTTAAAGTGCTTACAGGTTCAGAAGAGTACAGTAAAAAAAAGCCAACGAAAGTTAAATTATGACCTTGGGATTCAGAGAGGCTTTTAAGAGAACAGCATGAACCAGAAAAGTGCACTCAGTAGAGTGCAGATCTCCGACAGGTGTGACTGTAACAACCACCGCTGTAATGTTTGATTGAACGAATACAACCCACAATTGGCTAACCACCCATCTAGACAGCAAGTGTATCAGACGTGTTTTTCACTCGCACGTCTCACACAACAGATACACCCTCATTTTAATCTTTGTAGATGTCTACACCGGCTCTGTGCAGGCACGCGTCTCAGCTCCGTCTCACGAACGTAACCAGGACTTGAAGCGCCAAGTCTATTTTTTCGACAATACGCGCGCTAACGTGAAGTTGATGCCCAATAAAAAGGCACGGAATAACTGTGTCTGCGGCGGCGATGCACTCAACTGTGTGTGTAGTTCCGTTAGCTGTTAGTTAAACACACAACAATAAAACTGAGCAAACTGTTTTCCCCCAATGTGTGCCCCCTTCCGGCAGGGGGCCGGTTAAGAGTAGTAAGTGAGAGGTCAACAGTCAGCAATCAATGGCAGAATCAAACAGGCAATAAAAGGTGTTTTGAGAACGTGTGAGTCACTGCAACCACGAGAGGTTCTTGAGCATGCAGCCACAAATGAGCACCCAAAATATTATGAAGTGTGGTGCAGTAGTATGTGAGATCAGCCGTGGACAGACACAGGGATGCACACACACACGACCAATCTCATTATCTCCTGGCAGAGGTAATAATAAAAAGCAGGAACAAACTGAAAGATCTGTTCCAGCAGTATATTCACGTTAGAGTCCTTTTCAGAGGCTAGCTTCACATTGTTAAGATAACCTGTATTGGCAGCTGCAGTCAAAGTTCAACGTATCCTCATACAATGGTTCGTATGATATCTTACGAAAAGTTTATTTTTAGTTGGACATTCGTAGTTTTCCTACGAATGTCTAACAACACAAGCACCTGTGCAAGCCCCTGCTGTGCAGAATCTGTTTGCGCAACAAAACTACTTTCTTAGGTTTAGGAAAAGAACATGGTTTGGGTTAAAAGTAACTATGAAATTGGAGTAACAAATAAGTAAACGTTGACTTTTGGTTTCACACGGGACACAAACAGCGGTCTCCTGGATGTCCTGGTTGGGTCCAAAAGTCCTGTGTTTTTGAACCCAACCATCCACCCATACCAAAGAGGGAGGGAGATTAAACCAACACTGAGAATATGTTTTTGTTAGAAAGTGATGTTTCACAATGTGACAACTTTGGAAAATGCATATTAAAGGGCTGTAACTAACAATAACTTTCATTATCAGTTAATTACTGTATTATTTTCTCAATCAATCAATGATTCTTTCAGTCTAAAAATGTTCATCGCAACTTGTGACGTCTTAAAAACAGTTTCTTTTGTCTAACCAACAGTCCAAAGCCCAAAGATATTCAGTCTACTATCACATAGGACTAAGGAAACCATCAAATCCTCACAGTTAAAAAGCTGGAACAAGGTCATCTCTGGCATTTTTGCTTGAAAAATGACTTAAATGATTTTTGATTATCAAAAGTCTAATATATTTGTCTCTTCTGATATATCTGTACAAAAGGATATGGTTTAGAAGCACAACATTGGAAATGAAATATTAAAAGCATTACAAACAAAGATGAATCTTAATCCTACAGTAAAAAAGTATATTGTGACAGCCCTACACACAATAGGAAGCAAACAAATATGGACAGAACATGCCTTTAATAGACCGTTAACAAAACAAAGCCTTGGCAAAATACTTAATTAATAAGAATTTCACATGCTGCCAGCGATATTGGTTTACATTAACATTCGATAGGTACCTCTCTCTGTGGATTCTTTTGATAAAAACAAAAAATTCAAGTCCATCACTGTGTCATTTTTTTAAGTTCACAAATAAATGTGCCATTACAAGAATTGGCACGATGTGGTGTGAAAAATATCCCCCGCTGACTGAATGTGTGCCTTGTACTGCACAAGAGCATGATTAAGTGTTTCCATGAGTGTGTGTCTCTTTATATGTGCACGTCTTTGTGTGTTGTTTCTGCCTTCACGCATGCGTGGGTGTGGAACAAATCCATGTAATCTGAGTGATTGACATCCTCCCCCCGGCTGAGAGTTGGTCACAGCGCCTTATGGAAATGAGATTTAAGATCCACCCTTTCTTTTATTTCTGCCCAGCATCTCTTCGAGACTTACCAACTTCCACACGGACTGATTACGGCTCTGGTCCACCACACGCTATATGATGGATGGAGGACAGTATAATTTGAAAGGGTACCTCTTGAACCTATTCATAACTGGATGTGCAGTGGAGGTGAAGTTGTATAGAGTGCCAAAGTCCCATCCTCCTTGTAATGTAGCCTCTGTACCCCTGGCTTTCTTTCATTGGTGAGTCCGAAAAGCTGAAATTGGAGTTTCCATATTCTAAGACAAATGGGTATGTAATACTAGCTTGATACCACCAGGTCAAATCGTAAATGCGAATTAGTCTGGAACCTCTCCGTTCATTTTCAGTTTCCAAGGGGCGTTATCAATGAGTTATTACTGAGTAACCAGTGACCAGGTCCGCCCGGTGCAGATGGCCAATCACAGCACATTAGGGCGGAACTTGGCACGAAATGGATGGGAAAAAAATGGTCATGTCTAGAAGGTAACCCTCAAATTGCGAAAACTTGCAAAAACTCTCGCGAGACTCACTGCCTGATGACCTATCCTGACCTTAACCATTCGAGGTCAATGCCTAACCTTAACCATTCGAGGTCTATGCCTACCCTTAACCATTCGAGGTCTATGCCTAACCTTAACCATTCAAGGTCAATGCCTAACCTTAACCATTCTAGATCTATGCCTAACCTTAACCATTCAAGGTCAATGCCTAACCTTAACCATTCAAGGTCAATGCCTAACCTTAACCATTCAAGGTCAATGCCTAACCTTAACCATTCGAGGTCAATGCCTAACCTTAACCATTCGAGGTCAATGCCTAACCTTAACCATTCGAGGTCAATGCCTAACCTTAACTATTCGAGGTCAATGCCTAACCTTAACCATTCAAGGTCAATGCCTAACCTTAACCATTCGAGGTCTATGCCTAACCTTAACCATTCGAGGTCTATGCCTAACCTTAACCAGTCGAGGTCAATACCTACCTACTCTGTCCAAGAGTAAAAAAATCTGCCTACCAACACCTGTAAAGCTCACTAATTCACACCTTATATCTCCTTTGTTTGGGCACAGTGACTTCCTGGAGCCAGGCATGAATTAATCCCACACATAACCTCCCATAAAACCACAACTTGTCGTTTTTACGCTTCGGCTTTTGTACAAGTTAAACAAACAAGATGTAACGTGTTAATTTGTTGGACAGAGCCAGGATATCAAGCTTTTATGCTAAGCTAAGCTAAGCTAGCTGGCAGTTGGCTCTTATTTTGCTTATAAGCAAGTGAGTAGTATTGATCTTTTCATCTAAGGAAGGAAAAAGGCTTATCCGCTTTTTGCCCAAAATGTCAAACTAATCCTTTAAAGAGCAAATAACAGCAGGTGCAAACCTTTTTTTTTTGCTAGTGCTGTAAATACTCACCTTGCTCTTACAATAAGTGCATTCATGTCAAATAAAAATATAAACAGAAAACCACATCATGCCTTTCCAAAGAATCATAAAAAAGCCCTCTAATAGAAAATACATAAATACAAAATACATACATTGGCTCTCTTTATTGCGTGGCCAAATGAATGGATGAATGAGACCAAGACCAAGAATGGTGCTCGCACTTAAAGAGACTTTATAATGACGTGTGCTCCAGAGGGTCATAAATTTGATTTGCACCAACCCTTGGTGCATGTTTGGCTGATTTCACAGTATTTTGGATAATTAGGCATCACAGAGCTGGCACTCAGATTCAGACAGAGGAATACTTTCCAAGCCAGAAGAGAGGAAAACAAACCTTGCACAGAAAACACGCTGCAGATGCTGTCCAAAATTCAGCACAGATGCACGGCGCACACAGTGAGATTGACAGATATGCAGACAGAAGGGCAGATGAATGAACAGACAGGCAGAAAAAAAAGAAACAATAAAACCGTGCGCATACAAACATGATTACGAACGAACAGACGCAAACATGCACGTCAATGTCATTTCTGTCTTTTCTGTCTCATCTCTTTCTCCTAGGATCCACTGAATAGGCCCGTTGTCTTTCGCATGTCACTGCTTGGAGCAGAGTTGGATTGTGCGCTTTCTTTGTGTGCCGACAGCCACCACCATATTTTATTTGTAGAATAAGCAACAATCGGGAGTGCTCTCTGAATAAGTCATAGTCAGAGTGTGTTTGATGTTTCATAACACACTCTGGTCTTCATCACAGCCCAGTGTTCTCTTCGTGCTCTATTTTCAAGGCAGGGCGAAGTCTGGCACAAGAAGCGATACCACATGTTGGTGTTGGCTTCGCCCTGAAGTGCACTTTGCACATTTGTTTGATTTTCTTGCCCTGTGCAGGTGGGAGGGGAGGCACAGTGAGTTGGAAGTTCCACGTGAACCAAGCGAGCTGAGGTGTTGGTATTTTGCTTAAAAATTTATCTATTCAGCTTTATTAAAATGTCGATCATTTT
Source organism: Sebastolobus alascanus (assembly GCA_916701645.2). Lineage (NCBI taxonomy): Eukaryota > Metazoa > Chordata > Actinopteri > Perciformes > Sebastidae > Sebastolobus > Sebastolobus alascanus. The sequence goes on from CAKAOJ020000059.1 coordinate 5,082,163, forward strand.
GGACATTTTTCATCACACACATATGTGCTTCCTAATTCCATTTTAGCTGATACTACTATATCAACTAGTATAATTTGCAAAGCGTGGCACCAAAACAAAGTGCCATTACGTTCAATGATAAGTTGGAAGTTGCTGTGATGAAATCATGCACAACTGCTGCAAAATAACCACATCATCCCAGTTAAAGCTGCAGTGGGTAGAAATGGAGCAAATATGATTAAAAAAAGTTATTTTTATATAAACGGTCAATATATCCTGACAGTAGTACATGAGATAGGTAATCTGAAAAAAATCATGTTCCTCTGTGTCCTCCGGTGCTCCTAACGGCATCTGCAAGATTTCACAGACCGGAGGAAAACAACCAATCAGAGCCGAGCTGGAGCCTGCCGTCTCTGAGCAGCTGTCAATCACTCGTGAACTCCGATCAAACGGTCAAACTAGGCAGCGCTGATCAAATATGAATCAATATTCTGTAACTGTAATGCCTATTTCTCAAGTAAAATGTTTTCAGAAACATCTTGTAGTGTACTGTTTAGCTGTAAAATGAGAAAGTTTGTGACCTGGCAGCCATGTTGAGATCAGTTGAGGAAATACCAAGCACCGCCCACCAGCCGGAGCAAACTTTCTCATTTTACAGCTAAATAGTTCACTACAAGATGTTTGAGGCGAGAAATAGGCATTACAGTAACAGAATATTGATTTATTTGATCAGCGCTGCCTAGTTTGACCGTTTGATCGGAGATTGCAAGTGATTGACAGCTGCCTCCGTTGAATGAACAGCCAATAGGAACGCTCTCTCTCTGAAATGACCTGTGATTGGCAAAAGTCTCCCATCACGAGCTAGATTTTCTAAAGTCTGAAAACAGAGCCATGAGGAGGTGCAGAAGTCTAGTTTTCTCTCAGAACACTTGAATTACAATATGCTGAAAGGTTATTATGGAATTTTTCCCAATGATGCCAAAAACATTCTGCCTACTGCAGGTTTAAACACAATAATTTCTGACAAACATAACATTCAGGAGATGTTGAGGGTCTGGGGATACATGGAGTGTAAAAAGTTTGCACAGTTGACAGTGAAAATATTAGAATTCGAAAGCCAGTTAACACCCAATCACATCCTCGGGACTGCCTGTTCCTTCCAGTCCTCACTCTGCAGACTCATCCAAAAACATGAGGTTACCAAGGGAAACAGCTGCGTGCATCATCTCCCTTTTTTCATCTTGTCTTGTAAAAGCACTGTTTCATTTTTAAAAGCATTCCTAAATGTAATATGATGTCGCACAGTAAAAACAACATGTTTTGGATTTCACTTTGTCCAATACAGATTTTCCACAAAAGTGTTCACTAATTCATTAAAGTTTGTGTCAACTGAAGATTTTCACTTGGGCTTGTGTAATAAGAGTTTTGGGCCATGAATATCGTTTTCCACACTGGTTGTGATGTAAAAACGATTTTGCCCATATGTGCACGTCTCAAGCTCACAGTACAGCAGACGAATGTGAAAACAGCTTTCTGGTGACAAACTCTCAACATACTGTACATCAATCTGTACAGTGGAGGTCAAACATCCGAGGGAAGCAACCATAAGGAACATCAATTATTGAGCTCTATTTAGATTACTATTTATTGATCATGAAGAATTGCCATTTGTTTGTCATTGTTTTAGCTCCCATTGAACCAACTATCTCTGCACTTATACTGTATTTGGCAACATTGTTGTTGTAAAAATCAGTTGGCTTTTAGAACAATTTTACTTAAATCTGCAGTAGGGAGAATGTTTTTGGCATCTTTGGGAAAAAATTCCAAAATAACATTTCAGCATATTGTAATTCAAGTGTTCTGAGAGAAAACAAGACATTTGCCCCCCGTCATGTCTCTGTTTTCAGGCTTTATAAAATCTAGCCCGTGACGGGCGACTTTGACCAATCACAGGTCATTTCAGAGAGAGCGTTCTTATTGGCTGTGCTCCGGCTGGTGGGCCGGAGCACATGGTGCTTGGTATTTGAGGCGAGAAAAACACATTACAGTTACAAAATATTGATTCATATTTGATCAGCGCTGCCTAGTTTGACCGTTTGATCGGAGTTCGCGAGTGATTGACAGCTACCCAGAGACGGCAAGGCTCCAGATCAGCTATGATTGGTTGTTTTCCTCCGGTCTGTGAAATCTTGCAGATGCTGTTAGGAGCACCGGACGACACCGGAGGACACAGAGGCACATGATTTTTTTCTGTCTCATGTACAACTGTCAGAACATAGTGACCGTTTTATGAAAGTAACTTTTTTTAATCACATTTGCTCCAACCTCGCCTACTGCTGCTTTAAAAAGGCCTAATCATCTGCTTTTGATACTGTAGCACATTTGTGTTGCTGTATGTTTGCACCTCGCCATTCTGTGTCTACTGGACACTAATAATATATGTTCCTACTGGAGGAACCCAGTCACTCTGCTCTCCATTGTGTGTGTGAGCATTTTTTTTCTCCTCTCTCCACTTTGTGCTGGTTGTTGCAATTGAACCATTATATAAAAAATATGAAAAGAATAAACCTTGATTTGTAAATGCCTCCTTTTATCAGGCATTCACTTGAAGCTCTACTAAATAGCAGACAGTTGGCATCCTTGTTGCTTTGGTTGAGGCTCGGTTGGGAAACCAAGATGGTGCAAGCATAAGCAAACCTGTCAGATTATGCTGGCAGTAACGTATTGATGTATTTCAGATGAAAAGCTCATATTTTTTAAATGTCAACATATGACGATTTAAGAGCAGCAGAGTTAAAGCAGCCTTGTTTTCAGCTTGAGTTTATCAAATGAGATTATAGGGCGAGCTATAATAATGAGAGAACTTTCTCATTTCATGTATATAACCCTTCATCTGAAGTGGAAACAGGAATGTACAAGGCTTTCACACAGAACAGCGTTATTCTACAGCCCTGCTTTTGACAGAGACTGTAATTTCAGAGTTTGAGCGTTTTAAGCATTAATTAAAATGGCCAAGCAGAAAGTGCTTGTGTGCGCACATTATGTACTGTGTATGAGCACCTGTGTGTGTGTGTGAGAGAGAGAGATTGTGTTTGTGAAGATTTCCCGTGGATATCGCTGCAGGAGAATCTGATACAAGTCCTGTCAGTCATGATTCTTCCCCCACAAGGTGTGAAACAAGCATGAAAAAGTGCACACAGTACTGTGTAATCCTTTTTCTGTGCACACAAGGATAAGAGAGCAAACAAGACAAGCAATAAATAGACACATGTGGCTTTGAACAACAAGAATCTGATGTATTTCGAAACTACTGTGGTACTCTGTGGTATATTTGAGATTACTGCTATATACGTGTGTGTGTGGGTTCAATGTAGCAAAGGGAGGTGCATCCATCTGTGTGGTTAAAAATGGATGGATCACTATGGAAAGTGGCAGTGAAGAAAGTCCCCAGTGCATGTTGCATATGATAATACATATATTTTCTATATGCTATCTGCATGCAGCCTCAGATTCACCCCACAATCATACAGTAGCACGCTTTCACAATATACACACACTCTAGTCAACGGCAAGAGAGTGAGATAGGTTGGGGGGGGAGAGGCAGAAAGTGATAAAAAAAAAAAAACAAGCATTGAGAAAAGACGGTGAACGACAGCTACTCAGCATCGACAACAGCCCCTTGAGATTCCTTGAAATTCTCATTCCCGTCGCTAAAAATATCTGATCCCGCTTCTTCGTCCAGACTCATCCGTCAGTGTGTAGGGAGGGTGGTGGGGGGGGGGGGGGGGGGGGGCAGGTGTGTTTACTTTTTTCTGGTTGTATGAGGAGTGTGGTGTTGAGCTAAGAAAAGTCCTAATCTGTCTGTCAACATTTTTTTTTTTTTTTTTATATAGCTGCCTTCAGGTTACCATGACAACGCCTACTGTGCTGGGTAGGAGCAGCTCTGCGGGCTCCGTCAGGACCAGAAAACACAGTAAAGACAGGTACTCTCCACATTAGGACCTCTGTGGCTTTGCACCGATGGCGAGCAGAAATCAGAGTCGGCTCTAATTGGAGGAGGCGGGTCAAAACAGCATTCTGGGTGCACACAAACCAGAAAATACTTGTTTCATCAAGCTGCTTTTGAAACATTTTTTTTTTTTTTTTTACCTGCAAATAAGCCCTACTGCATGTAAAGATGTGGCCCTTTTTGTTCGTGGCGTAGCAGCGAGCTGATGTGGAACAATGACGATAGGCTGAACTGATTACTTTTTTACTCTGCATTGCGGAGGAGTGCAGGTCGGCGCGAGGTGGGGGAATCGGAGGGGTGAGAAGTGCAGCGAAAGAGCGGATTGGAGGGTTTGGGAAGAATAAGTGGAGGAATGAGTAAGGGCAATGAGAACATGAAAGAGTTGGGGGCCCAGCCCCTCGGCCTCTCTTCTGTTCTAATATCGTCCCCTCTCCAGAGACAAGCCCTTAATTACCATTACAAGCCTGAGAGCTTTTAACAGAGGAGAATCCTGCTTCTTTTCCTCTCTGTCGCTCCTTCTCCCCGTTTGTTCCGTGGCCCCAGATGATCCATCAGGGAAATGTCAGCCTTTAATTACCGGTAAAAATTAAAGTCTTTGTGAACAGGTAGTCGGTGCCCCCCCTTTCCTCTGCTAATCGTCCCTTTTTGATGACATAATAGGCGCTCTGTCCGAGGCAACGGAAGACAGAGGCCCATTATACCGTGAGAGGCACTGTGGGGGATTATGCGATGATGTGATGATGAACTAAATAAACGCTCCTTTATCTTTCTAGCAATTTCATACTGACTGAGGGATCAACGTGGCATCAAGTGCCTCTCCTTCATTCCTCAGTCATATCCCATGACAGTTTGACACCACGGAGAGTAGAGATAAAATTCCTCAACACACCTGAGCTCAATGTTGTGAACCCTTGCCTTTCCAACCTCTCTTCACCCTGACATACAGTAATCCCGACATTTAGATACTACTGTGTCTTGTTCTCTGACAAAGTGTCTTTGTCACACACGTCTCATCATCGCTGCAGGCTCCACATCCTCCCTTCTCTTTTATGCCTCTTTTATTTTTTTTTACGCCAGAGGGCTTGGGGACCACTTTCCCCACCGCTGCGGGTTCATGTGAAATCTCCTTTTATGGTCAAAATGAGACCAAAGAGAATGTAATTTTCCCTCAATGACAGCGGGAGTCGTCCTTCTAAACTCTGTCTTTCAACTGCCTCAGGAAAGCCGGGGGGCAAAATTGCCACTGACCAAGAAAATATATTGAAAATGAAAACGTACGTCAATCCCTGTGTTGACGAAAATGACAATGTAAAGGAAAATCGAAGAGAGAGGAAGAGAATGGTATGAACGTTGCAGCTAAAAAACGAGTGCAGACATGCAGAGCGTTAGGGAGAGGGAGCTGTAATTGGCTCCTGTCCAGGGGGCTGGAGGCCAATTAAATGGTGTGATTTGAACACTTGACGAGGAACATCACTTTAACGAACGACCCAAGAGAGGCCTGGCTGCAGGCGCTGACCCACTGACCAGAATACCAACTGAGGCCAGACTAACGCAATCAAAACCAGAGCTCACTAACCAAGATCAGGGCACACCAACCCAGACCATCCACTATTAGCCCAGATGTAACAGTGGACTTTATCACACACTTGTGTCATCTTACTTCTGTCAACAGAAGGGCCCTCTAATCCCTCACCACTCCATATTTCCAAACTGCAATGATGAACAATGCCACCTGTGAGGAAAGCAGGTTGGGATCTGTGAAAGGTATTTTGAATGGACTAAACAGAGAATATGATGATCACGCTAATCTGCTTTCTCAACAACTATTGGTCTAAATACCTTTGTGAGGAAAACATGATCAATGATCAATATCGATGGGCAAATGTCATAAATGATTGTTAAATGTGATGATACAACACCAATGGAATTTAAAAATGTCAACTACCCTAACTACAAGTTGTAGTTTAGTAATACCAGTCCAGTTGTTCGAAGTAAGACAAAATCAGAAAGCATCTGTCAGGTGACGTAGTTTAGAGTTTAGAGGCTTGTGACTGATGAATCAGTCAGGTAAATGCCATATTGGATGGAAAATCTGGTTTGACAAAGTGAATGACAAGCCCCTTCTCCTCAGTAACCGCTGCTGAGGAGGCTAATGAGACAGGGACGGCACCTAAACAACCCCTGCTGCGCTCTATAGAATACAAAGTAAAGTAATTAATAGTGTTTTACATAAGACTTTTAAACTAAAACAACAGAATAAATGACAAGAAATGGGATGTGGTTAACATTTCTGCTGTGATGATTTGCCTGTGCCGCTTTTTTCTGTCATTAGCTGGCTTGCTGGCTTTATCTTGAGATATCATGAAATGGGATTTAGGAGTGAAGACGAGCACTTCTCCTTGTTGTTACCATGTTGTATGTTTACTTTACACTTGATTGGTATGGAATCAGCTGCTTAGCGGTCAAAAGTTAGGGTAATATTAATAACTTTTTTTATAATGTTAACATTACTAAATGTTACCTTTGAGTTAACTTAGCTAACATTAAAACAATATTTGCTGGTTATAACTTATCTATTTAGCTATCAGATCAGTGCTGTTGAGAGCTAGCAATTGGTCGTGTCTAGGAGGTAACCCATAATTTACGAAACTCGAGAGATGGTTAAGGTTAGGCATTAATCTTGAATAATTAAGGTTAGGCATTGACCTTGAATAGTTAAAGTTAGGCATTGACCTCAATAGTTAAGGTTAGGTATTGACCTCAAATGGTTGAGGTTAGGTATTGATCACAAATGGTTGAGGTTAGGTATTGATCACAAATGGTTGAGGTTAGGTTTTAACCTTGAATGGTTGAGGTTAGGTATTGACCTCAAATGGTTGAGGTTAGGTATTGATCACAAATGGTTGAGGTTAGGTTTTGACCTTGAATGGTTATGGTTAGGTATTGATCACAAATGGTTGAGGTTAGGTATTGATCACACATGGTTGAGGTTAGGTATTGATCACAAATGATTGAGGTTAGGTATTGATCACAAATGGTTGAGGTTAGGTTTTGACCTTGAATGGTTGAGGTTAGGTATTGACCTTGAATGGTTAAGGTTAGGCATTGATCACAAATGGTTAAGGATAGGTATTGACCTCGAACGGTTAAGGTTAGGCATTGACATCGAATAGTTGAGGTTCGGTATTGACCTTGAATAGTTAAGGTTAGACATTGACCTTGAATGGTTAAGGTTAGGCATTGACCTTGAATAGTTAAGGTTAGGCATTGACCTTGAATAGTTAAGGTTATTGACCTTGAATATTTAAGGTTAGACATTGACCTCGAATGGTTAAGGTTAGGTATTGACCTTGAATGGTTAAGGTTAGGTATTGATCACAAATGGTTAAGGATAGGTATTGACCTCGAACGGTTAAGGTTAGGCATTGACATCGAATAGTTGAGGTTCGGTATTGACCTCGAATAGTTAAGGTTAGACATTGACCTCGAATGGTTAAGGTTAGGCATTGACCTTGAATATTTAAGGTTATTGACCTTGAATATTTAAGGTTAGACATTGACCCACGAATGGTTAAGGTTAGACATTGACCTCGAATGGTTAAGGTTAGGTATTGACCTTGAATGGTTAAGGTTAGGATCGTCGGGCAGCGAGTCACGCAACAGTTTTTTGGAAGTTTTCGCTATTTGTGGGTTACCTTCTAGACACGACCCAGGCAAATTTCAATAACTTTGACTTAGAAGTTAGAACTCAGCTGGTCCGTTGCTTGGCAGCTAACAGTAAAGTTACCTAGTCCGCTTAGTTCTTATAGTTTCAGTTGACCCATATGTAAAAAATAAATCTCTCAAGTGATGCAAGCCTCACAGGTCTCTTCAGTCCTTTTGCTAAAGCAGTTAGGTGCTGAACAGCTGACAACCAGTTGCTGCCCATAGGTGGCGATTGGAAACAATACCCAGGTAAGATGGCAGACGGTTGTCCCATAAGTTATGACGTAATGTCGCATCTAGTGTTTTATATCGATGTTGTCAGATCTGTGACCAAAACAAATATTGACAAATGTTTTATCTGCTCTCCAAATGCCCATTGTTGGAGCATTATCAATATTTATTAAATGTATTGTAGCTGTTTTGTTACTGTTGTTCTTGTAATTTGAGATGTCAAATTAGTTTTTCTGCGATCAGTTTAGGATGATGATCATGTTTGAAACTTTGAAATTCCATTACACATTTTACTTTTTAATGATATCCTCAATGTTCCTGATCTAAGAAACAGGATAATGTAAAAAAAAAAAAATACTTACAGGTTTATTTAAGCTGCCAGTTTTAAATATCTCAATATTTTTTTCCAAGAAATTATGTTTTTTGGCCCATGAGCCTCAGCTGCTGTTGCCACGGAGATGAAGCCAATCAGAGGAAGCAAAATCAAAACTGATAACCGTCGGATCTTTTGCTTCCACCTGTTGTTACGGTGCACATAACGGAATTTTAAGCTCTCTGTTAATTTACTGTCAGATTAACTGTTAAGTGAATTTATCTATATGTACTTCTTATGGGGGCTTAGTTATTGTTTCACTTCTTCCTGACATGACAATCTAGCTAATTTGACTAATTTGATTTCTTGTTACAAATTCATTTTCTCATTGAATTTGTCATCCGTTATACCGTTTTCGAAGTTCCACAATTGCTCACAGAAAATTTCCAAGGCTGACTTGTGTCCTCCTCACCCTTTATTGGAAGCTTCGTTTATAGCTCCCTGCATACATGCATCTGAATGCATAGTGGGAACAGAAGAGTTGATATTGTAGCAGAAGGTCAGAGATGTATTTTGGTTCGGAGCCCTTCAGTGATTTACAGTATAAATGAGTAGCAGTATGTTAAAAGCACGCCAGCAGTGCAACAACAAAGGATGGTGTTTGCAGTGGGAAGCTCAGCCGTGAATGTCACTGTGGAGCAACATGTTTCTGAAAGACCATTCATGCATGTTCAGCCTATAATTAATATAGCTTAAATAAAGCATACACGCTAATAACTGTGAGATTGAAATGATCAACGATCACACTCGTGAAACCATGTCATGGATGAGGTTTTTGTTTCTGATTACTCTCAGGCAAACCCCACAATTCATAACAATAGAGAGACATTTAGACAGAAATATGGTGCATTCAAACCAATTCAGACTACAAGATATTCATGCCTAATTGAAAAACATGAAGGTACATTATACTAATTTGCAGTTTAATAGCGACAAGACTTGCTCATGCCATTCGCACCTAAATGTAATAATTTTATGCACAAATTGTGATTTTTTTTTTTTGCACACCCTCTGGAGCTTTACACACACCCCTGGCTTTACGCTCATACCCCGTCTTGAGAATAGCGGATCTAAGGAATTAATTTACTATTTCTCTTTCATCTCCTTTCTCCATGCAAGAGATCACATATCTTCACTTTAGTGTATCTCTTCTTTATCCTCCAGATATGTCGCCCCTCCACTTTGCAGCTAACCTTTTTTTCTGGATAGCTATCTAGCTATTTCCTCCAACCAAAGCGTTGGCTTATCTTCCCATTCTGAACATCACTCCAACCCCCCTTGGCCTTTTTTTTTTTTCTCATCACCTGCCTTCTCCTTCCTTTTCCTTTACAGCACATCCCTACAACCACACACACACACACACACCCCTCCTCCTTTCTCGAACACAAAAGGGTGCCCACCCCTCTTCACCCCCCACACCTCTGCCTCTTATCGCTCCTCCAGCACTCTGTCCTCGCTCGCACCCTCTGGTTCTGGAGCCTGACCCTCAAATCTCAACACACCACTTCAGCCACTTTCAATTGAAGCCTCGACAGACACATAAGCCTCGCTACCCCTCCTCCCCATCTTTCTTTTTCACTGTTTGTCTCACACCTCTCTCTTACCCTCCCTCCTTATCATCTCGTTCTCTCCCGTTTCAATTTCTGGTTCCCCTCCATCATGTCGCCATCACACCCCCCCCCTTCTCCCTTACCCGACCCACCGAGAGCATGTCCGGTAAATTCGGGACTTTTGAGTGGGAGTGCAGATTGAGCTCCAGCCGCAGGAGGCCCATGTGTTGATAAATCTAAATCAAGGCTGACAAATGACTTGTGCCGAGTGGGCTGGAGACACTGGGACAGGGGGCACTGGGGAAAACAGAAATGTTTACACACTAACACAGGCTGATGATGTCCCCTGGTACCTGCAAAGCGCTGGGATAATTTTACTCTAGCAAAAAATACCGGTGGGAACCGTGCGGAGTTGCTTCTCAGGATGACTTTCAGCCAATCAGGGTGGCAACGAGGGAGCTAGGAAGCAGGCTAGGACGTTAATTACTGCGATGATTTCCTGTGAGAAGCAGGCGGTGTTTGATTTGTGTGTGTATTTGCATATGTGTGTGTGTGTGTCTACCTACAGAATATATATGCTCCATCATGCCAGGAGGGAGAGCTCAGCATCAATCAGTGCCCCCTTGTCTCCAGAAGAGATTAAATAAGATGCACTGCACAAATCCGCACAGTGATGACTCATCACTCATTTTTTTTTCTGTCACATTGACCATAACCTTAAGTTCCGCTGCGCTGTTACTATAATGATATCACGTTTACCTGGCATAAATCTAACAGAGCGTCCTCTTGACGATCCAAACTTGCCAGGACCCTGTTTTGAAGACATCAAAACCCAATAAATCATACCCTATTTTCACTTTTCTCCTTATGTCCCTGAGGATCATTACTTTAAAAGAATATAATTGGGATCTGGTTTCTATAGTAACAGAAAAGTTCACTTTGCCTTCCGAGTTTATCCACGAGCAGAGAGAACAAGGCTTTCAATTATCCCCAGTACATGAAGATGGTGTGTGAGCACATGCAAACAGACAATGTGTTTGACTGTAAGATAAAACCAACTGGTTAACCCAACTAAGCAGTACTGTATAATGAATGTGTCCACACTGCTTACGCAAACACTTGAAACAACTGTGTATTTTACACTGTGTAAAGTACACAGTGTGTGACATAAGCATACACAATCTTTAGTACAAGGCAGCGTATATTAAGTATCAGCCCTGTATTGTTTCGCTACTCTAAGTGTATATATTGACACTGATACCATCCTTCGTCTTCTACAAACTCTTTGTTTAATAAAGCAGTTTCTTTTCCATCAGCCTAAAACGGTGTTTAATGAGAGTAATTAACATATTGTTTATTAATGACTGGGGTGTTACGCATTATTAGCTTTCAAAGACAGATTTTAACCCTTTAAAAACTAGGCTGTTTTTGTTTGTTGTTACTCATTATATTTACAGGCTTACGGCAGATTCAATACAGGGCTTAGCTAGGATGCCATATATTGTGCTATATAAATTGAAACGGTTATTAAAAGAAAGGTTTTTATGCCTGTATGTTCACAGCTTTTTAACGGGCGCTTTACAGCTGCCCACTGCTCCTAAATACTTAGGATGGGTTAAAATGCAGAGGACAAATTTTATGTATGTACCTGTATTTATATGACGATACTAATAAAGTCTATTTTTAAATATCTCGACATGAATGGAAAGAGAAGATCTAGACAGTCTGCTTCTTAATTTTGGGATAAAATAAAAAAAGTTATTTTTCTTATTTACATTTGATATAAAAATATTTTGAAATATTCCACCCGGGTTCCCGTCGTGCTTGGTATAAAGTTGCCATGGATTCAATAAGTTGGCTGCGGGTTACACCCATAGACTGTATATAAGAAGCGCAAGTAGTCACACTGACGTCACCCATTGGTTTGTGGAAGCCGTTTTGAAGCCTCCAGTTTGGCGATTCGGCCGTACAACCGAACACTGAATAAGACATTTTTAGGTGACCGAAATGTTACAATTAACTTTCATGAACAGAAAACACACTGTGAAAGGGTTAAAGTTCTAGGATAAAAACACGGACATCACCCAGACCGGACAACACCGTGGTAGCGACCTGTCTATCACAAAGTAGCCGTGCCCTAAAGCATCCCCTGCTTTATGGTCTATTTGACTCTAAATGGGACAATACTTTACTAAATGAACATCATGCTGTATTGAAGAAGGCTTGAAACTAGCGATTTAAACCATAAACTCATGTTTACAATGTTTACTGAGGTCATAAATCAAGTGAGAAGTGGGCTCATTTTCTCATCGACTTCTATACAATCAGACTTCTTTTTGCAACCAGAGGAGTCGCCCCCTGCTGGCTGTTAGAAAGAATGCAAGTTTAAGGCACTTCCGGTTTGGCTTCACTTTTCAGACCCGGAGGTTGCCCACTGGTTACACCTAAACCCTGTTTTTATAGCTTAATTTTTTAAATATATATATTTTGGTGAATCTGCACTATGGAAAGTCATGCTGAATAGACTACTAGCATTTTTAGCATTTACTGTACAGGCAACAATTACCTGGATTAGTTTTGATGCTGAATAAAATGTCTAAATTTGATGATTTTAATGTGAAGTTTTAGTTGGTGGATTTATGAGCCTTTATCCTCCATGGACATACGAGCAACTGGAAAGAGTAGGTTCGCTGATTTCAGCAGTATGTATGATATCAGTGTGTGCACATATTTGACTGAGTCTTGTGAAGAATGGGTGTGATTTTTGACAGAAATTGTGTCAACAGGGTGCATTCAAAAGGTTAAATTAGTGTACCAACTGGCTCAAAGTTTATCGAAATATTAAAATCCTAGAGTTGTGCCCTCTACGAGCATCTTCAGAGAACAGAAATGCACAAAGCTGAAAACACACACCCTCACGATCTTTAAATGATGAATTAGGACCATTCCATCACTAAACTATACAGTAGCCTAGATTTATCTGCGGTCCGCTGGGCTCAGAGAAAGTGTGAGTGATTATTCTCTGTGTGACAACAGAAGCTGTGCCTTATGGTGGACTCTAATTGATTCCATAAAGAGACAGGTATTACCAGTGAGGCAGCGTGGTAATTCATTTCAGAGACAAGTGGCCCTGAGATACACTCAGAAAATATACACAGCCGGCAATCATGGCCGTGTTCGGTTGTGTGTGCGCCTAAATGTGCATAATACAATATATGCTCGAGTCGCATTTGAACAATTATTTCCTTGACATATTTGTCTCGAAGTGAGGCAGGTTCAGCCGGGAGATCCTCTACACACGCAAGATGAGTTTGGTGTGAGTGTTGCTGACTGTCTCATAATATCTTTGGATTAATAAAAGAAGATGAAGTGCCATTTGAAGATGTGGGCACATGCTTGTGTTGCTGTGTGGGTGTGCGTTCACATGTGTGCACGTGCGTTAGTAGGTTGAGATTATAAAAAGTCTCAGACAACTTAGAATGACCCTCAGGCGGGGATGAAGCTATTAAAGAAAATCTGATAGGAAACTCTCTTTGAATCTATCCTACGAACTTAAATTCCCTGTAAAACAAACACTTTCTTCACTGTTCTCCCAAGGTAAACACATGTAACAGCAATAAACAACTTTTAAATCACACAGGTCAGTTTTACTATAGTAGATTCAGCTTAATTATATCAGCACTTTCCCATAATGGCAGAGGCCTTGCACAGGTAAGCACTGGTGGAATCCTTTCTCCTCAAAGCCAGTTACTTACAATTATATGATTACAGAAAATACTGTCAAATGCATTTTACTGTAAGTGTCCAACAATATCCAGCAGCAGGTTTATGTGTTGGCTTGTTTTAATAATCAGCACCAAAGCTCATTGAAAACACGCTGAGCAGAAGAAATAGAGAACAAAACATAATTAAAGTTGTTAATTTTCCAGGCTAGGATGTGAGTAATGACTCTAACAACAACCTGAGTGGTTTGAAAGGAGAAAGACAACATATTTATTTCAAATCAAAATCCCCGTACTCTGCTGACACATTTTAAATTTATACAGAGTGACTAACTAACTAGCTGCACTGTGGTATCCATCAAATGTTTTTAAATTTGAGACAAGTTTATTAGATATGATTCATCAAGGAAGGAAACTTTCTTAAATACTGTAGACAAACACTGCAAATATTACTCTTCTACATAAAGAAGGCAGAGAGAGTAATTTGTACATTAAATATTGTGTCTCTCCTTAACAGACATAAAAATGATATTAAACCTGAAGTTGGCGGAATGTTTTTGGCATCATTGGGCGAAAAATTCCATAATAACCTTTCAGCATATTGTAATTCAAGTGTTGTGAGAGAAAACTAGACTTCTGTACCTCCTCATGGTTCTGTTTTCAGGCTTAAAAAATCTATCCCCTGACAGGAGACTTTGGCCAATCACAGATCATTTCAGAGAGAGAGCGTTCCTATTGGCTGTTCATTCAACGGAGGCAGCTGTCAATCACTCGCAAACTCAGATCAAACAGTCAAACTAGGCAACACTGATCAAATACGAATTAATATTCTGTTACTGTAATGCCTATTTCTCGCCTCACATGTTTTCCGAAATATCTTGTAGTCTACTGTTTAGCTGTAAAATGAGAAAGTTTGCTCTTGCTGGTGGGCGGTGCTTGGTATTTCCCCAACTTATCTCAACATGGCTGCCGGGTCACAAACTTTCTCATTTTACAGCTAATCAGTAAAATACAAGATGTTTCTGAAAACATTTGAGGTGAGAAATAGGCATATTGATTCATATTTGATCAGCGATGCCGAGTTTGACCATTTGATCGGAGTTTGCGAGTGATTGACAGCTGCTCAGAGATGGCAGGCTCCAGATCAGCTCTGATTGGTTGTTTTCCTTCGGTCTGTGAAATCTTGCAGATGCCATTAGGAGCACCGGAGGACACCAGAGGACACCGGAGGACACAGAGGCACATGATTTTTTCAGACTAACTGTCTCATGCATTACTGTATATTTTATAAAAATAACTTTTTTGAATCATATTTGCTCCATTTCTACCCACTGCTGCTTTAAAGCAAGGACCTCGCTCAGCATTTGCAGACAATCCTGCCAACATTGCTTCACCTACACCAAACAAGAATTATTAAGCTGATTCCTCATCCGCTATATTCAGAAGGCTTTTGGGTAACACTTTATTTTATGGATCTGAAATGTCCTAATCATTTCCTTGGGAATTTACAGTATAGAACTATGTAATTTGTTTTTAATTAGAGGGAAAATAGAGACAAGTCTCTGAGAGAGTTATGGGAGTTTAGTTGGTTGTGTTTATACAGTAAGCAGCTGCAGATTTATAGAGAAAATTCCTCTGACTCACACGGAAAGTTTGACACTGCAATGCAGATCTACCTCAACTTAATGGATGGCCTACAGTACCTACAATATTCATGAGCACATACAGTTTTGTTTACAGTGGTGTGGAAAGAAAATAGAAGAAGATGAATGAAAAATACAGGCAGACCCAGAGAGGAAACATCTAGATTAGACCAACCTGCAGTTCATGAGCAGGGTGCAGGAGATGTGTGTGTATGAGGTCCCCGTTCATATGAAACCCTGCTGAACACAATGTCCTTGTCCCACATCTTTCCCCATGTGCCAACTCTCAGGTCATTTCAGACCCTGCCACTCCACCTGCCCTGCAGTAACCCCTGTGTTCCCGCCATTCCCCATCACCTGACCTCCCCCGCCTACCTGCACACCTTTTCCCACTTCCCCATCAGCCCAGTAGAATATATACTAGCCCACTTCCACACATGCCCAGCGAGAGGGCTAGGGGAAGAGGTTAGGAGTAGGAAATAAAGAAGAAGGGGCCAAAGAAGGAGAGAGTGGGGAAAAGAGGGGAAGGCCTGGTGTTCTGCATGATATACAGGTACATAAGTGTGTGCGAGAATATAGGAGGGCATCATGGGAGATAGACCAGTGATTCCCATCCATAGAAATAGAATAGGAGTAGAACGGACATTGGACCGCTTTCAGTGGTCAACAATGGCGATTGTTGTCAGTTGTTATGGTGACAACAGAGCACACGTATGTGGGGACATAGAGTGTGGTCGTAGCTCGCCAGGAAGATAACGGACGCAGCTTCCGAGATAGATGGATGGCTGGCTAGTTAGCTAACGTTAGGTAGCTTGTTAAACGGAGCGGCAGGGAGTGAGGCGGAGGGAACGTTAGACCCACCAGCCCGCTGTTCAGCTCATATTCTGTTACCAGTGTAACATTAACTCATAGCGGAATTAGCACGCTAGCTAACTAGCCAGCTGTCCGCTAGCTAGCGTGCTAATTCCACCATCCTTTAATGTTACACTGGTAACAGAAAATGTGCCGAAGTCGTCACTCATCTGGCGATGGCAATGTGCGTTCCTCCGCTGTGACAAGAGTGAGTGGATGAAGCATTAAATTGTTAAATTGTACTCATTTACTCTGGCTCTCTATGCTTCGTAATGTTACAACTCAAAGTTAGCGCGCTATAACAGTCACAATGGCGACGGTGCACATAAAAATGGCCGCCGCTCTGACCATCCTGCTAAGTTGATTTGAATGAGAACGTCCGTTCCACTCTTATTTTATTTCTAGGTTCCCAACCTTTTTGTCTCGTGAGCCTTTAAAGGACCAGTGTGTAACAACTAGGGGAATCTATTGGCAGAAATGGAATATAATATTAATAATTATGTTTTCTTTAGTGTATAATCACCTGAAAATAAGAATCGTTATGTTTTCGTTAGCTTAGAATGAGCCGTTTATATCAACATAGGGAGCGGGTCCTCTTCACAGAGTTTCTACAGTAGCCCAGAACGGACAAACCAAACACTGTTAACTTTTCCTGTTTGGGCCGGAGTCGATAAGGTTACTCACTCCCGTCACCACCGCTCTCTCTCTCTTGCTTCACCACTCTCTTCCCCCACACACACTCTACGCACTGGCTCTGCTCCAAAATAACCTACAACTGGCTCTAGAGAGACATTTCACGTCGGCCACCGTAGCTCTCGAACACGCTTGGCACATGGGAGAGGCTTCAGTTGGTTGCAATCTCCTCACCTCACCGCTAGATACCGCCAGATCCTACACACTGGACCTTTAAAACTATAAGCAAAGCCTACTCAGGACCCTTCGTTACAGGTTGCATGTATCTATGAGCTGTGAGCTATTCTATCAAAGAGTGGTGTTTACTTCTCAGATTTGTTTTTAGAGTCCTGAAGAGGTACAACTTTCCTTGCGTACATTTGTTTAATTGACAAACCCTGATCTTGAGATTTTAGGAGATTTCTGGGAATCTGTGCACATTGATACAGACCCAGGAGGAGGAGCGCATGTGCAAGAAAGGATGAAACGATAATCTGGCCAGTGCAATGCAAAATTAAAAGTACTGTGCATAGTCTGCTTTTTTCCCTTAAACGGACAGACTTAAGGCTCATGTTGATTAGCCAAGTGGATGCTGTTGTGATGTTGTTTTTAGCTTTAAGTCCCAACTCTGAAACTTTAGCAAAGCAGCTAGTTAGTCATACAGTATGTCCTAATAACCAACAGAAATGATGGCCAAAGCTAAACCCTGGGTGAAAAAAAACATTTTCCCTTAATAGCTTTGAGTGGGCCAGTGGTTCAGTGTTTTCATTATTTCTAACAAACCATCTGCTGCTAGCTCACACCCACCACAAATGTAAATCTGAGTGAAAGACTCAAGGCAGAGGCCCACTAAAAAGCTGTTTGCTAAACTTTGTAATTACTACAAGATGTTGTGCTATCAAATCTTCTATCATACAGATGACAACTGGAGGCGTTTTAGTCGAAGAAACCCGGGACTATATCGAAGATCAAAGGGTGACAGTAGAAATAGGTAAAAAGTGCCATGAAGCAGGATCTTGGTTAGATAAGAATGGCTTGAGGCACCACTGTTGTGCGATGGGGAGAACATAAAACCCCTCTTTGTTTGTCGGTATTTTGTGATTCTTGGATTGATCCGGCTAAAAAACAACCCTCTTTGGTCGTCAAACTGGTGGCAAGGTTATCCACGTTTAAATGCCAAAGGCAGAAATCAATGAAATTCAAATAAAGTTCCTCTGAAGTTCCATATTTGCCGTCCAATGTCACTGCGGAACAGGACATTTCACAAGCACCGCTCTCGTCCAATGCAGGAGTTAAGATGCAAATGAATCTAACGGCGTGCAGCTCCAAAACGCACCGGGGTTCGTCTTAAAAAGCACACCAGAAAACATACAACAAACATGCAAGTCATACTAAAAGCTGGCTTTCTTTCCCACATTATTCAATCTTTCTTTGCTTCTCCCACTCACTCTGTCTCCCACTCCTATTTTCCTCCCTCTTTCCCATCCTATTAACTGCAGGCATTTAGTCTGTGTGGAATCTTGCCGCAGTACTCTCTCAGAATGCTAATATGCTCGGCTGATGTGGGTCAGGACTTAATCCTGTAGAAATGATTATCGCTGCACGGCTGGAACTTCTCCTGTAGGATATCATTACCATTCTGTACTTTTCCACTGCACTGCACTATCATTCCCACCAAGACAACCGCATCACTCCGGAGAAACTGAAACAATCAAAATGAAAATGATATGTTGTAGCACCCAACTGGGAAATATTCTATCCCTTTATGTATTCATTGGCACATTGTGTGTGTGGACATGGGTTCATGTGGGCATGTACTGTAAATGCAACATGCGGTAACACTTTCTATGATGCCAATGTCTATAATGCATTATAAACATATGTATAATGCGTTATAATCTGCTTATTACATGGATTTGTTGAACACTCTATTCTGATTGGTCAATCGCGGCGTTCTACGGTCTGTTATTTCTTTATAGCAGACCGTTGCTATGTAAAACAGACCGTTGCTATGGGCGCAGTTCTGATGTCGGACTCTGGCGGAGCGTTTTTGTATCAAATTATTATTTTATTAAGTAAGTAGCTGTGTAATAAGCAGGATAATGTACAACTAGCGGGTAATTTTTGTGAAATAAACCCCTTCAGGGTGATGCTTTGTGTCGGGGTGCCGCATCGCCCTGTCAGGGTTTATTTCACAACAATGACCGGCTTGCATTATATGCATTATATTATCCCTTACTTACAGCATTGTATAATCACAGTTATAAGCACTCATAATGCTTTATAACAACAATCATACAGATTATAAAGAATGTTATATTGACTTATAAGTTTGAGTAAAAATTAAAACGTCAGTAAGTGACCAGCGATTATGAAGCATTATGATACTTGACCGTATAAGTCATTATAAAATTATTTATAATGCGTTATGAGTATTGTTATAAAGCATTATGAATATCTATTAGTGCTTATAACTATGATTATACAGTAGTATGAGCATATTATTATATAATTATAACGCATTATAAGTATGTTTATAATGCATTATAAACATGGTGTCATATACCCAACATGCATATACTGTATATGTAGTTTGGAAACTAAATCTGGCATACTTGATTGACTCTGATGTAAATTGCTATGATACTAAATCACTGGGTAGAATGGGCATGTGTAACTGTGACATGTGAGTCTGTCTAACAAGATCAGGATTTACAAATGTGCATGATAATTTGTGAGTAATTCATGGTGTTCATGAATACATTTTCTAGTCCACAAACATATACCCGCCATTTTGAACAAATGTAAAACAATTTGACAAAGAAACACAACCCAACTTGGATGAACACACGTGTGGACTGGGCTACATTTGTGTGTGCAGTTTCTTTTCACGACCTCCGATCCACAAACACATGTTGCGTTTAAATGATGGGGGAAAACTCAAGGCGTCCGGCTTTTCAATGTATTAAAGGATCAGTGTAAGTGACAATTAGGGGGATCTATTGGCAGAAATGGAATATAATATAAATAAGTATGTTTTCTTCAGTGTATAATCACCTGATAATAAGAATCGTTGTTTACGTTACGTTAGGATGAGCCGTTTATATCTAGATAGATATATCTAGCTTTTTGCCTTGTCTTACTGTGGTACAGTGGATATATTGGCTAACATGAGAGTGTCTTACAATCCCACAGGAGGATCTGAAGGACGTGGCTGTGGAGAAAGATGAGATGGCAGAAAATGGGGAAATGAACAATCCATCAAACAATACAATGATTCTTTTATCAGGCATGGCAGTGTGTGCCTGCTTGCATGCATGTGTGTTTGTTTCCTTGTTTGTGTGTGTGTGTGTTCACCGGTGCGTGTGCATGCTGTTAATTCCCATAGGTGAAAAGCCAAGCTACCTGCAGAGCATGGGGAATCTGGATAATGGAAAAGTTATTTGTTTCACAAATAGAGTTAAAGCCAAAAGGGAATACTGTTGTTCTGTTGGAAATAACATGAGTGCATGCTTGAACAACCACACATATTAGAATAAAGAGGCTGAAAGAGGCAAAGACGGCATTAGACTGCACTATGCTGATGCAATCTCTGTATATATGGTAAAAAAACATAGACTATATAAAATATGTGGTCTCTGTGACGTCACACATAGGTTTAGTGGGTAGCTCCGGCCTACACCATCTTGGCGTTGACGACTCAGCCTAACTCCCCCCTAATCTAAAAATGGGCAAAGAGGTGGATGATCGGTGGAGCTGAGGCAGGCCTGGGTGACGCAGCAGAGCAGACAGCTTACAGCTATTAGGGTTGGCCGATTGGACAAATATATCTGCGATTATCGGCGATTGGCTGATAACATCGCTGGTTAATTTATTTTTTTTTGGGCGATGTCTGTCATTTTATTTTGCTAATTTAATGGTCCGCCTCCGACGAACGAGAGCCGCTCTGCCGCTGATCAGTGGGCAGAGAGGGATACAGCGGGAGAAAACAACCTGTAGAGTCGGCATATTTTCACATCTAACTGTGAATTAAGGGTTTATTTCGACCAAAACGGAGTTGGTGATTGTTGGAAAGACTAACCAAGACGGTTTTGGTGAGTTTTATTTAGTTTCTGTTGAGTTTGAAAGAGGCGTGTTTTACGATGCTCCGCCGCTTGAACAGCTGATCACACAGCTGAAACTATGGTAGCGGGAAGGGGCAGGAGGGGTGCGCCGCACCCCGCAGACACATGCACGCACACACCTGCTCGAATATATCAGCAATCGCCGATTGTTGGACTGACGATAGCCGGTTGGAAAATTTTAACATAACGCTCAACCCTAACGGCTAGCGTCCTGTGACGGCACCCACCTGCCACCCAAGCCCTTAATTATGACAAACTTTATGCCTTAATATAATTTAAATGGGTGGGTTATATAAAAATTCAACCCCCGTACAGTTGTCATGAACGGGGATATTAGCTATAGAGACCAAAACCGTTTGTTGTACCAGGCTGTAAACATATTTATTTCTGCTGTAAAGTTGGGCATTTTAACATGGGGGTCTATGGAGATTGTCTCCCTTTTGGAGCCTCAAGTAGCCACTCAAAGAACTGCTGTTTTTGGCACTTTCGCGTTGGCTTCATTTTTCAGCACCGGAGGTTGCCGCTTGGGTAAAAATGTCTCTCTTCTTTCTCTAACCAGCCTCTGAGCATTAATGCAATCATAAAGCAAGGCCTAGCGTATTAGAGATATGCTTTCACTTAATTACTTTCAATATAATTATCACTCACCAGTGAGTAAGATGTATAGAGGGGATAAAACAAAAATTTATTTTTAATACTCAAAGGAAAAGTAACAAGAAAACACGGAGGTAAACCAGTCCAAGTTCATTTCACTGCTGTGCTACAAATAAGGTTGATACATTTGTCTCACAGATGAGGGTTGCAAATGAAAGTGTAAATGATGACTACTCACTCACCACTTTGGTTTCAGTGGAAAAATAAAACCCTGAAACTTTACTCTGGTAATGGGAATCACAAAAGAAGGAGAGATAAATTTAACGGGTGATGGAGCTGGAGAGAGAAAATTGAGGCAGGAGTCCAAAACCAATGAGCGGCAAAGAACGTGATGAGGAGGAACACGACGGAAGAGTGAAAGTGACAGATCACTTGTGAAACAAGGCGTGATCTGGAGGGCCTGTTCTACTGAGGAGAACAAGAGATGAGGTCAGAGGAGTCCTTGTAAGCTTGGCTACACACTACACTTGCATATACGTAAAGGTGACTAATTTTCTCATTTTCCAGTTGAGGACAAAGAGTTGTAATGGCCCTCTGCGGCTGAACTCCGTGATCAAGTCCACTTTAGCCCCACATTATGCTCCACTCGATCCACAGCTGTTCTCAGTCTTAAAGGTCACACAGGAAACTGCCAACACACAAAAGGTCATGTTATCTCTAATAGGGGAGTGCATGCGATTAGAAAAGCCACTGAGTAGGGGAAAAAAATTAAGTAAGAAAAGGAAAGAAAGGAGATTAATATAGTCGTGAGTCAGTGGAGTGAAGCAGTATGCTCGCTGGGTATTGTCTGCCCGGCCACGCCTCGTATGGAAAAGGCCACGCTTATATCATGACTGATAATTAAATGCACAGAAGAGTAGAGAAGAAGGAGTTGAGATAGAGGATGGAAAATAAAGTGGAAATACCCAGAAGATAATGTTCTTATCTATACACAGGGGTCATTATTTTCTTTTGTTTTACTGATCTTTAACAAGATTTGCAAGAAGACGCTGTTTGCTGCGGTTACAGTTATAGAAAATAAAGAGAATAAAATGTGAAAATGATTTGCAAACTATGTGCCAGAGTGCCTCTAAGTAAGTCATTAAAAAGGAGTAAACAAATTAAATCAAGAAATAATTAAACTTCGGAGTGTCTGCATTACATGTAGTATTTTTAACTTCAACTTTCACCCACATTTTGCACATAAAATAAAAAAGATGAGCCCTATCTATGAAGCTCATACACTGTCAACTGACAAATGAAGATGTGGAGGATTAAAGTGAGGAGTCAAATTCAAACAAACTCTGTTGGCTGTTGGAAGCACAGACCAACAGGCAGGCTTTGATGCCAGCAGGCGGCAGTGGACAGATGGTGAGCGCTCTACAGGAATTTAAAGAACACCTCCTCTGAGTGTTGAGATATACAGTGACAGCAACCTGAGGTGAGAGTAAGAGAGGGGAGAATTGTGCGACGATGTCTCATGGTCACCATCAGACCTGGAGGAATGTCTTAAAATTGAATTTAACTGGCAACAAGTCCTAATAATTAAACCAACAAAATATTATATTTATTAGTGCCTTCCAAAATGACACAATGACGGCAAAAAAACCCCAACTTGATTAAAGTTCTGGAAATATTGCCTTCATGGTTAAAAGCTGACTGTTGGTAGGGTATGGGACACAAATCATAATCTCCAGGTTAACATGCTTTATATGTCACACTTCTTCTACCTTTGCTACCAAACATAAGGCAGGATTTAGAGATGTTTTAAAGGTACAGTGTGTAGGATTTGGCGGCATCTAGTGGTGTGGTTGCAGATTGCAACCAACTGGGTACCCATCCGCTCACTCCTCCCTTTCCAAGACTGCGGTAATGTGAGCCGCCGAGTGCAAAACCGTGGTAACGCCGTTCGAATCGCTCAGAGGCCATCCTTACCATAATAACACTACTTTAGGAGCAACGGAAGTCAGACGGCAGCTCACGTTACCACAGTTTCACAAGCGTGCCGCAGAACTACGGTGGCCTTCAGGTAACGTAAAAACGCAAAAGGCTCTCTCTAGAGCCAGTGTTTGGTTTGTCTGTTCTGGGCTACTGTAGAAACATGGTGCAATAGAGGTGTGCATCTTCACTGGCCTCACGATTCGATTTCATTACGATTCACCTGTTAACGATTCGAATGCCCAACGATTCCCGATTCATCTCAATGTATCTGTATCGCATCCTCAATTTTCTATATTACTGCACGTCTACTTTTTCATTAATACAAGCAGTCAGATAATTCTGAAGTCCCTTTTTATTTAGAAAGTGCTTTCAAAAATCAGACTAAAAGAGTCTATAACATAAAAAGCTGCGTCTTTTCAATATCAGTATCTGTGTGACCCACCTTAGTACTTAATTATTACAAAAACAAAACATAAATCTTTCTGCAGTGCATTACAAGTGTGTAATCTACAAAAATACGTTTTCACATAGCAGCTCTAAGAAAGGGCACTTCCTGCATATACCTATGAGATTTTACACTGCATGAATTAGCCTAGCGGCTAGCGGACTTTAGTTCTACTTCTACTCTTACTTGGTTTAACATTAAGTCACTGCATCTCCTGACAGAACAACACCCGGTTGAATTTCATATTAATTTATATTTTTATATTGGTAGCGAGAGCAACAAGCTAGCGGACTGCCAAGTGCCGTCTTTCAGATCTGCGCACACGGAGTATGTGTGCAAATCTCCGCCCTCGGTGACACACAGTGATCAGAGGAGAGAGAAAGAGAAAGAGAAGAGAAACAAGCGCGGCAATAAATGACAGCAAAACGCAGTAAAGACTCACACTGAGCTGAATTGAAACCAAACTCCTGATTATATTCCGTCACTGCATCGATGCAGAATCCGTATCGCGATGCATCTTATAATCCAAAAATGTCCACACCACTACGGAGCAACATGGCGAACTCCATGAAGAAGACCCGCTCCCTAGATATGAAGGGCTCATTCTAAGCTAACAAAAACACAACCATTCTTAATTTCAGGTGATTATACACTAATGGAAACATAGTTATGAATATTATATTCCATTTCTGCTGATAGATCCCCCGAATTGCTACACACTGGCCCTTTAAGTGTCTGAACAAACAACCAATGCTGGTATAAAAAAGGTCCCCTCAAAGAGACTGCCATTTCACACTCTCCCTGACAGTAAGAGCTTATCACAAGGAAGCTGTTTAGAGTTCTCTTATATAACACCTCGGTGATGATGATGATGATGATGATGATGATGATGATGATGATGCAGCTTTTGGGTTAAGGGTCTACTCAGGATAATAAACAGAGCACTTTCCGTTTTGGTTTGAATCAGACGGCATAATTGCAAACTGCACAAGCATGTCTCCACTGTGCTCCTGAAACATACAGTAGGCTGCATGCTGTGAGAAGGAATTCAGACAAGACTGCAGACACGAGAAAGAAAAGTTCCCTGGTAGCGTTATTATTAGCATGTCACATCTGAGGCTCATTAGCTTCTGGCCTCATATTCAGACTGAATATGAATCTGAAAATCATTTTGGCAAATTTAATTGTGGGGTGCTGTAGGGCTGTCAACAAATATTCTAAATTTGAATAATTATTCGAATAGCAAAAAAAATACAGATTTTCAAATATGAAAATTAATATTAGATTGTGAAAAAAAAAGCAGCACTACCGCGGCATGACAGGAGTCACACAACGTCACTTTTCACTCATTAAGTGAAAATAAAGCGTAACGTTAGGTCAAGCTGAACGAGGAATAATTCAACAACAATGGTAATGATGGAGAGAACTTGGCCGCAGAGAGAGAGACACCGTGTCCTAACAGCAAGTGTCACATTACGTCATGTAAACAAACCAGATCAGACTGGAAACGTAACCACTTAAAAGTTGGGTGAGTAGTACTTACTATCTTCCGACGTTTGTGCTTTTAAAACACACGTTTATTATTGTGATATTTACTGGAAACGATGTACAATGCAGCCAACAGCTAGTAGGAAACTTTCAGGCGACCTCCTGGCGACCTCCTACCGGCCAGCTGCCACCTTATTTAGGTTTTTGTGGTGAAATGAGGAGGTATCGTATAGATAATTCCTCATTTCAACTTCACGAATCAGCCGCTCCTCGTCCGTTGCGGCGCTTCCAAAGTGAGCGACAGGAATAAATAGAAACAGGGTGTCTGACAAAAGTACAGCTTAAAATGGCATGCTGCGCAGTGCTAGGACACGGTGTCATGTACATAATGTTTAAAATTAGATATTCAAATAGCTGGAACCTATGTGTTTTTTTAGAACTAATATTCAAATGTCATTTTGGGCCAATGTTGACAACCCTACGGTGCTGCCAAATACATAGTCCTGTACATAGTCATAATAACCAGTCTTAAAAGGAATTACTTCTTTCTTTCTCTCTTTTAGCTTGAAGGTATTAACAAGTAACAGTGACTGATTTCAACCAAGCTAACCAAACTACTTTGAAAAAGACATCCTGAGAAGGATAATATTACTACGGTGAACAAGGCAAAGCAACATGATGATGGAAGTTTGCACTGCAACAGTGTATGAATCTCATGTGCTTGAGGGAAGACCGGTACAAGAAAGAGAAGACTCATAATAATGGTAGAGCCACAACATATCAAGAATGTGACTGGTTTGGTGAGATTTACCTAATCTATGTGAAAAGAGGCCATAGAACAACAGAAAGGATCTTCAGTTCAGAGATAGTTAGGGATCTTGTCCCCAGTATCACAGTCTGTAGCCTGAAACATAAAATAGATTTGAGATAAGAGCAAGTGAGGACGCCAGCTTTTATCAAAACCGATCCATACTCTTAATGTCGCATACGCATTGAGCCACCGAGATCAATTGTTGGCTCAACATGAGTCAGTTAAGTGGTATTAATGACAGCATGGATGTGTTATTGTGACATGTGGAGAATGTTATTAGCCAGCAGGAATGGCAGAGTTAAAGGATAGATTCCGATTTGAATACAGTACTCACATATAATGATCGGTTGCTGAATTTGGATCAGCGACCTTATTAAATATAGACGTTACCCATCCACATTATCGACAGTTTCTTTGAGGTGACCTGGTGGGTAAGAAGCATATCATATAACTGCAACGTCCTCAGTTTGACTCTACAAGGAAACCCCTCATCTACCCACAGTTCCCGTCCATCTCTACACAGACGGCTACCAACTGAAGGAAAAATGCAAAAAAAAAAAAACAATATTAAAATGAAATGTTTCTTCATCAACGTCATTAAAAAATGTCCACTAATAAGTTACATTAAGTCAGTAATAATTCCTGGCCTCACGTTACATTACTGTACAGAAAAATGAAACCAATGACTTTTAATCTGGGGAAAAAAGAGCACTGGTATTGGATTAGCATTCGGTATATCTATAGATATCATGAGTTGAGGTAATCATGGATAGCTGTAATCGTTCTCCTCTCCATAACAGTGGGCAACCTCCGGGTCTGAAAAGTGAAGCCACTGAGGAAGTGCCTTAAACTTGCATTCTTTCTAACAGCCAGCAGGGGTCGACTCCTCTGGTTGCAAAAAGAAGTCAGATTGTATAGAAGTTTATGAGAAAATGAAACATTGTAAACATGAGTTTATGGTCTCAATCGCTAGTTTCAAGTCTTGATGTTCATTTAGTAAATTATGGTCCCATTTAGAGTAAAATAGACAGTCTGGGAGTTGTCTGTGTTTTCGTCTTACAACTTTAACCCTTTCACAGTGTGTTTTCAGTACATTAATTGTAACATTTTGGTCGCCTATAAATGTCTTATTCAGCGTTCGGTTGTACTTAGCTCCACCCTCTTGTGTCATTTCTGGTTGCAAAAAAACAAGATGGCGACGGCCAAGATGCCAAACTCGAGGCTTCAAAAAACAAACCAATGGGTGACGTCACGGTGACTACGTCCACTTCTTATATACAGTATATGCTCCGTACCAGCCGCGAACAGACTCGTTCCTAACACTATCTCACTCTTAGCAACATCGGAGACAAAACCCAGTTCTTGGAAATTCAGATGAAGCTAACATGTGACTTGAGCAATCTGACAAATTTAGTGGCTATCTACCAGGTGGAGGTGCGTTCTGTCTCAGGACACCCACTTGTTTTTATTAACTCAGACTGTGGAAGCCTCGACTGACCTTTAGAAAACAGTTTTGCCCAGAAGGAGGACTGTGGATTTTATCTGCAACAGTGTAGTCGTGTTAGGAAGGGACTGTTTCACAGCAAGTATGAAGAGGAGGAATGATTGCAGCGACCAAATAAACAAACAATAAAACAGAAATTGTGTAATGTGCTGTGTAATGAACCGTTTCCGTTTGGCTTTGGTCATTGATAAAACAAGTGTAAGCTGTCAGTAAAGTGGAAAACATAAAACAAGCTGAACATGAAGAGGAAAAGGTCTGCAATCTGCAATGACGTGCTAACTATATATATTTGCAACAGTAAGTGTGCACCCACACACACGTACATAAAACACACGATCCCAGCTGCACGCTTATTGCCTAGTAACCCAAGAAGGGTTTTTTTCTTTTGTTTCCAAGGGGGTAATTATTACCACGGAGGGTAGTTATTAAGGAAAGTAAAGCTGGTACTTTAAATGCCTATTCTTCCATTGTTTAATACTAATAACACATTTCAGGGGGTGAAGAGAGTAGTTAAGGGAGGAAGGAAAGAAGCGGGGAGGAGGAAAAAGCAGAAAAAGAAGGAAGAAATTGCAAGGAGAGGCTAAAATAGATGAAGGAAATGAGGGTTTCTCTCATCCTTTCGCTGGGAAAATTACAGTTAAAAAAACCCCTATGTTGTTTATTTTAAATTTACCACAATTTCTCTTTCATCCTGAGCAGTTTCCTGAACATTATTAAGAATAACAACTTTTGTCAACAATAAAAAAACTAATTTCAGCTGGATATACTTTCCCGTAAGCATCCCCCCCAGGCCTGTTAACTTCTATTCTTTAAAATAGCACCAGCAGAAGCCAATCATAGTTAATCCAACAATGTTTATGGTAATGACAAAATTGAAGATAATCATCCACCTAAAACAGTGTGTTTATTCATAAAATTATGCAAATTATGCACAAACCACTTCTATACTGCTTCTGTTACTCTGCTCTGCAGTAGGTTTTGATCTACTGTATGATGATGTGTTGCTGCTATGTGGAGGGAGGGAGAGAGAGAGAGAGAGAGAGAGAGAGAGAGGGAGAGAAGGACTGGCAGAGGAAGAGAGCGGGGGAGAGAAAGGAAGAAAGACAAAGATAGAGAAAGTCCATTAACACACTTGTAAATGAGTCTCAGCTATTTACCCCACGCTGGGCCTCTCGAATTACTGACTGTGTTCAGGATGCAGATTGCAGATGGCAATTAAAGATGAACCGTGTGCACAGACACACACACATACATACACACACACACAAAGATGCACACACAACGTAAGCTCGCATACACTCTCCCTAAGGCAGCAGTTCGGTGCAGATCTACTGATCTCCATAGCAACATTCACTGCCGTGGGCGACGGTGACATCATGAAGATTGATTGTCATAAAAAAAGGAACAGTACAGCAGAAAGAGGGCAGCGGTAATAGAGGCGTTAGCTAAAGTGCAACAGCCGCTGCTGGATGGAGGCCGTGGCCTCCAGCTGGGAGGTCTTCTTTGGTTAATGAAGAAGAGGCACACGTGAAGGGCCTCAGCTGGTCTCCAAACACTTGTCAGCAGCGAGGATGGAGAGATCGGCTTATGCAACACGGAGAAAGATAGATCGCTCTCTGGGGTTCACATGCTCAGTGTGGTCCCTCTCCTCTCCTTTCTGTTTACCCTCCCTCCTCCTCTCCTCCTCTCCTCTGTCTCCTTATCTTTTTCTGTCCGACAGCCTCCTCTCAACCCTCCTTTCTTGTCTCTCTTCACACCACTTGACTGATCTCTCCCTCTTTTTTCTGCTAACTCTTTTCACCCCCCACTCGACACCAAAGCTCGGCGTGGCGTGGTGACTAACTCCCAACGTCCAGATACAGCTACTCGCTTGCCGGAAACATCAGAGAAATGAAGTTTGGAAGTTCTGTCTTGCCTTCTTTTTTCTCTCACCAGCCTGCCTCGTTTTTTTTTTTTTTTTTTTTTGGCACTTGTTTTTCTTCATTTTTCTGTTACGTAAGACAGACAGAAGTGGAGCAAGCTTCAAAGTGAATGGCAAAGCCGCCTTTCCCCCTGCTCGCTTTGCTGTTCATGCATGTCATTCCAGTGCCAGCTCCCCCCCCCCCCCGTTTCCCTCCATCTCTCTTTCCTCACTTCTCCATCCTTCCTCTATCATTTCTTATTAATATACATCCATTCCTTTCTGCCTATTGGGTCAATTACTCAATTTTCAATGCGTTTCCTGTTTGTCAAGTCACTCTTTTAGATGATATCCCCTTCACCTCGACCAAACGGAGGTGGCAGTGACCGGAGGAAGAGGATGAACGGGGGGGAAGTTTCTGAAAGCAGAGACCCCTCTGAAAAGGAAGCGGGTCTCATTATGTCTGCCTCTTCCTCCCTGTCTGCCCTTGTTGTATCAAATACAGAGTGATGCGGGGATGAGTGGGGTGCTCCTTCTCTTTGATTACCTGTCAGTGAGCCTGAGCATCAAAGGCGGACGAGGTAAAAGCTACCATTACCTAAATCATCTCCCTTTAAAGACATCCCTTGGCTTAGAAAGGTGGAGAAACTCTTTGCGGTGACTGATTTTACACAACTGCTCAGGACGGCCTGGATAATGGTTGTATGATAAACACTGAAACACACACAAACACACTCAGACACACACACATGACTGACAAAACCGAATACGCACTCTGACAGCAAGCGTAGAGCTGAGCTCAGGCCAGAGAGAGACGAAGCAGATCTGTTGGCCTTGTTGTGGGTGGACCTTACGGACCTGACACACCAAACAGAAAGTGCTGACAAAAACCCACCGACGCGTCACCTCACATCACCTCAAGTCTTCTAAGTAGCACTTAAACACACAGCAAGCAGCAAAGAATACGGCAGACTTGCCAGCATGCATGCGCGTTGTGCATGTGCGTGAGAGAAAAAAAAAAAGTTTAGGTTAACAACTAGTCTGTTGTGATCTAAACCTTCAACTAAATCCTCATTAAACGCGTTTTTTTTCCTGCCTCCTGGACTCGTGAGTGCGCCGGTTTAATACAACGAGAAAGTTGGATGTAATTAAGTGGAACACAAGTCAAATCCTTTGCAGACTGTACGAATTGAGAACGTGTCTGATGAAAAGTTGGCACTGTCACTGTAAAAAGTTTTGCTTCGCTTTGCCATTGTGTGCTGCCAGTGGAAGGAGTAAAAAGGCGAGAGGAGAAGCCGCACTAAATGGATGAAATCACTGATTCACTGGGCTGAGCAAACCAGTCAGACAGCTCCTTCTCAGCGGCTGCCTGTGCCGCCGATTCAACATGCTGAATCGGCTTAACGGCCGCTGATAAGGTCTATTAAAACCAACGGTGCCGGACGCGGCCGCTAAAACTGCAGCTGCTCAAAGACAGCGCCTGACAGTCCGCCGTCAGCCGCGGCGCCTCGGAGGAATAATCACCAGGAAGAGCCCGGTATGAATGCGGAGCTCTCCTGCATCTTCTTACCGGGCCTCACTAGGCTGTGGTGAGTAATGTCAAGGCAGCGATAAACAAGCAGCTGTATGTGATGCACAGCGGGGCGTCGGGTCTGTCTTTATTGCCTGCTATGTGCTGCTGTTTCTATCTCGGCCTTTGTGTATTTTCTTCCTCCCTCTCCCTTTCCTGTTAGGCGCGTGTAGAGGCGCTGTTAGTTCATTTATCATACGGCAGGCTCCGGCTCTCAGCCACAGACTCAGTGATTAATGACGACCGTTCACACGCTTAAACATTTAGCTTTGTTTTCGCTGACACACTAGTTACCATATCGGTCACCACAGCTTACTTAACGGCAGGTCACTGCGGGACTGAAACCAAATTGAATGGCGACACTATTTTTTTTCTCCCCCCCCTCCCGTATCTGCAGTGTGACCTTTAAGGGCTGGATTTTTTCCCTCCGTGTTAGAATGTAAATATGTCATTAATCACAACAAATTAAAGGTGCTATTGATAGCAGTGATAACATTCAGCCACTAGATGTCGCAGTCTCCCTCCCCCCGTTCCATTGCATTTACGACACAACAAGTTGTTGCCAGGCATTTACTGTCAATCTCAGCCATTTATCCGTTTTTTCCCCCTTAACGGACGACACAGAGATACCAACGTTGTTTTACTATTGGCTCACAATAGGGCGCTATAGACGAGCAAACCGCAGAGGATGGCAAGGAACCGCCACAACTGCTATGTTCACGTTTTTTTAAGTTTTTTTTTTAATGGGAGCGCCGCATTTTTACACTTTACACACTATAAACGCCAGCAGCATGACGAGACGCTGAGCGTCTATTCTGCGCTAAGCGCTGCACGTTTTTTTTTTCTGGAGAGTTGAAAAATGTTCAACTTTGGGTAAAACTCTTGCACTTGTCACTGTCACGTTTTCACCCAGCCGTCCGATCACAATGGAGATCACATAGACTGGTGGGTCCGTCCTCTCTCCCTACGTGTTTCAGCCTTCCCTTCATCCGGAGCAAGTACTCTACCTCGTGCCGACATTTTTACTTCTGCAGATATTCCGTATCATAGCAACCGAAGCTGAAAAAAACGCTGCGCCTCGTTGCCCTTCTGTGTTCTGCATTTAACAATAAACAGGTATTTCATTAGTTTTAAAACTTTCAACTTTGTCATTTAAAAAGCAACAATATACCTAATAATAGTCTAACAATATAGCTTATTTATATAGCACTAAAATCAGGATAAAGTAAGTAATTTGCAAAAAAAAAAAAATTGCAATAATACCGTATTTCGCACAGTTGAGCCAATCATTATCACCGCAAAGGAAATTCCTTCACCATGACAGCCCTAGCTCAAAAGCCTTGTTAGAAGTGGGAACCAAACGTCAGATATCCTCCGAGATAAACAAAACATTAATTTTGGACCTGCCAACATTTTTTAAATGATTAATTCACAATCATTATATGATTTTGATTTTATTCGGCACCTTTCCAAAAGCTCTAAAGATGTGTTATCTTTTAAAAAAACATTCATCTACATAAAAATGTTATCAATGAGACCTTTAACATATCCACACAGACACAGCCAGTTGGTAAAGTGCCTTGTGGCCCTTCGGCCCCTCCCTTAAAGATATAGATACGTGTACTTGGTTAATTAAAAATCCTCTTCTGATAGATTTCATCTCATTAAATGAGCGATGGGACCGTTTCAAAGCATTAAGGGTCCAGCTGGACCACATGCTCTTGTCTTTTTCATGGATTCTCTGTACGATTACTACGATTAATGGCCAACGCCATTATCACCAACATCTCCCATTCGTATACAGACACAGCAGTCAACTGCAAACATACAGCGATACGACCATGCTTTTACAGATGCTTTCATGCATGCCTGAGCTGAAAAAAGAAAACGTGACAGGAACTGTAAGAGATATGGCGTTCAAGTCAGAGAATGAAAGAGTGTGTGTGTGTGTGTGTGTGTGTTTGTGTGTGTGTGTGTGTGTGTGTGTGTGTGTGTGTGTGTGTGTGTGTGTGTGTGTGAAAGTGTAACATACAGACAGAGCGCAAGAGAGAGACAGAGAGTAATTTAGTGAAGTGACTCCACGTTGACCTTTAGCAACTCTCCAGAGCAATGTCAATTTCAATTTCACCCTTCTCCATGGAAAGGTTGACGTTGGTGGTGAAACAGCTTGGTGTTCAGTATTGTATACTTCTTCAAGAGAAGAGTAGAGAAGAGACATTGGGAAATCATCGTACATCCTCAATGACAAATCCTCAAATCGTCAAACAAGCAGAGGTCAAGATGAAGCCGTGCGGAGAACAGAGAAGTAAGGGATAAAGGGATGTAGAAACAGAGAGAAAACAGGGAGGGAGAGAGCAAGAACATAGAAATATATGTACATTTAGTTGAAATGACAAAAGTCAAAGATACAGTAGACGAACTTTGCATTGCAAATTAGCTAAGGCTATAAATGCTGTGGTGTGTGGCATTGGGTTTATGCTACATACTTGTTCCTATACAAATAAACATTAAATAAACGTCCCGTTGATATTGCTGGTAGCCCTCACTGCTGCCTTTATGTCACAATATCAATGTCACATAAGCATAATCTGCCCATAAGTGTAGTGGGTATATTAATGAACTCAAAACAGATGATTTCAGTAAAAGGTAAGTGTGTAGTCATAGCAACCTGCAACATAAATAGGAAAATATCTCCCTTTAAAGTGAAAGTTAGAGTGGGTTATACAATTATGAATAAAAAGCAGCAGACCACAAAGTGCCATAAGAATAGTCATTCCATATGAAACAGGTGGTGCTGGAAGCTTTGTGACGTACAGTAGTGGTTGGCAAGCCAACTATTAACATGCTAGCCAGCCGGTAACACACTAGTACTGAACGTCTGTAACTCGGCGGATAATTTTTTTGAGGTAAATCAACTTACCACTACGAACACTTGAACAGCCCTAATTTAAATCATTAGGTCCTAAAAGTTGTAAAATGCACTAATAGCCTAATACAGAGTTATTTTCCTTCCTCCGTTCATGTGAATGAGACCCAGACCGAGGCTGGACCGCGGGGCTGGGAGGCGGGGTTAAAGAAAACGCCACTGCGTCTGCTCTATGGGCCCCATGGATGCAGAAGGTTGGCTTCACTGCTGCGCCACTAAGCAACTCTCATAGGAATGAACGGGAGCCCGACTCCAACTCTGTATCCAGTTCTCTTAACACATCCATGGTCGTTACCTTCTAGACACGACCATTGACCTCGAATGGTTAAGGTTAGGATTGGTCGTCGGGCAGCGAGCCTCGCGTGCCTTTTTCGAGGGGGCACCTGGGCAAGATAGCACACCACTACAATGGTGTACGGCATACTAATTGTATGAAATCGGATGGTGTGACACAGCTAATACGATATATTCTTGGATTTCAGATTCTCTGTATGTCTTTTGCCCAAAATGTCAGACGGTTGGCAAAAGTTTACCAAAATTCAACTCTCCATGAAAACCCTGCATGGATTTACCTCGCTTGCACAAGCAAATCTACTGATTGGAGCGATTCCATTGAAATGAAATGTTGTTTGGTGTCTTGGCCAGCAGACAGATGTTTCCAAATTGAGAGGGAGGAAAATTGAGGTAATTGAGAGGCGAGAGAGGGGGATCAGAGTAGGACAGCCACACTGTCTGTCTATCCCTCTGAGCTTGTCAAAAAAATATTGCTAAAACACCAGAAAAATCAGGAATGTCAGCACATTTGAGTGCTATTACAGATGTCTAAGCGCGTGTGTGTGTGCCTCTATGTTGAAGCAAAATAGATATAAGAGTCATCTCCTGCCACCCATCCCATGCTGTTGGGTCCTGCTCTCAGAAATAATTGATTCTAATTCCTTTCCACTAGAGTGCACCCATCTGCTGGCTTTGGGGGACAGTAAAATCGTCTATCAGTTACAATTATCCAACAGTTACCGAGAACTGCGCCGCGAGCGCGTGCGACCTGCCCACCCCGAGTGGTGCAGGGGCATGTGCGAATATCTGTGCGTACGTGACGAAGAGGGAGCGCTAGCGAGACAGAGCGGAGTGCTGCGTAAGCGTGAAGTTGAATCCCTCCACCCTCTTCCTCTGGGAGGGCGAATCCATGACAAATCTTCCGGAGGGAATAAACACCAAGTCAGTGAGTGTGTGAGTGAGCGTGTGTGTTTTAAATTTAGAACTCGTGTGTAAGATGTCACATACTGTAAGCGTGTGTGTGTGTGTGTGTGTGTGTGTGTGTGTGTGTGTGTGTGTGTGTGTGTGTGTGTGTAGCTCCCTCTCACGACGAACCCCGACACAAATTCAAACCCCACATTATGAATCATCCTCCTGTTCTGGAGAGGTGGACTGCACCGACTCACCACTGGGGGACAGCACTCAATCTGACAGTAGAGAAAAAAATGATGAAATCCAAACCATCCTACACAACCTTGATTTTGTCTCCTTTGAAAAACTCAAAATGTCAAGTTGTCTGAAAGTAGTATTTGTGATGGAAAAAAAAAGGTCCGGCTTTCAGTATTCACACAGTCACACATCCCTGAGGACTCCTGAGGCCCTGAAGCCTTGTAGAGCTGTGATGATAGCAGCACACACACACACACACACACACACACACACACACACACACACACACACACACACACACACACACACACACACACACACACACAGCCCTGTACTTCTATCTTTGTGAGGACACTCATTTACATAATGCATTCCTTAGCCCCTTACCCTTACCTTAACCATCACAACTAAATGCCTGACCCCAACCCTTACCCTAACCTAAACCTAATTCTAATCTGAACCTTAAAACCAAGTCTGAACCCTCAAACAGGCCTTTGAAGGTGAGGACCGACCAAGATGTCCTCACTTTCCAAAAATGTTCTCACTCAAACTGGTCCTCACAAAGATAGCTGTACAAGTACACACACACACGCACCTATTTGGTGCCGTTTCGGCCCTTCAGCTGAAAGGGACACAGCAGGGGAACGGGACACTCCAAAGTCCCATCATGCCTCTGTCTCTGCCCCCCCCCCCCCCCCCATCATCCTCTTCTCAGCACACCCAACAATCCTCTTGCTTTTCACGGCCACTCTTGTTTCTCGCTTTCACTTTCATTCCTTTTGTGTTCTCCTCTCTCTGCATCATCCTCTTTGACTTCCCACCACATCCCTGCGAGAGTTTACGTAACATATGTGTTTTATTTATGTCTGCGCGTTGTGTAAAGCTGGCTGTGATGGCGGCTGTCTGAGATCTGCACTGGTTGCAGCAGCAGCAGCAGCAGAGGAGATAAAGTGGGGCTGTGTTTCCTGGCAGTGTTGCAGATTTATCTCTCTGCTTACGGCTCTGATTTTACTGCCCATCCACAAGCCTCCACTGGATCCCATCTCTTTCTTTCTCTCTCTCTCTCTCTCTCTCTCTCTCTATCTCTATCTCTCTTTCTCTTTCTCTCTCTCTCTCTTTCTATATCTCCCACTTGCCATAAGGGACCAGCCTCTCTCTGTGCACGCTCTGGCTACCATAAATCTGCCACGTTGCTCCATAAAGCTGCTTAGGGCATGACTCAACAAATATTAAGGAAGAGGAGAATAAATAAATAAAGCAAAATAGAAACTCTCGTCTGGAGGGAGAGACAACTTTTTCTGCACACAAAATGGAGCCCGGCCGTAAAATATTTACCTCGGTGTCTCTGGGCTTTAGACACTCTTCTGGGAGTGTGGGGGCTCACTGCACAACATCACACATACTTTTTCTGTCTCTCCTCCTCTGCCTTGCTGCTTATGACTATCATTTTGCCACAGTAGTGCCAAGCCCTGGTGTACCATATACCATTAGAGGGGAACTCCACTGGTTTTACTCATCGACGCCAGTTTACTTGTCATGGGGAGTTCTAATTAGCCAGTTTTATAATGTCTTCTTCTATGGTTATGGAGGGAGTTTTGTTAAGTCTCATAACATAACCCTCACCTGGGTTGTCTTGGCTTGGGCTTCATTTCAAACTGGGAACATGGAGTTTGAACTGCACTTACCAGGCATGGAGGGTTTAGCAAAGAAACACTATTGAATTGTGTTTCGGGAAATGCGAGAAAAAAGTCAGGATGTCTCGACCTCTGCTGCACCGATTTGGACCATTCTTCTTTTAAAACGCTCGCTTACAAGTCACTGTGCAGTATTAAAGAGGACCTATTATGGTTTTGTGCTTTTTCCCTTCCTTTAGTGTGTTATATAGTTTTTGTGCATGTAAAAGGTCTGCAAAGTTACAAAGCCCAAAGTCCAGGCCAAAGTGAGTTACTCTCCCCCACAGAAACACTGCTCCTGAGCTGCCTGAAACGCCTTGCTTGAAGTCCCGCCTTTTCTTCTGTAAGGTGTTGATGTCACCAAGTAACACATTTGTATAATACCTGCCTAGCGGCTAGTTTGGCACACCCTCAAAAAAAGCTAGTTAGAGCGGAGCTGGAGTTCGAAGAGTTGGGTTTGGTTGACCAATCACAACAGTGGGCCAGCTGACAAATCAGAGCAGACAACATTTGAACACTAAAGCATGTAAACATGTTCTAGTAGAAACCCCAAAAATGCACCTGAAAATGAGCATAATAGGTCCTCTTTAAGTGCACAAACCCTTTAAAGCTGCACTAGGCAGAATGTTTTTGGCATCATTGGGCAAAAATTCGATAATAATCTTTCAGCATATTGTAATTCAAGTGTTCTGAGAGATAACTAGACTTCTGCACCTCCTCATGGCTCTGTTTTCAGGCTTTAAAAACTCTAGCCCGTGACGGGATACTTTGGTGGGCGGTGCTTGATATTTCCTCAACTGATTTCAACATGGCTGCCGGGTCACAAACTTTCTCATTCTCCAGCTAAGGCGAGAAATAGGCATTACAGTAACAGAATATTGATTCATGTTTGATCAGCGCTGCCTAGTTTGACCGTTTGATCAGAGTTCGCGAGTGATTGACAGCTGCTGAGAGACGGCAAGGCTCCAGCTCGGCTCTGATTGGTTGTTTTCCTCCGGTCTGTGAAATCTTGCAGATGCTGTTAGGAGCACCGGAGGACACCGGAGGACACAGAGGCACATGATTTTTTTCAGATTACCTGTCTAATGCACTACTGTCAGGATATAGTGACCGTTTTATAAAAATAACTTTTTTTTTAATCATATTTGCTCCATTTCTACCCACTGCAGCTTTAATACACACATGAAAACACTCACACAGCATACAGAAGAAAGAACTGACAGAGAGGCTTTAAATAATTGCGAGAAAGCTTCAAAAGGACGACAGAAAGCTTTCCTTAAAGTCCCAGTGATATCAAGACAAACGACACAAATAGCAGAAAGGGTCGCATTGTGCAACCTGTTCACGCATGGGTGTGAGCACGCCGACACGCGAGGCCGTGCTTGTCAGTTTATCAACAGCAGCAATTTTTCACTCTTGATCAGCCAACCGCGGCGGCATTTTAAATGAACTACCTGGATCCCAACAGCATCAGATACGAGACAAAAGGTAACCCTCTCGGTGAATCATCGCACCTTCTTTGTCTCCGTCCCCACCCTCCTCTCTCTCTCTCTCTCTCTCTCTCTCTCTCTCTCTCTCTGTCACACGCTCATCCAATCCTCTCCCTTCCCAGACCTTTCAGTCTTGTCCGATCGGCTTCACCGTGACAGACACACGAGCCATTCATAGAGCGGCGAGCGCCATGTGGACGGCGGACTGTGCCCAGAAATCAAGCAATATGCTGTCACGGAAAAAAACAAAACAAACAAACACAACCACACGCGTACATTCGCTCACGCACGCGTGCACACATGGTAGGCCCGTCGTGACCCCACGTCAAAGAAGACAAACAACGGCGACTGAAAGCAGCCGCCTTTCCATGTGGCGAGCCAGCGTATGGAACCCTGGCACCATATGGGCTCTTCATTGTTGACAAAACAGCCGTAGGGACATTAGCACCCGCCATTTGCATATATGGAAAACACTTTTACAATTGTTTTTTTTTCTTTTTGCCGTTTCTGTAGCAAATAAAAGTGCCATCATCAATCTGCGTTGGACGCCCGGAGGCGTGTTGGAGAGGATTTGTAAAGTCATCCATTTCCTGTCATTTGGAAATGACACGGATAGTACTGACTGCAGCTGGAGGAAATCCCATGATGCTCTTACCTAGCTGCAGCTCCATGTTGTTCATCTTGTTTTCCGAGGGAAACAGGATCTTTGGCGGCTTGTCGGTCAAAGGAGCTGAAAAGGAGGAAAAGACAATTTAAATATAGTATGACAGAAGACAAACGAACAATACTGTCTTTGAAGAAGAATAGTGAGGATTTCTGATTGAGCTATTTTTACTTCTTGCGCTCGGTTCGCAATGTCTTCCTTTGCACCCCCCCCTCTGCCGTACAGAGATTTTGAACGCAGAGCACAGACAGAAGTTATCTCCCACCCCCTCTTCAAAATAAATAAATGCTCATCCCCTCTCTGTCTGTCCTCATTCCTCTCGCTCTCTCCCAACTTGCTCTGGGTGTCTTTGCAGACACGTTGCTCTCTGGTGTCTATACACCTTGCGTTCCATTCATCTGACCTACTTCAAATCATAAATTAATCACTGCTTTGCCAAGAACAAGCCACCATTTAATCTGCATGAGTGTTAGGTATTTGAAGAGCCATCATGGAGTGTGTGTGTGTATGTGTGTGTGTGTGTGTGTGTGTGTGTGTGTGTGTGTGTGTCGGAGTGAGAGGGAGCAGCTGATGCTCTAATGATGCTAATCATCCATACGGCGGATGTCAGACCTGCTGCTGAAGT
The DNA here is from genome assembly GCA_916701645.2 of Sebastolobus alascanus. Lineage (NCBI taxonomy): Eukaryota > Metazoa > Chordata > Actinopteri > Perciformes > Sebastidae > Sebastolobus > Sebastolobus alascanus. The sequence goes on from CAKAOJ020000059.1 coordinate 5,122,115, forward strand.
CCTTCCTCTGGGGAACGCCAGAACATGCAGCAGCTTTATTGTTGGTAAAAGCGTTTGTGTGTTCTGCGCTGCTCTTTAGGGTTAAGGGTTTGGAACAACAGAAAGAGGGTCTTGTATGTACATGACTAAACAGTAGCATGAGGTGAGAGAAATGGTGGGGTTGTGTTTCCACGTTTGATGTCTTTAAAGCTGGAGCGCGGGACTTTTACATGTAAATGAACGTCCGTTACATCGAAGCCAAACGAGTTCACACAATGCTGATTAAGCCTGTCGCCGCCAGGGAAATCTCTCTGTGTTTCGCAGTATACCGGAGTTGTGGTGTCTGTGGCGGCTTTCAAATTACAATCCAAACTTTTGGCTAGGGTAAAGCACCCCTATGTGCTTATCTTGGGTTCTCCTACTGTACATACTGTATACATTCTGTTTTTCTGTCTTATTCACACCATTTATTTTTGTATTTCATTCCATGTCACTATGTGAATGTAAATTTATGTACATTTATAATGCCTGTGTGATTACCTTAGTGAATAGATTTAGATGTGTTATGCAGTGTCAACACAAAAATAATAACCTAATAATAACCTCCATAATGAATGCAAAAGGGAAAAAAAATGTTAACCCAATAGAAATTTGGTCACAGAGAAGAAAAGGAAAAAAGAGCTCAAGGCTAAGTTATTTCATCTTTATGATGCCTTAAACCTGCAGTATGTAGAATGTTTTTGGCATCATTGAGCAAAAATTCCATAATAACCTTTCAGCATATTGTAATTCAAGTGTTCTGAGAAAAACTAGACTTCTGCACCTCCTCATGGCTCTGTTTTCAGGCTTTAAAAAATCTAGCCAGGAGACTTTGGCCAATCACAGGTCATTTCACTGCTGCTTTAACTTGTGAATGTATATTTCTTTTTGCATGTGACAGTTGTGTTTTGAAAACAGCACATCGAGCTTTGGTTTATCGCGACGCTGCTAAAAGTCCAGACCAAGATCTGGATCGAGACCAAACTCCAAATTCATCTGGACCAGATCCCTTTTTGCATTAGGTAAGAATACATTTTCTTGTGTTTGAGTGTTGCCAGTAATGAGTCGTGACGTTAAGTTGGTGACACAGGAATGTTACTGCTAATGCTAGCTAGCAAGATTTCACAAAGAGAACCAAAGTCATAATAGAAAATATTCATCGAGTCTCCTGCAGTCCAGCAATAAATGCATGTGCTCTAACAGCAGCCGCCTGGCCAGTGAACACTCGGATCAGTGCCTCTGAATGTGAAAGGGACACCCATTGTGCCCGGGTGCAAGGCACTCGTTTCAGGCAAACTGAGCCATTTCTCCCACTTTGTCAAGAAGCCAATGTGCTGTCTTGTTCAATGTGTGTAGTTTTGGTTCAGTTGTAAAAATGGATGAAGCTTTTGTTTTGTTATGGACAATTTTTGGACTTCATGTTAGTGGGTTTTGCTGAGTGTTCTGGACCTGTGTCCTCTGTGTGTGCTAAATTCTGACCTGGAACTTAAATATAAATCCTGCTCTATGGCCAGTATCAACACAGCGGGAACTACTGAAACCAGTCAGACTGGCTTATACTTATACTTCACCAGTTGTATAATTATGACGCTATTTGTGCTCACCTTTACGTAAAAAGGAAAAAAAAAGTAATGCACACATTCTTTCTCCTCTGATTTTATCACTTTGAGTTTGATATATTCGGTGATATTGCACTCAAACCTACAACGTTATTTTTTGTTGCTGTGGCGTTACATCATGAGGAAAAATTGGGGCATGTTAAGCTCATTATAACCCACATTTCTCTGCTGGCAAGCATGACATGTTTGATATAATTGCAGACCTTCAAATTTCTTCTTCAGAACTCAAGCCGTCTAATTATAACGCAGTGCTCATAGATGGAGTTTACTGCTTTATAAAACAGGTTTGATATATAGTACGTAGGCAGGCAGGTACGCCTCTGTGTGCAGTGACCTGAATGTATTTCTTTATGGTAATAACTCTATGCATTACATTTTTATAGTAGGTCAGATAAGAAGGGTACGACCTTTGACCATCACACACAGGGGAAAACAAGCTGCATACAATCAGATGCACTAAGGAGGCAAACACTAATTCTGCAGTTCCTAAACCAGCTATGAAGGAAAAAAAACAAAACCTTTATTGAATAAAACAGAGGCAACTCCCAACAGCAGACCTTTCAGGCATGTCTAATTATGTAGTGGTGAATCTGCAAAGGCGGCTTATTCAGGCCAGTTTGTAGCCTGGTGCTTTCATTAAGATGTTCCCTTAAAGTGTCCTCACCAGCCCTCTTCTTTAGCCTTATTATAAGAGCGCTCTAACAAGCTCTTTGAAGCCCTGCTCTGTTTTGGCGTCTGTATTTTGGAGGAACAAGCCATGCCATGTTGCTGAGCTAACTCACTCAGCACAGCGATGTGCAGCAAAGTGCGTGGTCTTGTCTGAAGTCGAGTGCGTGGTCTTGTAAAGTGCTTAAAGGCTTGCAGGAGAACATATTTTAACAATTCCTCAAGCTGTCAGACGGAAGTGTTCATCTGAGGAGGTGTAGACCAAAGTGTTGTTTATTATGTGTTGATCCGAACAGAATTTTTTTTTGCTCAGACGTAGAACCTTCTGGTGTGTAAACAGTGACAGAGAAGAAGCACAGTGACGTCTCCGAGAGGGGCGGTCATGGGCTTTTAGGCACAACTGTTTGCACTGTTAATAGGTAATCACACAGCACAAATTACACTGGATACTGATACAATTTTAATTACATATCAAACTGCTATACATAATTACACAATGGGTGATCCTATAGCCAATTATGCACTGGGCAAACAAATGAGGACAAGCTGTGTATGGGAGACGAGAGGGGAAGCAGATGTGGTAAGGAGGACACAGATAGGAGGCAGACATCAGCAGAGGAGAAGTCGAGAATAAAGCGGGAAAATTTATAAAGCTAAAGTGAACCAGTCAAGAAACATTCTCCCCCTCATTTTGGCATGCTACACTTGCTTCTGAAAAATCTCATTATCTTAATTACCGCTCCTTTATGGGAAATACATCAATTATCACGGTTCAGGGGGGGGACACCATTTAAAATACGGAGGATTGGGAGCACCTCCGAACAAAAAGAAAGAGTCTCCGATTGCCATTAGCAGGCAAAGTCTGGAATTAAGCAACCGTAGACATAAACAGGTAATTAAACATGCAAATATACCTGGTGAGGTGTTAACTTAATAAAGGGTTGTCAAAGCACCGTGAGAAAAGAAATGGATGTTTCATGTCTCTTTTCGTTCCTTCTGTGATTATATGCTATATATTCAAGGTTAGAATTTATTTCCATCCCTGTGTGTCTATCTGCTACTTCAAACGACGTGAAAAAAAACAGATTTTGATTGAATTTAAAAAAAAAAAAATAATAAAAAATACTCTTGGCCCAAGGATAATTTGACTAGATTGGTTTGTCAGATTTGTGTTGTGATCATTTTATGCTGCATTCATGTGATGGTTGCAAGTCGGTACCTCCCGCAGGTTGGGCGCTGAACGATATTCACCTCCTGCGTTCTTGGAAAACGGTAAATGGACTGCCTTTATATAGCTTTTCTCCCGGAACGGACAAAAAGCTTTACAATTTACCTCACAATCACATTCACTGATGCCCATGCAAGGTGCTGTCCCAACCACACCATCCATTTGATGCTCAACCTTGGACATAAACAGGTAATTATGCGCCCTTCAAATAGCAGGAAAATACTGTGCCATTCGTACTTATTCCACATATTTGTCAGTTGTGTCTAAACAGAGAGTGAGAGACACAAGCAGACAAATATACAAAGAGCAGAGGAGCAGAATCGCTTGTTGACGACAGAGAAATAGTTTCAAATAGACCCCGTGATCGGATCGGCCGACACTGCTTCTAGAGATCGGTGATCGCCCCCAACAATCCTGATCAGAGCACCCTTAGTTGTGACTTTCCTGGATTCCGTCAAAGACAAGATTGTTTCTCCTAGTTTGCCCCTCCAGGTATTCTGTTTTGCCCTCTACCGTTTGCATGCTCTCGCGGATAGCGGATATATCCTTCCTCATTGAAGTGCAATCCGTGGAAAGTTTTTCTTGAGCAGCTGTTAGTTTATCCTCGTCCTTCTGAGTGAATGAATAGCTTGCTTTCAATTCTTGTACATCTTTGGCTACGCCGTCCAGGCGTACCTTCATAGACTAGATAACTTACGAAGCCTTTGAAGTTGTTTTCTTGCCGAAGTCTAAAAGTGTTCAGTTTCTCCAAAATCTCATGTATTCGTCCTCGTTTTTAGCTTTCGGGGGCATCGCTCGTCAGTGTGTGTCTTCTCTCCTGTTAGCAATTAGCTGTTAGCAGCAGTGACTTGATAAAGGATACTTTGACATTTGGACAAGAGGAGGTAAGAATTGAACCATCAACCATGTAACCCCCCCTCTACCTCCTGATCCACAGCGCCCCACAAAATCAAACTTTGTGGATGAAGCATAAATGTTGCAGAAGCTGCAGCTGTGCTACTAGAACTGGTTAAAGTTGGCAAAACTGTTGTAACTCTAGCGAGTTCCTCCTCATTGATCCTGTCCGGGTATGACACGGTTATCTGCGAGTCAATTAATGCCTCCTGTGTGAATATGTGTCTTTAGGGGTTCCGGAACGGCCGCGTCGGTATGCTTGTGCAAATTTTATGCTCTGGGATCAATGATTCACCTATAAAACATTGATGTCTGAGTATCCTCAGGGAAGAGGCATTGTGTATTCTCTGCAGCAAACCAGGCTGAATTAATTTCAGACGGTGACACAAAGTATCTCTGTAAACTCTTACAGTTGGCCTGTAGTCCTTTAACGTAGGAGGTATGCTATACATATAAAAGGTACTGTAAGGAACATATGGAGGGGAAAATGACCGAGCCTCTACTTATGTCTAATTGCGTTAAAGATGTAGCATGTATAGTGCGTTATTTTGCAGAGTAATTGCGAGCATGGCCTTCCGTTTGTGTTCTCAACGTTTTCAAAGCCCGAGATGCTTCACTGTGATTACGTTTCAAGTGCTATTGAGGAGAGACTAACGCAAGCTTTGTATGCATGTGTGTGTGTGTGTGTGTGTGTGTGTGTGTGTGTGTGTGTGTGTGTGTGTGTGTGTGTGTGTGTGTGCAGGCCTACATGTGGATGCATTAACACAGAGTGGGACTCTGTGGATATAAGCTTTGTGATAAGTCATCCACAATCCCATTTCTGCTCGGTAGCGGAAAAGCTCACTGGACTTTCCAGATGGATTATTCTGGGTGACTGACTGTAGGGAAACAGCAAATTAATGAATTAAGGATGGAGCTGAGATACTTGGATCGCTGGGCTTTTTCTGTTAGTCATTTAAATTGTGGGGGGTGGGTGTAAGGATCTTTTTTTATCTTTAATATATAGGATAAGTATCAGTGAAGTGAATAAAAAGGTTTATTTCACAAAATATTTTATTGGTATTTACGTTTCAGTAGTGGAGCATTTTGCCTGCCTGATTATGTTGATTTGGTCATGTTTCCTTAATATTTATGCTTCTCCCATAAGTAAGTAAGTAAGTAGGCTACATACAGTAGTTCAATGGTTTGTGTTTTTTTTCTGTTTTAATTGTGTTTATGTTATTTCCTAATTTGTTGTGCTGTAGCCTAGAGACTAAGTTATTACTGTTAAAAGTCAAGTTATGAACGACGTGGATCAAAGATTTGTGGCTGTGTTCTAGTTTTTGAAAATTAGGGCTGTCAAAATTAACGCCATAATAACGCGTTAACGCATATTTGTTTTAACGCCACTAATTTCTTTAACGCTTTAACGAAACTTTCGCTAAATTTTGGCGAGGAAAAACTGGCATGGCCATATTCAAAGGGGTCCCCTTGACCTCTGACCTCAAGATATGTGAATGAAAATGGGTTCTATGGGTACCCACGAGTCTCCCCTTTACAGACATGCCCACTTTATGATAATCACACACACCAGCACACTGACACACTGACAGCTGTTGTTACCTGTTGAGCTTGAGTTTGCCACGTTATGATTTGAGCATATTTTTTATGCTAAATACAGCACCTGTGAGGGTTTCTGGACAATATTTGTCATTGCTTTACATTGTTATATATATTTGCATAAAGCAGCATATTGGCCCACTCCCATGTTGATAAGAGTATTAAATACTTGACAAATCTCCCTTTAAGGTACATTTTGAACAGATAAAAAATGAGCAATTACTTTGCGATTAATTTGCGATTAATCGCGGACAATCATGCGAATAATTGCGATCAAACATTTTAATCGATTAACAGCCCTAGTTCGGATGTATTTTAGGAAGCCTTTTGTAACACCTCAGCCAGGGACAAAAATAGCCTTTTGGCTAATTCTGGCATTTTTTATAACGTGTATTTAGTAATTTGCAATGTACCTTCTCAAATAAAGTAAATTAAACCAATATGATCACGAACAATTAACATGTAAAATAAACAACAATCTACAGTAGTATAGGAATATATAAATTGTGATAAAAATAACAGAAAATTGGCTGAAATGGAAGCAAAAAGAAAGTGGACCAGGGAGTAAAATGCTGGTACAGTAGATGAGGTACATCAGAGAAGTTTAGAAAGAAAACGTTTCAAATTTACAATCACAATAACGGCAAAAGGCCAATTGGTGACAAAGGTGAAAATAAGAACAAATCAAATGCATAAATCACTGGCATATGCAGTACAGTATATGGGTGAGCGGGTACTTATACAGGCATACAAATGGACATTCACACACACACATTCATGCATGGAGAGACACACACACATGACTGTGAAGTAGTGAACAGAAGCCTGCATTGTCCTTTGGTCTCAGGAAATTGGCTCCCAAAGGTTTTTCAGTATTTTTACCAACAAAGGCAGTCAAGCTAGAGAAGAAAGGCAGAAATAGGAGGATGGAGACTTGAGCAAACACAAAGTCCCAGTGAGTCTCCCAAGACTGCTAAGCTTGACTAGAGAAGTCTCGGCTCTCTACGGATGGCAGACTCCTATATTGTACGGCGGGAGATCACCATATATTAACAGTGACCTTCCTCTGTACAGTTGTCACCTTTGAGCCAGTTTCATTACATTCCTGATGGTGCAATAACCATCCTGTATGATTCCCTTATAAAGTCCCCTCAGAGTATACGGAATTCAATTCCAGGCCCCGGCCGTTTCCCACATGAGAGAAGCTGAGCAGAAAGCTGGACGGCGTCATCCAGAGGAAGCTAATAAAAGCAGTTATATTCATCCTGAACCACATCACGCTCCCCTACTGTCCACCGCTGTTGTGTGCTCTAAGAGCCTTGCCTGTGGCAAAAGCGGAAATACTCCGACATCAAAAGCAACAGGAGTGTGCATTCTCTCCCACGAGTATGACCGGACAGCTCCCTGTATCACAGTCACCGCTGGCACCGTCAAATGGCCGTCATCATGGAAAAGTGAGAACAATCGGCGCCTTTTGGCCAAGTCAAGTTTTTTTTTTCCCGACTAAGCAGCTCTGTACTGTAAGAGACGATCTGATGATGGAGCACGGCAGTGATCAAGCTGTTCAAAGTAGGATTCCAGCTGTGAGGCCTCAATAATCCATATCTTTGTGAAATAAGTAGAAAGAGGGAATTAAGTGCCTTCGTGTCAGTTCCCCGCTCATTTGCAGAGCGTGCTAACTAACCAATGGGAAGTACATTTAACAATTCATTACCTAATAAGTACTACACGGAGACCCATTAAAGATGACTAAAAGTGGTTAGAGAAAGCGAAATATGAGGCGAGAGAGCGACGCGGCGACAGAGCGAAGGGAACAGACTGAGAAAATGTGTTATTGATTGCTGGAGGTTTACCATGATTCTGCCCTCTCAGCAGGTGTGTGTGTGTGTGTGTGTGTGTGTGTGTGTGTGTGTGTGTGTGTGTGTGTGTGTGTGTGTACACGTGTGTGTGCGACCACAGATCTCATAAATGCTCCATCCAATAATCTTACTGTTGTCTCCTCCTACGGGAGAGCTGTCTGCAGGCTTCCCCTCCTCACAAACTTTAACAGGCCTTTTATCTATAACTCAACATCAATTAGCTAAAGAATCACCTTGAGTCAGACTTCAAGTGGCTACAAAAATGAACCCTCAGGAAGTATGTGCCTCCACGCAGTATAACAATGTATTATTCTCTACTTAAAATGCAACCTCATTAAGACTGTCTTAATTTGTTTTTTTTTCACTCCAGACTCTCAACACGGATTAAATTTTACGCAGGTTGATAGAATAACTCGCATTGTATTCACAGTAAGAGGTTCAATTAAGCAGCCGGGGAATGTGAATAGTGCTTGAAATGAATGAGGAGAATTTTTATGGGTCTATTGTTTACAGAATAGTAGGGATGCTGAGGTGGGAGGGGGGGGAGAGAGACAGAGGTGTCCTCGAGACTTTATGGTCTTCCCTGTGCACTCGAGTTGAGCAGAAAAATGACAATACTGACTTTGTCTCCAGATTTAATGAAATGAAATGAAAGTAATTACACTGATAAAGCGGGTACAGTACCGGCAAAACCTCTCTCGCTTCTGTCTTACATGCACACACAAATGCACCCCTGCCACACGCTGTCTGTAGGGCTCTCTGACACATACGGTATGGGGTCCTATTTTAATCGTGGAACAACAAGTGCAAAGTGGCAGGTCTTGGGCCGGCAGACTGTGTGGGCGTCTCCGAGCGCACCTGCTGTTTCAGTTCACGTATGCGCAAGCCAGCGCAAAGTGCAAAAGGGCTGGCTGAAGGTGAATATGGATCGGAAGGTTAAATACACTCTCAGCACGTCACTTCTGTCATCGCTTCGAAACAGCGATGCCAATCACAGTGACGCATGAAATCGTACCGTTTTCTGGACGGTGCAGAGCGGCGCAACCTGAACACACAATACCGGAAATCTGCAGCCAGAGGCAGATGGTGTGGGGTTTTCAACAGTTAGAATTAGTACAATGATGATAGAAATTAATGAATAATAAAAAAACAAAATAGCTTAGCCTGTCATTAAATATTTCACACTGTAAATGGCTACATTATATCTTGAAATGTGATACAGCGGCATTTACTTTGTAGTGCATTTCAAGAATAAAATACTGATTTTTCTTTTTTTTAACTGGAAAGGAGGCTGTGATGCACAGGATTAATGAGCTCCTGTAATCCGATGTCTCCCGCGTTAAACAGCAGAATGCAGAGTTATAACAGCCCAGTCCGATTTGTGCATGATTTAATGAAGGTAAACACAATGGACGACAGTGTTGTAGTCAAGACCACCTAAACCGAGACCAAATCATGACCAAGACCAGAGTGTATCGAGACCGAGACAAGACCAAGACCAAAGCAGGGCGAGAACCACCCTGCACGACACACTTACGATAAAATGTGGAGCATGCAAATCATACGTAGGCACTCCTCAAAATGATCTGAAAGATAATAATTAGGTCTGTCAATCAATTAAAACATTTAATCGCGATTAATCGTATGATTGTCCATGATTAATCGCATATTAGTCACACATTTTTTATCTGTTCAATATGTACCTTAAAGGGAGAAGTATTTGATACACTTATCAACATGGGAGTGGGCAAATATGTTGCTTTATACTGTATAAATATATGCATATATTTATTATTGGAAATCAATGAACAACACAAAACAATGACAAATATTGTCCAGAAACCCTCACAGGTACTGCATTTAGCATAAAATAATAAGCTCAAATCATAACATGACAAACTGCAGCCCAACAGGCAACAACAGCTGTCAGTGTGTCAGTGCGCTGGTGTGTGTGATTATCATAAAGTGGGCATGTCTGTAAAGGGGAGACTCGTGGGTACCCATCGAAGCCATTTTCATTCACATATCTTGAGGTCAGAGGTCAAGGGACCCCTTTGAAAATGGCCATGCCAGTTTTTCATCGCCAAAATTTAGCGTAATTTTGGAACGTTATTCCAAGTTTAGAGCATTAATTAACCTCCTTCACGACAAGCTAGTATGACATGGCTGGTACCAATAGATTCATTAGGTTTTCTACTATATACATACAGTATGATGCCAGTATCTTCACTCTAGCTTTAAAATTGAGCCCGCTACAACCTAAAAATCGCGAAGAAATTAGTGGCGTTAAAACGAATTTGCGTTAACGCGTTATTATCGTGTTAACTTTGACAGCCCTAATAATAATTATAATAATAATGACAAAAATAGCCGAAAAAAAGCAGACAACAAAGGATTTTCTTTTCTATTCTAAAGAATAGAAGAGAAATTCCCATAAAACACCCACAGAAAACAAATGAAGACTCCTCTTCATTCACCTCTTTTATTGCCATATATAATGTATATGTGTGTGTATGTATAAGTGTGTGCCATGAGAAATGTCTCAATAAAACAATCAAAAGGCATTTTATGTGTGTGAATTTCCCTTTGTCTTCTATGAGCTATCACAGTAAGGATGTTAACAAATAAATCCAACAACGCACAAGCAGTTTGCAGTTGTGGTCTTGAATTAAAATCCTGAGTCCTCTTCGTCTGAGACCGAGAAAAGGCCGAGTAAAAATGCGGTCGATTCCCAGACGAGACCTTCAAAGACCTATCTCGAGTACTACAACACTGGTGGAAGGCCAATGGCAGCGCACTCTGGGGGGGGCACTTCTCAAATGGGAGGCTGCAGATTTATCAATGTATCCGTGACTATGACTGCAGGGACTTAATGAACTGAAGAAGTAAGGTTTCATTCAGTATAAAGCAGCTGTGGATAACAGATACTGTAAGAATCACTCATAGTAATTTATAGATCAATGCAGACTGCAGACGTTCCCGTTTTAACCACATTAAAAGCCTTTTTGTTTTTGATGCTGCTTTAAACGCATCTACCGACTGGGGAGTGTTTAATTTTGGACTGACGTTGCACCAGATGTGAATTCACGAGGCAGAGAGTTAAAACATTTCTTTGAATGTACTATACAGTCTTAACAACAAAGGAAATGTGTCTGTGTGTGAAGTGAGAATGTACAGTATGTCTGCATGGTTCAAACCCCCTGCAAGTGTGTGTGTGTGTCTTTGAGCGTGTGCACTCATGCATGTTTATATGAATGTACTGGAGAGAGAAGACAGGCGACTACAAATGCCAAACAGAGAGCAGAAAAGAAAGAGAGGAAGAAGGTGTGAGAGAGAGAGAAAGCACACGCTGCACGTTTCTGATCTTCACGGGGTTACGTGCCTGTGAGGATACATAAAAACGGAGCACGTGAGGATGCGTGCACCTGTGATGTAATTCAAAGGTTCAAATGAGTAGGAATAAACGGGAGGGCGCACCACAAGCAGCGCGCGTACGTCTGAGTTCGTTTCACGAGCGACGCGCTGAACATTACTGCTTCTGGGACCTTGGACAGATGTGAAGTGGAAAGAAACAAAGATGCGGAGAGGACAGAGAGGGGCGGAGGAGGTAAAGAGGACGGAGAGAAGAGTTTACAGTCAAAGTCTGCTAGCTTCAACCGTGCTGCCGATGATGCATCGACACATCAAAAATCCGGGTGGGTGTAGCTTAGCACAGTCTGCTTCGTGTCCTCTCTGAGCTCAACAGCTCACTCTTTTCATCCGTCTCTGTCTCTGACTCTGTTCTTAACCTCTGTCACTGCAGCACAGAGCGATATTTTCTCTCATTCAATCTCACTAAGAAGCGTGGCCCTTTCTTACCGCACTGTCATCCTTTCATCACTGTCCCAGAATTGGCCCCCGCCACACTCTTTTTTTTTTTTTTTTTTACCTTTCAGTAAACCTTTCCAGTTCTTTTCTTAGCTTCTCATCCCAGCTTATGGCCCTGCCTCTATCCCCGGCGGCATGTACGTGTGGGTCTGCGCAGTGTTATCTTGGATAATATTACTGTGAACTTTAATGTTCCCCAATGGGTAGAGTGTACACTACACTGTTCTTCCATTAAGGCTCAGCTCACAGACATCGTGTACACATTCAATAATGCAGGTCGGTGCTTAACGTCTGCACGGTGTGCAGCATCAGCATACACCCCTGGCTACCTGGCGGAGAGTGCGCGCTCACACGCAAACATTTTTGGTCCCGCAGCCTCCTGCAAACACACACTCAGTACAGTACACACACACACCTTCCTGTCAGCCTCAGATAACAGAGCCCAGCGGCGGAGCGGCGATAGAGAAGCCATTCCTGCTAAATGAAAGAGTAAAATGTACAATAGATACACCTGTGTGGAGCTTATGCAGATAGGCAGAGAGGAGAGGGGGGGGGGGGGGGGGGGGGGGGGGGGGAAATCGACAAGGGGGACATGCGACACTCAGAGATGTAAAAGACATTTTCAGACCAGGCAGATACTGACCAACAAAAACATCCTGCAGCTAGTCCTATAGCAGGCAATGAAAGAGGATTAGCGCTCTAATCAGCACCGATCTCCGCGGGCAATTCAGAGGGAAGCCCTAGTGGCCCGGTGTCCATTCTGTTACTCGGTCAGAGCAGGAGGACGAGGCGAACCCATTCGACTGCAGGGGGAGAGCCAAAGCAGGTGGATTCACACCTGAGGGAAAGGATTAACACAGTCCTGGCACATTACAACCAGCACGCACAGTGTATAATCCCACTGGAAGGGTGTGCGTGTGTGTGTGTGTGTGTGTGTGTGTCTCTTTTTTTTTTACCAGGAGTGTAAACACACTGGTAGTAGCAGTAGGCTATACCTGAGGTGACACATATAGGGCTGAGATTTACATGAAGCAACAGAGGAACAGATAGGCGGCCCGCAGGGTCACCCCATCGCCATCTGCTCCATCAGCTCCCTTTGACCCGTCGCCACGGCAACCTCAGCAGATCACATAATCCACCGTTACTCCTCATCTGTGTATAATATCCCTGTGATAAATGTACCTGTCTATGAATTTGATCCTGGGATGTCTTGATAACAGGCATGGTGTGCAGTTAGACCACGGCAACACTAATAGCACTTTATATTATAAAAAGCTGAACTATATTGCACACTGCAACGGGTGCATCAGTGTCAACCTCGAGTTAAAATCATAGACTTTATATAAGAAGTGGACGTAGTCACCGTGACGTCACCCATTGGTTTGTGGACTGCCGTTTTTAAACCTTGAGTTCGGCATTTGGGCCGTCGCCATCTTGGTTTTTTGCAACCAGAAGTGACACAAGAGGGTGGAGCTAAGTACAACCAAACGCTGAATAAGACCAAAACATGGACAACACCCAGGCCGGACAATGCCGTGGTAGCAACATGTCAATCACGAGGTAGCCGCGCCCTAAAGCATTCCCTGCTTTATGGTCTATCTGACTCTAAATGGGACCATAATTTACTAAATGAACATCATGCTGTATTGAAGAAGACTTGAAACTTGCGATTGAGACCATAAACTCATGTTTACTGAGGTAATAAATCAAGTGAGAAGTAGGCTCATTTTCTCATAGACTTCTATACAATCAGACTTCTTTTTGCAACCGGAGGAGTCGCCCCCTGCTGGCTGTTAGAAAGAATGCAAGTTTAAGGCACTTCAGCATTGGCCTCACTTCTCAGACTGCGGAGGTAGCCCACTGGTTAAAATGCAGTAACTGAAGAGCTCTACCTGATGGAGTCATTGCAATACAGCGCCATACTTATCATCTGGAACGGATGCAAATAATATGCTTAAATTCTGCATAGCATCTGAGAGACTATGTACTGCAACCCTATTTGATTTTGCTAGAGTTTCTGTTTCTGGACAAGTACGTATGCAATAGACTGGGTTTAATGGAGATACATCTGACTAATCCATATTTCTAGACACCCATACTTAAGGCTAAGGTACCTTATATTTGTGCTGTTGGAAGAGTTTTTTCGCAAACTCGCTTTAATGCCACTAATTTCTTTAACACATTTAGGCAACTTGCGATTTTTAGGTTGTAGCGGGCTCAGTTTGAAAGCTAGAGTGAAGATACTGGCCTCTTATGAAACTAGAAAACCTAAGGAATCCATTGGTACCAACCATGTCATACTAGTTTGACGCGAAGGAGGTTAAATAACGCTAAAAAATTACGCTAAATATTGGCGATGAAAAACTGGCATGGCCATTTTCAAAGGGGTCCCTTGACCTCTGACCTCAAGATATGTAAATGAAAATGGGTTTTATGGGTACCCACGAGTCTCCCCTTTATAAGACATGCCCACTTTATGATAATCACATGCAGTTTTGGAGCAAGTCATAGTCAAGTCAGAACACTGACACACTGACAGCTGTTGTTGCCTGTTGGGCTGCAGTTTGCCATGTTATGATTTGAGCATATCTTTTATGCTAAATGCAGTACCTGTGAGGGTTTCTGGACAATATTTGTCATTGTTTTGTGTTGTTAATTGATGTTAATTGATTCCCAGTAATAAATATATACATACATTTGCATAAAGCAGCAAGGTACATTATGTACAGATACAAAATGTGCGATTAATTGCGATTAACTATGGACAATCATGAGATTAATTGCAATTAAATATTTTAATCGATTGATAGCCCTAATATATATATATATATAAATTAGATTTTTCTCTGTTCGGGTACATTGGCATATGTCCAATAATAAGAAAACTAACTAGACAAAGCAGAAGAGAATACTCTCCGAGCCAGACACAAACAAATACTTACTGTTCTGGCATGAGTGGCCACACTAATGGTCACACACAGTCCTTGATGTTAGAGCCACTATAGAGTCTGTCTGGTCTGTGCCAGATTTTAATTAGAGTAGTCTCATCTGAGATCATGATACGCACTCATAACACTCTAAACTAAATACATTAACATAGATAATGTACACATATTCACACACGTATTAAAACGTATATACCAAAATAGGCTCTGGCATGCACGCAGTAAACAAACATATTGCCACACGAGCACTCTTACTGGAGAGCAGCAATCATTAGCATGACACAACTGATGGTCTAAACTGTCTCTAAGTTTTACCAGCTGACTCAAACGAAGCCAGTCACACAACATGGTGCCAGGGTGAGATCTGCAAATTCTCTGTTTGTTTGCTTCCCCTTATTCCAAAAGCCTAACGATGCTCTTCTCTCCAAGCCTTCTAAGACAGATGGAGATCATTAACTCCTCTCCCTCTCTCTCCTTCTCTCTCTCTCTCCGATCTGTCACGTCTAAACCAAAGGCGCTCTTTGTCTCTCCTTTTCACTCATCCCCTTCCCCTGTTTGCCCCTCACTCACTGTCTCTGTCCATCTCCCTCTACACAGATTTATATCTAAAAGGTTTCAAACTCCGGCACAATCTTACAACTTTAACAAGTGCTTCATCACTCTTGTCAGAAGTAGTTACAGGAGTCATGACACACACTTCCCCAGACAGGAGGAATTGATGAGAAACCATTAGACTCTGCTGATCCTGGAGTGAACGGGAAGGCCTCCATCACGGCATTCCTCTACTCCTGGACACAGAAGCGTGGACGCCTTTGGACATGTGTCAAATGCACCATTTCTTTACACTGCGCATGTGAAAAGACAGTTTTGTGCATTATTTAATCAATTAGGGGAAGGGAAAGTGTAATGTTAATACTGACCTTCACAGCCGTGATCGCCAAAGGCACGTACAGTCTATTGGTTGTTAATGAATCGCTGTCATATCTTGATGGCATTATTAGGAGACACATGTGGCTAAACACAATAAACACCACACAGTGAGGAGCGATGGGGTTTATTGTTAGCATTGTAACAGCTTTTTGCTGTGTGCCTGTTTGCAGTAGTGCTGAAAAGTGTTAACAGAGCTCCTGCTGTCCCGCCTGCACTGGCGACCATCTGGACCGAATCCATCACTTCCTCCTGCACTTCCTTCGTGGCCCCGACTCCTAATTTCTCATTATGACACCGCGGTTGTGGGACCAGCTACAGGAGGGGCCATTTAGCCACAAGCCGACGATGCTGATTGTCAATGTCATGTTCTCTTAGCGTTGTGTTTTGTGATAACTAGAATGTTTTATTTTTCCGGTAAAAGTGAAACAAAGTGGCCGAGAAAGGTAACGGATAGTAAATGCATCCTTAGAGGTCAGATAGAAATTCTACATCATTCTTTTCCTTGAAAAACAAGGCTATCTTGCCATAATTGACGTTTGAACTGCATAGAATATATACAGTACGTTTTATTTTTATTATTCTTTCATATTCCTTAGATTGTGTGGTAATAAATTTTAGCAAAGCAACAATTCCTCTTAAAGGTATACCATCTTTGAGGTGGAAAAAACACATTGCCAACCGTATGGAATTGTTTGATCAAATGTTTTTCACTACATCACCTTATTGTTTTTAATACACGAGTGGTTATGTGGGAGCTGATGACCATCTTTATAGTGCTGACCTGAGGTTATTACAGGGAAGGAACATCTGTCGCATGCAGCCATTTTTTCCATAGATTGAGGCAAAAATTATTGTTCCTGCACTTTAATTAGTTGTGATGTTAGGGCTATCTTCTGCACTCCAGGCTGAATGCCAACCCTGTCTCCCACAAAATTACGTTCCCATGTAACTAAACTGCATAACCAAAATACGTTTTGAGGGAAACGTTATATTCTCCTGGACTGTCGCAGTTTGACACTGCTTTAAACATGTGATTAACGTTGTAAATGGAAACAAAACAAAACGAAAACGCAACAAATCTACTTAGTTAGGTTTAGTCAACAGAACTACTTGGTTAGGTTTAGTAAAAAAACATCATGGTTTGGCTTAAAATTACTTAAAAACATAACAAAAATGCAAGAACTGACTACGTTTCAAAAGGGACATGAACACCGATCGGTCCGGTGTTTGTTGGACCCATCCACCGCCCCTCTCGCTCGCCAGTAGTGGACTCTCTTGCTTGTTAAACCTGTTATTATTCAATAACGCTTTTATTCAACGTATTTTCATTCACGGTCGCTCGATATGTTACTTCACCTGCTCTGCTCGTTGCTCGTTGTACTACGTCACTAGCTGCGGCCGTACGCAGACTTATAAAGGTATTTGTGATACTTAAAAGACAAACGTAATCCGCGACAAAATACGTTTACTTCCAAACGTAATTGAGAATTAGTCTTATGGGAATGTAATTTTTAGGAGACAAGGCTGTGAATGCTGCTCTGATTTGGGGACCAATTAGGCCACTTGTTAGGCTGTAAGTAGATGTTTGTATCCCACAGATTTGTACGCATTAATTAAAAAAAAAAAAATATGTTGCTACATAGCAGAAAGTTAAGCTGCCATTTTAGCAGGGAAAGTAATTGGAAGCAACCACTGCAGCTGAAAAGTTGATCCAGTTATATACTGTAATAACACAGTATGTCAAGGTCAGACTTAAAGTATTTGGCTACGTCAGTGGTGCGTCAGCATTAATGAGGTTCGAGTTTTGTCTCATACGACGGTCTTCAGTAAGTGAACACGCGCATGCTAAAAAGCCTGGGTTGCCGCAGGTATTTGTCCTGGAAAAATGGAGTCGATTTAGGCGAGAATTTCCATTAAATCCTCGAATCACAATTTGTGGTATTCCGTCCTACAAACCGTACACTTATACCTCTGAGGAAATCCCACTAATTCCTTTTCTGCTCTTCTCCATTTGAGCTACAGTATGTGATAGATTAATAGGTAATAGGCCTCCACATATATTTGCAGGTGCATACATCTAATAGGTAATAGGCCTCCACATATATTTGCAGGTGCATACATCTGCAAACATACACTAGACTCGATCCAACGGCCACGCTCTCGCCAGTATTTTACATTGAATCCTAAGCTAATAAAAGTGGAGGAGCTGATTGAGTGCTTTGACCTCCCTGGAGGTGGTCGAGGTTAAACGGGTGCAGGGCTGGGCTCTCTTTCTCCGCTTTTAAAAGCCTGACATGTTCCCTGCAGGATGTCTGACCCTCTCTGACCACAAATCAACCAGCAATTACAACCCTACAGAAAGCCACACACACAAAGCCACACACACAACACACACACACACACACACACACACACACACACGCCATCACGGTACTCCTCGACCAGCGCTGCTGCGTGGACCAGAAACAAGAAGGCGAGGCAATACTGAATGTTTGTGAAAGAGGCAAAGTGTAATATCAGGAGAAGTAGCGCAGGGTGGAATGGCAAGTAGAGGGAAGAAACAGAGAGGGAACAACAGGAGGGGGGGGGGGGGAATGAGCATGAGATGTGAACAGAGAAGCCAAGCAAGTATGAAAAGCAATGTACAGTATGTGGCCATGTAGTATGTGTCACCATGCTTTGACCTTTACAGTGATGACAACATCTTTTTTGGCCCCATCAGTGTAATTCAGTGATTACATGTGTCATTTATCCAACATTTCGTGCACTCATCCATTTAACCTATTGTATGTGGAAAAAAACTGGACTGAACGTGATGTACAGATATTGTCCTGGCACCGGAGACTAGAGGTCTGAGTTGCGGTCATGTTTGGCGGTTTTATTCCATGGCAGTGTGTCTCATAAATAAGGCAAGCCCCAGAGGGCCGGAAAGCCCTCCTATAAGCCACCGCTTTGTTTCAAGACAAAGCCCCTTTTTATTCCACTTGGAATAACTTGTCACAACACAGCCGAACCCAAGGTGCCACCCTATCAATTTCCATGGAAACAGGGTTTGTGGCATTGGCAAGAGACAAGAGAGTATAGTGGGCAGTTCTTTAGGGCGGTCTCTGTGGACGAAGTGGCTACTGTATTCACTTGAGATGCAGATGCAACAAAAGAAGCATCTTTTTTCCTTTCTGATGAAAACATTTACATCATTGCTACATTATTTCAACCTGACGCGCCAGATGGTTTGTTACACAGAGCCATCTGAGAAGCCGTCATTGGAAAGTGTTTGGAAAAGGGCAGGCACTTTCAAAAAAATATTTGGCAGGGTGATTGGATGAACCATCTGTCAATCACACTGTTGCCGAAGCCAGTCGGGAGAAGAGCGGAAACGTCTTTTCCATCGAGAAAAGCCTTCAGTGCCGTTCCTCGCTCTTCTTCCGATGACGAAATACTCTCCAGTTCTGATATAACTGAAAGAACTGAGCATATGACTAGATAAACGAGACTTAGATTAAACTGCACGAGTTTTGTGAGAGTTTGTAAACGGATGTTTTAAAATAGTTTTGCTGTTGTCAACCCTGGCCTCTATTTACTTCAATTCGGAAGCGGCTGTAGGCAGAATGTTTTTGGCTTCATTGGGCAAGAAATCCATAATAACCTTTCAGCATGTTGTAATTCAAGTGTTCTGAGAGAAAACTAGGTTTCTGCACCTCCTCATGGCTCTGTTTTTAGGCTTTAAAAAAATCTAGCCAGTGACGGAAGACTTTGGCCAATCACAGGTCATTTCAAAGAGAGAGAGGCTTCCTATTGGCTCTTCATTCAACAGAGGCAGCTGTCAATCACTCGTGAATTCCGATCAAATGGTCAAACCAGGGAGTGCTGATCAAATATGAATTAATATTCTGTTACTGTAACGCCTATTTCTCGCCTCAAATGTTTTCAGAAACATCTTGTAGTGTACTGTTTAGCTGTAAAATGAGAAAGTTTGCTCCGGCTGGTGGGCGGTGCTTGGTATTTCCTCAACTGATCTCAACATGGCTGCCGGGTCACAAACGTTCTCATTTTACAGCTAAACAGGACACTACAAGATGTTTCTGAAAACATGTCAGCTGTCAGGATATAGTGACCGTTTTATAAAAATAACATTTTTTAATCATATTTGCTCCAATTCTACCTACTGGTGCTTTAAGGATTTACTCCGTTTTCTGCCGTTTTTTGATGCTTCGTTCGCCCTGGAGGCGTGCGAGAGAAAGAAAGTTTTCTTCAAGAATTCAAGGTAACACGGGGTGAGTAATTGATATACAAAAGGTCATTTTAAGGGTGAAGTATTCCTTTAACACCCTTCTGCGCATGTATAATTCACCCAAAACCCCATGCGAAATTTGTGTCACAGACAACAAATTCTCCAGCTCTGATAAAAGGGAATAAAACAGTGAATACTAGGCGGCTACTCAGTACAGTTATGTTTCACAAAGAAGCACCAGTGCTATCACATTCTCTAAGAGCTATGAGACACGAGAGGACGTAACGATATCTGCGTTATTTGCATTTTGGATACAACCACCTGTTAGCTTCAAAGCGCGGCAGCGGAGGGAAACACCGAGGGTTTGACAGTAATGACTAATCATGGACCAGCGATACAAAGCGGGCGTCTTCACAGGGAGCCTTTGATGCAGGTGAATCACATCCTAAACATACTTATTAGCAGGAGTGGGGGAGGAGAGTGAGGGAGGAAGGGTGAAGAGAGAGAGGGGGGGGAGAAAAATTTGTTCCGCACGTTAGCTGGCATGCTTGGGTGCACGAGAACAGAAGGTTGGCATAATGAATTTTGGCGTGCAAGCGGCTGTTAATGAAATAAAGAGCCCCACCCCAACAGAGGTGTGAATGTGTGTGTGTGCTGGGGTGTGTAAGTGTGTGTGCAAAACAGAGAGGGAGGGGACAAGACAGAGGAAGTTAGAGAAGTGAGGAGAGAGAGAGAGAGAGAGAGAGAGAGAGAGAGAGAGAGAGAGAGAGAGAGAGAGAGATGAGGTGAGGGCTGTTTGAGTTTATGACGAGAGGGGGACGATGCAGAGAAAAGCTGTAAAAGTGAAAAAGTTTACTACCTGAGCAGGTATTTTGTATTTGTGTATGGCTTTTCAAAGTAAAAACATTGTTTCCTTTTGCTTTGGATGATTGCTTTGCTTGCTTATCTCAGACAGGGCTGCACACACAGGAATAATCTGGGACAAGAAGGACTTTCTAGCCATGTTGATTGGATGTTAATTCTGCCTCTTTGTAATCTTTTTGCTTGAGGGAGTCTGCTTGAGGGAGAAAAGAGACAGCAAACAAATACTTAAAAAGAAAAAGGCGTATTGAATGTTACTTTGCTCGTCAGTGAGGTAGCTTCCAAAAAAAAAAACACGACAAACCTGACAAAGTATTATTTCTTCATGTTTGGCCTAATAACACAGAATAGTCTCACAGATGGCTCTGTCGCAGATGGATCTGCAAAAGAACACTTTCAAGCTGAACTTTATCAAAACTTTTCTCACTTTTTTCTTCATCACTTTACTCTCAAGAGAAGCGAAAGTATCACAAACTACCCGGCTTTGTAGCGACTCAATTTATAAATCAAAGCTTTTTTTTTTGCTGAAACAACATAAAGCACATCTTATTGGAACACTTCGACCCCCGATCCCTCCTTCCGTCGGGGATTCCTACACATCGTACGACGTTCGGCGTAAATGGTTGTAACAGGATATTGTATACAAGGGCCAAAAGGGCATGAAGTTTATATGTGATTGGCATACAGTATGTTCTCAGTAGGCCAGGTGGTGTTTGAGGCTCTGATGTGATTTCTAAAGCCTCAGAAGACAGCCCGTCCCCACCCTCTCAACACGGGTTGCCTAATTGAGTGTTAATTTGGTGCTAATTACGTAACATGTTATCCCAGTGAGACGCCCCAGATGCCACGAGACAAAGGCGTGTGGAAGAGTGTGTGCAGAATCGCACGGCAAAGCATTTAGGGAGACACTATGTGAGGCCCCGGCTGCATCTGCTTCCTGAATTCAATGAGTCACGATGCAGAAAAAAAAAAAACCCAACACGTCCCGCTTTAAGAAGCATTCGATCAAGTTAAGAAAAACAGTGAAAAGTGTGCACTTTTCAGAAATAAGGCCATCCTCACTTGAACCACAACTGATTGTTAAACAAATATTCCTCTCTACAAGCAAGATGAATTAATCATTCAACAAACATTTCCCAGAGAAAGTTCGGCCCCTGCATTAAAAATTAAGCAGACTTTCTTAACCGTGAAAGTAATAAACACCGAGGCTGGCTGAGTGAGTGGTTGGGTCAGAGACGCTGCTGCTGTGGCACCGAAGCTCTCTTCTCCCTCCGTCCTGTTTGCTCCTCAACATGAATATAACATGATTATGAAGAAGACCTCTCTGCTCTTTTATCTATCAAAGTCATAGAGCCTTACACAACATGCACTGTAGGCTACTCTGCATGAGTGTGTAGGTATTTGTGTGCATACACTTGACCGTTTGTGTGTGTGTGTGTGCATTATCAGAACGCCGCATGACACATCCATCAAAGGATGATGCTGTCGTTTTCTATGTTTTTGTTATTGTCAACAAATCCCACAAAAAGCCCAAAACCAACAATGCGTTATTCCGTCTTTCAATGATTTCTGACTTACCTACCACGTCCGTAAATCTTTAAACACAGACCCAAAATATATACTGTAGTTGCATTTTCAAAAGAGGTTAAAGCTAGGGTTGGTAATGTTCATCAAAAACATTTTTGGTTTTATTTGTTGAAATTCTTTTTACATCCCAACAGCAATCAATAAATCAAATGCTCTCACAAAAAAAAATTGGAAAAGAGTTGGCAACACTGGGCTGGGTTTTTCGGTTGGATAATCTACAAAATCTAGCGTACTCTTGCTGGTTTCTCAACATTACCGACCCTAGCTTTAAGTTATTTCTTAAAACAGCTGGAGTTCTTAGCAAACATGCTTCAGTAAATAGTGCATTTGTTGGGGACTTTTTTCTGCCGTGGATGAATACACATTTGGTGCACTAGTGAGTATTTATGATACCAGGACACTGTGTCTGGAATTTACTCAAAATAATCTACTAATAAACGTTTTTCAATATGTGTTTTCATAATTTTTTTGACAGAAATTCACTGTTGTTTTTTTCTTTATGGGGATTTTCAACAATAAAACAAATATAGAAAATTGCTATCCTTTAAAGGAGCAGTGTGTAGGATCTGTCAACATCTAGCGGTGAGGTTGCAGATTGCAACCAACTGAATCTTCTCCCGTGTGCCAAGCTTATGAGAGAACTACGGTGGCTGACGCGAAAATGCGAATGGCCCTATCTAGAGCCAGTGTTTGGTTTGTCCTTTCTGGGCTACTGTAGAAACATGGCAGCTCCGTGAAGAGGACCCGCTCCGTATGTAGATATAAACGGCTCATGTTAAGGTAACAAAAACACAATGATACGTACACTAAAGAAAACATACAGATTAATATTATATTCCATTTCTGCCAATAGATCCCCCTAAATGCTCACATGGTTCCTTTAAGATGATCTATTTTGTACACTCTGAGGAAGCAGGTTCATGTCTGTAACCATACTTTCCAACCTTAAGACCTCACAAAAAAGGGAGGATTTCAAAACCAAAGCGGGGGGTCAGGGGGTTTCAGAGACTTTGTTTCCTGCATTCTGGTGACTTTAAAAGAGTGAAAATAACAAAATAATAATTTTTATGTTAATCTTTTGATTTTACCTTTAACTCTCAGGAAAGAAAACTGAATAATTCGCCCCTCTGGTGTGAACTGGGCGTGTGAATCTCTGGCATAAACTAATATCCATCAGTTTTTATTTATTTATGCTCCTGCTTGAGTATTTCTTTCTCTTGGTACTCTCCATTTCTCTCTCCTTCGCTCACTCACTGAAGGTCCTTTCAGACACAACGCAACAACGGCACCAATGTGCTCTGAAACCCGTCATATTTCATATTTCATATTTCAACATGAGCTCACACTGCGCTGTGTCACGAGCATAGACTGCTCTCTTCCACGTGAGAAATGACAGTTGGTGTAGCTCTATTGTCATCCGGGTGGAAACAGTAGGGATTATACACACTGTTCAGTTCCAGAAACAGGCTATGATAACAAATAGGAAAAAGTGTGAAAATCTGCCATAAATCGGGAGAAATACGGGAAATTGTGACCCCGGGAGGAAACCGGGTGAGGTCGACGAAAATTGGGAGTCTCCCCGGAAAATTGGGAGGGTTGGCAAGTACAGTATGTCTGTAACTAGCCCTGATCCAGGACTGTCAAACTACAAATCATGGTTTTGTGGTGCAATCTGAGTGAACCTGCCATTCTAGACATTCAGTGTTTATAAAGTTTGTGAATGTTGAAAACACAAACTCACAGCCCTGGCAGTGTCAGGTAAAAAAAACACAACTTTCTCAGGTGAAGAGCGGTGACATTTTGACACAAACACACGTGTAAACAGTAGAATTAAAGACGGCTGAATTCCATTTAGCTGCTTAATTTTCATGTCTCTGGTATTGTGCATGCTTGGTCACTGTCACACTGACATTGAATGGAACCCATCATTAATGTTATTAGTGACACCTGTGCTTTTCCTTCTACGATAAGTCAAAATGTCTGCTGTGAAATTGATGGCTGAAATATGGTAGTAGGAGCACACACTTCTGTAATAAAGGTCCCTTTATCAACTGTTTGTTTACTTGTGAACACAGTAATGGCAGGGCAGATGACTGTAGTTAGTTCAACACTAACTGAACTCAGCAATCCCTCATTCAACGCGGAGCATTCTCTGCATTCGCTAATAGATTTCCTATTCTTGTCTAATTAAAAAGGGAAGCCTTTTTTTTCCCCTGAAAGGCTCCCAGAGCTATATTGAGGGGTGGAGAGGTCGCTGGGAATCCATCAGATGTGATGCAGTTAATCAGCATAAAGCCCGCTCCGGTGCACTGCTGAACAACAACTGCAGGAATGGACCCAACCCTCTCACTGCGCCACACTGGGACTCAAAGCCACGCTGGCATAGAAGCAAGAAAAAAATAATAATATACAGTATCGTCTGAATTTTTTTAGAGAAACTACAATACCTGGTAGTTTCTCTATTCTCTTTAAAATGAAAAGGGGGGGTTAAAAATAACTACAGAGACAGCTGGAGGGAGAGAAAGGTAAGGGGTTTGTGGGAAAGAATAAAAAGAAAATGAGAGGACAGAGCCCTCGCCCACGGTAATTACCTGTCTCTGCTTTCTATCTTTTTGAGCGACAACAAAAGAAGTTGGAGAGGAGGGTAGACAGGAGGAGGAGGAGGAGGAGGAGAATGAAGAAGGACAGTGGGGAGGAGAGGAGAAAAAGGTGAGCATATACAGGAGGAGAAAAATCGGCATGACACCCCCTGAAACTCGCATCATTCTGCAGCAAACTGGCAAGTCAGTAACACGGGCTGACTCAATCTCCTCCAGCAATGCACAATTTGCCTTTTTCTTTGTTCCACACGCCTATGATTAAGGTACAGTAGGTATTTTATCTTGAGCTAGACACAGCAAGGAGCAGAGGTGGTCATGGAGACAAC
The DNA here is from genome assembly GCA_916701645.2 of Sebastolobus alascanus. NCBI lineage: Eukaryota > Metazoa > Chordata > Actinopteri > Perciformes > Sebastidae > Sebastolobus > Sebastolobus alascanus. Next base: position 5,147,345 of record CAKAOJ020000059.1, read on the forward strand.
AGACATCACGTGAGAGAGATTTCCTATTTCTGAGCTCGACAGAAATGTGAGTGTAATCTCGGTAGAGTGAATGTTCCAACACTCATCAACATGATCTCACCCACACCATCCGCTACCCATCCCCTAGGGACCCTATTTTCCCATGTTTTTGTGTCTAAGTGACTAATGGGGACAACAATTTTTGAAATTGGTGCAGTATTGAGGGAGAGTGCTGCAGCCGGCAGCCGCGAAACAGGCTGTAATGTAATCGCTCGGGGCAACTCCTCACCGTCAATTTACGTCCACTGAAAATGCTCGTTTTTGCCACCGACAAGCTCAGATTGTTATTATAAGAGTCTGACAACATTTGGGACAGGACCCTACAGAGAAATAAAGCATTTTTCTTTACCTTTCGCTTGATCCGGTCTGTTTGTTATTAAGGATGTCACGATAACTGAAATTTAGTAGTCGATACCAATACCAGTGAAATTCCACAATTCTCGATACCAATTCGATACCACGTTAAAAAACAAAAGTAAAACAATAAATCCCATGTACTTCAACATCCATTCCTTTATTACCGTTTGAATATTGGTTTTTGTTTGGATGTTAAACAGGTCATGATTCCCTCTCTATTATCTATTTTATATTGCTGTTCAAACTGGATTTATTCAAGTTTCTCGCCAAAAACTAGATTTTACAAGATTACATTTGAACACATCATGATAACGACAGAATTTACCTTCGCCCAATACTCATGATTACTGAATAGAGCCTGAATGCATCATAATGTAAATCAATGGCACCTCCTGTGGACGTTAGCTGTTAGCTCCGTGCTGCTTACCTGCTGCTAACAGTTAACGTTAACTAGCTCTCGTTCTGCCGATTTCAACACAGATTTCTTGTTCACAAAGTAGCATCATTAGGGAAAAAAAAAAGGGTGCGTGCCCTGGATAGCGTCCCAAACACATTTTATATCGTCCCCAGGACGATGGAACGCCGTTAATCTCGAGCCCTGACAGTACTTACGGTACCTGCGGTACTGTATAAAAATGGTCATTACGTTTTCAGAAGTATCGTTTCTCGTGACATCACTATTTTACATCCCTTTGTTATTGTATGTCTCGCTCGGTGAAGTCTCCTTTTGAAATCTTGTGTCGCATCCTCATTGTGGAAATCATCTAAATATTAGCCATGGTATTGAAAATCTATTATATAACACTAAGCTATGCTTTCTGTACTCCAACAAAACAAACTGCCAACACCAGTGTCCCGTTGCACTCCTCTCTCCAACTCTCACTCACATTTCCGCCGTTGTCGGCAACAAGTCACATGACACAATGACAATTACATTGCAGCCCATTTAGCATTTCTGCTTTTCTGTAGCTCCTGGTTCAACACTGGACCAATTTAAAATAAATGTTGTCACACAATATGGGAAAATAGGGTCCAGGTTGAAAAATACCAAAGGTACGCTTCAATCATCATCTCGTCAGTTTTTTTGATGCACCTCCTGCTTCAGAGAAACCAGCTCTTATTTGGCAGAGAGAGGCGATGAGAATTTTAGTGGCAGTAGGCAACAATTTTTTGGCATAATTTGGCAAAAATTCCATAATAACCTTTCAGCATACTGTAATTCAAGTGATCTGAGAGAAAACTAGACTTCTGCTCCTCATCATGGCTCTGTTTTCAGGTTTTAGAAAAATCTAGCCCGTGACGGCAGATTTTGACCAATCACAGGTCAGTTCAGAGAGAGAGAGCGTTCCTATTGGCTGTGCTCCGGTCATGTGACCAGAACTTGCCTTCCTTCAACAGATTTTACAATGGCGGCCGCGTCACAAACGTTCTCATTTTACAGCTAAACAGTACACTACAAGATGATTCTGAAAACATTTGAGGCGAGAAATAGGCATTACAGTAACAGAATATTGATTCATATTTGCCTAGTTTGACCGTTTGGTCGGAGTTCTTGAGTGATTGACAGCCGGCTCTCATAGACGGCAGCTGGACAGCGGACCTTGTTTTCTTCCGGTAAGTGAAATCCTTCAGATGCTGTTAGGAGCACCGGAGGACACAGTAGGACACAGAGGAACATGATTTTTTTCAGGTTACCTGTTTCATGTACTACTGTCACGATATAGCGGCCGTTTTCTAAAAAATAACTTTTTTAAATCATATTTGCACCAATCTCGCATACTGCAGCTTTCACCTGTGTGTCCAAAGTGGCAACTGGCCTTAGGGAGGAACAGGTGGAACAGAAACACTGCCATTCATTTGCAGTTATCACAACTGGGCAGGCGTACATGGATGGATGTGTACATACAGTCCACACACAGGTGTGCACGCACAGCAGATGCACAAAGACGTGCACTAAAACAAACATGCCCACATACTCTCACACACTCGTATGCGGGCATAGGCACAAGCACAGACAGCCGACATGTATTTGCACACACAAACACACACACAGTGAAAGCAAACTGTAGATGCTGACACGGGCTTCCTGGACAGCCTCTCTAACTGTGCAGGGATGCCAGAGGAGGAGAGAAAGAGCCAACAAGAGAAGCAGCGATGCTGCTGTAAAGACATCATTTCCATTGTGTACCAGGGAAAGTGGTGGCAACACAAAATGGTAATGACAGTTAAGGCGTTTAGTCACGGACTCACTGGAAGGAATTGGGGGAAAAAAAAGCGCCCTCATTTTGACACAACTGACATTCTCTAACGCACCGCTGTCGGGTCCAAAATAACTATGGCGTAGAAGGACGCCGTATACCTCAAGAGAGTGGGCAAACATGCATTTATAGTGCCTATGCACACACACATAGGGACACGCTAATGTTAGTGGGAGGGCTCTTCTACACCAGACAGTCTCACAGAGATCTCTTTGTGTGTCCACCCTGAGGCTGAGAGGCTTTGACTGCACACTATATGTATGATTTAGAGTATTGAGTGACAAGGAGAGGGCGAGGGTTGCGTCAACCTTATGAATGATGAACTCCAGGGGAAAAAAGAGCTCGAGGTGAGGGCGTACAGAGAAACAGGGCCGCGCAGTAAAAGTGCAAGTAAGAGACGGATGATATCAGACATTTGAACCTCACGTGTGGTTTTGTTTAGTTTGGTTTGTACCATGTTGACAGGAAAAACTCCTCTCTGAAAACAGAATCCTTTCAAATCCCGACTTCTCCGCACTCTCTTGCGTATGCAAATACGCACACAGACGCTAACGCACGCACTTAGCGTAACCCTTCATTAATTCGGACTCTTCAGGGCTTTGCCGAACACTGCGTCCATTGTTGCTCTAGTGGCTGAGATCAAATGTGTGACAATCTCTCTACTTCCTGTCACCGTCCCCCCGCGGTTGTTAATGGTCACCTTCTTATCTTTTAATTGGACGGAGGGTTTCCTAGAGTGCTCTTTTCTTAAGGATACTGTATAATTAGAGGGTTATTTAGGGCCCCCTAATTGACCTTCAGCCTTTTCGTATCCTGTCATGAGAACCACACTGCAGATGGCACTGTTCGGAGCAAACTTTATTCTGTTGAGACAGCAACTACGGACACAAAGTTAGGTGGGCGCTGCCTGTTGGAGGGGAGGGGAGGAGAGGAGAGGAGAGGGAGAAGTGCGTCAGGATGTAAAGGGCCAATTACCACTGGACTGCTGGCAAGGAGAACAGGGATTGCAGGGAGATCAGAGAAACAAAGGCCATAACATGATCAGTGTCAACATGGCCAACATGGTATTGTAACTTAATTAGTGAACACGTAAAAGGGAGGAAGACAGGCAGAGAACGAGGGGGGAGAAAATAAAGCACTAATGTAAGTACAAGGTGTACTGTAATGTACTGTAAGCAACAAGCTCACCCACAAAACTTCCCTGCTAGTCGTTCAAATTAAACCGCACGCCGAGGAGGCCATTAGTGCAACCGGAGCCACTGCTGTGTTTTATGAGACTGTAGGAACAGCTCTAACCTTGCTCCGAGGTACAAAATTGCACAGTAATTCACACGTAGGCTTCGAACTTCACGCACGTCATCATCCCAGCGTGCAGTTCGAAAGGACCTCGTCTTTCAGAGCAGGACACAAAACGGAAGCAAATTTACAGCTTTACAGTAGCTGCTTAAACATGTTAAGGTTGCGTATAGAGAGAGAGGGGGAGAGAGAGAGAGAGAGAGAGAGAGAGAAAGCCTAGTCCTCTCCAGAGACGGAGGATCCAAAGCAAAATGCTGCACTAACACAGGTGATTTACGTCAGGAGGAGAATGCATGACAACAAAGCTTTTGTTTTTCTGTTCACCGCGGTGGATGTGCTGCTGCAGGCTTGCACCTGCAGCGTTTCAGCAGGCTTATAAGGGCCGCACACTCATGAAAATGTTTGTCAAGGCAACTTTACAAAAAAGGGGGGCCTGGTAATATTTGATACTGTAGATTCCCGGAGAGTTCCATACATTTTAAGCAGCAAAAGGCTTTGATGCTCATGGACGATGCAGAGAGGCTGAGATTCTGGTTTTCCACATGTAAAATGATCTGTTCCCTTGCTCTCACCGAAATTATTTTGTTTTTGGGGAAAGAACATCCCAAAATCCTATTTTTTGGGAGATCTGTTGAAGATCTGTTGTATAATACAGAAAAGCATGCTTTTTGAAATACTTTAAAGGAACAGTGTGTAACATTTAGGGGGATCTACTGGCTGACATAATAAAAGATCATATTAATAAGAATGTTTTCTTTAGTATATAGTCACCTGGAAATGAGAATCGTTGTGTTTTCGTTAGCTTAGAATGAGTCATTTATATCTACATACAGAGTGGATCCTCTTCACGGAGCTGCCATGTTTCTACAGTAGCCCCAGAACGGACAAACCAAACACTGGCTCTAGATAGGAACATTCAGGTTTTCACGTTTTCATGTCAGCCACATTAGTCTCCTACACGCTTGGCACACGGGAGAAGTTTCCGTTGGTTGTAATCTGCATCTCACCGCTAGATGTCGCTAAATCCTTCACACTGCACCTTTAATAAAAGTAATTTGGTTCATAATTGGGCAAAATAAAGAAATACTAAAAGAAATATTAGGGGCCCATTATGCTGCAGATCTAAATAATTTATTTCTTCATTTGAGTTCAAAATTCAACCTCCAGGATACAAAAGGAATTCAAAGTGCTTATTCCTTTTCCATTCCTGTGACCTGTGAAATCTGTTGTGTTAATAAATATAAGCATGTCAGATATACTGTTTAATCTGTCACACCTGGCATTAGAATGCGTCTCCACATGCGTCTCCAGTGACCACTTGTGATCCGATCTCACTTCCTCGCTCTATATGCAAATAAACACGTAGTAAACACACGGCTAATACAGCAGACATTGTGACTTAATATTACAAGAATGTCAGTAGTAATATCCTACATATTCGTGAGTTTGGGTACATTTTATTAACATCAAAATAAAAGGTGATTGTACCGGCGGTCCCCGGGGACCTCCGTGTCGCCGACACTGCCATCTTCGCCGCGTTTGCCAGGCGGGGCAGAGAGCTTCAGAGCCGGGGATAAGAGCCAGGCGGGCGGTTGTCAGCTCTGTGCAGTGCACCGGAACAAATACACTGACACATCACCGACAGTATGATAATAATGCACTTCCTGTGCCTAATCTGAGTCTGTAGATTATGTAGCCTATAGATAAGATATATTTTAATAAAATACAGTTGTACAGACAGGATGCAGTAGAGCACAGACGCCGTTTCCATGCCGCGAGGCTCGCATCTGCCCGTCTATTCACATGAGGAGCGCAGTGAGACCCTGCGGATCCCAGCGGGACGTCAGTTGAGTAGGCGGTCCTTAATGTGGCCCAGGAACACATTCGCGTACACACTGCTAAAAGAATGTGGCCATATGTGACCCAGACTACCTACCAGCACCTCTAAAGCTCAATACTTAACATCTTACTGTAAATCTTGTTTAGTTAGTCTGTACAAAAACCAAAGTGAAAACAACTATTGGTGGTTTTGTGAGCGGCCATTTCTTGGGGCTAATTTCTTAGACTTCTCATCTCGACAAGAAAGCATTTCCTAAAATGTTGAACTACTCCTTTAAGAGCTTTATGAACCAGGAGCAGAACCTCAAAATTAGGGCTGGGGGATAATTCAATATGATGATTTATCGTCTTTCAACAAAATCATATCGTAATGAAATCATATATCGAGATATTGTGATACACAATTACGTCGTCTATATTGATAATAAGCACATACTAACTCAAATTTCTCAAAAAAATCTGATCAAACTCAGTTAAATATAACTATTTCCTTAATCTGATTATTCTGTAATTGTGTGCATGCATGTAAACAGTCATTTTATGGCTGGAAATATGTTTTCATTTTTTCTAAATAATTTCACTTGAAATTGTTAGGTTCATATGAGAAAATACTTTTCATTTGTCAAGTACTTTAAATCACACAGGAGTATACAAAAATAGGCTTTACCATGTGGTTATTTCATATAGACTATTTATTTATTGAATTACCAGAAAACATGCTATATTGTGATATATATCGTTATCGAGATATGAAGTGACTTAAATCGGGATAGAAGATTTTAGCCATATCGCCTAGCCCTACTCAAAGTCAGAAGAAAGAACATACATAGCAGTAATCTGACTTGGAGAGAAAGCATCATATTTTTTAAATATTATATAGATGACAGAAGGCTACTTTAGTGATATGCTGATATGTGAATAGAAATTCAGGCCTGCATCAATAATAATCTTTAGGCTTTTGACTTGGTCAGTGGTACTAAGGGACAGATCTGCTGCCTCTAAGCCTTTGCACCCAACACTTATCAATTCATTTTTTAATTTAATTTTAATTAATTAGAATTGTTTCTGTTTAACTGCAGGATGTTTAGTGACATACAGAGATTGAGGTCCTCCAATCAGCCTAAGCAGTCTAAAGTGCTCATGTTATCGGGAGATAGTGAAATATAGAGTTGTGTGTCATCCACATAGCTCTGATAAATAATGTCAAGTACTTATTTAGCCGCTAAATATCTCATCCCAACTGTTTATTGTAACAGTTTTATTTTTACTGAAAGGAGACTGAAATTCACCGGCTTCTAAAATAAAAGCATACAAGTATGTTTTTTTCCAGATGTGCGCTGCCAGCCACTGAAAAACACTTTAATTATTGACCTAGACTTCAAAAGGCTTCAAAAGACAGAATTATAATTTTAATTCCACCACTCCTGCTCTGGTCCCAGCCCTATACGCTTAGATAATGATAATAACTAGAGACTGAGGGGGTGTGTGTACATGGGTGGAGCGGGGGTGGGTCAGGCAAGATTAATTGTGGGGGATGTAAATTTCATTCGTCACACGCAGATTGATGTCAATTTTAATTGAATTAAAACAATGTGAACCCTGGCCTGCTTAGAATCTAGGACAGCTGGTGAATAGTGATGAAGTGAGTTGGAGGACTCTTGAGAGGAGGGGGGAGGGGAGAGGTGAGGGGGTGAGGAACACAGACAGAGAGGCAGAGAGAGGTTAGTAATTGACGAGAGTGATAGTTGACCTTAAAGTAATGAGCCATTCTGCTCCACCCTACACTGGTAATAGTATCGCTTCATGAGTAACTTAGCTGCTCAGTAAGGGCGGTGAGAGTGCGCGGGCTTTCACGTCCCATATAATACCAGACTCTCTGTTGTAATGGCATGACAGACAGTCGTATCTCACACATAGAAAGTGCTTTCACAGTGTGTGCACCAGCACCCCTCATGGGTGTGATTGATGTATGTGTGTGTACACAGGTGCATACATGTGTGTAGGTGGAGTCAGGAAAAGTCAACTGCTGGAGTAACACTTATCTCAGGTGTGATTTTATCATCTCCCCCCCCCCCGAGGGCATGATGTAGCCGAGGCGGAGTGTTTAGCGTGGCGACGACAGGCCCGCAGCACGATGTATTCAAGCAAAACTTGAGCGTATAGAGAGACGGAGAAGGTTTCACTCGAGAGCGAACCCATCTCATTTTGTCACCCCCACACCTCTTATCTCGCCCCGCTCGTTCCTCTTCCCCCCCCAACCCGCTCTCTGGGATGATATCAGTGCTAATCGCTGCCTCTCTCCATCCATCTATCCACCTTCAGCGTGATAGACGGGGAAGGAGAACAGACGGAGGAGGTGGTGGATGCCACAGTTGTCTCTCATGGCTGCTTCAGTCTCCTTTCCTGCTGGCACCGACATTGTGAGATTACGCCCAGCTGGCCGGGTAAAAAAGTCAAACTAACGCCATAATAAATAAATAGATAAATAAATCACGAAGAGACACGCGCAAAGTCCCGCTCGCACGCGTGCACACGGGCAGTAACATTTTATAAGCCTGTGAAGTGTTCATGCTTCTGAAGGTGACCCCATAGCAGTTAAGGAACCTTTTACTGCGATGAGACGATGTCCTGGATCACCTCCACCTCAGCTCCTCATTACGCACACACACACTTTCTCTAAGACACACAACACACACACACACACACACACACACACACACACACACACACACTACATACATGTTGTCCTCTCTCAAATGTGTGATCCAGCCCAGAGAGGCAAGGGCAACCGGGGTTACTGTGAACCCTGACGGATGGATCTTAAATGTAAGATGTGAATTCTGGCCTCAGATACCGCGAGCGGGGACACCCACATGCAACAGTCACATATTTTATTCCCACACGTATATATTTATTCACTGTACATAAAGCGTGTTTCCCGATCGTCTTCACCTCTCACCGCGGATAAACTACAATGCAAGTTAGATGATTTCCTCTCCTCCCCTCGATTTCCTCTTGCCCCTTCTGCACCTCCAATTCACTGTGCCAAATGGTACATTTACATTGGTCATAACCTCAATCACCGTGCTCGCGGGGCTATGCTGAATGTGCAGACAGACATTTCTACAGTGGAAAGGGGATGCAGACAGGTATAATGGGAGCAATAGATAGAAACCCGCTAGCCAGAGGCATCCGTCAAACCAAACGACTCCATTACAGTAAGTCCGACAGAGGCAAACGGTAATGCGCACTGTGATAAACACTGGGATAATAGTCTGTTTATAGTCCCGGACACACTGTTTCTGCTGGGAAACACTAGCGAGGAATACAGATACTGGGAGATACAGGAGCAGCAACCTCTCTATCTTTCTCATTCCTTCTATCTATTCTCCTCTCTCCTCTCCTTTGCCGTTATCAGTCACTTTCACTCCCTTGTTCTCTTTATCCTTTTCGCCGCTCTCTCTGTATAATATTTCGCTGCCTACAGAACGCGGAGGGAAGCCGCATACATCAGCTGAACGGGGCTTTTATCTGGTGTTATACTATTGTAGCATTACCATCGCAGCGCTGGAATGAGGCCTGGGAGAACCATAAAAATTGAATAGAAATGATTCAGATGTACTGCTAAGAAACAGACGTATCGCAGCAGACACTCGTGGGTATGCATATATATAACCTGGAGAAGACCGCACGCAGGACACGGAGTGGCCCGTACTGTACATGCATGTATCAATTAATCATAGCCGGGGTCGTTTCAGCCGAGGCGTCGCTTCTCGTGTCTCAGATAATAGAAAGGGGGTAAACACAGGAGTAGACTAATCTGACCGCGCTCCGTATTCCCCAGAGGAAAGCGGGAAAATAGCGAACCTGCCGCAGCTACGAATCAATTATTAGAGTACACAAAAATGCACTCTCTTTTACAGATGGGGGGTTGAGGTGAAGGTCTACGGAGGGGGAGAGAGAAAACAAAATCTTTCCATCTGTTGATAATGGTGTTTTTTTTTTTATTCTCAATACGCACAGGCTGTGCCGGCGCTGCTCAGAGTGAGATAAGAACATTTAAATGCAGCCTGACATAAAGTGGAGAGGACATAAAATGAGGCAAGGGGGTCGCTGTTTCTTTTTACATTTCTATTAACCCGGGGAGCGTCGGAGCTTGATTAAGGGGCTCCTGGATCAGCCCGATGTGGGTGAGCCTATGTTTATGCCCATAGTTAACCTCTATTACAAGACTGACCTCAGTTCAGATAGCAGCTCCTCTCCTGCTTCTAATGGAGGCTGTTACGTAGCGCAGCAGGGTCAGAACAGTAGACACACACACACACACACACACACAATCTGCAGCAAGGCAGCCTCAAAGCAAAAGGCCAGTGTCTATTGCGTTAGATATTTAAGATCAGTTAAACTTAATGACCTCCTTCATCCTCTTGGCCTATCAAATAAACTACAACATTAGCGTTCGGAGCTCGGGCGTAGTTTGGCCTTTTATGCTCGCCGTCCAGGCAATGTCGGTTTTAACAGGGTGTGATAAAACGTGGATAATCTCACGCCCACTTGAGGGGATGATGGTGTAGGTTTATTAAAGGAAATGAGCCTATGGTCAGAGGCAGATAATCTGATTCTACCAGGATACTACAGCTTTAAAGAGGAGGTACCCCACTGGTTTGGGTAATAAAGCAAAAATGCTTTGATAATGTAGAGCAAGCCATATTTTTCTTGCAGCAGAAGCAGCGTAGTTGATGAAACAGAATCGGTGACTAAGACAGGCACCTATTGTGATGCTGTAAAAGCATGTTTTCTAATAAATGTGGGATCTGGGGTCAGTTACATTCACAAGGGAACACTGAGGCTTCATTTTGGAAAATGTGCTTCATGTAAATTATTTCATGTACTGCGAGAAGAGAAACAACTGTGGGATCCCCATATCAACATGCTGCACCCTGGGTGGCAAATCAAATTACTTCCTCTATTTTGATGCCTTATTGACGTTTCATTACGGGAAACATGCGTCAAAGGTACCTCAGTGGCTCTGTATGGGGGTGCAAGCATATACTGCATATGTGTGCATGCAAGCATTGCGCAAGGGCATGCGAGAAACTACGGTTGGTTTAATAAGAACAGGACGAACAAAGAACAATGGAAAAAAAAGGTTCGGAGAGAGAAAGAGTAAAATTACTTATTCCTTTATTTTTCTCGCTCTCTGACTCACTCTTGTTCACAGGGTTGATTTAACCCCAAACGCTTGCCAGTTATATATTTTCTATTGCTCTGGCTTCTATTGTTCAGCTGGCTTTATTGGATATTCACCTCACATTGCCTACAGGCAACACGCAGGGCTCATATATGGAAAGAAAATGTCTCTCACTTTACTTCTTTATCCTTCTCTCCCTCTTTTCCACTCTCTCCTTCCTCCTCCTCTCTGTGTCATTAATGTGAACTGTGTATATTTATAACCCAATAAAGTTTTTATGACCGCCGTCATTATAGAACATTGAGGTCATGCTGACAGGCTAACAAGTACACAAGGATAAAGCCAAAGTACATACAGCATACAGCCAACATGGGATTCATGCGCCACACATACAAACTGTATATAGCACACAATCGCCCACGTTAAATACATTAACACGTTTTCACAATGTTAATATGCCAATATGCCACGTCTCAGCGGCATATATCTCAAAACATGAAACATGCGCATAAACGAAAACAAACAAGAAAAAACTGCATGGATAGGGAGGAAAATGTTTTTTTTTCTCTCTCTGGGAATTGGGCGAATTGACCCTTTAAACTGTGGTACAGGACCCAAAAATAGTTAAGAATTTAATGGACCTACTGCTGGTGGCCCCTCACACTGAATATAGCATAAAAAAAACAAGGCAGAGATCTTGGCGCTATTATTGATTCAGATCTCAGTTTTAACAGCCATATCAAGTCGATAACAAAGTCAGCCTATTATCACCTTAAAAATATAGCGAGAGTTCGAGGATACGTGTCTAAACAGGATCTGGAGAAACTAATTCATGCCTTCATCTCAAGTAGGTTAGACTACTGTAAGACTATTGGCAGCTTCAGCTCAATCAGAATGCCGCTGCTAGAGTTCTCACAAAGACTAAGAAAGCTGAAAACATTACACTAATTCCAGCCGATTAGAAGGTTATCAGGCCATTAAATAGGCGTTATCTGTCGCTATAAGCTCCATAGATGTGGGTCATTTGGGGCCTACTACGCCCAATAGTAGGTTTTATCATCTATTAACATGGTAGATCACCTAAAAAAAAGGTATAAAAAAGCATGACAGTGATCTCTACAGACCGTAGTAATCATGACAGGAGCAGAAGTGGAAGTCAGGCACCGTAATATAGACAGTGTGAAACTCGGTGGAGGTCGGGGCAATGGGACACAAAGCGCAGGGTTTTCAACCAGGAGGCCGGGATTCGCATCCCATGTGAAATCAACAGCGTGTAGTTGTCTTTGTGTTCACAAGCGTTAAGTTTAACTTTCACTTTTGAAATGTAGTTATTTTAAGCCAAAACACAATGTTTTTCCCTGAATTGGTTTTGTTGCCTAAACCTAAATAAGTTGTAGTTGTGTTGCCTAAACCTAAAGAAGTTGTAGTTTTGTTGCCTAAACCTAAAGAAGTGTTCTTGTTTGTGTTCAAAGCGTAATGTTTCATTCACTTTTACATGTTAGAAAGTGTTGCATTTAAGTTTTGCTTTAACTTTTACAACATAGTAGGCGTAATAGGCCCCTAATGACCAACATCTATGGTGATTATAGTGACCGATAACACTTATTTAATGGCCTGATTACAGTCAAATCAGGTGCCAATTCTCAGGTCTCTGCACTGGCTACCAGTCAGTTATATAATTGACTTTAAGTTACTGCTGGTTGTGTACAAATCATTTAATGGCTCACGACCTAAACACATTTCTGACCTACTTCTTTACTATGAACCCTCCAGGCCTCTTACAGTAAGTCGTCTGTAGGAATGGGGAGTAACGAAATACATGGAACGGCGTTAATTAGGATACAAATAAAAGGTATTCCATTACAGTTACAGAAAAAAAGACGTAATCAGATTACTGATACATGTGGTAAAAATGGGGATTATTAGCAAGATTACAGTTTAAAATAAAGAATGATATTCTACCACGCGCATTTGCACACAATACAAAACTCCAGGAGTCTCATACAAAGTCGAGCTGTAGTCAAGCACAGGTAGAGGTAGGCGCCGTGGCCCAAGTCAGTGAAAAAATGCATTCTCTCAATTTCACCATTATTTTGTGTGAAAAGCAGAAAAGGGGAACGATTTCACAGTACTGTGCACTTTATGGCAAAGCAGGATGGTTTGCGCACTTTCAAGTTCGTCAAGATTATTACTTTTTGCCGAGTGGCCTCCCAGCGTGAAAAGACGTAGGAAATGATGCTTCAAATTTCTGGTAAAGCAAACATTATACAGGACAAACTGGGAAATTTGCATGTAGGTTAATCTATTTTCATTTCTATGGGTACTGCTGCTGCTCCAAGTTAAAATCTGGCAACACTAATGTGCCAATGATTGGAGTCCTTGGATGATGACATCATTTTCATAGCTGGAAGACAGAACTTGCACTGTACTGTGATGTTGTTCCTCTTTTCTGCTTTGCATACAAAATAATTGTTAATATGTCAGCATTTTTTTCTTTTCTCTTGTCTTTATTTGCATTTTTGAGAATTGAGGTAATCCAAAAGTAATGGAAAGTTACGTTACTTTAATATTGCGATACTTGGATTAGGTTACTGACAACATTTTTAACAGGTAACTAGTACTATCAGAATGCTATGTTTGATTTGCACTGAAATTGAAATCTTTTATTTAGCCTTTTTTTCCATCTTTTATAATTACTTTTAATATTATATTTTAAACATTTTATTTGTATTTGTTTATTTTATACTCCTTATTATTCTTTATGTACAAATAAGTTTTTATAAATAAGTTATTTCTCTTACCTCTGTCTTTTTTAAAACTTCATTATGTAAAGCACCTGGAGCGTGTATGAAATATGCTATATAAATAAACGTGCCTCGCCTTATGTTGCCCATCCATGTCCTGAAGAATTTCTAATTTAGGTACTTTACGGGGAATCGTGGACACACTGAGTGCTCTACTGTGATGGTAATGGTGACAAAATGAACTCTAGTGCATCTTCCTCCTCATATCTGCCTCATATTTATTGAACCCATCAATCACGACAGCAGCCAATTTGGAAGCCACACCTCCAGCATCACATTTTAGCCTCATCCAATTGTGCACACGGTGCTGATGTTGAGGTGTGTATCTTCCTGTTTGCTAGATAGCAGATAACATGTGTATCCAACACTGCTATCGCCCTCATATCACACAAGAGCAACGACCAGCCACACAAATAAACACCACACAAGATACTCATCAAATGCTAACACTACTTCTGTGTGGACTAACATGGTACACACACACACATACTGCACTCAGAAGCGAATTCACAAAGAATGGATTGCGGCCGAATGAATTGTGCATCATTTGCAGTTGATATTTGCCCCGTCTCAAGGTCCAATTCAAAAAGATATTGCGCTAATTATATTACAGTACAAAAATGTCCATAAAGTTTGCAGATGGGTGCCTTTTTTGCGTTTATTGCAATTATCCATGTGGCAAAGTATAAATGCACTTGAGGGCAATGCGCTGGTTGTGAGGGGTGAGAGTCAGCCTGAGCCAAAAGCCCCTCGGGACCCGGCGGGCCCCAAAACGCTGATTCAATTCGGGCCGGGCTCGGGCCATACAGACTGGGCTCGGGTTGGACTCTCGTTCATTTAACTTCTCTCCTTTCATTGTGTCCATATACGCCTCTGCACTGCAGAGCACACATACGCGGGTGGGTGAAATAATACATCATTAATAAGATAAGATATTCCTTTATTAGTCCCACAGTGGGCAAATTTGCAGGGAGGAAAATATCAATTACATTCTGTTATTTTAAGAGTTCTTGAGACATTTGAGACATTTGTTTGAGTTTTTTAAATACCTGCAGCGATCCCACCGCAGCAGAAATGTGTGAATAAGTGCGTCTGCTCCTCATTAAGAGAGACGCTGAGCGTATTTATGCACGAGGCACAGCAGCGTAACTTCATTGATTATTTAAATCTCTTTTTTTTTCATGTATTATCAAAAATGACATGTAGTGGAGTTTTATTCGTGTATTTTTCATGACACAACGCATGAGCGCGAGTATACGCAACAAGGCTGTAAAGGCGGACGAGTCGACGTGATGACGTTTAGTAGTCTCATTTAGCCACAAAAAAAGCAACCACCTTTTTTAAGACACGAAGGCTTCAAAATTCCTGAGTGGGGTATTTATTGATGTATTTTATGCCGTAGAACAAAACGTTAAAATCACTTCAGCTTGTGTTAACCACAGACCTTATTTCAGGCATCTAACTAAAAACCCATTCAAAAAACCCATGCTGACTCATTTCCGGATTTAAGACTCATTCCTGTGGCTCTCTATTGGCGCTGATCTTTGTGGATTGGACTGCTTTTTGAATGAGTCTCATTGGCATAGAAAGGGGCAGATTTAGCTTTAGATTTATTAGATTCTGTAATTAATTAATTATTTCTTTAATTAATTATTAGATTCACAAAAGGACTGTGCGGCTTTTGCGGCCGCACAATCCTTTTGGTAATCCGCCCCTCAGTGAGTTGATCAATCCACTAATAGAGCTTTACTACATTCAAACACAAACATCGTAGCAGCTCGGGCAAAATTGTTTTCCAATTGTTTTGGTTTAGCTATAAAACCACACACATAACCACACACCCAACATGATGCAACGACCAAGCAACCGGGGCTTTTTGAGCTTACCACCTTTAATCCTTTAATCTTAATTATGTACATCTACAATACACACCATCCTGAGCAGTACCAAACTGATGCAATGCAGGCAACTAGGAGTTTTTCTGAAAATGTAGACTTCTATAACCTTTTTTTTTCATATTGTTGATTGCCATATAATTACTACAAATTGGAGGTCAAGCAAAGCTAATTTCTTTTAATACAGCATCAATGAGCACAACCACAATTTTAGGCTTTAATTTGTATGCTGTGATGCTACTGGGCACAGAATAATAGGTAGCATCAAACAGATGTACGCACTGGAATACAATGGGTGGGAATAGTTAGACTGGTTTGAGAGGAAGAAAAGAAGAGGGGCAAAAAAAACAACAACTGTATTTGACCTTTTCATCAACCTTAATCAGAACGGTTGACCTGGCAGTGCCGAGAGCACCCGATCCCGGTGTCTCACCCTGGAGTACACTTACACTGAGAGAGAAGGAATGAATGCATTTATTTGTCATGTGCTCACCTCGCAGCGGTGCAAGAGAGAGAGAGAGAGAGAGAGAGAGAGAGAGAGAGAGAGAGAGAGAGAGAGAGAGAGAGAGAGAGAGAGAGAGAGAGAGAGAGAGAGAGAGAGAGAGAGAGAGAGAGAGAGAGAGAGAGACAGAGAGAGACAGAGAGAGCAGAGTAAGAGAGTACCGTAAATCTTCTGACCTTGGTCCTGGCTCTTTAGCTCTCCGTGTGAAGGGGTTTAGCCCATAGCCTTAAATATTTCAACACCGCTTGGTTGGCTGGGAAGTGCTGAGTTAGAAGAAGGGATAGAGGCCAGGCCACAGCATTCAACCTCCCCCAGCAATTAACACAGCAGCAGGACATCGCTGCGGTACTCAGGTGTGTGTGTGTGTGTGTGTGTGTGTGTGTGTGTGTGTGTGTGTGTGTATTTCCATCCATTCCTTTTCTTCAAAGCCTGCTACTTTATTGATTCCCCCAACATTAACAGTAGAGTTTGTAAAAATAGAGGCTTCCACACATAAAAAAAACACACTTTCATCCTTATACTTTTTTTGCTTCTCCTGAAGACTTACCAGTGACTGTGAGTTCAGTCGTCCTCCTGACCACAAAGCCACCGAACTGGACTTCACAGGTGTAATTCCCAATGTCATCTTCCTTTACCTCCTGGATAGACAGAATGTCTCTCTTCTGGATGACGCTGGCACGCCACTGCTTTGGATGGCACTCCTGTACATTGGGAGAAGGACAGACGGGTCAAACTTCTACCCAAAGCTTACGACTGAAGAAGTGGAATACAAAATGACTGGCGGTAAGACAGACGGGAAGGTGTGCGCCGCACACGGCGAGGAATTAAATATTCTGGCCGAGCCTGACATTATGAAATTTAAGACCTTCCCTTCTGCTTCATAATGAATTAGATCCGTAAGATTTCAAGTGGTCTGAGCCGGACACAAAAGCTTTTGAACGTCACTGAGCGTTAGGAAAGCGGATGAAGTGGTGGGGGCGCATAAAAACTCCATACAGTAAAAACGACAAAGCTTAGCCATTATCCTCTTTATCTGATTAAGATTTATTGCACTGAACTAAATATTCTCCATTCAATCCTCCAGTAGAGCCACAGAGGACGGAGAATGTTATTTACACGAGTCTCTGCTGGCAACGTAAGTGTGTTTGCGCTGAGCATGTGTGAATATATGTGTGTGTGTGTGTGTGTGCAGGCACAATAAGTGTCTCCGTGACACGATCCCCCTCTGCAGCCCCTCGGTGCTCTGGCAGGGACAACGGTGGCTCGGCGGATTCTATTCCACCATTGCTCCCGGCAACCTTCGAATTCAATCACGGTGGCTCTGCAGTGGTCCAAATAACTCCGGGTTCCAGGACTCCCAGTCATTACCCAGGTCGTAATTGAATTCTGGAAAAACCTAGAGGTCGAGCCCGGCCAGCTAATCTACTGCTGATCTGCCTGTGATTAGTCTGGCCTGAGCCCTTCACCGGGATGCACTTTGTTGTCCGCAGGCCGTACCTGACCTGGGAAAAAAAAGCGGGAACCCAGGTGAGAGACGGGAAGGTGCATGCTGAATAAAGATCACCGACAGGGAGAATTTGGAGGACATCCATTCATACCGCGGGGCAGAGAGTGACATCGCACAAATTTTCTCCTCATGCAAGTTTTGTGTTCATCACGGAAGCCGTCTCGGCGGCTGCCCCTCTGCTCGGTTCTTGTTCTCTTTAGATGATGTAATTCATCGCGATCATTTACATCCGTACGTAATCTGCCTAAGTGAGCTGGAACCACGTCTCCACCGAGGCTTTTAAACATAAACAGCCGAGAAATTACATGAAAACAAAGCAATGAACCATTCAAGAATATTTCTCGGTTGTATAAACACAAAGACAGATGCTTTCCTTATTACTTTTCCCCAGCACACGACAAATAACAGTATTCAACGCACACACACACAAATACATAAATGAACCTCGAGTATACAAATGATACACAAAACCACATGGCAGTAGAGATCAACAAAGACATGCTCATCAGAGAGCTAGCCCACCTTGAACCAGGTGATGTCGGGCTCCTTGCCAGATTCGATGTAGTCATCTATGTCGGGACAGAGGATGTCTTTACTCTTGCTGAGCTCAGCCTTCTCAGGTCGCCTCATGTTGGAGTTGTAGCACAGGTTGGTGTCATTCTCCGCCACAGTCAGAGACATGGACACCTTCATGCAGTACGTGGAGTTCCTGCGGGCAGAGAACAACAGTAAAAAGAGATTAAGATTCACCTTTACTTGTCACACTGCTACATTAACGGCACTGATGTAGAAAATGGGACGAGCATTGATACTACTACACGCACTCAAACAAGTGGAATTTTATGTTTACTCCCTTGGATGCCCTTTAAGTTATTTTTATCCTTCTCCATCCCCTCCTCCTCCGACTCCCTCCCCCTCCCCCTCCCCCCTCTCCCATGTTTGTGGGGTTAGCAATAACGACGTGTTCAGCAGCTTTACCGAGTCAATGACTCACACTCACGACCACTATTGGATTTATGGGGGGGAGTCAGCCGGGACCTGGGAATGCTAATCAGAGAAGAGACAAACGCTGAGAGGGCCTCACGACATGAAGGGAGAGAAAGCTGCTTGGTCATCACAAGGAGATAGTCCCCTCTGTACCCCCGCACCCCCCCGCCCCCCCCTCGTCTCCCAGCAACCATCAACACACTTCACCTCTGATGCACACGAGCTGGCAGAGGAGAAGGCTGTCTCTCTGACTTTCTCTCTCTTACCGTGTTGTTATTGCCTTCATGATCGTCATTATCTCGACCCTTATCACCACTGACACAATGACATCCCACTGCACCCACCTCCCGAGAAGTGAGCGTGACGAGGTGTTCCCTACGAAACTTCTACATGACCAAAAGTATGAGGAAATCTTCGATGCTATAATAGCCTCCAAATTCAATTCACTTTGACGCCACTAATTTCTTTAACGCATTAACGCAACTTGCGGTTTTTAGGTTGCAACATGCTCCGTTTTGAAGCTAGAGTGAAGATACTGGTATCATATGAAACTAGAAAAAAACTAATTTTCCATTGGTAACCATGTCATGCTGGCTCGTCGGGAAAGAGATTAATTAACGCTCCAAACTTAAATTTTGGCGTGGAAAAACTGGCATGGCCATTTTCAAAGGGGTCCCTTGACCTTTGACCTCAAGATCTGTGAATGAAAATGGGTTCTATGGGTACCCACGAGTCCCCCATTTACAGACATGCCCACTTTATGATAATCACATGCAGTTTGGGGCAAGTCATAGTCATGTCAGCACACTGACACACTATTTTTGATGCTAAATGCAGTACCTGTGAGGGTTTCTGGACAGTATTTGTCATTGTTTTGTGTTGTTAATTGATTTCCAATAATAAATATATACATACATTTGCATAAAGCAAGCATATTTGTCCGATCCCATGTTGATAAGAGTATTACTTTATACTTGATCATAATCTCCCTTTAAGGTACATTTTGAACAGATAAAAAAATTTGACTAATTTGCGATTAATCGTTTATTACTGTATAACTATATAACTATGGACAATCATGCGATTAATCACGATTAAATATATAAATCAATTGACAGCCCTAGTTGTTACGTTACATTGTTGCGTTGTTATTTTAACAGAAACCATGACCTTTTTTTTAACCTTAAAGCTGGAGTGCGGAACCTTTGTCTCCCGCCGCCTGCAGTGAGAGTAATTAAAAATAGTATTATTTGAATCTGAATTAACACTGTGCTTATGACGTATGCCTGCAGGTGAGCTTGCCACATCTCCCCCGCCCCCAGGAGTGCTCTTTTGCTGTCAATCGCTTTCTTTTTTTGGATTTTTTTGGAAACCAGACACCACAACTCTGAGAAATAGAGAAAGCTTTCCCTGGTGTCGATAGGCTTCATCAGCATTGTGTGAACTCGTTTGGCATTGGCTTGAATATAGTTTTGTTGCCGAAACCTAACCAATCGTTTCACAATGTTAACCACGTGGCATTGTACGTTTCTGCAAGTGTGATACGAGGCTGACATGAAACGTTTATGAAACTTATTTTTGGTTCAGAAAAATTGAAATTCAACGTATCCCATAGTTTTCAGAAACGTACAATGCCAACATTTTTTCTGGCGCCTGGGTTGCTTTTTTGGAAGCCTTGGAGCTTTACTGCAGGGATTTGCTCACTTTCAGCCACAGCAGCATTAGTAAAGTTGGCAACATTTTTATTCATAGAGCGCTTTTCTAGATGCTCGAAGACACTTTACATGGCAAGTTTGATAAAAAGAACCTAGGGAACTAAAACACAGTAAAGGCACAAGGTAGCACAGGAAGTCAAACATTAAAAGCCGTTCTAAAAAGTTGAGTTTTGAGTGACTTCTTGAACATAGCATGATTGGTGAAGTCATGGATGTGTTTGGGAAGAGAGTTCCAGCTATGGAGAAGGCCCCCGTCACCCCAGGTCCAGTGCCTGGTGCTGAATAGAGGGGACATGAGGTTGACTTCAGAGTAACGGAGGCTGTGGGACGGAGAGCGGCGATGGACAATGTGGGTGAGGTAGGTGATTACGCCGGGCTTTGTGAGTGAAAAGGAGTTTCAATTGAATCTGTTGTGGGACAGGAAGCCAGTAGAGGTGCTTCAGGACGGGGGTGATGTGGTCACAGGGGAGTGGGAGTGAGCGAGCAGGCGAGCAGCAGATGTACTGGAGTTTATTAAGGACTTTGGACAATGTGCCATGAAGAATGCTATTGCAGTAGTCGAGTCTGGAGGTAATGAAAGCATGTATCAGAGTTTCAGCGACATAAAAGGAAGGGCGGAGGCATTCCCTCAGCTCTGTGCAAGGGGGGCATTGTCACATTGAAACAGGAGAGAGCCGCAAAATTGGAAGCACACCGTAATCTAAAATAGCTGTAACGATAATGTTTTCCTTAATTTGAAGTAAGCGGCCTGGCCAAAACATAAAAAAAAAAACAGCCCCATACTAAAAGTCCACACGATAATAACGTATTTCTGTCTGTGTTTCTATCCCCCAGCCTGGCTGTGATCTGACACGGTCAGTCACTCGGGCCGGTCGAACGGGAAAGGCTGCTGCGTACACTCGCCATATGGGCTTTCATTTCATTTCATTACATTACATTTACGGCTCGCCAGATGCTCCCATTCACTGTAAATGACAGGGTTTCATATGATCTACTCAGGTTATGGAAGCAATAAGGGAGTCACCTCTCTCGTATAAACACCTCTGACCCCCTGGGACCATAAAACACAGATGCAGACACACACACACACACACACACACTTCTAAAAGACAAATGTGGCTACGTGCAAGACGTGGAAGACTGGGTAGAGATAGCGATGAGGGGAGCAGAAGGAGAATAGCTACTTGGAATGAGAAAAAAAAAAAAAAGATACTGTATACTTCTACAACAAGATGACTAAAAGGGCATCTGGAAATGCTGTAGGAAGCAAAAGTAAGATGCAAGATATTGCAACAGAGCAATGCCCTCTCGCTGCTGAAATCTAACATTATCGACTCAATGCCTCCCATCTAGAGGGAATGGAGTGGGAAGATGCTGTAGGCTTACTTACAGAGTACACTTGGACAATATATTTGTCTACAGAACAAATTCGATCTGTGCAAACACACGTGCGCTAACACACATGCGGATACGCACACGTGTGGGCAAATTCACACGCCTATAAAGTCAACCCCCGCTGCTTGTTGATAGAACGGGAAGATGATCAGATATTACCTCTCGCAGTCCTGCACCTGAGCCATTGAAGTCCCCGGGGGGCCAATAGGAGACATCTTTACATGTTAAATATTCACAGCGGGCGCCCTGCGGCATTGTGGGATGATGTCAGTGGCGGTGCTGGATTGATGGACAGTCGGGGGTCGACGCACGGTCCTGTGGTGCCTTTCACGTCTGTCACATTCTATTTGAGTGTAGCCGCTTTGGATATTTAGTCTGCGGCTCACGTTGGCTGTAATTCTCCACACATTATTACCCCCCACCCCCCCACCATGTTGGATAATGTAATCACGGGAAGGAACTACATGTGGTTTCACCTTCTCCAGAACACAGACTCATTACTAGAACTATTATGAAATAATTCATCAGGTGAATGATACAGTAGAGGGACTGTGGCTGCGCGAGAGGAAGACATATTGATGATCCGAATCGATGTTACAGGCCTTAAGTGAGATGACACGCAGACGGAAAGGGAGGCAGGGAAAGAGCAAAGGGGTGAAAGAGAAGGAGGGCAGAAGAGAGCACAAAGAGATTGCTATGTAAATGAAGTCACCTTCACATGAAAAGTGGCGATTAGACTTAAATTTCCAGACAGAGAAGGACAAAGATAACTACTCACACACATGCACACATTTACGCAGCACCGAAAAGACACACGCGTCGGTGTGCCTCCATATCTCTGTCTGAGTAAAACATCTGGAGGGCTTCAGTGAAAAGCTGAACTTAACACAGGGGGATTTACCTACATTTATAGACAGTACACAGCACGCCTAGAGCTATTGGAGAGTATCCTGCCGTATATACGGCGCAGTCAGAAGGTATTAGGGCAGTGACACATCTTTTGTTGTGTTGGCTTTTTGCACTCCAGCGCACTGGATTAGAAATGAAACATGACTATGGCTTTAAAGTGCTGACTATCGGCTTTAATTTGACGGTGCTTACATCAAGATCAGGTTGAATCGGGATACAATAAAATCATTGTAGCATAGTGTTGCAGTCATCATCGCTTCTAAATAGCTCATTGCCATCACTACCGCCAGATTTCTGGTACGCAATCTTCACGCATCTCATACGGACTACAGGAAACACAAGCATCTCAATCTGACCAATCACAGTCATCGTGGTCAAAAAATATGAATCACCTTTGATGTAGTTACATTTCTTCAGTACCTCTGGTCCTTTGACAAATCCATAGATAACCACATTTTCCTTACTGTGGTGAACACGTGGAGAACTTTTGTAAAGGACGGACAATTATTTTCTGAATAAAGTTAAAGATAATGGGGTGAAAGCCACTATTCAGTAGGCATGTTTTGTAGCCATTATGTTCTGCATGTGCTTTAGGGCTGCACGATTTTGAAAAAACATCTAATTGCGATTATTTTGACTGATATTGCAATTGTGATATGTTTGCGATGTTAGAGGGTATGCGAGTGCAAATTTGCAATAGCCTGCATTTAAACAAACACAACAACAACAAACAAAACAACAAATACTTGACCTCCATGGCAAATTTCAGCCTCATAGATAGAAATCTGCTGCTGAGTGCAATGATGCCTCCCACAAGTGTCTAAGACAAACGGTTCATGAGTTATGAAAGAGGGTGTAGCTTAAGTATAGGGGGCTGGGCTAACCCACACCACTGAAATAGGAACTCTCTGCTGAGTGCAATGATGCCTCCCACAACAGGGTTTTGTCTATATGATTACCCTAGATTTGCGAAAACTCCTGTGAGATTAGCTGACTGACGACCTATCCTAACTTAGCCATTCAAGGTCAATGCCTAACCTTAACTATTCAAGGTCAATGCCTAAACTTAACTATTCAAGGTCAATGCCTAACCTGAACCATTCAAGGTCTGTGCCTAACCTCAACCATTCGAGGTCAATGCCTAACCTCAACCATTCGAGGTCATTGCCTATCCTCAACCATTGGAGGTCAATGACTAACCTCAACCATTCGATGTCAATGCCTAACCTCAACAATTCGAGTTCAAAGCCTAACCTCAACCATTCGAGGCCAGTGCCTAAACTTAACCATTCGAGGTCAATGCCTAACCTTAACAATTTGAGTTCAAAGTCTAACCTCAACCATTCAAGGTCAAAGCATAACCTCAACCATTCAAGGTCAATGCCTAACCTCAACCATTCGAGGTCAATGCCTAACCTTAACCATTCAAGGACAATGCCTAACCTCAACCACTCGAGGTCAATACCTAACCTCAACAATTTGAGGTCAATGCCTAACCTCAACCATCTCGCGAGAGTTTTGCAAATCAAGGGTTACCATCTAGGCACAATCCCACAAGGGTCTACAAGAAATGGTTCATGGGTTTGGTTATGGTATGCACCTTTTTTTAATAGGCAACTCTAACTGCCACACCCACTTTTTGCCAATTGACATGATTTTTATTTTACTGTTGAGTCTTGGTGATATGGAATGTAGCATTACATGTGATAAAGAATATACTTTACTGGTCTGTTTCATTACATTTTAATTGCAATTAAATGACTGAGATTTTGCCATTATTCAACCATCTATATGACAAAATGAAACACATAGAATTGGAGGTCACTGAAGCCACTGAATTAGGTCTCAGGACTAATTTACATTGAAATAACATTTGTGAAATATGACACATACTGTGCATGCTCATTCTGACATGCTATACAGTACCAGCGGCACGTAAACGTACCTCATTATGGTTTTGGATTATACACACTGAGCTGCCAATTTATTACGTGCATATTACTGTAGGTAAACTGAATACCAAATAAATCAGTCCTGTAATAAAACAGGCTGAATAAAGTCTACTTTTACAAAGCTTACTGTATATATATACAATTTTTGATGATAATATGTCAGAGAGGTGTTGATTCAAAAGTCAAAAGGTTTGTTATAATGTTGGTGTTATTCAGAAGTCTGAGTTTTGGATAAATGAAGTTCTACCGCATACTGTATACCGTATGAATTCTGAAGAAAAGATGTAAAGCATTATTTTCCTCCCTTTGCTTGCAGGGAGTTTTAGGGGAGAGTGTTTAGGTCATGTGTGCTAAAATGTGTGACTCAAAAGCTTACTCCCTGACAAAAAGACAATTGATTTCAGCTCAGAGGCAAATCTCTCGCAGTGTTCTGATTAGGGAATCTGAGAAGTTTGAAATCCCCCCCAGCTCAACACGAGAAACACGATGCTGGGGGCACTTTTTACAACTGTAGTGCTTTACGGAGCGGAGGTATGCTCTGAATTTCAAGCAACATTTGAATAGGAACCGAGCCTCGTTAGGAGAAATTGTCAATAATCAAAGACAATGTTAATCTAGAGTGAGACAACACCGTTTGTGCCAGATTAGTCCTACAGAGAGCAGTAATAAATTACAGTATAGGCTGGGGTATCATTGCACACAAACACACTCCCCCGGTCACACTCCGTGTATCCTGCAAGCCTCTCTGGGTCTTTAAGAGGCCTTTAACTGGGTTTATTAAAAACTCTCTGAAATGAAGAGCTGCAATGAGCCGTTTATTGAGGGATGTTCTCCACTGTAAAGGTTAATAAGTTACTGCCACATAATTATGCATCTTGTATTAGGAAGAGTCTCTCTGTAATGGCCCACTAAAGAGTGTGTACGTGTGGGTGTTTGTGCTTATATTCACTTATCTCTTTGTCTATATATCTGCCCTCGCCACTTCCACTTTGCTAATAGTTCACTAGAAGATACATTTGCTAATGGGATCAGACAATATAATTTGATTTAAGTAAACACACCGCTTACAGGAACAAATAAGAGGAATCACTCAATTATGATCATGATTTCTGGGAAGCCACTTTTTAAAAATGACAAACCATTGCGACCCAATTCACAGTGGACCTCAACTATAAATCATGAGGGGCTAAGAGCGAATTTGTGAGTAAATGAACATTCCTGACCATCTTTACTGCCATTTCCGCATCATCTTATATTATCTTAAATAGGTAAACCAGCTATTTCAAAGATATATGTTTGATAAATCACAACTTTGTTTTATGTATGTGTTTTTGAAAACATATACACATGCTAAATACTTTATAAATGAGACCACATAAATGCATTTAGGCAGAGTAAACAGGCCCTTGTTTTTGTCCTCAATAGTAAAACAAACAGAATGTATGCTAGCCTTTTACAGTATATTAGATTCAATGTTATCAGTAGGCTACAATTATCAGAACAATACATTCAGACTCCATCATGTGGCTCAAAGGTGTACTGCAGATATAAATGTTAAGGTCCTGACACCCCAAGCCGACGGTCGGCCGCCGCTGAGCGTCAGTGGTTCTAGTTTTTTCGGTGTGTCCCGCACCGTCGGCTTTAGTCTGCCTGTGTTGGAGTTTTTTCGGCCGACTCAGCGTGTTGAATCGGCGGCGGAGCCCGTCTGTGAGAGAAATCACTCTGATTGGCGGTTCAGCTTAAACGAATAAGTGCACGAGAAGAGAAACGGACGTGAGGAAAGCGAGCCAATGAGTAAAGTCAAGATCATCAAGATCGTCAAGATCGTCTTCATCTCATCTGATCATTACAAAACACAGATATTTTCGCAATGACATGGCCATCTGGAATGAAGCTGAAAGCTTAAGTGGTGAGTGAGAGTGGTGTGAAAATGGTCAGCAAACGCTGCTTTATTTAATGTATGGATCATAACAACGGCTGTCCTCGGTCTGGAATATAGACTACCGCGACCTGCTTACTGGTAGGGAGGGTTATTTCCTCTCACACAGGTGCAGAGCGTACGTGCTAACTGGCTCGGCTGTAATCTTTGCGGTGTGTTCGAGTGCAACTTGTCAGCCACAACGAAGGCGACGTGAAGCGACGCAACAGTCGGCCTTCATGGCCGCTAGTTGTCTAATGTCGGGTTGGTGTGTCTGAGGCTTTAAATAAAAGATTATGGAAGAAATTCTGCAAATTTATTGGACGAGCCTTATATAATCTCCTGCGACCCACCTGTGGGTCCCGACCCAGTCTTTTGGAATGACTGATGTAGACATGGCAACTTACTTCAAGAACATTCTTGAAACAGGTTGGTTTTTTTTATTCAGAAATAACATGCTCTATTTTACAGATTTTTTTTCCGCCGTTTAAAGGAATAGTTGAAAATGTTGGGAAATATGCTTATTTGCTTCCTTTCTGATAGTTAGATGAAAACATCAAGGCCATGTGTCCTTTGTCTTTTTATTTATTTATTTTTTTTTTATTTCTGCCATAAATGCACGGATCAAACTGCAAATTAGTAGGTCTAAGAGACATATTTTTTGAATTTTGGAGAGAGCCAGACAAGCTGCTTCCCCTTGCTTCCAGTATCTATGCTAAGCAATGCTAATCAGCTTCAGGTTTCAGCTCAATACTTAATGCACCAACATGCGAGTGGTATTAATCTTCTTATCTGACTCTCGGCAAGATTGCAATAAATTCCCAAAATGCTGAACTTTGTCCTAGAGAAAAACTGAATTTTTGAAAGCTACAGCGAAATCAGACAACTTGTTAAACTGGACATTTAAATGCATCATCCCCAGCATGATCTCTTTTCCCCTCCATCCCTACCGTAACACGCAGGAGTAGAGGCCCACATCCTGGAGGTCTGCGGGCCTGAACCAGATGGCGTCCTCCTCCTTGCTCATGCGCACGCCGTCGAAAGAGATGGGCTCCTCGAAGTCGCTGTGGCCCAGGCCGGAGCTGCGGTACCACATGAGGCTGAGGCCCACACTCTGTGCCTGGCTGTAGTTGGCCCGGATGTAACCGTAGAACAGAGCGCACTTCAGCCGCACCGGCTCGCCCTGCAGCACCCGGTACTTCAGGTAGTCCACTGACCAATCTGTACAGCCGTCCACTGCAGAGAAACAGAAAGAGCGAGGGAGACATTCATCAGCACAGTTCTAAAGATTAACCCCTTAAAAGTCTGACAGCCCAGCGGCGAGCCCTGCCGCGATTCTGTCTTTCAGAGGTTGTTGCAGTCTCAGTTTTCAAGCTAGAGTGAAGACACTGGTATCATATGGAACTAGAAAGCATAAGGAATCCATTGGTACCATGCCATACAAGCTTGTCGGGAAGATCGCTAAATAACGCTACAATGTTGCGCTAAATTTTGGCGAGGAAAACCTGGCATGCCGATTTTCAAAGGGGTCCCTTGACCTCTGACCTCGAGATATGTGAATGAAAATGGGTTCTATGGGTACCCACGAGTCTCCCCTTTACAGACATGCCCACTTTATGATAATCACATGCAGTTTGGGGCAGAAACCATGCAGTTTTTTGCGTGCTGTATAACTGTGTTATTTTCACCTATTCTAAAAATGGTGTATTAGAATATTTCTGCATACTGGGGTCCCTAAACAGTCTTGGAATTACATAAATTGGGTATCACTGTAAAGCTGAGACTCTTGTGGATCCAATGAGTCTAATTGTATTCATGTGTGAGGAGGTTAGTCCCCATAGTAGCTATTTCATTGTGGTGAGACCACTTTTTGGAAACTTCACCTCACTGTATAGAATGACCTGCTGTGACCTCTAGGTCTTGGTGTCTTATTGTGGTATTTTGGAGGGATTTTGATAATTTTTATCAATTCTCGAATGGTAAGAAATGGTTAAATTTAGTACCAAATCTTTGTACCAAATGGTATCAGCCCAAAAAATTGCTGCAACAATTTATGAGACATAATAGAGCATGGGGATGGCCATCACATACTTATGTCATCATGTTCTAAGCCCTGATACACTTTCACAATTTATCTTAATTGATTAACTCATTTATTAGCTAATTTTCTATTTCTTATTACTCACTAGAACAACTTGACACACAGTGCTGAGCTGCATCTCAAATTAATCTTCAGGTTCCCAGCTTTCAAATGATTTAGACCTCTTCTTTGTCACATCTACTGTTGACTATTTATCATCCCCTGAACATCAACTGTCTGGTACGGGGTTAAGACATGATATAATATGTATGAGCACATACAGAATTGGTATTGGAAGTTTGATTACAGCACATAGAAATATTACATTTACATCAAAAACAATATAGAGATATTATACATCGCCACGTTACTTTACAAGAACATATGAGTGGGATGAAGATTACCAGGTCATAAACCACCCACAATAATCCTCTTTTTTATTTATTATAAAATACATTAATAGCTTTATTAGTAAAGACACACTAAGTTGTACAGTACGCAAGTATACATTTTTTCATGGTGTATACTGCATGGATATTAACACCTTTTGCGCAATGCCTCCTCTCCTCTCCTCTCCTCTCCTCTCCTCACCTCCCCTGCTATTTTGACGCCGCTCACACATTCAAGGCATGTGCGCCACCTTGGCCTCTGCAGAGACAGCTCAGACTGCTACCCTGCAATATCCAAACACGGTCAGCAACCGCTCTAAAATTTGGGAATGACCTGTAAAATATCTCCACAAATGATGTCAGGCTCCTCCAAGTGCTGAGGAGGCACCGCAGCTTTAAGGTTGAAGAGTGCAAGGCTACTTCGTTAACTGGGAATACGCCTCGAGCTCTTGAAGCAAAGGCGCGTTCCCTGTCTAACAGTTCGACGGAGAGATCTTTTTCCTTAGGCTCTTTGTCTCACAGCTTTTGTCCTGAGCTAACAGGCTAGCTCAGATATAATCTATAATTCTCTAAAGATACTCCACCCTGACTTGACTGAGAGTTTGGCCTACATGTCCACATAGGTTAGTGTGTTAGTGAAAGTAGAGTACCTCGTTTTACAGATAAAATCACGTGCGATAGAGATGGAAACTGTATCTCCCGGCCTAATTTGTGAAATGAATACCTCAGTTGCAGCGGTATAACAAAGTGCAGAAGAGAGAAAAAGAAAAAGTGAGGCAGAGGGCACAGCAGCTGAAAGGACATTTGACAAAAATCAAAGACACTGGCAAAGCCCCTCAGGCACACCGGGTTGTTCTAGTTCTCGCCAGCAGATCTCGCTCAATTCCCAAAGCTGGCAGAGGTTAACCTATGGCCGGTTATCAGTCTCTGACTAATTAGCTACCACTTGTTTGTCCAGCAGGTGTATATTAGGGAGTACATGTGTGTGCATGTGTAACCAGAGAGATTTAGAGAGAGAGATGATGGTGCGGTGAGATAAAGTAATAAGAACCCCGCTGCGTGCCAGTCTGTGAGTGATAGAGAGCCTCACAGGGACAGCTATGCTTGTAATTAATACTCTTAATTACCAGGGAAGTAATGTGTGTGTGCGCACGTGTTTGCATGAGCGTGCATTCCCTATACGAATGGTTGTCTGCCTAATTATGTCTGTTAATTACCAGTAGGCTAAGCCACAAATGTGCGTAGCACTTACATATGAATGTGAGAGAAACGGAAAGTGTGCGCTTGTGAGACGTAATGTGTGAAACCCTGTCTAATTATCATTCCCAATAATGAGAGCAGGGGGCCCCTATAGATGCGAACAGGCACACGTGCACTCTCATATGTGTTCATATGCACTCCTCTTGACTTAAACTTGATTATATAACTGTTAAGCACCTTACTGATGAACACAATTAACAATTCAAAGGCAGGAGATAAGCTGTTTTTTTGGCAATTGAGTTATAGGGCTAAATTATTCAAATATCACCTAAAAACAAGACGGACAATTTTCCATTATTATGGCAGAAAAAAAACAGCACGATTCTCTTCCATTTTGTGCTTCTATCTTCTTTGAACAGTCTAGCATTAAATAGGAGATAATCATCAGCGAAACACCGAACCACAAACAGCCATTCCTCCCCTGACATTAGAGTGAGTCTCCATTGAAGGCAGCAGGTAAGTTCCCTGCCCTCCCTGCATATCAATCTGCTAATCAGCAGGGACGGCGGAGGCTTCATTCAGCCTTTTCTTTATTCAGCCTCTACACCTCTAATGGATATGACCTCTGCCTCTCTCTCTCACACTCTCCGTTCCTGCCCTCGCTGCCACAACAAAAAACGGTTTATTCTAACGAGCTTGTATCCTGATTCACAGTGAAAGAAAACATTTTAGTCAGCGGCGGCGCGCCTGTCGCTTTTTTTCACCACGCAGATGTGCGGACACGTGCCGTCCGAGAAGCAATGTCCACATGCGTGAGGGCATGCGCATGTAAAAACACACTGGGGCTTATGGCTGGGGACGTATTGTCATCGTCATCCCGATATGAACATGCGTGATAAACACGTCGCAAAAGGCTGTTTGAAACACGATGAATAAAAAAAATCATTATATTTAGGGATGGTTACCGAAACCCGTTATTAAATGGGCTCCGGTGCTAAAGACCACGGGCGCTGGAAGTAGGTGGGCCAAGAGGCCATTGGCCCCCCACTTTACGGCTCTGTCCCACTTTCTTTTTAAGGTCGTGAATCGCTGTATGCCCGTAAATGCCCCTATGGTGCAATACGGTAAAAAAAAAAAATCAGCAATTTCCGTCCACCCTGTGTATGTCCAGACTGGAGGGTGTCAGAAGAGACAGATACGCTAGTCTGTGCAGCAGCTGTCTGTACGGCTCCGTCTCAGCTGTGTGTCACGTAACCGCAACCTGAACTGAGGCGTTTCTTTACGCTTCAGGTATATATATTTTTTCAACAATATGTGCGTCAACGCGAGGTTGATGGCCAATAAAAAAAAAAAACATCGAATAATATATTTATCCACATGTTGCAACCGGCGGAGCAGAGTGTGCTGTGGATCTTTATCCAATCATAATCAACCATTGTGTAGCCTAATTCAAATGAAATCAAAGCGATCTGACGTTCAGCCCGCTACAGTTTCATAATGAACCGAAACTATTTTTTACACTTCTCGACTGGCGGGCTGGCCCTCGCTGGGCGCGTCGCCCGGTGTGCAGTGACTGAGGTCTGCTTCTAAAGGCCAAGAGCACCGAGTCCTTCACAGATGTAGCTTCGTAATTTTGCTCCCAAAGTGCTCCAAATTGATGCATTTAACTTTAATATGATCAAAATTTTCTTACGGGGGCGGCACAAAACCACAGTCTCTCAAAATTCTGTGGGAAACACTGTATTACGTCATCCGAAGCTGCCCCCCCCCACTTCCTACCTGCAGTGGTGCACATCAGCAGAGGGAGGAGGACAGAGGACAGGAGGAAGGACTGATACTGACTGATGTCTGTGTTCTTCAGTCTTTATAAACTTCACTCAGTATTTCCATGTCAGGAATATGATTTATTGTATTAACATTTTACATTGTTTCCGGTGAGTTTATGGTGACTTTGCTGTTGTAAACATTACTGTTGCTGCTCTAGAAACAACATTTAGCCTGGTTATATTTAAAATATATGTATATGTATAGCTAGTATGCACACTTACACAATATTTGTTTATCTATCGCAAGTCATATCGTCATCGCAATATTGAACAATGTTATCGCACATCGCAGATTTTCCTCATACCGTGCAGGCCTAAAACACACACACAGGCAACAATTGGAGCTTTCATTCCTTATACAGACCTCCAAATGGGAGTTGTTTAATGCGGAGGGCCTTTTGTGTGGGAAACCATATTTATGTCTGAAACTCAAAACGGTTTTATCAACTCAATTAGAGGCTGACATTTCCCACATCCCCACGCTGGGCCGGAAAATCAATGCTTTCCGCTGGAGGAATACTGCAGTCCTCACCTCTCACTCTCCCTCTGCTGACAGCACATACACATCTACACACACACACACACACACACACACAAATACAGGATCTCTCCCCGGCACCTCTGGGACATCACACCTTTAGTAGCGATTCTGTAACAGCCACTCTCGGACAAGCGCGTAGTGTAAAGGATGCTTCCATATGGACACATTCCCGCATGGCTGTCAAGACTGCGGGAAATTGGCCTCTGCCCCAATGAATCTTACTGCAGCACCGTAAGCTGCGGCGCTCCTTTGACGGCGAGTGCTGCTCCGCTGCCCTAACACTGCTACATCACATGATGTATAGGGCATAGGTATGGCCGGCGCAGGGGGGGGGGGGATGTCAAGCCAAAGGATATGTGTCTCACAGGAACCTTATTACATTTGGCGTCGAGGCAGACCTGTCCATCTTCCTGTGACATTAAACCAAAGCAATAAATATAGACCCCGGAGCTACGATAAATTGACCCACATTCATGCATAAACAAAAAAGCAACCCAACCCCCCCCCCATTCACAGAGCGGGTTACGCGTCATCCAAGTCGACTCCCGCTTTTTCTCCCCCCCCCCCATAATCAAATTCCCATTATCCCTTCACAACAGTATATCACTCAAGTGTGCCTCACTTTCCTGCTTCCACGTCTCTCACTCTCTCTTATGTCGTCCTCAGTAGTCGGCCTCTCTTCTCTAATCACTACCTGCTCTCCTAATGAAGTGTAATTATCAGATGTTGGGTGGGCGGCAGGGTTCTCGCAGGCCAGGAAGACGTTCAGTGATCTATATGTGGATAAGGACTCTTAATAACTTTCTGTCTCTCTCATTCTCTTCTTCTCCTCCTCACCCACTCCGCCGCATACATGACTCCGTCTCTATCTCCCTATCCAGCCGACTCATTCCCTCCAGCTTGGCATGGATCTTTTGCCTCCTCCATTGCCTATTTGCTGCTTTCTAACCGATATTTAGAACAATAATGTTGAATTCCCTTTTTGTTCACTGCGGAATTTATTTTCATATGAAAACAAATTATTACCTTACAGAACAAATGTAACCAATAACCCCGGAGGCAAAGAAATGACCAGCATGCTCCACTATGGAAATTCACCTATGTACTCTTGGCAAAGGCTTATTATGTACTATAGATCTCCATGGTTTTCTGGCTCCACAAGTGCGGGCTGACCCCTGCAGGTAATTGTGCAGAATCTATGGTAAATGGTTCACTGCGCTAGTAAGCCCTGGAATAAGATAAAAACACCACCTGTAATCTTTGGCAAATTGCATATTATTCTCCCGTGCTGCACACATTACTGAAGTAAGTCCTCTGCACTGACAGGAAATGGTTTGATATACAGAGTAGTAAATATACAACAAAACATTCTTGCATTAGTATTCAAAATAAGCTCAGATACCTATATAACTATAAGGCTTGCGTCCGGTCCACCATTCTTTCTCTGTACTTTATAGTCTCAAGATTAGTTTATAAAAGATCAGCACAGTTGACCACAACCTGAATCTTAGCCTGCAGTGGTAGAATCGCTGTAGTCTCTGTAAAATCACTGGCTTTTTTCTTTTTAGCCAACAGTTCCACTGCGAGTCCCAGCTGTGCCCTGACTTTGAGTCTTTCTTCCAGGCTTGTTGGCCTCAAAATAGTGATAGGTGTAGTATGACTGCATGACTTTAAAGAGTCTCCATCCACCTCATGGTTGTATTCCTCCGCCAAACAGTCAAGTTGCAGTTTACATCCATGTCTGTCTTTAATGTCATCACTACATCATCATTTTATCCAATTAGATATTTGTGTGAAATCGTCATACCTAACGTATGAATTCTTGAGTTACGGCCAAAAACGTGTTTTGTGAGGTCGCAGTGACTTTGACCTCTGACCACCAAAATCGTATCATTTCATCCTTGGTGTCCAGGTGGACGTTTGTGCCAAATTTGAAGAAATTCCCTCCAGGCGTTCCTGAGATATCACATTCACAAGAATGAGTCCGGACAGATGGACGTACATATGTATGTATGTCCGTACGTATGGACAGACATAATGCCTCCGGCCACGGCTGTTGCCGGCACGGAGGCATACAAATTGAATTGTGTGTGCTCGGTTAAAGACTCAGGCCTTTGAAATTGAAATGACATTTGGTACGAGTTTCAGCAAACTACAACCTGATAAGGAAAATAAGCTTCTGTGTCATCCATCTTTTGTTGCCTGGGATCCTTAACACTAGAACAGACCAAGTTACCTTAGCCTGGCTTTGTTCTGGTCTACTCTGGTCCAGTGGGGCCACGATCTGGTTTAACAGGAACTGACACGACCTGAATTAACAATAACACCAGAGCTTTTCTGCATGTGAGCCGAAAAAAATCACAAAAACATATAATTCATTTATCAACTGAAAGGTTATCTTTGCAATATTTTATGAATATGAATTATGTATACATGTATTACACATTATATGTTTCACAGAAGCAAAGTTGTGTATTAATGTTCTCTCCTCGTCTTTGTACAACTCGAAGTAACCTGATATCTGACTTTTTAATCTCTCCCACTGTGCTGTGCCTCTCCACATCTGTCTCCAAACCATTCACTCTCACTGACAGTTAACCATTGTTCATTTATATGCAAATGTGGACCAATACTGATAATTTCTCTCTAAAGATCGTGGCAAACTACCTTTGCTGTCTATCCAAAAAAAACGGTAGACAGGGAATAACACTTAATAAGAATCTACCTTCCTCTTTGTCTTTCTCTTTCTGTCATGACTGAATAAAAAATATAATAATAAAAGGTATAGATTTAACTTCAAAACAGTATGTTGTGCCTAGGGCTGTTAATCGATTCAAATATTTGATCGTGATTAATCGCATGATTGTCCATAGTTAATTAATCGCAAATTAATCACACATCTTTTATCTTTTCAAAATGTACCTTAAAGGGAGATTTGTCAAGTATTTGATACTCTTATCAACATTGGAGTGGGCAAATATGTTGCTTTATGCAAATGTATGGATATATCTATTATTGGAAATCAATTAACAACACAGAACAATGACAAATATTGTCCAGAAACCCTCACAGGTACTGCATTTAGCATAAAAAAATATGCTCAAATCATAACATGGCAAACTGCAGCCCACCAGGCAACAACAGCTGTCAGTGTGTCAGTGTGCTGACTTGACTATGACTTGCCCCAAACTGCATGTGATTATCATAAAGTGGGCATGTCTGTAAAGGGGAGACTCGTAGGTACCCATAGAACCCATTTTCATTCACATATTTTGAGGTCAGGGGTCAAGGGACCCCTTTGAAAATGGCCATGACAGTTTTCCCTCGCCAAAATTTAGCATAAGTTTGGAGCGTCATTTAGCCTCTTTATCAACAAGCTAGTATGACATGGTTGGTACCAATGGATTCCTTAGCTTTTCTAGTTTCATATGATGGTAGTGTCTTTACTATATTGAGTCCTCTACAACCTAAAAATTGCAGGTTGTTTTAATGCGTTACAGAAATTAGTGGCGTTAAAACAAATTTACGTTAACGCGTTATTATCGCGCTAACTTTGACAGCTCTAGTTGTGCCCTTTTCTTTTATTTTAATTCATTTACCTCAACAGGAATTATCTTACTCATTGTACTCTTTCTTCAGCTTCCTGTTTGCTTCCTGTTATTTTAATTTATCGTTAGTTGGGGCTGTATGAGGGAATAATATACACTTATTGTTGTTTTTTACATAATGTGCAAATATAATTATTTGAATACTTTAAAAGCATCTACACTTGAGAAATACAAGTAGTTTTTTTGGGAAAGTATGAATATCAGTACCCAATTTCATGCCAAAATGTACCAAACTATTAACGTCGCCACTGCTTCCATTTCACCTAAGTTTAAACTCTACTATCAAGTGTGTGGAAAAGCATCCACACCTAATATATATTTATAATCAAGGATTGGAAGAGCAGACAGAGAGAAACAAAGAGATAGAGGCGAGTGAAACTGTGATGGGATGTGATGTGAAGGCTGCATATGCAAAGCAAACAAAGCAGCATGTCTGCCAGGCCTCCTGCCACACAGCTACCCACCAACACAAACCCCCACCTGAACAGCCCAGTGCCAGACTTGGAATATGTCCCCACTGCCACGGCTATTGTAGCCCAAATCTGGCTGCTTTTGCTGATTGTTCAAGGAAGTATTGAGTAATTTACCCTGCATTTGGTTCTTTCACAGCCTTGGTATTTTGTTTGTAGAGACTTTCCTGCTTGTAGTCGACTCCAGCTCATTTTCCTCTGTAGCTTATTCCCAGAGCTTCCAATATTTTACACCAGAGGTTTTCAAACGGTGAAGGCGCATCCCCCCCTCGGGGAATGAGACACATGAGGCAAAGATACTGAGTAAGATGAAAGGGACAGGTGTGTGCTGCTGTTCTACAACAATGGAAACTAGTTTGGAACGCTAATTTGGCTCGCTGATCAAAACGGTCAGTAGCTGGACACAGCTCATGGAGGGTATTTTAAATCCTTCAATTTACGTTAAAATCCATCTCCTAGTCATAACACACAGATGATGCACATATTTTAGATTCAGTGTGAGGATTGTCTCCGGTGTCCGTTGCGAATAAATGTCCATGAATTTGCTTATAAATCATGGAAAAAAAATGATGCATCTTATAACTCCAGAATTTGCCTGAGAATCATCACGTTTTTTAGGGCTGTCAAAGTTAACGCGATAATAACGCGTTAACGCAAAATCGTTTCGTAACGCCACTAATTTCTTTAACGCATTAACGCCATCGATCTTTCGGAGGTTGTAGCGGGTTCAGTTTTAAAGCTAGAGTGAAGATACTGGCATCATATGAAACTAGAAAACCTAATGAATCCATTGGTACCATGTTTAGCTTGTCAGGAAGGAGGCTAAATAATGCTGCAAACTTGCGCTAAATTTTGGCGAGGAAAAGTAGCCATTGTCAAAGGGGTTCCTTGATTTCTCATCTCAAGATGTGTGAATGAAAATGGGTTCTATGGGTACCCACGAGTCTCCCCTTTACAGACATGCCCACTGTATGATAATCACATGCAGTTTGGGGCAAGTCATAGTCAAGTCAGCACACTGACACACTGACGGCTGTTGTTGCCTGTTGGGCTTGAGTTTGCCATGTTATGATTTGAGCATATTTTTTTATGCTTAATCCAGTACCTGTGAGGGTTTCTGGACAATATTTGTCATTGTTTTGTGTTGTTAATTGATTTCCAATAATAAATATATAAATACATTTGCATAAAGCAAGCGTATTTGTCCACTTCCATGTTGATAAGAGTATTAAATACTTGACAAATCTCCCTTTAAGGTACATTTTGAAGAGATAAAAAAATGTGTGATTAATTTGCGATTGATCACGATTAATCATGGACAATCAAGCCCTAGATTGACAGCCCTAGCTTTTTAAGTTTTCTTTAGTATCAATGTAATCCAGCGATAGTTGTCTGTACATGGCAAACAGGAACTGCTAATAGCTAATTCTGCATTCTTTTAATGGTGCCAATTTGCCAAAAATGTGAACAAACCAAGCCTAAAAAACAGGGCTCAAGTACAGCATAACTATCTGATTCCATGACAACATTATACTTCCTGTTTACATCCCCACCAATTATGGGGATTTTAGTTTTAACACGTACTGTCATCCCCTAAATAGAAAGTAAGACAAAGACGAATAATAGGAGTTACAAAATCCACTAATTTTAACTTAAAAGGTAACGTTAACATCATTGAGGAAGGAGCTATAAAATCGGTTTGACCTCTGACAACAACTGCCTGTTTTGCTGTGATAATGTCCCCGTAACATCCTTGTACTTGTTTTGGAAGTGTCCTATTGGAAGTGTCCTATTACCGCAACCTTTTGGAAATGTGTTAATTCCACTCCGGCTGATTTACTCCAATTTAATTATGTTCCAGTCTCTGCCTTGTGTCTGTAACAACAAATCTATCACACTTAATCACTCTTCTTTTCTTCTTTCTGGGTTTACAGTAACTGCAACTAAAACATCTATGATATAATCTGGGTTTAGCTCTCATTTTAACATCTAGAAACACTGAAGACTGTTAACATTGACTGCCTCACTGCCAGGTTGAAGCAGCAGTAGGCGAGATTGGAGCAAATATGATTAAAAAAGTTATTTTTATAAAACTATAAAAATCAAGTTCCTCTGTGTCCTCCGGTGTCCTCCGGTGCTCCTAATGGCATCTGCAAGGTTTCACAGACCGGAGAAAAACAACCAATCAGAGCAGAGCTGGAGCCTGCCGTCTCTGAGCAGCTGTCAATCACTCGCAAATGCCGATCAAACGGTCAAACTAGGCAGCACTGATTAAGTATAAATTAGTATTCTGTTACTGTAATGCCTATTTCTCTCCTCAAATGTTTTCAGAAACATCTTGTAGTGTACTGTTTAGCTGTAAAATGAGAAAGTTTGTGACCCGGCAGCCATGTTGAGATCTGTTGAGGAAATACCAAGCACCGCCCACCAGCCGGAGCAAACTTTCTCATTTCTCACTTTCGCACTCCGTTGAATGAACAGCAATTAGGAACGCTCTCTCTCTCTGAAATGACCTGTGATTGGTCAAACTCTCCCGTCACTGTCTAGATGTTTTAAAGCCTGAAAACAGAGCCATGAGGAGGTGCAGAAGTTTTCTCTCAGAACACTTGAATTACAATATGCTGAAAGGTTATTATGATGCCAAAAACATTCTGCCTACTGCCACTTTAAACAAGCCGCCCCAAGACTGTACAGGCATGGACTGAGATGGCCCTCGCTATTAGGAACCTTGCTTAATGAGTAAACGTATGATAATGAACTTTCTTAATGTCTGCTCTAATCGCTGCTACGCTCCAATGGCGGTCTTTTTCTCTTCTTCTTTATTTCATATTGAATGTATTTTTTTTCTAGGTTGTTGTTCTATATTGTTGTGTTTGGCAATTAAGTGAAAATGCAATAAAAAAATAAATAGC
Organism: Sebastolobus alascanus; assembly: GCA_916701645.2. Lineage (NCBI taxonomy): Eukaryota > Metazoa > Chordata > Actinopteri > Perciformes > Sebastidae > Sebastolobus > Sebastolobus alascanus. Next base: position 5,186,935 of record CAKAOJ020000059.1, read on the forward strand.
TGAAATAGCTGATCACTCATATGTTCCCTATAAATGGAGGCCATTAATTAATCCACATTAAGTTCTGCTCAGAAAATATATCCTGGCCATACTGGTGTATTTGTGTGTGTGTGTGTGTGTGTGTGTGTGTGTGTGTGTGTGTGTGTGTGTCCACGTCAGCGTGGTAAACTCATCATATCCTATTGTACGTGAATTAAATCAGAGCCTCCATTTCTCTGCATCTTGCTTTATTAATGTTCATTCCTGACATGCACGCACTGTAAATTGTGCTGTAATGCACAGCATGTGTTACATTAAACTACTGAACCTGCACCCGAGGACCCCGGAAAGGATATAGAAACAATAGGGAAATGAAGTCAATCTAATTTGTGGGAGCGGATGTTGCTATTTGCATACATATTGGCAGAGTAATTCCAAAGGCAACATGAAGCTTGCAGAGATAAACCAAAAACAATACCTTAAAAACGAGGCAAATCCTCAGCAATGAGATTTGCCCCACGGAATAGACGCAGGTGGAAACTGCAGGCAAATGTATTTGAGATAAAATAACTACAAAAAAAAAAGTAAAACAGGATGGAATCCGTAAATCTACCCATACTGCGCAGTATTAAAAGTAGTTTATAGGCAAATCATAGAAACTTTCAAGTTTGCCTGAAGGTGACAGTCCTGTTTCTATTGTTTCATATGGAAACCAGGGTGAGTTTGTTGCCCTTGACCAAGTTCAGCACAGCTCACTCAGATCCTTTTAATAACTCTCCAATTGACTTCAAATTAACCAGAACCCGTTATAGAACAGAAATTTCCCCTGTTGTGTGAGAAAGGGTGTCACTGAGACATTAGCTTTTTGACTTTACTCTCTCTCTCTCTCTCTCTCTCTCTCTCTCTCTCTCTTTCCCTTGCTCATCCTTTCTTCCTTTCTCTTGATGATAAAGGGCTCTTTTTTAAGGAGAACAGAAAGCTTGTCAGGATTTGGCCAGCTGGAGAAAGTCATTTGAGGCCCAAATTTATGCGCTCGGGACTCTCAATAGTATCTCTCCAATAGTGGGGGCAGCGTAGAGGGAGATGTGGTGGCCGGGACATTGTTCCTCGTAAATGGCTCTTTAGTTCATAGGCGAACTTGGGAAATGAGCAGCGCCGTTCATGGCTGCCGCGGCGCCGGTGGAGGACGGCCATGCGTAAAATGGAACACTAAGAAACAGGCGCCCCTAATACCTTAACAACTAAAAAGTCTACGGCTCTGCTACATCATGTGCAGTTTTACTGGTAATGGAAACACATGCAAATACATTCCCTATAAGTTATAAAGTCGGGGCTGTGTGTGAACACCATCCATCATGGTGACGGGGTGCGGGCAGGCTACATAGAATCCATACACAGCGTGACTGGCTGAGCCAAGCCCATTGGACCATGACTGGTGAAGAAAGGCCTGAAAAAAGGAGGAAGCATTTCCAAAATCACAAGATAGCCAAATGCAAAGTGTCTGTGTGTGTGAGGGAATCTTTGTGTTTGTCTATGCAGGTGTCAGTCTGCTGTGTAGTATTAAAATGCCAGTAATTTCTTCTCTCTCCGCCTGTGTGTGTGTGTGTGTGTGTGTGTGTGTGTGTGTGTGTGTGTGTGTGTGTGTGTGTGTGCTGGTGCTCTCCATTGTGCAGCTGTGATCCATGAGATTCAGGCTGAGCTGTCACTCCGCTAATCTCCCCCAGTAGAAATACAGCTCGGAAAATGTCATCCGAACATTCCGAATTGTGTTTACACTCGCTGCAGGTTCCATCGCTTCTAATTTGACAAGTCATTATCACCCGTGCTCCTCTCCCTCTTCCCTCTCGCGGCCCGAGACGCAAAAAAAAAAAATAAAGAGGAGGAGGAAGAGACAAAAACAAGGGCATTAAATTCCACTCGCGGACACGCAATTGTGCCCTCAATAATCAGGTAATCCAAACACCTAGGCTGGAATAGGTAGGATTAGTGTTACTTTCATTAATTTACATAGGCTATTCTGCTTCAGATGTCTCTGTAAACTTCACATCTCTCAAAAAGTCGTTCCCTAAGGCATGCTTATGTTTATAAAAAATAGGCACAGAGCCCTCCTGGTGAAGTTCTTGGCTGTCTGGTAAAACGCAGCAGCTGGTGGCTAGATGTGTATTGGGAGAAGCACATGGCTCTCCACACCCTCGGGGCTGCAGTGGAGTTAGCAGTGACAAGGACCGCAGAACACTGGGAATTCAGTATCGGACAGAAAATGGTGAACCACCTCGCCCAACAAGTCCTCAAAATTTAACAAGAAAATATTTTGTCTATTACCTCCAGAACGACACCTATGAGCCTTAATAACGATAATAGCGCTAATAATGCAAATTCGTTTTAAGACCTCTAATTTCTTTAGCGCATTAATGCAACTTACGATTTTTAAGGTTGTAGCGGGCTCAGTTTTAAAGCTAGAGTGAAGATACTGGTATCATATGAAACTAGAAAACCCAAAGAATCCATTGGTACAAACCATGTCATACTAATTGTCGCAAAGGAGGATAAATAACGCTCCAAAGGTCAGCTAAATTTTGGTGAGGAAAAACTGGCATGGCCATTTTCAAAGGGGTCTCTTGACCTCTCACCTCAAGATATGCGAATGAAAATGGGTTCTATGGGTACCCACAAGTCTCCCCTTTACAGACATGCCCACAAATTTGCATAAAGCAAGCATATTTGCCCACTCCCATGTTGATAAGAGTATATTATAGTATAATATAGTATTAATCATAATCAACATTAATGATTTATTAGTTATTCTCAGACGGATATCGCTGTTTGTCGTGTGTAGAGGTGTGTGTGTGTACAGTTGTGCGGCAGCGGCACTAACCCGGACACTGAAATGGGTGGGAGATGGAGACAGACAGACAAAAGAACACGTCGCTGCACCGCGGAGCTTCAAATACCTTCGAATATTTCGCACCGAGGCTTCAAAGCCCAAAAAATGGTATTCGGGACAGCCCTACTGAACAGAACGCATTGATAAAGAACTTCCAGAAACTGAGCCGTCTCTTGAAAAGTTTAGTGGGTCATGGGGTTTTGTATCCTCAGGGTTTGTGAACGAGCATTTCTCATGACCTCTATTGTCAAGCGTACAACTTACAGCCTGGGGGGGGGGGGACTCCAAAATACACAATCTAACTGAAGACAGGGACACAGAGGAAATGGGGTTTTAAGTAGACGCTACCACCACTAATGGTTAAGACTAGAGTTCTGGTTAACAGTGCTGATCCCTGCACATCAGCCCTTTAACTCAGATGTATGACTCTATCCGTGGTGCTGAATAGTATAACATGTGAGTTAATCTAATGTAGACCACAGTATACAATATTAATGGTTATATGCAATGGCCTCACTTGGCTGTCAGGTTGGTTGTAGATAAGTTGGTATGTTTGGTCATCAATGTACATTTGTTCATTATTTACCATGTTTCATAATACATTGGGATGATTTATTCATCTACGACATTAAGCATCTCAGTCATACTGTATGTATTTTGTCTCTGTAGAAAACTCTTATGCTTTGTTGCTTATGAGTGAAATGCTTACTGTATGTCTGCAGAGAATATTATTTTTTGTTGTGCTGGTTAAATTTTGAGTCATTTTATGTTTGAAATAAGAGATGGAGAGGTTGTGACAACGTAAAATAATCCACTTTTATTTAACGTTTTTCTTGTTGGGTTGGGTCTTTACTCTGACCTCTAAAACACATCGAACCCAGTATGAGAGGAAATCTGTGTCTCAAAAACAAAACCGAAATAAATAAATAAATAAAATCATGGCCACGGTTGAATAAGAAATGTGATGCTAAATCGAGGCGATAGCAGGAGACTTGACAATGAGAGAGGGGGTGGGAGAGGGATGGAAGCAATGACCCATCCATCCATCCAGTCAGTAAAGAGACATCTCCAGTGAGGGCGACACTCGGGGCCAGAGAAGTTAATGACACTACTGCCCTAGGCTTAGACCCAGGCACCATGCCCATGATCATAAAAACCCACACATACACACAACACACACACACTCACAGCTCAAGTGATTTCCATTCAAACTATCTTCATTTCTACCAGTATGCCCTCTAAAGAAAGCAAACCGCCATGAAGGACTGATACAAAGTGAGAGCGAGGTCTAGCCATCAGTTCACGCTCATCTGATGCTGGTTATTGACTGATAACACAAAGTTGAAGTGCTGCTAGTGTTCTGCCGGCACATGCCCCTAATTGATTTCTCCTATTTCACCTCAACCTCTCTGTCTCTTGACTTTCTCCACTCCTTCCTTTTGTTATTGTTGTTTACGGTGCTAGCAGTGTGTTAACAAGGTCAGAAAAGCGCAGAGTGACCACTTATGTAACAGCATAAAACCTTGAGATGCTTCGCTCATAAACAACAACAGACAAATCCACAACCATGTGCATTATAGCTAGCGCTGTGTATTGGCAAGAATCTGGTGATACGATACGTATCATGATAGAGGAGTTGCGATTCAATATGTTGTGATATATTGAGATACTGTAAGCAAGGCGATATATTGCGATTTTTTGCAAAAAGCATAAATGCATATGCATAAAATCTGAGTAAAAGAAGTTTGCTTTTTTATGCAATCAGAACAGTGGCATCTGCATTTGCATTTATCACACTCCCTGTAACATCCAACAGCATAGTACTACTTTAGGTGGGCACATACACTGAGAGGTAGGGATGGGAAAAAAAATAAAAAATTCACCTTTGTATTGAATTTTTTTTTTTACAATTTTGAAATAGATTTTTTAATGCCAGAATCGCTATATTTGCTTCATTTGAGTCTATGTGGAGGTAGAAGGAAGTTGCCGCTTTTATTGTTGTAGTGACGTGACATCATATCCGTCAAAAACCGAAACAAACCGCAGTGAGCCAAAACGACAAAGCAGAAAACAGCGGAGGATCTGCGTGGATACGACTTTGGGTTTCACACATTGACAGGACAAGCAGAGCTAGACATCATGGCTAAAGCTGCATGCTAACTCTGTCATTGACAGGAAATGTTATCGTATTGCGGTAACGCGCGGTCAAGTCAGCCGTCACTCTCATCTCCGTGGTCAAATCAGCCGACGCTACAACAGTATAGCACCCATATACTGACAACGGAGCTGACGGGAGAGCTAGCGACGGACTTGGAGAAGTTAGCGGAAGTATACACCCTTGACTACGTTCGATTTTCAAAATAAGGTGTTATACAAAATACATACTGTATATGGAAATAAGATTGACTGGATTATATTCACCATAAGTATATATGTGACTTCAGGACATCTCTGACTACATACATGCTGAAAATCAAACATTTTTACTGTATCAATTTAGATATTTTCCTGAGTAAAAGTCCCTAGAAGTGTATGATTCAACGTTTTCCCATGGTCTAGGGTTAAAATAGTAAACAAAAATCGCAATAAATCGTAATATCAAATCGCAATACTTGTAGAATCGCAATACTTAAAAATCGGCACCCAAGTATCGTGATAGTATTGAATCGGCAGATAGGTGTATCATCCTGGTCCTATTGAAAGGGTGCATATCTTTGCAAATGAAATAAAGTATTGACTTAGGTAATCTTTGAATGTAAACTATGAATTAAAAATACTTTTTTTGAGAATCGATACAGTATCACAAACTTAATATCGTGATACTCAATATTTTCGATATTTTCTTGCACCCCTAATTATAGCACACATGATGCTGATTTGAACTTAGTTTTCTTACTAAAACCCCTCTCTCTCTCTCTCTCTCTCTCTCTCTCTCTCTCTCACATTACAGACCCCACGGGGGGGGGGGGGGGGGGAGACGATGAAGCTACAGTATGATGCCCCCACCGAGTTTCACTCCCTTGGTTTCTTGCCATGACACCTTCCGGCTTATACCCAGCATCGATCCTCATTCGATCCGCTGTTCATCCCCTTGTGCACGACCCTCATTTAATCCCACCCTTCAAACTCAACCCCTCTCATCCCAACGTCCCCGACCCTCATTCACCCCCCCACCACCTTCATTCCAACAAACTAATTTGCACATATAAGTGGTGTTGCCTTTGATATTTTGTATTCAAGAGCAGGTACAAAAAGAACACCGAGTGATAATAAAACGGCTGCAAAAAGTCCAGCGTGTGTGTGTTTAATGTGTGCTGGCTACTGTACATAAGCGAGTACTATGAGCGTATTATGTGCTATCTACACTATATGTATTACACCGCTTGCATTGAGGGAGACGATAAATGAGCAAGCGCTGGAGATGAAAGAACATTTTCAATTAAGATGAGTATGAAGCCTGGCTCATTAATAATGCAAAAATCATTACCCCCATTACGATAGCGCCCCAGTTTAAAGGCACTGTATATGTGCATGCGTGTTTGCTTGCCAGCTCTTGCATGCAAGCGTGTGTCTAAAGTAAAATGGATTCCTCGAGTGATTTGGTGCCAATAATTCATCCCCCCTTAATGGCCAAAAGGAAAAAAAGCTTTACAGCTTCTCAGAAACCTGCACAGCTCGTGCGTACTGAAAGCGCGCATGCTTTGGTGCACCTGCATGCATGCGCAGGGACAGGGAGAGTGCGAGTGAAAGAGTCGAAAGAAACGAGAAAGACAAGAGGACAGTCGGCTAGGCAGACTTGTCCGATGCGTTCTTCTAAAATATTTATGCAGCTGGAGATTTCTGTCCCTGATTCTGGGTCCAATTAAAGCTCATCTCTAAATGAATGTGCTTGTGCAGGAGCCAAGGAGGTGGCAGCAGCACAGCAACACAACAACTCAATCTCACAGTCTGTATTTCATAACACCATACTGACGCACACCTACAGTATGGACATGCAGCAATAACATGCAGCGAGAAGAAATACACAGACACGCCGACTCCATCCATGAATGCAACACCCTAAACAACACGCAACATCGTTGTGCTTATTTGCTATGCTTGTACTGACATTGTAAATTACTGCCTCCGTTTAATGCTACAGCAAACTCCCGACATTAACCTGCTAGCCAGGAATTAAAGCAATCCCCTTTACGTCTGAAGCTGCTGAATTATTCAGCGGCTCGCCAATAAGGAGCGGTGCTAGAGAGGACGGGGGCCTCTGGGTGGGCACTTCTAAGACAAATGACACAGATGCTAACATGCACTGCTCTCCAGTGGCACACACATTAGTCTCATGAAGTTACCACATGAACATCCGGGAAACAATGGGAGGAGAGTGATGTATGGAGACTTAAGAGATGAACTCAGCGACAGAAATGAACAGAAACTATATTGGCTGACACAACATGGATTCGTCCTCGCTCCGTCTCCGAGCTTCCCGCTCTCCCTCGGCCCGGAGAGCAGGGAGGGCAGCGCCTGTGCGGCAGCTTTAAATAGGAATTAGCAGCATTTCATTGTGATAGTGATTGAGTATGGGTCCCTGGGGTGGGTCTGCTCATTGTTACCAGGCCTTGTGCCTTGTAAATCTACAGTAATCCTCCCAGTGCAGGACAGAAACACACACATGAATATTGTACATACACACATGCTTATTTCTTTTTGACCAAAAAATATATATAAAAAAAAAATAGGGCTGTCAAAGTTAACGTGATAATAACGTGTTAACGCAAATTTGTTTTAACGCCACTAATTTCTTTAAAGTATTTACGCAACTTGCATTTTTTTAGGTTGTAGCGGGCTCAGTTTTAAAGCTAGAGTGAAGATACTGGCACCACATGAAACTAAAAAATCTAATGAATCCATTAGTACCAACCATGTCAAACTAGCTTGTAGTGAAGGAGCCTAAATAACGCTCCAAATTTACACTACATTTTGGCGATGAAAAACTGGCATGGCCATTTTCAAGGGGGTCCCTTGACCTCTGACCTCACGATATGTGAATGAAAATGGGTTCTATGGGTACCCACGAGTCTCACCTTTACAGACATGCCCACTTTATGATAATCACATGCAGTTTGGGGCAAGTCATAGTCAAGTCAGCACACTGACACACTGACAGCTGTTGTTGCCTGTTGGCTTGAGTTTGCCATGTTATGATTTGAGCATATTATTTTATGCTAAATGCAGTACCTGTGAGGGTTTCTGGACAATATTTGTCATTGTTCTGTGTTGTTGATTGATTTCCAATAATAAATATATACATACATTTGCATAAAGCAAGCATTTCTCCCATGTTGGTATTAAATACTTGACAAATTTCGCTTTAAGGTACACTTTGAAATTACAAATAAAAAATGTGCGATTCATTTGCAATTAACTATGGACAATCATGCAATTAATCGTGATTAAATATTTCAATCGATTGACAGCCCTTAAAAAAGTTTGTCTCTCGTGGTCTGAGTGAATATGATTATGGTCTGTTAGTATATGTTATCTAGAGTTTGGTTTCTTACTGTTATCCATACTGCTCGTTCCTTAACATTTGGCCTCCACCCACACAAACACACAAACACACACATGGTTGCTGAGACACTGTGAGGGTGCAGAACTAGTTTGCAGCCTTCCCACAGTCAGGGTTACCTGCCTCTGCACTTTACATATTTCAGAATCTAGTACCAGATTGTGAACTTCACTGAGAACCGCACAAAAGATCACTGCAACAGCCCGATAAGCCGAGGTTGGTATGTACTTCAGCCTACACTGGAGAGGTGAGAAGAGGCAGCTGCACGGTCCTTGTTCAGTACGCAGCGGAGAGGACGGCAGCTTCAGAGGAGTAAAAGCCACAATCCATTAATCCCCGTTCCTTTAGGGGTCGGGACACACAGTGAGTATTCCAAGCTGATATACTAAATTCCTCATGTGGTTTCAGAGCTTAAATGTCTAAGTATCCCAACATAAATCGACCCGAGCTTGTGTTAACAATAGAAAGGTCAAGCCGGAGTCGGTTGATGGCTGTATTGAATTTCGGAATTTAAATATTTCGGCTTTGAAAATGTCCCTTCAGAGCATTTTATTAGCCAACTCTAAGGACAAATAATGGATACAACATGGCAATATAAACAGTAGTGGATGAAGTATCCAGATCCTTTCCTTAAATAGAAGTAGCAATACAATAATGTAAAATATACTCAATGACAAGTAAATGTTCTGCATTTAATTTTTTTTTTAAAGTAAACCTGCAATAACTGATTTCTTTGGCCACTGGACAAAAAGTTGTGAACACAACATTGACATGTCATCACTTTTTAAAACTGATATGGCTAGCTTGTTAGCAAACAGTTGCTTATTTACAAATCCAGCCGTTCAACATATCCTCATACAATGGTTCATATGATATTTTATGAAAAATTATTCCTCATGTTTCGTACGTTTTCCTACGAGTGTTCAGCAACACGTGTCAATTTCAGTTCGTTACATGCATACAGCCTTTTCAAAATAAACTTCCGTCTTAATGGGAAACAATTTAGTTAGGTTTAGGAAAAGTAGTTTTTGTTAATATAACTATAGAGGTGGCGTTACTTAAGTACGGAAATTACGTGACAAATAAATGGTTCTTTTCTGGTTTCACACGGAGTACCAATACCGGTCTCCTGGATGAAAGTCTGGTATTTTTTGACAATAGTTTTACAGTGCATTACTTTTCGTAGGTATAGCTACGAACAGTGTATGAGAACAGCCTGAGCCATTACAGAGCAACATTATCGCTCATTTGGAGTTGTGTTACTCTCTTTTAACAGATTGAGACAGTAGTGCATTCATCTCTTCAGTGTCCTCGGCTATCAGCACTGTTTGAGCTTTGAAAAAGGTGGTTTCAGGGTTTCAGAGAGGTTTTATTTCTTTTGATTTGTTTAGTTTTGGTCCAAAACACTCTGCTGAGAGAAAGACTGTACACACACTAGTGAACTTTTTGTCTGATTCTGCCAAGTTGGCCATCTGGCTGACGTGCAGGGACCGGGCTCAGGGGTGGAATACACCTACTATGAAATGATGGACAATATGCAGGCCTTCAGCCGCATATGGACTGTTGGGGGGGGGGGGACTGGTTATGCTCTGTGGGGGAGGATAGAGAGCTGATTGTTAATTTATGATCAGAGAAATACGTTTTTTGAATGACTGTGATTTTTTTGGGATGTTCGGCTCAAGCTGATGATGCAACAGTGATCTGGATTTTCTTTCCCTGCAATTGTTGAATAAAGCGATTTTGAAAACCAAAACTCCCTTTTAGCTCTGTTTTTGGGCTCCACCAACTCCTGAGGGAAATATCAGGCTCTTTAGCTGCTAATTGCTCGACTATGTTCACCAGCTAGTTGCTAACTTTGCTTTGGTGCTGAGCAGGTAATGCACAATGGGTTGTAAGAGCTTTTTAGGTTAAAAAAAACAAATAAAAAAAAACAGCTGCTTGCTGCAGCCGAAAACAGCATTATGACAGCTAGAGTTGTGGGCTGGACAGCTGAACAATGAGCTGAAACTCGCTATAGAGCTCCGTAAAGCCGAGGGGAGCTGCTGTCTTCCTGATGCCTTTCAGACTCGTAAATGGGTGCAGTACATTAACCCAACGTTTGTTGCTTTTGTTAGAAGAGAGCAAAACACTCAATTTCAAAGAAGTGAAATCAATTTCAAATATACAGAGAAATGTACTGCTATACACCTTGTATACTTTTCCCCCAGTCGTTTAAAGGGCAATATAAAAGCATTCAACTCAAATACGTAAGAAAGTAATAAAACCAGTAGTCATCCATTAGCATGCCCTGCCCTCACATTTCCGTGCATGCTCATCTGTGCCTACAGACACACAGAGCCAGCTCAGGAGCCCACACTGAGAAATTGTATCTGCTGCTCTCTCGGGCATGTACTATATATATACTATTTTCATATTTAAGCACACAGTGGGTAAAGGCTCCTCTCTGGTGCACAGTAGGTGTTGTGGAAATAAATATTTTATACTAGAATCTAATTGCATTTTGTGGCCCTGAGCGCCCTACCAGACAATCTGCAATACTGCTCTAATGGCTACGCTCCTCAGTGTACGTTGGAGGGCGCGCGCAGACACACACACACACACACACACACACACACACACACACACACACACACACACACACACACACACATCTGGTTCATGGACTCAGCATCTGTGAAGCTCTCGCACATCTGCGTCTGTACACCAGCGGTCTCTCATATAGGTCTATGGGTCATGAAGCTGTGTGTATATGTATGTATGTATGTATGTATGTATGTATGTATATGGGTCTGTTTACATATTCAAAAGAAGCAGAATTTCTGACAGAGTCTGTGAAGCGTACAGTCGTGTCACAGATTACCGTGTGCGCCCTTTCTGCTTCTGCTTATTGACCGAAATGGCCTTGCACATGCCACATGAGAGGGTTTCGAGGTTAAGTGAAACACAAACGCATACACATACATGCTGCAATCGACTTATATAAGATCTTAACATGATAAAAATGGGATTAGTGCACCAGTAAGGGAACTATGCATCCTAAAAATATCAACCATTTCAGAACTAGCACAAACAGACGAACATAGAGATAACTAGATCTTCGTTCGTGGCTACAGGCCACAGAGATTATGTATTGTCCTTCAGTGATGGCATTATTGACAATCAACAGAGCCAGACTTGTATAATCTAAAGGAAAGGCCAAATCAATATCCACTACAGGATCCAGCACCTACCACTCCGATGAGGGTTTAAACCCACTCTAACAGCAGCCTGGAAAAGCTTCATCAACCCCGGAGGCCAACTAGCAGACAAATCCCCAAGCCCCCGGTTTTAATAAGGGAATCAAAATAATCGTCAGGGCCCGGGCTGGCCTTGGCTTTGTTTTTGTGTCTTTCGATACGGGCTGATGGATGCTGGACCAGCATCTCCCTCCATACACACACAGAGAGAGAGAGAGCAAACAAACAGATGGTTACATAGTCAAACATCATTTTCGAAAGGTCGAGCTGTTAAAACAAAACAGCTCACTAAAAAAATGAAGTCCATAGTGAGTCCATATTACCTACTATAGTCTGCTGCATCCCTGCCTGTGTCCGAGCTTGCTGCAGGGCTGCAGAGGTCCACAGATATCCCTTTAGGATTACCCAGTATGGCTGTGTGTGTGTGTGTGTGTGTGTGTGTGTGTGTGTGTGTGTGTGTGTGTGTGTGTGTGTGTGTGTATCGGTGATGCACAGTCACAGGGTGGGCTCAATGCAGCGCAGGACTCCGATATGGTGTTCTGCTGGCACACAGCCAGCATTTGCATATGAATAAATATGAGGAAAAATCAAATAAATAAAAGGAAAGCAGGGGAAAATAATCCTGTTAAAGATCAAACAGCAGGCTCCCTTTCCCCTCCTCCTGCCGTTTTCTCCTGCCTCAATTTTTCTCCAATTTATACCTATATTCCTTAGCTCGTCCACGCTCCCCACCTTTCTCTCTTTCTCCTCACTCGTCTTTTAGGCAACTCTACCTCCACTTTCAATATTAATTTCTGGCTCTCCCCATCCTCTTTCACTCCATCTCTGCCCCCATCTTCCATCTCCTTTTCGATTTCATGGCTGGCCATATCTTTAATCTTGCTCTTCCCCCTTTTCCCCTGTCCAACGCTCTCTCGACGCCCGCCCCCCCCCCCCACCCCACCGCCCCTACCCTCCCTCCCTCCCTCCCTCCCTCCCTCCTCTCCAGTGCAGAACTAAATGGAGATTAATGAAGGGAGGAAGATGTGTCTGTCATCCAGACAGTGTGATGCAGCCACCACAGCCAGATATGTACTGGATCTATTCAAAACACACCAGGGGAAGCTATGCACTAATACTGCTCCGGCTGAGGAGAACTACAGATTAGCCCTCCACTTCTATTTAGATGATTTGTAAATACTAACCATGCATTCCTTCCTACGGTGATATAAAGTATTATTTGGTATGTGGGGTTTCTCTCTCATCTCTCTCAGTTTATCCTATCATTGTAGGATATTCAGAGCACACCCCAGTGTCTCATTTCCTCCCTAAGTTGAAATCCTGACAACTGACGGGCCCGCTCGCTGCTCACACGCCAGTCAAACTGCTCTGATAAGCCCCGCAGGAAATTGACTCGTATTTTAGAGCTTCATCTCCACACATCACATCCTCCTTCCGCAACCCATCGTGCCCTTGATTAGAGGTCAAGCAGCTTCCACTAATCTCATATGCAAATGTGCTCATGGTACAGTGTGAACACGAGGGCCATTTATGAACCATGTCCATAATTCATGAGCCACTAACCAGCGACAAGTTACACTCATGTTTGAACACAACTTTCTACTGATGGTGGCTTTCTTAGTACAGTTAGTGCTGGGTGAAAGCACAAAAGAAAGTCTTAAAATTAGGGCTGTCAAAGTTAACGCGATAACACGTTTTAACACCACTAATTTCTTTAATGCATTAAGGCAACCGATCTTTCCGAGGTTGTGCGGACTCAGTTATAAAGTTAGAGTGGTATCATATGAAACTATAAAACCTAAGGAATCCACTGGTACCAACCATGTCATACTAGCTTGTTGCAAAGGAGGCTAAATAACGCTCCAAACTTGTGCTAAATTTTGGTGAGGAAAAACTGGCATGGCCAATTTCAAAGGGGTCCCTTGACCTCTGACCTCAAGATAAGTGAATGAGTACTACCATGTTCTATGGGTACCCACGAGTCTCCCCTTTACAGACATGCCTACTTTATGATAATCACATGCAGTTTGAGGCAAATCATAGTCAAGTCAGCACACTGACACACTGACAGCTGTTGTTGCCTGTTGGGCTGCAGTTTGCCATGTTATGATTTGAGCATATTTATTATGCTAAATGCAGTACCTGTGAGGGTTTCTGGACAATATTTGTCATTGTTTTGTGTCGTTAATTGATTTCCAGTAGTAAATATATACATACATTTGCATACAGCAAGCATATTTGTCCACTCCCATGTTGATAAGAGTATTAAATACTTCACAAATCTCCATTTAAGGTACATTTTGAACAGATAAAAAATGTGCGATTAATTTGTGATGAATTGTGATTAACTATGGACGATTATGCAATTAATCACAATTAAATATTTGAATTGATTGAAAGCCCTACTTAAAAATAAGATAACATTTGAGTGTGCGGTGTATAGGTGTGTGTGTGTGTGTGTGTGTGTGTGTGTGAGTGTGTTTGTGTTTGTGTTTGTGTGTGTGTGTGTGTGTGTGTGTGTGTGTGTGTGTGTGTGTATTGACAAATGGATGAACGAGCCTGCTGCGTGACATATTTAGCCCGGATGGCAATAAAATGCTCTGGGCTTGCCTGGTCATCTTCTAAACATATCCTAACTTTTCTCCCTCTATATTTCCATGATATTACCACACTGTCTTATTGAGATATTACATTATATATGTATTTGTGTGTGTTTGCATGAGAGAATAGGGGAGTGCACTCATCACAACGCACCGCACAAACAGGCTAAATTAAAAACAAACATCTGATGAAGATGATGCATTTACTCACAAGGCAATTACAAGCATCAATTAAAACCCATCCACAAACAGGCCTGTGTGTGTACCACGTTTAACACTACAATCGGCTGCTTATATCCACACACACACACACACACACACACACACACACACACACACACACACACACACACACACACACACACACACACACACACGCTTATCAAGGCTCACATATGGCCTGTGTGGATTATGTGTGCTATATATTCATCTATCTATTGTGTTCCTGGCTGGGTGGTGCTTTCAAGGCGCTGACATCTCCTCTGGAGTTCCTCTGTAGCGGTGTGCACGGTAGCCAGGGGAACGCGGCAGGGGGGACCGGGCTCATGTGCCTCTACCGGTGAGAAAGAGGCAGCAAACTGACAGGCTGGCACGCACAACTGGGACTCCAGTTAAGTCGACAGGAAGACTCCTGTGAGGCCGCTGCAGATATGCTTTGGAGGAACTGGAGCTGAACTACATGAAAGCATCTGCCCAGTTAAAAATGGATTCCAATTTCTGCATCTGTTTCCAAATTTCGCAACAAAACCGGAGCTTTATCGAGCGGACTGAAGCGACCTGGAATATCAAAGACTTTACTTGACGGTGCAACCGAGCTTGGATAGATAAGATGGTGACCTAAATAGCTACAGGAGGAGTGAGAGCTTCGAGGCAGGACAAAATTGTCCTTCTAACCTTCCAACATTCGTTTGAAGAGCTGGTCTTTAATCTCTAAAGCATTTCCCACCACTGTTGTATTACCTTGACCTTCCTTACTGGCTTACATCAATAAATGAATAAACAATGAATGTATCAGCTTTGAAAGCAAAGATCATGGAGGGACTGCAGGTTTCCAATCCCACCTCCACCACACACACGTACACACACACACACACACACACACACACACACACACACACACACACACACACGCACACACACACGCAAACACACACACAAACGCACACACACACACACACACACACACACACACACACACACACACACACACACACACTAAAACACTTTCTCATAATTTCCTCATAACCCTCCTCCTGCTCCTTTTTCTTCAAAATGTCACAGCAAGAATTGACATCATTAATTGTCATGGACTGATCCCTTCACGCTACATCCCCCACCTCCTGTTCTTTTTTTCTCTACATGCCCTCATCCCTCATCCTAATCAGCCCGGGGGTAATGCCTGTGTCAGGTTCGCTCATCTGTGACTTACATGGCAACTGCTGGGACTCTGAATCCAACCCATATACTGTACACCCGCATAAACGCACACGCAGCAAGTCTTAAAGTCTACAAGTCATACAGGCAACCCATATATTAGCATCACAGTCTGGTAAAGGTTGTTGGTTATGGGTAGGGCTTTACTGAAGGCTTTACATAACAGGATGCAGGTTTTTCAACGGCAAACCTTGCATAACGGATACGTCTTTTCACAATCACAATAAGATACAGAGCAATTCAACTCAATACAATAATATAACTGACAATAGGTGGGAATGATGACTAAAAGCCAGAGCATCACTTACAACATGGCCCTGAACAAGTCTTATGAGCAGCACAGGACCATTTAGATTTGTTATATCAGACATTATTCATATTACTTTCTTAGGCTCAACTACATAATTGCTGACATCTGGTGAAGGGTAATATCACCAGACATATGCACTTAAGCTTTACACAAGTCTAGTAGGGTGAACATGAGTGAACGGATGATCTGAAAGTAGGGCTGTCGCGGTGAAGGAATTTACCCCTGCGGTGATAATGTTTGGCTCAACAGCGCAATACGCGGCATTATGGACAATTGTTTATTTTGTTTTTTTTACAAATTACTTCATTTATCCTAATTTTAGTGTTATATAAATAAGCTTTATTGTTAGGCTATTATAAGGTATAGTGTTGCTTTTTAAATGACTACTATCTACTATCTACTACTAACTTAAAACTAATTAAATACTTTTTTATCGTAAAATGCAGGACACAGAAGGGTAATGAGGGGCAGCATTTTTTTTTCTTTTTTCTGCTGAGACACTTTGGTTGCGTCTGGTTGCTATGATATGGAATATCCGCAGAAGTAAAAATGTCCGCACAAGGTAGAGCACTTGGTCTGGATATATGCAAAATATGCGGTGCACCCATTGCAAAGAAATTAAAAGGAAAAAATGTGAACATAGCAGTTGTGGCGGTTGCTTGCCATCTCATGCGGTTGGCTTGGCCAATATTGCGGTTATTGCGCCAGCACTATCTAAAAGTATCTTAGCCAAATTATTTGGACGGTGCAAGTTACAGTAGTTTCCCAAACTATCTGTGATAAATGGATGGGCCTTGCTGGACAACACCGCATTTGCTTTTTGGCAAACAATGCGACAATTTCAAGGTTTATTTGTCCTCTGTATTGGCACTCCCTTGGCATTAGCAGAGTGGTCCTATTAAAGAGGACCTATTATGCTTATTTCCAGGTGCGTACTTGTATTTTAGGTTTCTACAAGAACATGTTTACATGCTTTATTGTTCAAAAAACGTTTTACTTTTCTCATACCGGCTGTGCTGCAGCACCTCTTTTCACCCTCTGTCTGAGCTCCTCTCCGAAAAGCCCAGTCTGCTCTGATTGGTCAGCTGGCCCACTCTGTTGTGATTGGTCAACCGAACTAAACTCTTCAGGCTCCGCTCCAGCTCCGCTCTGACTAGCTTTGTTTGAGGGCGTGCCAAACTAGCCACTAGGCAGGTATCATGCAAATGTGTTACTTGGTGACATCACCTCGTTACGGGAGAAAAGGCGGGACTTCAAGTAAGGTGTTTCAGGCAGTTCAGGAGCAGTGTTTCTGTGGGGGAGAGTAACTCCCTTTGGCACGGATTTTGGGCTTTGTAACTTTGCAGACCTTTTACATGCACAAAAAACTATATAACACACTAAAGGAAAGGGGAAAAAGCATAATAGGTCCTCTTTAAAATGAATCTGGGGGTTGCGTTTCTTCACACAGGGCTGAAGTTTGTCTGAACGTGGTCTTACTGTAGTTGTGGGTGCACACAGTCTGAAATTGCGGTGGATGATTATAATAAATATGGGTGCATTTCCTAATACAATTGTTCAGATAAGGTGGCTAGACTGTGGATTACTTCAAAACCAGCCTGATCATTTATCGCTCATGTTGCTTGCCCTACTGGACTCCCCATATCTCAACAATGAAACTGATGAGTACAGTGTTAACATAACTGATAAGAATGACGGACAAAACTGAAAAATAAAAAGTGTGCAAACTCACAAAATCATGCCACTTCTTTCTCAAAGAAAGCAGGTGGCAGGTTCATCGACAGACCAGTGAAATTATCGCCTCCTGAAGCTTCTGCAACACTCTCATCGCCACCGTCTGTTCTCTATTTGAAGGATTAACCAAAGCGAGGCCTGCTAGCTTCAGTCTTAAGAGTACCGCTGGCCTTCTATTCAGACAGAAGATGGGAAGTATAAGAGTGCTGGGAGGAAGACAGAAATGTTGCTCGATATGTCATTGCTAAAGGAGTATTGAGGCTCTGGGGTAAACAGAGTCTGAATGCATTTCTAGACTAAATCAGAAGGAGACAGGAACAGCAAGTTAAACACAGTCAGGGGGATGTTTTGATTACCAAAGATGAAAATGTGTCCTGACGTAAAATATGTGAAGCCTAGAAAACTGCTATCTTCCCATTCATCTTCGCTTTAGTATTTACCTCAGTCGTTCTCCCCCTCTGCAATCACAGAGCTCCCTCTCTATCATTTTATGTATCATAATGTTATATTTTTTCCTCTATTTTGTCCTTCGCGCAGCATACATTTCCGTCTCATTCATATGCTAATATTCTTATTTTAATTTCTTTGTGCCCTCCCTTTTTTAGTGTTCACTTTCTCATCCCCCGTGCTAATATATCGGCATTCCTCTCACTCCCCTCCCCCCATCCTCTTTCTCGTCTTCCCATCCTCTTTTGATCTGTGAGCTGAATTATTCCATCTTACCCGGGCTTTTAATTCTCTTGATTGAACCAATTACCTTCTGGCTGGATCAATGTGGGAAAGGTAATGATTTAAATGGCTGCCGCATAAAGCCACATAACCACTTCAACTGGTGCAAAAGGGAGAGGGAGGGAGAGGGGGGAGGAGGAGGAGGAGGAAAGAGCAAAGGAAGGTGGTTTAACTGTGGGAGGGGAAATGAATATCTTCTCTTTAACACAACTGTGCATGATTCAGCATGTACGTTTAAGTGCTTCATTTTGTGTCCCTGCCTCTACCTGCTGTATGCTACAATGTAAAAGCGTGCAGGGGAGGCAGACTGTGCTGTTTCCTCAGGGATTATCTAAAATGTATGGGCTCTGTGGAAACTGGGTCAGTCTGATCCTGAATGGCGCCACCGTAGCAGAAACCCACTAAGTCAACATCCTTCGGCACCCTGCGGTCCCTCACACGCTCGTCACCCTACCTCTCATGTAACATGTACAACCCTGAGCGCACTTGCATACTGTACATGTGCGCACACAAACACACTTTTTCCCCGTCTTTGCGACTCGTCATCTCCTGTTGAGTGAGCCGTCCCATCCGATTTGGCCTGCCTCCTTCATCCTCCTATCTATTATTGATGTAATGGAGCATTGTATCTAAATGCAGCTCTGCCTGTGACAAGCACTTCAGCCCGGAGGGATCCAGGGAAGCAGGCCAACGGCTGCGAGCTCCTACCGGGTTCGCTCTGGGGGCGAGCCTCAGTGCCGAGATGGATGAATGATTGGGCAGGTGGTTATCTCGGGGCTTGAACTTGGCCTGACACATATATCGGTGGCGAATAATCTTCTCCTCATTTTGTACCATCTCAAGCCATCTTCGGACACGGAATCGCCGGCGGCTTCATCGAGCTGTTAAAGTGATGGCATTTTATAATTCTACGTAGGTGTCCGTTATGTAAATGTTCCACATGGCGTTATTCAGAAAAGAAAGAAAATCTGTATTTTACGTGAAGAAATAAGAATGTTCTCAGTTTTCTTAATTGATGACCGCTGTGAGCATGAGGGACGCTCAACCTGCTTCTCAGTGAATCCACTAATACATTTGATCATCAGCTCCATCATGTATTAGAAAATTCTGCTACCAACTTTATTTTCATCAAATGATAAGAACCCATATGTGCTAACATGCTAAGTACTTCGCTGGATATTCATAATTTCCATCCAAGCGGTAACCTCCAGGGTTGAGAAATTAAGACAACATGGAAGTGCCAAAAACTGCAGTTCTTCGAATGGCCACTTGAAGCTCCAAAAGCGAGTCAATCCCCGTAGACCCCCCGTTTTAAAATGCCCAACTTTATAGCAGAAATAAACATGTTTACAGCCTGGTACAAAAAACTGGTTTAGTCTCTAGAATTTCCCCGTTCATGACAACTGTACGGGAGGTTTAATTTATATAAAACCCACCAGTTTGAATTAAATTAAGGCTTAAAGTTAGGCACAACTGACCCATTCGCTAAGCCCCGCCCCCCGCTGCTCCTCCGTCAAGCTGTCAGACCCACCATGGAGCCCACACTGTCACTAACTGCACTCCCTGCATAAATATGATCTGATTTTTAGAAAAACAAAACTGCAATTTCAGAGAGAAGCAGACAGAAGGGTCTACAATATGTGGAGGATATATCAGGATGTCAAACTGATACAGCAGCAAAAACCTGTTAAAAAGATAAAGAGAGAAGCTAAAGCCCACAGATCACAGTGTAAAAGTGAACCACCACCACCACCTGGTGATCGAGACAGAAGACAATTATGAAATTAAGGAACAACACTGTTCCTGTAAAGCCGGGTAGGTCTTAATTCACATTCAGTATACCTTCAGTAGCTAACACTAGTTAATGACGTGCTAACGCACTCTGCTAATGTTAGCTCCACAGGTTTTTACGTAATGTTTTAAAAATGTATATTTCCTTCCAACCTCTCCAGGTAACGAGTATCACTATTACACACCGTTCAACCATGACTATGAAAATGAAGACAATTTGAAACGATTGCATGAGAGTCTATGGAGCACAGCCGGATATTTGGTGGACCCTGGTCAGAGCTAGCCAATGCTACGTTATGATTGGTCAGTCTGCGTTTGAGGGGCGGGACTTAACAAAGGGTCAATTGAGGGCGTGACCGCTTTGAGTGACGGGTGGGTGCCGTACCAGGTCATACAGTTGGCATGAATGCAAGTTGAAAATATAAGGAGGAAGGAAACTGGATCTGATTATTACTTTGGTTGTCTCGTTTTTCTGCACTGCAAGATGAAATATTCATTTTTATAGACTGATCAGACATTAGAAGAATCTACTCAAAAACTTAAAATGGGCTCAGTCACAGAGTTATGTGCATCAAACTGATTTTATTTGCTTTGAGCAAAAGATAATTGAGTAATACCTTTATAAAGTACCTCTTTATAAGGAGAATGAGGAGAGTTTAATTTCTCTCTGTGCGTGTTAGAGGGGAACTCCACTGATTTTACACATCACAATCTGTCAACAGGTCTTGGGGAGTACTACTGCATTATGTGAAAAAAGTCATATAAACATAAGGGCGGTCAAAGTTAAAGCGATCGATCTTTCGGAGGTTGCACTGGGCTCAGTTTTAAAGCTAGAGTGAAGATACTGGCAGCATATGAAACTAGAAAACCTACGGAATCCTTTGGTACTAACCATGTCATGCTAGCTTGTCGCAAAGGAGGTTAAATAACGCTCCAAACTTATGCTAAACTTTGGTGAGGAAAAACTGACATTGCCATTTTCAAAAGGGTCCTTTGACCTCTGACCTCAAGATATGTGAATTAAAATGGGTTCTATGGGTACCTACGAGTCTCCCTTTTACAGACATGCCCACTTTATGATAATCACATATATACATACATTTGCATAAAGCAAGCATATTTTCCCACTCCCATGTTGATAAGAGTATTAAATACTTGACAAATCTCCCTTTAAGGTACATTTTGAACAGATAAAAAAATATGTGATTAATCGCGATTAATCATGGACAATCATGCGATTAATCGAGATTAAATATTTTAATTGATTGACAGCCTTAATAGATATAAAAAAATAGAGCTCTTGTCACTCCAGCCCAGTGATTTAAGATATTAAAAATCAAATACAGGCACCAGAAGATTGCAGGTCATTGTTCTCTCCGAGAGGTCGTACACAGGTTGAGAGCAGTAGTGTTTGAGAGGATTAGCAGAAAAAGGACAGAGGACTAATGTCTGGCCCCGAGATACACCAGGGCTAAAATAACCAATGAGCTGCCAATGGCCGATCCTTATTCAAGTAGCAATGTTTTTAATTACTCAAAGCAAATGCAAAGTGATTGACAGCAGTAATTAGTTTAGTGCTCCGTCTCTTGCGCGTGGTCCGTCTTTATTACTCCTTTCATTTCTTGTGTAGTGTGTCTTTCTCACTGGTAACTCAAGAGGGCCGGAGTAAATCATTAGTTAAATGCTTCAGAGCAGCAGCTTAGTCAATTCAACAAGGTGATAGTGGACACCGACATAGAGACCAAGACACCAAAATACTTTGCAATCGAGTGAGGATGAAAAGGCTTGAAGGACCACATGCCACGTCAAAGAATAAGTCTGATACTCCAGATTTGGGATTTGTTCCATCTCATTACTATTTTCTTACTTCTTCTAAGATCCAAATCACTAAATTAAACAGCACTACTACTGTAGACTCAATAAATGGCCCCTTCTGTCTATTTGAGCAACTCCGACTGGGATTCTGTCCCTGTTTTCCGATCACCCAGCCGCCAAAGTGCAGCACCTTCGTGGGCCATTTGAAGTTCAAAAGTCCATCCGAGCCACTTAACTGAGGAAAAGGAGGCCAACGGCAGATTTGGTTACCACAGCAACTAGAGGCCGGTTCTGTCTGGGAGGTTGGTTCTCTAGTTGAGGAGGCAGTTGAGGCTCAGGATCATCCAGAGTATAATGGCCTCTCCAAACCCTTCACTCTCTATCTCTGGTGAGCAGGACTCTCCCTTTCCTCCCAAACAGACTGGAGTTCAACTCAATAGCAATTCTCTCCTTTATTTTTCCCTCTAATATTTGCACTCTCTCTCCATTATAACTTTTTTTTTTTACTGGATATCTAAATTATAAACTTTCAAAAACAACAAACAGTTAATTTATACATCCAGACAATATGAGGTGATAACCTGAAAATGTGTAGAGCACAGTTCTGCACACTGTACACCAGGGCTGCACGATTATTTTGATCAATATTGAGGTCACGTTTATTTATTAGAATTATTCATTGATTTTAGGGACAAATATCTTATTTGCAATTTCACATTAAAATAAACAGAGCACTGGTTTCTTTTCCATGTTATGCTAAATTCCAACGGTCAAAAATTCTAAATGTTATCTTTTTACATTGTTATTGTCATCTAAAGTGATTATTTGCATAAAAATACACAATTCAAATGATTAGAAAAGAAAATGATTGTATTTTTATTCAAATATTTGCTTTGATTAAATTGGCATTGGTAGTTCTAATTATATACAGTTTTATAAGCTGTTTAGGAAGTTAAACAGGTCATAACTCCCTCTCTAATATCTATTTTATATTATTGTGAAAAAAAAAATCTCCTTCAAACAACTGGAATTATTCAAGTTTCTCGCCAAAAACAACATTTTACAAGATTACACTTGAACGCATCATGATAGCGTTATAATTTACCATCGCCCATCATGTGGCGGCTGCAGATGTGTGTGTGACCGGCACTTATTTATGCAGCAGTTTTCTATGAGCGGAGAACGCATTTTAAACGTCATGTCCATTTCATTGTGGGAAGCCAAAATCGTGATCGCGATTAATATTCGATTAATCGTGCAGCCCTACTGTCCTTCTTGCTCCCTTTCTCTCTCCTATCATGAACATATAAAGTAACCTTGATTTCCCATTTGCATAGTCAATATCTGAACAGACATTACTCACTTTTATCATACCTTCAGTGTACAGTATGTCTAATATGCATTGATAACTTGACCTTTTAGTCATGTCTGGACCAAGACAAAGATGTGTGTATATACTCCTTATAACAGCCTGCCAGGTTTTTTTTGGCATTTGCATAAGTAGATAAATCAGACCATGTTTAAGTCAAGTTTTTATTTCCTTGGAAAGCAAATTGCTCTACACTGAATCAGAAATAGCTCTCGTGGTGCTATTTTACCTCACTGGATTATTTAGTGATTAACAACATTTTCAATATTTTAGTGGTTTGTTTCTTTTATACATCATAGTGATATACAACTTTAATTTGTCTTTTATATGTATCGCCCTGTCCTTCTGTGTTTCGCAAAATATTACGCTTTGAAATCGTTTGCATTAATAAGTAATCTGGGTTTCTGTTTTATGTCTTCTTCACCTGTAATTGCTTTAATTAGTTTCCTCACGAAGCAGTTCAGGCTGCACGTCTTGTATGAAAGATGCAATGTAAACAAAGGCTTGATAGGGAGGATTTTCTGCATTACCAACTTGGCTGTGACACTCCACTTGCTGAGCTAAGATGAATGGATAAAACAGATAACAAGGAATTAAACCAGTCACGTTGCAGGGATCATGTACAAGCCCATCTGTGCCAAGGATGGGTTAGACCCCAACTAGTCTCGCATAGCCAGACCTACAGTACAGTATCTCCACAGCGCCGCATCAGCTTTAGAGGATGATCTGGCTCCACACATTATCATTCTGCTATAGGAGTTAGAAACACTTTGGTTTGATTGTATTTCTTTAAACCAATCGCAATAGTCTTGAGTGGCGCGAAGCACAGGATGCAGCGACGGTGCCTTTGCAAAATAGATAGCGGAAGGAGAGGAGAATGCCGGCTGAAATAGGCGACCAATGGCAGACTTGTACCCACAGTCTACATCACGATACTTGGGTGCCAATTCGATACGTATCGCGATTTTTAAGTATTGCGATTCTACAAGTATTGCGATTTGATATTACGATTTAATGTGATTTTTGTTAACTTTTTTAACACTAGACCATGAGAAAAAGTTGACTTTTATTTTTTTAAATATCTAAATTGATACAGTAAAAATGTTTGATTTTCAGCATGTACGTATGTAGTCAGAGATGTCCTGAAGTCAAATATATCAGTCATTATTAATTTTTTTCGAACAACCCAAAGATTAAAGACATTTCCCTCACAAATCAGTGGTATTTTCTTCCTTTTACCTCTGCATAGACTCAAACGAAGCAAATATAATGATTCTGGCATTTCAAAATCAATTTCAAAATCATAAAAAAAAATTTAAAAAAATCACGATACATACTGTAGGTGAATCGATTTCTTTCCCCACCCCTAATATCCGGTGAGTCATACTAGACCCCACCAGGTCCACACGTGAGACAGCAAAGGTGGTGTTTGAGAATGACAATCGGGACAATAAACAAATACTTGCAAACCAAGTGGTAATAGACAACTGAAAGTCCCTCCAAGAAGAAGAAATATAATATTCTGGAGAAATATCATAGGGCCAAAAGGAGGACTGGCTAATGGCAAAAGGGGTCCATGTAGAGGTAGAATCCTTTGGGGATGTAATTCCCTAGTTAGGAGAATTGCCCCAGATCTCAGCAACAACATCAAAGCTCTCTGTCCTCACTTTCCTATTGTCTTTAACAGTCGGAGCAGGCTACAATACGTGACTAAATTTAGGATACTGATTTGAAATTTGCTATTGTGAGATTATAGCAGCACCGGGAGAGAGACTTCCCAGAAAGCTCAATCACAGTACGGCACAATTTCACTTTCCTTGTTGCAAAACACACTATCGAAGGTAAAATCCCCCCCGTCAGGTTTATGAAGGAAAAGCAACAGAAAAGATTCTGACAGGTCACATCACAAACTGGTAAAATGGCTCACGGAATTGGAATTAACGCGTAATCCGTTCAGACGCACCAACCAAGGTCTAAACAGAAAGGTAGGTGGTCTTCAACCAAGATATAAAAGCCCAGGATGATCTTTTTATACTTTCAACAACTTGTTTCTTGGACCAAAAGAGATTGTTGCCATTGTAGATTCAGCTCCATCAAAATGTTTGTATTTTTTTCTTTTTATCAAAACTGCGCAGTGTAAATAAAATATAGAATTAGACCACTATGATTATATAATATGATGACATTGAAATAAAAAATGATACAGATTAGTTTTCTGTCATGTTTTTTTCATGTAGATGTCAAACTTTGAAAATGGCCACTGAACAACCAAAAATTGGACACAGTATTATAGCCCTGGCCTTTCCTAGCAGCCGAGCAGATTATTTTAATGAACTGGAAACAACATAAACCAATCTGTTTTAGCATGGAGAAATGGAGCAATGACTTTATGAACTTGCAATCAATGGAACAGGCTGTACTAATTTTCCAATACGATGATACGACTGATGGATTTGATGATCCCTGGAACTTTATTATATCCTGTCTTGAAAGAGCTTGAACAGATTCTATATTATTGAATCTTTGTGGTTATCAAACTTTGTGGTAATCTGTTGTTTGTTTTGCATTTGTTCCTGTTTTTTTTGTATTTGTTTGTTCTGTCTGTTTGTCTGCTTATGTTGTATTATTGCGGTCACCGTTGTTTGTATTAAAAATTACAATTAAAAAAAACGAATCATACTGAATCCGAATTAGAGTGATGAGTCTATTAATCATTTAGTTGATGGACTTAAAATGAATCTGCAACTATTTCACTTAATCACAAAAATGCCAAACATTTGATGGTCCTGGCTTCTTAAATGTCGACCGTTGTTTGGACAAAGCAAGACATTTAATGACATTCACTTGGGCGCTAATGTGATTAATATTTTTCACTGTTTTGTTGATGTTTTATACATCAAAGGATTAATTGAGAAAATATGCCGCATATTAAATAGATAATGAAAATAATCGTTAGTTGAAGATCTAATCTGAATGTGTCTATTGTTTCACACTTACTCATATTTATATGTCCTTAAAGATACGTCCCATATCATGGAAAAACTCACACTTTTTCAGTGCTTGTGCACATGCATTTGGGTATCTGGAGTGTCTACCAACCCACAAATAAGTGAAATAAGACGACCCAGTCAGTTTTTTTGTGGGCTGCCTAGATCAGAAAACATGTGATTCAACAAGCAGTTTAGTTTTGGCTCCCCTTCCTGTGTCACATTCAGGGTCATTAGAATATATCACCCATATAGGTTGATAATTACCTTTATAAAGGTGCACCATATTTTTCTCACAAGCCAATCAGAGCAGACTGGGCTTTTTCAGGAGGGGGTCTTAAAGAGACAGGCGCTAAAACGGAGCGTTTCAGACAGAGGGTGAATAAAGGTATATTCAGACAGACAGTTTGAGAAAAATAATGTGTTTGTGAACATTAAAGCATGTAAACATGTTCTTGTAGAAACCTAAGATACAAGTATGAACCTGGAAATGTGCATGATATGATCCCTTTAATATAGAGTTGACAGCGTGACCAGTAAATGTATAGTTAAATCTCCTTCATTTTTGTGGCTGTCTTTGGTAAAACATAAAAGATGGATCTTTTGCCAAGAAGGTATTTAAAATTGAAATCTGCAGGAGTTTGTGAGAACATTACCAAACACCTTTTCTTCTTAGATGTGCACAAACTCAATTGTTTTTCTTTCATTAATTCAGGATTCTTCTCTATAATGCATAATCCTGTTTCGTCTCGCGCCCAATCTCTCATTTTTCTGTCCACGCTGCAACTTCGGGCCGTTCACTCTTTTAGCACCCCTTTTCTCTACTCAGCATCCGATAATCCTGCAGTGCACATACAGTACATTCTCACCTGCCTGCTTCCCGGTTTTTACATTTGCACCCCACTTTTTTCCCCCAGCTTGCCCCTCTCTCCTTGTCAGCTCCTGCCACTCGCCCTCAGATGGCATAATCCCTGTCATATTGTCACATTACAGAGTTCAGATGCTAATGGCTGCACTGCTAATCCAGCTGCCGGCAAACCTGGACCGGTGCCCGTACCCGCTCCGCCTGGCTCCGCAACAGCTGCGCCTTGCTCAGTCATGCCAATGATGCACCAGGGGATCACAGACACAGAGCAGTCAGGCTGGCGGTGGGAGGACTGGATGCTGAAGTGGACATTACAAGGGAGGGCAGGAGGCCTTGAGATACGGTTGGGACTGCAGGGAAAGATATGTGCTGGACAGGAGGGAGACGGAGGGGAGAGGAGCTGTATGTATATGTGCTGACAGAGCTGAGGAGCTGGAGGCGGCAGGTCGGGGAAACAAACTCGAAGGTTACTGTGCCTTTTCGGGTGCGATAAAATGGGAGAGCTGTGCGCCCTAAGTTAACATTTAGAGGTTTAAACTAATAAAACAGAGTGAATGAGAGACAGAAGACAAAGTTAGGATTCACTAGAGGGAAGCAGATAAAAACAGTGCGGTAGCTTATTGAGCTGTGGATGTGAATGAGCCTTGGCATGCAATTATGGTCATTACTCTCTCTCACAATCTTTCTGAAATAGAAATTTCCCATTCTATGGGAAGCAGGGACTGTACTTAAGCTCCAGAGCATTCGGTGTTTGTTGTGAAGTTGCTCAAACAGCTCTCCCATCCATTAGAGGAGGGAAATCGGTTTGCCTATAATCTAAGTATAACACCACTTATCAAAAATTTAAAGTGAATTAAAACCTCCTCCTTTTCAATAAAACATCTGCCCGAGAGCGCCATCCCATTAGCGAAAAGCAGGCATTCAGCTACTTCAAAATAATTCAGCTAATTTGGCTGAAACCTCTGGGTTCAATTAGTGATGAATTGAAACCTACAAGAGCAGGGGATGGAGAGGGACACAGAAGTGGACGGAATACATGATCAGGGACATGAGGGCTCTTTTGGGAGGGGTGCTGTCCTTCACCCTTTTCACCTACAACATTACACTCCACTTTCCCACCCATTCTCTCTCTCTTTCATGCACAATAATGATGAACTCATAAAGGGTTGACGGACAAATTTGTGTGTGTGTGTGTGTTCTGGTGGTGGGGGGTGCTTCAGCCGTATGATGAACTTTAGAGCGGGGCAAGCCCTTCTGTTTTTGGCGAAAGGCGCTTTTTCGCCGCCACGCCACGGTCAGGTCGTTCAGTGAAAACTCACCATTTGAATAACTTTTCATCCTTAAGGTCTTAAGATGGTCCTGACCAAATTTCAAGTCGCTCTGAAAAAAATTGTAGGAGGAGTTCGTTAAAGTACACGTCCTATAAAACGCTAAAAATGTGCGAAAATCGCACATTAAATTCAAAATGGCTGACTTCCTGTTGAGTTTTGGGCATACCTCCCAGAGGCTTTTTTGTGCGTCTCCACATGTTACATCTGTCTGCCAAATTTCATACATGTAGGTGAAACCGGAGCGAGGTTATCAATTTTTTCAATTTTCTAGGGGGCGCTAGCGAGCCATTTTGCAACATCCCAGCCGGAGCCCCTTAAAATATCAAATTTTTCACCGCGTCTGATAAGTGTGCAAAGTTTAACAACTTTTCGAGCATGGCAAAGGCCTCAAAAACGCGATTCATTTGCAGAATAATAATAATCCTTACAGTTTCAATAGGGTCCTCGGACCCGACTTCGTCGGTGCTCGGGCCCTAAAAAGAATCATACTGAATCCGAATTAGAGTGATGAGTCTATTAATCATTTAGTTGATGGACTTAAAATGAATCTGCAACTATTTCACTTAATCACAAAAATGCCAAACATTTGATGGTCCTGGCTTCTCAAATGTCGACCGTTGTTTGGACAAAGCAAGACATTTAATGACATTCACTTGGGCGCTAATGTGATTAATATTTTTCACTGTTTTGTTGATGTTTTATACATCAAAGGATTAATTGAGAAAATATGCCGCATATTAAATAGATAATGAAAATAATCGTTAGTTGAAGATCTAATCTGAATGTGTCTATTGTTTCACACTTACTCATATTTATATGTCCTTAAAGATACGTCCCATATCATGGAAAAACTCACACTTTTTCAGTGCTTGTGCACATGCATTTGGGTATCTGGAGTGTCTACCAACCCACAAATAAGTGAAATAAGACGACCCAGTCAGTTTTTTTGTGGGCTGCCTAGATCAGAAAACATGTGATTCAACAAGCAGTTTAGTTTTGGCTCCCCTTCCTGTGTCACATTCAGGGTCATTAGAATATATCACCCATATAGGTTGATAACTACCTTTATAAAGGTGCACCATATTTTTCTCACAAGCCAATCAGAGCAGACTGGGCTTTTTCAGGAGGGGGTCTTAAAGAGACAGGCGCTAAAACGGAGCGTTTCAGACAGAGGGTGAATAAAGGTATATTCAGACAGACAGTTTGAGAAAAATAATGTGTTTGTGAACATTAAAGCATGTAAACATGTTCTAGTAGAAACCCAAGATACAAGTATGAACCTGGAAATGTGCATGATATGATCCCTTTAATATAGAGTTGACAGTGTGACCAGTAAATGTATAGTTAAATCTCCTTCATTTTTGTGGCTGTCTTTGGTAAAACATAAAAGATGGATCTTTTGCCAAGAAGGTATTTAAAATTGAAATCTGCAGGAGTTTGTGAGAACATTACCAAACACCTTTTCTTCTTAGATGTGCACAAACTCAATTGTTTTTCTTTCATTAATTCAGGATTCTTCTCTATAATGCATAATCCTGTTTCGTCTCGCGCCCAATCTCTCATATTTCTGTCCACGCTGCAACTTCGGGCCGTTCACTCTTTTAGCACCCCTTTTCTCTACTCAGCATCCGATAATCCTGCAGTGCACATACAGTACATTCTCACCTGCCTGCTTCCCGGTTTTTACATTTGCACCCCACTTTTTTCCCCCAGCTTGCCCCTCTCTCCTTGTCAGCTCCTGCCACTCGCCCTCAGATGGCATAATCCCTGTCATATTGTCACATTACAGAGTTCAGATGCTAATGGCTGCACTGCTAATCCAGCTGCCGGCAAACCTGGACCGGTGCCCGTACCCGCTCCGCCTGGCTCCGCAACAGCTGCGCCTTGCTCAGTCATGCCAATGATGCACCAGGGGATCACAGACACAGAGCAGTCAGGCTGGCGGTGGGAGGACTGGATGCTGAAGTGGACATTACAAGGGAGGGCAGGAGGCCTTGAGATACGGTTGGGACTGCAGGGAAAGATATGTGCTGGACAGGAGGGAGACGGAGGGGAGAGGAGCTGTATGTATATGTGCTGACAGAGCTGAGGAGCTGGAGGCGGCAGGTCGGGGAAACAAACTCGAAGGTTACTGTGCCTTTTCGGGTGCGATAAAATGGGAGAGCTGTGCGCCCTAAGTTAACATTTAGAGGTTTAAACTAATAAAACAGAGAGAATGAGAGACAGAAGACAAAGTTAGGATTCACTAGAGGGAAGCAGATAAAAACAGTGCGGTAGCTTATTGAGCTGTGGATGTGAATGAGCCTTGGCATGCAATTATGGTCATTACTGTCTCTCACAATCTTTCTGAAATAGAAATTTCCCATTCTATGGGAAGCAGGGACTGTACTTAAGCTCCGGAGCATTCGGTGTTTGTTGTGAAGTTGCTCAAACAGCTCTCCCATCCATTAGAGGAGGGAAATCGGTTTGCCTATAATCTAAGTATAACACCACTTATCAAAAATTTAAAGTGAATTAAAACCTCCTCCTTTTCAATAAAACATCTGCCCGAGAGCGCCATCCCATTAGCGAAAAGCAGGCATTCAGCTACTTCAAAATAATTCAGCTAATTTGGCTGAAACCTCTGGGTTCAATTAGTGATGAATTGAAACCTACAAGAGCAGGGGATGGAGAGGGACACAGAAGTGGACGGAATACATGATCAGGGACATGAGGGCCCTTTTGGGAGGGGTGCTGTCCTTCACCCTTTTCACCTACAACATTACACTCCACTTTCCCACCCATTCTCTCTCTCTTTCATGCACAATAATGATGAACTCATAAAGGGTTGACGGACAAATTTGTGTGTGTGTGTGTGTTCTGGTGGTGGGGGGTGCTTCAGCCGTATGATGGATGACAGCATCAGGCAAATGTCCTGTTAATAGATGAGTATCGTACATCAAGATCAGCTCAGAATCACATCGTGCTACGAAACGGGCCGAATTGCTCGGTTAATTTGATTGCTGTGTTTTGGGGCGAATTCAAACCCAAAACAGGGACGGGGCAAATCAAATTCCAACTTTGAAACAGAATTATCAGATATCATCAGCTACGAAATCAGGAAACAGAGGCTTTGCAATGTCTGATTTTTCAAAATCGCCCGAGAGAAGAGACACAGACCGCAGACCTCGGCACGAACGCGCACAAACTCTCGTCTCAATCGTCCAGTGTGTAAAGAGGGCGACCTTTGACCCCCGTACTCAAACAGAGCAAAGTTTGGAGAGTGGATGCAGAGCCTGTGTACTCAGCTCTTGTGCACACAGCGGTTCGCCTCCTGTCTGTGTGTTCATGCTGTTTACCTTTCATTAGACCAGGTGATGTGTCTATTACGGTGGAAGCCCTTGAGTTATGGCAGTATATTTTCAGCATAATTTACTCCTCATTCCACAGGTTTAATCATCTAACAACAGGATTCAAAAAAGGTACAATGTCGGTCCTGCTTCAGACAAATAGACTAGCCCGTTCGCACGAAAAGGCGTGTGAATGACACAATAATGCGCAAGGCAAAATTGTGTCATAAGAACGTCCTTCTTGCTTTGTGTCATTTGTACACCATGTAGTTTGTTTGACTATGCTACACTCAGAGCTAGTGCCGTACAATAAAAAGTGAGAAAGACTGCTTATGGCGGGAGGGGAGGTGGATGGGTCCAACAAACACAGGACTTTCAACCAGGAGACCGATGTTCGAGACCGGTGATTTGCTTTGGAAGTTACGTTAGTGACATTTGTCGCATATTTTGTAGTGACGTTTGTGACGTGTTTTCCGTACTGGTGTTACGTTGTT
This sequence comes from Sebastolobus alascanus, assembly GCA_916701645.2. Taxonomy (NCBI): domain Eukaryota; kingdom Metazoa; phylum Chordata; class Actinopteri; order Perciformes; family Sebastidae; genus Sebastolobus; species Sebastolobus alascanus. The sequence goes on from CAKAOJ020000059.1 coordinate 5,219,382, forward strand.
TCCCTACCTATTTTACTTCTTTTAAACCCAATCATGACGTTTGTTGTAGTTTTGTTGCCTAAATCTAAGGCCCTGTTCAGACCTGGCATTAACATGCATCCTGAGTGATCCGAACACAAGTGGACAGCTTTAAATACGTCTGTTCAAACCTGGCATTAGAATACATCTCCACGTGCGTCTCGAGTGACCACTTGTGATCCGATCTCACATCCCCGCTCTATATGCAAATAAACACGTAGTAAACACACGGCTAATACAGCAGACGTTGTGACATAATATTACAGGAATGTCAGTAGTAATATCCTACATATTCCTGAATTCTGGTACATTTTATTCACATCAAAATATAAGGTTGTTGTATCGGCGGTCCCCGGGGACCTCTGTGGCGCCGACACCGCCACCAACAGCGGGGTACAGAGCTTCAGAGAGCCGGGGATGAGAGCGAGCGAGTGGGCGAGCGTCAGCTCAGTGCAAAGCACCGGAACAAAAACACACACATCACTGACAGTATGATAGTAATGCACTTTGTGTGACTAGTCTGATAGTCTGTAGATTATGTAGTCTATAGATAAGATATATTTTAATAAAATACATTTGCACCGACAGGATACAGAAGAGCACAGAAAACGTTTCCATGCTGTGAGGCAGACAAGTGCTCGTGTCTGCCTGTCTATTCACATGAGGAGCGCAGTGAGACCCTGCGGATCCCAGCGGGACGTCAGTTGAGTAGGCGGTCCTTCAATGTGGCCCAGGTCACATTCGCGTACAAACTGCTGAAAGAATGTGGCCATATGCGGCCCAGACCACCTCTGAATGAGGTCTTAGTGATCCGATCTCAATATGTCCTCAATGCATCTTGAGTGCGTTTTCACTTGTACTTAGAGCTGTCCACTTGTGATCTGATCACTGAGGACACATGTTAATACCAGGTCTGAACAGGGCCTATGTGAGTGGTTTTGTTGCCCCCTGCTGGTCCTGCACCTTCATACACGTGTGTAATATTCACGCCTCGGCGAGGCAAAATCTGACACGCTATGCTCTGGTGGACAGGCAGGTCTATTACACGCTTTGGCGTGATATCGGGTTGAACAGACAGATGATATACTTGTGGAGGTGGGTTTTTTTGCTGTCGTAGGTTTTTTTCATTCCTGGCAAAGGTACATCATGTTAAGGGTAAAATATGTGGTAATTTGTCGTTCAAAAGCCTCCGTAAGACTGCACAAGATGTCTGTAATTTAAAAGAAATTGAGAATCTTGTAACAACCACTGAGAACATTGCATGCTCCTCTACATTCAACATTACGATAACAGTTCTTCATTAAGTCGCAAAGTAGCATACGTTACCAGGAGACCGCCGTACGTAGCAGCTGGCTAAAATGAGCAGTCTTTGAGGAAATGAGCTGTTTCTGATGTGCTCACTTTCTTTTGAACATTTTCCACCCACTGCTGCTCCAAGTTCACTCTGGACTGCTGAGAGGGCCCTGAGCTCACGGGTGACAAGTTCACCCAACACACAACACCAACAAGTGTGAAAGAGAGAAACATTCAAAAGGTTTTTTAAATAGAAAATTTAAATGAAAAGAAACTGAGGGACGAAAAAAAGGGGAAACTTGAGTCCTTTCCTGTTATTGTTCGGTCTTTATTCCCGGTTTGAAGAGAGGGTCTCGAGGTCAGAGTGGTTGGGAATGTGCACAGAGAGGGTTGAAAGGGAGAAATGTCCTCCATGATTGGCTGAGATTCCCAGAGGGAAATCGGTGAAGCTTGAGGAAGCCTGTGAGGCTAATCTATCATTAGCATTCTGAAGGAACTACTGGGACTCAGACAGAAAGACACACACACACATACACACACCAGCATTAGCCTGATTGCCACATTTATGAATATTTGCACAAAAACACACACACACCAATGTGAACAAGCAATATGCTGCAACAGTGCTCAAAACAGGAGACATTTGAATGAGTAAGACCCCCATTCGACCCTAGGTGAACCCACAGAAGCGATAAACGTCATTGATTTGATCTAGAGCTGCAATGATTAGTCTATCAATCAATCAAGAGAAAATGTATCAGAATCTATTCTGATAAGCAATTAGTTGTTTCATTTATTTCACAAGAAAATATGCCAGACAACAACATCTGATGATTCCAGCTTCTCAAATGTAAAGATTCACAATTTTTTCTTATCTTACATTATAGTAAAGTAATATCTTTGGGATTTAGCAAGGCTGTCCCGAATAACATTTTTGGGGCTTTGAAGCTTCAGCGATAGCCCATAAAAACAAATTTGCTCATAAGGTGACCCATAATCAAATTAATAAATTAGGTATGCACCGATTTATCGGCCGATATTCGCCTTGTTGACTGCCATCAGCCTATCGGCAAACAAGATGACATTCAGTGGCCAATGTTTATCTGTTGTGTTGCATCAATTTTGTTTTTGTGGTTTCTTCACAAATAAAAGTGAAGGAAAAAGTCGTCTGTGTGCGTCTCAGAGAAAGATCAGCAACAAGAACGTTGTTATGTTCAAAGAAAAATTAAGCAGTAAAAACAATGGCTTAAAACAATCACTGCGGTCTGGGTGGGAACAGAACCTCGTGTGTGCGTAATGTGTCACTAGAAGCCCTGTGGGAACATCCTCCACGGGTAAAAAAATGAAAATGAAAAATGCTAAAATGGGTCACCAAATATATTGGGTGGTCATTAATGTACGGGTGGCCCAACCAAATAAAGTCTATGTGTGTGAAACACTGCTTATGCTTTTACATTTACATTCAATTTATGCTTCACAAAAAATATATATTTTTGTAGGGCTGGGTGAGTCCTGAACCATTCTTCTCATAGAGCAGGTAGTTATACTGTATAGAAGCTAAAAAGGCTTTTGAAGCAGTTATTTAAAAAAAAGAGAAGGTTTTCATGTGAAAGGAGGTTATATTAAAGGTTGTTTCATAAATTTGTATGATTGAATTTGGGCTCATTCAAAGACAGTGTAATGAAATGCTAAATGACTTTAAAACAGCTCAGTTATTTTTGTATAATGAAGAGATCTTTGTTTTCCTGGCACAAAAAGGGGAATAAATAACAGCAAAAAAAAACATTTTTTAACATCAGTATCGGCACACAATTTTGCAATCGGTGCATCCCTAGAATAGCTAATTAGACTGTAGCCTATGCCACCATATTAAACAAAAGACCTGGCTTTATATCTGTCTATCGATCTCCTCCGCTCCGTTTCAGTGTTTCAGTACCTGGGACAGCGCCGCACCTACACAAACCCTCTACACACAAAACTCCGTCTGAGAATAATCATAATAACTAATAATGAATAATGTGAGATTACTATTCCTTATTTCATGGGCTGGTTGGGATTTTTTGGGGTAATGTGTATACAATATAGGCTAAAAAAAACAACGATGCTGCATTCGAATACAGATTTGGACCTTGATTACCATGGCAACGGTCAAAGCATTCAGGTCAGCCTTAGGTTTTAGATTGTCGGCCGGATAAAATAACACCTTTGAAGACATCGCCTTGGGCTGTGGGAAACTGGGCAAGATATTTTCTCACCTTTTTCGAATGTTATATAAACCAAACGATTAATCGAGAAACCAAACGAAAATAATCGCCAGTTGCAGCCTTAATTCTATCATTATAAACTAAACCCATGGATAATGTAGGCTATTTAAACTAAGACTACAAATAAATCACGTAGGGTCACGAGAAAAGGGCTAAAACCAAGACACCTTATCGTGCACAAACCCACACACACACACAGGCTGACAAATACGCATGAACAGAGTTTGATCTCTCTCATCCATTGTATGGTAAACACAATGAGGTCTGTTCCAGTAATGAGGGAATCCAGAGCTGTATTGATCACATGCAGTGGATCAGAAGACCTCTGTCAGTCCCTCAGAGCCCACTTTATACAGCCGGAGAACCCGACTCAACCCCCTCTCATTTACCACTTTACTGTACATCTCTCTCTCTCACCCCTCCTGCCTCGGCATTGCGACTTGTCCTCTTGATCTATTTTAGAGGTTCTCTCACGTCCCGTCCCCCCCCCTGATCTTTTGTTGCTTCATCTCTTCTCTTCTTTGCCTGCTCTTTCTCTCCGCTTCCATGTATCAACCTCCTTATTTATGTAAATCCATTTGCTATGAGAATGAAGCTTGTCTAATGTCCTGAACACTGCTGGATTTCATGCCATTTCTTCCCGGTAACGTTAGAATAATGAAAATGTAAATAGCGTTAAGCTGGGTAGCTTAAGACAACCTCTTAATGAAGGCAGAGAGAGAGAGAGAGAGAGAGAGAGCGACAGAGAGGGAGAGCGTTGGCATTTGTAGCTTCAAAAGAGTCCCGACGTCACGGGCTACAACATCAAATATACAGCGAGCCGCCACTGAAGTATGTGTATGGGAACCAGCTAGAGAAAACGGACATTATAGGGATTCAAGATGTGTGGTGAGAGCTGCCTCCAAATAAAGCCTGAAAGAATATGCTTTCAAGTGACATTTCAAGTGCTATGCTCCAAACACCATTCATGTGTCTCGCTCGCTTGTTTGCGTCTTCAGGATTTTTCCCATACGGTTGCCAGTCAATCTCGAGGGAACAATCCCCCAGCTGTGATCGGAGGAGATGTTAATCAGGCTTTCGTTTTGCCTCGCTCCGAAGTGGCTGTCCATTAGAGGGATAAACCTAATATTATGTGCGCATTGATGTTATCAATATTCCCCGTGCCTCCCAACACTCACGTTGCTTCTTACACATACGCTTATCCAGGAGAGCGAGGGGTGGGGGGGGGGGGGGGGGGGTGGTGGCGGTTATGTAAGTAGGGATCCAGGAGGGGGCTTCCCTTGAGCTTTGCAGAGAAAGTGAAAGGAAAGAGCAAAAGCAGAGAGAAACACGGAGAATGTGAACAAAGACAAACACAGGAAACGGGGCAGAGGTGCACAAAGGTGACCTCTCATATGCTACTGATGAAAAGATTGAGTCATGGAAAGGAGGGGGGGTGGGGGGGGGCAGAATAAACCGGAATAATTAGTGATTTCAAACAGTGATTAAAAGACAGAGAGAGACGGGCGTAGGGAAACAATAGAGGCAGAGAAAAGAATTAAAATGCACGATGAATTCAACTGAAAGCCTTTGTTTCAGGAATACTTTCTCAACAAAGATAAGTGTTCGCTATCACCTTTATAAACGCCCTGTGCCTCTACAAAGATTGTGGATCTACATAGACTGCAAAACAGCATGCGTGTCCTTCCTATGGCGCTCAACCTTGGGATAACTCTGCATTAGCACATCAGGCTGTTAAGTCAATCCCAGAGCTACTCAGCCAAACCGACCATTGGCTTGATCTTTGATTGTAAAAGCCTGCCAGGCTGGCAAGTTAATCCCGGAGCGTAGTAAGGCCAATCAAGTTGTCAGGCCGGGCTCACCGTCAATAACACATTTAGGTCAAACACAAAGGCATGGGGAAGACCTGATCAGCTAAAGACATACCTCCACCAAATCACATATAAATCTCAAACAAAAGTATATGTGCAAAGAAGTATGCCTTTAAAAGCTCTTTTTATTTAAAAAAAAAAAAAAGTATAAAATCAATAAAGGATCGGGGAGTTTGCTGGATAACTTGTTATAGCTGCCTTTTTTTATTGATCGCGATCTGAGCTCAGGCACTTGACAACGTGAAGCAGGAGAAAGGTTAGTGTGCAGTCACCAGAACCACCCACATCTGCAGTGGCACAGAAAAAAAATGAACTCGGTAGCAGAACAACTAGACAGGAGTGGAAGGAACGGCGGCGGCGGCGGCGAAGGACGAGGGAGGTGCTGCTGTGGCAACGAGAGGAGTGGAAGGAGGGCGAGAAATGCAGAAAAGATCGAAGGGAAATAAAGAGTGATGGAGAGAAGCAGAGAGAGAAAGAGACGGAGGCAGACAGGGAGACAGCACTATTTACGGTAGATTAGTTGTTATGGTGATAAGCAGAAGGGAAAGGAAGGGATGTAGTTGTCAGGGTGATGGGGCTGCACTGGGCTACTAATGATATGTAAAAATAACTGTGCTTAGATTTTGCCCTACCTTTGCAAAAAAAAAAAAAGACGCTAACACACATACACACACAAACATGCCCAGATGAATACACAGAAAGACAAAGCAGTCTGTTGAAGCAGGCTCCTCTCATTAGCATTTGGAGACGTACTAAGATTCCTCCCCCACATTCGCAGCATGGAGCTCACTTTTTTTTGTAAGTTTTCGCTTAATGAGGGATGGTAGATAGATACACACAAACACCGGGGATGTGTGTGTGTTTGAGTGTGAGTGTTTGTTCCTGGGTGTACCGCTTGTAGCTCTGTGCTTCTAAAGGTCTGACAACAGACAACAGAGTGCATATCACTTTGACAGAAGAAGATGGCAGAGGACTGTGGGTAATTGTAGTTTAAATGGCCTGAAGGGGATTCTAGAACGCTGGCCTTTGTAGTTTCGCTGCCTGCGGTGTAACCTCTGGGTTTTTTCCAAAGACATCTGATGTAATCACTGTCAAAGAATAATCAAACACGCCTCCATATGATATGCCGAGTGCCAACAAATAATATCTCAGTTGTGTCAATAAGTACACATACTGTATGCTGTGGTGTAATGTAACTAAATGCATTTACTCAAGTATGATACAATTTTGAGGAGCTTGTACTAATAATATTTACAATTTATGCTAAGTTAGACTTCTACTCCACATTTTGTAGGGAAATATTGTACTTTTTACTGCACTACATTCTAGGGCTGACCCGAATGCTTCGAAGCTTCGAAGCTTTATCCGTGGCCATGGTATTCGACCTCCAAATCACTATTCGAATGATTTGTTTTTTTATTTTTTATATTTAAGTATGTAATAATAATGTATAAAATCACAAAATAGCCCATGAAATAAGGAATAATCCCACAACATTATTCATTATTCATATTTAACATGAATTATTATTAGTTATTCTCAGACGGACACAGAACAACAATCACAGGACTTTCAACCAGGAGACCGGTGTTCCAGACCAGTGTTTTCTTTTGGAAGTAACGTTTGTCACATGTTTTTTAGTGACGTGTTTTCCGTACTTATATTACGCTGTTTTTGTACGTATTGTACTTAGTTTACGTAATTATTTTAACGCCAACCATGACGTTTTTCCTAAACCTAACTAAGTGGTTTTGTTGCCCCCTGCTGGTACTGCACCTTCATACACGAGTGTAATATTCACGCCTAGACGAGGCAGAATCCTCTGGTGGACAGGCGGGTCTAATTCATGCCTTGACGTGATACCGGGTTGTTACTTTGCAGTTACAGATTTTACCTACAAACAGCTTATAAAATATAAAAGAACCGAACATTATAGAGTTAAAACAAACTCAGCCTTGAACAGCTACAATGTTACAATGCTCTTTGGTGTTAATGAATCAGTAATAATAATTAAATAATATAGAATAAATAAACAATGACAGGGGTCATTCTGCAAGATGGCTACTTTTACTTTTGATACTTCAGGTCCATTTTGCTGATAATACTTACAGTACGTGCTTTAACTGAAGTAGCTTTTAGAATACAGGACTTGTATTTCTACAAGGCTTGTGTACTGGCAAGAATAAACCTAATTTTAGGAAAACTCATAGTAGAACGAACACACCACCATATGCATTAAATCAGTTGACTTTTTTATGTAATCAGAACAGTGGGATCTGCATTTGCATTTATCACAGTCCCTGTAACATCCAACATCATAGCACTACTTTGAGGAGGGTAGTGTACGAGCAGGGAGGCAGGGAGGCATCTAATTGGTTCTTTACAACTGGGCGCAGAGGCAGTGATTGGTAGACGTTTTTACAGGATTACAGCAGCTACAGATGACGGCTCTTTTCCAGACCTTTTTCAGAGCTCATAAGTAATGGATCGCTGTCGGGGTGTAAAGACCATTTCAACCAATATAACAAATAGTGTATTCTGGATAACATCGTCAACCCTGCCTTCAAGTAAATAATCTGAATACTTCTTCCAACATTAGAGAAACCACTAAGAGCACAGGGAATGTTAAACCCCCCAGGATCTGCAGAGGAATTGCATGTTCATACTGATCAGTGAGCCAACATATAACAGACACTCAAGGCTTCTGGGAAATTAGACATCACAACACACTTACACACAGAGCACACACCTTTTCACCACATCACAGCCATTTAATGTGGAATAAATTGCCTTGATGCCTATAAAAGTATCTAGTGGCACTCATTTACCAACATTTAATTACCTGGCAGTCTATTTCTGTAGTATATACAGTATAAACCCACTCACTTAAAAATACACACACACACACACGTGCATGCTGTGCTAAATTTTACAATAAATTTACTTGCACCACAAACAAGAATGATTCCCCAGCATAATTGCTTCATTATCAGTGAAGACCAGCACACATATCAAACCACACGTCTCTCTAATGATCTGTTCACTTTGGAATATATGGCCTCGCACATGCCACACACATGCATGTAATGTCCCTGAGCATACATTAACTAGAGGGAGTAATATCCCCAGCTATGATGGTCTTTAAATGGAAACCGTTTGAGGGGATTTAAAGAGCTACTGTATAAAAACTAGGGCTGTCAATCGATTAAAATATTTAATCGTGATTAACTGCATGATTGTCCATAGTTAATCATGATTAATCGAAAAGTAATCGCCCATTTTTTATCTGTTCAAAATGTACTTTAAAGGGAGATTTGTCAAGTAGTTAATACTCTTATCAACATGGGAGTGGGCAAATATGTTGCTTTATGCAAATGTATGGATATATTTATTATTGGAAATCAATTAACAACACAAAACAATGACAGATATTGTCCAGAAACCCTCACAGGTACTGCATTTAGCATAAAAAATATGCTCAAATCATAACATGGCAAACTAAAGCCCAACAGGCAACAACAGCTGTCAGTGTGCTGACTTGACTATGACTTGCCTCAAACTGCATGTGATTATCATAAAGTGGGCATGTCTGTAAAGGGGAGACTCGTGGGTACCCATAGAACCCATTTTCATTCACATATCTTGAGGTCCGAGGTCAAGGGACCCCTTTGAAAATGGCCATGCCAGTTTTTCCTCGCCAAAATTTAGCGCAAGTTTGGAGCGTTATTTATCTTCCTTTGCGATGAGTATGACATGGTTGGTACCAGTGGATTCCTCAGGTTTTCTAGTTGCGTTAATGCGTTAAAGACATTAGTGGCGTTAAAACGAATTTGCGTTAACTCGTTACAATCGCATTACCTTTGACAGCCCTAATAAAAACTATTTACTGTTATGAGGTTTCCTCTACCTGGCCCTTGACAAAAGTCTTATTATTAGCGTGTATCACTGAAAACATTTAGTCATCTCCATATTGTTTTGAAGCACACTTGCCTCCCCACTCCCACACACTGGAAGATAACCAATAATGTAACAATTCCAATCTTTGATAGATACAATCAACAACTTCCTTGTAAGCAAAATAATGATGCAGTCAAATGCAAGCCTCTACCTTCCTATAATAAAAACCAATGCATTGTAGCTGGATTTGCCTGCATATGCTGGTCTATCCTGAGGCTGTGCAGCTGTTGTGAAGCGAGCAAAAGAGAACAGGCTTCCTATCTACACAATGCACCATCCAGGGGCAGTCTGGCTCTCCACAAGAAAGCCATTTAATCTCCAGTAGTCTGCATGTGATCAATCTCCCGGCACAGTGTTACTGCAGCGCAGGCCATTCCTCATCATTTAGAGAGAGAGGTATTGACCAGGCCAGGACAGCCTCCGTAGTGCATTTGTGTGTGCTGTGAGCAAACGGAAAAGAATGAACAAAATTGTCCGGTGTATACAACACATCCTGTGTTTGTTTCTCTATTGTGTACTTGTACATGTATGTACGCTCATGAAAAGTGAATGTGCGTTTACCGGAGGGGCAAAAAACAGCAGGATGAAAAACATGTTTATAGTCGGCTTGTTTGCGTATTGATGTCTTTTGGGCTGATACAGCTGGCCATATTACCATCAATACATCCTTAGTTAGATATTCCTGCTTAGTGGCTCACATAAAAAAACACAGGCACAAGGACAAGCGCAGCATTGTTAATGAGCATCAAATGCAATTGACTTAGCACAACGATGCAAAAGGAAGAGACAAGGCCGAGGCTGAAACTACTCTTGGATGGGTGGCGTCATCTTAGACGTGTCAAGTTGAAGGTTTTGGGTGATCAATCGTTTAACTTGAGACTGGCTGCCGTCATATATTAGCGTGTACAGAAGCCAATGTGGACAGTTGATCTGTCAATAAACTGTTACAGTCTTTTCCTGCACAAGCATCTAGGAAGCCTCGGGGGTATGAGACAGGCATGACAAGTGGGGACGAGGTCTCGCTGCGTCTTATTTGTGTGGGTCATTTAGCCCATCTGCTTGACAGGGAAAATGTATAGACAGGCACATTTCCGTTTTGAAGTGTCAGAGAAATTGCGGCAGTATGATTTGTGAAATGAAAGGAGAGCGCCTTGACAAATAAATTAACTGACTGGCTCTTGTGTTCCTGTCCCCGCACTTATCGTGAGGTTATTCAGGCGTCAGCTCCATGGACTTCATCCCCCACACTGCCTTGGGGCCATGTCAGATTTACAGTTATCCATGACGGGCTCTTATCAGGGGATTTGGAGCGGGACTTTGCAGAGTCATCTAGAATATTGGCTGTATCGTTTTTATCCCCGCTCAGAGAAACAGCGAGAGGCCAAGGTTGGGATATCGCAAGTCACACACGGGGGAAACTTTCAGATGAATACAATCCCACTCACACACAAACACACACATTTCTGACATATCCTGCTGGGATCATAGCAATGCCCTGTCATATCACAGTATGTAGACAGCAAGCTGACTCCAGTGGCTTTTGGGACACTACGCTACATTAGACCAGCAGTCACAGCTGGTACCACTCCTTGCAGCTCTTATGAGTCTTATCTGTTTTTACAATTACACTCTCTAAAGACCCAATCTTTTTTTTTTTTTGGAGCATATGAATTACAGGCTCATTTACAACACATTGCTGCTGAGTTTGAGTTTAAAAGAAATTATCTAAAAATATAAATTCCGCATTTTGTTTTTTCAACTGACCATCAATGGAAATAGGCAGGCGTTATTTCAATTTTCACAAACAGCCTTAAAAAAGATTAATAAGTTAGATTTAGTTTTGGTATTGTTGTGTCCAGTATTAGTCCTTGTATTAAAAGTCATGATGATCAATTTCAGTGTCCAATTTTGTGTATTTTTTTTTTTACAGAGAGTCTATGCTTTTACTCACATTGTACCTTTAAAGTGGGGTCAATAATCAAGGCTGTTCTCATACACCGTTCGTAGCTACCTACGAAAAGTAATGCACTGTAATTCGTATATATCCAACAAAATCAATTCTTACGTAATCCACGTAATCATGAACCAGGACGTATAAAGCCCATCAAACGCCGCGTAGGGAGGAAGTCTGGGGGGTCAAAAAACACTGAGCTTTCGCCCAGGAGACCGGTGTTCGTAGCCCGTGTGAAACCAGAAGTCAATATTGATTTATTTATCATGTAACTTCTGTACTTAAATTAAGCCACTTCCAGAATTATTTTAACCCAAACCACAATCTTTTCCTTAACCTAACTAAGTAGTGTTGTTGCCTAAACCTAACCAAGTTGTTTCCTGTGAAGGCTAAGTTTATTTAGAAAATTGACACATGCATCACTTGTTGCTGGATATTCGTAGGAAAACACACGAAAAATGATGAATAACTTTTCGTAACATATCATACGAAATGCTGTATGAGGATACGTTGAATAATCACATACAAGGCAGTTGTATGAACTCAAACACTCCACATATTTACTGTAAGATAGTGCCTCTACTGGGTTAAGTGTAAGACACGGTGAAGCTCCAGCTCTTGTATTTGAGCCGAGTGAAGAGTGTTGTTTTCCACTGCAGCATGTTCACTCATCCCTGCAGGCTGTGTTTAAGAGCCATTATTCCAGCTAACAGACCGGTCAGCAGGCCTTGGATGTGTTTAGTGATGTGTATTCTCTCATGACATTTGGAGTGCATAAATGGACAAAAGTGTTCATGTGGCTTTTTATTTTTTTGTCTCTGTATGGGACAGCAGAGGCTGTGATGGTGCATTGTTGCAGCTGTGAGCAATTCATAATCAGGGCTATTGTCTGTTTATGTCCTGGCAGTTGAGTTTGGGGCAAAAGGCAAGGCACACTGGGCGCATGTGGACCATTGTCATGATGCTACGCTACAGTACACTCAACCTTTGACCAGGTGACATTGATTGATGAGCAGGTAGTCCCAGCACAGTGCTCAGCCTCTGTACATGGTGAGCCATTGACAAAACCTTCTAAAACTCAAAAGGAAACAATGTTGTTTCTCACCATTTCCCCATGGATTTAACCAAGGGTATGTAAAACCACCCGATTCTACTGTTATCAGGCCATTACATAAGCGTCACTAGAGGCACCATAGTTGTGGGTCATTAGTGGCCTACTACGCCTTCTACGCTGTAAAAGTGAAAGTGAAACTTAAAAGCAACACGTTCTAACCTGTTGTAAAACTGAATGAAACGTCACCTTCTGAACACAAACAAAAAGGCTTCTTTAGGTTTAGGCAACAAAAACACAACTTCTTTAGGTTGAGACAAAAAATAAAGTTAAGTTTAGGGAAAAACATTGTGTTTTGGGTTAAAATAACTACGAACACAAAGACAACTACACATGGTTGGTTTCACACGGGATGTGAACACCGGTCTCCTGGGTGAAAGCCCTGTGTTTTGTGTCCCATCTATCGTCCCCGACCTCCACCCCTTATGGATCACATTCTTTATACTACAGCACCTGATATACGCTTCTGCTCCTGTCATAATTACTACGGTCGCTAGAGGCCGCTGTTGTGCTCTTTTATACCTTCTTTCGGTGATCTACCATGTGAATAGATGATAAAACCTACTAGTGGGGGAAATAGGCCCCTACTGACCCACATCTATGAGGCTTATAGCAACTGATTACGCCTATTTAATAGCCTGGCAACAGTCTAATTGGCTGGTAAAACACACTACTGTATCGTAGCTCAAATTTTATACCATTCTGAGGTGAGATGGTATAATAAATGTGGATGGTATAACTCTGCTAAAATGGTTCCTAAATATGTTCAGTTTTAGTTGGTGAGCTTGATATGACTGTTGGGCTTACTTGCTAGGTTGATAAGCTTTAATCTGGTAGTTTATGATATCAATAATATCAGACAAGAATCTTGTCCTGCCATTTTCTGATATAACCGGACCTATTAAGGCATATAATGCTTCCTACTTTCAGCTTAAAATGAATCTAAAACGCCAGGCAGCTTTTTTTGTCACATGGCAAGATATTGACAATGAAATTGCACATTATGACGATAAACACCGGAGGTCACACAATGGGAATTGAGAGGGATAAGTTAAGACCAAGCCTCCAGGAACAGCACTGGGTTGTGTGGTGATTTTGGCATACTGGCCAAAGCCAGAATTACTGGTCATGTAATGAGCTGAGGCCCAAGAAGCAGCTGTAAAACAATGAATATTTTTTTATTAGTGTGAAAAAACAAAATGTCTTACTCAGGACCTAATGGCTCAATATGTAAAATGAGCCTCAAAAAGCTATATCATTGGGATTTTCTCATGCCATTCATATATGCAGTGAGTCAGCAGGACAGTAAGTTAGCTGGCTGGAAACACTCAAAATGCCCCCAAAACACCTAAAGAACTCTTTCGCATCCAATGAGCAGCTTTCACTGGAATGAATGGGGTGCCATCTTGTAATAGGGCATCCAGTTTTCTAAATACATCCAGCACAGCTCATTTAGTCCCCTGCCTTTTACCTTTTTACCATCAACCCAGAGCCAACATGCAACGGTATATGATGCTAATATATCATAACAATCTTTGGTGTGGTCATGTGCAAAAAGCCATATCGCCTCCCTGAGCACATAGCCATCAAGGCAGAATTATAGACTGTTACTGAAATAGTCTCAATTCCACAGTGCATGGTAAAGTTCCATTGTCATGACACATCACAGTCCAGTGAGACTTCACAAATCTGTGTGTATTTCAGGGGAATGAACGAGGTGTCATATTTTGATGCCTTGACCATCTGGATCGATCAGGATATGCTCATGTTTTTTGCCACTAGATCTCACCAAGGGACACTTGAAAATGATCCTCGTCACTTGTGTCCAAGAATGTCCTTCATCCCACAAAGTTCAGTCCAACTTAGTGCACTTCCTTTCAGGTTTTCCAGATCCAAGTGGCCCCTTTTCAGAACCTGATGAACCAAATCCTGAGTCCCAGTTGCTCCAATTGTTGTGCCCTCTATGGATAATGTCATTTTACTTAAATGGGCACAACATATGCTGAGGGTGGCCTCTGTCCGTAAGACAGTCAGGACTCAACCCCAAAAAGTGTGCAGTTTGGGGATATTGCTTAGGATGAGAGCAAGTGTGTTTGAGAAGACTGAGGGGAATGTTGTCTGCCCAAGGCCCGAATCTACAGAGGAACAGTGGTTTATTCGGTTGACCAACTACTATTGCACCTTCATCCCCAACTTCCCATAGTGATAAATGTCTTGACTGATCTCTGCTGAAACTCTGATTCAGTCCAGTGGACAGAGCAGTGCCAACAGGTCTTTGAGAGGTTCAACGGAGTGATGCGTCTAATATAGCTTTTTTTTAATTTTTTTTTTACTCCAGACCTGCCCCAGATTCAAAGAGCTGGAAGCAGATTTTTACCAGGATAATAATAAACTTTATTTCTTTATTTTTATTTAAGTTTATTTAGGATACATAGCGGGTGATGAGGTGGTCTTGCAGTAAAAGTTACATTGCTTCACCGGTGAGAACATCCAAATGGCAAAACACACCGGCAGCGTACAATGTGTCTTAACCCACGCATACATTGTTTTCTATGTAAGCACACCCACTGGCGATGTCTTGATGTGTGTCATTGTGGGTTGACGCACATCAACTAGTAGGGATATCCCACTGTCTGTTTCCCGGCGTGCTGTGTATAATTAATTTTCCCTCATCAACCACCTTTGTGCATGTTTTTTTATCCTGTATGCCTGCACAAAATGTTAAACTATTACAGTATTATCATTATCGATTAATCCATTGTTTGTTTTTCAGTCAATTGACAATCTTGCTAATAAATAAGTGATGCCTATGCGAAGTTACCGCAGTCCAAAATAATGCCTTCAAATCTTTTATGTTGTGTTAGAGCAGCCACGCAAAATAGAAGTCATTCAATTGACTCAGAAATCTAATCGAGGAAAGAAGTCACTGTCGAATAAGCTGACAGTTTTACTTGATAAAAGACTGACTGATCTAAATTGTCATAGATCCATTTTATGTTGATCCAATCCATTTATCCTTTTAGCAATACTTCTTAACACCCTTTTCTGTATGTATTCATCTTGATCCCCCCCATTCTCTTGCTCTTAACAATGTTTGACAATGCATGGCATTGTGGTGTGCAGACCATCAGGTTTTGTGCTTTGTCCTTACCCATATTTAACATTCTTCAGCGTGGCTTTCAGCCTGCTACAAACTGGTAATTGGGTTTGTGAGCAGAGAGAGACCCCATTTAAAGAGTCCCTGTCTTGTCTGATTAAAGTCTGGGTCTTTATGGGCTGATCTCCAGCGGAGAGGCTGGAACAGGCCCGCTCAGGTCTGACTGGGCCGGGTCCGGGTCGGACCAAGAAGGAGACAATTGGGAGTCTGACGGATGGACCCTGACAGCTTGTCCCTGTCAGAGACGTGCTCAGAGTCCCTGCGAGTGGATCTCACGCAGTGTCAGCATGGCCTTGGTCAGCCCACTGCACAATCACATGGAGGTGAGAAGACATACTGAGCACAGTGCCTGGAGTAAAAAAAAAACCTCATTTGCAGCAGCAGAGCGTACACACTCCAAGATGTGGGTGAAATACGACCCGTGTAAGAAACAGCTCAAACATCCGCAGACGTGTGCGCGCACACACAACAAACATCACAAACCAAAAACAGCAATCTACCCCAATTGATATCCAATTCTGCGCAGCCTGACTGGTCATTAAAACCATGAGCAGTGCCGAACTTGCCGCAAAGAATGAGGGAATAAGAGACACATGCAGCCTTTACACCTTTGGGAAACTCATTAGTCCAGGTAATACAGGCACAAGCAGACCCCACATTGAATAATTGCAGGATTTCGGAGTGCTACCAAACTCTTGGAATCCCATCCGGACATTGGGAGGGAAAATCAATTGAATAGCTGCTTTATCCAGCGTCTCTCGAGGGCTAATCAAGCCCTCATAGCTGATTCCTCACCCAGAACTTTTCAAGGTTGTGGAGTGAAATTCCCAACTCTTCCCACAATCCTACAGAAACAATACGAGTATTCCCATCTGATACCAAATGCCCAACAAACAATTCATTGGAACAGTACTCCCAAAAAAAAGTCTCTTTCTTTGTCTCTAACTTCCTTTTCCTCTCTCCGAGTTGTGTTAAAATTTCTGGTTTGGGCTCAACAATAATAATAACTACCTGTAAATGACTTTGACCTATAGGTGCAAGTGTGAAGCCAGAGGTGGTCATTTGAAGTTAATTTAATAGCAGTCATGAGAGTCCAGCTGCTCCATCTCTTTCATCCCCAGCACATGAAGACAGATATCCCAAACCTTTGAACTAGAAAACAATCACCCACCAGGGACTTCATCAGCCAATTAATCTCCTTTACCACCACATTTCATCTTTAACACGGTCACCGGACCATCGTCTTGTTCAATTTGTCAGAGACTAGAACTGGGGAGAACGGCAGACTAAGGTAGAAAAATCAATTCGACACGTGTTAGGACAACACAATTTAATAAAAGTACAAAATAAGGTATTGAAATCACAACACTTACTTGGTGCTTTATTGCAGCCCTGTTTCCAAAACATTACGTTACCATACAACGAAACTGCACTGTGAATAACGATTTCAGGAAGACATATTTTGTCTCGGCTTATGTTTGTTTTTGATTTATCACAAATACATTTCTAATGACGGTCCGCGGAGGTCCATGAAGGGAGGTCGGGGTGGTGGATGGGTCAAACTAACAAAGGGCTTCCACCCAGGAGGCTGCTCTCCATGTCCCGTGTGAAACCAAAAGTCAACGTTCACTTATTTTAATTTACATAGTCATTTTAAGCCAAACCCTGATGTTTTTACTAAATCTACCCAAGTATTTTTTTTTTGTGTTTTAGTTTTGTTTCAATTTATAACCACTAAAAGGAACAGATGTCAAAAGACAGTTTTTCATTCAAGGTATTTCAATACTAAATCAAAACTTTCATTTCATGCAAACAACAACAACAACCATTTTGATGCTTTTTTTTCAAACAAAGATTGAAAAGAAACAATGCAGTATGTGTATATAAGTGTGAAGGTGTGTGGCCACAGATATGTGGTTTTATCCCAAAT
This sequence comes from Sebastolobus alascanus, assembly GCA_916701645.2. Lineage (NCBI taxonomy): Eukaryota > Metazoa > Chordata > Actinopteri > Perciformes > Sebastidae > Sebastolobus > Sebastolobus alascanus. Next base: position 5,236,934 of record CAKAOJ020000059.1, read on the forward strand.
TTTGCGTTGGTTACAACACTGGTACATTTTAGTCTATAAGATCATCTGAGGCAAATGTCCTACTTACGTAAGTCGGAAGTTTTTATTGTCTGGCAAAATAAGCCTGTCCCACTACGGTCCTTGGTACTGGAACGATCTGCAGGCCGAGCTTAAACTTGAGACCTTTATCTCTTGAAATGATTTGAAACTTAGAATAAAGGAAGTGGTGACTGCTAGCTGAGGTTGTTTTAATTAACTAACAAACAGATGACCAAAATGCTGCTTTGTTAATGCACTGTATTGTCTAATGTGTTTTTGTTGTATATATTGTTGCCGCTGTGATCTGATGTTGTTGTCCTATGTATATATCCCTGTGTGGTTGTGTGTGTGTGTTGGGTGTGTGCGTGTGTGCATGTGAAAGACAGACAGAGTGAGACAGAGAGAGAAAGCGACAGTGTCCATGTCCCAGATTACTACTTTAATGTGAGCTTGTCTGATTTTCCACATGCCTCCATTTATAATCCTTCAGGAAGACGTAGAAGCCTTTCGAAGTGCCATTAAATAGCCAAACTGCCCTGTGACACTGCATCACCTTTGACCCCTCCGTTGGGGGGTCATATTGACTTTACTGCTATCAATATTTGACCAAAGGACCCAGAGGACCCACTTGATTGATCTGATGGGCTGTCCTGTATCTGATCTATATGGAAATCCTCCGCAGACCAAAGCGTACAACCAAACAGGTACTCACGCCTGCACACAAGCAGTCAATTACCTATTAAGGACAGCTCAATAGTTGAACTGAAATCAAGTTAAATTCCATTAAATTAGTCTCTTATTTTGTAACTGTATTCTATAACTATAAGAGAGTAAGCTTGTTATGACATTTAAATGACCAAAGACATCATATACAGTAATGTAACTTTGTTGGATAATAATCGTGCAATACATTTTCAGACTATAAAATTGCTAAATCAATTAGGCTATATTTCATTGATCTTTTTAAGCAGTCTTAAGGGCCTGATCAGGCTAATAGGCTGATTTCACTGACATGAGCTTAACCTTTTATTTGTGCTAATTACAGCTATGATTATTGTCCTGAACAATTACAGTGCAACATAAAGCACCTATACATAGTCTTTTAAGGACAATAACTTTCGTTAAATGTTGTAAATGTTCTGACACTTGGGAGATTTATCAACATAGATTTACAACGTACAAGTACCCGGGTATACCTATCCAGTCTTTTATCACCAGCTGGAGGTCGATAGCCAAACTTTTACTTTGTCACGCAAATTTGCCCCATCGACCAACAGCAAGCAGTCTTGACTATGCTGATCTTTGAGGGAACGGAGAGCCGAAGAGTCCAAAATGGAGGAAGCTATAATAGCTTGTTAGCTATGTTGCGCCATCCAGTTCTATTTAAAGAGGACCTGTTATGCTTTTGTGCTTTTGTCCCTTTCCTTTAGTGTGTTGTATAGTGTTTTGTGCATGTAAAAGGTCTGCAAAGTTATAAAGCCCAAAGTCCACGCCAAAGGGAGTTACTCTCCCCACAGAAACACTGCTCCTGCACTGCCTTGACTGAAGTCCCGCCTTTTCTTCCGTAACGTGGTGATGTCACCAGGTAACTAATTTGCATAATACCTGCCAAGCAGTTAGCTTGGCAGGCGCTAAAACAAAGCTAGTTAGAGCGGAGCTGAAGTGGAGTCTGAAGAGTTTGTGTTTGGTTGACCAATCACAACAGAGTGGGCTTTTTTTTTTTTTACATTAAAGCATGTAAACATGTTCCAATAGAAATCCAAAATACATGTATGTACCTGAAAATAAGCATAATAGGTCCCCTTCAACCTCAAGAGTCAAGACTATACTGTATACTGCTCTGCAAATGAGGAATGGTTTGCAGACCGTTATGAGACAGGAATCAAATACGTCTTTTAAATAAACTGTATGAACTTATTGTACCTTAAGTGACCAAGCTAACTGACAGACAGAAAACCTGCTAGTTGGGAGAGCTTTTTCCACCTTCAGTAAGTCTTCATTGAGTGAAATGATGTACAATCATGACACAGTACTTTAGCTACAGTACAGCTACAGCACTTTACCAACTAGCCCCTGTGAATATGTCACGGTACATTTTAAAGTTTGTTTCCTGGGTGTTTTTTTTTCTGTTTAGTACTGTAGGTGTATGGGGAAGTGTGTCTGTATTCTGTCGCTGACCATCTTCTTTGCGCGTAGAAGCACATTATTTATTGATAAGTTGCCCTTCTGCTCTTTGTGTTCATGTCTGTCTAGTGGGTGTGCTTCCTTCAATATAAAACCTTTATCTAAAGGTCACTCCTTAAATCTTCAGACATGCCCACTCATGTCTCCAGTACAAACACACCAGAGACACAAAACCCAGCATGTCACAAGCACACACACACACAAACATGCACTTTCCTGAGTGCAACCAATGGATTTTAGGTAAAGAAAAGAATAAGTATTATCTTAACATGCCAAAGACAGACAAACCAAATACTAGTATGTGAATACTGAATGCATAAGAAGTGGATTATACACTGTAATGGACGAGGCCTACTTTTTCTCTGTAATGGCAGCTTGTCTTCACAGTGTTTTAACTGACTACCTGGATCCCTATATGTATTCCTGTCATGAAAAGCTTCTACCTTCAATCTTTTTGCTCTCCATTTTCTCTTCTGACCTTTGCATTTGTTCACAATTGATGCTCAATTTGCTGGCATTTAGAGCCAAAATGAGTTTCGCAGTAACCCTTGGTGACCCAGTCACTGAGCAATTGGATCATTTGGTAGCTGTCAATCTCTCTAGATTGAGGGTAGGTCTAGCTAATTTTAAGAAGTACAGTGTATATCTTTTCATTAATTCACGTGCTCTTCACCTCTTCAAGACGCAGGCAAAAAAGCTGCACTTATATCTAAATTGCTCAACAGTGCTGCCACTTTCTTGTGTGAATCCTTCTCACACAGAAATGGGAAGGGCATCATCCCTTGCAATTACCTGCCTATCATCTTTTTAAAGCATATAACACACATACATGCGCACACACACTAGCGAGACACCAGTATTTTCTAGTAGAATCAAGCTGTTTAGTTAGCCATGAGGCACAATGACAGCAATAAACAATAATTAAAGATTTTTTTTCACCAGCTAAACACAATCCAACAGTGACAATCATTGTGATTTAAAGTCTAGACTTTAAATTTAGTGTAGACAGAAGTTCATAAAAAGAGCAGCACAAAAATGATTCATTTACGTCGGTGAAATTTTCCAGAAGCCTCCAAATTGCATCAATGGCGGCGCCAGCCATTGATGGTTAGTGTTGTGTCTGCATGAAATGCACTCACTCACACACAGCCATAAAAAACAGCCATCGAAACATGTTAACATACAGGGGGTTGCATGCAAAGGCTTCAGACCACAGACAGTATATAAAGATGGACGACATGACAGCTACCCAAAAGTGAAGCCAAAACATCTCGATCTCCCCCTGGTTGCTGGCTGCAGTATAGGTCATAAATCCTGCCCCCTCCATGTTAGCGAATGGGACATGGGCCAAACTAAAAAGTCAAAGTAAACCTACATCAAATTTTTCCCAAAGATTGTTTCTGTCATTTTAGGTAGTTCTTATCACGCTGATGTATGTTCAAGTGTTCATTTTTCTGCTAAGTTTGGTTTTAATTTGTTATTTGATGCTCTAAAAAGGGGGGTGAGACGTCATGATTGACAACTGTGATTGACAGCTGCTCTGAGTAAAGTAGTTGTGCGAGAGAGGGGATGTAACTCTAACTTTCCATAATGTAGTTATAGAGATATTATGGTTGGCTTTTGTGTCTTTCTAGCCAAAGAGCTACGTAGTGCTAACGTAGCAGCTAGGTGGCTCATGCTAACAGGCTGTGGCCGTGCTCGGCTCGTGATTGGCTCGGGCGGGTGAGTGGGCGGTGCCTCGATACAGCGGCTCCAACTCCCCCGATCACTACTGCGTGGACTCTGGCTCCAAATGACATCAAAATCTCAAGATGGCAGCTCCCTTATCCGGCATATTTTGGCTTCACTTTTGTACAATGGGAGGAAGTGGAGACGCGTCGTCCATCTTTATACGCAGCCTATGCTTCCGACATACAAGAAAGGAGGAGTTTTTACATACCTGAGCCTCTCTTAGAGACCACCTTCACACTCTCGGACAGCGTGACGTACAGCAGGATCAGCAGAGGGCTGGGAGGTCTCATCTTCCCCCCGTCCTCACAGCCTGAAGGAGAAGAGACGTGGGCAAGGGAGAAGGAGGGATGGCAGGAGAGAGAGAAAGAGAAGGAGAGCGATCAGTCACTTCTTGTACATGAGATCAAGCACCTCCTTGTCGCTACTAGACAAGAGTAAGTGTCAGTGTAAAGGGATGTTCTGTAACAGCCCAAACACTACAGCAAGTACGCACACACACTATTGTAGAAACATTTGCACGCCCACACACACACACACACACACACACATACACACACACACACACACACGGATACACATTTGGACACTCACATCAACATTTTGCTCGATCCCCTGGGGGATCTTTCTTGTAATGATTTCCTCTCATGATTGCAATTGAGACGGGTTATCATAGCGGGGATATATCTCATGAGAAACCATTTTCTAAGATGCTGACGAATCAATAAAGAAATAATTACATGTGTAAGGAACACCACTTTAAGTCGCCAGCTTCATTAAAAATAGGGGAGACCTTGAAGGGAATTTAAAAGCTCACCGTGCGACTCGCAGAGATGCGGCATATATCCCACCCATATATCCCTTATCGACTCATATATCACATTAATTGATGGAGGTGACTCCTTCTCCTCTCCTCATCTTCTCTGAGTAAATGACATAATCTAACATGTAGTAATTACCCTCTAATAGCCAGCTCCTGAAATAGAGCCGCTGCTGCTGTATAAATGTGATGTTAAATAAAAAAAAGAATACACTTATCAAAGTAACAGTTTATTAGCTTACAGTGCCAGCCGACGGCGATACCCTTCAATGTCAACCATCATTTTAACTGTAACAGAAGCTTTACAGACAAAACAAGACACACATCACGACATTAGAAAGTGAAATTGCTAAAAGTTTATAATATTTGACAAGGTAAAGGTCGACATTTTGGGAATTAAATACCCTTATTGGTTTTCTTGCGGTTAGATGACAAGATTGATTAGGGATGCACCGACACCGGATCGGATATCGGGCCGATATTGACTCAATGACAAGTTTTGACCAATTTGTTGCTGCATTAAAAAGGTTGTTTTGAAGATTTTTTTACCAAGTTGCTTGTGTATTTAATATTTTAATAATAAATAAATTTGTATATATTTGCTAGGAAAGCAATATGTAAGTCAAGCCTGATTTTGCCTTACACATAAAAGAATGATACAATTCACTTCCACACAGTGAGGTATACAGCTTATTAATTTAACACTGGTATCGGATCGGTACTCGGTATCGGCTGATACCCAAAGCCCAGGTATCGCTATCAGGACTGAAAAAGTTGGATCGATGCATCCCTAAGATTGATACCACTCTCACGTCTCTTCATTGAAGCTACTGCCAGCAGCTGTTAATGAGGCAATTGCCGTGAGGAGGACGGAGCCGTCACAGCCGGTGTGCTTGGTTCAGTAGCGAAACCTGTGGCCCCGCAGCGAAATCTCAACCGGAGAGGCCAGACACACAGCCATCCAATGTTGAAGATCAAAGCAAGTCTTCTACATTTATTGAGGGTCATCTTTTCTTGTAAAATGGCCGCTGTTTATAGAGTGCTTCAAGGACGACATATTTTTGTAGGCCAACCGGGAAGTTAGCATCGCCCTGGGTTCCCTCGACAAAAGCCAATGGGATTTTTCCATTGGGTTTTGGATTATTGCAGAAAATAAGCTCTGTGGCAAACACACGTTTATGATACTTACATGTTTTGTTCAGCAAGATAATCTTCACAAGTAAACACCACTTTCATGATTTTTGAAGTGTAAATGCAATCGTCAGAATTAAAAAGCTAACGTTAGGCTATAAACGAACTACACCACGGTCGCATGAGCGGGAGTTTACACAACGAGGCTGTAAAGGCGGACGAGTCGGCGTGATGACGTTTAGTAGTTTAATTTAGCCACTTGTTAGCAACTTTTTAAGACACATAAAGGCTTCAAAATTCACGAGTGGGGTATTTATTGATGTATTTTATGTCGTAGAACAAAACGGTAAAATCTCTTCAGCTTGTGTTAACCACAGACCTTATTTCAGGCATCTAATTAAAAACCCATTGACTTCCATACAAGGGAACCGGAAGTGCTAAAATGCTAACTCATTCCCGGGTTTTAGGACTCACTCCTATAGCACTCTATTAACCGATGGGAAAATCCTCACCCTGACATCCCTAATTTACAACACTGATATGTGTGTGGCATCCTCTCAACTAACTCTCGGCAAGACAGCGAATAAGCATATCTTTCAAAATGTTGAACTTTTCCTTTAAGTTGGGTAGAGAGCCATTGCCTTGTTTCATTTTAAGCATGGGCGGCAACAGAGACACAAAAGGGTGACAGAGGTGGCATTATCAGAGGAGCAGAGCCCTCAATCTACTACAGCTGCCAGTCTGGGTAGTTGTATGTGTCAGAGGGTACCAGACATCCAAATAGAATAGAGTGATTGGAGAAGAAGAGCAGATTCACCAACAGCCAGATCTGTGTTACTGTCAGTCTAACTATAAGAAAAGGAGAACACAACACACAGCAAATTAACCCAATGAACCAGAGAGGGACAAGACGAAGGGCCCTGGCCTTTGGAGACAGAAAACTAACGGCACAGAGAGCCCAGAGCCAGGAGGGACCCTGGAGTCTGCGGCGAGTCACGTGCACTCCAGATTAGCATAGCTAATGAAAGGAGCCTCTCTCAGTGTGTGTTTACACGATACACGCAAGGCCCGCTCTGAAAAGAAGCCTTTCTCTCCTCCTCCATCACATTCTACTAGGAAACAACGTTCAGTCGATAAACACCGCTCTGCCAATAACATTCTGGCAAATGCCACAGCTGAAGGATTGGCTCCCCTTTGTTCGGCTAAAAGGCCTTTAAAAACACTTGCCGATAAGCTGGTCCGTTCTAATTGTGTGTTTGTAGCTGCGGCCGGTCAGTTCATGGCTATATGCGCACACGCAAATCACCAATCAGAAACACTCTCAAAAGATCCAAATCCTTAAGGTCGGTTCGGATTTCAATTCAATTCAGATAAGAGACCTTAATCTGAATGACCATGATATCCCTCTTTAAACACATTCAGTGACCGTTGCTGCAATACCGTCCCAGAAATGTAACAAGACAAGCATAATGCAGGGACTTGCAGCTACCAAATACTCAATGACAAGAGCAGAAAATTGAAAAGTCAAGAACCATGGGGCAATTTCATTGAGACCATAATCACACGCAAGCAGAAGAGAGAGAAACAAAAAGAGAAACAGATGATATCACCCTTTTTCGCTGCATGATATTTACTTGTCCATTGCTACATATACTGAAAAACACTCGTGCACAATGATTTTACCTGCTCTTTTTTTCTCCTTAACCCTAGTACAGCCCTCCTTAGGACTGGGGGATAATTCAATATGATAGTTTATCGTCTTTCAATGGAATCATATCGTGATGAAATCATATATCGAGATATCGTGATACACAATTACGTCTACATTGATAATAACAAGCACATACTAATGCAGAGTTCTCAAAACATCTGATCAAACTCCGTTAAATCAAACTATTGTCTTAATCTGATTAGTAATTGTGTGCATGCATGTAAACAGTCAGTGTATTGCCGGAAATATTTCTTCATTTTTTTCTATATAATTTCACTTGAAACGGTTAATTTTGCACTAAAGTTCTTAATTAAATGAGAAAATACTCCGTACTTTTCATTAGTCAAGTATTTAAATCACACAGCAGTATACAAAAATAGGCTTTACCATGTGTTTATTGCATATAGTAACAGAATATTGATTCATATATGATCAGCGCTGCCTAGTTTGACCGTTTGATTGGAGTTCGCGAGTGATTGACAGCTGCCTCCATTGGATGAACAGCCAATAGGAACGTTCTCTCTCTGAAATGACCTGTGATTGGCAAAAGTCTCCCGTCAGGGCAGATTTTTTAAAGCCTGAAAACAGAGCCACGAGGAGGTGCAGAAGTCTAGTTTTCTCTCAGAACACTTGAATTACAATATGCTGAAAGGTTATTATGGAATATTTGCCCAATGATGCCAAAAACATTCTGCGTACTGCAGGTTTAACCAAGTATTCAGTGTTAAAGCATTGTCCTACTTAAAGAAAGTTAAAATAATTTGAGTTTGTTCCTTGTGGTTTGATCTGTTTTAAAGAGTTGCATGAAAAAAAAAATCATCAATATAATCACACCATTTAAATTAAGATCATTTCATTTTGGGGCATCCAGTTAAGACGAGCACCACACTGTATAACAGCAACATCCCTAGTTTGATGTTGACCTTTGTTGCATGTCTCCCTATACTGGATTTCCTGTCTATATCTACACTGTAAGCTGTCCAATAATGCCAACAAAAAAAGCTCCCTTCATTCCAAGCTGCAGATACAAGTTGATTTACTTAACAAAACTGAGTGATTGGCAGGTTGTGTTTCTTTAGCTGCGGGGTGGGGAGCTGCCCCCCCGTCACAGCCTGATTCAATAGAACAATGCCAGCGACACTCCTCTGTGTCCCAATCATGTCACGCCTTCACAAGCTCAGTGGGCTTTGGGTCCTGCCAGCCATGACATCACCAGCCTGCCACCCTCACACACAGAGAGGGGCATTGTGCGCCTCGCACGACCCCCCAGAAAACAGCCAACGCACCTCGTCTCCCCTCCCCTCACCTCTCCTCCCTCTCCACTCCCCCTCCATTCTCGCCACAAATAAGTTGAAACTGCTGAACAAAAGCACTCAAAAAAGCAACTTCTAAGAAACCAGAGTGACTCTCCAGAACAGACTGCTCGTTGAAAACCGTATTAACACACGTGAAACATCAGGGCTGGGACGATACACCTATCTCCAGATTCAATATGTATTGCTACTTTTAAGTATTGCGATTCGATATTACGATTTATTGCGATTTCTATTAGCTTTTTTAACACTAGACCATGGGAAAAAGTTGAGTCATACACTTCTAGGGACTTTTACTTTGGAAAATCTCTAAATTGATACAGTAAGAATGTTTGATTTTCAGCATGTATGTAGTCAGAGATGTCCAGAAGTCAAATATATCAATCATTGTCAGGCATTATTTATAATTTTTTTCCAGCAAGACATTTCCATTCCAAATTAGTGGTATTTTCTTTTTAATTTATAAGGGAAATGTAATGTTTTATGCTTCCGGATAATATCATATCATATCCCGTATTTTGTATATACAGTTCCCTTTGTTAACACCTTATTTTGAAAACTGGACATAGTCACTCGTGTATAATTCCGCTAGCGTCGCCAAGTCCGTCTCTAGCTCGCCCGTCAGCTCCGTTCTCTTTATACGTCGATGGTCAGCTCCATCGGGGCCGCTTGACTGTATTTACCATAAATGTCAGTATATGGGTGCTCTACAGTTGTAGCGTCGGCTGATTTGACCACGGAGATGCGAGTGACGATAACGATACGATAACGCTTCCAGTTAGCATGACAGAGTTAGCATGCAGCTTTAGCCATGATGTCTAGCTCTGCTTTTCCTGCAATGTGTGAAACCCAAAGTGTTTCCATACTTTACTGTATGCGTAGTGTTTACCACTTTGGATTTAAAATGTGTGGGTGCATGTCGTATCCACGCAGACCCTCCACTGTTTTGTACTTTTTCGTTTCGGCTCGCTGCGGTTTGTTTTGGTTGACGGATACGGAACGGATATCACGTCACGTTACTCAGACTACAACAATAAAAGAGGTAACTTCCTTCTACCTCTGCATAGACTGAAAGCAAATATATCGATTCTTGCATTAAAAATATCGATACATAGGTGAATTTTTTTCCCACCCCTATTAAACATCAGTTCGTTGACTCGGTAAAGCAGCAGATTTCCTGTAAAAGATATTATACAGCTATTAAGAATTTGCAGTGACTAAGTGGAGAGTGCAGCCCTTTTTCTGATTATAAAACTTGTATCACTCCACACTTCAAGGCTCTCTCATCATTTTGTCGTGCACAAAAGGAGCATACACTAAGTTGAAATATCACCTCTTATGTTAATTTCCCCCACAACGCCAGGTAGGAAAGATCTCTTGAGTTTATTTAAACTGTAGAAGACAAATCTTTTATTTTAATTCTTTCAGCGAAATTGACTCATCTGACACTCATCTGGCCTTGTTTGAAAGTATCTGAATACAACCTACAAGCTCTATTGTTTCCAGGGCAACATAGGGGAGAAAATGACAATAACGCTGAGCTGCCGTTGTTCATTGAAACCATCTCTGCAAAAAAAAGCGAAATTAAACACAAAAAATGTTGCCGAGAATATCTAAATTTTTTTTTAAGTACTGTACAGAAGTAAGAAGAAGTACAGATATTTCCTCTTGCAATACGACATTCTGGCGTTGCTCGTCGGTTAAATACGGCCAAGCTGTTTTCTCTGAGGCGTCAGGAGCAGGTGTGTTTGAGGAGGCACACACAGAGGCATGGCGTGATATCCACGCTTCAGCGATGCATGAAGCATGCACACATCATCACACACAGTAGCACACATGCCGTTTGCCTGCTGCTTTTTTTACCAGAAAATGAGGGGCACGGCCCTGCACTGCCTGCTGACTCGCCCCGACAAAGGAGCAGAGGAATTTACTGTCTCCTGCCATTGTTATGGGACTGTATCTCCCAGGATAGCTGTATCTCCTCCTATCTTCCCTTTATGTTTCCCCAAATTCAATTATCACCTCACGCTATTTGCTGCTACGGTAGCACACTCCCTCTGCTGTGTGCATGTGGTGCATGTCTGGGCACTGTGGCTGTGTACTCTCACATATTCTAATCTCTCTACACACACACATTCACAAATAACAAGCAGAACCTAAAACCACAAACACTTTTAATTTCCAGCTCTATTACTGTTGCTATAACATGCAGTTCCATCTTAAGACAGAGAAGGAAACCTCCGCCATCTTGGCACAGCAAGCTGTGGATGATTGATCATGTGATTTAGGGATTTAATCCAATTTGAAGGCAGTCTGCGCTGTGGTCTTACGTAAAGTACATCTTCATAGCATTCACTAGACGTGGCTCTGCGGCCCGACGGGACCAGAAATGCCGACAGTGAAAATGTGCATCGGAGAAGGTTTCATCTGAAACATCTCGCTGCTTCTTTGGAGTCATGATGCTTCATTAAAAACATACACTGTGCCATCTAGTGTTTTTAACTGTAATACATCATGAACTGGATTACTGCATGTAAAGCTGCATTTTTCTTAAGAACTGATTAAACTACTTTCTCATTCACTGTTGAATAGATCATAAAATTGTGTTTTTATAGTATCTAAAAGGACAAATAAAGGTGTGGTCTGTTTATTCAACAAAGTATGAAGTTCATTAAGACGAGAGCTTGAAGAGAAAACACAAAGGTCTGTGTTTCAGCCATCTCTGCTGTGTATGTATGTACACAGCTGTAGATACTAGGGGTGTACGAAAATATCGATACACATAAGTATTGCGATATTATGTTGTGTGATACTGTATCGATTCTTCAAAACGCCACTTAAAAATCTGACTCTATTCGACCTTTTGGAGGTTGTAGCGAGCTCAGTTTTAAAGCTAAAGTGGAAATAGCACTGGCATCATATGAAACTACAAAACCTAAGTAATCCATTGGTGCCAACCATGTCATACTAGCTTGTCGCAAAGGAGGCTAAATAACGCTCCAAAATTAGGCAAAATTTTGGTGAGGAAAAACTGGCATGGCCCTTTTCAAAGGGGTCCCTTGACCTCTGACCTCAAGATATGTGAATGAGAATGGGTTCTATGGGTTCCCACGAGTCTCCCCTTTACAGACCTGCTCAGTTTATGCTAATCCCAGGCAGTTTGAGGCAAAAACCATGCAGTGTTTTGTGTGCAGTATAAATGTGACATTTTTGCCTATTGTAAAATGGTGTATTTCTTGTGTGTTCTTTATACTTTGATAATTTTCCTAAAATTAAATTTACAAATATCGCAATATATCGCCTTGCTTACAATATCGAAATATATTGAATCGTTACCCCAGTATCATGAGACGTATCGTATCGCCAGATTCTTGCCAATCCACAGCCCCAGTAGATACAAGGATTTAACTTTCTCTCACACACACACACGTTACAAGACCAGCAGTGGTTTTTGATCAATATTTCATAAGTAATAACTGCTGAATACTAAATGAAAATTTGGCAGAAGGTGGAAAAATACTCTTCGGCTACATTTGGATCATAACCCTTTTGTCATGAGATGAGAAAATGCATACACGGTATATGTACTGTATACCATCGTCCATTCTAGGAAGGCTACATTATTTATCTTCCTGAGCAGCCACTGTACTGTACAGAGTAACCTTTGAAGCAGTGAGAGACATAAAATGACTGATAATATATTGTGGAGCCGGTACAGCTCTGGAGTTAAAACGCAGCAATCAAAGCGGAAAGTCAGAAAGATTCAAAAGTGAAAGTAAGTTTTCTGTGCAGATGCAACTCGCTCTCACATTCGCTGTTGTTCTCTCTCCATCTGTAGTTTTAGCTATGCCAACATCAAACGCGACATCGAAGTGCAGAGCGGCCAGAAACAAAGACAAAGATGTGTAGTATAAGCACAGACGCACACACACACACACACACACACACACACACACATACACACACACACACAAAACGAGTGAGTGAGTCAGAGGTGTTTCTGTGTGTCACTGTGTCAAAGAGATTCATGCTGGGATTGCTAGTAAATGGCACAGCACACTGCAACTATGCTTACTGTATTGTCTACCTGTTCCTTCGTCTGTGCCATGTGGAGTGTGTGTGTATGTGTCTGTGTGTGTGTGTATGTGTGTGTATGTGTGTGTGTTTGCTCTGCTGTTTGCCAGATGTGTCACAGTGTGAGTCAGGTCCCACGAGTATTATTCTGCAGCAGTAATGTGAATCACTGCCTCAGAATAAAAAACAAGCCTGGTGGTAGGCTGAGTGAGCATTCGTTAAAACGCGTTTGACCGCTTTTGACCATGGCCAGCCCTCGTTAATCTCCAGAGGCCGGCCATAGGTGGTTCGAGTTAACGAGCAAGGTGCGGCGAGCTATGCCCGGCCTCAGTCCCAACATGCACCTCTTCACTGAGTGAGATTAATTACCACGCGACTCTGAGCCAATCCGAGCCCCCCGCCGCTCCTCCAGCCCCGGACAACACAGATATACTGTACATGCACTTACTGTAAAGAGCACGTTCGAGCGCATAAAATGCAACGCCGTGTGCATAATTAATTAAAAGAGCTCGGAGGCAAACTAAAGCCATTTGCCCATGATCGGTCAGGAGCAGAGCTGTGGGATGTTGCGAGTTGAGTTCAGACAAATTCCACCAGCAGTGAAGCCTTTTTGTTCCTCCAGTGGCTGTTGATTGCTTTCAGCTATATTCCCCCATGACCGGGCCCATTGTCAGCTGTCCAAGGATGACTGGCTGCAGAGACACTCTCATGCTTCCAGTCAATGCTGCCTTTGATGGAGAGCAGGGGCCAACACTCTCCTCACCCATTTAGTGTACACACCCCACTGGGAGCAAACACCACTGACACACCGATAGACTGAAAATACTGTCAAGCACACACACTTCACATGTACAGTATATTGTGCTTTTTTTCGTTGTTGCGTTTAAAAACTTTAGTTTTTTTTAGATTTATATTTTATATCATTCTTACAAAACGTATCTAAACCTAAATCTTTGTAAAAAATGTTTTTACTTTATCTTGTTCTTCTGCATACAGTTTGACTTCTTCCAGTCTGTTATTGGTCTCCAGGCATCATCCTTATAGTATAATAATAATAATATACTTTCATCCTTCTAATTTAAGAGGCAGGTAAGCATATTTGTATTTAGTAGGATTCCTTAGCTTTTCTAGTTTCATATGATACCAGTATCTTCACTCTTTGAAACTGAGCCCGCTACAACCTAAAAGTCAGAAGTTGCGTTAATGCGTTAAAGAATTTAGTGGCCTTAAAACGAATTTGCGTTATAATCGCGTTAACTTTGACAGCCCTAATAATTATAATATACTCTTATCCTTCTAGTTTAAGAGGCAGGTAAGCATATTTGTATTTAGTAATGTGAATAGTGAATTATAGGTGAACTCTGCTAAGGTTAAACTGTATTATTCTTTCCTTGTTTGCTAGAATACAGATATATATATTTCTATAATTTACAACCGGTGATAGTGCTGACTGTTTAGTGTGCATGTGTACGAAGGTTTACAGTATAGTAATCATTCTATAAAACATAACTACAGTAACACTGTTTATTGAAAAGCGCACTTACAGTAAGGCTTTCTTACCATACAGCATAGTTAAAGCAAAGTTACTGTAAAAGGAGTATTAATAGGGCAATAAAAGGGTATTGTAAAAGTACAATAAAATGTCTAACAATGTAGTGGGTAATACAAACTAGGACATCAAGTGGGTAATGGACCAGTCTGAGATGTAGCTTTGGTTTGGATAAGATGCCGCTGCTCTGCATGTAATCGACCAGTTTGCAAATAAACCCGTACTTAATGTTTTCCCAGTCTTCTGCATTTGTGAGTATACTGGTTTAAGTCACAACAAAATTGGATTAATTAAGTGGAACACAAGTCAAAACCAAGACATGCCCCGCACACTAAGGCTGCGTTCACACAGAAAGCCTTATAGTGCTCAATTCAGATTTGTACTTCAGACCCGTTTTTTTTTTGTCTGTGGCTGTTCACATTATTTTTTTAATTTTGGCCAGATTCCAGCGTGAACTGGTCACGGTCCTGAACTGACCCACATTTGCAAAAGAACAATAACAAAGACGTCACACGCAGCACGCTGTTGTACGAAAGTAGATACGGAGGCCACTGAAGTCAACGTTTATGGTTTCATTCATAAGTCGATGTGCAGTGGAAGCCGGCGAGTTCGTGAGCAGATGATAGCAAGGACGATGAGAAAGAGAGACAAATTTTTAATTCTGGCATTTTGTGGAGCAATGGCTGCTACTGCTGTACGGAGGTGTGTTTGGATGCGGAGTCAGAGACGTAAAAGTCACATGAGTTCCGATATGACTGTTCAGACTGAGGCCGCATTGCAAAAAAATCTGATAAGACCACATATGAAAGTGGCCCAAGTCGGAATCGAAAAGATCAGATTCAATGAGATATGTGCTGTTCACACTGTTATGAAAAAGAAAAAAAGAAAAAACAGATCTGAGTCACATATGTGCAAGAAAATCTGATTTGGGTCGCTTTTGTCTGCAGTGTGAATGTAGCATAAGTGGCCTTGGAACCCTTTGAAAACGGCACTACATAAAGAATATTGTGCCATATGAGGAAGGTGCTAAATACATATATTTTCTTATTAATATCCCTAATATTTTTATAATTTAGTAGAAGTATACTCCGCATGCAAATAAGACACATGTGGGAGGACTGAGGTCAGGCTTTACCATAAAACAAGCTGCCCTTTTGTAGTGAATCATGTATCTGAACAACCGAGCCGGGTTTTGTTGTACATTTGCTAAATTGTATCGTCTCATCAACTTGAGTAAATACAAATACCACCAAATGGTTATTGATAGGTTTAAATACATTCTTATTATATCAGGCGTAGAACATAACGCCCTTCGTTTGCCAAATTGCAGTCTGATATTGACAGCTGCTATTAGAGGGCATCCAAGCGTTCAGTGTAATGCCAACACAGTTTTCTAAATGTGCAACTGTTGTTTTCTGCAGCGAGTGACAACGTGAGATCAAATGCATCCAACTCTCAGATGATATTAAAGAGGAAACTTCTCAATTTGTGTCCAAAATGATGTTGCTTCTGCATCACATTGTTCCCCTCTCGTAGCAGTTACCAGACTCCCGAGATTTATTTCAGGATAACGTCAGTGTAACAGACGTTTCCAAATTTGAGTTATTGTTTCTTCATGAATACATATATAGGAACAAAATTTGAAGCCTGAGGGGAAACGTGTGGTTCTGGGGATCCTGTGACGCTACCCAGAAGTGGATCTTTCTCCTTCATCAGTTTAGTTTGGGCACCATACAATGCGCTGCTGTCTAGGATAAACAATAGCTGGAATCGCAGAAGCTTTCCTGAAACCTTTCAATCCTAGAAAGAGAATAGAGGACCGTGATTGGCTTCGCCTGACAGATATACAGCTGCTTTAGAGGAGCACAGTCCCCTGATGAGAGATCAGCAGCCGCTGTTTACAGTAGAAACACATTGCCATATGTTGCAGACTGCACAAAAAAACTATGGCGGTGATGAAAAAGTGAAAGGTGGCATGGAAAGTATATAGCGTGGAAAAAAAGCCCATACATTCGCTATATATCCTCTCCTATCCAGCCTGCGGCTGTGAAATGTGCTGGATGCCTACATTAGTGGTGTGTGGAGAGGCACTGCGGTCCATCCTCTCAAACTGACAAGGGTTTCTTAAAACAAAGATCCCTGAAGACAGGAAATGCTGGCCTGAGCGGTTTTTCAACTGGAATGTGCATTTACGCCTTGGTATCCATGACAGAGTCTATCCTATTGTCTAGCGGAGCCATTGTGATGGCAATGGAGCCTAAATGAGGCCAATAATGGTTCCCTGCTCGGTCCCCAGGGTCGTGCCTGTTTAAAAATCGATCTCTGCTTGACTAGGGACAGGCTGGGAATAGAGAGAACTGGAAGAAATGGAGAGGAAAGCGGCGTAAAGAAGGAGTTGGATGGGTTTAAAAAAGGTTACAAAAGATAAAGGGAGATGCCGCGAGTGAAAATCCAGCCACAGCTTGTTACCATCAGTGCATCATAACCTATAACAGACACGTTAATGTGACAAACATAAAGTACAAATCAAGCTTGATTTGCTCATTTCCTGCATGCCCTGACTGTTTTATGACTGTAGATTCTTTTCCTGCGTTTATATCGACATGTTGGGTGCATTTATATAAACTTTATCCACCAACAGATAAACAGAGTAACCTCTGTATAAACTGTACAGTACATTATTGTACTGCCCACACAGTAGTTATTCCAACATTTTTGTGCACTGACAGATGCTGTCTCAGCCTATTTGTACCGAACAGTTGCCAATCAGACCATTACCTTAGATCACGGTTTATTGTCCGGCTGTTGCTGTTTATCTCCATTTTGTGACTACTTGTCTGTACATAAAAGCTACATCTTTATGTTTGGTTAGCTGTATCTTTATGTTATTGTTTTTGGCACTTTGTGTCGAGAGATACAACTGGAGACAAAAGGTGCCCATTTTAAGTCAGAGCCAATCCAACACAAACACACTTTTAATCCTCTGGTTCGCAGCATCTTGCTCTAGGGGTGTAAGACAATATCGAAAATATTGAGTATCGCATTATTATGTTTTGTGATACTGTATTGATTCTAAAAAAACACTATAGATTTATAATTAATAGTTTACATGCAAAGATTAGCTCAAGATATGCATCATCTCAGTGTATGTGTCCTCTCAAAGTAGTGCTGTGATGTTGGATGTTACAGGGACTGACTGGGATAAATACAAATGCATATCCCACTGCTCTGATTGCATAACAAAAAAAAAAATCAGATTTTATGCATATGGTGGTGTGTTCGGTTTCCCTAAAATTAGATTAAAAAAATTGCAATATATCGCCTTGCTTACTGTATCGCAATACATCACGATATATGGAATCGTAACCCCTGTACCATGATATCGTATCGCATTGCCAGATTGTTGCCAATACACAGCTCTACAGTATCTTGCTTGCTTGTTTCCTGTCTGGTCTGGGTTATAAGGTCCAAAAGTAACTTCTGCAGAGAATGTTAACTATTTGTTGAAGCTTTAGTTTAGGAGAAAAGACACAGAAATCAATGAATCGGGAAGCAGAAGTTGGGACGCCGCCTCGCGTCTCATCTTAGCGCTCACAATGTTCCAGAGCGTGCACATTAATATGAAACAGGGACCAGAACTTTATGTACCAAAACTTTATGATCATTCTGATGAAACTTGGCGACAATTGACTCCTAGTGATGGACAACGAAATAAAACTATCTCCCTGTTTTGGAGAAAATGGGCCAGAGGAGTTTCATAAAACTAATTACAAAAAATATCTTAAGTCGTGCACTGAACACCGTGATGTACTATATAAAAAAAAATTCCACAAACTCAACTCGCTCTGACATTATCCGTCGCATCATATTTATGTCAACTACTGCTAAACTAAAAAAATAACAATGACTCTCTGTTCGTGCCAGAAACTAAAGCGCACACCACAAACAAACAGCATGGCAACTTACCAAAGAGAAGGCGACCCTGTCACAGACTTGCAGTGAGGTGGAAAAGTCTTCTCTCCTACTTTACTGCTCACAAAGACTCTGAGATGCTGTCAGTTTTGGCAGAGAAAGATATACAGTATGGGCTTCATTAGCAACTGGACCAATGTGAGCAACTTGTGGGTGGTGCTGAACGATAGCTACAGCCAACCGAAAGCCCCAAACACACACACAAAGAAAGCAACGGGAGGTGTGTGAAAGCCCTATTAAACAGATGAGGTCTTATTGAGCGGATGGTATCACACACTCGCTGGGGACGAGGGGATGGATGGATGGGAGGATGGGGAATCAGAGGATGTTTTATTCAACATGTGCTCACCATCTTATCTGTTGCTCATATTTACACCACCCCCTCCAGCCCGTCTCACTTCAGCTCTGTGAACTACACTACACTTCAGCGCATCTCATTGACCTTCAACCGTCTCCTGTGTCTCCGACACGCTCACCTGTTTGTCTCAACCCGACCCCTTTTGTGCACTCCGCTGTTTGAAACAATGGGACTCCAAATCCGACCTCCAAATAAGGCACCACTGAGGACACAGCTCAACTACTGTGTACAATACACACCAATAGATTTCTTCTTTCTTAGCACGAATGATGTACAGGCACAAACATGAAGGACAGGTGATGTGTATGTTGAATTGCCATTGAAAGTCCAATTGCCGTTAGGGGTGGGGAAAAAAAAAAAATTGGTACAGCATAGTATCGCGATATTTCGTGTATCGATACACGGACGTCAAGTTTCAAACAATGCAACAGCCCGCTGGCGGGCCTGGCAGCTATTCTGTCTGGTACCAACCATGTCATGTTAGCTTGTCTGGAAGAATGCTACATTATCTCCAAATTTTGCAAAAGTTTGGTGAGGAAAAACTGGCATGACCATTTTCAAATTAACCGTTTAACCAACAATAAGAATTTTGGCCGATTAATGCTATTAGTTAAAAAAGAAAAAGAAAAACTTAAAATGAAATAAAAAGTTGAGCAAAACTCAGAGGAGCGGCTTGTCACTTAAAGGAGAATAGCTGGTCCACCTTAACAGGCCACCTTAAGTGAGCCTGAGCTGGCAAGTAAGATACAGGAACTTGGCTTGAGTCTTGAGGAGTTGTAGCATTTATTCACCGACAAATAAACTGTACACACACTGCACTGCTACATTCACAGCTGTAACGTTACTGATAACTTCATATTCATCGTCGTCACACACACGGTCTGTCGGACACTCGCTAACGTTACGCCGGGCTGACTCACAGCTGACAACCTAGCAGCTAAACTAAATGATGCGGTGGAGACTTTTACTGGGAAAATGGCTGCATGTGTCCACAACAATGCACGCAGCATCGTGGCTTCTACAGTAACTCTCCCGGTTGTCTGTTTTGCGCATTCACTGCAGCTGGCGATAAATGATGGATTTAACCTGTTTGTGCATCGGCCTATCGCTGCAGCTGGGCGGCTTGTTAGGAACTACAACGACAGCACCGCTGCGTGCAACGCACTAATCCGGTCAGTTAAAGATCGCTTAACGAGGTTCGGTTATCGGTCAGAAAAAGACATTCAAAATTAGCATCCCTAATCGTGACTTAAGTATCGAGATAATATCGTATCGTGGGGCCTCTGGTGATTCCCACCCCTAATTGCCGTGAGTTCCATGTATAATGTTGTATAGAGTTATTTTCAAATACTGATCCATGCAATCATATCTGTAGTTACAGACTCATAGCATAAGAATACTTGTCCATTTAAAGTAAAAAAAAAAATGTTACATTATTCATCAGGTTGCCTTCATATCTTTTTTACTGAAACAATTAATAAGTTGTATATACAACTACGTTATACTATTATAAAAATGTGAAATATACCAGATGGAGAGTTTCTTTGTTCTTTAGTTTTACACATAAATATGGAAAAGGATGCGATCAAAACAATCTGTCTTATTTCAATTAAATTGTTTTGACTGCTGGAAATTCTGCGTGGCTGTTCAACTGTAATACTATCTACTATCCACTCTGGCTGCTGATTAAAAATTGTATTTCAAATCCTGGATACACGCACACACACACTAACACACACACTCAGTATCATTGATTGTTCTCTGGCCATGGCTATATCCATTCTACAGTGCAGCTGCTGTGGGTCTCAGAGAGGGAGCCTGCGGGGAGCAGTCCAGTTATCTCAGAGGGAATCTCATATCAGGATTTATGTGAACAGAAACAGAACTGTAAGACAGTGAATGTGTGCATGTGTGTGTGTATGTCCCTGCTGTGAGGTTATCCAAGGTTTTGTCAAAGGAATATGGAAAGGGCTTTGTCGATTGCCATCCTGGCCCGTGAATAGCCACAGCTCTTCACAGGCCATGTGTTCAGTATCTTTTGTGCGGCGTATTATAATTAGGGACATAATACTGCCATATAACTGTCATATGATAGCAAAGCACTGCAAAGAGAGCCAGGAATAAGGAGGAGGCATACCGGGAGAGACTGGGTAGAAGTCCAGTCAGCTCACTTTCTCTTTTTTTTTTCTGACACCCTGCAAGGCCTGGGCAGGCTGATCTGCACTGGTGTGTGGATGGAGGAGGAGGAGGAGGAGGAGGAGGAGGAGGAGGAGAGGCAGCAGGAGAGAGAGAGAGAGAGAGAGAGAGAGAGAGGGGGGTGGGGGGAGATGGCAGGGGCTGCAGGACTAGGAGAAGTGCCAGATCACTGCTGGAGCCAAGAACAGGACTGACTGGGCCTGTGTGTCAGATCAGTGTGCACAGGCAAACACGCACACACACACACACACACACACACACACACACACACACACACACACACACACACACACACACACACACACACACACACACACACACACACACAAGCATATGCAGGATGAACAGACACATAGATGTCACTGACCTTCGACAAACACACTGCAATGTCACAGCTCTAACCAACTGAGACACCAACAGTTAGTGATCATCTTGTAAAGATCCACCACTATATGTACTTTAAAAATGCAGTTTGCCATGTTTGTGCTCGTTTATTATGAGCTCTCCATGTCCAAGAATTTCAAATTTTAACAACGAGGACGTCTGCTCCTGTGTGAACTTGATTGGACGAGTGTTTAAAGACTTTTTTTAGCAGTTGGCTGTAGGGATGCTAATTTAGAATTTTTTTTCTAAGCGATAACCGACCATCGTTAACCGATTATCAAGACTCAAGCCAAGCTCCCGTATCCTGCAACACCGGCTCAGACTCACTTAAGGTGGGCTGTAAGGTGGACCAGCTAATCTCCTTTAAGTGACAAGCCGCTTTTAATATTTGTTTTATCCGTTTAACCGTTAGCATTAATCGGTAAAAATCGATGTGAACGGTTAAATGATTAATAATTAACATCCCTAGTTGGCTGGGACACGGTGCCCACCCACTACTGACCGATGCCACTAATAGCCAGCACCCTGTACACAATGTGAGCCTACATCAGAGATGGGTATTCCACACAGTGCTATGTTTATGGCGGTCCCTGCTCCCCGGGGACTCATTGCACCATAACACAGACCACTGCAGCTGATAAAATAACGGGGCAGAGTGTTCTAGCTTTTGGAAACAGTAAGAAAACCTCTCGTTCTCTCGTTGCCTCTCTCTCCCTCGCCGATTCTCGCATGACCTCGTCTTTGTCTTTTCTCCTTTATAGCTCAGTGCTGGGGCCATCTGAGTGGATTTCAGAGACAAGTTGACAAGCCAAGTAACAGAAAATTGAGATAAAGTCCCTCCTCTCTCTCCGTCTCTTTTTCTGTGGTCCAGTCCACCGAGAGATCACGGCTTACAATTTCACCGTTGTGAGCAAATCTGATCTCGAACATTCTGACAACTTTCTCGCGAGTAACTGCCAGCTCTGAGATTTTCAGCATCTTATGTCTCCAAGGAACGCCGCAACGGTGATTCACTTTCCGCTCCAATTCTTAAAAAAAAAAAAAAAGAAGAAACGATTAAATTACACCTGGAAACGCAATTTTATCCTGTAAGACAAGGCAATTTGCCCAAACTAATCCTGTGTGTGTAAATGTACGTGTGTCACAGAGAACGACAAGAGGCTGCGTTTCTCGATTTTACATTCCTGCACTCTTTTCATTTCTGTGTACTGTATGTGCACATGTGTTGACTTGGAGCGGTTCATATGTCATCTCTTACACGTTTGGCCCATGGGACATTGGCAAGATTTCCCCAGAACGAATGCAAAGTGACAGCTGAGAGAGTGACTCCATTACAGCTGGCGTGGTCAACCCTCCCTGGGTTATGACAAAGCTGATGGCAGCATACGATTTGGGTTGCAACAGAAGAGATTTTAACAGTACAATAACAGTCTCAGATAATATCATGTAATTATTATTATTATTATGACCCTTAAAGGAATGAATAGAGAAGTTTTTTTTGCTTTGCTTTATTTGGATGTGGGATCTAACTTAGCCTAATTCCCTTTGCAAGTGACTATGTGACAGTTGGTCGAGCTGGATTGGGAAGTGTCATTACAGAGCCAGCTTGGCTCTAAAGAATTAGCAGAATTATAATAAAAAACAGAATCATAAACCTGATAAAAAAAAATAACATGCAACTATAACATGTTAGTTTAAAGGTTAGCACTATAGCATGTTAAATTAACCCTCTGAGACCCACGATAGACGCATTTTTGTCTTTTTTAGGGGGAGATAGCAGGTCAACAGTAGATATCACATACAGTAGAAGTGGTGTACATCATCTTCTGTGAACCTGAAGATTAATTTGAGATGCAGCTCAGCACTGCGGGTCAAGTTGTTCCAGTCATAAATCAGAAATAAACATGAATTAATTAATTAATCAAAATAGATTGTGAACGTGTACAAGGGCTTAGAAAATTATGATGGAAGTATATGATGGTAATCCCTATGCTCTTTTTTGTCTCAGAAGTTGTTGCTGCAATGATTGGGTTGACACCATTTGTTACATAGATTTGGTGCTAAATTTAACCATTTTTTCAACACTCAAGAATTGATAAAAATTATGATCTGGTATCAAAAACTTTTGACATTTGGAGATTTCTGCAAGAATAGCTTTTTTTTTTGGCTATTGGATGGTGAGCACTTCTGTTCAGAAACCCCCTTAATTTCAATCTACCTAGGAAAGCCATCCATCCTCTGAATGCCCTAGGTCTCTACTTTGTGGTTGTAAAGTTTCATGAGGCTGTGATTATCCTAGAGGTCACCATGGGTCATTTTATACAGTGAGATCAAGTTTCAAAAAATGATCTCACTACAATGAAATGGCTAATATAGGAATTAACATCGTCACACATGAAAGCAATTGGGCTCATTGGATCAACAAGACTCTCAACTTAACAGTGATACCCAATTTATGCAATTCCAAGACTGTTTAGGGACCCCAGTATGCAGAAATATTCAAATACATCATTTTAGAATAGGTGAAAATAACTCATTTATACTGCATGGAAAAAACTGAATGGTTTTTGCCCCAAACTGCATGTGATTATCATAAAGTGGGCATGTCTGTAAAGGGGAGACTCGTGGGTACCCACAGAACCCATTTTCATTCAAATATCTTGAGGCCGGAGGTCAAGGGACCCCTTGGCCATGCCAGTGTTTCCTCGCCAAAATTTAGCTTTTTTAACTTTTTAGCCTCCATCCCGACAAGCTGGCTAGTATGACATGGTTGGTACCAATGGATTCCTCAGGGTTTTTAGTTTCATATGATATCTGTACCTTCACTCTACCTCACAAACTGAACCTGCTAAAGCCTCTGAAAGACAGTAAAGTCGGTCGGGATCGGGTCTCAGGGGGTTAACTACTACATGAAAAATAACATCGGCTGTGAGCTTTTAAAATAACGTCCTATGATTATTAACAAGTAGGCTACTTTAGGTCCGCTCCTGTCTGTCCCTTTAACTCACACACGGCCACATTGCGCCCACATCTTCGCAAACATCTTTGGATATCCGTCCTCGAGGACAACCCCCCGTTCGTTTTTGGGATATCTAAAGTAATCCCACGCTGCTGATTTTAATTTCTTTTTCGGCAGGGGATGGAGATTGCTGATATTAGCCTCGCTTCTCTCTGACATTTTCTCCTCTGCATGTGTGTGTGTGGCGCAAGTTGACGAGTCTGACAGGCAGTCGAAGAGGAAAGGAGATGCGCAGTAGAGATTCTCCGTCCAGTATCCCCCAGTGCCGTAGATAAGCAAATGTACATAGTATGATAACGGTCAATTTTCATACCATGGTATACCGTGAAATCAGTATACCGCTGCAACCCTACATGCAAACAGAGAGACAGAAACCTTAAAAGAAAAAAGTAAGATCTACTCAAGCTGGTTCCAATGCCAGACAGGATCATGTGAGAAATAATCAACATTGTCTAGTCCAGTTTTTCTCCTGATGGGCCAAGTAGTCACACTAGCAGCTGAAAGGGCCTGAAACCTGCAACAAGTGCTCCAAACTTAAAGGGAAACTTTGCTGATTTTCAACCGGTTCTGTGTGATCGCAGTGTGTGCAGACGAAGAACAGCACCCCACATCCCTCCATGCCACCAGCGCCCAGAGCTCCCCACCCATCTGCCAGCAAAAGACCTCTTCCGGCAAATGAGTTGGGATCTCCGGGCGCTGGCAACAAGGAGGGAAGCCAAACACCGTTCATCTGCACACACCGCGATGACACAGAGTTGGTTGAAAATCCCCACAACAGGGGTTGCATTTTGATTCAAATATTGCTAAGCCCTGGCTGGTTTACGGAAGTACGTCACATGGTCCTTTTCCCAAAAGAGCTCCATTCATTTCCACTGAAGAACTCAAAGTAGATGAACAAAAGCACCAACACAGAAATCTTTCATGATAAATAACCAAACCAAAATTGTTTGTTCATGTAGGATACAGTAGTAAGAACAAGAAGCTGAAAACACAGACTAAAGAAAAATCTATCAGTAGAAGTTCAGAAAATCTATTTAATATCGCTGTGTTTGGAACAACAATCCCTCCAAATTAAACAACTATGTTGCTGTTCCACGCCCTCCAGAACGACACAGTTAGGGCTGTCAATCGATTAAAATATTATAATAATTAATTAATCGTGATTAATTGCATGATTGTCCATAGTTAATTGCGATTAATCGCAAATAAATCAATTTTTTTTATCTGTTTAAAGAGTACCTTAAAAAGAGATTTGTCAAGTATTTAATACTCTTATCAACATGGGAGTGGGCAAATATGATTTCTTTATACAAATGTATGTATATATTTATTATTGGAAATCAATTAACAACACAGAACAATGACAAATATTGTCTAGAAACCCTCACAGGTACTGCATTTAGCATGAATAAATATGCTCAAATCATAACATGGCAAACTCAAGCCCAACAGTCAACAACAGCTGTCAGTGTGCTGACTTGACTATGACTTGCCCAAAACTGCATGTGATTATCATAAAGTGGGCATGTCTGTAAAGGGGAGACTCGTGGGTACCCATAGAACCCATTTTCATCCACATACCTTGAGGTCAGAGGTCAAGGGACCCCTTTGAAAATGGCCATGCCAGTTTTTCATCGCGAAAATTTAGTGCAAGTTTGGAGCGTTATTTAGCCTCCTTCTCGACAAGATAGGATGACATGGTTGGTGGATTCCTTAGGTTTTCTAGTTTCACATGATACCAGTATCTTCACTCTACCTTTAAAATTGAGCCCGCTACAACCTAAAAATCGCAAGTTGCGTTAATGCGTTACGTTAAAACTTATTTGCGTTAATATAATAACGCGTTAACTTTGACAGCCCTAGTTTAAGCACAATAAATATCTTAGGGAAACCTTTGTTAAGTATAGGGGGCCAACGTTGTCATGGTTACAATAATAATTAGTTTCAGTAAGTAACGATCACAATCGTTAAAAGAAACCAACGCTGATTGTCGGTAGGAAACAGGAGACATTAAAGTCAGACGTTTTGTTGACCCGTCCATCCATCCCGACCTCCTCCCTCTGCGGACTTTGTGGCTCTATAGCAATGTCACACTACTTCCTCCATCGCTCCACACGGACATGAATCATAATTACTGCGGCCACGAGAGGGCTTGAACGTAAACATATGTGGCCATTTGCTGAAACACCTGATGCTCTCGAATATCTTGGGAAGACAGTCTTGTTTGGATTGAATGGTTTGTGATTAAAATAGCATGAATAAAATGCAGCCCCTGGCATTTTAAGTGCTAACATGTGCTTGCATGTATACATTCAATCAATTTTGCAGTCCAACCTTGATAAAAAATTCCCCTCTTGACTCTTGTCTCTATGAGTTGCTTGGGAAAAAGGGATTCAAAGCCAGTGGAGCAAATAAGAGCTCAGCATGTCCGGCTGTACGGCAAATGAAAACAAGCTTGAGTACCCTTCTTTCAATTTACTTATTTAACCTGTCTCTCACCTCTATCTGCTTTCCTCTCTTTTTCTTTTACCTTGTCCATCCTCTTCCCTTGCTGATTTAGACACACTGGCCATTTTGCATGAAACTTCTGCATAAATGTCTACACACAAAGTTTGGTGAGTAAATTAAAAAAAAAAATAGTGTTAGTCCTAATGACTGCTGACAGATTAGTCTTTCAAATGACTAAATTAAAAGCTCAAGTTCTTGAAAGTGACTTTGACAGGCCTGGCTTTGTTTACCACATCGACAGCTGTTGAAGTACAGTTAAAGAGAGAGGTGTGAAGTTTTCGGAGAAAATGCTCCGGGTAGGAACTTCGGGCGGAGAGACTGAAGTTAGAGTACGAAAGAAAAAAAAAGAAGAAGAAAGGGAGCAGATCTCTGCTGTGTGCTGAGAGAGCGATGGTGTCACAGAGGTTATCGGTGAGGAGATATAAGTGGAGGCGAGTTCACGCATCCATTGTCAAGTATCCTGTGGTCTCCTGCATTAAAGTCTGCACAACATGTCGTCCTCTGATTTGACGGTTAAGGTATTTTCTGTAGGTATCCTGCTGTCTACCGTTGTGATAAATAGCAGCCAACAGGCTATAGCTGATATTTCAGGTAATCTAACAAGCTATCACTTTTATTTGCTTACTCATAGGGGACGCTGCACATTAATCAACATTGACATTTAGCAACATCAGTGCAAATATGCTGGGTTTAGCTCAACAGCTGCCACCCATAGTCCAAACACAACTAAGAACTGATAAATGGATAAAAAGCATCATACAGTACATAGTTGAGTTTTAATAAAAAAGAAAAGGTGGGAAGAGAAAACTGTAGGTAACACAACACTTTGACCCCAATTTGTTTATAGTGTTTTATCCTTTTTTTTGTTTACAATCTCTAAACCACTGATTCTCAAAGTGGGGTCCCCAGGGGTCTGTGGCACTCTGTCAAGGGGTTTGTGAAATAATTAGCTATAAATTATAAAAATGTGCTGTATCATTAAAAAGTACATATCTACAGATAGGGATCATTTGCGCCAATAAAACAAGCATATTGTGTCCATTACTCCCACCCAAGTTAGAAACTCTGATATCATTGTGACACGTGTGATTACGTCAATCTGTCATGAATCAGTCACTTCACTTCAACAAACCATTCCCGCTGCTGCTTAGATTATCTTATAAGCCAGCTAGCTGGCGAGCATGGAGAAATATTTGAGTCAGTCCATATTGTCAAGTGACACTAAGCCCAGACTAGCTAAATTGAGAAAACATGACGACAGTTATATCGAGCGACAGCGACGGGGGACCAAAATGCGTCATCTGATTACAAAGCACCCGGAATATCAGAGCAAAACAAAGTGGTGTTAACATGATTCAAATTGAAATGTGTTTCTGTTTATCACTAGCAAACAGGTCTGAAGTATTTAAGTTGAAAAGTTTTAGAATACAAATAGTTCCAACGGCATCCAAGACTATAAATGGTAATAAGCATGCTTAATATGCTTAATAGGTGTTACGATTATGACGGGGTCCTTGGAAAATGTTCTCCCCTTTAAGGGCTCCCTGACCCCAAAAAGTTTGAGAACCCCTGATCTAAACTTATCAGATGTATCATATAAAGTAAAGTTAATTTTATTTGTGACCGCTGTTTGTGTCCCATGTGAAACATCATTGTCATTTTAAGCCAAACCATTATGTTTTTTTACTAAACCTAACCCAGTAGTTTTGTTGCCTAAACCTAACTAAGTAACTTTGCTGTGTTTTTGTTTTGTTTTGTTTCAACTTACAACGTTAACCACGTGTTTAAAACTGTTTAAGACTACGACCGTAATCCAGGAGAAAATACGTTTCCCTCTAAACGTAATTGAGAATGCAGTTTAGTTGTATGGAAAGGTAATTTTGTAGGAGACAGGGAATGTTGAATGTTGAATTTTGAACTAAAGAAGGTCATTAGTACATGATGTCATTATTCCATCATCACCTAATTGATAGCCAATGATCTGCATGTGCTGTGGAGTTAATAGTGTTTTAACTAACTGGCTAACAAGAGTAAATAAACATTTTTACAAAGGATGTAGGGGAAATGAAAAAATCTAACACCCCCAACTGGCTGTAAAAAAAAAGGTTAGTAACCCCTGCCCTGCACTACATTTAATTTATAGCTTATGATTTACAGGGGTTTGAAAAAGACATCCTGGATACAGATTTCAGAGCCGACAGTTGTGTGACAAGAACTGCAATCTCATATTGTTTCGTTTTCCTCACCTTCTCAAACTCCACCCCAAATCGTCCTACCCATTTCAAACACTGTGTACAGATATAGTGCTGACAGTAGAAGACTATCCAAATCATATTAGTGCTCTTAACCTCTGTATGATCACAGGGCTTGACCATCATTTAGACCTATAAGCGCCGATGCCTTAAGGCCTCGTGCTCGAAGGTCTTCAAACCGGCATCTAAATGCCGTCGTCCTAATTTGTGAGATGGAAACCAGATTTATTGCACACGTTTGGTTATTTTGAAGGGCAGTTAATCAAGCCGTATTCTCTCCGCGCTGTTTATTGTTCCTTTATTGTCAATCAATGTGACAAGGAGGAGATGGTCTTTTGAAACATGACCCTCCTCCAAATACCAATTGCAATAGTTCAGTGATGAAAACAATGTGCATGTGAGCGTGTGAGCGTGTGTGTGTGCGTGTGTGTGTGTGTGTGTGTGTGTGTGTGTGTGTGTGTGTGTGTGTGTGTGTGTGTGTGTGTGTGCGTGCGTGTGTGTGTGTGCACGCCGGTGGGTGAATTAATGAATTAGCTCTCAACCGCAACCTATCCTCAACCTTTTTCTGCAACAGGGACACAAATCACTGACCTGTCCTTTGTGCTGTGATCTGAGGGGCTTCATCATATGACAGACAGGCTAAAAGCTTCTATTCCTAGACCAGACGCTGCTCTGCATGCTACATCTACGTGGTATTATTGTGCGATTGTATGCGTCTGTGCATAATTGAACACTTTGAACCCTTGAGCCAATATGCCTCGAATGAATCCTCGGCACCCACATCAAAATGATTATTTCTAAACAAACCGTGTTTAATCGACTGCGTGCCTCCGCGGCACTCTCCATCTGGAGGATGCTGTGTGACAGCTTCCCTTAAATTACAAATATCAATCTGCCACAGTGGGAGCTCAGCTGCCAGTGGCCTCATGGGGGTCCGCGTCAAAGCGGCCAGCCTTCAAAACAAAGCCATCAAAACGCTGCGCTGGATGCTGTGTTCTGAGGCAACCGCGTTCATCACCGGATCACAGTTCAACTGAAATGCCCAAATAACTGAATAGTGGCTCCTGATAACAACAGACACCTGAAGATAACCGCTAAGCTGATCTGGATTTAGTTAAGGAAGCTGAACCCAAGTTGGCCCATGCGTGCGGCTCCACCCCTCTCCCTCCACGGCGGGGACTGACAGACGCCAGCACCAAGGGCTCCCAATCTGCTGTGTGATCAGCGGTACTTTCCCTAAGCGCGTTTCCCCTCCTCATCGCCGGCTGTCTGCCCGCGGCAACGCCACCACTTACACTCCATCCACCCGCTTATTGATACACTTCACCGCAGGATCGCCTTCGAGTGCTCCTTGGGAAAGCAAAGGGTCTGCGGGGCGGCCTAATTCAATCAACGTTAGGGGGAAAACGCACAAATCATTCATCACCACAGGATCAGTCCAGGACGACTCGCTCTACCAGCTCTTCCTTCTTACTGGATGACCATTAACACACAAACAAATGACTTTGCTGTGGTCCCACTGGGCACCGAGCAGCTTTGTGAACCTAATAGTAGTTATCATGCTCTTTTATCATGCAAAGTTATTTAAATAGGATCATGAACATACATAGATATTGAGCAAAAGTAATCACAGAAAAGCACTGTAGCCAATTATTAGGCGCACATAAGACGTCATGGCTCACCCAGGGCTAATTTGATTTCCACTTGGGCCGTATATCGGTCCCTAACGTTGTATATAGCAGGCATGACGTGCGCCCTGTGCATTGTAACAAGCACAATTGGGTGTTTAACCCGTGGAATCCAAACAGAAACTGCAGCAGGTGAAATGCCTTTTCAGGCACGATGATCAGTATTTCAAATCTCAACGGCACGTTTATAAAATGTAACAGCGAGTATGATATGTGGGCCTTTTAATGTGCCAGGAATGCGATAGCTGAAAGAGAGAGAGAGAGAGCATTGGCAATACTGACAAAACTCCAACACTGCCAACAAAAAAGCTTTGTGTTCCGTGCCTTATTTTAGCACGTTTTGTACATTTTACACACGACAAGAAAAGAAAATGTATTCTGCGATTGCATTTGCATTTATTACTAGCATGAAAGACAGAGAAGAGATAGCTTCTTTCAGATAAATAGTGCATAATTAAGCAGCATAGGCAAACAAAGCTGGTCCTTAGGTTATTACATTCATTTTCACGAAACCAGTTCTCGCATTGGCCAAGCCAAGGCAACACTTTGTGATGATCAGCGAATGGATTTCAACATAAAGCAAAACACTGTAACGCAGGGCCAAAACTGACAGGACGCAGGTTATAAGACACAATGTGTCATTATACCAAGAGCAGTGCAGCAATGGGACTCAATGGGTCAATAAAAATGGGTAACATGTAATATGTATGAAGCATATACATGTGTATGGCGGTATAATGAATTAGGGATGCACCGATACCGGATCGGATAACGGGCCGATACTGACTCATATAGCTGAATCGTGTATCGGTGACAATGGAGCCAATCTATTCAATTCAATTCTATGTTTATACTATATACATTATAGACTGGAGATTTAATTGCTGTTTAAGTTTTTACCAATTTATTGATGCATTAACATGGTTTCCACTTGAACCGCAAGTCCTGTTAATTTTGAAGATTTTTTTACCAAGTTCTTGGTGTACGATATATTAATCTAATAATAAATAACAATTCAGTAAATTAGTATCTATGTATTTATTTGTTACATTTTGTTTTACAAAGTTAGGAAAGGGATGTTTAAGTCAAGCATGATGTTGCCTTACACATAAAAGAATGATACGAGTCACTTCCACACAGTGAGGCATACAGCTTAAACACTGATATCGGATCGGTACTCGGTATCGGCCGATACCCAAAGCCCAGGTATCGCTATCGGAACTGAAAAAGTCGGATAGGTGCATCCCTACAGTGAATGTCATTATCAAACAAAATGTTACAAGACAACACAGTTGGCCTGGATACTCAAAGTCCTCTCCGAATGTGTGTGGTTAGAGCTCATTACAGAGACTCAGTGCTGTCTTGTGAATGCACTCTAATCCCATATGTTTACTTGTGACGCGCTCAGCATGGCGTACATGCATGTAGCTCGGTGGCTGCTCGGATATTTAAACATATAAGTGAAGCCAAAGAGACTCGCCGCTGCAGCCGCTGAACAATTTTCAACTTCACTAAATGAGCCCAGAGTTGAACAAAGGAGCTGTCTGTTTCAGCACCACGGACAGTTCCTGTCATCTTCCCCAATGACGAGGCGCTGCTGGCAGCAACGGACGGCCTGCCAGTTTTATCTGCTGCTGCACTTTGTAACATCACACAGAAGAAGTGACTCATTAATGCAAGGCCCCCTCGCTCGTAAAAATTACACCGAAAATCCAGAGTGACACACGGACATATTCTTTCATGACTTTTCTATTGTTTAACAATGTGGATTGGAGATTTGGGCTCACCTCCAACTGGCCTCTGGCACGGTCTCTG
This sequence comes from Sebastolobus alascanus, assembly GCA_916701645.2. Taxonomy (NCBI): domain Eukaryota; kingdom Metazoa; phylum Chordata; class Actinopteri; order Perciformes; family Sebastidae; genus Sebastolobus; species Sebastolobus alascanus. The sequence continues at coordinate 5,269,654 of CAKAOJ020000059.1, forward strand.
CCAGCACATATACATATAGGGCACCTGACAGATTAAAAAAACACAGTCTGCTCTGATCAAGGGAATATAAAGCCAGGTTTGGGGGTCTCAAAATGCAGTCCAGTGAGCAACCTTTGTGTGTTTCAAGAAACCTAAGTAGTCCATATCTTGACATGCAATGTTCAAGATGAGCCCAACAGACCAACAGTCTCTCTCCAAAACGACTTGTAGCATCGTTGCGAAAATGTGACATTAAAAACATCAATAAATAAGGCTGACAATTCCTGAGGGTTGCCACTAAGGCTCAAAAAAGTGCTCTGGCGTTTCCGATCCAGGCGCACTGACTTCCACAAATAGGATCATCATCAATCATCACTCAGACTCCTGCGTCATGCGTCGGCATTCGCGCGGTTCCACCCAAGGGAGCGCGCCGTTTGTCCTCGTGGGAAACTCGTACAGTATAGGTCGAAATGGCAAAAAGAAACCCCTTGTTAGAACGCACGCAGAAGAAGAAGCGTTGGAGCTGTCATCACAATACTGTTAAATGACCGCAATCATACGGATGAGCTTTTTTTGTCAGGGCGATAAAAAAAAAATGACGAGTTTTTTTTGGCATCTCGTGTTGTCCGTGACGCAAAATCAAACTCAATCATTGTGGAGTGTGTGAGGGGAGTGTGTGTGCGCACGTGAGACCCACACACACACACACACACAAACAGAGAGAGAGAGAGAGAGAGAGAGAGAGAGAGAGAGACAGAGAGCATGATAAGTTATTTTTCTGGCGCAACCATTAAAAAAAAAAAACTTGGCTCTATTTCATTGTTAAATCGCTGCCTCAGTACAACCCGCAGCCCTATATCCTCCGTATAAAGACAGGATTGTGCGTATATATAATAAGGCTTACTGGTAGACTACCTTCAGGGGGAAAGCTGCCGCTTCGTTTACACCTTTATCTAAATCCTCTCCTCAGTGAGCTCCAGTGAGCCCGGCGGGCCGGTCGGTGTGTGTGAGAGACTGACTGCACTGCAGAGGGCTCCTCTCGGCATCTCCATGACTGAGCTCATGAGCAAACATTATCGTGAGCCAAATATACAAAAACAGGAGCTCCAAGTCCCCCCACAAAAAAAGAGATTCCCTCTCTGCACACTGCGACACATACCACTATAGTTTAATTATTTATATATTGCTTTCATGGATGTTGTAGCCTATAATAGTCTATATTCGACTTCCTCTCGTTGCTGCAACAGTGGCAGATGCTCAACTTCTCCTCCTTAAAGCGTTTTTTTTTAAACTGGAGGCTGAATATCACATCTCCCACCACCGTGAGTGTGTGTTTTTCTTCTAGTATAACTGCTGCAACTGTTAAACAGCAATTCAACAGAGTCACAGGCGGGCATTTCATTGCCGCAATAATCGAAGAACCAATTAAACTGCAAACTTTATGAAATGCTCAGAGAAAAAAAAGCCCTGTTATGTCGGGAAGCCAAAGAGGGAAAAACTGGCCTACCTTCAACTCGATTCCAAAATGGTACGACGCCGTTTGTCAGTCAGTGGGGAAGGCTTTGGACATCACAACTCCGGGTCAATGGAGAAAACACGTTTCCATCAAATGGGTGCAAGCCAGTGATAGTCTGTGTCTCAGCGAGGTCACCCATTCAGCCAATCGTCCGGTTTAAATCCCAAAACAGAATAATGAGGAGATCTTGTCTCTGTTCCTTTTTGGGGGGAAGAAGTGCGCCAAGCGCTCTCCTACGCAGATGTGACTTTGCGCACTTGAAATAAAAACGGATGATGGGGTAGAAATGAAAAAAATAAAAAGATACTACTACAACCAATAAAAAAACATGTAGAACCAAAACGAGTGGGGGCGAAGCTGCCAAATGATCATCATCCCCCCTCTTCCTCCCAAAAACCTGACACTTTTACGCAAAAATCGTGCTCAATTACTAATCCTCTCCTGGGTGCTTCACCATCCCAGACGCACTGGTTGGTGCGATCCCCACTCAGCAGCGCCGCGGTGGAGATGGGGGGGGGGGGGAAGAAATGTATGGATATAATGGCCAGATCCGATGGGGGGGTTTCCTCCACAGCTCCGCTCTGTAGTTGCAATGCACACGACGAGGAGGATCTCTCTCCCCGGTCCTAGTGCACCACACACCGTCCCCTGCTGGCTCTAACGCGCGCCGCGGCTGCACCTGCACTCTGTCATCTTCATCGATTCAAACAGTGAAACGGATGAGAGGGGGAAATAAATTCCAGCAGACACCTATAACTCAACTCAAAGCCACAACGCTGAACGGAGCGGGATGTGAGAGGGTCTTCACTTGTTGGGAGAGGACAGAGGGGGAGCGGAGTAGAGAGGTGGGGATGGGAGGGAGGGAGGGAGAGAGAGAGAGAGAGAGAAGGGGTGAAAAGGAGAGAGGGAGCAACTCAAAACTGAACCCTAATACAGTCAGTGTCGTATACTGCTGATGTATCAGCCTCTCATGACAGCAGAGAAATGAAAAAGTCTGGATTTAAAAGTCTCATTCACGTTAGTATCCGTGCAAATTAAATGACTCAGTGCAAGACAGGATGGGCTCCTGTTAAATGGCATTCTCCTTTTGAGATGAATTGTAGTCATAAAGCAAAACACAGAAGATTGACATCATGAACAGTATGGAAATCAAGCAATTGGACTCTTTGAATCATTCAGTTAGAAAGTGATCAAAGGATCCTGGCAAAAAATAGTTTTTAAAGGGATGGACCGATCTGACTTTTTCAGTCCCGATACCGATACCTGGGCTTTGGGTATCTGCTTACACCGAGAACCGATCCGATACCAGTGTATAATTAAAAAGCTGTATGCTTCACTGTGTGGAAGTGACTGGGATCATTCTTTTATGTGTAAGGCAACATCAGGCTCGACTTAAACATTGTTTTCCTAACTTTGTAAAACAAAATGTAACAAATAAATTGATATAAATTTACTGAATTATCTATTATTAAAATAATAAATCGTCCTCCAGCAACTTTGTTAAAAAAAATCTTCAAAATTAACAGGAAATAATGCAGCAACAAACAGGAATTACAATTCCAGTATATATAGTATATAACATAGAATTGAATAGATCGGCCCCATTTTCACTGATACCCGATCCAGCTATTTGAGTCAGTATCGGCCCGATATCCGATCCGGTATCGGTGCATCCCTAGTTGTTTGTGGTGTTTATCAAAGTGGCCTGGATCCTTTAAACAAGACGAAATGTGTCCACTTTTCACCCGAATTATCTTCAACAAACTAGCATCATAAGAACACACAAGACCGCTTTCATTTGAAGCAATTGTACTGTAGTAGTGGTGCTCTCAGTATAGCAATTCAGCCTATGAAGGATATGGATGGAGTCTTGTAGTCATGTTAGATTACCTGCTGCCCCCCATCATAACCTCCAGAGCCTGCTGAGGCTGCTTTCTTAAAGAGACGATAATAACTATAGGCTACCACATGTTCATGTATGTCAAAAACTAAAAAAACACTTTTAATTCAGTCAATGAGGCATGTAAGATTAACAAGTTTATTTCTTTTCTAATGTGGTGATTCCTGTTTGGTCACTGGAGACACTGACAAACTCATTTTGAGGTGAATTTAAGAGTAAATGTTGGCTGTGACAGGTAAGAATTGAAGGTCACCTGCCACCACGGTAGATATTACGAAATATTATTTTAAAATAGTCACGGATTAAGGTTAAATGATAGTATTCCATATTTCTACTGTCTGGTACCACTGACTCAGTGTTTACAATTCTAAAGCGTTCTACCTTTAATTACTTTTATCGTGCTTTGATTGTAAAGCACTTTGTATCCTTGTTTTGAAAGGTGCTATATAAATAAAGTTATTATTATTACACAGATTTCAGAAGTGGCAGATGAAAAAATTGAGTGGCTGGTAGAAATAATCAGTGATCTGCCACAGTGTGCAGGTGAGGAAAAAAATGTGATTTCAGACCCTGGTTTGAGTGATCTGGAAAATGACATTGAAGTGACTCCAACCTTTGTAAATCATAATGTTAGCTATGTAGCCTATACTGTGGTGGAGAAGAATACCGTGAGCCAGTAGCCTAAGTTGCAAACATGCACTTTCATAAACTTTTAAAAGTCCAACTGAAGTGAAATGGTTTGTTTTCTCTGTCCATGTAGGTGTAGTACTTGTTTCCATACAGCCAATAAAATCTTTGCAGAAAGCAGCAACATTTTTCTACCATAGAGAGACAGTTAGACAACAACCTGCTGCACAGCACAAGACCTTGAACAACCCACATTAGCTTTCCTGCTAAAGTCTACTTCTTATGTAACATATAAATATGAACACACGTCCGGCTGCACATTAGCTTGTTGAACAACCCAACACCTAACAAGCTGTCACGGGGGAAATGTGCACTGCGCAGCATCGGACAGCATATAGCAGACAGTAGCTAATTAGCTGACTTAGCTAGTCAGCTCCAGCAAAAGAAACACAATTTAAAGTTAGCCTTAACTTACCTGCAAATGTCACTTCGGTCCGTTTAGATGCTGATGTGGTCCTCACGCCACCACTGCTAACAACACACTACCAATGACTTGAACACTGCAAGTAGGCTAGGCTAAACTTTTGTTTACCGTGGCGCCCCCCCCCCCCGATTTGGGTTAGCAGGTTAAGGTGAAGGGAAACACCACCTCCGTCTTCTCCTTGCACCTTAATTCCCCCCCCCCCCCCTCCTGAAGAAGCAAGGACAGATTCAAAGGAAAGATGTGTGGAGAGAGTAAGAGAAGTTGAGATGTCCTATCCTCTGAACCGTCACCTGAAGCGACGTTTGTTTCTAACAATTGCAGCACAGATGCATCAACTGTCAGTCGGATTTTAGAGCACTTTTGTTAGTTTAGAGTTTGTATTTTTGCATTTATGTGCACTGTCCAAATAATAATAAGGGCGCAGAGTAACCTCTGCCAGCACAGCAGTGTTTTTTTTAAAGTCTCTTTTTATGTTCAGACTTGTTTTTAAAGTCTCTCTTTATGTTCCCCCTTAAAATAAACTGACACCCATCTGCTCATTTATTAAAAAAAAAAACTGCATTATTATGCATTTTGACTGTGTACAGATCAGTCAAACTACATCATTCTTAACTGCTCAGATGCTGAATTCGCATGAGACATTTCTACTGGCAGAATGCTTTTTTTTTTAAAATTTAATAGTTATTTTCGTATATTCAGTTTGTAAATTAATTATTAAATAATACAGGTTATGATTACAATGTCTTATAATTTGAAGAAATTATCTAACAGCCCAAATTTTTTTTTAGCGAGAGTGGAAATTATGTAAATATCTCACTTTATAGTTTCTGCATGACACACTGGGATTTTCAGCCTCACATGGGACTGAATGGAAATGACAAACGAAATGTGTTCAGTTCATCATCAGCCTCTCCTCCTCTCCTGACTATAATATCATTCATGAGGGGTAAATAACTGATCATGAAGAGAAAAATCTTTCTAATGAAGGAGAACCTACAAACACAACACAGATCCGTTATTTTCAAGTAAATGGTGAATCAGAAAATATAAGATATAAAACCAAGGAGTATTATACTTGAGTTGGCTCTGTTATTTGTGTTTCCACTTTGGTATAAAACGGCTTTGATGCTGCGATGTCCAATCACTTACAGATTTGAGATAAAGGGGGTGTATTGGATCGTTAAAAGACTTCTGCGAAGGCTGTTCTTGTGTTTCCTCGCTCTGCAGACGTCGCAACACCTGTACCGGAGCTCAGCCTGCCAGCTACTGTCAATCAAACACAGACACAGAAATGTCCCTTCAAGCCGGCTGAGCTGAAAAGGAACTAAACTCATAACAATACATTTAAAAAGATATTTTTTTTACTCTAAAAGCACCTGATTCGACTGTTATCAGGCCATTAAATAGGCGTTATCAGTCGCTATAAGCACGATAGATGTGGGTCATTAGAATCCTACTACGCCTACTACCTTGTAAAAGTGAAAGTGAAACACGTTCTAACATGTTGTAAAACTGAATGAAAAGTCACCTTTTGAACACAAACAAAAAGGCGTCTTGAGGTTTAGGCATCAAAACTACAACTTCTTTAGGTTTAGGCAACAAAAAAAGGTTAGGTTTAGGCAATAAAGCTACAATTTATTTAGGTTTAGGCAACAAAACTACAACATCTTTAAGTTTAGGCAAAAAAGAAAAACAGCTTAAGTTCAAGGAAAAAGGACATTAGTACATGAAACAGGTAACCTGAAAAAAATAATGTGCCTCTGTGTCCTCCGGTGTCTTCCGGTGCTCCGAACGGAATCTGCAAGATTTCACTGACCGGAGGAAAACAAGCAGTCAGAGTTGATCTGAGGTCTGCTGTCCATCTGCTCTCTTTGAGAGCTGGCTGTCAATCACTCGCGAACTCCGACCAAACAGTCAAACTAGGCAGCGCTGATCAAATATGAATCAATATTATGTTACGTTAATGCCTATTTCTCGCCTCAAATGTTTTCAGAATCATCTTGTAGTGTACTGTTTAGCTGTAAAATGAGAAAGTTTGTGTCGCCGTAGCCATTGTGAATTCTCTTGAAGGAACGCCAAACTACCGGTCACATGACCGGAGCACAGCCAATAGGAACGCTCTCTCTCTGAAATGACCTGTGATTGGTCAAAGTCTCCCGTCACAGGCTAGATTTTTTAAAGCCTGAAAACAGAGCAATGATGAGGAGCAGAAGTCTAGTTCTCTCTCAGAACACTTGAATTACAATATGCTGAAAGGTTATTATGGAATTTTTGCCCAATGATGCCAAAAATATACTGCCTACTGCCGCTTTAAAATAACTACAAACACAAAGACAACTACACCTCGTTGGTTTCACACGGGATGCAAACTCTGGTCTCCTGGGTGAAAGCCCTGTGTTTTGTGTCCCAACACTTTCTATACTATAGCACCTGACTTCCGCTTCTGTCCCTGTCATAATTGCTACGGTCGCTAGAGGTCGCTGTCATCTTCTTTTATACCTTCTTTCGGTGATGTACCATGTGAATAGATGACCAAACCTACTAGTGGGTGTAGTAGGCCCCTATTGGCCCACATCTATGGGGCTTATAGCGACTGATAACGCCTATTTAATAGCCTGACAACAGCCTAATCAGCCGCTAAAAGGGATGACTTTAAGGCCCTACACACCCATGATAATCCAACACGTGATATAAATATTTTGTCTGATTAGACCTCTTCTCAGAACTGTGTGGGAGGCCACAGACAGGCACAACAAAACTAACAGGAGATGTCATTCAAGCACTGTTAGGACGGGACAAGTGACACCTTTATAATTTTTTATAAAATTGCTCTAAATAATAGAGCATCTGAGGTGTTGCACCAAAATCAGGACAAGACCCAATCCAACACAAACTAAGCTGAGTATCTTGGTAGTTTTTACGTAGAGGGTTATAAGTCAATTTCAAAACTTCTATTTTTTTGTCTCTATTTTTGTAAAATTCACCTCTCCAAAATCGATAAGACTCCAACCATGTTACTTGAGCTATATGTGGTGATTTTTGCAAAGCATTTCAAACAGTAAGATATTAATATCTTCTCGATAAACATCCAGCGTCTTTTCACTCCTGGTTGTAATATTTTCACTTCTCTGTGTAAATGAGACAGCTGTTCTCTATATGTTGATGACCCCGAGTCATTTCCCCTCTTCTAACCGTCATCCTCTACATGACTCGCTGCAATAGAATCGCCTATTCATCACAGGAAATGTACACAAATACAAGTCTATACAACTCTCAACAACAAACTCTCTTTTTATGCCCATTTCTTAGGTAGAAAATAATAAGAAAGTAATAAAAACTGCTCTGTGGATTATCTAGCGGGACAATGATTCTGGGAAGAAAACATCTCTCTCTGTTGGATTTTTTTAACAATGCTGCGAGCACCGCAAACTAAATCCCATTCACATGTGCCAGCTTCCAAACAGCTATGGGCAGATGTACTTTTTTTTCTACATACACAAAAATTCAGAGTGTGATTCCCCATTATGTCAGAGCCATCACCAGTGGTATTGAGATGGTTTAGTTAAGTAAAAGTTGTACCACCACATTTTAAAAATACTCCATTAAAAGTAAAAGTCCTGTATTGTGTACTGTATTATGAGAGACGTGTACTTAAAGTATCAAAATTAACGTACAAGTGTTCCGCAATTATATTGCTGGATCATTATTATTGATGCATTAATGTGACATAGCACTGTTTTAGTTGGTCGAGTTGGACCTAGTTGTAACAATTTTACAAACTGTGTGGCAGTTTAATCTACAACAATACATCAAATGTATTAGCTCATCATATGTTTTATATGTAAAATCTTACTTTGTTAGGTAACTTGTAACGATAACTATAAACAAAATAATGAAATGCAGTAAAAAGTAGAATATTTCCCTCTGAATTGTAGTGGGGTATGTTATAAGGTAGCATAAAAAGGAAATGCAATAAAAGCTGCATTATGCGATATTGGCGCAAATATGATTTAAAAAAGTTATTTTTAGAAAACGGCCGCTAAATCGTGACAGTAGTACATGAAACAGGTAACCTGAAAAAAATCATGTTCCTCCGTGTCCTATTGTGTCCTCCGGTGTTCCTAACGGCATCTGAAGGATTTCACTTACCGGAGGAAAACAAGGTCCGCTGTCCAGCTGCCGTCTATGAGAGCCGGCTGTCAATCACTCGCGAACTCCGACCAAACGGTCAAACTAGGCAGCGCTGATCAAATATGAATCAATATTCAGTTACTGTAATGCCTATTTCTCACCTCAAATGTTTTCAGAATCATCTTGTAGTGTACTGTTTAGCTGTAAAATGAGAAAGTTTGTGACGCAGCCGCCATTGTAAAATCTGTTGAAGGAAGCCAAGTTCTGGTCACATGACCGGAGCACAGCCAATAGGAACGCTCTCTCTCTCTGAAATGACCTGTGATTAGTCAAAATCTGCCGTCACGGGCTAGATTTTTCTAAAGCCTGAAAACAGAGCCATGATGAGGAGCAGAAGTCTAGTTCTCTCTCAGAACACTTGAATTACAATATGCTGAAAGGTTATTATGGAATTTTTGCCAAATTATGCCCAAAAATTGTTGCCTACTGCCACTTTAATGTACACACACCTCAAATTTGTAATTAAGTGCAGTACTTAAACCTGCAGTAGGCAGAATATTTTTGGCATCATTGGGCAAAAATCCCATAATAACCTTTCAGCATATTGTAAATCAAGTGTTCTGAGAGGAAACTAGACTTCTGCACCTCCTCGTGGCTCTGTTTTCAGGCTTTAAAAAAATCTAGCCTGACGGGAGACGTTGACCAATCACAAGTCATTTCAAAGAGAGCGTTCCTATTGGCTGTTCATTCAACGGAGGCAGCTGTCAATCACTCGATAACTCCAATCAAACGGTCAAACTAAGCAGCGCTGGTCGAATATGAATTAATATTCTGTTACTGTAATGCCTATATCTCGCCTCCAGAAACATCTTGTAGTGTACTGCTTAGCTGTAAAAGGAGAAAGTTTGCTCCGGCTGGTGGGCGATGCTTGGTATTTCCTCAACAGATCTCAACATGGCTGCCGGGTCACAAACTTTCTAATTTTACAGCTGAACCGTACACTACAAGATGTTTCTGAAAACATTTGAGGCGAGAAATTGGCATTACAGTAACAGAATATTGATTCATATTTGATCAGCGCTGCCTAGTTTGACCGTTTGATCAGAGTTTGCGAGTGATTGACAGCTGCTCAGAGACGGCAGGCTCCAGCTCGGCTCAGATTGGTTGTTTTCCTCTGGTCTGTGAAATCTTGCAGATGCCATTAGGAGCACCGGAGGACACCGGAGGACACAGAGGCACATGATTTTTTTTTCAGATTACCTGTCTCATGCACTACTGTCAGGATATAGTGACCGTTTTATAAAAATAACTATTTTTAATCATATTCTACCCACTGCTACTTTAAGTAAATGTAGTACTTTCTGGACACCAACTCCAACTTCAAACATTCACATAAACAGTTTTTGAGGGAACAACAGATCTATAACATCTGATAAAAGTCATAACTCATTCATCTAAAACAGCTACTCCACCCACACACCCCATTGCAGCCTTTTGATTTTGACTTTTGAGGATTTTGTTGCTTTCCTTAACTCTGATTGTTGAATATATTGTATTGCTTTGTTGTATTAATTATGATCTGTTGATGCAGGAAAGCAGCTTAAAGCCAGTTTTAACAGTAGTCAAGCCAGTAAACTGTGATATTTTCTTAACATAAAAATGAAAGCTGACAGAGAATATCCACATTAGACGTCAATCACTTAAGAACACATCAATCCCTTTCAAATGCCAGTCATCTCAATTATAGGGATTATCAACAGGTTTACACATCATCCGTCATAAGTAAATTGCCTTCAGACAACAGCGATGATGTTACAAAAAAGAAGGCTAGAAAAATAGTGCAAACTAAATGAATGTTTTCATGAGCCGTACAGCTCAAGGACATACAGGTCGGGTGCACTCCAGATGCACCTGTGTGTTTGTGTGTCAACACGAGGACACCTCCCTTTATCATATCCCATCAGGGTCTGTGGCGTCCGTAAACTAGATGGGAAAGAAGAGGGCTGTCTTGTATAACCACACTTGCCCTAGGCTCAGGAAACTCGTCACAGACATATCTGCCTCCACAGTTTTTCCATTTCAGAGTATGAGTAGGTACCTGACCATTATCCGTCATGCAGAAAATATAGAGCCTGACTGATATGACATAAATCCTCCTCTTCATTCTCTTTAAAAAATCTCACCCACTCACTCGCTCGTTCCCTCCCTCACTCGCTCGCTCGCTCGTTCCCTCCCTCACTCACTCACTCACTCACTCACTCACTCACTCACTCCCTCACTCGTTCACTCACTCACTCACTCACTCGTTCCCTCACTCACTCACTCACTTACTGCCTGCTGAATATTCAGTAGATAAATGGTGCATAAGTGATGCCATAGAAACTGCTGAGAGATCACAGGACCCCATCACATCTTACTCCCACACTTCTCTTGTTCCACTGCTGCTGCTGCTGCTGCATTGTCCAGTCTACTAAATGGCTCTCCACAGCAGCTCCTTCGACAACACAGCAACAGCTCCGTATAAAAGCTCTCGGTAATTTTTTTTTTTTTTTTTTTAAAAGGGACCAACTTTGCTTTAAAGAGCAATATCTTGAATTAGCATCATGTCCCACTTTCACGCACAGACAGAAATAGACTTTGCTTTAGAATGCAATCAGATATGGAAACAATTAAAATCCTCGGTTCAAATTGAAAATAAGAATAAAATGAATAATGTGAATTCTCATTGGGACGCAGGCGGCACGAGAACAGATGTGGTAGGCTATGGCTTGTGAATCACAGACGGATTGATCCCAACATCAGAAGTCCTCAGTCTGTTCCTTTCATTTTTTGAAGTTTTGATCTAATTGGATAAAGACTTTTTTCCAAACCACAATGGGTGCCATTCAATGCATTCCAGTTCACTAGTAAATACTAATGAAAGGTGGATTAATGCATATAAAGGGGTGTTCATGCTGAGGCACTACAGTTTACTTTTACTCTTTACCTTAATTCAGACTAGGCCTGTCACAAAATCAGATTTTCACTACACGATTATTGTAGCCAAAAGTATTCATGACAATATTATCGCCAACCATGAGACCTCAAAAATAGGAAGCGGGATGGCTGGGAGTCTACCACTCAGATAATTTGAGTTTAAGAGACTTAGTTTCCTGCATTCTGGTGACTTTTAAAGAATGAAAATAGCGAAAAATAATAAGTACACTGCAACAGCATTTTTATGTAAAACAGGCCAACTTTTAATTTTACTTTTAATTCTCAGGAAAGAAAACTGAATAATTCGCCCATCTGGCGTGAATTTGTGTGAATCTCTGGCATTTAGGGCTGACCCGAATGCTTCGAAGCTTCGACCGTTGCCATGGTAATCGACCTCCAAATCAGTATTGGAATGCTTAGTTTTTAAAATTTTATATATACAGTAAGTATGTAATAATAATGTATAAATCCCCAAATAGCCCATGAAATAAGGAATAATCCCACATTATTCATATTCGATATTAATAATGATTAGTTATCCTCAGATGAATATCGCTGTTTGTTGTGTTTAGAGGTGCGTGTGTGCAGTAGTGCAGCTGCTGCACTGAAACTGGGGAGACGGAGACAGACAGAAGAACGTGTCAGCCTGCTGCACCACGCCGCGAAGCTTCGAAAACCTTTGAATATTTCTCACCAAAGCTTCGAAGCCCAAAAAAATGGTATTTGGGACAGCCCTAATGGCATTATCTAATATTCGTCGGTTTTTATTCATTCATTTTGAGTACCTCATTCATCTTGAGTATTTCTTTCTCTTAGTGCTCTCCATTTCTCTCTCCATCTCTCACTCACACTCAAAATACACGGCATGTGACGGCATGAACCTCAGGGTGCCTTATCCTCCTCCTCTGTGTAGTGGCAACAAGGATTAAAATACAAAGGAACTGCTGGTAACTCTGAACAGGCAAGAAGAGGTGGGAAACAACCTGAAAACAAAATCAATGATGTATGTATGATTTTGCATCCATGACAGGACTTTCACAGTAAAGAAAAGCCAGTCCTTCAGTTTCACGCTTATTATTGTCAAATGGGACATCTAATAATTATTCATCTCAGCATAACAAAATGATTCTGTCTCTCATCAATCTGTTTCCTTTGTGTCTGGCATGTGTCTTCTCTATAATCTCTCTTACTGTTACACACGCACACACACAGGCACACAGACAAGCAGATGTTTCACAGGGTGTGCTGACCGATACATGCCCAGTGCCTAATTGCAGGTTTATGAAATCTGCAGGTTGCGGGTGCCAAGCAGTTTCCAAACGGATGCCAAGCGGTTGCCGTGACAGCGGGTCATGACCTTCCTGTAATTGTAGAGATGATGCCATTTCCCCTGCTCATCTGGTATGCACATCTGTGCCAGCACAAAACCACTGACAGCCAGAGCACACAATTGAAATGAAACCAATACATCAGAATGAGAGTCAGTTTATTGTTATCGGTATCTCGGGGGTTTACTTTCCGAAATGTGAATTCATTTTTTCAAATTTGCACATTTATGCCTGGTTTGCTCCATCAATAATTGATACTGATGCTGCCAACACGTACATCTGTGGCTTACAAGAAATCTGATGCTTCTGAGATATTTAGAGACATGTTTCTTGTTAGTGATTATTTCATTGTTTAGGCTTTATCATCCACTTGATGTTGTGATCAGCTTACAGAGTGACATCTTTGTATATATCACAGTGCCATGACCTTCGAGCTGGACTGTCAAGTACAGCTGTGATGTTATACTGTGAAATGCAGGCTGTTCTCATACACCGTTTGTAGCTATACCTTCGAAAAGTAATGCACTTTGATTCATATATATAATCCCACAGAATCAATTTGTATGTAATAAACGTAATTATGAACCAGGAATTAAAAAGAGCGACAAACGCTGCCTAGAGAGGAAGTCGGGGCGGATGGGTGGGTGAAAAAAAGCACCGGACTTTCGCCCAGGAGACCGGCGTTCGCATCCCAAGTGAAACCAGAAGTTAATGTTGATTTATTTGTCATGTAACTTCCGTACTTAAGTTACACCTTCTCCTGAGTTATTTTAACCCAAACAACGATCTTTTCCTAACCTAACTTAGCAGTGTTGTTGCCTAAACCAAGTTGTTTCCTGTGAAGATTGAAGTTTATTTTGAAAAGACCGGAGTGGAAATTGACACGTTTTGCCGGACATTCGTAGGAAAGAGCATGAAAAATGGGGAATAACTTTTCGTAATATATCATACGAACCGTTGTATGAGGATACGTTGTGAAATTAAAAAGTCAAATTTCACCCAATCAGCTGGTCCATCGGAAAAAAAGCAAATGGAGTCTCAATTTAAAACACAGAACGAGAGATGGTTAGAGAGGGGAAGTTTAGGAGAAGGACACACAGGGGTGGTAGATTCAGAACAACTTATCTGTCTGGGCTTTTACAAGAATGTACCACCCACTGCTGGATGCTCACAATCTAAAAACACTCATCATATAACAGATAGTGTGGTGGTGAGATTTAGTTATGACACAAAAAGTCTTGGAAAGAAAGTCAGCCTACATGTTTGATATTTTAACGCTTTTAATGTTTAGCCAAAAAATACACGAACGTTTCCTTCTTTTGTAACAGGACTTTGCAGGAATGATCACTGTATTCGTCCAAGCTTTTTCACTGCCTTGTTATTTTACTTTATGCAGAGAGTTTGTGAGAAGCTGGAGTAACATTCATCGCATTGTACAGCTTAGCTTCTCTCCGCATGCTGAATACTGCTAAATATTTCAACAGGGAACTAGATTTTCTCCTTCTGCAGCTCACCAACAAACCGTCTCCAACCCACAGAAATTATCATAAGAACTAAAAGCCAGTGAAAGCAGAATCGCAAGCGAGGAAGAGAGAGGAGAGAGCTCAGTGAGTTGCACTCTGAAAACTCTGCTATGGTGCTATGGAGATGTATATTGTGAGTGCCAGTGGTGGAAATGCTGAGACACTAAGAACTTAAAGGTGCTAAATTTGAAATTCAGAGCATTAATATAGCAGTAAACAACTATTTGCTATGTAAAGATATACTGTAGAGCAGTAATGTCTACCTGAGCAGAGAATGAAGTCCCTCTCCCTCTGTATGTGTTGTAATCAGAGCTTCTCTGTGTTTTGTTTATGTAGCCGGGCCGGCTGCATGTGCATGTTAGAGCATGTGAGTCCCAGTGTGTGTGCCCCCCGTCATGGAAGCGTAGCGCCCACCCTCCAGTTCCCCCCCAGGTTAACACTGTTAGCTGTTTGCACTGGTTGTGCTGTTAGCACCGTTAGATGCTAGCTGCTGGCTCAGCCGTCGCCATGTTGAAAGCTGTGTGGAAGCAATCCCTCAATCATAGATATGCTCTGAATTTCGAATTTAGCACCTTCACTTGTACGAACATCAGATGTAGGTGCATGGCTAATAGAAACCGGCATTGATGAAAAAGCCTGCACAATGACTTCAAAACACAAATTCATTTTGTGAAAAGAAATTGTTTAAAAAAGGATACCAATAAGCTGACAGACAGCCATATAACCAGCTCGGGGTGATAAACATCTTAAAACAAATAACAATTCAAATAGTATACAACGAAAAATGGGGGAAAAAAAGAAGACAACTAAATATTTAACATCTCTCCAAAAATTTAAAATTACATATAAATACAACACCAGAATATCTATACACATATCTTGGATATTTTGATATAACATACATTAAACCTGCAATAACTGATTTTTTTTGGCCGCTTGGGGGCAGCGGAAACAAATTGTGAACACAATCTTCACATCTTTTAATATATGGTGAACTTGATAGCAAACATTTGCTTATTTACACATCCAGCAGTTAGGGACCGCCATTATCATTCATTTGGAAGTCGTGTTTCTGGCCTCCTGATGAATGTAAGTCCAAAGTTCCCTCTCTTTTAGCTCTGTTTTGGTCTCCACCAACTCCTAATGGAAATATTTGGCTCTTGAGCAGCCAAATGCTCCACTATGTTCACCATCTAGTCGCTAACTAGCTAGTCAAGAACTAGCTACTTTACCTGTTCAGCTGTTTGGTGTTGAGCATGTACAGAGTTTTTAGAGATTTTTTTATAGAAAACAGCTGCCTGCTGTAGTCGAAAACAACGCTATGAGAGTAAACCAAAACAGCAAAGTTGTGGGCCGGACCGCTAAACAATTAGCTGAGGCTACAAAGCTTTGTAAAGCTGAGGAGAGCTGAAGACTTGGGTGATAATTCTCCGTAGGTTCATCACCAAGAGCGACCCGTTTCACACGGTCATTTGATACATTATTATTATAAAAATGTTGATTATAGCTGCTTTAAAATAAATGCATGTTATACATAGGGTGAAGATTTTGGAAAACTATCAAAATGCAGCTACAACATAAATACATTTGCAAAAAAAAAATGTTCTATCTTACATGCTTGGTTCAGATGTTTTGGTGTATATGAACGTGGTAACAAGTTTGACCTTGGCAAAGATCTGATTGTTATCGAAACGTTGCCCATCTAAGTGAGTTTGAGGTACGGAGTGAGTGTGCAGGCGTTTTTTCATCAACGCTGAGACACTTGTCAACATCATTAGCCAGTCTCATTAAGGTCTCCCATCTAACCTGAATTATACATCAAGCGACCAATCAAGAGCGTGCATCCAGAGCCGCCATGGGAGCATTCCTGATGATTCCCAGTTGAGGCTTTTCCTTTTAATCAGACGGCTGGAGCAGGATCAGCGTTTTCCATCTAAAGGAATACAGGGAAAGGTGGAAAGAGAGAGAGAGGAAGACAGAGGAGAGAAAAGAAAGAGACACTCCACGTGCTTTTCCTGGATCGTATGTGCACGGTGGGGCTTATAAAAGAACATTTACTGGTATAGGATGTTTACTGGTCCATTTTTAGAGTATGTATTCCTTCCCACAAATCGTAAAGAAAAATCCAAATTAAATAGATGGTTCAGATGTCGGCAGAACGGGAAGGACAGGACAACCTCACATTATTCAGATTTGAGTGTTCACACATTATTTCAAGACGGTTACCCAGCCTTGTAGTCTCATCTTTCAAACAGCCTAAATTAGCTTGCTCTATGCATTTGTAGTAGTTCTTTAACAAGTGAAACCAGATACAAACAGTATGTCAAGTTTTTTTTTAAATTGGCAGAATACGTTTTAGTGTTAATATTGGATTTTATACACATGTAGCTCCCAGGGGTGGCAGTTTGATAAATGAATGAATAAATATATAAATAAATAAATCTGTAATTCTTTCCACCAAGTGGAAGATATTGTCCTGATATCTCTGACTCGGAATTAAAACTAGGATGGTAGGCTGACTTGAATGTTTTCATGACTAGGCTACTCATGATTATGATGATGAATTGTGAAATTCCCTAAATTATTATACCAACTTTTGGTGGGTGGATTGAACTATGAAATGCAACAACTCTACTCAGGCAGAAAGGTGTCAAATGGTCAAATATCTTTTAAGTAAAATACGAAAAAAGTGGACACCAGGGTGCACTCAGGCCACCTCCTTTTACAAAGGGGTTTTAGAGTATTATTGCAGGAATAATCAGTTCAAGGATAAGGCGGATAAAAATCGAAAATGAGTGAGGAAGCACAGGAGCAGTGAGGGATTATTTGGACTAATTTGGACAATACCATAACATGGTTATTACATTACATACAGCACAAACAACACTACTTTTGAAACCCAGGACGGATGTGAAATCATGCAAAAATACAGTACTAAAAGTGGGGACATTTGTTATCTTATGTCTTTTACCTCTCTCTCTTTTAACACAAGGTTACTAAGCAGCTTTTTAATCACGTAACTCTTCCTCGGAACATCAACTTTGTCTGAAAAAAATTGTCCCCTCCCTGTCCCTCCCCATCGCCTCTAGTGTTCATTAACATAGAAATTGACGAGCCACAATTGATGCTCTAAAGCAAAGTTCAGACAGCAAGGTCATCCAAGAATCAGTAATTAAGCCAGTCCTTAAAGTGTGGCGGATCTGCTTATTAGTAGTGCAGGCCAGGACTCATCCACATAGAAGTGAAAATGGAAATAAAATCCATCTCATTCCCGGAGAAACCCGCAGGACGTAAGCACTCGGCGTGTAAAACAATTACAGACTATTACGTAGGGTATAAAGGGTTGAAAGGGGACTTTGTCTCCTTGCCTCTAATTGTCTTTTGGGAGACACAAAGGCTGTCTCATATTGTGTGCTTATATATATGTATACGTTTTCATTCAAAGACGGCTCCGTCGTTCATAGGAGAGAAACGTACTGTAGAAGACAGGAAATCCACGACCCTTCGCCCCAGTCAGAACAAGGTCTGGCTTCTGATATGCTACTCAGATGTGCCCAATTACTTGTCATTTCAAGCCCAATTTGGCCCAAATGGGAATAAAAAGAGACTAAAGCTACATCCTCTACTAACTTTTCCCTTCTGCCGGGTCTCTCTTCTCTCAGCTCCCTCACATTAAACGGCCATAACAGCAACTGTTTGAATGGTTTGAAGGACAAAAGGGGTGCTTTCAAGTACAGCAGAGCTGATTTATTCATTGTTTTAAGCTCCATTGTATCAGAGGCCCTATACCGCAGGTGGTAGAGGTGGGTTAGATCCGCACTTAAATTGTCTGACAGAGGCGTAGGCAGTCGCTCTTTTACTCTCTGTGTACTTTTCTCTCTTGCTCTGTCTCTGACATGGCAGTGTTTCTCCATGCTGCAGTATGTTGATGTTAGGATATGAGCGTGAACTGTAACTGGAGATTTTTATACAGTACCACACGTCTGCATTAATTTAGTTTTTAGACACAGTGGCTCGCACTTGCTCGGCTGTCCCTATTTAATCCACTCTGACCCAAGAAGGATAAACATGAAGACATGTTATTATTTAGCTGAAATATGGAAATCATACAGAGAGCAAACTTTTCCTCACATAAAATTCCAGACCTCTGTCATTCCTACGTTGCTAGTTGTTATAGTATTAGGTCTTGTACAAGGTAGGGATTGGTGGATCGATACTGTGGTATCGATACTTAGATACTCACAAGCTAATCATTTGGTATTGATTCCTTTTAAAAAATACAGATAAAAAATTATATTAACAAAACGTGGGTGGCTGCATCACTTCCAAAGTTTTTCAATCCGTCAACCCTAAAGTTCTAAACATCATCATCACAGTCTCATTTTAAATTTGGTTGTTACATGAGTTTCAAGTTCTTTATAATCATGTGCACAACAATTACAGTGAAGCAGTCGTTGGCAATGAAAATCTTGGATCTCAGACTCCCTCTAACAATGCTTATTAAATATGCAAGCTATAAAAAAAAAAGGAAAATCAAGCAAATGATAGCAAAAACTAAGACATAAAATAGTGTATTAAAGTATAGGACTAAAATATAAACATAAATAAAATGTAAAATAAAGTAATATAAATTTGTAGTAGACAGTAGTTGCAAATGAATAAACTGAATGTAAATAGTTACAGGAATGCAGTAAATATGCTTTTTATATATATATTTTTCTAAAAATTACCATTATTAAAAAAAAAAAAAAATCACATACCAATTTAAGAAACGATCAATATTGGTATCGGTATCGGAAAAATTGGAACAAAAAGTATTGGTATCGTATCGAATTTAAAATGTCGGGTATCGCCCAAGCACATAAAAAAGCTGAATAACAAAATGTCTCCTTGTGCTTTAAGTGTGTTGGATTTGGAGACATCTAGCGGTGAGGTTGCAGATTGCAACCAACTGAAACTTCTTCCATGTGCCAAGCGTGTAGGAGAACTACGGTGGCCGACACGAAAACCTGAAAACGCGAATGGGCCTATCTAGAGCCAGTGTTTGGTTTGTCCGTTCTGGACTACTGTAGAAGAATGGCGGCCGACTCCATGAAGAGGACCCGCTACGTATGTAGATATAAATGGCTCAAATATTCTTATTTTCATCTGATTATACACCAAAGAAAACATACTTATTAATATTATATTCCATTTCTGCCAATAGATCCCCACAAATGCTACACACTCCTCCTTAAGTGGTTGTTATTGAGGCAGGTTAAGTCGGTACTTGTGTCCCTCCAGTTGTGAGAAGACAGACAGACAGAGAGACAGACAGACAGACAGACAGGAGAGCTTTGTTGTCTCACAAGGGGTTTTGAACAAACTTGTCACATGGACTCCCAATGGGAGGGAAGCGTTGCTGTAACGGCAGAAATACTTTAAGAATTCAGTGACAAGGCACCAGGACCCACACAGCTATGGGCTGGACTGTCAAATCCACCCACTCTATACTGTAACAGTTAAACACTCAGTTCATGACAAGATGCCAGTTTGTTGTTATATAACTTCCTGGGGGTATGCTTGACCCCTTTAACCTCTTTTCCAGGAGACTAAGGGTCTGATTACATTCTCTAATATTGAGTGCAATTGTTGGTATTGCCAATATTTATGTAGGATTTAATGTCATTATACAACTATATACTATTTTGTTCCAACAACCCCCCACACCAAGATATAGAGCCCTACTCCACCACAACCCAGCCTACACAATGATGTTAATGTTTAAGACCAGTAAATCTCAATGATTAACATATCTTTTTCCATAAATGTAATTACAAATGAGAAAGGATGTAATCTAATTTCATCCTGAGGGGGCACCCTGGTAGCTTAATGGTTGAGGTGCACCTGCAATATCCTGTCTGTCTCTCTCTTATTAAATCATCCAATGAAGGCCAAAATTCTCCCCCCAAAATCTTTAATTTCATTCTCCTTTCAGTTCCCGGTCTCAATGGATTTGATAGAATTAATTTGTCTTCGAGTGAGCATTCAGACCGAAAACAGCCTTGTGTTTAAAAATTGCAAGGGGCTGTGCTGGTGGAGGCATGTTGCTTCAGGTACCCGTAAATCGAGGAAAGACGATCCAGGATATCAAGTTTGAGTAACAGATCCACGAGACTGAAGGTTTATTAGACTCCAAAACGCTGCACAGGTTTATAATATTATGAGGAAGGATTTTACTGCTCTGGAAAGTTGCAATTATTTTACCTTTTGTCACAATGATCGCACGGTAAATGGTAGCGATACGCCATTCAAGTAATTACTAATACATCTAACAAGGTAGTGCTCTTGAATGTATTTTATTGGCCAAAATCCCAAATCTGAGCCATGTTAAAGGTACTAAATACAGGATTGGGAACATTTCTATTGGCTGTCAACAGCTCTCAACATGGCGATGGCAAGCCGCAGCTCACAGCTAACAGTGCTAACAGCGTTAACAGCGCTAAACAGTGCAAACAACGGAGAAAGTGCTGACAGAGATAACAGTGTTTTCTGAGGGGGAAACGGAGGATGGGTGCTACGTTTCCGCGACGGCGCCATCGGTCGGGACGGCGTTATCAGCTGTAACCACCGTATGCAAGCGCAGTGCAGAGCAGCGGCCGTGAGCTGGCCAGTGGTACTTCCTTACATGCACGAACATGCACTAAAAGCATGCGCGGCCAGCCCTGCAATGTCAACAAAGCAAAGAGAAACTTGGATTACAACACACACAGATGGAGAGCAACTTCATTCTCTGCTCAGGTAGACATTACTCCTCTCTATCTTTACATTACAAATAGTTGTTTGCTGCTATATTAATTCTCTGGATATCGAATTTTGCACCTTTAAACTCTTTTGCTGGACGGCCCTGTGTTTTTTTTGCAGAGTCAATGAAGTGGTCCCGCTCAAACAAAAAGAGGCTGCAAATTGTCACGCAGTACTCAAGTCGGTCTGAATTTGGCCAAATTCACTGAAGCTTAACCTTTCAACTACTCTCGAAACCAAATATTGAGACTCAGAAAAGAAACATCTTGACTGTGTTCATGTGCATGAAACAAACAGTCCTGTGGAGAAGGCTGCACGCAGTCTTTCCCCTGTGTTAATGGGAGATCATCCAAAAGACAGCTGTTGGAACATCTGCCGGCACTGTGTCACTCATGCATCAAGTGTTTCCGGTTCATTTTGGGCTAATGGGTGAGAGAGACAGGCCGAGATGCATTGTCTGTTCCATTACAGTGGAAAGTTGTCAAAGACACTCCTCTTAGTCACCGTTGAGCAGCTACATGATCATCGTGACACATTTCATATGGTGCAGTCATTGCTCGCTTTGTCTGGAATGAGAAAGGTTGTGGTTGAGACAACAAACCTCCAGGTTTATGTCGCCAAACAAAACACAATCAGGGTCCTCTGAGTGGCACCGATTGACACTCACAGTGAGAAAACTATTATCAACTATATCATATTAATCCTTTGTTTTCAAACTCACTAATTTACATCCTTTATCTAACGTACCTTTTTCCTCGTCATCAACACAAAACAAGCCTCAAATCTAATCAGTTAGTGTGGAAAAATGCTTCTTTTCTGTCTCTCTTCAGTTTAAACCATAGACTTAAGATGGACAACATGACAGCGTCATTTCTATTCAATTCTACAATTTGACGATGTACATCTGAGAGTTCGTACAACACAAGCAAGGATCTAGATAGGAAGGAACAACGTGAGTAAGTGCCAACAACAGCTTCAAGTCTGATCGGACACAGTTGCCGACAGGCAGTGCACAGAGGCAATGCACAGGGTGTATAAAAGCAGATTTTTTTTTTGTCATCGTCATCATTAACATTATCAACAACGCCACCAATGTCATCATCATCATGGGACATGGGACATGTGCCAAACTAAAAAGTCAAAGTACACATCAAATATGTTTTTCCCAAAGATTGTTTCTGTCTTTTCAGGTAGTTCTTATCTCTGATGTATGTTCAAGTGCTCATTTTTCTGATAAGTTTGGTTTTAATTAGTTATTTGATGCTATAAAAGGGGGTGAGACGTCATGATTGACAGCTGTGAATGACAGCTGCTCTGAGCGAAGTAGTCACGGAGCATCGGGAATTATTTTAGGAGGAGATGTAACTTTCCATAACCGTAACGAGTCTGTAATAGAACATGTGTCACTTTGATCATAAATAGAGATACAGTGAAAACCGCTTATAGCGATCAGGTCTGGGACAAATTGATCGCTATAAGCAGATGATTATTATAACCAAATTTGTGTTGTTGTGCATCATTTCTCATGCAGATTACCATCTAATTGACATTCATATATTTATTACATAAATACAAAGTAATGAAACGGACCGCTTCGCTATTTACTGGCTCGCTTCTTCTGCCTTTTCCTACACCGAGGGTGAGGCATTGCTGTCTTCGGCCGGCTTTGCTGCGCAAGTGTGCATGCAACGCAGATGAACTGTGCCCCTTTGCCGGGGCTCCTCGTTCTCTCACCCGGTAGCGGCATGGATGGAGACGGGCGCCGGTCTGCATGTGTGCCGCAGAGCCGATTGAGGGTCGGAAAAAGTTTCACTTTGGGGGCATTACGAGACCAGGCATCATCAATCCACTTGACGAGGTCGCTTTCCCCGTGCACATTCGTTTTTTCATTCAGAGATAACTTTCCTTTTCCCGTCATATCAATGTGCACCCAGCATCAGGCTCAGGTATCCAGCCGGAAAGCAGACGGTCCGCGTGGCAAAGTAAGGGAGTAAAGTAAAATAAAAAAAATAAATAAAAAAATATTTTTCTATATGTTGTCACGACCCAAAATTAACACTATAAGCGCACTACTTGATTACAATAAGCTAATTATTTAAACAGCATTTGATTCTGTCCCAAGCTTTTTGACCCATATAAGCGGTTGATCACTGTAACCGTGATCACTATAAGCGGTTTCCACTGTATTATGGTTAGCTGTTGTGTCTTTCTAGCCAAACAGCTACCGTGGTGCTAACGTAGCAGCTACGTGGCACATGCTGGCAAGCTGCGGCCGTACTCGGCTCGTGATTGGCTCGGGCGGGTGTGTGGGCGGGACCTCGATAAAGCGGTTCCAGTTCCCCGATCACTACCGCACAGAATCTGGCTCCACTTGACGTCAAAATCTCAAGATAGCAGCTCCGGGGTTATTTTGGCTTCACTTTTGTACAGCGGGAGGAAGTGGAGACGCGTTGTCCATCTATATATACAGTCTATGGTTTAAACAGGCAAAAACAACAAAGACACAGACTGAGGCCGCGTCATGGAAAGGGAATGAGAACATCAGCATGGTGGAGAGGCGAGAAGAAAGCTCCGATGGGCCAGCTGTAACAACACACACAAAGGACAAAAGCAAAGACCAAACCTGGAGTAGCAGTGGAAGGCAGCAAGTTATTGAAGGTCAAAAGACAGACTGAGAGCGAGAAGGACAGAAGGAGAGCACTGTTAGCCTAGAGTGACAAAAGGAGGAGTGTTAGATGCTTGCCACTTCATCATTTTGCTGTGAATGATTTTGCATGAATTTGTGTGATGAGTCATGATACGCTGATTGATTTGCTCTGCAGCTAAATGCTTGTAATTAGTTACTGGAAGTGAAAAAAAAAATCAACCATGTGAATGACTTTCTTCTAAAAGTTAAACTTTGTGTCGCTCCGTATTCCTTCTTAAAGGAAGAAAAAAGCTCCTCTATTCAAAGTTAGAACAAATGTGTCCTTAATAGGCCAACATATTTGATGCAATATTAATGCATGTCTGGCCCGTCATGCTGCTATTGTTGTGTTCATTATGGTGGGATGGAAAGCCGGAGTGGGTGTGTCATTAGTAGTAAGCTGATCTGGAGTAAGGGATCAGGAGTCTCCCCTGGCTCTCTCATGTCTGACAGCCGGAAGATTAGTATGAAGGATGTTCTTCATTTGTTAAGTGCTGATACTAATCCCATCTATCCACGTTATGAAGTGACACTCTGTCTTCATATGGCCTGGACTGCATCTCCAAGATCAACACTGACGGAAATTAAAACCAGAACCTGCTGCTCTTTATTCAGCCATCAGTTATTCACGTCTCTGTGTTTTGAAAACCCAGTGGTTTATTTTTGGAGGCATTCGGATTCATTCACATGACATACGGCTTTAAAGGGAGTATAACTTTTTTTTTTAAAAAGGACGTAGCACATTTTCCTCTCACACGTGAAAATGTAAATTCATAAGGTGAGTTACAGCCTCACCTGGTCTGGTATGACCAGTAATTTATGGTAGCAGCAACCTTTAGATAGATATCGTTGTTTATACTATGGCCACTGAGCATTCTTGATTCTGATTGGCTGGCAGAAGTGGATTACCTTTTACTAACGTGACAGTATAACTGGACAGTGCAGTTCTAAATGAATGCACAAGTATTGACCTTTAGGTGAAGACAGAAACAGCAAAGCTTAGCTAAAGAGCTTGAAGCTGGTGTTATTTGTGTAACAACAAAAAAGAAGATAAGTAGCCACTCAGTGAGAGCAATGCAAATTTAATTTCAAACGTGTATCTCCACTAGAATGTTTGTTTAAATGCTAACATCATGAAGCAGGATGCAACACTACGACGGCGTATTAGGGCCACGGCAGGAAATAAAAATTATTATGGAGCCGGGGGAGGGTGGTAATATTCCGAGTAAAAAACTCAGAATTTCCAAGATTAAAGTCGTAAATTTACGAGAGAAAAATGATGAATGATGAAGATATTCTCTGAGATTGAAGTGGCAAATTTACAAAAAAAACTCACAAATTTGCAAGATTATAAAGTTATACATTTACGAGAAACAAATGCTATTTCAAGTCCAAGTCTTTTTCTTGTAAATTTATGACTTTATCTTGCAAATTTGTGATTTTGTGAGGGGGATAATATTGACAGCGTTGCAACTCACGTACTATTGGTTTCATACTAAGGTTTCGGACGTACTAAAAAATCTCACATACTGTTTTAGCGTACTAAATAAAGAGCATGTTAGTATGGCATTTCAGGCGCAACCTTTGTTCCATTACAATCATGGAACACACAACTTGTCAGGTATTATCCCTTACATAACATTCATTACCCAGTGACTTTCATGCTACCGTTATACTACGTTTTAAAAGTAACCATCGTCCCATACTTGTCGCCTGTTGCCACAGAGGCTGCTGTTCAGCTAAAGATTTTGGTTTTCCCATTGTGGCACAATGGATGGGACAATAATGTATAATGTATTGTTCTTCTGAAACAATTAATCAACAGAAAATCACATTAACAGTCTCTCCAATGTGAGAAGTGTCGCTGTGAATTGGATACATTTGGCTTTTTAACGGTTCAAACAAAATATGATACGATATCAATTAGGGCTCTGGTAGCCAAAGATGTCTAATAGACTGAACAATTATCATAAGATTTATCGATAATGAAAAACAGGTCAAACCAATGTCAAACACAGAGAAATGCAGAACTTGAACAACGCTGTCATAAAATAAGACAAAACAGCATCCATTACTTCAAAATGTGCACGTTATAGTTCCGGAGGGACCATAATATTTAAGCAACAGAGGGTGTTGGGACGTTAATGTGCCGAGCGACGGAGGTGGGTTCATAAATAGTATAACACACTGAGCTGGCTGAGGAGGTTTGCAAGGCTGCTGAACTTGGAAGCTCCTTATGTGAATGAAAGTTCAGAAAGTGAGCGAGGCCCTCCTCCACTCTGCGGCCCACACAGCCAGGCCTTCACACCGGTTTATGTAACCGTGGATGGAGAAGAAGAGAGGCTACGAGAGAGGCGGAGATGGTAAAAGATAGCGGCAGGAAGAGAGAAAGATGGAGTCACAGAGAAAAGAGACAAAATAGAAACAATGAATAAGATGTACACTCACTTTTCTTCACTTTAAATAGTACGATGAAATCTTACTGTTGGGGGCCTTTGTCAGAAAAAAAAACAATTTAAAGAATAAGGCTGCTATTCTATATTTTCTTATTGTCAACAAATCCCATGAAAAGACCAAAACCAATTATGCATTAGTCAGTCTCTCTCTCTCTCCGTCTCTCTCTCTCTCTCTCTCTCTCTCTTTCCATTTGTGGCTCTCAGCCCACTCGTTCCTAATAAAGGCTGTAAATCTTTAAAAATGGCTCACAAATGCATAGTTTCATTTTTTTTTAAGGCTCCGTAATTTCCTAAAACAGCTGGGCACTGTAGGTTTTAGCAAATGTTACTCAAACAGGAGTAAATTCGACGGGGGGCTACATGTATTTTCAGCTGCAGACTAATAGACATTTGGAGCACTAGTGAGTTTAACACAGCAGGATGGTGTATGTGGGATTGACTCAAATAAACTACAGTGCCCATGTGTCCGTCATCATGAGGGAACCTGTTACCCAGTGCAATGTAATGGCTCATTAATGTTTATAATAGGTTTTGAATGTCTATGGCACAGAGGAAAAAAATATATCCTTTAGCTTTGGCTACACATGCAGTGGAATCAATAATTGTTGGTTTTTCAAGGGATTTGTAAACAATAAGTAATATATCAAGCCATTAACAGAAAAACAGATGAGAGGAAAAATATTAAAAAATCTTTCACTGAAAAGTTACACGTGGATATAAGTTTGAGTGTTAGGTACCTATAGTATACGTGATGTACATCAACTCCCTAAACATACGCATGCTGTTCATGTTGATGAGCTGAGGATTCATGTCACATGTCGGGTCATTTAGAATTAGAATTGGAGCAGCTGTCAATCACTCACAAACTCTGATCAAACGGTCAAACTAGGCAGCGCTGATCAAATATGAATCAATATTCTGTTACTGTAATGCCTATTCCTCACATAAAATGTTGTCAGAAACATCTTGTAGTGTACTGTTTAGCTGTAAAATGAGAAAGTTTGTGACCCGGCAGCCATGTTGAGATCAGTTGAGGAAATACCAAGCACCGCCCAACAGCCAGAGCAAACTTTCTCATTTTACAGTTAAACAGTACACTACAAGATGTTTCTGAAAACATTTGAGGCGAGAAATAGGCATTAAAGTAACAGAATATTGATTCATATTTGATCAGCGCTGCCTAGTTTGACCATTTGATTGGAGTTCTTGAGTGATTGACAGCTGCCTCCATTGAATGAACAGCCAATAGGAACGCTGTGATTGGCCAAAGTCTCCCGTCACGGGCTAGATTTTTTAAAGCCTGAAAACAGAGCCATGAGGAGGTGCAGAAGTCTAGTTTTCTCTCTGAACACTTGAATTACAATATGTTGAAAGGTTAATATGGATTTTTTTTCCCAATGATGCCAAAAACATTCTGCCTGCTGCCGGTTTAACTTCACTATCATACAGAATATTTCACATTTTATTTTCATATGATTAAATACACATAAGATAAATTAATTACCTAAATGTCAATATCATCAATAAATAATAAGTATTTCCTTTCTCATAGGTTAAAGCAACCCAGCTGGTGCGACTACACTACAGTAGTTTTTCAGTTGTGAGTTATGCTGGATTTGAGCTTCACACATTCACAACCTCCACAGAGGCCCTAGGTAATGAAAATGATGTCACAATAGCAGAAAGTTGGACTTAAACTTTTCTCATTATTTCCGGCTTTGCGTTCAATCTTTGATAGACGACACTTTGCTGTGTTCTTTTTTTTAAGGGTGCTCTGTTTTAAACACAAGTCTAATGATAGCAAAAGCACATAGTGTGACAGTGGGAGGGTGACCACAAGAGGTAAACAACATCAGACACACCAAGCAAAGTCAAACCATCCTATATAATAGCAGTGACACACACAGGAAGCTGCGTGTGCTGGCAGGTTGACTGCACATACAGGATTCAATCTAATAGCAGCTCCACTGACTATCTGTAAGAGTGGCGAGTTGTCAGTTCTCCGCGGCTCAATCTTCTAATGCACCGTAAGCTTCGTAAAGTGGTTATGAAGAGCAGGAGTCATGGTTTCCAGTGCATGGAACAGAAACATTGTCTCCACGGAGCCCAAAAAATAGGTCATGCTCTGCTCTCTGATCTACTCCGCACTGTTACATAAAATATACTCTGCTTTGTACCAAATCCCTGTTTCTTTCCCTCACTCTCGCACAGACATAACAGTACACAAACAGAATCCGGCAAATACAACACATGCTGTTGTGAAAAATTTAGGGCAGGTCTTGACAACAAAAAAAGCACTATTATGCTTTTAACATTAACACATGAGCGTCTGTAGAGATGAGTGTCATTATCTAGACTTCAAAAAATAGCAGGCATCTGAGGTGTAGTAGTTTATTGAAATGCACCATCTGTTTGTGCAAGGTTATGCAATACATTTTTCATTTTGAGGTAATGGGATAATGTCAAACATGGCTAGCCAGTGATGATGAATCATTGCTGCTAGTAGGGATGTGCATTCCAAGCAAAAATACTATTCGAAAATCACTGGAATTAGTCGATTATTATTCGAATAATGGCCGCATACCCCCCACGTAGACAGACACAGTGGGGGGAAAACGACATGTAGCGTTGGCACATTTTCTCATCCAACGCTATGGAGTAAGAGTTTTTTTCAACCATATTGTGTGTACAGTGGAGGAGGCCAGTGGAAAGACAAACCAAGACGGTTTTGGTGAGTTTTATTTTGTTTCTGTTGGGTTTGAATGACGATGTGCTCCGCTGCTGGAACAGCTGATCTACCTGCTGAAACTACTAGGGCGGACACGATGTCGGGGTGCGCTCGCGGCGGTGCGGGGGGTCTGCCTGGGGAGGGTTCCATGCGGAACCTTAAACCAAGTGCGGCGTGCAGCCTCGTCCTGGTCGCCCGCCGTGCGCCTCCGGGTACCCAACTCTTCTCCCACAGGGGTTTGTGCAAGCGGCACACACACACAGAAACACACACACACACACACACACACACACACACACACACACACACACACACACTGACAGAAAAGAGCCGAACTGAACGTGCCACACACGTTTTACCGGTAGTAACGTTACTACCAGGCAGCGCCAGTAACGGTTAATACAAAGGAAATACATATGTTTTAAGATGGGACGAATAGTCGCATAAACTATTCGATTTTTTATAATTTAACGACTATTCAAAAAAATCGAAAATCATGACCCGTCCCTAGCTGCTAGCTACTGAAATCATGATGTGAGGCATTTCTATGGACTTGTTGAGATCCACAACAAAGGCAGCATTGTCATCAATACACCACTGCTCTTTATAATTCCCTACCTCTTACTCTACCATTTGTTTTCCGAGCCACTCGGTCCTATTTTTCCTTCACTTAAATAAGGCTTATACACTAATCACAGCCATAATTGGTGATGATGCCGCTGTTTGTTTTCAGATGAAAGCTGTTGAGATGAGAGGCCGGCTTAATGCCACTGAGAAAAGATCATCTAACCCTTGCGACCTTTTCTATTGATCCCTGAGCGACATGACGCTCATTGACTACCAGCGCTCTGATAAACAAACACAGATTTACACCACGGAACTGAAATACAGAGGAATTTCTTTTTCCATCGAGAGTGTGTTTAATTTATGTTGTTAGTATACTTGCATCCATGCTTGCAAGATATTTGCTCAAACATGTCAATTTTTGTAATTTCATACTTAACCATGGCTGCACTGGTCTTATTAGGAAGTCCTTCCAAAAACTACAGATCTGTTTTGACAACAAACATGTAAAACTGTCTAGAATTGTGCCTCTGTGAGGTTTTGAACATGAACTTAAAACTCTGTCAACACACAATAGGTTCAACTTGTGTATATGAGGTTCAATTAAACATTTATCAAGTATTATTCAAATGAGGAGCATGTGAATATTATACTCGGGAGTGTTGAGTATTCATGGAGAGTCTGCCCTACCTTGACAAGAAGATTAGTTTAAGGCCTGTTAAGAATCCAAAGTCAACATCCAAACAGAATGAGTGATTGCATTATTTATTACTCTCATAGTGAATCATGCACCCTAGGGAAAAGTAACCCTAAGTAAACATAATAGAACACAAACTAAACTGATGGAGCCAGACCTCTGCCAGTGTGAAGGCCTAGAAATTGTGTTTGCACCAAACCACATATTTAAAAGCTAGAATACGTTGATAAATATATTTTATAAGTTAAAGCTACGGGAACTTTCATTTTGTGTTGATTTTGTGGCGGTCCCTGTGGACAAAAGCGGTAGTGTTTCCGAGCACCAGAGTCCCTTTCGAAAACCTCTTATTTTACTGCAGCAGGGTCTGACAGTCCTGGGTGTGGTTCTCCCGTAACTCCCTTCCCTCCAGCAGACTCAGCAATACGGCCTGGGCCATACTGTACCTCCCGCCAGAGCTCCGACTGCAGGTCGAAGGTGGCATCAAAACCAGATCTGGGTCTGTCCGCGATGGGCTGGTCGCTGCTGGAGGCCCCGCCCCATTTCTTCTGATTTTGCATGGAATCCAACCCGATGACAAGCATTAAGAATAACTATATAGAAATAGCCAATATTGTCGCTGATGGTCTTGTTTACTTATGTAGGTCACATAGAGACATCAGTATTAAATTGAGACGTAGGTCAAAGTTCCTTCTACTAACTTTAAAATGTGGCATATTTAAAAATATTGACACATTTTGGGTAATGCAAAGGAAATAAATATAACTAGAGCTGTCAATCAATTAAAATATTTAATTGTGATTAAGTGCATAATTGCGATTAATGACAACTTAATCACACATTTTTTATCTGTTCAAAATGTACCTTAAAGGGAAATTTTTCAAGTATTTAATACTCTTATCAACATGGGAATGGGCAAATATGCTTGCTTTATATAAATGTATGTATATATTTATTATTGGAAATCAATTAACAACACAAAACAATGTCAAATATTGTCCGGAAACCCTCACAGGTACAGCGTAAAAAATATGCTCAAATCATAACATGGCAAACTCAAGCCCAACAGGCAGCAACAGCTGTCAGTGTGTCAGTGTGCTGACTTGACTATGACCTGCCCCCAAACTTCATGTGATTATCATAAAGTGGGCATGTCTGTAAAGGGGAGACTCGTGGGTACCCATAGAACCCATTTTCATTCACATATCTTGAGGTCAGAGGTCAAGGGTCCCCTTTGAAAATGGCCATGACAGTTTTTCCTCGCCAAAATTTAGCGTAAATTTGGAGCGTTATTTATCCTCCTTCACGACAAGCCAGTATGACATGGTTGGTACCGATGGATTCTTTGGGTTTTCTAGTTTCATATGATAGCAGTGTCTTCACTGTAGCTTTAAAAATGAGCCCGCTACAACCTAAAAAACGTAGGTTGCGTTAATGCGTTAAAGAAGTTAGCGACGTTAAAACGAATTTGCGTTAACACGTTGTCGAGTTAACTTTGACAGAACCTACGAAAGTCGTAATAACTTCGTCCATTTAGACTCTGCTGAAGACACACTAGTGTCGACGTGTTGGTCTCTTTGCACTTTTAAAGGCTGCAAATCAATCAGTGTGCTCCAGTCCCCTTTCTTTCCCTTGATAATATAAAAGCTCATTCCTAGATTAGACATGTGCAGCATCGCCACTTTGTCACATGTTGTCCTGTTGACCTAGAAGCTGTAGCATATCTTAGAGAGTTGAATGCCCCATCCCAAACCCCTCCATTCTTACTCCAGGCGACCCTCTCTCTCCCTCCCTCACTCCTCGCCACAGGTTCGATTAACAGCGACCACTTTGTTCTGACCCCCTGGGGCTAGTCCTATTGCGGTGTACCTGTGTGTGTGCATGTGTGAGTGTGTGTGTGTGAATGAGTGTGAGTGGAGTGCGATGCAGTAGAGAGAGTAGAGATTCTTTGAAGAGTGAGAGAGGAAAGGAGGAGTGCCAGAAACGGATAAACACAAGAATACCCAGGGACAAAATAAACCCGTGCTGTTGAAGTTATTTTACACAGAACAGGGAGGGTGATGGGAGATACGGAGAGAACAAGAGCACTGCATAGAGACGAGGGTGTAAGGCTCAAAAGGATACATCTTATGTGTCATCTGTATGTGATGTGTGCCTTTCTTACAGGTTAAAGAATACCTCAACAATAACACATTTACTATTTATGTAGTACTGTTCTGAAGATCTCTGTACTGAGTGTTCAGAGTGAGCCAGCTGACATGTGATCTCATATCTTGTACCAGTGTGTGCGTGTGGCTGATGTAATAACTTGTAAGACTAAGTGTTGTTTACTGGTAATATTATTCACACACTATCTGCATAGGGTGTTTCATAGGCAGGATGTGCTCATAGAGTATTCTATACTTACAGCTGTGGGGATCTTCCCATCCTGAGATGCTTACAACAAATGAAGAGAATAAGATAGACTTTAGTGTAAACAAGTATTATCTTTAAAGGAACAATGTGTCGCATTTAGGGGGATCTATTGACAGAAATGGAATATAATATTAATAAGCAGGGCTCTCAACTAACTCTTTTCACCATCCTCCCGGAACTGAACCGAAATACATACCGATATGAATATGGAGCGTCCCAAATTTAAAATCTTCCTTCTGTTTTTCTACATTATCATTAGTTAATCATTCAAAGTGACCTTTAGCATAAATCGAACATCAGAAGTTTATTTTTTAAAAGTAATTTTATTGTTTTTTTTTTATTTATAATTTGCATGTTTGTTTCAATTTTGATGATGACAATGCAGCTAAGTGAAATTTAAATATATTTTTAGTTGTAAAAAGTAGCATTTAGTCAAGGAACAAGTATATGGGCTCCCATAAAGCTAGAACCGAGGAGCTGCTAAACAAGATGCTTCTGTCATGGGGAGAGATGCAGCATGTTGCCACGGACAAAATGCGATGGAGAGACCTCATTGTAGCCTTATTATTCAAAGATGAGAGAAGAAGGCAAGTAAATAAGTGGTTGACATGAGTAACATGATTTGAGCTGTTGCTCAATATTCCTCATAGTTAACGTTATAATCAGCTCACTCACTGTTAATGCAAACGTAGGCTGCTGACTCGTTAGCGAGCGATAACTGTAACGTTACCGTTAACATCAAACATTCTAACGTTAGCTAACTGGTAACGTTAGTACTAGCATACTAGCTTACCTCAATGACTTGCCACTGCAGCTGTCGTGTGTGTGTGTTTATGTTGTCAAGGAGGTTTAATAATAACGGTGCGCTACACAAAACGTGCAGTCATTTTCATTGCTGTTCATTCTAATATAACGGGTATTTTTCTTTCAACTCTTATCCCAAATTCGTCCCAAAATTAATTTTCCTCTCCGATAATATTTTTTAAGCTCGAGCCCTGATATGGAATTGTTGTGTTTTCGTTACTTTAATGAGCTGTTTATATCTATATACGGAGCGGGGCCTCTTCACAGAGCCGGCCGCCATGTTTCTACAGTAGCCCAGAACGGACAAACCAAACACTGGCTCTAGATAGAGTCATTCGCTTTTTCACTTTTTCTCGTCGGCCACCGTAGTTCTCCTACACACTTGGCAAACGGAAGAAGTTTCAGTTGGTTGCAATCTGCAACCTCACCGCTAGATGGCGCCAGATCCTACACACTGCACCTTTAATGCAGCTTCAAGAGGACCTACTGGCATTAGTGTTGAGTTTTCTTTCTGACTGCCTCCCATTCTCTCTTTCTTACTTCGCAGACGGATTTAAAAGAGAAATAGTTATTCACAAATTGCCAAATTGAGCCCTCAAATATGTACTGATGAGTATAGCTTCAAGAAGAAGAAGTTGAAGGCAAACATGAAAACCAACACAGAGAAGAAGAGGAATTTTCCCACCCAAATTCCTACATTTATTGGTGCCTAAAAATGTTTGAAAAGGATGTTTGAAAAGGATGTTTGAGAAGACGTAAGGTGTGAGAGCGGTCAAGTAAATTATAGCAGACTTGTTAAATGAAAAGTAAAATGCATACCAACTGGTTAATGGAAATGCAAACTGAAAAGGTGCCCGTTTTGCAATTATATTTTCAAAATCTTTACTTATAAATTACTTGTTGGTTCAACTATTTATCTCTTTTGTAAAACTGTATTGTCATCTTGATGTAAAAAGTCCATTTGTTAGTAATATATGAATTAATGTACTATGTATTGATCTAATTATGGATTGTTTGATGTCATTTATTAAGGATTGTATGTGCTTTCTGTTTAGTGCCTAATTAAATATGAATTAATGAACTGCTTTTATAACACGATGCGAGACCTTCAAAGACATCTAGTCTTTCCGCTCCTTTTCTGCAGAGACCCTTGTTTTCTCATTATACTGATGCACTGACAACGCGATATAAGAGGACTAATGAGCAAAATGTGTGGTCAGGTATACAGTATATACAGTAGTCTGAGCTCATGTCTGTATTTATTTCAAATAATTTTCTCAGTTATTGTTTTCATCTCTTCCTGTCATAGGATTCTGTAGAGAGGAGGCGTCCTTCCTTCAGAGAGATAATGAGCCACTGGTAATAGATACACGCTTTGACGCACACACACATGCACACAAACACACAAATTATTTCCATCTCTACGTCCATCACAATGTTGTGTGACCTGTGTGATTACCAGGGACATGTGATTGATAACCTGTGTTCATCGTAACCTCCTCGTGCTGGTCAATATGTCCTATATTAGATTAAATGGGTGTCAGGACACATAGCAAGACCATTCCTCAGGCCAGATCTCATTAATGCGCTCCCCCCACTCATAACACAGAGAAAAAAGAAACATGGACCACCACCACACACAGGCCAAAGCAAAGGCATGCATAAAGAATGTTATATAGAGAGAGAGATATTGATACAGATATATACTGTATATCTGGACTCACAGCATCATTACTGCAGACAAATCCTGTTACTATGTTGTGTGCCCTCTGAGACTACCATGTTGAAAAGGAAGAAAAGCAGGTTTAACAACACTCAAATGGTGTTTACTGTACATGCAGACTGACCCAGTAACAAAATATCAATACTATATATAGTATACTATACAATATACTGTATATTATATGTCAATATGTCAACATTAACATTTTTCTTACATTTAGCATTTTACTGTGTGTGGCAATTCAATTTATGTAATGCCTTTAAATAGTATATTTATTAAAGCTATGTATAGTAAACAGAGCTTTGGAAATGCTGCCAAGAGGCCATCAATGTTCGCTAATGTTAGCGAAGTTAGCTACTAGTAGCTTACCTTGCTAGGTATTGGCCCAGCTAAGTAAGACCGTGCCACTCTAACAAAGAAAGTAAGAAGTGAAAGTCGATTGTTCGTTCCATTGCAACGTCAGCGCCCAGCAGCAGAGCTACGCCTCCGCCATTTTGGACTGAAAAGCGCCTACCGCCTACATAGAACAAAATGATTCTATTCTATTAACATCATTTTAATATCTCTACCGAAATGGCCTGTGTTGAACAATAAAAACATTATAAATATGCATACTATTATAACTATTTACTTACTTACTTATTTATTAAACTATTTTGCTCGGCTGCTTTCTGGAGGAGCATAAAGTGAACGATGGACATAAATTGAAGTCAAGCACACAGATTTTGAGAGCAATCTCAATCTTTTTCATGTCAAGGATCTCCCAAATAGATGTCCAATAGACCACATACCATGGATGTATAAGAGGTTGTGTCCTGTGCTTTTGCCCTACCTGTTAGTAAATAGCCTACAACTACCTTACATTCTGTTTATGTCATGCTACTAGCACTACTAGCTACTGGCCGATAGCTGGTTGTTTGGGAACAGAGACGTTAATACATCCACCACGGTACAGGCTTACAGCATACAGCCAATGGGTGTATTATAAGATAATAGAAGTGATGAATTACAGCCAATATATACATCATTACAGCCGCATACAGCTAGCAGGAAGCTGGTAGAACCGGATATGTCATAT
Source organism: Sebastolobus alascanus (assembly GCA_916701645.2). Lineage (NCBI taxonomy): Eukaryota > Metazoa > Chordata > Actinopteri > Perciformes > Sebastidae > Sebastolobus > Sebastolobus alascanus. The sequence continues at coordinate 5,306,049 of CAKAOJ020000059.1, forward strand.
GAGCCAGCAGGGCGGTGCAGTCCTGTGGGTCTGATGCACGTTCATTATGCCGAGGAAAATAACTCTGGATACGGTTATTAGTTAATTTTACAACTTTTAGGACATAATGATTTAAATGAGGGCTATTCAAGTGTCCGTACTGAGAAGTTGATTCACCTCAAAAAATGATCCTCTGATTTACAGACATCTCTTTAAACATTCATGGCGTTTTCAGTCCAAAATGGCGAAAGCGCTACCGCAGCGCCATCTAGCAGCCATTGGCAAAAAAAAGAACCGGAGTTTCGTCTCTTTGCTTCTATACTCTTTGACTCTAATTTCCAGAAAATGACTTGTTAAAAATTGTTTTTTTCCTAATTGAAAAATGACTTGGTCCTTGTCTGAAATGACTGGGAGACTAGAGGATGGGGGTCCATGCAGAAGACATGACAGTGGACAAGGAGCTGTTACCCACCACCACAAACAACTCTGAGCTAATATAATGAAACAATACACACATTAACATTAGGTTACCTAGCTTGTACTTTTACCTCAAATGATTCAATGTAGTCTATGTCTAAGTCTAAATTTCTAAGTGAGATGTTGTGTAAAGTCTGAGCTTGAGATTAAGAAGTGAAAAAATCTTCTGTTCTTAGCATTAAAGGGTAACTTTGGTATATTCACTTGCGTTTCCACCACGGATGTATTCCACCGCTGTCTTCCGGCAACACGTCACCTCGCCAGATTTCAGAACGAGAACTCCTTGAGCGAGACTCTTTCCATACTGTCAGACACTTATAATAACAATCAGAGTCTGTCATAGCAAAAACAAGCACTTTTAGTGGATGTAAATGACGGTGCCAGCTTGCCCCAATAGCACCATATTGCAGCCTTGAGCAGCTGCCGTCTACAGCGCTCTCCTTCAGTATTGGACCAATTTCAGAAATTGTTGTCCTTATTTGTCAGTTAGACACAAAAACATGGGGAAAAAATAATGAGGTTACCCTTTAAGTCATAGAAAATATCATCTTTCACCAAAAACTAAATTCTTTCCATCTAAATATGGCAGCTGAAACTATTTTATTCAGTCTTGTTCCACTCAAGTGTAATCAGATTTACAGTAAAATATCACCATACTGTAATATTTAACAATTATAAGAACTGTATACTGGACTCCAAGATGGCACCCATTTACTTGAACTAAAATTGCTTGCTGAGCGCATAAAATAAAAGAGTTTTCCGGGTTTGCTTCCACATTGTGCGGCTCGCTGCACATTTCCCCTGCTGGCACTGCTCGCACGTTCCCACTCGGCCCATAGAGTTATTAATTAGTTTTACAAATATAAAACCTTCATGGATTAAAAATGTATACATACATAGAGCATAGAGTAATTGCTGACCTCATTTACAATTTGAGGTGTCCTGTGAGAAGTTTTACAGACGACTCTGGTGGTCTCTCTGGCAAATTATTTGCTTTTTGGGCCACAGGGGATTTTTCAATTGCTGTCGCTGCTAGAGAAAATTGGCAGCGAGATTGAGTGGCAGCGGCGTGTCCGGCTCTCTTAATACATCTGTGTATTTGACCACATCTACGGTAACGCGCTGTACTAGTACACGGCTTCGACAGCGGGGCACTGTTGAGAATACATTATTAACGCTGTAAAAACAAGACAAAATTCAAGCTGTTCTTACGTTTAGCTTTTACTCGGAAATTCAATATTGCCGGCAGATCAAGCACAGGTCATTTAAAACAAGAGGAACTCGGTATTTTCGTCTCAAAATCATTACCGTGCATATTGTTATCCCCTGGCACAACACAATGAGCTCAATGAGCTCTCTCAGTCACCTCTACAGCAGAGAGATCCACGCTGTGGTGTATCCTCTTTTGCTGGAACGTTGCCTTTATATAACTTAATGCACAGCCTACATTTGGATCGGCTGATTCATTCGACTCATTTACATTTTCCCAGTGACCTTCCCTGCTCTCTCCAATCCCACGCATTCCTAAATACAGAGTGCTGTGTCCACACATACGTAGGACAATAGCAGAGGACAGAAGGGGCGGCTCTGAAGTCTCTCTCGAATGCATGCACACAGGCACAGACTGATGTGTGCAGGAAAAACACACACACACGCCGGTGCTATACATCAAGACAGCCATTTTCTGCTCATTTGTCAAAGCAGCACTAATCACTTTCACGGGGCTTACAGCGTCGCATCTTATAGCGTACTTCAGAGGGACGTACATGCATCTGTGCGAGCATCATTCCAACGCACAGCCAGATGGGTTGTATGTGGTGTGTTATCACAGCTGGGCCAGCCTGGCGGAGCCTCGCTATAGGCTGACATTGTGTGTGGAAAGAAGGAGTAATCCCTGATTGTGTAGGTGCGGATAAAGTTCTGAAAAGTGTTTTTCCCTTCAGCTTCAAGTGCGGGGTGAAATGAGACTGGTAAGCCATTTCTGGTGATGTGCTTTTCTTTTCTTTTTTTTTTGCCTTTTGGTTTCCATGTTCTGTCTTAACTCCCCCCCCCCTCCCTCCCTCCTTCTTACCTTTTTCCTCTCATGCCTGTATGATCATTTCTCTATTCTTCCCATTGTGTCTTTGCTGTCTGAACATACCACCTTCCCTCTCTGCGCTCTCTCACTTCGCACTGCACTTTTTTTTCTTCTCGAAGCTACTTGGCTGAATCCTTTCCATTAGAGACTGTGAGAGGGAGATTAGTGTTGTATCAGTGTGTGCGTGTGTGTGTGTGTGTGTGCGTGTGTGTGTGTGTGTGTGTCTTTTGGGGGTGGAGGGCCGGGAGAAAGGATTTCCAAGGCTTTCTTAGTAACAGTAAGTCGACAACCAGGAATACCATCATTGTCTAGAGGGGTTTGAGGGGGATGCGGAGAAGCTGGGAGATGCTTTATTTGTATCTAATGCGGCTGCACCTATTTCACATCGGCGCTATGATAATTTGTTTCTCATATATACATCATCATGTTCTGTCGTCATCAGGCTGTACTCCTTTTGCTCAGCTGAGTAAACCAACTGTATGTGTGCATATAAACAGACTCGAATGCACATACGCAAATCATAAACATGTAAATTCACAGTGAACTGAAGTCTTTTTGCACACACACACACACACACACATACACACGCTTCTGCATCTGCAGGGGCCATCAGCCATGAGACAAGCGCGTTGCTTAGAGACCAAGAGGTCACCCCAACAACAGAGATCACACAAACCAGGTGTGACATCTGTTCCAGTGTGGTGGCCACAGCCAGCCCTGGAGCCCTGCCTGCTTGGAGCATGCAAATGTAGAACACCCCATGGCTGCTCAGGAAAAGACACTTGACGGTGAATACATTTGGAGTCACCGTAGAGCCCTTTTTTTTTTTTTTTTTAATGCTTTAGTATCACCAAAATCACAAATCACTGAACAAAAAGCAATATCTACCTGTGAGTGATTCTTTGATTTATTGTGTATGTTGTCTCGTACTCAACTGGGGATTAGTGTAAAATCTCCTCAGGCAACCGAGACCGAGTGGTGATGCATTATTCTGTGGATGAAAAAGGAAGTTCTGTTGCACAAGAAAAATTTCTGCAAAAAAGAATGTGAATCGGTGCCTTCATGCAAATATATTCAATCGAATAAAAATTCCACGATTATCATAGCACCTGTATCTCTGAGTCACCACTGCTGCTTCCCACCTACGATGGAAATTCTTTTTTAATGAATGACATTTTCTGTTCTGATTCTTGTGTACCCTATGGTGTTTTAATCAGCTGCTATGGTGATAGAGAGGGAGGTGAACAAGGGCCGCTGTCTGGACTTGAAACTGCTGCCAAAGTATTTGAAGAAAATCTTTTTCAATAGGGCAACTTTTATACCTCAGCCAACTGATATTTCATTTGCATGCATAGCGTTTTATATGTGCGCAAAACAGGTGGATGGAAACACTGACAGGTAAAAAAATACAGATATAGCATACCACCAGAAGTCACATTTTCTAATAGCGCCAGAGGAAAGAATGTTGTTACCAAAACAACAGATTTATCTTCCTGTTTTAAAGGAACAGTGTGTAGCATTTAGGGGGATCTATTGGCAGAAATTGAAAATAATATTAATAAATATGTTTTCTTTAATGTATAATTACCTGAAAATAAGAATCGTTATGTTTTAGTTACCTTAAAATGAGCCGTTTGTATCTAAACGGCTGCTGCACAGGTAATCTAGAAATTTTAACCTAATGACTGAAACCTTTATTTAAATGAATGAAACCTATTGGTGGCACTAGATAAAAAGTCAGTAACTCACCAAAGTAATAAACATTCAGAACATGGTAAAACATGAATGAAACACTCTGGACAAAATTGTTGGACCAACAGTCGGACACTGACATCCCTAGAGCCACGCTGCTGGCGCAGCTAAAAGGGGAATACACACGGTCTTTTGCTCATGAGCAACGTGATCTCATCCCTACTCGTCATATTTTGCTGCTTGGGCAGAAGCCTTTTCAATTGTAACTATCTTGATAATGAAGGTTCGCGCGTGGTTTACGTTGTAACGCGTGGTTAACGTTGTGAAACAAAAAAAACCCCCACTTAGTTAGGGTTAGAAAAACATCATGGTTTGGCTTAAAATAAGTGCTAAGTGTAAGCTACGGACGTAACGTTATGTGACTCAGTGCCATAGCATCAACATAACGTCATCACACGCAGTAAAAATCACTCAATTTTAGGTCTCACATGGGACACGAACGTTGGTCCTATGAGTAAAAGTCCTGTGTTGGTTTGACCAATCGACTATATGAGGAATTCTTGCTCTTAATAATACAGTATGTTGCTCTCACCGTCTAATAATGACGCGGATAGTATACATTGGATTTGATTGGAAGCCCAGTACATCTAAACCTTAAAGGTCTTATTGATGACAATTTCATGTAGACGAATATTTAAAAAAAATAAAAAAAAAACATCCACAGAGCCTTTAGAAAGGTGCCGAATAAAATGGCTGTTCCTGAAAAAAATTATTATGATTGTGAATTAATCATTTTAAAAATTTTGGCGGGTCCAAAATGAATGTTTTGTTTATCTCTGTGGAAGATACCTGACGTTTGGCTCCCACTTCTAACAAGGCTTGTGAGCCAATAGCAAAAGGACGTTGGTATCACGTGGTATCTCTAGGTCGTCGGTTAGTGTGGAAAAAACGGATAAATGGATGAGATGACGGTAAGTGCCTGGCAATGACTTGTTGTGAAGTAAATGCAACAGAACGGGGGAGAAAGAATGCAACATCTACAGTAGTGGCTGAATGTTATCAATAGCACCTTTAAAGGATGCCTTGTGAGTCAATATCAAAACGCGGCGGGCCACTGCCCAAGCGTTGGTATTTGGCGCTCTGGGAGTGAGACCAGGTTTTTATGACAGTGTTTCCTACGAGAATGCTTGAGGAAGTGTTTCCTCGATCACCAAAGTTGGTAGGCAAATAGCAGTTACAGCTAATTTCTGCATTTAGCATCTGTTTGAGCTGGTGAATTGGCATGCTCACTGAAGCATCTGAGAGACATCCATCTGCAGTGCCACTCCAGAGCAGTGGAGTGTGCGACTGCAGTGACAAACATGCTGTCATCCAATTTCCCACACGCAAAAAAACACAAGACAGACACACACACGCACGCACACACACACAAACACACACAGACAGATGTGCCCTCTCATAAACGTTTGCTCAGATGCTCTCCTCCTCTCACTCTTACTTCTTCTGTTCAATCACTCTCTCGGTCTTCCTGTTCATTTCTGACATAATTCTTGACAGCAATGCAGTGAAGCAGATTGAATATCCAGGCAGACATTTTAAAAAAGTTGCCAGGTGTCAAAACGTCCAACACAATATATGAACACAGAAGGTATACAAGAAAATAGTGGAAGTAGAGGTGATAATGTATTTATATATATGTTTGATTTTTAATAGGATTTCAAAGGGATATATTGGGTGTTTTGAAATGGGGTTGTATGATGTACTTCTCAATAGTCAGTGTATTACCTACAATAGATGACGGTTGGCACGCCCCCAGCTTGGAGAAACAGACAGGAGTTACCGCACAGGAGCAAAGCAATATACTGCTGTGGACAGGGGCAGCAGCAAAACATATTTTAGCCACCTAAAAGAAAGGCCTACCTAAAAAAATCAATATAAGTGTACACTATATTTAGAATATTTTCGCCAGTTTACCTTGCCGTCAGACAGCCCTTTCCGAAGGGGAACTGTAGCCGTTGTATCCATCTATGCTCTCCCCAAATCCACCAGACTCCATTGAAAAAAACTGTAATTTTATCTCGTAGAACCAAGCTGGCCTACCGCTGCCTCGATCGGTTAGTTTGTTTTATTGTGTGACTTTGGTTAGTTCGAATTCACCAAAGTCACACAATAGCACAAACAAACTAACCGATTGAGGCAGCGGTGGACCAGCAAGTCCCGTGTTTTGCGAGGTAAAATTACTGTTTTTTTCAATGGAGTCTGGCTGCTTTGGCGAGAGCATAGATAACGGCTTCAGTTCCCTGTCGCAAACATACATAGCTGTATAGCTGTCTGATGGCAAGGTAAACCAATGAATATATTCTAAATATAGCGTACACTTAAACTGATATTGATTTTTTAGGTGAGCCTTTCTTTTAGGTGGCTAAAATAGATTTTACTGCCAGCCCCGTCCACAGCACTATATTACTTTGCTCCCGTGCCGGTACTCCTGTCTGCTTCTCCAAGGCGTGCCGACCATCATCTACTGTAGGTGAGACACTGACTATGGATAAGTACCTCATACAACCCCACTTCAAAACACCCGGACTATCCCTTTAAAGTCATTTTCTACTGCAAACATCGACTTCAAACTAATGCAATACTGATAATATACTGATAATAAGATCTGTAACAATTACTGCGACTCATAGATTCAGTAGCGGTCTGTAATTTTAGTGAGTCTTCTCGCCCCTCAGCTTTCCAGTTTAAGCAGCTCAGCATAGATTTGAACAAATGATTGCTGATCCTCTTCTCTGTCCCATTTATTTCCAAACTTCTCTTGTATTTGTACTTTCTCCCTGTCCAATATTAAATGTGCTTTGAAAAGTTGAGCCCCCTCTTTGTAACCTAACATATCGGGGTAAGTGTTATGACCTCCCTTCCTCTTCTTTCTCTTTCACAGTTTCTTTCGCTCTCTCCCTCCTCTTCCATGTTTCTGTCCGGCGCTCGCCGTGACATCAGACCAGGGCCAACAGGTGACCCCACAGATGGCACTTTGACACTCAGATGTGAAATCAGGTGTTGTGCTGTACAGATCTGCATATTTAGTGTCACATTATACGCTATATTAACACACAATGTTAGCAATTCAAGGTAATTTCTAAGTCACCAGAGGCAGGGTAAGGAAGGAGAGAGGGAAAAGACAGAACAACTTTTGTGAATAAATTGCTTCATTCCTCCTGTTCACTTTTCAAGGGTAAGGCTGGCTTTGGTGTCAGGAAAACAGGAAGTCTTGCTGCTTCTTGAGGGATTGTTTATAGATTTCTAATCTAGGCCAGCAAGTTGTAATTCTCTCTGTCTTACTCCTGCTGTGCATTTTCTCATTAACTGCATCAATGCTATGCTCTGCAAGCCACAGCAGGAATACAAGAGGCCAGGAGACAATTCATGTTTTGAAGGTAAAACACTGAGTAGCTGAGACATTAAGGTCACACTGTATATGCTGACACATGAATTAACAGCAGGGAGTCTGTCTGTGTGTCACACACATTGATCAAAACAAATGGCCCACAAATAAAGATCAAGCGGAGAGACGGAGACACAAGGCAGAGATGATGGTGAAGGAAAGGTTGTGATTTGTGCAGCCACAAATCAAAGTTGTGTAAAGCTATGTTGCTGCTTCTTTAATTTATAGTCAAAACTTCCACAATATGCCCCTTTCACACTGATTTATTGAGACTTCTGTTGTGAGTCTGCGAACGTAGTTCCTTTAACACATCAATACTAAACAACCTCATTACGTACTGTAGAGCTACATCATGTAAGCACCAAAGTACCAGTTATCTTTAAACTCTTATTCCCTCTCGCTCAGTGGTGTAGTGCAGGGAATGGACATGCAAGAGTAGTCTTACATGTCACTGTTTGTAACACAGGGCTTTGTTAAAACAAACATTTGGGGTCATAAATTAAGATTATACCCATTTCTCCAGGCACCACTACACTACTATGGAGTTATAGGAGTGCCACAAAAAAGAATACAAATATGAAGAGGAATAAATCAAATAATAAATAAGTAAATAAATAAATGCGGAAAATAAAAAGATACAAAAATAAAAGAATTATACGATTTTTTTCATTTATTTGTTCATTTATTTCCGTATATATGTCTATATATATTTTTTAAAAATATATATTTATTCATTTTAGCATAAAAATCATCTTATTTTCTGTATATTTACAAAATATATATATTTTTATCCCTTTACTTTTCCTTATTCGTGTCCCTATTGCTTTTGTTATTCCTTGAAGGGCAAAGCTGTCAATCAACTGGCTTTCATTTATTTCTGTATACATATAGATATATTTAAAAAAATATATATTTACTTAATTTAGCATATAAATCAAACTATTCTTCTGTATATTTACAAAAAATATGAATATAATCCCACATGTTTTATCTGTTCAAAATGTACCTTAAAGGGAGATTTGTCAAGTATTTAATACTCTTATCAACATGGGAGAGGTAAATGTATATACAAACATTTGATTTATGCAAATATATGCATATATTTATTTACCCATTTTCAGGTCAAGGGACCCATTTGAAAATGGCCATGCCCATTTTTCCTCGCCAAAATGTGGCGCAAGTTCGGAGCGTAATTTAAGCTCCTTCGCAACAAACTAGTCTGACATTGTTGGTATCAATGGATTCTTTGGAGAGTTTTCTAGTTTCATATGATACCAGTATCTTCACTCTAGCTTTAAAACTGAGCCCACTACAACCTTGATTGGGGTAATGCGTTAAAGAAATTAGTGGTGTTATGTGTTAACGCGTTAACTTTGGCAGCCCTAATTAAAATGTTTAGAAATATTCTTTTATATTTTATTATTTGGCATTATATTTCCACATTTATTTAGTTATTCTATTTATTCCTCTTTATATTTTCCCAAATTTATTATCTTCATTCTTTTCCAGATTTATTCATTTATATGGCACTCCTATGACTCCATACACCACTGCTCTTGCTTACGAACTTGTGGGCTGTTTGTCTCAATCTCTCAGTCGGGCAGTTGGGTTTAAAGACATCATTAACATTCAGTTAAATTCCACCCTTAACAGAAACCTTTGTTCATCCAGTCCTGGGCAGTGCTGAGTGGAGGTTCACAAAGAGCAACAAACGAGCAGTGATCCTTTCATATAACTGAGGGATTAACCTGCATCACTGTGTCAGTCTGAAAGTGGCATCAGAATATGTATACTCTACAGTGTATGCCTCTGAAAATAAAGCCTAATGGTATCCAGCGAGCCAGATAACTTCATGATTTAGAGACGGAGAAGAATATGTTTCTGCTTCAGTTCGACAGAAACCCGCAAAGTGAGCCAAAGATTGATGAGATGAAAGTCTTCTGGCCATTCTCTATTGTCTTCTTCTGGCAGGCTGTATATTCCTGTCTCCCTGTGGGCTTGTAGGAGGTTTCAAAAGATTTAGATGAGAAGGCAAGCTGTTGGAAACACCTCACAATCACACTCCCACTGGGTGCTCCATCAACAGCAACATTAATCTATATGCACTTCATCATCAAATTACCTGAGGTGCTTCTTTCAACAGGAGATACGTTATACAGCGCGACATAGGAAGAATGAAAATGATGCGATACTGGATCTGAAACTCAGCTGAGTCTCCAACAGTCACACTTAACTTTAAGTAAGAATAAAGCAAGATTACTGTTATCCCATCTACAGACATTTATTTGGGTTTTGACAACCGACCGGCGAGACGAAGCCACATGTGTTTTATATTCTGTCTCTCTTCCTAATCCAAATGAAGGTTTACAATTGCTCTGCAGCTGGTTTTAAGAAAGAGATAAAACTACCATACCAGCAGACAATCATTCATTCCCCCCCGTAACATTTCCTGCTCCATAGATCTTGCTATGCCAGTCACCAGCCACGCCGAAGGTTAGGTATTGGTTTGATTGGAACCTGTCCCTGCCATACTGAACTCTACAATCCTGTCACGCTCTGATTCATGGGTTTGTGCCTGCTGTCGCTTAAGTTTTACGGCCAGTATTGGCAGGGTACTTTTTCACACATTCAGAGCCATTTTAGGACCTGCCCTCTTTCTGTCTCTCCCTCCCTTTTGCCCGGTCCATTTCTGCCAGCATGAATCAGCATTCCACTCTCTTTACCGATATACACGGTGATGCACGACGGGGTGAGGACAAGGGAGATGAAGAGGTAACCCGCTGTCTACACCTTGCTCTCCACCATCAACAATCCCTACTCTGCCTTCCACGGTTTCAGCAATTTGACCTTTTCTTGCCGGTAAAGCATGCACGTGGCCGTGGAAAGCAGGGATGCTGAGAGACAGGTATGCTGCTGCTGCTGCAGTGTGCGTCTACGCTTGTACACGCGCTCCACTCGGCTCTGACCTGCGGTTTGGCTTTAACTGCTGTGTAAATCTGAGCAGCACTTTAATGGGTTGCGCACCCCTGATGCTCCTGGCGCACAGCACCTCAGTGGGACAACGCTGGCCTGTGTGCTGCCGGCACGCAGCTGCATCCAATAACCCCCCAATAATAATCATATTTTAATCACTCAGCCGCACCAAACCTGCCTGATGGAAGCACATCCCAACTCCTTCAGCCCTTTGCGAGAAAATTGCCCCAGCGAGGGAAGCAGAAGTGGGAAAATTTAAGGATATTACACACACGCTACGGAGCTTTAGTACTAGGGTTAGTGGGGTGCTAACATGCTTGGCACTTAGCAGCCATTTTAAACAACATTAAAACTAGCATCAGGCTTGCACGGTAACTGAGAATAATTAAAGGACGCTGTAAAGCAACACCTGCTTGAACTTGCAGACTAATACAGTATACAGAGAAGCTGTAATTCATCATCAGTTCCTAAGTGTTGTAAACTAATGCACCGTAGCTCATGGTTACATTACATGAACGCTTAGGGGTTTTTTCTGTGTGCCTGTCATGTGCAGGTGCAGGCTGTTCTCATACACCGTTTGTAGCTATACGAAAAGTAATGCACTGTTATTCGTATATACTGTATCCCACAAAATCAATTTGTATGTAATCCATGTGATCATGAACAAGAGGCCTGTACTATGAAGCAGGATTTGCGGTTAGTGAGGTAACTTCAGGGTTAACCCTGGGTTTTCCGTCCTACGACGATGGATCACTTCCTATTGGGGTAGATCGCCATGGTAACTTATGCTGTACCCCTAACATACTCCGAAGAAGGTTATGTTCCAGATAAGAGATCAACTCGTATGAAAGCACCGCCTACTGACCAATCAAAGCTTGCTGTGCAGATCGTATGATAATATCACACAAATACGAAGAAATTAACATCATAATCCAGGCAAAAAAAAATACAGTTTAAACTGACAAACGCAGGAAGGACAGTTGGCTGTATGCTGTGGGTGCTTACTGCTTTGAATTATGTTTTTATATATATTTTTTTTTACTTGTTCTCAAGTCTGTTTCACACTGCCGGAGTCGGGGACGCAAATGAAAGAAGGCTGAAATAGTCACACACACCACATCATCATCAAAGGGAATAATGTAGGCTATTAAAATCTCTTAATTCTTTCTATTTTGAAAGCTGTTTATATATCACTGCCCCATCTAGACGAATATATCTGACATTTGAGTGTTCTGTTAAATTAATAAGTCTGTTAATTTACGCATTCACACATCGGCAATTTTTTCTTTTGCCAGCTGTCCTTCCTGCATTTGGCAGCTTCAGCTGTGTTCATTTTAGTCTGGATTAAGTGTTTAACATCTTCATATTTGTCTAATATTATAGTTTGCTTTTCCTTTGTAAAATGTGCCGCTCTGCTGACAGTATACTTGTCCATGTTTGTGATTGGTCATATACTGCAAACACCGCCCCGTTCATGTGAACACGCTCGTAGCCAGATTGGGAAACCCTGGGTTGATTTACCGAGTTGATAACCACCGTCGTAGGACCGCTTAGCGGGATCTCGTTTGTTAGGGTTAGTTAAGCCAGATAACGAGAAGATACCCTGGGTATGTTGAACTTGCTTCGTAGTACAGGCATCACGAAGTATAAAGACTGGGGTGGATGGGTGGGTCAAAAAATACTGGACTTTCGGTGTTCATATCTCGTGTGAAACCAGAAGTCAACGGTGATTTATTTGTCAAGTAACTTCTGTATTCAAGCTACACCACTTCCATAGTTATTTTAACCCAAACGGTGAATTATTTGTTACGTAACTTCTGTACTTAAAGGTATAATATTTAACCGTTGTTGGTTGCTGTAAACACACAGCATTCAAAATTGGCCACACCTCCAAAGCTCAACGAGCCAAGAGGGAGAGAGAGAGCAGCGATGGTTGAGCGAGCTGTAGAGTGACTGAAGAGAGAGAGCGGCATTAGTGAGAACAAAGCAGCGAATCAGAGAAATAAAACATTATTTTCTGATTGTTTGCCGGCGGTAACGTTAAAAAAAACACACAATAGACACACAACTAACTCTGCACAACTCCGCGCAACTCTGCGGGAAGATGCAGTCTTCTTGCAAGTTATACCTTTAAGTTAAACCAATTCCATAGTTTGTTTAACCCAAACCACAATCTTTTTCTAAACCTATCTAAGTAGTTTTGTTTTCTAAACCTAACCAAGGTGTTTCCTATGAAGACAGAACTTCATTTTGAAAAGACTGTATGAATGTAACGATCGTAAATTGACACGTGTTGCTGGAAATTTGTAGGAAAACGCACGAAAAATGAGGAATAACTTTCTGTAAGATATCATAAGAACTGTTGAAGATGCGTTGGCATGTGGAGTATCTATAATTAAACTGCATTTAATTACAGAACTACAGAAAATGTACATATAATTAGTCACTTCCCACCTGTGAATATCGACTCCTGTTACTCATAGTCTAAATGAGTCAACTTCAGAAACCGCTGTACAGCATTGGTCTCAATGTGAAAACATTATCGCATGTGAAACGTGATCCTTCAGCTACTGGTAAGGCTCACTACCAGTTTACCGTTCAAAGCAGTTTAATATTCAAAGTAAAAGCAGATATATTACTATAACTAATTTGAGTTTTGAGAAAAAAGGAGAGCTGGAGTCAGTTCAGAGGTTGCAATCATGCGATAAACTCAAGTGAAGGCGAGTACCAAATATTTAAACAGGGTGTTGACTTTGGTAATATGCAAATCATGACATTACCATGACATATGCATCAGAAGATTAAAATAATTACACAAAGATAATGAATTTGAGGTCTGTAAGGCCAGTGAGAAATGCTTGAAAAAGCAAGAGAGAGAGAGAACGAGAACAAGAAGAGGAAGAAAGAAAGAGGTAAGATGAAATGATACATAAAAAGGTAGATCTTTTCTTTAGAAAAGAACCCAAAATAGAGCATATTGCTATTAGATCAGAATGTATCTTTTACTCCAGGAAATACATTTTTTAGATTTGGATAAACAGCTTATATTTAGTCCCTTCTTCAAGAAGCCACCACAAACAGTATATTATGGTTGATGCAGTGATGTTTTTATAACTACCTGGTATTTCTAAGCATTGCTTAGCAATAACTACAAATCTATATAAACATGAGGAGATAAAAATTCAGTCAGTGTATATAATGCTGAGCCAGTTGTTACTCTGAGTATTGTGCAGCAGCCTCCACTCCTACCTTTGTTTATTAGAGCAGCAATCATGACTCACAGAGGCCAAGAGAGAAGTTTGAAATGCTAAATCCACCCGGCATCACAGTGATGTAAAACCTAATGCACTGAATGTGCACGAATCATTCTGTGACCAGACAGAAAGTCAATTTTTACCGTCACTAATCAGAAAAGGCATGAAGGGAGGGAGGGGGGGGGGGGAGCAGAGAGTCTCTGTGTGTCTCTCTGCACACTCTCCTGGAGAGAAGGTCGACCACTGGGCTGCCACCCCGGATCAATGACCTCCCCGTCCCGAGCCTTAAGCCCTTCCAGCCGCCATAACACGTCTCTAATCCCGAGTCACACAAGGGTTCATTTCCGATATATTACAGAGCGGTTAAAAGTGTGCGTGCGCATGTGTATTCACATACACAAGAACTTTTAAACCAGATGGCAGCAAGTTTAAATCCTCAAACCACCTGAGAGTAAAACAGCATGGTCTCCTTCAACCAACAGCAGCTCATCAACAAGCGCTTGTGTGTGTTAGGCACCAAACCCCAGTAACTTCAGCGTAGCTGCTAAGCAAAAACACAACAAGGCACCAGATGTCCAAATCACCGCACCGAAAACCTCTGTCCTGCCGGCATGAAAAAATTGCCCATCCATTGCACAGTAGTACATTTTTAAACCATTTCAAAACTTGCTACTCTTTTGCCACGAACAAAGATTTAAAGAGACATATCTCCGTGCTCAGCTTGTATGACGCAAGAAAAATATTAATGACTTATTATAATAAAATCTTCATTAAATCTCTCTCTCTATATATAAATATAAAATAAAGAGCAAAAACGCAAAGAAAATTGGGTTCACTTTGGGGATACAGCCACCCGATTCGAATGTTCTCAGACCATTAAATAGGCGTTGTCAGTCACTATAAGCACCATAGATGTGGGTCAGTAGGGGCCTATTATTACATACCACCACCGAGGTGGCTCAGCAGGTCGAGCGAGTGTCCACTAATTGAAAGGTCGGTGGTTCGATCCCTGGCCCCTTCAGTCTACATGTCGAAGTGTCCTTGGGCAAGATACTGAACCCTGAATTGCTGTGTGAGTTTGTGTGTGAATTTTTCTCGCTCCTGAGGAACAGGTGGCATCTTGTATGGTAGCTTATATGGTAGGTCTGCCACCTACCAGTGTGAATGAATGAATGTGTGTGATAATGGGTGACTGCTTACTTGTGTTGTAAAGCGCTTTGAGTGGTTGCTAAGACTATAAAGCGCTATATAAATGCAAGTCCATTAACCACCCTCATATGTGTGGTTCTACGATGCGCATATAACAATAAACAAGAAATACTAATTCAGTGCTAATGTACATTTCATCACTTCTATGAATACTTACAATTTCCCCTCTCTTGGGATAAATGGGGGTGAAAAATGTACGAAAAATATTTGCCACAGTTAGGGGGGCCAGACGGGGGGTTCAGGCTTAATATTACGGGGATATTGGCCCCTCTTTAAACCGACCCCTCTAGAACCGCCCGTGCAAAGACCACAAACACTCTCTTTTGGAAAAGTAAAGTACCTTTTGCGAACTAATTTTCCAACACACACACACACACACTTGACTAACATAAAAATGTATGTATACACAAATTGATCCGATCTTATGTGATTTGTGGTGACCAGCTAACCCCTCCCATCATAAAACCACACTTGACTTTGTTAGCTTGTGGGTTGTAGAAGCTCAAATAGACTGTACAGTATCAAAGGCGTTTGATAAATCTCTAAGTATAGAGGAACAATTTTGCTTCATGTCTTATTACAAGATGTAATGGAGAAAATAATTATTGCTCTGCAATAACTGGTACAGATACTGTAAACGTTGGAAGAAAGGATACAAATTGTCTTTATCGACGTCCTAACATCTATGGCCTGTAGCGCCTTATGTGCAGCCTCTGTAGTGGAGGGCTGAAGAAAGAGACAAGACCCGGAGGTGGACGAATGCATATAGCTGATATATGGAGGAGCGGGTCCCTGTCTTATCAAAACAAATAGCCAGGGGCAGAAAAAATGTGTATTGAAAGCTGAACAGATTTCATTCTGACTTATTGCAGCCATCAAAATTAATGCTTGAGGGTAAAGAGGGGGAGACTCTATTCTTATCAAATACGACTGCCTTAGAGAATTAAACCAGATGTGAGCTTGGAGCTTCAAGAGGGGTTAACTGATGAAGAATTACATCAATGTGGACAGATAGAGGGAAGACTGAGCAGTCTTATGAAAACCCTCACATACACACAACAACCTCAGACACGCAGGTGGCCGACCTTCATACATACATATCTTTTGCAGGCATGCTAAGAAATGGATCTGCAGCGTACTCTGGTTTGTATAATTAATATTCCACCGGGACTCTTAGTCTAGTAATTAGGAGCTGAAACTCCACAGGACTGCATTAATGAAAAGTCAGTCCCAACGCTGATGAAAGATTGATCATGTCTTACTTTGTTGAGCATGTGATCCGGCTATTTTTCTTGGTTTGCCCTTTAAAATGTAGCCCGCTCAAAAAAAAAATGTCTGTTGGGAGCACCTTCGTGTCCTTGATAGATTCCTTCACAGGCCAGAAAAGAGTGTCTGGACCTTGAGCAGCGGGACAGAGGGGAAGTACAGGGAGCAGTGAAAAATGTCCCTTGTCATCAGACACTCAATCCTGCCTCGTTTGTGTTGACATATTAAAGCAGGGACCGTAGGGAGGCCATAAATACAGCGGCCATGTACTGACCCAACATTGCTAACCCTTGACCTCTCCTGAGTCCATGGAGAGGGAGGGCAAACAACCGGAGGAGAAAGAGGAGGAAGAAACAGCTGTGAGGTAATAACAGGTGTGTTCACACTCGGCGGAAAATATAACTCATTAAATTCAGAGGTATTTTTTAAAGATTGTTTATCAACAAGGAGCAGGGGGGGTTTTGAAATAAGATTTTATGACTGTTTATGATGGTTTATGACTGTTAGTTCACAATGGGTGGTGAGTGTTAACGGTGCTGGATGTGGGAAGAGAGCTGGAGGAGTAAGCCTTGCTGCCAATTTGTCCCAGTGGCCAACCACGGTACTGCGAATAAAAATACCCAGCAACTTAAAAGGATTTAGCCCATACAATAGACCACCTTTATAAAATAGACATCTGTAAACATGCAAACAAGGTCAATTATTTTATATATATTTATCCAAATGATCAACTCATGAGGTAATTCAATTACTACTAGGGCTGTCAAAGTTAACAAACGTGTTAACGCAAATTAGTTTTAACGCCACGAATTTCTTTAACACATTAACGCAACTTGCGATTTTTAGGTTGTAGCGGGCTCAGTTTTAAAGCTACAGTGAAGATACTGGTATCATATGAAACAAGAAAACCTGAGGAATCCATTGGTACCAACCATGTCATACTAGCTTGTCGTGAAGGAGGCTAAATAATGCTCCAAACCGGGCATGAAAAACTGTCATGGCCATTTTCAAAGGGGTCCCTTGACCTCTGACCTCAAGATATGTGAATGACAATGGGTTCCATGGGTACCCACGAGTCTCCCCTTTACAGATATGCCCACTTTATAGATAATCTCATGCAGTTTGGGGCAAGTCATAGTCAAGTCAGCACACTGACACACTGACAGCTGTAGTTGCCTGTTGGGCTGCATTTTGCCATGTTATGATCTGAGCATATTTTTTTATGCTAAATGCAGTACCTGTGAGGGTTTCTGGACAATATTTGTCATTGTTTTGTGTTATTAATTTATTTCCAATAACAAATATAGCAATCATATTTGCCCACCCCCATGTTGATAAGAGTGTTAAATACTTGACAAATCTCCCTTTAAGTGATGTGTGATTAATTTGCGATTAATCGCATTTAATCATTGACAATCATGCGATTGATCGCAATTAAATATTTTAATCGATTGACAGCCATACCTTTTACTTTTGAATTCTTTTAAAAAAAGTGATGTTTCTTTTATTCTTATATTTATACATCTACCAAACATGAATTAAAACTAAAGTTGCAGTTGTCACGATTAAATCTACTCCGCACGACACGCACTTATAGAACAGCAAAACCATGACAAACTGTTGCACCAAAACAGCCAAAAATATGCAGGAACAGACTTAACATTCAACCAAGTATTTTTACCTCACCAGTTTCTGGGCAAAGAAATATAACTTGTTAAATCCACGGCTGTGGAAAAGTGTGATTTAACAGCCATAGGACAAGGAGCTGAGAAAACCTCTGAATCATTGGTGTTTGGTGTTTGATGCTTGTGAATGGGTATGAGATAGTTACCCAAGCATCCTAACTAGAACACTTATCTGACAAAGAAGCCTTGTGGCTATACTAAAGAGAGCCTGCATCCATATGAAAACAACTAAAAGAATTGCATTGGATACATATACTGAGAGTATGTACTCTCAGTATATGTATCCAATGCAATGCAATGAGATGCTGGAAGGGATGTTTCCCTCTTTCGATATTGAACATTTTCAACCCATCACTTTTGCAATTTTCTCTTTTTGCACTTCTCTTCAACTTCTCCCACCATTAACTCTCTACAATACACTGTTTATTTTCTTCCCCCTGTCTCTGTCTGTGCACACCATTTTCTTTGTCATTGCTCACACATTGTCTGCCCTGCGCTTTCTCTCTCTCTCTCTCTCTCTCTCTCTCTCTCTCTCTCTCTCTCTCTCTCTCTCTCTCTCTCTCTCTCTATCTCGCTTTCTTTCAGCCATACGGGTGTGTACTTGAGAGACCCAATAACGACAGATGTTTGAGTGTTCAAAGTGTGTGGTATCTGTATCTGTACACTCTGGGAGGCACGGGAGGTGGAGATGGTTTGGTGGAGATGAGGGAATTCACCACAGTCGATGATAATCCCTCAGCATTTAACAGAGATTTTCTGAGCTGGTCAGCTCTGAAAAGGATCGAAGGATATGGACTACTGACGAAAATCCCACTTTTCAAGCAGTGAGCTGGAGGAGAACCACAGAAAAAGAGGGCAGAAAATAGAGAATCCAATCTAAGAAAAAAACTCTGTTTATGCCCACAAATCAATTTGCAGTGACAGGTCTGTCTCTGTCTTGTGGACAGGTTTATTGTAAGAGAGTCGTTTGGAGCTGCAAAACCCACCGACAATTTAATCACCTTTTATCATTTTATCGCCTGGAGGACTCTAAATAGGCAAGACCAGAATTAACTCTGAGAGCGCCAAGCATTTTGTGTGTGTCCTGTATTTTCACACCGTTTGGATAAAATAGTGTCGCGAGTTTAGTGGGGTAATAATCCAACACGTTCTCATCCCAACTCGTCACATACTGATGCTTTGTCAGACCCCTTGGCGTCACTTTACACAGTAAACACATGCTTAAAGCAGCAGTTGGAGCTAATATGATTAAAAAAGGTATTTTTATAAAACGGTCACTATATTCTGACAGTAGTGCATGAGACAGGTAATCTGAAAAAAATCATGTGCCTCTGTGTCCGCTAGTGCTCCTAACGGCATCTGCAAGATTTCACAGACTGGAGGAAACCAGCCAATCAGAGCTGAGCTGGAGCCTGCTGTCTCTGAGCAGCTGTCAATCACTCGCAAACTCCGATCAAACGGTCAAACTAGGCAGCGCTGATCAAATATGAATCAATATTCTGTTACTGTAATGCCTATTTCTCTCCTCAAATGTTTTCAGAATCATCTTGTAGTGAACTGTTTAGCTGTAAAATGAGAAAGTTGGTGACCCGGCAGCAATGTTGAGATCAGTTGAGGAAATACCAAGCACCGCCCACCAGCCGGAGCAAACTTTCTCATTTTACAGCTAAACAGTACACTACAAGATGTGTCTGAAAACATTTGAGGAGAGAAATAGGCATTACAGTAACAGAATATTGATTCATATTCGATCAGCGCAGATCAGAAAATGAAACTTAACACTGTGAACACGGGACACGAACGAACAGCTCATACATTATAGTTACTTGAAAGCCCGGTGCGTCTCATGCAGGCGCTAAAGGGGGCCTTGTGCGTCAGCATCACACGCCGAGGGGCGTGACAAAGCGTCGGTATTTTACGCCCTGGGAATGAGAACGGGCTGAATATTTTTGGTTCCAGGTGGGCTTGGTTTTCAAGGGAGGGCAGCACCTCTTGTGCAGGTTTATATGTATTATATATATAGTCTAGTAGCCAGAAACACAACTCCAAACGAATGCTAATGTTGTTCTGTTTCTGCTGAATGTGTGAATATACTGTTTGCTAACATGCAACATAATAAGGTGATAATATGTCAGGGTTGTATGTCAGCTTTTTGCCCCAAGCAGCAATAAAAGTCTCTTTAGAATACCTGATCGTTAACTATGAACATATTTATTTGAATAACTGAGTTTGAGAGTAGCATACTCTAAAGAGAGACAAACATGGCCTGTCTATGTAATAACCCTAACAGGACTTGTAGCAATATATCTGGTACTAACTGTCAGAATCTCACTTAAAGCTCTGACCCATAGTCATGGATATGCAAAACATATTGCAGCAAATTGTGCCATTCACATGACAAATAGTCTTTCTGAGTCTTTGGGGGGAAATTAAGGGAAAGAGTTTGCTGTGATGACTTGACAGCCTCACAGGAGGGCGGGAAAAGCCTGCTGAGAAATGTTTTGAAGCACCACTCTAGTTGAGTGGGGGTACTCTGTTAGCATCCAGAGAGCGTCCTGTGTTATCAGTGTTTTTTTTCCAGTTTTTATTACCTTATATGCTCCCTGTTTCTTATGCTGTATGCGCTTCTGTGGTTTTCGCTGCCATGGACGCAGCAGGCCTCCCCGGAAAAAGAATGTCCGTTAATGCTCATGTCGACCATTTCGAGGCACCCTTAGATTCGGCAAGAAACCTTTCCAATGTACGATAAACTAAATGGAAGACAGAAATCAATTTCAGACTCACGCTGAGCTTGGGCCAACAATGTTTTCTTATAAGATGTGAGCAATATCCAAATAATTCGGAAAGTTTTGAACTTTCTCCATTATACACAGCTTTAAAGGAACAGCGTGTAGCATTTAGAAATGGCAGAAATGGAATATAATATGAATATTTTCTTTTCTTTCGTGTATAATCACCTGAAAATAAGAATCGTTGTATTTTCGTTACCTTAGAATGAGCCGTATCTACATATATCTACATTATATCTTATATCTACATACAGAGCGGGTCCTCTTTACAGAGCCGGCCGCCATGTTTTTACAGTAGCCCAGAACGGACAAACCAAACACTGGCTCTAGAGAGAGCATTTTGCGTTTTGACGTTACCTGAAGGCCACCGTAGTTCTCCAACACGCCTGTGAAACTGCGGTAACGTGAGTGCAAAACCGTGGTACCGCTAGCCGCCGTCTGACTGCCGTTGCTACTAAAGTAGTGTTATTATGGTAAGGATGGCCTCTGAGTGAGGTGAACAGCGTTACCACGGTTTTGTTTACTGTTACCGCAGTCTTGGAAAGAGAGGAGTGAGCGGAGGGGTACTTAGTTGGTTGCAATCTGCAACCACACCACTTGAAGCCACTAAATCCTACACACTGTACCTTTAAAGTATCATTTCAACCCCTGTATAATGTTCCTATATTATAAATAGTATATAGTATATAAAACCATATGTGGTAGGGTTTAGAGATGTTCTTTCATGTAATTTCTAATGTCAGTAATATTTTTAAAATATTCCTTCTGTAATTAATTAATGTATTTATACCTTGTGACTTTATTCAAATGTATCATATCATTTAGTAACATACTGTATGTTCTGTTGTGGATACTCAATTGTGATTTTACAATGTTTTCCTCAGATGGTTGTGTTTTCGTCACCTTAGAATGAGACATTTATATCTACACGGAGACGGCCGCCATGTTTCTACAGTAGCCCAGAATGGACAAACCAAACACTGGCTCCAGATAGAGCCATTCGCGTTTCCACGTTTTTGCGTCGACCACCATAGTTCCCCTACACGCTTGGCACACGGGAGAAGTTTCAGCTGCTTGCAATCTACGTCTTCACCGCCTCCAAATCCTACACACTGCTCCTTTAAAGCAATGGCTAGTCTGCAGGAACACAGTTCGTTTGCTTCCAGTAGGTCCGCACTGTCAGACCTCACGCTATACCAGGTGCAAGTGTAATCAGGCTTAATTGCATTCAGACACAATCCACATTACAGATGCATACTGAAACTTGTGTGAACTTGAAATGAAAGCCTCCTAGTCCTTTCAGATATGCCTATACAAAAATTACTGGTGCACAGCTCTACTTGGTATAATTGCAAATTCTTTGTTCCAACATGAACTTTCAGATCACGCTGAAGAGAGACCGCTGGCTACAAATAGCTCCCACAGCATTTGTGTTGAAGATTTGAAATGATGAATGCTCATTTACACCTACACACACTTTCTGTTGCTAAGAAACTTTACTTGTGATCTACTGCGCTATACCTGGTAATCTTCACAATCACTAAGCAACCACTCGGCATGACCCGTGGACGTGAAGTTTCCGAGACCTCAACAAAGTTGTTGACAGCAAGGCGATTTATTTTCCATACGTGTTTGATGAAGCTATAACATGCTGAGTAGAGCTGTATCATGCTGTACACGACTTATCTGCTCCGTTTTGACGAACTAGCAGAATACACAGAACAATGCATCCTTTTCCTCCACCTCAAACAATAAAGCCTGTGATCTGGGCGTAACACAAAGTCCAATCTGACAATGTTTGTGTCGTTTTGACATTCTGACTTTTCCTTCTTATCTGCTGAGTGCAGCCAAAGCCTGACGTTCGCCACAGACATTTCAACTCTCGATCACACTGAGTCAGTTAAACGGTGCAACAAATGCAAGCCAAGAGAGATGCTAATGATTAAGTGTTTCACCTTGCAGGATGAATGAAGAGGACGGATGTGCAGATACCGCACCTCTCCTCCTGCCCTCCAAAATCCATGCTTCATCATCTCACCCTGGTGAGCCTGGTGATTTGTGACAGATGCTATTAGCATTTGCGCTAACGTCTTTTGTTCAGCTGTCAAAGCCTGATTGAAGTTTGTACCGGAGAGGGCCGACATAACGCTGGGCGGGCACACAGGTGTCACACTCCAGACCAGCTGTTCGCCGTTGTCAGGACAATGTTTGCCCTTTTCCGGTGCGTCATCATCTCTCCAAACACCTGCTGGCCTGTCATAACCACAGATATCGCTCTAAACACAGCTTTGATCTAATTATGATACAGGAGAGATAATTCCAACTGAATTACAAATGTGCAGAGATACAAAACAAGCAAGTAAGTTTTTAAAGAGAGGAGCAAACCTCGTCTCTGCTCACAAAACTTGGTGAATGCAGAACAACAACAACAAAAAAACAACATAATAAAGCTTTTTCAGCATCCACTGGCCTCTTCAATAGAATCTTTGTAAATGAATGTACCACTTTTTGTTTGTGCTTCTGCTAACACTTTACTTTAAACCTACCAATTTAGCACTTATAAGCACTATATGTAACGGATAATGTACAGCTTCGCATTGGGGTCATATCTCCCTGTCTGGATTTATTTCACAACAATGACCCACTAGCTGTACATTATCCCGCTTATTACACTGCTACTTACTTAGAAATCAATAATTTGACACAAAAACGGTCCGCCAGAGTCTGACATCAGAACTGCGCCCATAGCAACTGACTATGACTTTCCCCCAACTGCATATGATTATGTAAAGGGGAGACTCGTGGGTACCCACAGAACCCATTTTCATTCACATATCTTGAGGTCAGAGGTCAAGGGACCCCTTTGAAAATGGGCATGCCAGTTTTTCCTCGCCAAAATTTAGCGCAAGTTTGGAGCGTTATTTAACCTCGTTCGCAACAAGCTAGTATGACATGGTTGGTACCAATTGATTCATTACATTTTCTAGTTTTGTATGATACCAGTATCATTGCGTTAATGCGTTAAAGAAGTTAGTGGCGTTAAAACGAATTTGTGTTAACTTTGACAGCCCTAATATAAATGTCTATATACTGCTTAGAAATGCTTAAAAGTGGATTAAATTAAAGTGTTTATGTGTTTCTATATGGATCTTTTACTTTTTCAAATATATTCACTGATTTAAACTTTTGTAGATTCTGTGTGAGAAATGGTGTGTGTGTGTGTGAGAGGAAGATGTCTTGTGGAAATGTGTTTAAGGAAGAACATCTTTCATTCAGTTTGAAGAGCGTTTACAGGTCTTGTGATAGCTGAAGTGTATCCAAGCTGTGACCAATAGCATTACTACAACAATGACAGGTACTTGTACAGAGTTACACTGCAGCATGCTATTATCTTTGTGAGTCTGCAAACACTTTCAGCTGCGTTCTTAAACGGGAACACCACCTAAATTAAGAATTGCAATATGTTATTTCCACGGCCAAGGAAAGTTCAATCAATATTTGTGAACATGAGCTGCTCTCTCTCTCAAAGCCAGAAACCAGAGAAGGAAGTCTCAAACTTGAGATGTCATAGGGTATATAAAGCCTGGAGCTGCTCCATAGACAATGAATGGGAGACTGATTTTATGGACCCACAGAATTTTTGTTTTCTTTTTTATACCAAAATGAGCTTCACTCTATTGTAGTGGTGTTAGTTGTGAAACAGAGAATGTTCCCGTATACTCAGAATATTTCCCTGAGTGCTCGCAGTGTCATCTAGAACATCTTAATTCATTGTCTATGGAGCAGCTCCACACTTTATACCGTATGACAGCACACGTTTGAGTGAACACTCTAGTTTTTAGATTTGGGAGAGAGTTGTTCATGTTCACTAATATTTTTTGGACTGTCTTAGAGGCCATACACATGCCGCGTCTTTTGCGTGCTCAAATCTATTGTTGTCATTGTAGATGCGCGGCAGGCGCGCTCAAACGTTGCAGCGCACAAGCGTTCCCAAGCGCCTATTTTTCACAGCACGACGGCTGCTCCCCGAGATAAAAAATAGTTAAACTTTTGGAATGCTGCAGCTCGCACTGCATGTCATGTGACGAGGGACAACCAATCACAGCCGGTAGATATCTTTTCTTTCTTCCGTAAATATCAATCTATGGTAAATATATGGAGAAGAACTTAATCATTTTAGTGCAGAGCTACCCAGAGCTTTACCATCTGTCCTACAGACTATTTTACTGGCTTCACCCTTTCTGACCGAGGACGGCACAACATTCGCTTGAAAGGTCAGTCAACCTGACACAGAGAAATCGAGTGTAAAGCTACTGTGAGGGATTTACGGTGCTGGAAATGCATTTATGTTTGTTTTGATTCTGTTTAGTTTAGTCAGTGAAACTTCATACTCGTCTTTGCAGCGTGCAGGTTTCGGTTGCTTAGTAACGGCAGAGCCGACAGTAGCGCAACCTCCGAAGCACCTTGGATAAAAGGATGAAAACGGCACGGCTGGCGTTTTCCACGCGTTTTTAGATTCAGCATGTGAACGGCCCCTTAGACCATATGAATAACGTGTATGAATTTTGAAAATGGATGTACAGTTTATGAACTATAGTTCCCTTTAAATTAAAATCTATGCATTGCAACAAAAAAATTCCCTGTTGATTGGACACCTCCAACTGCAAACACTGTCAATTATTACTCTTTGTATCATGAATTTTTAATCCATGGACGTTTTATATTTGTAAAAGGCACAGAAAATCTTTATTCTAGCTAGAAAACTTGTCTTGCTTATGCTCTCGGCAAGCAGTTTTCCCCCAAGTGAATGGCAACCATTTTGGAGTCCATCAGTTCTCATAATAAATTCATGGTCATATTAGCTAACAGTGTTATTGTGGTTTATTAGAGTTATCATGGGTCAGAAGTGTGTGTTGTCTATTGTAGCCCTGTGACAAAAGAGGGATGCGGCCCTCACCAGTGTCATTACCGTAAAGTGATTGGTTCAATATGTGTGGTCATGCAAGCATAAAGAAAGACAGGAGCCCCGCTCTCTTCTGACCCGCTGTCATTAGCTGTGCTGCTGAAGCTGTAATGAAATCTGTTGCTATGTTATTAGCACCATAGTTAATTCAGTGCTTCTTATTGAAAGCTACCCATCAGCAAACCACTGCAAGGCTTTTATTGTGAAGTAGCTTCAGTGAGTGTTGATTTAGTTGCCAAGGTTAGAAACAGCCTGCTAAATCCTTCTTTTACAGAAATTGCTGTATAATTAGCTTCGGACTTTTTTGTTATATTGTAAGGGAGGGATGGCACAAAGGTGCAGCAACAAGATGAAAACATGCAGGTGAAAGGCGCTTTATTAAGCTTAAGAAGCACCTCAAACCACATACATGTCATTAAAGTAATGACACTGTGTAAATCCATGACAAATGCTTCTCCTTTTGTATGATATCCTTTGCAGAAGTTACAGAATGTCCAGTAGCAATAAGCTATTCGGTTAAATTAGCTTGGGAGGAGGTGACTCATTCGGTTACTGTGTTATTTTTGTCCAACAAAATTCATTGCCAAATGTAAAAACAATAGCCTTGTGATATTTAGAGAGCTACATAGTGATGGTGGAGGACAGGACTGACTGTACATGTGTAATATGTTGGCACATCTGTACATCATGGAGGATACGGAGAGCTCTGAGACAGCAATGTATGGCAATTATTATACTCAAAACTGAAAATGTTTGGTTTTCATGCTTGATGAATAGGCTATATGAAATTGATTAGGATCTAATCTACAAAAAACAAAAACGTTGTAAGCTTTTGAATAAGATGTGTTCTAGCACAGATGCACCTTTGACAAAAATCACGGTATTCCTTGACAACAGTGCACCGCCAATCAAAACTGACTCGCTGCCTACGGAGCCTCTCCTCCCACTTTGATACATGTGAAGGTGGAGAAAACAGAAACTCTGTGCCGAACAAAAATGTGAAGCAAAGCCCTACCAAGAGCTACAATGAAAAAGCAGCCCTGGGCGTTGGCCAGAAAAACACAAGGTTATCTTTAACCTTATATCAAAGCTTTCTGTTGCTTTTTTGTTGCTGTTTTCCTGTTGAAATTCTGAAGAACAATCTAAAAAAGGAAAAATGTATTGTCTTATGTATACTGCTTCAACTAGCTGAAAGTGTCTTAGTTGTCAGGTATTATTAACCAATCACAAGTGGCCTTATCATCCCTAACTGGTGGATGTTTTATTGTTCTGAACGTACATTTCTGCCCAGTCCCCCAATGAAAGAGATCAAATAAAGAATCATGACAATGACTGACAACTGCCAACACGAACTTACTCTAAAAGCAGTGCTTTTAACGCATATATTTGTCATTAATTAAAGCGGGGATAGGCAGAATGTTTTTGGCATAATTGGGCAAAAATTCCATAATAACCTTTCAGCATATTGTAATTCAAGTGCTCTGAGAGAAAACTAGACTTCTGCACCTCCTCAAGGCTCTGTTTTCAGGCTTTAAAAAATCTAGCCCGTGACGGGAGACTTTGATCAATCACAGGTAATTTCAGAGAGAGAGAGAGCGTTCCTATTGGCTGTTCATTTAACAGAGGCAGCTGTCAATCGCTTGCGAACTCCAATCAAACGGTCAAAGGCAGCTCGGCTCTGACTGGTTGTTTTCCTTGATTGTTATTCAGATTATCTGTCTCATGCACTACTGTCAGGATATAGTGACCATTTTATAAAAATAACTTTGTTGAATTATATTTGCTCCAATCTTGCCTACTGCTGCTTTAAGAAAGACAGAACCCTCTTTGCAATGTCATTTTCAAAATTGCTTCATTATAGTAAAAGAAACTGCAAGATGAATCTTACAATTACATGAAACACATTTTAACCTGTAGACTGTATAAGAGAGCACTAATTATACAGTTGACGTGAAACCTCATGCCGGATTTATACTGATAATGCAGGGCTCTCACATAAACACTCTCACATCATGAACATGTGCCAACCGCTCACAGGACTGTCTCGTCCTCTCCTCTACAAGCTTCTACTCCCAGGCATGGCGGGAAACACAAAGATAAACACAAAGAACTCTAGTTTCACGGTGGTAAACTGGCGGAAAGGGAAGATAATCTTGCAGCGGTGTGTGTTCAAACAAAATAAGAATAATCTAAAATCTAAAAAAAAAAAAAAAAAACATTTCGCTCTAATCCACACCACCATGCTGAATGTGGAAATCCTGATTTGGGTGTGCTATGAATATTCCACCTGCACCACTGTTCAGTTTTGAGGACTGCATCACTATCTGTGAGAGACACTTGGCAAAAAAAATATCTTCAAAACAGATGCCCCTACCAGTTCCTATAATATCATATTGATACCATATGAGGAAAACATTGTAAAGTCACAGTTGAGTAGCCACAACAGAACATAATTATGTTACTAAATGATATGATATGAATTAAGTCACAAGATATAAATACAATACTTAGTTAATGAAAGAATATTTCAAAATATTGCTGTGACATAAATTACATGGAAGAACATCTCTTAACCCTACCGCATATGGTTTTATAAGGATACTATAGGAGCATTATACAGGGCTTGAAATGATACATTAAAGGGACAATGCGTAGGATTTGGCGGCATCTACTGGTGTGGTTGCAGATTGCAACCAACTGAGTATCCCTCCGCTCACTCCTCCCTTTCCAAGACTGCGGTAACGTGAGTCGCCGAGTGCAAAACCGTGGTAACGCCGTTCGCCTCGCTCAGATGCCAGCCTTACCATAATAACACTACTTTAGGAGCAACAGAAGTCAGATGGCTGCTGGCGGTACCACTGTTTTGCACTCTGCAGCTCACGTTACTGCAGTTTCACAAGCGTGTCTGAGAACTATGGTGGCGCTCAGGTAACGTAAAAATGCAACAGGCTCTATCTAGAGCCAGTGTTTGGTTTGTCCATTCTGGGCTACTGAAGAAACATGACGGACTCCGTGAAGAGGACCCGCTCCCTATGTAGATATGAAGGGCTCATTCTAAACGAAAACACAACATTTCTTAGTTTCAGGTGATTATACACTAATGAAAACATAGTTATGAATATTATATTCCATTTCTGCTAATAGATCCCCCTAATGGTTACACACTGTTCTTTAAATACAGATCTCAAATAAAGCTGTTAAAGAGCTTCATGATATCAGTCGCTGATATAGTTTGTTCAGGGACAACACAAGCAGCTCATTATTTTTGATTAGCCCCACTTTTTCAGTTTTGTGAGAGCCGCCATGAAACTAGAGGCCAGAGAGACTATGTGTTGACATCAGAAGTTCACTGATTGCTGTTCCCGTAGATGAAAAAGCTCGCCATGGAAGCCGATACATGTCAGCGAAGACATGAGAAGCCGAAGCCGACGCGGTGTGTTGACGTGTGAGGGAGAAGACAGGGTCACACCACGACACAGATGCAGGCAGATAAAGAGAAAGAGTGAGAACCGCACAAGAACCTCAGGGGAGCTGAGAACATACAGG
This sequence comes from Sebastolobus alascanus, assembly GCA_916701645.2. Classification (NCBI taxonomy): domain Eukaryota; kingdom Metazoa; phylum Chordata; class Actinopteri; order Perciformes; family Sebastidae; genus Sebastolobus; species Sebastolobus alascanus. The sequence continues at coordinate 5,335,404 of CAKAOJ020000059.1, forward strand.
CTTGAATATCAAGTTACAGACAGAGGCCCTCAGAGCTTTGACAGAGATGATAGAGGCAGCCCCACATTGGCTGCAGCACACAGCGGCCATCCAATGAAACCCAAGGCATGCATCAAAAGACCTCAGCTCCATTACCCTTCCTTTGACAGGAATCTTTAAGGCTGTTATTCATCTGTCTCTGCGCATTTTGCCAAGATAACCAAAACTATACATGATAATGATATAAAGTATTTTCACAATCGTCGTTTTAGCTATATAACAGCCGCTGGCCCATAGACTGTAAATAAGAAGAGGATGTAGTCACCGTGGCGTCACCCATTGGTTTGTTCACTGCCGTTTTGAAGCCTTGAGTTCCGCATTTTGGCCGTCGCCATCTTGTTTTTTGGCTGTTGCCATTTGTTTTTTTGCAACCAGAAGTTATACGAGAGGGTGGAGCTAAGTACAACTGAATGCAGAATAAGACATTTTTTGGCGACCAAAATGTTACAATTAATTTTCATGAACTGAAAACACACCGTGAAGGGGTTAAAGTTGTAAGACGAACACGCGAACAACGACCAGACAGGACAAAACCGTGGTAACGACCTGTCAATGAAAAGGTAGCCGTGCCCTAAAGCATACCCTGCTTTATGGTCTATTTGACTCTAAATGGGACCATAATTTACTAAATGAACATCATGCTGTATTGAAGAAGACTTGAAACTAGCGATTGAGACCATAAACTCATGTTTACAATGTTTACTGAGGTGATAAATCAAGTGAGAGGTAGGCTCATTTTCTCATTGACTTCAATACAAACGGACTACTTGCAAACAGTATTAGAAAGAATGCAAGTTTAAGGCACTTCCGCACTGGCTTCACTTTGAGCCAGCCTCAATGTACTTACTTACTGTTGGATTTCTTACAGCTAAACGAAGGTGATGACAGCCGAGCGGCTCTGAGACAACTTATTGTCTGCCTTCAACTCATCTTAAATTCTCACTTTGCAAATGATCCTGGAAATAAAGGCTGCTCTTTGGTAATCTGTCTTTCTGTGCACCCTTTGGAAACCATCAGCTGTATAAAGCTCTCATGGCATTTTCAAATGACGTGACAAACTTATCTATTCATTGATATGCCAAATATGCAGTGATAAACTTATCTTATTCTTTTCTATTTATATTTTGAGGAGGCTCTGAGACTAATAGATATCATGAACAAAGGATACACCAATCTGATTGTTGTAAAGTATTGCCTTTAGGTGTGCCCAAATGTTTTCCCTGAAAGACACAAAAAGTAAACTTGAATGGGATGTGGATCAACAGTAAACTTATTGGCTCTGATTGACTCTCCCTAGTGTCTTATTTCCACATATTAGCCAGATTTTAATGGTTCATTTCTTTCATTTTTGTTGGGTAAAATCAAATGTTATCGCAGGCAAACAAAAAAAGGATGGGAAAGCCACAAACTTATAACTCAGATATATTTATTTCAACTAATAACGATCACTGTTTGGCAAACTGCTTCCCTCAGGATAAAATACTTTGGCCCACAAACGATACTTTGAGCAAAGCTTTTTTTTTTAACTGACTCCCAAGCTAATTCACAGCAATGAGTTTATGAAGTTGTTACAGTCAACATGTTTGCAAATGACTTACACATCCAGCTGAAATGGAGCTAAATCGAAGTCCAACAATCTTTGGCCCTTTTAACTATGGTTTAGTCTTCCAACTCTTGAGAAAAACATCTTGTGCTGAGAACGGCCGCCCATTGGTTTAATATATGGCTTGGTCAGTCCAGCGAACAAAATCAAGGCGTGCAGTTGCCTGAAAGTTGTGTACAGCTGCAGACAGTGGTGTTGATTCTCACTGGGATCGTCAGAGTTAGCAGCATTTTCACATAACCAGGAGTCTTTTAATTTAGTTATGTGATGGATAGATTTTAATAATATTAATTATCTTCACAATAAAAGTTTTAAAATGAAATAAAACTGTTAAGCAGCAACTAGTCATTTGAGCAATGTAATATAATTATTGTATTTGACTGCAGAGTGTCTTGTTTTGAAAGTAACATTATCAACAATAGATTTTAAAGATGGATCTTCAGTAGAAGAAACAAACAACAGTTTCATGGCGCATGACCAAAAACAAAATGCCAACGCGACTGGGTAATAGCATCCCCTCATGTTTCTGAAGATGATTTACCCAATTAATTGTGGAGGAGTCCTGCATTTGGAGTAGTTACTTTCAAGCAACCCAAAGTGTTTAAAGTCACTTCACATCTCCTCTGAGACTTTTGCTCATTAAAATAACAGCTCCAAACTCAAACAGCCTGTTTATCAGCGACCACGATGGATGGCAGTATGGACAAATCGAGATGTAATTATAGCGTTGGGTTGCAAGAGACTTTTCATCACCACAGAAAGCGCTCCCCGCAAATTATTCAAGGAGGAGAGGTGGAGAGAGAGAGAAAGAGAGAGAGAGAGGTTTCATTTGCTATTGCCAGGAAAACAAGCTCTGAGCTTTTCAGCATCAAAAGTCTGAAGAGCGGGAGCCATTTGTAAACAGGATCCCCGGAGAGGGTCATATTTGGAAAGAGAGAGACTCGCAGGACAAAGTGATAAGCATGTAACTATCAGAAAAGCTCCTTGCATTACCACACTGGAGACTAATCACACATCAAACATCTTCATGATGAGCCAGACTTTAGTTCAATTATCAAGAGGGTTGAAAATTAGAAGAGTTTTTTTTATCCTGATTCAAAATAAGGCAAAGGTGGCACCCATTGCTTTCTCTGCCTATAGGAATCACCATCTAGGTAGTGGTGGAAGAAGTACTCAGAGCCTTTACTCAAGTAAAAGTAGAAATACCACAGTCTAAAAATATTCCATTACAAGTGAAAGTCCTGAATTCAAAATGTCACTTAAGTAGAAGTACATAAGTATTTACAGCAAAATGCACTTAAAGTATCAAAAGTAAAAGTACTAGAGCTGTCAATCGATTAAAATATTTAATCACGATTAATAACATGATTGTCCATGATTAATCGTGATTAATCAAGCAAATAAATCACACATTTTTTATTTGTTCAAAATGTACCTTAAATGGGAAATTGACAAGTATTTAATATTCTTTTTAACATGGGAGTGGGCAAATATGCTTGCTTTATCCAATGTATATGTTTGTTATTGGAAATCAATTAACAACACAGAACAATGACAAATATTGTCCAGAAACCTTCACAGGTACTGCAGCTGTCAGTGTGTCAGTGTGCTGACTTGACTATGACTTGCCCCAAACTGCATGTGATTATCATAAAGTGGGCATGTCTATAAAGGGGAGACTCGTGGGTACCCATAGAACCCATTTTCATTCACATATCTTGAGGTCAGAGGTCAAGGGACCCCTTTGAAAATCATCAGGCTTGACTTAAAAATTGCTTTCCAAACTTTGTAAAACAAATTGTGACCAATAAATAAATAGATTTAAATGTATTTAATTGTTCTTTATTATTAAAATAATAAATCGTACACCAGCAACTTGATAAAAAATCTTCTAAATCAACAGGAATTACAATTCAAATGTAAACCTTTTTAATGCAGCAACAAAGTGGTCAAAACAGGAACCAAATTCCAGTATATAATGTATATAGTATATAATCATAAAATTTAATTGAATAGATTGGCTCCATTGTCACCGATATCCAATCCAGCTATTTGAGTCAGTATCGGCCCGATATCCGATCCAGAATTGGTATCGGTGCATCCCTAAATCCACGTAATCATGCTCCAGGAAGTATAAAGAGTGACAAACGCTGCATAAAGAGGAAGGTCGGGGTGGATGGGTGTGTCAAAAATACCAGACTTTTGTCAACGTTGATTTATTTGTCACGTAACTTCTGTACTTAAGTTACGCCACTCCCAAAGTTATTTTAACCCAAACCAAGATCTTTCCATATTGTTTTGTTGCCTAAACCTAACCAAGTTGATCTTTTCCTAAACCTATCTAAATAGTTTTGTTGCCTAAACCTATCCAAGTTGATGTTTTCCAAAACCTATGCAAGTAGTTTTGTTGCCCAAACCTAACCAACTTACAGAAGTTAATTTTGAAAAGAATGTATGCATGTAACAAGCAGAAATTGACAGGTGTTGCTGGACATTCGTAGGAAAACGCACAAAAAATGAGGAATGACTTTTCATAAGACATCATACAAACTGTTGAATGAGGATATGTTACGTGGAAGAAAGAATATGAGTGTGTGGATACAGGGGTCACAGGTTTATCTGCTTTACGATTATTCATACAAGAGAAACGGCTTAGTAATTATTACCTTAACCTGGAGTGTTAATTATTTTGCACAATGCTGTGATCTTGAATCCTGTCTTCTCTATGCAGGAAACACCAAAGATGTGTAGCAGAAAACCAGCTCTCATCAGCTTTCTTACACTTAATGCATCCTCATTTCAATTGGGCTTTTCTCAAGTATTAAAAAGTAGGATACAGTAGAAACAGGGGCTGACACATTTTCTGAGTTCTCCATATTTAGGCTGCAGCTATTCTCTGAAGGGAAGGGAGATGGTAGGCGAGGGAGAACATGGTAAGAACTCAACGACAACTCAAGGGTTGGTTAAGTGTGAGTGTTTGTTCGTGCCTGTGTATGTTGTACTCTCATGTTGTGTGAATTTGCCTTTGTGTTAGCACGCCTGTGTTAGATTTGGGGAGAGAACAAGAGCTTATGAAGTTACAAAGAGATGGATGCAAATAGAAACGCTGGGTGGAGCAGTGGAGATAGGGGGAGTAAAGAGAGAGCCTTTGCATCCCTGAGGATTGCAGAAGATACAGGCCTGAATATTAACTCACGGAGAACCTATAGAGCTTTAATTATTGATCACCGATGAGCATTCGCTGCCAAAGCCAACATGTGCTCTATGGACAATCAGTTGAGAGGATATCATAAAGCGAGGGGTCGGAAGTGTAAAATACCTTGAAATTCAAAGAGCAAAGCCATCCCTGAAACGTTTCATACGTCACCACGTCTTGAGAGACTCCGATCACTGAAATCATAAAGCAAAAACCCCATATAATCTATAAAGGGAAGCTACGAGATAGAGGCTGGCACATAGTACAGTATACCACTCAGTATCACGCTCAGGTCAGTGTTCCTCAGGGACGGCGCTTGCTGCTACAGTAGAGCGTAGAGAGGGTGAACTGATGAAGTGGTTGGATTGCAAAGTACTACTATAGTTCTGGAGTAAAAATCCGAGGAGTTTCTGTCGTTGAGACATCTACGAGTGTTTCCATCTCTCAGCCCTGCCGCTCATTAGCCTACTGGTTCTGTCACACTGCATCTTGGTGGACGATTACTAACGCTTAATTTCGTTTGTCTAATTGGAAGCTAATTCTCACACGCTGCAGACGGAGGCCGAAAGGCATTGCAGCGGCCCCAAAGTAACTCGGCGGCAACCTCTCCGTTTTACTCCGTGCTCGAGTTCAACTTAGCTCCAGTGACTTCATTTCACACTTCATCTCCCTTCCAGTCACGTACGCTCGCACACGTAAACACACAAATCCAAACACATCACACAGATGCACATGCTCACACACACACACACACACACACACACACACACACACACACATCGACGTGGACTCAAGCGCACAGACCAGTCCAGTCCAGTTGCAATTTAAGACATTTCCAGAGAATGTTTCAATCACGAACAAGCAACCTGCACAAATTAGGCTGCCGCGCATGGCGGAGTAAAGCTTGATGCGTGCGTTATTACATTAAACAGCTGTGAGCGTATTTGCTGCTATTTTCCTCTTAGACAAGGATTGCTTTTGCATATTTTTTTTTCCAATTGAAATGAAATGCTAACAGTGGGACAAGTGATATTTCGTCTGCTTCAGTTCGTGGAGTAGAAAAACATGACACAGTGTCAAACTTTGATTAATTTGGCGTGGTGCTCCGTTTAAAATGAGGGGAATCTACAAACTGGGAAACCCATAATGCTCTGTAGTCCCATCCCATCTGTTAGAGAGCTCAGAGTAGCAGGCACTTGGACTCTCTGTCTCTGTGTCCTCATGATGCTGAGTGGCCTCACGACACAGTGCTCATGTTCAGCCTGACCTCAGCGTGGCCAAATCACACTAGATGGCCCTTTACAGCGTGGAGCCACTCAGAACCCTGACGGGCCGGCACATAAAAAACACCAGGTGGGAGTAGAGGAATTTAGTGTGTGGCTGTAAGCAGGAAACACAGTTGTAATATGTGATAATGTCTCCAGATTGACATGCCTGTTAGTTTCCTTGTCTCATATATGAGATACTATATGTGAGACTCAGAAACTCATCAGTGACTCAGTGAAACTAAACAGCAAATAACTGTAACAAGATGACTCAGCGTTGAGTGATTAAATATGTAGTTACATTTTATCACTGAGAAAAAAAGAATAAAAAGTTGGTGAATAATCATTCCCCACAGAAGCACTGGGCGATGGATAAACATCATCAAGAGATAGTAACACTATGTAGCTTCTTTTAAAACCACAAATTGCTGTTTTTACATTACTGTTTTGAACTTTGGGCAGAGCCAGGCTAGCTGTTTCCCCCCACTCTCAGTCTTTATGCTAAGCTAAGCTAATCACCTCCTGGCTCTAGATCCATACTCAAGGCACAGATATGAGAGAGGTATTGATTAGAGATGTTCCGATACAATTTCTTCCTTCCCGATACCGATACCTGAACTTGCGGTATCGGTCGATACAGAGTACCGATCCGATACCAGCGTGATAAAAAATATATGTAGTTATTATTATTATTCAACAGCTGTTTACTACTGACCATGTATGGATGTGACATGATTACTATATTTGTTGTATGGCCTGGCTCAGGTTAAACCCTTAAAAGTTCATGTTCATGTTCATGTAAAACATGAACAAATACATAGAAACAATGAATGCAAAAGAACTTTCTTTTATTATTCAGTTTGCCAGCTACAAAGAACATAAATAAGTGAAGCTAGGAATAAATAACAATTTTGTATTCTCTTAGCTGTCTCCTCAGTGGACAGCCTGTTTGCTAATTTGCCCTGCAGGGTGCAAACACCCTACTATGGTAACGCCACTGCTGGAAACGAAAGCCTTACATACTGGACATATCGCCGTTTTACTTGTTGGATTTTCCACTGTGAAATATTGCCATATGGCTGAAATTTTACTCTTGCTCTGAATACCGTTACCGTTACACTCTCCACTAGCACCGCACTGTTGTTGTTTGCTATCGTCACGTGACAAACTACCTGCCATCAGTTCTTCTTCGCTGCTCTAAAACAGCAGTCGATTTTTTTTTGTGTTAATAAATTATGGTATCGGATCAGTGAATAGACTGGCGTACTCGCTGATACCCTAATTTTGGGCAGCGTCAGACGCATTTCCGATACTGGTATCAGTACAACTCTAGTATCGATCATCTCGTCTAAAGGCCCTTGCACACATAGTCCGTATTTTTCGTCCGAAATTGTCGCACGTTTACAAATAAATACGACCTGACGTTGTGTCAATCACGTTTACACACCGACTCCGAATCTTTTGTTGTTTTTTTTGCATACGTCAAAAGCCAAAAGAGTGCTGTTTGACCACTCAGAGCCACCGTCCATGCAAATGTCATCATCAAAAATGTCATCTGGTAAACTGATTCACGTCTCCCAGCACAAAGCACTTGACGATAAAAAAATAAAAGAATACAGACATGTGGAATTTAAAGAAAGATTGTGGCAGGTGATTGTAGAACAGCTTGGAATCGGACAGGGTCGCAAAACAAAGGATGGAGGAAAGATAAGACAGTAAAGATTGTGCTCTAGGCAGCTAAACGATAGCTTCTTGCTAATGCCATTCATTCATTAGCCCCAATTTGGATTAGCGCTGTCCATTGCACCCATGTAATTCATTCAGTTTTGTCTTATACTGCGAATTTTTGCCACAAATAGAATAATATTGGACTCAGTGTTCAAGGTTTCTGTGCGTGAAGTTTTTTATCGGATGACGGATTGAAAAAACGCATACGAAAAATACAGACATTGTGTGTAAAGACAATAACTTAACTCTCAGGAAAAAGAAGAAAATAAGCATACATCCAAAAAATACTAACTAATCCTGTAAGAAGAAATAAAAGGCTAAAAACTGTATGTTAAGGAATGAAGTCAACTTAAACTGTATGTTCTAAATGTTATGACCCAGCAAACGTTCTGACAATGTTAATGAAGCTCTTAGAGGCGCTGACTGATCAGCCAGGTGAAATCATTATGCATTGTCGGTACAGAGTTTAGTACAAAGGCTCACACTGTTGGCCTCGGAGTCTGTTTGTGATTTAAGGGGTGGTGGGGTGAGCTTTAGAGGGAGTCATATGGTGCCCGTGGTGTGTGTCCTTCAGGCAGTTTGTGTGGGTGTGTGTATATGTGTGTGTGACACCATCTGTGGCCTGGTCACCGGCCCAGAGTTTTTCTGCCAATGGCTCCCTTAGAGAAAGATTGTTAGGGGGCATGTTGAGACTCACTGTTGATCCCCAGCTCAACACACACAAGCAGGCACATTTTAAATTTTGCAGGTTAAGTGCAGCATTTATGTTCACGTTATTAGCATGCATGCTTTTGAAATCAATACGCTTCCGTGACACAAACTTTCGAGGGCGTAGCTGTTTAAGAAAGCTTGTATTTACGTCTCATTGTTCTATTTTCCTTTTACCTTACCCCTTTTTTCCCCTCTTCTCCACGCTCTCTGCTATATGCCACCAAATCCAATAGCAAGACGGTAATGTAAGAGTTTCAGCCAACTGTTCAAAGAGATGAATATGAGCTTTTATAACGGGCTCCGTCCCTTCAATCCCATTTCAGCGATACAGTTTTTCTGACAGCTTTGAGGCTGAGGAAGTGTTTTGCTGGAGAACAGGCCCCCAAAATCACTCTAATGCTGTGTCGGCTCATAAATAGCGGCGAGCTATAAACTTGTGTTTTCACTGTAGAGGGGAGAACATTTACAGTATTTCATTATGGGTGTTATGGAGAGCACAGATATCTTAGTGTTATGATGTGGCTGAGGTTTTGCTTCTGAAAATAAGAGAGGTCCCTGCCTTGTGTTGAGTTTGCTACAGTATGGTAATGGCCATCTGTTGGTAGTGCAGCAGTGCAGTAAACTACCTCTGATAGTCCGACAAGATGAGACAAACATACACACACAAACACACACACACACACAATCTACAAGGATGACCTCTCTCTAGCCGCAGCAATACATGTGTGTGTTTGTGTCTATAATGCTCTGGGGTGAGTCAGACAGGGGACAGGGGAGGATTGAGCTTCACCGTGAGGATGAGGAGGCTTGTAAATTCACATAGTTGACGCCGTAAAATGTTTAGAGGACACACACATCCTTGTATGTCTGGCCTGCACAGGACACCCTGTCTCTTTGAAATTATGTTTATATGAAGCTATAAAGCAAAGAATCTCTGTCTGTCTGTGGGTATGTCCTTCACATATCTAGAGAACCATTCATCCGATCTACTTCACACTTGGCGGGTGTATGCCGGGGGCCCAGGAACGCGCAGTCAGTGTCGAAGTTGGTGCAATTTGGACACGCGACTCGTTCACGCTTGAGTAACCAAGCCAACAGCGCTCTGTGCAGCAGCTGGATGTACTAACGTTACAACCAAACTGTTCTCCACCTCCATGGAGTCAACCACCAATGAGCGGTTCTCGACAACGCTGCAAGCAGCACTTTCGGGGCCAAGCGATTGGCCCGCCCGCTGCCAACGGGCACTGCACTAGTTTTACCAATTTGCGACACTGCCCATATTATATTTTTAACCACACTCTGTGGATGGCAATGTCAGTCGGTTAGTCGATAGGTCGATCGATCCACCATTTTGGTCCAAACTGAAATCTCTCAACCACGCTACTTTTTTTTGACGGCCAATACGGCCGTTAATATTCCATAATTCTGGCCATATAGAACAACTACTGGACATATGCTTTAAATAGCCATATAATAGCCTATATTTGACATAAAAAATAAAATAATAATAATAATAATAATAATAATAATAATAATAATAATGATAAGTTAAATTAATAAATTATTTTTTATTATTATTAAATAATAATAATTTAAAATGAAAATATAATATAAATATATCATTATTATCATTATTATTATTATTTTATTATTTAATAATATTGAATAATAACAATAAAAATAAGTGTAATGAAGAAGCGGCCTAAAAAATAAAATAATAGGCTGGTCAGTCTGATTTCGATTTCGCGCTTGTCGAATTCGAAAAACCAGGACCCTGAATCTGAAGCAGCTAAATGGAATTCAGACATCATTAATTTAATTATTTGCTGTGCTTTTCTTACTGTGACATGTCAAAATGTCTTCAGTGAAAAAGGTCCATCATTCCTCTTGGATGTTAGAATCAAAGTTTACGTCAGGACAAATGACGTCATGTCCAAATGGGTGGAACAAAGAGTGGATTATATGTGTTATTCTCTTCTTCTCTTTATTCTCTTTTCCTTTTTTGAATTGTACCTTGTTGTGTGGAAAAAGCAGCTGCATGGCGTCGCCTAATACAAAACAAACAACAAAATCCTCTCAGCAGTTTGCCTCTCCTTATCAGTAAAATGCCCCATGCTAGTGACAAATACCTTTAGCTACAATGTGGTATTTTCACAGAGGTAGATAAAGATTATCAGCACGAGCGCAGCCGAAGCAGTGAGTCTAAAAGTGCATTAGGAAGATGTGAGGCTATGGGAGCAAATTACGTGGATATATACTAAGTGAGATATTACTGCATTTGCACGAACACATTAGCAAAATATACACAGGAGTAAGAGTCAGCTACATATTCACATTCATCCTGCTCTTTATCAGCTACTCATCCTGTTCAGAACAACCTCAGATCTCATAGTTTACTGTCAGTAAATGTTTCATTTCAAATGCTACATGATGATAAAACACATTTACTTTACAGCTCAGACTTTGCATCACCAATGTGTGGGGGAACATTACAAACGGTTTCATCAGATGCTGCCGGTGATATTCATGTATGCAGTGTACAGTATGTAAGAATGTGTACTCGTATACTATATATGAGAGCATAAAAAGAAAGAGAGAGAGAGAAGAGAAGGATAAACTCCTGCCACTTCATGTCAATTGATCCAAAACACTCTAGGTCAATTGGAAGCATCTCAGATCTCTATCTGTAGCCCTCAGATTGGAGGGATGGGAGCTCGCTTTGTTCTGATTCACTACTTCAATTTTTGTACCGTGAACTCTATATAGACAAAATTCCTATTATTACCTCTTTGATATTGCTTGGCACTTGCCAGAATGCTGTGAACGTTTTGCCTCGCAATGTGATGTGAAATGCAGGTTGCGGGATGAGACGACAGGAAAAAAACAAATACTGTGCATGCAGGCTGAGCAAAAAGGGCACACTCATATATACATATGTACGCCAGATTAAATAATGTCATAAGTACGAAAAATAGACCAAATAATATTAAAGCTGCAGTTGGTAACTTTTAACAAATATGATACAAAATTATTTTTATAAAACTGTCACTGTATCCTGACAGTAGTGTATGAGACAGATAATCTGTGAAAAAAATCAGGCTTCTCTGTGTCCTCCGGTGCTCCTAATGGCATTTACGTGATTTCACCGCGCCCAAAGGAAAACAACCAATCAGAGCGGAGGAGTGTCAAGCTGCTGTCAATCACTGCTTGCAAAACTCGCGAAAATAATAAGGTTTGCTCCAGCCGTTGGGCGGTGCTTGGTTTTGGCTCAACTGTTTTCAACATGGCTGCCGGGTCACAAACTTTCTCATTTTACAGCTAAAGTGCACAACAAGATGTTTCTGAAAACATTTGAGGCGAGAAATAGGTATTATGGTACATGTCCACAGTCTCCATCCTTTCAACGCTTCCCATTCATTGTCTATGTAAACAGCCGTGCAATGCATTCTGGTAGCGTGGTGGCGCGATTTCAGAGACGGGGCGTCACGTTGGGCGCTCCTCATTTGCATAAAGTTGAAGTCTAGGCTACTTTACGCAAATCAGGGGCGTCTGGAAACTCCCGAGAAACTTTTACTTAACCATTGTCGATCCAAAATTAAGACAGATTTAGCAACTGCATGACTTGCTTGCATAAAATGTTTTCAGAAACACATTTCGGTGAACTAGTTTGGTGATAAAAGAGAAGAAAGTTTCCAAACCAGCCGCCATGTTGGTTCCGGGGGTCAGCAGCCCATGAGGGAAAGCGTTCGTCCAATAAGGTGCCGAGTGCCTAGTGGCAGCCTATCAAGCGTCCAACGCTGGGAAGCAAGGCGATCCCTCACGATGTACCATTACAGTAACATAATCTTGATTCATATTTGATCAGTGCTGCCTAGTTTGACAGTTTGATTTGAGTTTGCGAGTTTCATGAGCAGTGATTGACAGTTGCGTTAGAAACTGCTCAGCTCTGATTGATTGTTTTCCTTCGGCGCGGCGAAATATTGCAAATGCCATTAGGAGCTCTAGGAAGACACAGAGGAACATGATTTTTTCACAGATTATCCGTCTCATGCACTACTGTCAGGATATAGCGATACAGCTTTCAATTATCAGCCAGACTAGAATAAGAGAAGTCAGGGGAAAGCTTATTAATACTGGCTTCACTGTCTTTTTGTTATCTTGATATTTGAAGGCATTTCCCTAGTTGCATTTCGGTACAATTTCTGAAACCTGAAATTTACTGACTTTTTTTTTCCACTTGGGGGCAGCAGAAACAAGTTCTGAACACAATATTGACATATCACCACTTTTTAGGTTGATCTGGCGAACTTGTTAGCATAAAGTCTCTTATTTACACGTCTAGCGGTTACAAAGCAACATTATTATTAATTTGGAGACACCAGATGAATGTTAGTCCAATATTCACTCTCTTTTAGCTCTGCTTTTGGTCACCACCAACTCCTGATGGAAATACCTGTCTCTTCAGCTGCTAAATGCTCCTCTATGTTCGCCAGCTACTGACTAACTGTCTGTCTGCTGTTTGGTGCTGAGCAGGTAGCGTACAGTGGGTTATTAGAGCTCTTTCGCTATAAACAGCTGCCAGCTGCAGCCAAAAAGGACACTATGAGAGCCGTGAGAGTGAACTAAAACAGTTACGTTGTGGGCCGGACAGTTAAACAATGAGCTGAAACTCACCATAAATCTCTGTTAAGCCGAAGGGAGTTGTGGAATCGGGTGATAATTCTTTATAGGTTTAACACTACGAGCGACCCCTTTCACATGGTCACATTGTTTCCACATTGCCATTTGATACATTGTTATGATAAATATATTGGTTATAGCTGCTTTAATGTTTTGCCATGTACAGTACAGAGCCCCCTCTTTTACATATGCACGTACAAACACAAGCCAAGGAGTGAAAGTTACATTTCAGGGCTGATATTATACAGCATATTTGGAGCATTTTCAAACTTCACTTTATGCCGTTCTCTGAGGATGACTGGCACTTTTCATATTAAATGCCACCAGATGACTGCTTCCACGGGCTAAAAAAACTCTCAGTGAACTTAACTTGTTACACTCTGTTCCCCATACAATACTGTTTACGTCACTCACAAAGTGTCAACAACAACACGCTCAGTCAACTCCTTATGACTCAACTCTTTCGAAACACATTCAAACTGAACAAGAGTGAGAGAAACAGGAAATGTTGAGGGGGAAAGGAAAGAGAGGACAATCCACCAGGGCAGCAGAAGAAAGGGAGGCAACTGTGAGTCTGATTTCCCATGGTGCACTACTTCCCTGTGCTGTGCCGATTGTGGTGGTGTTGACTGATGAAGCCCGACTCCGGCTTTCCTGTGATGGCCTTCTCACCAAGGTCCTGAGCACTTCCTCCCCCATCTCTGCCTACAACTCTCACACACTACATCCTTCATTATAACGACACCATACATCCTGGTTTCCAGCGTCCCTCAATCCAAACTCCCAATCTCTCCCTCCACCTGTACAAGAGGATATTGCCCCATTTCCCACCTCTCAGTCCCATTATCATTACTGAGCTCCTCTTCTCCACTCATCCTCCTCCTCTGGAGCACCACCTCCCCCTTTAAACCTGGCAATTTGTCACCCGCTTCCCTGCCGTCCTCTTCAACATTAGCAGGAGTGTACCATGATTGTCCCACTGGTAAATGTACCCATTAACTGAAGAGAACAGACACAACAAAATCATCCATGTGTATTTACACTACGCTGTCAGTAAGCCTCCGGGCAGTAATCAAACCAGGAACGCTGCAGTTAAATGGTATGCATCCTAACCACTAGGCCACTGGATGCTTAATTTAATTCCAATTACCTGGAGATTCATAAAATTATGACATTAGCATTAACTCAACAGACTTGTCGGGCTTACTTTTTTGAGTTTTTGATGAACAGTGACTATAGTTGCATACAGTTTAGAATGAAAATTTGAAAAAGTTGTTTTTGTACTGTATTAATATCCCAATCTTCTCAAAAATGCAACCACAAATAATAACACAGTAAAGGTCCAGTTAGTAATTTTAATATTAACTGCAGGTATATTCAAATAGTTTGACTTATGATGGGTTCATAATTGAAAATGAAGGTCTATTCTACACCCGTGTCACTATATCCTGACAGTAGTGCATGAGACAGGCAATCTGAAAAAAATCATGTTCCTCTGTGTCCTCCGGTGCTCCTAATGGCATCTGCAAGATATCACAGCGCAGAAAGAAAACAACCGATCAGAGCCGAGCGGTCTCTAAGGCTGCTCGTGAATTCCAATCAAACCGTCAAACTTGGCAGCGCTGATTAAATATGAATCAAGATTATGTTACTGTAATGCCTATTTCTCGCCTCAAATGTTTTCAGAAACATCTTGTAGTGTAATGTTTAGCTGTAAAATGAGAAAGTTTGCTCTATCTGGCGGGCGGTGCTTGGTTTTGGCTCGACTGATTTCAACATGGCTGCCGCGTCATAAACTTTCTCATTTTACAGCTAAACAGTACACTACAAGATGTTTCTGACAACATTTGAGGCGAGAAATAGGCATTACAGTAACAGAATATTGAATCATATTTGATCAACGTTGCCTAGTTTGGCCGTTTGATCGGAGTTTGCGAATTTAGGCGGAACAACTTTAGAGACTGCTTGGCTCTGATTGGTTATGGTAAATGGTAAATGGACTTGGATTTATATAGCGCCTTTCTAGTCTTTGGACCATTTAAAGCACTTTACACTACATGTCATCATTCACCCATTCACACACACATTCATACACTGAAGGCTGCCATGCAAGGTGCCACCTGTCCATCAGGATCTAATCTAAATACTCTTTCACACACCTTCGACATGTGGACTGAAGGAGCCGGAATCGAACCGCCGACCTTTGAGCCACAGCCGACCTGGTTGTTTTCCTTTGAGCGCGGTGAAATCTCGCAAATGCCATTAGGAGCACTAGGAGGACACAGAAGTACATGATTTTTTTCATGTCTCATGCACTACTGTCAAGCTATAGTGACAGCTTTATAAAAATAACTTTTTATGAAATTTGCTCAAACTTACCAACTGCAGCTTTAACAGGATCAAAGAACATTAATATATTGATAATAATATATTAATTAATATTAATATAGAACATTTAACTACATAGCTGCTTTTAGTTCTACTGTAAGAGCATCATCATCCTGTGCCAGAGCCAGAAATAAGCAACAGAAAAAAATCTGTAAATTAACTAACATAATTAACAACTGTTTAATCTGCATTTTTCTTCAATCAACATGACAAACGTAAAGATAACTGCTCTTAGCTGCCGCTACAGCAGCTTCTGTGTTGACTGAAAATGACATTAAAGAGACGGATACGTCCATCACTGCTGATTGATAATTAATATTTCCAGGCCTCGATGATCACTTCTAACAAGTACAAATACAACGCTGAAACAAACGGTCGAGCAGGGACACATTCAGGATTTTAGTGTTCATATCACTTATGTAATTTGCCCAACAGTCAATAGATCCTTTTTATTGCAGACGTTTTGACTTGTCAAAGCAGGAAAAGCACAGGTGAAATTCATAACATTAAAGCTGCAGTCGGGAACTTTGAGCAAATATGATAAAAAAAGTTATTTTTATAATACAGTTGCTATATCCTGACAGTAGTGCATGAGACGGATAATCTGTGAATAAAACATGTTCCTCTGTGTCCTCCTAATGGCATTTGCAAGATTTCACAGTGCCGAAGGAAAACAACCAATCAGAGCTGAGCTGTCTCTACAGCAGCTGTCAATCACTGCTCCCAAAACTTGCAAACTCCGATCAAACGGTCAAACTAGGCAGCGCTGATCAAATATGAATTAATATTCTGTTACTGTAATGCCTATTTCTCGCCTCAAATGTTTTCAGATACATATTTTAGTTTACTGTTTAGCTGTGAAATGAGGAAGTTTGCTCCGGCCGGTGGGGAGGGTTTCTGGACAACATTTGTAATTGTTTTGTGTTGTTAATTGATTTCCAATAATTAATAATACATACATTTGCATAAAGGAGGCACATTTGCCCATCTCCCATGTTGATAAGAGTACTAAATACTTAACAAATCTCCCTTTAAGGTACATTTTGAACAGATAAAAATGTGTGATTAATTTGCGATTAATCGTGATTAACTATGGACAATCATGCGATTCAATATTTTAATCGATTGACAGCCCTATAAAATATGTTTCTGGAAACATTTGAGGAGAGAAATAGGCATTACAGTAACAGAGTCTTGATTTATATTTGACCAGCGCTGCCTAGTTTGACAGTTTGCAGCAGTGATTGACATCTGCATAGAGACTGCTCGGCTCTGATTGGTTGTTTTCCTCCGGTCTGTGAAATCTTGCAGATGCCATTAGGAGCACCGGAGGACACAGAGGAACATGATTTTTTTTTTTTTTTTATAGATTATTGTCTCATGCACTATTGTCAGGATGTAGTGACCGTTTTATAAAAATAACTTTTTTATCATACTTGCTCAAAGTTACCGACTGAAGCTTTAATGATGGCTGCATTCCATGTAGGTGAGCCGGTTCATGGCTTGCTTGAATAGAACAGAGCCATAGTTAATGTTATTATTTACACCTGTGATTTTCCTACTTGAAAAGTCTAAATGTTTGCGTTGAAAAAGGGTCTGTTCTTAAAATTACAGCACATTCTTTTAATGTATCTTCTCCTGATCCCAGTCTCCTGCTCACAAAATAAGACAGATGGTAACTCATCTCATCAAAAGCAAACATGAACTGAGATATTTGAAGCACACAGACACACTGTGTGTGAATCTGACAGCATATTTGGGGATAAGCAGTCAAAAGGAGACTGGGAATACATCGGAGGTGTCCTCTCAGCCAGCACAGTAAATATTCCCGACTCCTCTCAGCTCCAACAAGCACAATTATGCATACATAATCACTAGTGTTACGCAACTAAATGGGTTACTGGTACATGAATAATTTGTATTTGATTCTCAGCCATCACCCTCTGAGTTTTCATTCTTGTCATCGTTTCAGTCTAATTTTGCAAGTTTCTGCCGATTGTTTGTTTTCCACATTGTCATGGTTTTATTTCACTATGTATAGCATTGCTGTACTCTGGTCAGTAAAAAACATACTCACAGACATGCTTTGAGCATTCTGGGTCACACATAGATGTTGAAATACCTGTGCATTTGTGTTGGTGTGTGTATGTGTGTAGAGGGTTAAAGAATCCTACTGTACTGTAATTACTGTCAGTCATCAGTAAGGTGGGATATCAAGAACGGGTTCTGAGTTGAATATTTTGTAAGAGACTTTTTTTTTTAATTCTAATTATCAATTACTTAAAGGAAATAGTTTGACATTTTTGGTGAGGGTTATATTAGAGGATCGAGACCACTCTCATGTCTGTACGTTAAATACTGTATGTAACTGGAGCCAGAAGGTTATTAGCTTAGCTTTGCTTAAAGAAGGGAAACAAGTCCAAAAGTAACAAAATGCCGGACTATTTCTTGGCCGAGTGACTTGGTATCGAGACAAGACTCTCACTTGTCTTGTTGTCAAGAGTTTATGATAAAAATTGTATTTATTCAGGACAGTGATTTGGATTATTTCCAACCTTTATTACTACAGAGAAGCGTGACATGGACACTGTGTTTGTAAACTATTAAACAAGTTACCAGATTCAACGTTTATCAGCCATTAAATGTGCTCGCAATAAGAGTCATAGCTGTGGGTCAGGAGGGGCCTACTACCTTGTAAAAGTGAAATCGCAACTTTAAAGCAACACGTTCTAACACGTTGTAAAACTGAATGAAACGTTACGTTTTGAACACAAACAAAAAGGCTTCTTTAGGTTTAGGCAACAAAACTATAACTTCTTTAGGTTGCGACAACACCACTTAGCTCATTTTAGGGTAAAAGATTGTGTTTTGGCTTTAAATTCCAAAAGTGAGAGTGAAACTTGGTTTGAACACAAAGACAACTACACTTTGTTGGTTTCACATGGGATGTGAACCCATGATCTTCAGCGTGAAATTACTGTGTTTTGTGTCCCATCCATCGCCCCCGACCTCCTCCCTATATGGAGTTTAACACTGTCAATACTACAGCACCTTACTTCTGCTTTTGCTCCTGTCATAATTACTACGGTCGCATTTACTGCAGCTTTTCCACTAACCTTGCGATGGAGAAACATCTGTAAACATGGTAACTATAAACTGATGGAGACTAAAACTAACCATAATCAATGAGTAAAATGTGACTGAAACAAATATGCATTTTCATTAAAAAAAAGTTAGCAGCTGCCAAAAATATGAGGTGGTATCAATTAGAGATGGGTCATGATTTTTGATTTTTCGAATAGTCATTAAATTATAAAAAATCAACTAGTTTATGTGACTCTTGTCCTGTCTTAAAAAATATATATTTTCCCTTGTTTTACCTGTCGCAGGCACTGCCTGGTAGTAATGTTACTACCGGTAAAACGCGTGTGGCACGTTCAGTTCGGCTCTTTTCTGTCAGCGCAGGTGTGTGCGTGTGTGTGTGTGTGTGTGTGTGTGTGTGTGTGTGTGTGTGTGTGTGTGTGTGTGTGTGCACGGCGATTTTCGAAAAATAATCAACTAGTTCCCAGTTATTATCGAACAGTATTTTTGCTTGGAATGCACATCCCCAGTATCAATCTTCTAATCTAAATCTCGGCAAGAATTGTAATTCCCAAAATGTGGAACTATTCCTTTCAAGCGAATGTTAGACCCGCTACGCTTCCCTCTACTTCTGTGGTTTACATGTGCAGTGTTATGCAGGTAGACACCAAATGTCTACATGCATTTCTGTGCGTGTTTGTCTCTCGGTTTTGGACGCTAATGAAATGTCCAACTGCGACAGCCGTCTTTTATCAAGGAGATGTGAGGGAGACAATTTTAGCACCTAAAAAGACACGTGTCAGCAAGACAGTTGAGGAGACTGCACACACATCATGTAGATTCTGATTGTGGGGAAGCAGGAGCTGCCCCTCTCCCTTTGCAGTATGTAATTAGCAGTGCCATCTGTATGTATGAGACTCGGAGGTGAGGACAGCGCGGGAGGAGCATGGCTGTCCATCCTCATTTACACTCAAATCATTACTTCAGCCTATTCATCGCCTTTTTTTTTTTTTTCCATTACTCCTCTACTCTTCTCCTTGGAAAATGTTCTCCCACATTAAGCCATCAACTCCAAACTGCTCTATTTCCTCTGCGGTGGCATGCCACCTCTCTGTCCTCTTTGTGTGGTATTCAACCTCTCAAATGTCAAATCACAGCTGCCATTCCTTCACTGTGCCGCATTCTTCTCTTCTCAGCCTGTCGGCCCCATCCATCACATCTTCACGCGTCCGCTGATTTCACATCTTTCTCACTCTGCGTCCACTTGTCTGTCATTCAGTCTCTCTCCTCTCTCTCTATCGGTCTTTAGGTGTCTCTGTTAGTCTCTCTCTCTCTCTCTCTCTCCCTCTCTCTTGGCTACGGGCAGAAGTGTCGGACTCTCAGAGGAGACGTACAGGTTTAAATGACGGGCTTGTTAACGGGGTCACTGATAATTCTGCTAATTAGCTGCCATATCACCTTGAGCTGCGGTCCCAGCAGCTAGATAAGAGAGACGGTAAATGAGCGAGAGAGAGAGAGGAGATAGAGAAGAAACAAACCCTCAGATTCTGGCAGCACCTAAAAACAAGCAACCATCACTCACTTCATTAAAAACCAGGAGCAGAACATCTAATAATAATACTAAAGAAAGTTTGATAAGAAATTCATTAAATCATTACATTTTGCAAAAAAAGTTAATTACGTCTTTAATGAGAAAATTGCATGCAGAGTTTCCGTATAAAGTTGTCCCCGAGAATATAATGAATCAATTTTATCACCTGTTAAAATAGCACAAAAAAAAGGCTTAAAAAAGTCAAATTAGTGTTACTTTCAAAAACGTCCCACCCATATTTCAGTTTGGGTAATAGATTTAATCCTGCACTGAATACTAAAACCCAATTCCGCACCGTGGCTGTTATAATAATATTGATATAGTTATTTGTGCTCGCGCTGACAATTAGCATGGCTCGCTAAAAAAATTGATGGAGCTTGTCGTTTTGCCGGAGGGCAAAAATCATCACGTAATTAACCTGTTAAAAATCAATACACAGCAGACTGTATGCAAAATGAGAGGCCGTGTCCCTTATTAGCAGCAGATTTCAAAGTGGATCCTTCTGTCGTACTATTGGCTGCTCGAGGAGCCACCAGACCTCCTATTGGTCCTGGCAGCTCGCTAATGAGCCTCAGATGTCCACTTCACTCAGCGGGATCATCGTGGTGTTTAATATTGATATCAGCCTACTAATTACAACCTATTAATTATGGAATAAATAATTGAAAGTAAAAAACTATACTCCAGTTAGTGTAATTAAAGAAGACTAATTAATGCATTAATTGATTTTATGTTAATTTAATTTTCCATGAAATTAGAAGAATCTTGAGAGAAGGACGCAGAGTGAAGGCACTTGGACGAGGTCGGTGTGATTTGGTACGATTAGAAATACGGCGTGAAATGGCAGCGCGATGCAACCTAACAAAAGCGGGGAAAAAAATTACAGTTTGATTAAAAAGTGATGAGGAAGTTCACGTCAACCGCGGCTCTTCTAAAGGCACACTCATGTGGATACTCAACAAGCATACTTTTTTTTTACTTTTGCCTTGTACTTTTTCCTAATTGGGGAGCATGCTAAAACCGGATGCACAAACGAGTGGAATGGAGGCACTGGAGGGCTGGATGAGCCTTTGTTCTAAAAAGAGAGAGAGGGAGAGGGAGAAGATGAAAAACCTTCTTCGTCTGGGATCTGGGTCAGAGCTCTGCGTTGCGGCGCCGAGCGTTTCTCCGTGGCTCTGTGCTGCACGCTGCACTGACTGTATATCCGTCTCAGGAAAGGGCTATGAGACGAATCTACCTGGCGGAGCATCGCTGAGCAGATCAAACACCCACACAGTCTACAGTAATACGCAAACAGCAATCAGAATTAAAATACTCTCTCACACACACACGCGCATGCACACATGCACAGCCCGGGTCATGATATGCTGCGATACGGGAGCCAATGAGGCGAGAAGCCATTTCAGGTTATGAGACAGTAGGCCAGCTGAGGCAGACTGTTCCTGCAGTGTAGATCTGCTCCCCCCCTCACTGCTCGCCTGATCCGTTTCCCCTAAAACACCACAAGAGGGGATTCTCAGAGTCAGCAGCAACACCGATTTCTTCTCTCCCTCAAGTTTCACCTCCCAAGACTCAGCCTCGTTTGGCGTCAGCACGAGTAAGCTCTATTAGATTAGCAGCAGCACGGTGAGCTAGCCAAACCCCCATCTCCAAACTGCATTATGAGGAAGCATGTCTTCGCACGACTTTGCCTTCGCAGGTCACTGCACTCATTTTTTTGCCCAGCGCAGGACTAAAACGCACTTAATTCACTAACATATGCTGGCACATAAACACATGCAAACACTCGAGACACATACACAAAAGCAGCCAGCGGAACAGAAGCAACAGAGGCACTTGATTGACATTAGCACGGCGACTGTAGATCTAATTTTCTCGGCTTGGTGGAGAGGAACAGCAACGGAGAACGCCGCAAATCAGCCTGTCAGTCAAAGCGGCTACCTGCCCCTGCTCGGGCGCCGTTAGCGAGCGCGCTCTCCGCAGCAGAGCTACAGCAGCACAAAAGGTACATCAGTCTTCTTGTTGAAGCAGAAAGGATTAATCCCCGAGTAGTTATCTGCTCATATATTGTTTTAATTGAGCCAATCGTACGCGGCAGTCATAATGACTTCTGGAAGACAGCGATATTTGGTGAATAGGAACAAACAAGAAGGCATTTATTCTTTCCATTTCAATGCCTGTGCGTTCATTGTGATCTGATTCCACTCCTTTGGGAAAAAAAATTAAAAGGCCCCTCCAAATGTGTTTGAAGACGTAATAATGAATAATAATTAGTGTATATTGTATTTTTTTCCATACAAAGAAAAACTAGTTCACATTTTCTTAAAGGTGCAGTATGCAGAATTTGGCAGCATCTAGCAGTGAGATTGCAGATTGAAACCACAGACTGTATATAAGAAGTGGACGTAGTCCCCTTGACGTCACCAATTGGTTTGTGGAGTGCCGTTCTGAAGCCTCGAGTTTGGCATTTTGGCCGTCGCCATGTTGGTTATTTGCAACCAGAAGTGACACAAGAGGGTGGAGCTAAGTACAACCAAAGGCTTAATAAGACATTTTTAAGTGACCAAAAAGGTTACAACAAACTGAAAACACACCATGAAAGGGTTAAAGGTCTAAGACACAAACACGGACAACACCCAGAACGGACAGCGCCGTGGTAGAGACCTGTCAATCACAAGGTAGCCGCGCCCTAAAGCATACCCTGCTTTATGGTCTATTTGACTCTAAATGAGACCATAATTTACTAAATGAACATCATGCTGTATCGAAGAAGACTTGAAACTAGAGATTGAGACCATAAACTCATGTTTACAATGTTTACTGAGGTAAGAAATCAACAATCAGACTTCTTTTTGCAACCAGAGGAGTCGCCCCCTGCTGGCTATTAGAAAGAATGCAAGTTTAAGGCACTTCAGCATTGGCTTCACTTCTCAGGAGAACTTCTGGTGTTGCCCACTGTTTGCAACCAAATAAAACTTCTCCCATGTGCAAAGCTTGTAGAAGAACTACGGTGTCTGACACAAAAACATGAAAACGCGAATGTTCCTCTCTTGAGCCAGTGTTTGGTTTGTCCATTCTTGGCTACTGTAGAAACATGGCGGTTGGCTCCATGAAGAGGACCTGCTCCGTATGTAGATATAAACAACTCATTCTAAGGTAATTAAAGTATAACAATTCTTATTTTCAGGGGATTATACACTAAAGAAAACATACTTACTAAGTAAGGGATAACGTATAGCGAGCCGGTCATTGTTGTGAAATAAACTCCCATCACCCTAAAGGTGTTTATTTCTCAACAATGACCGGCACGCTGTTCATTATCCCGCTTATTACACGGCTACTTACTTAAGAAATCGATAATTTGACACAAAAACGGTCCGCCATAGCAACGGTCTGCTATAAAGAAATAACAGACCGTAGAATGCCGTGATTGACCAATCAGAATTGAGTATTCAACAAAGCCTTGTAATGATATATATATATATATATGCCAATAGATCCCCCTAAAGGCTACACACTGTTCCTTGAAAATTGAATCTACTCCTTCTCCCTCATTGGAAATTCAGAATCTATGAATATACCAATATGTTTCATTTCAAAAGCTTGGACGAAAGATGTCTCCTCCTTGTGCACTGGAGGCTTTAAGTTGCATACTGGACCATTATTGGCCTCCACACTAGTAGTGATGTCACAAAATCATCTCGTATGTTCACGTCTTAAACTCTTAAACTAAAGAGAAACTTCCCTCCTGCAGCTGATGAATGTGAAAACAGCCTTCTAGCATCAAACTCTGCACATTCATTATCCTGCACAGTGAAGGTAAAACATCCGAATCAACTAACAATAAGAAAAGCACATTCTTGAATAGAGGGAGGTCTTTAAGATCTCCTGATAAAGAAAATGTATTATGTTGCTAACCTGATTGTTGCTGTAAATAGCAACAGTGTGTTTTCTTCCCCCCCCCCCCATGACATGAGGTTATCATCGAGCTTTAAGTTTGAATGGATTGTAGGTTAGGATTGCCAGTTGATTCTTAATCTAACAGATCCTTCAGGGGGTTAAACAAGGTGTATCAGATCGATTTAGCTGCTTATAGAGGAGGACTTAGCGAGGAAGAGGCGGTGCTGTGAGGCCCGAGGCAGACAGAATAAAGATCTCCATGCTGTATCTGCTATATCTCTGCTTCGCTGGCGGGAAGGAGGTAGGTGTCATATATGCTGTTATCAGTAGGACTGCTCCCCGTATCTCGCATATCTCTGTTTTATCGTCGGTATAAAAAAATGTCCAGAGGGCGTGAATGGCCATCTAACTGGCTTCTTCTTTTCCTTTCTTTCCTCTCAGTTGTCACACCGAAGAGACCAAAAAGGACCCACTCCACACTGGCAGCCCACACAGATTCTAATCTTTTCTCATTTTTCCGTTCCTGTTTAAAGAGCTTTCGTTACAGGTGACCACAGGTGAAGGACATCAGCGTCCCTGCTCTGTCTTGCCTCGTTCTTTTTCTCCTTCTCTTTGATTAACCGATGAAAGGCGAGGGTGGACTTTGCGGTGGTCAGGGCCCTAGAGGAAAGCCCCGCAGTGTTTTTAAAAATCTAATCTAAAACCTAATTTTGTGTTTCCAGCTTTAGGAGGATCCTAAATAACTTTATTCAGAACCAAATCCCCTCTCTCTCTCTCTCTCCCTTGTTTCTCTGAATCTCTCGCTCTATTATACAGTAGTTGGTGCCTGAAAGTAACACTTCCCCTTTCCGTGTATAGACATCTCCTTGACTTCTGTTTTCATTAACCTCTCAGTGTGCTCCATCAGAGAGATGGAGGAGGGGGTGTGTGTGCTACAATAATATCCCAGTGACGACACGCGGGTCAGGAACCCTCTGATCCTGAGAGGGGAGAATATCTCATTAAGAGAGGAAGCCTCTGGGACACTAAAGCAATTTGACTTGCCCTCTGTTCTCAGGAACCAATTAAAACATTAGCCTAAACTATCGCAGTGCTCACAGATGTTGATACGCAGCCATGACAGTTGCGTGCGCAACACTGAAAAACCAAAGCTGCGGCAGCGACTCCCGAGGCAAAAACAGTAATCAGAGAAGGCGACAAATGCGCTGCATAATGTGAATTAAAACATCCGACGAGAGAAGATGAGACGTGTGCTGTAGTTATAATGCATGTGATGTTTGAAAGCGGCAGTAGGCAGAATGTTTTTGGCATCATTGGGCAAAGATTCCATAATAACCTTTCAACATATTGTAATTCAAGTGTTCTGAGAGAAAACTAGACTTCTGCATCTCCTCATGGCTCTGTTTTCAGGCTTTAAAAAAATCTAGCCCGTGACGGGAGACTTTGACCAATCACAGGTCATTTCAGAGAGAGAGAGTGTTCCTATTGGCTGTTCATTCAACGGAGGCAGCTGTCAATCACTCGTGAACTCCAATCAAACGGTCAAACAGCGCTGATCAAATACTAATCAATATTCTGTTACTGTAATGCCTATTTCTCGCATAAAATGTTTTCAGAAATCTTGTAGTGTAGTTTAGTAGGGCTGTGTATTGGCAAGAATCTGGCGATACGCTACGCATCATGATACAGGGGTTACGACTCAAAATATCACGATATATTGCGATACTGTAAGCAAGACGATATATTGCAATTTTTTAAATCAAATTTTAGGAAAACTGTCATAGTATAAAGAAGACAATGCCATATGCATAAAATCTGAGTTAAAAAGTGTACTTTTTGTATGCAATCAGAACAGTGGGATCTGCATTTGCATTTATCACAGTACCCGTAACATCCAACATCATAGCACTACTTTGAGAGGGCACACACACTGAGATGGTGCATATCTTTGCAAATGAAATAAAGTATTGACTGAGTTAATCTTTGCATGTGAACTATTCATTACAAATCGATAGTGTTTTTTAGAATCGATACAGTATCACAAAACGTAATATCGTGTTACTCGATATTTTCGTACACCCCTTCTGCTTAGCTGTAAAATGAGAAAGTTTGCTCCGGCTGGTGGGCAGTGCTTGGTATTTCCTCAAAACTTTCTCATTTTACAGCTAAACAGTACACTACAAGATGTTTCTGGAAACATTTTAAGCGAGAAATAGGCATTACAGTAACAGAATATTGATTCATATTTCATCAGCACTGCCTAGTTTGACCGTTTGATCGGAGTTCACTCCAGCTCGGCTCTGATTGGTTGTTTTCCTCCGGACTGTAAAACCTTGCAGATGCCATTAGGAGCACTGGAGGACACCGGAGGACACCGGAGGACACCGAGGCACCAGATTTTTTTCAGATTACCTGTCTCATGCACTACTGTCAGGATATAGTGACCGTTTTATGAAAATAACTTTTTTTAATCATATTTTCTCCATTTCTACCCACTGCTGCTTCAATGGATTGTGTGTCCATGCAGTGTGTGTATCCTTGTCTCAAAAGTTGAATATTCCCTTTATATCTAAATATGAGTATAAATCCAGTGAATAAACCTTAATTCAGATTCTAAAAGTTCCCTGACTGCTTTCTCCCACAGAGCTTTCACTCCATTTTCCATCCCACGATTTGATTCCAGTCTATTAAACCATGCTTCCAGGCCAGCTGCAAAAGTCTCAACAGCTTCATTCTGTGCTAATGAAGCGCAGCCTGTCCATAACCAAATCTCAGCCTATGAAATTTCTGGATAACGCCGGCCCGTGTGGGGACGAGGCCCTCAATCATCACTCCAATCTCTAACTCGATTCAGCAATTACATGCAAATAATCCACAGATTCCAATCACTCTGACACATTACTGGAGAGAAAGGGAGAAAGTTCAAACCAGGATCATCCAACAGATCTCCCAAATGATCAAAGAAAGAATCAAACAACTGAATTGATAAAAGCAGATTTTCTCTATCAGCCTTTTTTTTTCTGCTTTCATTCCATCTTGAATTTTTCTGTATTTTGAGTATTAACTTTGTCCTCTTTCATTCCTAACATTCATGACACTAAAGTCTAACATTAAATGTGCTTCATGGCCGAAGAATTATATCTTTTAAAAAAAGTGCACAAAAGGTCTTCGACATCATCTTTCCACTCTCAGCAAAGAAAAATGAGATGCTCGTCATTCCAAAATCTCTCACAAAATCTGATTACTCATGAATATGTCCTCCGGGGGTGAATATGCTCCGCTGCTGCGTCTTTCACGAGCTGTAATCAGAGGTGAATCTGTCTTTCCCTGGAAAATTACGAGGGAATGCAGAGTCCTTGATTCAACTCGACTACCAGACCGTGGGGACGTTCTTTTTCTCATGTCAAAACAATATTTACGAGCATTCAGAAACAACGCTGACAGACTGCGGCGAGGAAGAAAACATTTAAGCATCACCTCTGACCGCGGGTTCCCTCCTTGTTGATATGACTGACGGGAGATGAGTGCAGATATGCTGAGTCCACAGGGCATCTCCCTGAGCGATGTCACCGTGAGGTCACGTGATGACAGTCCGGAGTAGTGGGTCACCACCCCCTGACCCCTCAGATTCACAATGAATGCAACACGCTGGAGTGAATGACAGACGGGGTTACCCCTACACCCGTGACTGGCTGCAAAATAAGTGCACTCCACTGTTACTGAGCATTAAACACTTCATCAAACACATAAATCCAGCCAAAAGGGCTACAGAGTTGAGCTACTTTTTTTAGCAGTACAGCATTATCATTTTTGCAAAAACACGATGCCTCATCATCCATGCAGTTAAAGGCTGATCATCACTCCGGAGGTTAGTGGTCCAATCACCCTCGACCTCATGGGAGAGTGTTAGCTGGACGCAGGCCAGCGCTTAGAGACAGGCTGGCATTTCACCCATAGCGCCTAACATCACTGCCAAAAGGTTGCCTTTGTGCAAGGTCCTTAACAGCTACAGATCAGTGCTCTAGACACAGTGGTTTTTGGCTGACCCAGTGTACTGTGACCCTGTAGTGGAAGATACTGATGTGTGCATGAATGTGTGTGAGTGGTGGTTGCGCTAGTGGTGGTGAAAAAAAAAGACATTTCTCACAGTAAAAGTACCAAAGTTATTCCACCAAAATTCATTTTATATACAAAAATCAGTTGTGAGAAGGCGCATAGGGGAAAACAATCAACATTATATAACAGAAAACTAGAATATCCACCTTGTGGTTGTATGGCTCTACCAACCAGTCAAGTTGGAGTTTACATCCATTTCTGTTCAAACTGTCATCACGTCATCATTTTATCCTATTAGGCATTTGCGTGATTTTGTCATAATTAGCATATGAATTCTTGAGTTATGGCCAAAAATGTGTTTTGTAAGGTCACAGTGACCTTTGACCACCAAAATCTAATCAGTTCATCCTTGAGTCCAAGTGGACGTTTGTGCCAAATTTGAAGAAATTCCCTCCAGGCTAGGGCTGCAAGATTATGGCCAAAATGATAATCCTGATTATTTTGATCAATATTGAGATCACGATAATTTATCACGATTATTCATTATTTTGGGGACAAAATATTTTTATTGCACTTCATTTTTATTAAATAAACAGATCACTGCTTTCACTTCCATGTTGTGCTACATTCATGCTAATGTACAAACCTTTGTATCAAAATAAGACTTAAAATAAGGTTCTTCTTCACCTGAATTCAGTGCATTTTCGTTTTGCCCGTCTGCTCTCTGTTAAAAGGAATAATACAGTATATTACTTTTCTACTCTTCTACTGCAGCCACAACATTCAGGAAAGTTTTTTACAGGCTGCAGCTGTAGGGTGCACATGCGGCATCATGACATCTCCCTAAAAGTGACATAAGACAAGTGCGGTACATTATCCATTACTTAATTAATTTTGCCCTCTTGTGCCACCTGCACCCATTAAATAGGTGCATCTGCTCATATGCAGTCAAATAGAGTTGTTGATGGGGCAGAGGACTGGGAGACGGCGGAGGCAGAGGGTCCACCAGCCGAGGACCACATAAATCTGCCCGCGCACTTTCACTTCGCGCACGAGCAGATCACTTTCCTCATCAGAAAACGGCTCGCTTCTCAAATTTGACGAATCGGCCATGTAAATAGCAATGCGCCAATGTGCAGGCGCACCTGGCTTTGAAAGGGAATGGGAGATGACACTCTGATTGGTTTGATTCCTGTTAGACCCAAAACACACCTATGATTAATTAAGAGACTATATTCAACCCCTTTGCCCATTGCGCCATTTAACTACCAAGAGTGGGGTTAGACACGCCCTAAGTGCACTTGTGCCATGCACCGTGTGCTACACATCGTTAAAACAGGGCCCTAAGAGTCTACAGCCATGCTACCAACTCTGTGAGGATGTAGTCAGACACAGCAGTGCTTTGAGTTCAATGCTAACGTCAGCATGCTGATATGCTCACAGTGACAATGCTAACACGCTGATGTTGAGGAGGTATGATGTTTACCAAGTTCACCATCTTAATTTAGCATGTGAACATGCTAACATTTGATAATTAGCAGTAGGGCTAATCACCTGAGGTCGATGGGAATGTGATTATTTTTGCAGGTATTTGCAAGTATTCATAAACCAAAGTATTGGACAAATTGAAATTTAGAGCAGATGTTGGCGCTACATGAAAAGTTAAGGGATCATCAAATTTATCAAAGTTCATCCTGAGACTAGCATGGCTACAGACTCATACATATTTGCATATTTTTTAAATATTAATTTGAATTTTAGTAACTTTGATCCCCCGTTAAATGTTTTTCATTTCCTGCAGAGAGAATGTCTCTCCATATGAAAAACAATATTAAAAACATAATTGGTTTTAATCTGTTAGAAATCTGTTGTGTAACGGATACAGGCACACGTGACAACACACATATACAGACAGAAAAAAAACACACATTCACAGACCCTGACACACACACACACACACACACACACACACACAATACGATCCCTCTTGGCAATCTATGACCCAAATCCTCTTCGAACCCCTCCCTCTTGGCTCCTCCAATTCTGATTTTTCTCAGTCTGTCTTTCTGGCAAGGGATTGGGACCTCATACATACACTTACATTTTTTTTTTCCCCAATCAGTTTCAATTTTACATGAACAGAGACACAAGCACACGCGTTTCTCAACAAACACTGAACATTTTCTACATCTCTCTGAGGACAATTCTCTGTTGTCGTACCTGAAATAGTATCGAAAAGTAAAGAAGATGTGCGTTTCTCTGATGTGTGAGGGGAAGAAAAAGACAGCGGCATCCTTCCTCGAGGCCCTGATTGATCATAATAGTATATTCTTACCTGGACCTCTCAAATCAATCATTGATGTGATTCCTCTCTCTCAGAAACATCTCTACATTTGCAACACAATGGTTGCCTCTCTATGTGAAAAGAACAGGTGTCCAGGTGTGAGAGAGGCTGCTGGGGCTACGGAGGGTTAAACGCTGGCTCTGACCCCCCACTGATCACCCTGCTGAGTCTATAATACCACCCATGGACCGAGGGCACGGAGGGAGACACACTTGGCTCTACATTGAGAATACAAACTAGGCGAGACTTCTAGGGTTGCGGGGAAAACGGAGGGAAGGGATTTCAAAGAAAGTCTTCTGAGAGTTGCCATATACTAAATAAGCCCTTTTAACGCCTGCACTCTTTACCATGAGCCGTCACCAGGATGATATTCACAGAATGAACAGACACCTCTATTATTCAGAACGTCTCTCTGTTTGACTGCTTTGAGTGTCTGTAGAGGGTGTATTTCTAATGCATCCTTAAGCATTTGAATGCAATATCTATGCTTTCGCTCCTTTAAAAGGAAATAGCTCGTTTGCCCTGGCGAGTATGTACCAGTGCTGAAAGAAATACTCAGATCCTTTACTTATGTATCATGTAAAAATACTCCATAACAATTAAGCCCTACATTCAAAATCTTACTACAGAAGTATTATCAGCAAAATGTACTTAAAGTGTCAAAAGTAAAAGTACTCAATCTGCAGAAAAATTTACCCCTGTGCCTATTAGTATATATGACATTATTAGATTGTTTATAGCGGATATCATTATAGCTGTAGCAGGTAGAAATGGAGTTTTACCTACTTTATATATAGTTAGTTTAGTTCAGTGATTCACAATCCAAAGGTCAGACCCCTCCAAGGGGTCACAAAATAAATCGGTGGAGTTGTGAGATGATGGAAGGAATTTATATATATATTTTTTTTTCTCAATTTTTTGCTTGGATAAATATTGGATAATTCAGTTAGGTATTTACATAAAACCATCAAAGAAGTTTAGAGGGACAATGTGTCTTTGGCTGAACTGTTAACAACTCAAAGACATCTGAAACATGACAAGGAGCTCCATGGAGAGCAATCTCGGAACCCATCAACTATCAGTCTGACGACGGATAAGCCTCTGGGGGCAAGGGGCTATATTTCTGGGCTTCTGGTTTAGCCAGTGGATATCCGGGCCAAGACTTCATTTTCCGTGAGCTGCTCATTGTTTACAGTCCGATTAGCAACTTGAGATGCGAGACTGGAGTTAGAGTTGAGAGACGATGTGTACGACCGGATTGTTTCACAAGTAGCCAGTTTACAAGCTAATTTTAAACCAATAAAAAGCTAAATCATTGTCAGACGATAGCCGGTGGGTTCCCAGATTGTTTACCTGATTTCAACCAAAGCCTGCTCGAACGTGATTGGTCAATACTACTCAAACTACAAATGGAAACCAGAACGCTTCCGATACCAAAATCTTGTCCCGTTGCCTAGAGAATAACAGAAGAGGGACCAAGTGAGCGCTCCAGGCAAACATAGTCAGGTGCAAGACAAAAAAATACTTAACTGCAGGGCACAAATAGGTCTGCACACTGCTAGGCTCCGAATAAATAGTTTAATTCTCTTTTACTCTTTTCAGCCTGAGGAAGATCTTGTATATCAAAACGCTGCCTTGAAAAGAGTAAAAGAGAAATAAACTATGTATTTGGAGCCTAGCAGTGTGAACTGTTTTGTGCCAAGGAGCCCCAACTACACACTGCTTTTTTCTAAGAGGTTACAAACCAAAAAGAAGCACCTGTTACACTGCCGATCGGCATGCTGGGTACAGCTCCCTCTCCGTCAATGTTCGAGTGACCTTTTGCACCCAAATGAGGCATACACTCTAGCACTGCTAGGGGATACAACTATATCATGGCAGGTGTATTAGGACCGAAGGAAGCGCAGTGTCGAGTGTGAAGTTGTTTATAGTTCTCGAGAAAGCTTCAAACTGCAATACCGGAGGCCAAGCAATTAGCCCGTTCCTAAAAAGCACCTTTTGAATGGGCACTGCGCTAGTTATTAAAGCTTAAGATAAAACTTTATATACTGCTGGGTAGTGAATTCCCCCATGTACCAACAAGGCAAAAGTGAGCATGGCTCACATACCCCCGCTCACCACTTGACCCTACTAAAGTAGGGCCAAAGGTTTTGCCCTTTTGGAAACATTTCAGAAACTTTGGGCACCCTGGACTTCTAACCCTCAAAAGGCACAACTACACCACACTGTCAGCCAACATAACAAATTTGAAGTTACTAAGTTAAATAGTTTTCGAGTTCTGCTCCGGAAATGAAATTGTGACACACGAACGGACGGAAGGACGGACGGAAGAACGGACACGTGGAGTGCTACAGTATATACCCCCGACTACGTTGTCGCAGGGGTATAATAAAGTAATTAAAATTACTGTAGCTCCTTCCTTACTAGCTTCTACAATAAAGTGATGAACACATTAATGCATCAAAAACTATAATCCAATAATATAATATACATTATTCTAAAATGACCCATTCTGCATAATGAGTACTTTTACTTTTGGTACCTTTAGTATGTTTTGATTCCAATACTTTTGTACCTTTACACATGACTTTTACTTGTAGCAGAGTATTCATACTGTTGTTTTGCTACTTGTTTCTTCTTTTTTTAAAGGTCCAGTTTATAGGATCTGGCGGTATCTAGCAGTGAGGTGAGAGGATTGCAACCAACTGAAGCCTCTGCCGTGTGCCAAGCGTGTTGGAGAGCTACGGTGGCCGACGCAAACGGCCCTCTCTAGAACCATTTGGAGCAGAGCCAGTGTGTAGAGTGTGTGTATAGGTGGGAAGTGAGTGGTGAAGCAAAAGAGAGAGAGAGCAGCGGCGACGGGAGCGAGTAACGTTATCGACTCCGGCCCAAGCAGTAAAAATGAACATGGTGGTGCAACATGGAGGACTCCATGGAGAAGGAACGTGCTCCCTATGTAGATATAAACGGCTCATTTTAAGGTAACGAAAACATGATTTTTTATTATCAGGTGATTATACACTAAAGAAAACATACTTAATAATAATGAACTAATGAATGAATGAATGAATCAATGAATTAATTAATTAATATTATATTCCATTTCTGCCAATAGATCACTCTAATTGTTAGACCCTGGTCCTTTAAACATATTTTGATTCCAATACTTTTGTACTTTTACTGAAGTAAGAATTTGAACACATGACTTTTACTTGTAGCAGAGTATTTATACTGTTGTTTTGCTACTATTATTCTACTTTTTTTAAAGGAATTCTTCCCCCACAAAATGACCATTTGTTTATCAATTAAACTTGTTTTTCTCGCATGCCTCCACAGTGAACAAAGATAAAAAAAAAACGGATTAAAGTCTTGATGAATTGAAGTAAATGGGGGCCGTGTTTAACAACTGCAAAACTATATCAAAACATCCATTTACAAACTCCCACACAACTCGTGCAGTATAAACAAAGTCTCATTTATCCAGTCAATACTACCCAAACACAAGCATTTTCGCTAAAACCTTACCATTTAAAACACTTACGCATAAATCGTACTCGAACCGACAAGTAGCGCTCCTGCACTGTTTATACGGTTTGCTTTACAACAAAGCTTTAATCAGCTGCTCAGCCTTTCTGGAAATTACTCCATTACATGAGCAACTCTCTGATGAAGTAAGGAGACAAGCGGCGGGGAGATAATACACTCTTGCACACTGTTGCGGGGTTACTAATATCCACTGTGGACTGGCAGTGATGAATGAGATTCCTGGCCTATGTGGAGGTGTATTGAACGCGAGCTGAGAGAGAAAAGGATGCGGAGAATGGGAGAAGGCAGTTGGGTGATTAACCAAAGGTTGCGTGAATGGCCCCTCTGATAGCTATTTCAAACATGTATTGTTACACTGGTGCTCTGCACTGTTTGAATGTGGGGTCTTATTATTCTCATGGCACATATCCAGACACTCCAGGAGAGGGAGAGCATTCTTTATGCAAGACATTGTTTCACCAGGCAATCCTTTCATGCTTTGCTTTACTGTTACCTTTTCTTTGTGGTTTCAACAAAGCTGTTGTTTTAAATAACCACTAAGCGGCAATCAATATTTTATCACTCGTCTGAATTAAACTCACCCATGAAAATCTGCACAGGGTCTAGAGACCACTGAGAGTTGAAACATGTCATGGTATGTATGATCAAGCCCACAAAAAGTAATATGGTACGATATGAATGATTGCGTAATTTACACAACAAGCCAGGTGATAAGCATCTATGTACATTTACTCAATACTGTATTCAAGTACATTTTTGAGGTACTTGTACTTGAAATATTTCATTTCAGAGCGAAATATTGTACTTTTTGCTCCTCTACATTTATAGCTGTAGTTACTAGGTTACTTTTCATATTAAGATTTTCCATAAAAAAACAACAACGTATGATCAGCTTATAAAACACAACACATTGTTAAAGGTTAAACCTGTATATCGTATTTGGCAACCTTTATTTGACTTCTAAACAGAGAAGCGGCATCTACTCTGGCTCCCTTGTCACGTTTCGATGCGTGTGAGTTTCCATCCACTTGTTTTTATGCACGTTTTCAATTATCAAAGACTGACAATTAGAAAAAAACTCGCAATATTGAATATCAAAACGTTAAAGGGGACATATCATGCTCATTTCCAGGTTCATATCTGTATTTTCGGTTTCTACTAGAACATAGTTTACATGCCTTAAAGCTGCAGTGGGTAGAAATGGAGCAAATATGATTCTAAAAAGTCATTTTTATAAAACGGTCACTATATCCTGACAGTAGTGCATGAGACGGGTGATCTGAAAAAAATCATGTGCCTCCGTGTCTTCCGGTGTCCGCCGGTGCTCCTAATGGCATCTTCAAAATTTCACAGAACGGAGGAAAACAACAAATCAGAGCTGATCTGCCATCCAGCTGCTGTTTATGAGAGCCACGAGTCAATCACTCGCGAACTCCGATCAAATGGTCAAACTAGGCAGCGCTGTTCAAATATGAATCAATATTTTGTTACTTTAATGCCAATTTTTTTTTACAATTACAATATGCGAAAGGTTACTATAGAATTTTTGCCCCATTATGCCAAAAACTTTCTGTTTACTGAAGCTTTAATGTTCAAAAAAGACTTTTTTCTCATACTGTCTGTCTGTCTGAATATACCTATATTCACCCTCTTTCTGAAACGCTCCGCTTTAGCGCCTGTCTCTTTAAGACCCCATCGTGAAAAAGCCCAGTCTGCTCTGATTGGCTTGCGAGAAAAATATGGTGCACCTTTGCAAAGGTAGTTCTCATGCCGTGGGTGATATATTCTAAAGAGCCTGCATGTGATATAGGAAGGGGAGCCAAATCTGTATGGCTTGTAAAATCACATGTTTTCTGAAGGCCACAAAAAACTCACTAGTCATATTTCAGTTTGTGGGTTGGTAGACACTCCAGATACCAAAATGCATGAAAAAAGAAAAAGGGTTTTCATGATATGCCCCCTTTAATAAAACAAGTTTTTACACTCTTGGCTGAGGCTGAAAAGTTGGTGCATGAATAAAAGCGAAAAGCAACAAACTGCAATGGAATCAGACATAGCAAATTAATCATGACATATATGAAGCATGCGACTTAAATGAAGCACTGAAGCTTCTGTAATGCTGTAACGCTGCTCAAATTAAAACATGACACAAACAAAAATGTCACAGATTTGACTGGCGCTCTTCTAATTACATCATCTCGTTGCACTCTCTTCTCATGCAGCGGTTTAATGGACCCCAACTGGAGAATTAGAGCCACCAGCTGTTTATCTCGATGCACTAAACTCCAATATAACAGAAGTGGATGGAAATGCACATTAATTTCGCTTTTTCAACTTGTGAGTTGTTAAACAGTTGTACCAAAGACAGATTTAGCCTCTCAAGTTCTCAGATGTTTTCATTTATATAACTGTTCAAAGCCCAAACAGGTCAAATTATCCGATATTTCACAAAACAAGACTCGGTCAAAACCGAGTATATGGCTGGACCGTATATGGTCAGTATGTGAATTTGTGGCTAAATTCTTACACAAATAGTTAGTGGTCATATCTATAATGTTTTATGAACAGTTTTTTCCACTTATATCTTAATGTTTGATTGAAAGACAACTTATAATGAAGCAAATGATATTCAGTAATATAAATGGTAACATTTGTAGTATATTATACATTTTACAGTATGTATATATACAGTATGCAAGGTTAAAAGTATTATTTCAGTTTTTTATTAGAGCTTGTGTATCAAAAGCATTCATCAGCGGTGTGTAACATTATATACATACTTCGCGAAAGTTTATCAGCGTTGAGATATCCCCTCTGTCATCACTGACGTTGTTGCTGCTGTATTTATTCCTAGATGGTGTGTTAACGTAGCCTGGCATTGATCGATCTGAACTCCATTCAGAAAACAAGCATTTTAAAAGTTGTTTGCTTGTTGTGTTGTGGACACACTTGACAAAGAATGAATTCAGACTTTTTACAAATCAGCATCATTATGTAGTTATTTCGGCATCATTTTGATCTATTTATTACAATTAAATCACAGCACAGTCTGTTTATTTTGAGTTCATACCGCAGTAGCGACGTGTGGCTGCTAGATAGTCAGTTCAATGGTCCCTGTATGTGAATACAGCTCACCGCAGACACAACAGCGTTTGGTTTTCTGACATATCCGTGACTTCCACAACATGTACAAAGCAGCAACAGTGGTTATTTCTTCCATTGTTGATGGAGGAAATGGAGGAAAGCGAGGCGAAAATTTCCTTCGCGCTTGGTTTGGTAACACAATACGAAGCACAACATAACGTAACTTAAACGAACATAAACAATAGCAAATGCACAACAACAGCGCTATGTAATGTTACATTGAACCGCTGACACGCTCCCCAGAAAACGTAAACACAGAACTGTTCTCCGCCTTTTCATTTTGAAAGAGCAACGATCAATGAGGAAGCTCCAGCAGTCAGCCGACCAATCCTCTAACTTCATCAATCAGTCAGTCAGTCAGTCAGTCAGGGACAGACTTTTGCGTTTGTAGCGCTGGCCCTCTGCGGTCCAGCCAAAAAAAGCAAAGATGAGAAAAAAGTCCAACAATGTTGCAGCAGCACAAACACAGAAATAAGTTGCCTTCAGTTAAATACTGAAGTAAAAATAAATAATTAAATAACAATAAGAGGTATATACAACTAGAATAAGAATAGAAGTAAAAATAGAAACTACAATAAGAGCAATTAAAGACAAAGTTACGAGGTAAAGTGACAACACCTTGTTGTTTATTTAATACGGTAAACAGCCGGTTTTCATTGCAGCTCTGGGAGCAATAAATCAAAGCACCTTCCAAACACCTTCAGCAACTGAGTAATACACTGTACAGTAGGACGGTAAACTAAAGGAATCTGTCATTCAATGCCCAAATGTCAGTGCGTTAAAAAGGAGACAGAACATACTGTGTGAAGTGCTGCATATTTCAGACGTGTGCCTGGCACACTTCGGTCTGTTTAAAGTAAAGCTCTTCTCAATTTGACCTCATGGCTATTCTGAGGATGTGAGAGCACCTTCTCAGATCTATAAATGGGTGTCTCATAATGAGTATGATGACACCAAGCAGAAATACTCCTCTGTTTCATCAGGGAACTCACACAATCTGATTTATTCTATTCTTCTGTGGCAGATGCACTATAGGAATGTCCTTTGTTCAAAAGGACTGTTAAATCACCTTCTTATTAAACTCAGCCTTTGAGCAAAAAAATAGATTTCTAAAGCCATGTTGCTCTGATATGTCACATTTCACAAACGGACAATAGAGGATTTACATCATTTTTTGGCCCCGTGTGACCCAGCTACAAAGACCTGACCTCTAACCTTCGTGAGAGCAAGAAGGGCCAAGAGCTACTGTACCTCCATGGGAGAAAATAAACTGATAGCTTATCGTTAATACGATTACATGTGCTGTGAATTGACGTCTCTGCTGCAGGTATGACTGCACCTTTGATGCATGATGACAGTGGTGTAAGT
Source organism: Sebastolobus alascanus (assembly GCA_916701645.2). Taxonomy (NCBI): domain Eukaryota; kingdom Metazoa; phylum Chordata; class Actinopteri; order Perciformes; family Sebastidae; genus Sebastolobus; species Sebastolobus alascanus. The sequence continues at coordinate 5,374,044 of CAKAOJ020000059.1, forward strand.
ATTCAGATTCTTAACTGAAATAAAAGTAGCAATAAAACAATATAAAAATACTCCCAACACCTGTTTTCAAAATCCTACTTAAAGGTAGGGTTGGTAATGTTGAGAAACTACCAAGAGCACACTAGATTTTATAAATGATCCAACCGAAAAACACAGCCCAGGGTTGCCAACTCCTTTCCATTGAAAGTAGGTAGCAGCACTATCTCCAAAAGTCCCTAAATCTAGCGAGAAAGACGCCAAGTCGGTAACACTGACGGTCCATCCGTTAAGGCCTCTCTCCAAAGCCACTCCCCCAAAATTATCATTATGAACGTAAATAACAAACATGGCTATTGGACGGGCTTTTTACAGCCCTGCGACAGCCACAGATACCAGATTTTTTTCTTTTTTTTGTCAGAGTGTTTTATTTATTGGTTGCTGTCGGGATGTAATGAGAATTTCAACAAATATAACTAAACTAGGGCTGTCAATCCATTAAAATATTTAATCGCGATTAATCGCGTGACTATCCATAGTTAATCACGATTAATCGCAAATTAATCACACATTTTTTATTTGTTCAAAATGTACCTTAAAGGCAAATTTGTAAACATGGGAGTGGGCAAATATGCTTGCTTTATGCAAATGTATGTACATCATTTATTATTGGAAATCAATTAACAACACAAAACAATGACAAATATTGTCCAGAAACCCTCACAGGTACTGGATTAAGCATAAAAATATGCTCAAATCATAACATGGCAAACTGAAGCCCAACAGGCAACAACAGCTGTCAGTGTGTCAGTGTGCTGACTTGACTATGACTTGCCCCAAAAATGCATGTGATTATCATAAAGTGGGCATGTCAGTAAAGGGGAGACTCGTGGGTACCCATAGAACCAATTTTCATTCATATATCTTGAGGTCAGAGGCCAAGGGACCCCTTTGAAAATGTCCATGACAGTTTTTTTTGCCAAAATTTAGCGCAAGAGTGTTCTTTAACCTCCTTCACGACAAGCTAGCTATTATTATATATTTTACATTATTGGACTAGTGCTACTAATTCATTAACATGTAAGCAGCATTTTAACGTTTACAGCTGGTCGAGGTGGTGCTAATTTTAACTACTTTATATACTGTTGGGTGGTTTCATCTATTACAATTATTAATTATTTTTCATAAGCTAATCATATGTTTTGTATGTAATATTTTAATATGTAAAGTATATGGCTGAAACCAACAGTTACTGCTTATTTTTCATTTTTGTAAGACATAAGAAAAAGAAAAGACTCCTCCTTACATCTGAGAAGCTGGAAATGTTTAACGTAAATGTATTGTTTGCTTCTTCTCTGATCTAAAATGAATAAACACACCAGAAGAGAAAATTAATTGCAAAGACTCTGAGGATCCTGTGCCAGTTATGAAATAAATCAGCAACAGTTATCAATAGATTTTGCTTTGGTGAATGATCACCGGAGTGTGTTTTATTTCCATTACTGCGTTTCGTGCATGGAGGGACGCTGTGATGATTAATATTGCTTCTGCATGAGCCTGAGTGATGGAGCTTGGGAAACAGAGAGACAAGGACAGGACATGAATGCTTCACTGCACGTCGGCCCTGGTTAACCCCACAGCCACACAGGTTGTGACAGAGAGCCCCTCCAGTGCCTTGTTGTCTTCTTCTGTCAGATACTGTATGTTGCAGGAATGACTGTAATGTGCATATATTGGAGGTTTTTGATGATTAACTTATACAGTACACAAAGTACAATACACAGTTTTAAAGTACATTGAAAACCGAATGGAATGGCTGAAGTAGAAAAGTTGAAGTATTGATAAAGAGAAGATAAGGAGATGAACAATGACACTGCAGGATCTGCTTCTGCTTCCTCTTCTGTAGACACAGCTTCACCTTATTGCTGCCACTAGGGGTTGTAAGAAAATATCGATACACATGAGTATCGTGATATTATGTTTTGTGATGCTGTATCGATTCTCCAGAACACTGTATCAATGTTTTATTAACCTCTTAAAAATTCACCGGCAGGCGCTATTCGATATCTCGGAAGTTCTAGTGGGCTCAGTTTTAAAGCTAGAGTGACGGTACTGGCATCATATGAAACTACAAAACCGTAGGAATCCATTGGTACCAACCATGTCACACTAGCTTGTCGCAGAGGAGGGTAAATAACGCTCCAAAATTAGGCTAAATTTTGGCGAGGAAAAACTGGCATGGCCATTTTCAAAGGGATCCCTTGACCTCTGACCTCGAGATATGTAAATGAAAATGGGTTCCTGGTGGTGCTTTTAATATATTTTGATGATAATACTTATGCACGACTTTTGCTTGTAACAAAGTATTTCTACAATGTTGTATTGTTACTTTTACGTAAAACTGAAGTAGGTAGAAATGGAGCAAATATGATTGAAAAAAAGTTATTTTTATAAAACGGTCACTATATCCTGACAGTAGTGCAGGAGACAGGTAATCTGAAAAAAATAATGTTCCACTGTGTCCTCCGGTGCTCCTACTAGCATCTGCAAGATTTTCACAGGAAAACAACCAATCAGAGCCGAGCTGGAGCCTGCTGTGTCTGAGCAGCTGTCAAATACTCGCAAACTTCGATCAAACGGTCAAACTAGGCAGCGCTGATCAAATATGAATCAATATTCTGTTACTGTAATGCCTATTTCTCTCCTCAAATGTTTTGAGAAACAACTTGTAGTGTATTGATAACAGAATATCAATTCATATCTGATCAGCGCTCCTTAGTTTGACCGTTTGATCGGAGTTCGCGAGTGATTGACAGCTGCCTCCGTTGAATGAACAGCCAATAGGAGCGCTCTCTCTCTGAAATGACCTGTGATTGGTCAAAGGCTCCTGTCATTGGCTAGATTTTTTAAAGAATGAAAACAGAGCCATGATGAGGTGCAGAGGTCTAGTTTCTCTCAGAACCCTTAAATTAAAATATGCTGAAAGGTTATTATGGAATTTTTGCCCAATGATGCCAAAAATATTCTGCCTACTGCGGTGAGATTCAACCACAACAGTAAAGTTGCAGCCCGGACAGCTAAACAATGAGCTGAAACTCACTAAAAAGCTCCGTAAAGCCGAGGAGAGCTGTGGATTTGGGTGATAATTCTCTGTAGGTTCATGACTGACCCTTTTCACGTCGTCATTTGATACATTTTTATAGTAAAAATATTGATTATAGCCGCTTTAAGTTCCTGACAAAGACAGAGGGAAACCAGAACTATGTCAACAACATGTAAGTAGAAACTAGAAGAAGGGAGAACACCAGTTGAAATATTCTTCAGCAGACCCCTACACATGCATGGCTCCATCATCCAGCTCTTACATCTTTCTTTCTCTAAATCCTTTCTTCTTAACGCATCCTTCTTCCGCATTCGACATTCCTCCCTCAGTGTCTCTCGCGTTGCAGTCGTTTGTTTCTGGCTGTCTTTGATCATGAGCTGAGGAGGACAGTAATCTACTGGAAGCCAAGTGTTTATATCTAGGACAGCTGAGAATTAGGTCGCACGTGATTTCTGCTGCCCTAGGCCCACATGGGCGCTACCTCAAAGTTTCCTCACGATTGTCTCTCTCGACTGTGCTCAAGTTTGTCAACAATGACTCGGCAGAATGGATGCAAATGCCCGGCCAAGTGTCAAGGTGAGACCATGATAAAAGACAGATGTCCTGCATAATGCTCTGTAGTTTCACGCTATTTAAATCAATAGCGTGGCAGCGGGCCAACTGCAAAGGAGATTACAGTGATTTACAGAGTAACTGCACCCTCAAATTCTGCTAGAACCCTCTCTCCCAGCATGCTTAAAAATGCAAGAGTGATGGCGCAATAACTGTAGGAGACGCGGCCTTGTGGCTACGTAGTGTGTGATGCTAGGGGTCAGGGGACACCGACTGACCATCACTTAGTATAGCACAGACGGTCGGTCGGTGGGTCCACCACTTTGGTCCGAACTGAAATATCTCAACAAATATCAGATGGATTGTCATGAGATTCTGTACAGACATTTATGGTGCTCAGAGGATAAATCCTAATGATGTTGGTCTCCTGACTTTTCCTCTAGCGCCACCGTGAGATCAACATTTGTGCTCATACTTCAGTTTATGACTAAATAACTGCAAAACTAATGAAAATAATTCCCAGCAGCCTCATATGTACCTATAGTGTTTAGTGCTAATTGGCAACTGTTAGCATGCTAACAAGCAAAACTACGATGGTGGCTGCTGGCTGTGCACCCGACTTGAATGTTATCAGGCCATTAAATAGGCGTTATTGCTCGCTATAAGCATCATAGATGTGGGTCAGTAGGGGCCTACTATGCTTACTACGTTGTAAAAGTGAAAGTGAAACTTAAAAGCAACACGATCTAACACCTTGCGAAACTGCACCACATTTCACGCTGTCTACATACAGCGCCTGACTTCCGCTTCTGCTCCTGTCATAATTACTACGGCCGCTAGACATCGCTGTCTTCTTCTTTTATACCTTCTTTTGGTGATAAACCATGTGAATAGATGATAAAACCTACTAGTGGGTGTATCTACGGGGCTGATAATGCCTATTTAATGGCCTAATGACAGTCTAATCGGCTGGTGAACAAGGTAAAGATTATACCTGCTAAACATCAGCATGTTAGCATTGTCACTATGAGCATGTTAGCATAACGCTTTTAGCATTTAGCTCAAAGCACTGCTGTACCCAAGTGCAGCCTCACAGAAATAGGATGGTTGTAGACTTGACAGTGTCAAACTTCTGGGTTGAAGACGTCAGTGATAAGTGGTAAAAAAGTTTTGGCTCAAACTTATGTCTAGTTTATCCAATCGAAGAGACTGAAATAGTCTATAGCTCAATAATACTGTTGGAGGGAACAGAAACACTGTTATGAAAACACTCAAATTTGGCACTATGAAAAGAAATCATATTTGCACTGATGGATTATCCAGCGAAAGGCCTTTTTTCAAGTCTGAAAGTACTTTTTTTTTAACTGTACATAAAATTAATGACTTGTTGTGAAAGCAGGAAAATGAGCCAGCAATTATGGAAAGGAAAGGGGCAAACTATACAACTGGCATAAAAGTTTCAGCGGTTAAAATTGTCAATAACCTTGTAACACCAAAATATCCACTGCTGCCATAACTTTACAGTTTTTAATGCACACATTTTTTAATATGTACATATCATCTGTCACCGTCTATAGAAATCGTACACGCTGTATATACGGTGTATAGACGGTCCATGTATACACGAATCCGAGGAAATACTGGAAGTAAACAAATTGCCATCACTGCGGTGGCATCTCCCTACAATACGCACACGTTTGAATGCAAGCTGTCCTAAGAAGTGAACAAATTTCTACTTTTACCTTTACTTTCTATGTAACGTTACTTTTGACAACGATGTCTAGGAGTTCGGGAAGAACCTGAGCATTTCTCAGCTGCCTAACGTTAGCCTAGCATGGTGAAACAAGTATCATCAGCTAAGATAACACTGCTTAGCTAGCGTAACACTAGTGGACTAAAGGCACTGTCTAGGGGCTGTGGTGGTCCCACAGAATAAATTAACTCAAAAAACTAACTGTGGCGTTATTGTGAAATATACCGTTAGTTGCTCTAACGTATGTATGAAGAGCACTGGATACAGCGTTGGAGGCGGGGCCCCGTTCATTTCTATGAAAGTTGCTCAGTGTCGCATGAAGCCAAAATGGCTCGACTGCCGAGTGATAAAGTAGCCGGATCTTCTGGCGATCTTCTGCATCCACTGGGCCCATAGAGCAGGCGCAGTAGCGTTTCCTTCAACTCCGCCTCCCAGCCCTCACTCTGGGGCTCATTCACATGAACGGAGGAAGGGAAATAAATCTGGATTTGGCTGTTAGTGAATTTTACAGTTTTTAGGACCTAATGGTTTAAATAGGGGCTACTCAATTGTTCGTACTGAGTAGTTGATTTACCTAAAAATAAAGATTAGCCGCCAAGTTATAGACGTCTCTTTCCCAATGTAAGTCTATGTGAAAAAAGTCTTTTTGGGCCCATTGGCATTATGTAACAGAAGTGGACACAGAAGTTGTAATTCCACCGTTTGGCCACTACGGCAATTTGCATCAAAGCACGCCGCTCTTCCTGGAGGCTTGGTAGTAATGGCAGCTGTGTCCTTGTACAAGCCCTCAATTTGACTTTAATCCATTTTAAATACATACTCATCTGTGTTTATTATCTACGCCGACCATTTACGTAAATCCGCGTTCGGATGAAAGTTACCAGTTAACACGGTTAGCAGACAGTAGAGTCACTACGACTTGCCACCGTAGTAAAGGCAGCGCTGCTAGATCGCGGAACACACAAATCGGTCGCCGGACTTGTCCATATCCATTCAGAATTTATTTCTTTGCACTATTGGCATTGTTTACAACTTACAGAACACTTGACCTGTATACATTTTATTTCTATTTCATTGTTGGTCATTGGTGCTTTTTATATATATTTACATAATATCTACAGTATATATACACCTATTTTTTCACTACTTGTGTACATAACAGTCCTGTTTATTCTTACCTTTATTTGTCCAGCTTGGTTGTTCTTGTGCCTATAGCTGTTACTTCTATTTCAGTGTAACTACAAAATCAAATTCCTTGTACTGTATGTGCACACGTACTTGAACAATAATAATGATTCTGATTTATATTTTACTCTATGGAGTGCAGAACTATGGGTGTGAGTTCAGGCTGGCCATTTTGATACTATATATATATCTATATATATATATATAGTTTCCTTGCTGTACTGGCTGAGGCCTGAGGAAGATTTTACAGATCGAAACGTTGCCTTAAAAAGAGAAATAAACTATCTATTTGGAGCCTAACAGTGAGCAGACAAAATACCCCAAATATTTAAAAAGAAATATTGCTGAGACTCATCAAAGATCACAATGCCATTGCCATTACCCTCTCCACAAGTTTTGTCACATTTATATAATAAAATAGTGCTTTGAAATTTGCCTGCAGACACAAACCAGCAGGATGCCTAGTTGGCTTTTTTGAAAAGGTAATACCGCTGCTGATCAGTAATGCGCAGAGACACCGGGAGGCTCGGAAGGAGTGAAATTTAGGACTTTTGTAAAGCAAAGTTATAATGTCATAATAAAATGTTTCTGTCTGCACAGTTGCACACAATGCTGCCGTGTCTTCTTCACTCCATCAGGGAGACCACCAACAGATAGCGGCGCACTGGCCAGGCATACTGATGTCAGAGAGGACGGAGGCACGTGTGCTCCCGCAGATGTGCCGGTAATTACGGAGGAATGAATAGTGATGTTTTAAGAGGAGATTAGGGGCAATTACAGTGATTTTAAGCAACGGAGCCAGGCCCTGAACACACACCAACATAATTACCAGGCGAGATCTCAGATCTCACAGCGAGCACGACAGATTTGGCATGTTTGCATATTCAAACAAAGGCTTCTGTATGATGTTTATCTTTCAATATTTAAAGGTCTCGATTCTGCCCGTGCTTGATTGTGCATTTGGTTTGCGATGTGTTTGCCTCTGCTGCCGTCGTCGTCGTCATCGCTGTTAATGACTTTGAAGGAGCTCGGTTATATATTTAGCTGCTAATCAGACAAAATTAATCTAAAGTCGTTTGGAAATTTTGTTGCATTTCAATAGCTTGCGGGACTGCGTTAGATAGGAGTGCGTGTGAGGGGGTATCCACAAGAGGCCAAAACAGGGACATAATTTCATTTGATTGCCACACTCATCAAGTCCAAATGAAGATTAATGAACACATGATGGAGGATTGAAAATAATAATATTCCCGTTGTCTTTAGGCCTCTAATTTGTTTGAGAACATGCTGTCACGCTACAGAGGGCTTATTGGCATTTGCTAATGGACTGCTCATTGCAATGGAGACAAGAAGGGGGGGGGCATCTGTATGCGCTAGTACGGCCACAAGCTGTAAGTGGTGTGTAAATGTATGTGCTTTATAAGTGCTATTTGAGGTGACTGTGATGAGGACAAACTTAAACATTAGAGTGTGCGAGCAGGAAGGAGTTGGTGTATGATGAGGGGGCGGCCAATTCCCTAAATAACTTGTTCATTGATCGCAGCAAGTAGATGCAGTATTGATAGTGTTGTTCGCCCAAAGGACCCAGATCCACTAATAATTAATTGCGATAGAATAAGCAGGCAGGGCGTCTATACTGCATTGCAGCTCTACACAGTACATTGGAGATACAGTATATAACAACCCCATGTTCAATCCTGGAGTAATGCTGCCTGCTGGTTTTTTTTGTTTTTTTATCAACAGCATGAGGAAACGTTTTTAATTAACGTCTCGGCCAAGCTGCAAAATGTTTTTACTATCTGCAAAATGTTGTTTGACAAGATATTTCATATACAATATCCACCTGTAGCATGTAAAGCATGATACAACTCTTCCATATCTATGTCTAGGCACTCACCACACTTGGTTAAAGGTTTTTGGTAATAAGCCATTTAAGTTGTGTATGTTTGGTTGCTTGATTCTTATCTAATTTTGGCAGTTTTTATTTGATGTAATAAATAGGGCTGTCAAAGTTAACGCGATAATAACGCAATAATAACGCATTAACGCAAATTTGTTTTAACGCCGCTAATTTCTTTAACGCATTAACGCAACTTGCGATCAGTTTTAAAGCTAGAGAGAAGATCCTGGCATCATAGGGAACTAGAAAACCTAAGGAATCACTTGGTGCCATCCATGTCATACTAGCTTGTCAGGAAGGAGGCTAAATAACACTCTAAATTGCAAAATCTGAGCTGAGATCTGCAAAGACTCTCGCGAGACTTACTGCCTCACAACCTATCCTAACCTTGACTATTCGAGGTCAATGCTTAACTTAAACTATTCGAGGTCAATGCTCCCTATTCTATTCGAGGTCGATCGCAGCGCCGGGGGTGTGCACTGGCTGCTTATTTCTGATTTGTGCTTATTTCTGATCCTGGACCGCCCCGTCTCCCCGCCGGATGAGCAAACTTTGTGTTGCTGCCGTTACACAGGTTAGACCCATTCCCCAATTCTGGGGTTTGCGCTGGATGAATTCAAGTTGATACAGGCGCTAACTGAAGGTCTGTCTCACGAAAGCCGCCGCACAAACTCCTACCGGCGAAGTAGTCTCCGGATGGCGGGGAGGATGAAACGAAAATATGAGTGGTTTTCTCGTTCCTGCCCCTTTGGATTTAATCCAATAAACAAACTATCAAAATGTACACAGACCCTGTACCTGCAACGTGACTGGCGAGCCCCGGGGCAGCTCTACTTCTTCGTCCTCTCATGTTGGACTGAGGACAGACTGGACGCTACAGTGACTCACTTATCGCCTCTCGAGGTTTAAGTGGTATTACAAGACAGGATGGGCTTAGCTCATTTCAGTAGATATCTCTGCAACACAATACATAGAAGCCTTTGACATAACGTCAACACTGTAACCTCTTCACATTCTGTCGATAATGTTAGTTCATTATTTGAATGTTGAAACTTCTGGCCAGATCTTATACATTGCACCTTTAGTGGCTGAAAAAGGGCATGCTATATTAAAAACCCACGAAAAAGCTTTACATTGGGCTTCATCTCACATTCTCAGTTATATTTATAATATGAAGATTCAGTTTCCATAGACTCAAGCCTCCAGACGAGTTTCCACAGCAGAGTGTACAGCGTTGCTTGTTCTCCACCCACACAGAGTGATCTATACTGTAGATAGAGAGCACACTGGAATAGACCAATCACTTCAGCAAGAAACTCACAAACTTCTCTTTATGTGTGTGGAGAACACAGCGCACAGAGATTCAATCAGTCAATGATGCTAGAGCAAGTACCTCACAATACTCTATCAACAATGCATGTGTATTCACTAGATGGAAATCTCCATATAATCCCTCATTACACACACGGTGATGCCCTATTTGAGAGGATCAAACCTGAGACCTTGAGGCCTTACTCAGGGTCATTCACAAAGATAAGGTTCTGTATAAAGGACCACAATCGTAGTCTACCTCCTCTCATCTGTTAAGGGTGACATTCAGTGTTTATAAGTGGCACAGCTCAATAATACCAGGCCTGTGCATATGAGTTATTAATAACAGCGTGCTCGCGCTCTCAGCTCTCGACGGCTGACACCGCAGCTGCACAACGTCTGATTCCTGAGCAACGTTGTCCAAATTGAAAGCGCGGCGGTGCCTGAGGTTTATGAGTTCTGTCGCAGTCAGGGCCAGGAAATCACGTCCAATGCGCGGCTCAGATGAAATGTGTGATTTGAAAGGAAGGAGATGACATCCCTATTATTTCCTGAGTCATCAAGCATCCACTCTAATGCCTTCCGTCTGTCCTTCATCTCATCCCTCCTTTCACTCCCACTGTGTGTTTAAAAAAGTGTAACTCGATTGCTATTTTATTAACTACTCAGCGTAAAAAATAAGTTGGGGAAACGGAGAGACCGAGCGTAGTGCGCAGAGCTGTTCTGCAGTTGAGCGTCTAGCACTGTTATTTTCATCCTATATCAAAGCAAGAGTTCGCACAGGTTGGCTTACGCATAAGCGCATTCACATTAATGCACAAACAGTAAGAATTCTGCTACTGCCTTACTCATCGCTGGGGGGGATGATGCGTGGGTGGACCCTCTGGGCAATTTCTGATCCCTCACACCACCCGAGACAGAAACAGAAGGTGAGGGAAAGAGAAGCAAGAGCGAAACAGCGAGAAAGATGGTGCGTATGTGTGTGTGTGTAAGAGAGAAGGAGGATATGTAAGGGAAGCGAAAGAAATGTCAGCTGTTGACATCTTGCATGATCTTTGGAAGTACAGCTTCGTTGTAAAGTAGACTCATTGCCTACAGAGCAGAATAACATTAATTAAACCATGTAGAAGTCTATTTTTGAGTTTGCGATTCTGGAGGAGGTGGAGAGAAGAATCTTAAAGGTGACAGAGAGCATGTCAGCAAGCCAGGCATTATGCTTAGCCTATGTGTGCCAGACAATATTAGGAAACAGAGGAGTGAAAACAGAAGAGATATATATATTTTTTTTTTTCTATAAAAGTGCCAGGCAAGTTTGACGTGATGTTCTAAACATTTGGACATCACAATAATGCATTTAAGTTTAAGCTTTTCATTTCTATTTGACATTTGGATTGACCTGATCTCCAATCGTATTTGTCAGGTTGCCGATTCCTCGCACAGGCGCTGCTTAGCGCAGCAAAAGAAGCATAAACTCATGTTTACAATGTTTACTGAGGTAATTAATCAAGTGAGAAGTAGGGTCATTTTCTCATAGACTTCTATACAATCTGACTTCTTTTTGCAACCAGAGGAGTCGCCCCCTGCTGGCTGTTAGAAAGAATGCAAGATTAAGGCACTTCCACCTTGGCTTCACTTTTCAGACCCGGAGATTGCCCACTGGTTTATTATCGCCTGAAAATAAGAATCGTTGTGTTTTCGTTACCTTAGAATGAGCCGTTTCTATCTACATACTGTACGGACTGGGTCCCCTTCACGGAGCCAGCTGCCATGTTTCCACAGTAACCCGGAACGGACAAAGCAAACACTGGCTCTAGATAGGACCATTTGCGTTTTCACGTAGGCCACCGTAGTTCTCCTACATGCTTGTACAGATCCTACACACTGCACCTTTAAATCTGCCTAATATGCAGCAGCAAGATGATACATGTCAGCTTTAGCATATTAAATACACTAAATATTAAGGCTTGGAGCAGACAACCAGACTAGTCAGTACACGGATTCAAGCTTTGGTGTGCAGCTAGAAGAAACTGATGAAAAGGAGGAAATTGTAAAGTAAAGAATAGTGAAGCTGCTGTCACATAAACTCAATGCTTTGTGCTGAAATACGTCTTGAATGCTGAGCTCAGTATGATGATGTATATGTAGAAAATCTGAAGGTGACTACCCGTCCTCTGTGTGAAGCCATGCTGAACTCCTCATGAGGCCAACATTACAGGGGAATAATTATGCGAATGACTATGTGCAAGACAACATCGTGTTTACATCAATGAGGCCATAATTTACTCTACTAGACAGCGAGCCAATGAAGAACCACTGTTGGGCAACTTAACTTGAAAAATTTTAACAATTACTCACTTACAAAGTAATTACATTATTTTACAAATTACTCAACAGCAGAAGGAATTAGTTACATTACTTGTCACATTATTAATTATAACTCAGCCAGGCTCTGTTTTGTATTTAACATGTAAAGAAATAGAAAGACATTGTGGTCTAACAAGCAGTCTGACTACAGTTTGGAGATATTTAATGACCATCACTCCAGAAGCTCAGTCCTTCTATTGCAGCTGCCGGGTTGACACACCCTCCAACTCTGAACAAAACCCAGATGATTCCTGAATGAAGGCTTACCAGTGACTAGCTAGCTAGTTAATAATAAACAGCATGTAAATAAGACAACTTTGAAGGGAATAACTGTGATGGACTTAGAGCGAGAGCTGTGTGCTACAGGACAAATGATGCTGTACTGCTCCGACCTACGTCCATTAGAACGAACTCTCTTCAGTAACGAGTGGGTGCAGGTTATGATAACCATGTTCTACTGTTGATGTAGTGCTGTGGACACTTGGCATTGTATGGATGGTGGTTAAAGGGCAGAACCATCTGCGTTCTTTTCCTTTTTTTTTTTTTCAAAAGGAAACTCAGCCGTTAGCAAAAAGCAGTGACGTAGGTTAACGAAGTAAGCAAATCAAAAAGGTTACGAATAATGTGAACGCTAGCACTAGCTGAGTCAACGTTAGCTGTGCTAAGTTTGTAAATAACTGAAAGGGTTAGTTCAGATTTTTTGAAGTATGTACGCTTAGGGCTGGGCAATATATCGATATTATATCGATATGGTGATATGAAACTAGATATCGTCTTAGATTGTGGGTATCGTAATATCGTGATATGGCATAAGTGTTGTCTTTTCCTGGTTTTAAAGGCTGCATTACAGTAAAGTGATGTCATTTTCTGAACATACCAGACTGTTGTAGCTGTTCTATTATTTGCCTTTATCCACTTTGTCATTATTTCCACATTATGATGATTATTTATCAAAAATCTTATAGTCACCCCTACACTATCGTTGCAATATCGATATCGAGGTATTTGGTTAAAAATACCGTGATATTGGATTTTCGCCATATCACCCAGCCCTATGTACGCTCTTATTGTTTTTGTGAATGTAGTCTGGTGGCTTTGAAGAGAGCGATATAACGGCTTCAGTTCCCCGTCGGAAAGGCCTGTCTGACGGCGAGGTAAAGCGGCTGTGGACGGGAGCAGCAGAAAAACATATTTTAGCCACCAAAAAAAAAAAAATCAATATCAGTTCAAGTGTACGCTACATTTAGAATATTTTCACCGCTTTACCTCGCCATCAGACGGCCCTTTCCAACGGGGAACTGAAGCTTTTATATCGCTGTTTTCAAAGCCACCAGATTACATTCACAAAAACAGTCATTTTACCTCGCAGAACACAGGAGTTGCTGGTCTACCACAGAATTTATCGGTTGGTTTGTTTGTGTTATTGTGTGACTTTCTGATCCAAACTAACGTGGCGTCCACAGCAGTATAGTGCTTTGCTTCCGTGCTGGTACTCCTGTCTGCTTCTCCAAACTGGGAGCGTTCTGACCGCCATCTAAGTTACTGTATGTGACGTTAATACACTGACTGTAAGGATGTATAAAAGGATGTATATATACTGTACATGTAGCAGCGTCATCATGCAGAAACACACGTTAGGTCACGTGGGGAAAAAAATTCAGAAGAGTTTGACACTAAAACATATGTACTTTGACCAAAATTTGAATGTTCGGATTTGAATACATAAGGAACACCAGTGCAACACACATAGGGGAACAGCACACCCAGGCGACAATAAAGTTGAATCTAAGCTAACGCTGCCAGCTCCCTCCAGCTTCGCCAGCCATGTTACAGTTGGGGTCCAAACAGAGTAGCAGTGCGACTTGAGTTGTCTGCCGGAAGTAGCTCCCAGGCTTCACTTAGAAAATGCGCAACATCCTCTCTGTTAGCCGGAATTTATTTGAATTATGTAACCTCTGCTTTTATAGCTTTTTATGGGCACTTGCTTCCACACTTCATTACTATATGCTGGTACTTGTGACACTTATCTGATTACAACCCTGAGTTTTACATACTTTTAGTGCGGCCCTTGTCGTCTCGCTATTGTCTTCACATCTTGCTCTATTGTGTGTGTACAGTATGTGTACTCCGTGTGCATATCCTCACATCTTTAACACGATCTGCCCTGTTTTGAGCCCAAAGAGGAAATCATTGCACGCCCTGATTTATAGTTAAGAGGCCTTTCATCTATCAGGAACAAAACTGAGACAGACATGAAAAACATGCGATGAGCCACCGCCGGTGAACCAACACGCTTTCCTAACCGTGAGCTACTGCCTCACACCATCACAACTAATGTTTCCGTAGACGCTCACACCTCAGGACTGATGATGTGTGTGATCAACCTGAGGCCGGGCAGCAGCATACATCAAACCTACTAGCTTTGTCAGTAACAAGATATTGATTTGGATCCGTGCCCAACAGAATGATGATATGTGTCTGCTTGGTTTGGCCAGCTGACAGCAGTGATTTCTTTTTTTTCTTTTACTCCTCTCTTGCACTCTCTTAGTCCCAACCATGCCAGATACCCCGTCTGTCTTCTCTCATCCATTTCAGAGTGCCTCTTCCGGTGTGAAGGGAGACCCGAGAGAGTGGCAGGGGCATCTGAGACGTGGCATGGAGATAAGGGTTATAGCGCTCAACAGACAGTGTCTGTCTCCAAACCCCTCGACGGCCAGATGGTCACTGTCTGCCAGGGAGATGGCCAATCCCCCTGGTTCACACGTGCAAATTCACACACACACACACACACACACACACACACACACACACACACACACACACACACACACACACACACACACACACACACACACACACATTAAATAAATGTACCATTGCAATATAATGCTACTGTATTAAATATGTTAATCGCAAAAGGTAAAGTAATCACACAGCAGGCTGCTCTCATACACCGTTCGTAGCTATACCTACAAAAAGTAATGCACTGTAATTCGAATATATATCCCATCCCACAAAATCAATTCGTATAATCCATGTAATTATGAACCAGGAAGTATAAAGAGCAACAAACACCAGACTTTGGCCCAGTAGACCGCTGTTCATACCCCGTGAGTCACGTAACTTCTGTACTTAAGTTACGCCAACCGTATATTTTAACCCAAACGCTGACTTATTTGTCACATAACTTCCGTACTTAAGTAACGTCATTTCCACAATCTTTTCCTAAACCTAACCGAGTAGATTTGTTGCCTAAACCTAACAAAGTTGTTTCCTGTGAAGACGGAAGTTTATTTTGAAAAGACTGGAGCGCAAATTGACACGTGTTGCTGGACATTCATAAGAAAACGAAAAACGCCGCGTAGGGAAGAGGTTGGGGTGGATGGGTAGGGCAAAAAATACAGTACGTTCGCCAAGGAGTTGTTTTGTATCAAAACCGGTATTTGTATCTCGTCTGAAACCAGAAGTCAACGTTGATTTATTTGTCACGTAACTTCCATACTTAAGTTACGTCACTTCCGGAGTTATTTTAACCCAGACCACAATCTTTTCCTAAACAGACAGACATGTCTGTATGTAACATGTATATAACGAGCGGAAATTGAAACGTGAGTCACGTGTTGCTGGACATTCAGAGGAAAACGCAAGAAAAATGAGTGACTAACTAGTGACTAACTTTTCATAAGATATCATACGACCCGTTGTATGAGGATATGTTGCACACAGAGGTAAGGAGGTCAGGAGGATGATGGCTAAGCTGAAATCCATGATGGGGAACGACTCCCTACCCCTGGCAGGACACCATCTCAGCAATGGAGAGCTCCTTCAGCGGCAGGCTGCTCCACCCGAAGTGTGTGAAGGAGCGCTATCGCAGGTCCTTCCTTCCTGCAGCTGTCAGACTCCACAACCAGCACTTCTCCCAGTAGACCACATACACACCAAAAACTGACAATAACTGCACTATACTGTACACCGACTGTCTATCAATACTACTCAGGTGTAACTTCAATTCATACTGCGCAATACTTTCAGGTGCAATTTCATTCACTGTGCAATATCATATTTCCACTTGTGCAATTGTGTTAATAATCTGTTTATTGTCAATACTGTATATATTGTTCCTATTTTTAATATTTCCTCTTGTTTATATTGCTCCTATTTTTATATTTCCTTCTATTTAAATTGTTGATATTTTATATGTCTGTCTACTTTTGTTTTGCTTTTTGCGTCGTATCTTGATTTTTGTTTTTACTGCTGCCTCTTGTTTCTGCACTATCCCCTCTGCTGCTGTACACTGCAAATTCCCCCTCTGTGGGACTAATAAAGGAATATCTTATCTTAAGCATACTGTATTGTTTACATATCTGCAGACTGGAGCTTCTGTGTCAGTTTAATCCGAACGGTAATGAAAGCTCTACATCAGAAAAAAGGCGTAAAGATGTTTGAAGCCATGTGTGTTTTCTGTGGCACATATGCGGTTTAGTTGTCCATCCCATCGCTTGGCAAACACTGGCTGGAACATGGCAGCCGTGGAGCGCGAGGCCAAGAAAACTGAGAGACTAAGTCTGTGTTCGATGATATCTGCCCAAGACTCCCTACTTTTCCAGGGGGAGACGTAACCTTCTGTAAGCCCCCCAGATCCACACACAGATGGAGACACTCGTCTTTCCTCTCCTCCCCCCTTCCTCCCTCTATTCTCCCAGGCGGAGCCGTTCATCCTGCCCCCGGGAACATATGTGCTGCCTCTAGGAGGAAGTGCAAAATCTCATACACGGGCCAAATTTGAGATCTGGCATATTTCCCGAGGGGCTTTTTATTGTTCTGTTGGACCTTCTGTTTTGATGGACAGGCTTGGATTCGATGCCCGTGTATCACAGGACACGCTGCGACCTCTTCTGTGGTGCCAAACTTCAAGTTAAAGTATATATGGGCATAGTCTCGCACCCCAAACTGGAGGATTAGTACAATACAGAGAAAAGGCAGCCAAGGTACTGTCTGTCAGCAGATGAGGCAACACTGTTAAGCCAGGGTGAGCATCATGCAAGTTGTTGGCCCTTTCGGATCGCTGTTGAAAGCCAATTACCTCATCCAATACTCCTTTCACTTTTACAACGGCTGAGGATGATTAAATGCAATTTCCATCCAGGTAGTGGGCTATTAAATGGCTCCACCTCTGCCACTCTACAATCAGCTCTTCATTTACTTTTTCTAAAGAAGAATAAAGAAGGACTGAACGCTCAAGATTACTATGTTGTACTTGCAAAGGCAATAATTAAGTTAACTTAGCAATGACTTTTGGGTATTGCGATGTAGTTGCCATTGTGTCTTCTTTCTTCTGGAAATTTCCTAAAATAGATGGCCTTGTGTCATAGATGCATCAGTAAGCTATGATGGACTTTTTTTGTCTGTTTTTTGTAGCAGTGATGTTATTTTTATTTTACAGTTTGTGTAAATGCCGATCATATTACCATGACAACTGGCAGAGGACCAAGGAAATCAGTGGATAACAGGATGTCAGTGTTCAGTCGGTTCAGTGTCCATCAATCGAGAGGAGAAAATCACAGACACGTCAGCATCACGGTTAAATGCCCCATTGAGCTGGTACAATCAGTACAAGCATCTCGGACTTTCAGACCAGACTCATTAGACATGATATAGGTGCCCTGTAATGTTTGTTCTGTATAGGTCATCCTGGCACTTGTGCCTGTGGTTCATGAAATGCTGCAAAGCTGTGAAAATGTGAAAATTGTGTATTTCATGTTCTTTAGGTCTTCAGTGATAGAGAGATTTTTGGAAGTCTGCAGATGCATAGCTTTCTGTTCCAACCACAGACTGTATATTGGAAGTGGACGTAGTCACCGTGACGTCGAGTTCGGCACTTTTGGCCGTCACCATCTTGGTTTTTGGCCGACGCTATCTTGGACAGCTTTGACACGAGCGGGTGGAACTAAGTACAACCGAGAGCTGAACAAGACATTTTTAGGCAACCAAAATGTCACAATTAACTTTCATGAACTGAAAACACACTGTGAAAGGGTAAAAGATGTAAGACAAAAACACAGACAACTCTCAGACCGGACCACATCGTGGTAGCGACCTGTCAATCACAAGGTAGCCACGCCCTAAAGCATACCCTGCTTTATGGTCTATTTGACTCTAAATCGGACCATAATTTACTAAATGAACATCATGCTGTATTGAAGAAGACTTGAAACTAGCAATTGAGATCATAAACTCATTTTTACAATGTTTACTGAGGTAATAAACCAAGTAAGAAGTAGGGTCACTTTCTCATAGACTTCTATACAATCAGACTTCTTTTTTTTTACAAGAGGAGTTAGAAAGAATGCAAGTTTAAGGCACTTCTGCTTTGGTTTTTCTTTTCAGAGCCAGAAGTTACCCACTGGTTCCAACCAATCAGGGAAAATGATGCCATGGGAAATTTAAGACATGCAAGAACAACAAGCTGAACCTTCACTTACTTCATGTAAAGCACGCTGTAACTACTTGATATGAGCCAGCACATCAAAGTGGCATTTAAGAGGTCATATTGTGGTATAGAAAAAACGACTACTTGGCCAAGACCAAGAGCTTTTGTTGCATTACTGCAATGAATTCCACTGCGATGATTCATGTTTCTATAGGGCTTATGCAACAGTAATTGTACTGATCTTCACAAATATGTTGTTGGCATTATTTAAATGTCTCGGTGAGAAGGCGTTAATGCATTTGAATGAATTTGGATTAAAACAGATCATAGCAGGCATACAAATGAACAAAATCATTTGTGTCCATATTGCTTATAAATATGGCGGTACTCATCAGTCACAATTGTAGTTAGCACATACTTAACTCATATATTCATGTTAAATATGCGGTGAGTCATTTACATTAAGCGCGAGTGTCTCTCTGAAGCGTGTGAATCAATAGTGATGTAAAATCAAATGGAACTAAAGCCGTTCATTAAAGAGAAGCACATTTAGGTAAATGGTGTTGAATACTGTGTAAGCAAACAAATACAATTATATACCCTATAAACAACTTACTGTGGTGGCTGCATCTTCATCAGGCAAACATGTTCTGAAGTGAACTTCAGACTAAAGCATCATTCAAATGAATGTCATGTAATAAGCCCAGCATTCATCCTCGGATCACTGCTGCCGTCACAAAAAAATGACCATATAATAATTAATATGCTTTCTTTGGCCTACGGTGTTGCTGAAGGAAACTTTATATTGTTTTTATGAAGTAGGTAGGGGACTGGTAGACTGGTAACAAGAGCAACATGGATTCTGAACCAGGGGCGGGCCCGGGGTGAGCACAGATCATACAAGTCATCATGGTTCATGACTGAGTGTGATACTAAGGGGGAGCGTGGAAAATTACCGCACAGCAAATTAACTCGGCAGTGTGATTAAAAATAATTTTTGTGAAACTAATTTGCACTTACTGTAGCATAAAATTAAGGTTGCGTTTGAACAGTTGGTTCAATTTTCAGAGGACCATCAGGACTTTTGAAAATTTAATGAGGATCCAAATTGCCTCTTTCTCTCCCGTTCACATCGTGTATTTGTGACAACCCAATGCTGTCTCTGTCTGTTAAAGACCAAAAAGCCATGCAGCAGAAGCATATTAACACTCTGCACTCAAGCACAGGTGGAATTTAGGAAATACCTCAGGTTTATGGTTGCTTGCTTCAATGGCCCGTATTCTGCACATAAAATCAAGTTTTTATTTGACTGCGGTGGAAAATATGCAGAGATCCAGAGGAGTGCATCTGATGAAATGCCACCGTGTTACTCTGATCATCAGTCTCGTGATGTCGAGAGAGGATCGCTCTGAGTTAGAACGCAGAGGTTACAGGTCAGCGAAGGGGTCAATCGATGACCTTTCAACTCTTGACTCTAGTTAAAACCCACAGAGGATCATTTTTTATCCTAACAGCAGTTTGTTTAGAAATCAAATCACTGCATCATCCATCCCGCTCACTTAATCTTCCCAAATGCTCGGATGGCATTTAAGGAAAGAAGAGTAAAAAATCCATATCAGATATAATATAATGTTAATGAAAATGCATGCAAGAGCCCATGAAAAATGGCCCTTGGCAGTACAATTCACAGCCATTACAGTTCAAGTTTTTCGGGGGTGAAACACTCTCAGTTTTGGTGATCCACCAGTGAGGCTGGCACTTAGTGTGTGTGTGTGTGTGTGTGTGTGTGTGTGTGTGTGTGTGTGTGTGTGTGTGTGTGTGTGTGTGTGTGTGTGTGTGTGTTGTACCTTTCCCTCATGCGGCTGACACAGCGATTGGCCTACTTGGAGGGAAGAGAGTGGATCTTTATGAGCTCCTCATGATAAGGCAGGGAGACATTAGGCTGACGGGTGTTCTAACCCGTCCTCCTCATGGTCATTGTGTGGAAGAGAAATGTTGGAAGATGACAGCAGAGAGAGCAAGCAGATTATTATCATCCTTTACCTCAGCATGGCCTCCATCCAGCGGAGCGGATCTTTTCTTGTCCTCTGCAGACATCCGCGGTCTGTCTGAAATGACAGAATAAGAGGCCATGACTGACTTTGATTTGTTAGAGGTGACATGTCTGCGAGCCTGAGTACTGTCTCAGTCCATATATATATACACACACACAGAAGTGCAGAGAATTCACCGCCGATTATGCCCCCTGGTGGTATCAATATAGCCTAGTTCCGACCTCTGAATCACCACCCACATCTCAGGTTTGTGCGGCGGTTCAAATGGGTCTTATGTCTGAAGCCGACTGTTGCCTGTTCTCGTTGGTTGGAGAAATAATTGACCTATCAGAGCTTAGTTGGCAGCATTAAGAATAGGGACTTCATCTTCCTATATAGAATGGGAAATGCTATATTTATGGAAAATGGTGACAAACTTGCAGGACATTGATGTACCTGAACAAGCTTTTGTAAATCCATATTAACACAACATATTTCTTTCATAAATATAAAAAGGTAAAGTCCAATCTGCAATTACAAATAACTCAAATAAAAGTAGTCACATTACCCAATGTTACTATATAGACTGTTTTAATGGAATTGCATTGCTGGGCAACGGCTTGGGTCCATGTTTACTTCCTGTCAGCTTATATCATTCACATACACTGCAACAGGAAATAAACTGAGACTGTTTACAACTGTGAAATGGTCTTACAGAGGGGATTTCTATTAAAGCAGTCCGACTAGTTTCCGGGAGAATCCTTCCCGTCAGACGTCAGAATAAAATGGCCGACATGTGAATATGGTGAATTGCAACCACAGTTTCTGTGTCAACTGAAAATGATGTAGGCAGGACGGATACGTAATTTGATACTGATTGGTTAGGACAAAACAAAACAAAGTAACCACAGTCCCAACAGGATACTGGCTAACATGAACACAATGCTGAATGAATGAAGTAAAACAGAGGTGGCAATAGATGCAGGAATGAGTCCTCAAACCCAGAAATGAGTTAGCATTTTAGCACCTCTGGTTCCCTCGTCTCGAAGTCAATGGATTTCTTGAATGGGCTTTTGGTTAGATGCCTGAAATAAGGTCTGTGGTTAACACAAGCTTAAGAGATTTTAACGTTTTGTTCTGTCATACAAAATATGTCAGTAAATATCTCACTCGTGAATTTTGAAGCTTTTTTATGTCTTAAAAAAGGCGGTTGGTAATAAGTGATAGGTATCTGGTTAAGATATTGTTAATAGCTAGTAAGAAAGCTATCACAAGGAAATGGGGTAGACTGGAACCCCCTACACATGAGCAGTGGATAGGGGTAATAGAGGAGATATACATAATGGAGAAGCTGACACATCGATTAAGACTGTAAGAAACACAGATGGAAGACAAATGGGAGATATGGACATTATTCAAAAACCGAAACAGCGACGAAGACGGCAGAAAGGACAACTGATTGAGTTGAAAATGAAATGAGAATGGATGGATTAATGGAATTGTAACTCCCAAACATGAGTCCTGTATATATTGTTCCCTTTGTTTGTGGGTATGACTGTGTACATGCCCATGTGTTGTTGATATGTGTATAACCTTGAAAAACATCAATAAAAATTGAAGTGAAAAAAAAAAAAAAAAAAAGGCGGTTACTAACAAGCGTCTAAATGAGACTTTGCAGCCTTTGCAGCCTCGTTGTGTATACTCACGTTCTGCCGATTGCATTCACACTTCAAAAATCATAAAAGTGGTGTTCATTTCTGAAGTTTATTTTACGGAACAGAACGTGGAAGTATCACAAACGTTTGTTTGCCACAGAGCTTATTTTCTGCAATAATCCAAAACCCAATGGATAAATCCCATTGGCTTTTTGTCGAGGGAACCCAGGGTGATTCTAACTTCCTGGTTGGCCTACAAAAATATGTCATCCCTGCACCACTCTATTCAGTCTGATCATCAGGCTAGTGTTGATAAAGAAGCACTCAGCTAAACCACAAATATCAATGCGTTAACATTGAAAGTAATACTACATGACAACTGATGCAGCCTTTTTTTTTTCATTCATTTCATGTAAGTTATAGCCTACTCAGTGGCCTTCTGCGGTGAAAGATGTCATATAGTTCATGGTGAGAACAGCAAAAAAAAATAAAAAATTACAGGACTGATCTGAGTTCAGCTCTTTGTCAAGTCATCTCTTACTCATAGCTGAAAATCTTGCAGCAGTATCAGAAAGAGCTGATTCCAGATCTGTGGTTGCGGGTAACCTTGTACCTACAGTGAGTGAGCCACAGGAGGGCATGTTTCTGCCTCAGGCTGGACACCTGTAGTTGAAAGGGCTGTCTTAAAGCAATGGATATGAAAGGCCTGAGCTCCGATGAGAAAGTGTAAAAGCAACTGTGTCAGAGGGAGCAGACTGCAAGGAGGGAATGTGGCTTCTAAAAAACATTTGTGCAGTTTCTGTAGTTCAACTGATAGATACGTCTTGTTAATGCTCTGACGTACTTTGAGAATGTTCAAGCTCAAACTGCAATTCTTCTTTCTTTAATTTGTCAGATTTTGATCCTTTTCCTGACATTTTAAAGTCAAATCAAAAATATATATATGTCAAATAGTTGTGCAAGCACTTTTCTTTCTCCCGATCTATGTTTATCGCCCTACACTTCCGCACATTGTGTCATTTATGTCCTGAAGTTGAAAACATGAACAGGAAAAATTTCCACAAATGTGAGGCGTACCCTTGTTTTTAACCTCACAAGAGACTTAGAGAATAATTTTCATCTACTAACTTTTTTGTCTGCTTCTCTTGATCTGTTTTGCTTTGGATTAACACATCTCCATAACAGAATCCTTTGTGATGTGTTCAATGGTAATGAGTCTAATTTAAATTAAATGAAATAGAGAATGGAACAGAAGAAGGCCACTGGTCACAATAAAAAAAAATGTCGAAATGAAAACTGAACAAAACCCACCTCAGATATATTTTCTTTAAAGCTTCAGTAGGCAACAATGTTTTGGGCATCATTGGGCAAAGATTCCATAATAACCTTTCAGCATATTGTAATTCAAGTGTTCTGAGAGAAAACTAGACTTCTGCACCTCCTCATGGCTCTGCTTTCAGGCTTTAGAAACATCTAGCCCGTGACGGAAGACTTTGACCAATCACAGGTCATTCAGAGAGAGAGCGTTCCTATTGGCTGTGCTCCGGTCATGTGCGCGGTGCTTGGTATTCCCCAAGAGATCTCAACATGGCTGCTGGGTCACAAACTTTCTCATTTTACAGCTAAACTGTACACTACAAGATGATTCTGAAAACATTTGAGGCGAGAAATAGGCATTACAGTAACAGAATATTGATTCATATTTAATCAGCGCTGCCTAGTTTGACCGTTTGATCGGAGTTCGCGAGTGATTGACAGCCGGCTCTCATAGACAGCAGCTGGACAGCAGATCCCAGGTCAGCTCTGACTGTTTGTTTTCCACCGGTCTGTGAAATCTTGCAGATGCCGTTAGGAGCACCGGAGGACACCACAGAGGCACATTTTTTCAGGTAACCTGTTTCATGCACTACTGTCAAGATATGACTGTTTTATAAAAATAACTTTTTTTAATCATATTTGCTCCAATCTCGCCTACTTCAGCTTTAAGGCTGTGAATGCCTTCACAAATAGAACCTAGTCAGTTTTTGCAGCAACACAATGTAACATCATCATACAGTACATCGTACATCATTCAACAACACGTTTCATTCAGTTTTACAACATGTTGGAACGTGTTGCTTTTAAGTTTCACTTTCACTTTTACAACGTAGTAGGCATAGTAGGTACCTAATGACCCACATCTATGGTGCTTATAGCGACTGATAAAGCCTATTTAATGGCCTGATAACAGTCGAATGGGGTGCAGCGAACCACTAACACTGCTATTAGTGGGCGACCCATTCTACTTGCTGAGCCATATAAAAAAATACAAAAGTGTTGTTCTTTTTGTCTATTCCCAAACACAAGAGTAGATAATATTGTTCATTAATTTGGTTTTGAAAGCCACCACCTTTTGTTCACTGCATCCAGGGTCATCGTGGCCACAGAAAGTCCTGTGAGAGAGCGGGCTGACGGCGGACCATGAACCATGAACCACATGCCACAGTGTGGACACTCCCCAGGCCTCAGAGCTACAGGCCTGGCTGATCTCAACTTGTGCTCCTTCTCTCCTCTGTGACTAAGTCTCTTCCACCCAAAGTTAATTTTTAATGACACACTTTGTTATGTGGGTCCATAGGGGGCCCTTAGCGCCTGTGCTTTAATAAAGAGAGTCTCACTGCTTGCTCCCTTCTGAGAAGACTTCATTAAAACCGGTGACGGGGGGAAAAAAAGGTCTTTGATGTTCCAGATTTGAGCCCATCTAAACTTTATATTTCTCTTTCCATCTGTCTGTCTGGTGCTTTACGAGGTTATTTTCATTTTAACATCAATGGTCGCAATAAACAAATACGATATATTGAAGGACAGATGATGTGACCCCCTACAGGCTACTTCACAACTGTAGTGGTGTGTGTGTGTGTGTGTGTGTGTGTGTGTGTGTGTGTGTGTGTGTGTGTGTGTGTGTGTGTGTGTGTGTGTGTGTGTGTGTGTGTGTGTGTGTGTGTGTGTGATGTGGGCCCATGGGGGACGGGGGTCGGGGTAGAGAGAGAAGGTATACAGACACCATCGATCTTCATCAATAATCCTTCATTGTCATTTTATGTCTCATCAGCACCACCATCTATATCACTCAGTGACAAAACCAGGAGACGAAAGACAATGCTTCTGAAGCTGAACTCCTGTAGAAATAGTTTACTATACTATACTATAATAAAAATTCCCCAATTCAGCTAAGGTATAAACGCTTTTGATATCCGGTGTGGTTAGACAGCCCGGTCGCACTAAATGGTGCATTAACGACACGGTAATAAGGACGCCTTTCTTGCTTTTGGCGTGTCATTTGTACACCACGTAGTCTGTATTGACTGCAACGTAAACGCATCCGCGTAAATATGCTACGCTCAGAGCTGGTGACGTAGAATAAAGAGTGAGAAAGACTGCTTATGGTGGATGGGTACAACAAACACAGGACTTTCGACCGGTGTTCGAGATTGGTGTCCAAAAGTGTTGAGTTATTTTGAAGTGACATTTGTGACGTATTTTTTATCGATGTTTCGTACCTCTGTTACGTTGTTTCTGTACGTATTTTACTTAGTTTACTTACTTATTTTATGCCCAACCAATATGTTTTTCCTAAACCTAAGTGGTTTTGTTGCCTAAACCTAACTGCGGCCATTACCATAGTTTTGTTGTGTGGCGTAAAAATGACACGCAAAAGAGGTGTACAAATGACAGGCGAAAAGGCTAAAATACTAGGGCCGGGACGATACACCTATCTCCCGATTCTATACTATCACGATACTTGAATACCAATTCGATATGTATTGTGATTTTTTAGTATATTAGTATTTATTGCGATTTTTGTTAACTTTTTTAACCCTAGACTATGGGGAAAAAGTTGAATCATACACTTCTAGGGACTTTAACTTTGAAAATATCTAAATTAATACATTACAATGTTTGATTTATAAAGCATGTGGTCAGAGATGTCCTGAAGTTAAATATATCACTCATTGTCAGGCATTATTAATTACATTTCTTTCCAGTAACCCAAAATCAAAGAATAAAGACATTTCCCTCACAAATAAGTGGTATTTTCTTTTTAATTTATAAGGAACATGTAATGTTTTATACTTCTGGTGAATATAAGCCAATCAATCTTATTTCCATATATGTATTTTGTATATATAGTTCCCTTTGTTAACACCTTATTTTGAAAACCGGACGTAGTCACACGTGTATACTTCCACTAACTTCGCTAGCGGAGCCAATCACTACCTCTCCGTCAGCTGCGTTCTCTTTATACATCCATGGTCTGCTCCATCGGGGCTGTTTGAATGAATTTAACATAAATGTCAGTATATGGGTACAGTTGTAACGTCAGCTGATTTGACCACGGCGATGGCAGTGACCATTAAAAATACATTATAAAATAAAAAATAAAATACGTTATTATGACACGCGGAATGTCCTTGTAATGTTGAGCTATTTATACGCCTTCCCATGAGGTCGGGTTGGGTCAGACGACACGCTGTTCGACCCTTTGTCAATAAATAAAGGCCAGAGTAAGTCGTGTTTATGCACAGATTGTGTGCAATGCATGATTTGTTGGTATTTAGTGAGTAAACATTTACTGCTTTTTGTATTATGATGTGAGATCGTTCGATTCCGCCATACAGGGTACGATAATTGTCTCTAGAGAATCTGACAACTCTATGAAACAGATACTCTAAATAGCGGATTATTTGAAAGGCGAATGATTTCACATGCAGGCTAATTGAAGCCTCCAGGACCTGCAGGAAGTTCATTGTGTGCTGCTATGGAAACAAGTGGGCTTCAGTCTTCAGTTAGTGGAGGTGAGGCGTCCTCGCTGTTTACATGAAGTGAATGGGCAAAGTGCCAATTGAAAGACAAACTAGCCTCGGCATCCCAGCCACGGCCAGCCGGTCTGATGTTGTTTATCTGCTAGCACAAAACCTTGTCTGACGTCCTTTACCTCAGAGTCAGTGTAATCTACTATTAAAGTAGCAGCACTGAGTGAAGCTGGGTCATGTAAACTGTAGATAAAATGAGGTTCACCTTCAGGGTAGCTCACAATATGAGATACAGGTTGCAGTACCTGTTTTTAATGATGTAGAGAGAACTTTGAAGTTGAGTGGAGTTGCTAGTAATTGTTCTCTATTGCTGTGAAGACTTGTACTTCAGTTCCTGCCAGAATCAACACCTGGCTTGTTGCTATAATAATCAAGGGGGAAAAAAAGACTGCAGCTGTGCTATAGTTGTATTTAGCCCGTAAATTAATAAATATTTTCTACAGGCTACAACTGCCTTTAATTGCTGAAATTGATTAGACATTTTATCGGATGTGTCTCCTTCCTCTTCGCCCATCTGTGAGTAATTTTCTTTTCCCACACTTCTCCATTGAGAAAATAATTACAGAACGGAGTGATGAGAAAACTAAATGAATGCTATAAGTAAGCTGGGGGAGAAAATGTCATTATATGAGGATTGGACAACTGAGTGAACTGCATACTGGTTCAGGGAGGTAAGAAGGTGGCAGTAGTAGCACGTTGGAGCAAAGTTAGCACATGATTCTTCATTGTAATCTGCCCTTTGGTAGACGCTTTATAGTCTCATGTAAATCTCCTGCATGATATGCAATTACATAATAATTGACCCATCGCTAAGCCCCGCCCCCCGCTGCTACTCCGTCAAGCTCTCAGAGCGACCATAGAGCCCACACTGTCACCAACTGCACTCCCTGCATAAATATCATCTAATTTTTGGAAAAACAAAAAAGCGATTTCAGAGAGAAGCAGACAGAAGGGTCTACAATATGTGCTTGGAGGATATATCAGGATGTCAAACTGATTCAGCAACGAAGAACGGTTAAAAAGATAAAGAGAGAAGCTAAAGCCTACAGATCACAGTGTAAAAGTGAACCACCATCACCTGGTGATCAAAACAGAAGACAATGAAATTCAGGGCAACAACACTGATCCTGTAAAGCCGGGTAGGTCTTAAACCTGCAGTAGGCAGAATGTTTTTCATGTTCATTGGGCAAAAATTCCATAATAACCTTTCAGCATATTGTAATCAAAGTGTTCTGAGAGATAACTAGACGTCTGCACCTCTTCATGGCTCTGTTTTCAGACTCTAGCCCGTGAAGGGAGACTAACTAGGCAGCGCTGATTAAATATGAATCAATATTCTGTTACTGTAATGCCTATTTCTCGCCTCAAATGTTTTCAGAAACATCTTGTAGTGTACTGTTTAGCTGTAAAATGATAAAGTTTGTGACCCGGCAGCCATATGGAGATCTGCTAAACAGTACACTACAAGATGTTTCTGAAAACATTTGAGGTGAGAAATAGGCATTACAGTAACAGCATATTGATTAATATTTGATCAGCGCTGCCTAATTTGACCGTTTGATCGGAGTTTGGGAGTGATTGACAGCTGCTCAGAGACAGCAAGGCTCCAGCTCGGCTCTGATGAACTAAGTGCTTTGTCCATCGATGCTTGGTCCATTTTTGAGCCTCACTTTAAAGAACAAAAGAATAGACTTTAAAGGGGACATATTGTGCTCATTTCCAGGTTATCGCCTGTCTCCTTAAGCCACCCTCCCGAAAAAGTTCAGTCTGCTTTGATCGGCTTGCGAGAAAAAGATGGCGCACCTTTGCAAAGGTAGTTCTCAAGCCGTGGATGGCGATAGCAACACGTTCTCATCCCAACTCATCACACACGGCCGCTTTGTCGCGTCCCTTGGTGTCACTTTATTTTTGGCATCAAAACCACTATAGTTACCCTTGGCATCATGTTAGGTTTAGGCAACAAAACCACTTAGGCCTAGTTAGGTTTTGGAAAAAAACAACATGGTTAGGCTTAAAACTGCTACTAAGTAAATGAAACTGAACGTTGTGAACACGGGACACTAACAGTGGTCTCCTGGATGAAAGCCTTGTTGCACTTTCACTGTGCGTTTACTGTTGCCGTCGATGGGTTTACATTGTAGTTAATGGAAAGCCCGGTGCGTCTCATACTGGTGCTAAAGGGAGCCCTGTGCAACGGTATCACACGCCGACGGCCGTGACAAAGCCTCGGTATTTGACGCCCTGGGAATGAGAACGGGCTGGATACTCAGATGGGGGGGCGGTATATTCTAATGAGCCTGCATGTGACATAGGAAGCCAAATCTGAATGGCTTGTTGAATCACATGTTTTCTGATCCAGCAGCCCATAAAAAACCGACTGGGTTGTCTTACCGCTGTGTGGGTTGGTAGGTACTCCAGATACCAAAAAATGTATGCAGAAGCACTGAAAAAGTGACCTTTTTACGATATGTCCCATCTAAGAAAAATGTAATTTCACTATGATTCTCTAGGTAGTTGCTCTTCCAAGGATGAAATCCAATTAGCCATCTTCTGGAGTCTAGACATGGGTGGTGGTAAAAGAGTGAAGAACGAAAGCTGAAGATCTGAATGGATATGATGTGGAGCGGGATTTCTGATGAGCTCACTGGACGGACAACCTGGACAGCTGGTTCTGATCAAACCTGGAGTCGGGTCGCATAAATGTGGCAAATGTAATGACAGCTGACAGCAGCAGATCAAGGAACAGTTTGACAGCGACGTGGTGACTGGCTCACAGAGGTTGTGGCCACAACATTCTCATCCCCTCAGCGCAACTTTACAGTCGCAGTAACTCCAGAAATCCAAAAGTATATGCACACGCACTGAAAAAGTGACTTTTTCACGATATGTCCCCTTTAAGAAAAATGTAATTTCACTATGATTTTCTAGGTAGTTGCTCTTCCAAGGATGAAATCCAATTAGCCATCTTCTAAGAAGCTATTAAAAATGACAAAAACATTGACGCATTTATGTCAACTATGCTAAAGAATTTCAATTATGCTGCAGAACACTTTCAATCTTAACTCTTGATCATTTGTGATCTCCCTTCTGGTACTGCTCTTTGATTAAATGAGTATTTTGTAATAGATAAGACCAGTAGTACAGGGGGGACATTTGAATGATACTTGTAACGGGCATCGTGTGTCTCGCTGCAGAGGCAGCGTTCTGTGTGTACTCTCCATTTGTTTCATGTGATTTTGCACTCCCTCCTCACAGGAGGGGAAGAGCTGATTGCAGTGTTCTCCCTGTCTTTTTCAATAAGCCTGGCACTGTCGGCTCCTCTTTGACTCAAACTCATGTGTGGAGTGACTGTCAACCCGCCAAGGCCCATTCACTCCGGCACACACCGCATCCAAACTCCCTGTGCTCCGTCTGCGTCACGGCTCCTCCCCAGCTCACTCTCGCCTCGCAGTCACGTTCATGCGGCTTTGAACTTGAATTTAGCTCACCTCCAGTCTCTACCCCACAGCCCCATTCCACTTTCCCCATCCCCACTCTCCTCCCAATCTTATAACCCCCTCCTCCTTCCCTCCAGCACCACTCTGGGCTACACGATAACACACTTTGGAGGGAACCGCTTTCCCCCAGAGCAGCCCAAACTGTGAGCATATTCACTCCATCATAACAGCACTGTAGCAAAACTGCTGTCACGCCGAGTTTGCCATGCTAATGTGGCTCTAGGCGCCACTAGCCTGCCCTTAAAATACTGTGATGGAGGTGTGCGGAGTGTTTTTGTGGGTGATGGAGGGAAGGAGGGGCTGTTTGGAGAGGTTAAATAGCACAATGCAGGCAGGGCATCTGGGCCGAGGCAGTGAATGTAAGGAGGACGGTTGAGCGGCTGTGAAGATGGTTCGCATCAAGGGAGCAGTTCCTCTTATAGCTGAGAGCAGTTTAATTCCCAGCCAGGTAAACACTGCTCGATGCGTGGCAAAATGTGAAAACACTCGAGCTAGCTCCTCCTGTTCTCCTCCATCTACTGTACCCTTTGAGAGGGGTGAGCGAGGAGGCTTCAAAGGGCTCGATTGACACCCGGTAACGCTTTGAACTATGTCCTTGGACTGTCATATATGGAAAGACAGACACTCCCTTTAATCACCTACTTACAAACATCATGTATCAAGACAGATGTACTACCGTAGTACCAACATCTCAAAATCGCCTGATTCTTAGCCTGTCACACACAGTATTCTCTGCTGCAGCTACAGTGAGGGGCCGATGGCAGTAACAAGGATCTTACCTTCCTCCAAAAGAGCAATAACTTCCTAGTGGCAACACGTTGCAGATGTCGGCAGAATCATTGCGACACCAAGGAGGGCAATCAGCCAATTACCATTACCACGTTTTTCCAGGTTGCAGACTCCCATTTATTTCAAGGCACATGTGGGACGCATGAAACTGATTCCTCCTGTGTCTGTTTGCTTCACCTTTGATGTTTCATAAAACTCAGAGATGGCTCTGTATGCGTCACTCTGTAATGACGGGTACACATGACACGAGAATCAAGACGATTTTGGGGCCCGATTCTTCCCCCCCGGACAATCGTCAGCAAAGCCCCGATTTTTTGATGGTTCTAAAGATTTTCTTTCCAGATATTCCTGTGGTGTGACGTATGATAAGAGTGTTTTTTACATCCCCCGATCGGCTCGGAAGTCCGTCCTGGCTGCACCGATCTCAGATCATAAATATTAAACATGTTCAATATTTACGATGGGTGTGCAAGGAACCCCGAGGACAGCTGATGACGCAGTCACGTGGGAAAGAACGAGAAATTAGCCACTTGAAAATCAAGCTGACTGAAGCGGAAGGACAACCACTGCCGCCATTGCGGCCGCGGCTAATGCATGAGCTGATGCATAAAGTAGTAGTAAGATGGACCTCAGAAATGAAGAACAAACTTCTTAATTTGTGGCAACAACATCTCCATGACTTCATCCACCCATCCTTCGTGAATTTTCAGTACAAAGTAGCGCAAAAACTACCATCGCTAATTCTTCCTGCCCGTCGTCCGCCATGTCACGAGAGATTTTGCGAAATTTCTGGTTTTATTTATCGGGACTCTTGTTGTTCATGAATGAATCTGTTAGTGTGTGATGTGCTGTTTTGGCCGAATCGTTGCTAACCACACACTATAGGAACAAAACTGTTAAATTTATCATAACATGGCGTTATGTGTGGGGTCTCTCACATTTTCACAGATTTGAAAAATATTTTAGTGTGGGTCAGCCTTAACCTGCACTGTCAAATCAATCAAGACTTTTTGGCAAATACGATTATTCACTTTCTTGTTTGTATGGTAAATCTGAAGCTATCACCAGCAGCCAGTTAGCTTGGCTTAGCACAAAGGTTGCGTCCGAAATTCCATGCTAACATGCTATTTAGCACACTAAAAAAGTATGTGAGATTTTTTAGTATGTCTGAAACCTTAGTATGAAAACAGTAGTACGCAAATTGCATACTATTTCAAAATATCAATGTATTACAGTATGCAAACGCTGGTCTATACATATCCCACAATGCAATGTGGTAGTGACAACAACATTCATAACAGACGTTGGCGGACAGTTCTGTAACGTCAATAACGCTTCAATTTAAACCTGCAGTAGGCAGAATGTTTTTGGCATCATTGGGCAAAAATGCCATGATAACCTTTCAGCATTTTGTAATTCAAGTGTTCTGAGAGAAAACTAGACTTCTGCACCTCCTCATGGCTCTGTTTTCAGGCTTTAAAAAAATCTAGCCCGTGACGGAAGACTTTGGTCAATCACAGGTCATTTCAGTGAAAGCGTTCCTATTGAGCGTTCCTATTGGCTGTGCTCCGGCTGGTGGGCGGTGCTTGGTATTTCCTCAACTGATCTCAACATGGCTCCATTTCTACCCACTGCAGCTTTAACTTTAAGGATAAGATTTCACTCTGCTAGGCGTAATATAGTTTTTAAATTAGTTCAGACTTCTCACAAATCGTCGTTTTGGTCACATAAGGTTGGCACAGGTTACCATGGTTACACGTCTCCAACCGGCAAGGAGGCTCTCAGGAAGTGACAACGTAAATTACTGCTCAGTGCGTCCGAAAAGATACATACTACAGTTCACACAAATAATTCACACAAAGGTCTGCAAGTACGTTACTACATCCATAGCAGAGAAATAATCTTGCACATAATCGCCTTTAAAGTCATAACCTGTTGTTTTTACACTTTTTTTTTTTTTTGCACGGATTAAACAGTCTTGTCATCTTGTTTCCTGGAGTGGTATTGATCTTCCTTTAATCCTAACTCCTTTTATCATATCTCAAACAGGGCTGGAAAAAAGGATGCTTCATGTAGAACTACTGCTCGTGTTTACTTTTTGAATAACTCAAATTTAGCCATCTTAAATTCAACCACCTCTCCCAGAAGTCCTTACACAAACCCTATAACTTGACCACAGCTTTTATCCTGTCTGTTTATTTTCGCCTTTCTCTTTCTATCTGTATTTCTCATCCCCCTCTCTTTTTATGGCTACTCCCAACTCTTTTTACCCTGGCATTGTAATTCTCTCTCTTTCCTTGATTATTGTTAATATCAAAACATTTAACCAATTAGTCCATTTTCCGCTGTTTCTGAAGCCATTATGGTGTCATCATTTTACAGAGTTAGTCACGCCATGAGTCATACAGGAATATCCCCGAATGGAGTCTAGACATGGGTGGTGGTGAAAGAGTGAAGAACGAAAGCTGAAGATCTGAATGGATGTGATGTGGAGCGGGATTTCTGATGAGCTCACTGGACGGACCCCCTGGACAGCTGGTTCTGATCAAACCTGGAGTTGGGTCGCATGAATGTGGCAAATGAAATGACAGCTGACAGCAGCAGATCAAGGAACAGTTTTCGAAGTTTGACAGCGTCGTGGTGACTGGCTCACAGAGGTTGTGGCCAACACGTTCTCATCCCTGTCAGACCCCTCGGCGCCACTTTTCGGTCGCAGTAAACACGTGCTTAATGTTGTGAATTAAACAAAAGCACTTGCTTAGGTTTAGGCAACAAAACCGCCCAACGGGTTTGGGCTTAAAATGACTACGTTTTTACAGTGAAAATATGACTTGACGTTGTGAACACAGGACACAAATGAACGATTAGACTGTTGTCAGGCTAATCAATAGGCGTTATCAGTCGCTATAAGCCCCATAGATGTGGGTCAGTCGGGGCTTACTACACCCACTAGTAGGTTTTATCATCTATTCACATGGTAGATCACCGAAAGAAGGTATAAAAGACGACGACAGCGACCTCTAGTGACTGTAGTAATTATGACAGTAGCAGAAGCCGAAGTCAGGCATTGTAGAGTGTGAAACTCTATGAGGGGTGGAGGTCGGGGACGATGGATGGGACAAAAAACTCAGGGTTTTCACCCCGGACTCGAGTTCACATCCTGTGCAAAACCAACAAATGTGTAGTTGTCTTTGTGTTCGTTGATATTTTTTACCCAAAACACGATGTTTTTCCCTAAACTTAACTAAGTGGGTTTTTTTGCCTAAACCTAAAGAAGTTGTAATTTTGTTGCCTAAACCTAAAGAAGCCTTTTTGTTTATGTTCAAAATGTGACATTTCATTCAGTTTTAAAACATGTTAGAACGTGTTGCTTTTAAGTTTCACTTTCACATCATAGTAGGCCCCTAATGAGACATCTATGGTCCTTATACTGCAGCGACTGATAACGCCTATTTAATGGCCTGATAACGGTCGAACCAGGTGAATGAACAGCTGATGGTAAAGTGAAAGTGAAACTTAACGCACGGGACAAAAACAGCGGTCTCCTGAATGAAAGCCCTGTGTTTATTGGACCCATCCAGCTCCTCTCCCTCCCACCCTGTGCATCTCTTTCGCTCTTTAAACTACGTCACCACAACAGTGCCGGCGGTATCAAACGCAGACTGCCGTGACAAAGCGTCTGTATTTGGCGCCCTGGGAATGAGGACAGGCTGTTGTGGCTCAGCATCGGGGGGCTCAACCTATCTTCAGTTTATTCTGTTAACCCGCATCAACTCTTCTGCATCGCCACACAGCTACTGAAACTTTTGAGTGTCGTGTTTAAGCCAATAATTTAATTTTAATCTTCAGTTGGTGTCCTCACGTTGAATTGTAGATGTAGGTATAGTGCAACAGTATTAAGACTGTCCTTAAGTGCCAGTTCATCGTGTTGCCTGTTGATAACTTCTTTCTCTGTCTGCATGTTGACACGTTGAGGCTCCCACTTCCCATGTGCCATCTGTGCGTTTGCGTGATGTACAAGCAAAACCAGAAGCAGGTCAGGAGTGAAATCAACCATCAGGTTGTTGGTGTGGTGGAAAATAGACGATTGTTAATTCATGTCGCTGATGAATAAGTGATTGGCTCCAGCGTTGGGGGCCAGGCTTAAAGGCACGGGGCATATGGGGAATGAGGAGGGGCACAGATGCTCCTCGGGGCCAGAGGGCTGATAGGCGAACTGAAGAGGGACACAGAGAGGGGAGAGGAGACACTGGGGCGAGCATGAGAGAGGGAGATAGAATATGAGGCAAAGGCAGAGAGAAAAGACATGCTTACCCTGCCTCAAAAGCCAACTCTGGTCCCACTGTGCAGAACTAACCCCCTAAGTCAGCCCCCGAACCCAGCGTCTGAAGTGCCAGTTCACCGCAGGCGCCTGAAGAGACGCTGCTTTAAGAAGTCTGCCTCTAAGCATTAGGTCCTGTCCTACTCTGACCTCCAACAAAAGTAAACAGCTCAGAGAGGAAAACTTCTGCAACCAGGCATGTGACAAGATTGACCTCATGGGTGTGAAACAGAGAAACTCATACAGACATCACACATACTGGTGTTCACATTTCCATCTACCCCTTTAAAATCCCTTTAAATAATGTCAATGTTCATAATCGCACGCATGCAGAAGACATGCAAACACACACATGTACCCATGGTGCAGAGCTACCCCTGGAGCATTGAGAGGATCTCAGCTCCATCTACTGGTGGCCTCGTGGATAAGCTGCTCCACTGTGGCTGAGGGGAAATAAACACCAACTCAGTTCCCTCAACTCATTTTCTCCACCGTCTTTGCCAAGCTTCCCCCTTTCCATTTACACCTCCTTCAAGCCAAGAAACTAATCTGACATGATTAGTTACACTTTGCCAGTGCAGCAGTACGGTATCTTTTATCATCCATAAGGACCTCCTTTTATATCAAAGGAGGAGGAAGATAGTTTCAAATTAGATTTGATCCGAAATTTGATATCAGGCAGTGCACATGGTGATGCATTTATAAAAGATGATTGAATAAAACTAAATGCCCCTCAAAAATGAATCATACTTTTTGTGTAAAAGAAACTTAAACCTGCAATAACTGATTTTGTTGCCCACATGGGGGTAGCGAAAGCAAGTTGTGGACACAACATTGCAACGTATAAACAACGGTTCGTATGATATCTTACGAAAAGTTATTCCTAATTTCTTTATGCGTTTTCCTACCTACGAATGTCGAGCAACACGTCACGCACGTGTCAATGTTCGCTCGTTACATGCATACAGTCTTTTCAAAATAAAATTCCATCTTCAAAGGAAACAACTTGGTTAGGTTCAGGCATGAAAACTACTTAGTTAGGTTAGGAAAAGATCATGGTTTGGGTTAAAATAACTCTGGAAGTGGAGTAACTTCATTACGGAAGTTACGGGACGAATAAATCAACCTTGACTTCTGGTTTGACATGGGGTATGAACACCGGTCTCCTGGGCGAAAGTCTGATAATTTTTGACCCACAAATCCAACCCGACCTCCTCCCTACGCTGCGTTTGTCGCTATTTATACTTCCTGGTTCAAGATTACATAGATTACATACAAACATATCTTATCCTGTACATCCTGGAGTATGTAACTTAATTGTATTATAACACATCCCCTTGTGTATTAAATAGTATTAAAGTGGCAGTAGGCAACAATTTTTGGGCATAATTTGGCAAAAATTCCATAATAACCTTTCAGCATATTGTAATTCAAGTGGTCTGAGAGAAAACTAGACTTCTGTTCCTCCTAATGGCTCTGTTTTCAGGCCTTAGAAAAATCTAGCCCGTGACGGCAGATTTTGACTAATCACAGGTCATTTCAGAGAGAGAGAGCGTTCCTATTGGCTGTGCTCCGGTCATGTGACCAGAACTTGGCTTCCTTCAACTGATTTTACAATGGCGGCCGCGTCACAAACTTTCTCATTTTACAGCTAAACAGTTCACTACAAGATGATTCTGAAAACATTTGAGGCGAGAAATAGGCATTACAGTAACAGAATATTGATTCATATTTGATCAGCGCTGCCTAGTTTGACCGTTTGGTCGGAGTTCGTGAGTGATTGACAGCCTGCTCTCATAGACGGCAGCTGGACAGCGAACCTTGTTTTCCTCCGGTAAGTGAAATCCTTCAGATGCCGTTAGGAGCACCGGAGGACACAGTAGGACACAGAGGAACATGATTTTTTTCAGGTTACCTGTTTCATGTACTACTGTCACGATATAGCGGCCGTTTTCTAAAAATATTTTTTTTAAATCATATTTGCGCCAATCTCACATACTGCAGCTTTAATGCACTGAAGCAATCAATCTTTCGGAGGTTGTAGCGGGTAGCTTTAAAGGAGATCTATATGGGGGGTAGGGGGTGGGAGTCGCCATTAGTTGATTTAAATTTTTTAAAAGGATTGTTTGGTTGGATTTGTAAAATTGGCGTAATGCCCCTTTAATATGAATAAACAAAAAGAAACATAAAGAAAAATCTGTGTGTCCTGTGGGATCAATTCAGTCATCTTTGCATTTAAGGTAATTTCTAAATGTTTGCTAACATGACAAATCTTTAGCTTGATCCCACAATGCATTTTTTCTTGATGGTAGTCTTTAATCATTAAAAGAGATCTTCAAATGGCATCCGAGGTCACATAAAGTAATGATTGACTTGTAGGAGATTCGTGTTGTACACGCACTTCAGACAAAACAATGTTACAGAGCTACAGTCACCGGGGGAGGCTTGAAGCTGGTATCTCAATTATTTTGACAACGCTATGTAGATGTACTATTTCTAGTTAGATTCTGTTGGCAGTGTGCTTTTCCTATTCTTATCGCCGCCGACAGCAGAACAGCAGAATAATAAAATCTATTGTGTCGCTACTTGTAAAATGCTCCTCCCAACAGCAAGAGCTTGTGGGACATTTCCTCAGATTAAGTTTTTAGTTGACGTGGAAAAATATTACATGACACTCAACGTTTCAATGCGGGGGTTTCAGATAACATTCGCAGAATATTTACACAGGTAAAGTGGGGACGAGATAACCGTCTCTCTGAATCAACACATAGCCGCTATGAGTCTGTGTATGTCTGCAATGTGTTAAAGGTCCTCCCATCATCCTACAATTACATACAAATGGATCAATTTGTTATCAATGGAAACAGCTGCTCGAGAACTGATTGTAAAAATGGTAATAAGCTGCGGGGACCTGCAGAGAACAGTGACAAGACAAATCTTCCTCTTAGGAACATCTTTTTAGAAACCACAGCGTGGTCCCTCACAGTCACTATCTCCACCTAGATCAGAAAATGAATTGCTGCTGTACGTGTAAAGGATTCCCTCCTTTCTCCAACAGTCCTTCAGCAACAGACTGGTCCTCTTTATTCGTCATCCTACAGAGCAATAATAATGTAATAATGTTGTTATTAGGACT
This sequence comes from Sebastolobus alascanus, assembly GCA_916701645.2. NCBI lineage: Eukaryota > Metazoa > Chordata > Actinopteri > Perciformes > Sebastidae > Sebastolobus > Sebastolobus alascanus. Next base: position 5,412,902 of record CAKAOJ020000059.1, read on the forward strand.
GAGATCTCCCGATGCGATACTATGGGTGCCGATTCAACATGTATTGCGATTTTAAAGTATTGTGATTTATTGCGATTTTTCTTAACATTTTTAACACTACTAGACCATGGGAAAAAGTTGAATCATACACTTCTAGGGACTTTTACTTTGGAAAATATCTAAATTAATACAGTAAAAATGTTTGATTTTTCAGCATGTATGTAGTCAGAGATGTCCTGAAGTTACATATATCAGTCATTGTCAGGCATTATTTATTACATTTTTTCCAGCAACCCAAAAATCAAAGAATAAAGACTTTTCCTTAAAAAATGAGTGGTATTTTATATTTAATTTATAAAAGGGACATACTTTTGGTGAACATAATCCAATCAATCTTATTTCGATATATGTACTTTGTATATACAGTACCGTTTGTTAACACCGTATTTTGAAAACCGGACGTAGCCATACAAGTATACTTCCTCTAACTTCGCCAAGTCCATCACTAGTTCTCCCTGTTAGCTCCGCTCTCTTTATACATCCATGGTCAGCTCCATCGGGGCCGTTTGAATGCATTTAACATAAATGTTAGTATGTGGGTGCTCTACAGTTGTAGCGTCGGCTGATTTGACCACAGAGATGAGAGTGACGGCCGGCTCGACCGCACGTTACACAGTACGATAACGTTTCCGGTCCATGACAGAGTTAGCATGCAGCTTTCGCCGTGATGTCTAGATCTGCTTTTCCTGGCTAATGTGTGAAACCCAAAGTGTTTCCATACTTTACTGTATGTGTAGTGTTTACCATTTTGGATTTAAAATGTGAGGGTGCAGGTCATACCCACACAGACCCTCCGCCGTTTTCTACTTTTTCGTTTCGGCTCACTGCGACTGGCTGTGGTTTGTTATGGTTGACGGATACGGAACGGATATGATGTCACGTTACTCAGAATACAACAATAAAAGGGGTAACTTCCTTCTACCTCCGCATAGACTCAAATGAAGCAAATATATCTATTCTAGCATTAAAAAAAAAATCGCTTTCAAAATCGTAAAAAAATGGGGTAACATAGGTAGTTAAAAAAATGTTCCCACCCCTGTTGTTATGCCAGTATGTTGTTTTTGTCATGAAAGTTAGTTAAAGGGACTATTTGTAACTTTTCACGCGCATAAATCATAACGGGTCGGAATCCCATGCAGCAGCTCTGCTCCTGCTGCCTGCTGCCTGCACACCGCGCTCGTTCTCACCTGCTCGGCTCGCTCCAACTCCACGTGCACGCACGCACACTGCAGAAGAGTTAGTTTAGCTCTGAGAATATCTAGTGAATGTGCAGTGGACGTTTTTGCAGAAATAAATGCTGCCGCTCCGCCAGACCAACAGAGGTTTCCCGTGTCTTGTGAAGTGACGGAGCTCCGCAGCGAGTTACGTTATCGTCCCGACCGGGTGTCTCCCCCCCCCCCCATTTCCTCCGGGTCGGCGGGCTGAGACAGGAAAAGCCAGCACTAGAATCAGCATTGATCCATGGAGAGACCTTCGTCTGGTCAGCTAACATTACTGCCAAGCAGGTGAAATATAGAGTGATATTGTGTGTTAGCTGACGTGTGTCGCCTCACTGTTTAGACCGGTGCTCGTTCATGTCAATGTAGCGCGAGCACAAGAGGCGAGCGCGAGCAACAGGACGCTGACTTTCGTTGACATTGCGGCCACAGGTGTCGCTGTGAACAAGCAATTTCTGATTCTTACATATAGCCCCTTTAACTTGTTTGCATATGAAAGTCAGCCTTTTCTTTTTCTGATGAAGAGAACATGATGTACTGGTGGAGCAGAGATTTCCTAGATAACATCACACTCTGCCATCACACACACACACGCAGTTACAGAGGGCGGTAGTGAGGAGCTAATAGCTTCTCTAAGGATGGGATCCAACCTAATTTGCACCATGCAAATTCCCCGTGATGACTGCACCTACAAGATAACCATATTAACGTTCGGCGTGCGTCTGTGGTCTCATGGGAAAATGTACAGTATGTTGCTCTCAGGGACATAAAGAGAAGAGAGAGAGAGAGAGAGAGAGAGAGAGAAATAAAAACAAAAACTAGAAGAAGAAAGGCAAGAGAGATGTGATTCAATGTTACTAATCTCTTTGATATCCACACTGTGGCGTTCTGTACCAGGCTGAGAAACGCCCAAATTATTCTTTTCGTCTTTTATTCATGACCTGCGGGACATCCTGACTTACCCTCTTACTGCTTTGCTCCGAGTCAAACTCAACCTCCCTCCTCTCTCTCTCTCTCTCTCTCTCTCTGCTCCTCTCTTGCATTCCCCTCATTCTTTCATTTCCCGTCTTATCATCCCCATGTGTGATATCTCACTAAGCTCATGCATTCATGAGTGATTACTTATTTACATAAAGTATATAGTGCAGTATTGGGGGGTGGAGTAAAGAACAAGTCCAAGAACATTAGCATGTATCTTTTTTTCATGATTATGATTACCGGTAATTATGCATTTATGTAATGTCCATTTGAGAAATTAACTATGCAGATATTTTTATTTCATAACTAGTAAATGGGTTGCTGCCATTTGATTACATAAGGGAAATTAGTTTAAAATGTATTTGTCTTAAAGTTACTGATGAACTTTTTAATGTATTCTGTGGAAGCTCAATTAGTCAGAGGAAGGCTTTAGAATATGTTTTGTAAAATCATTACGTTATTTACAATCTGAATTCACAATTTAAGCTTTTCAACCAATTCTCTGTGTTATAAGACATTTCCTGTCTGCAGTATATTGCATGGGCTCTATTCAGATGCTCATGGGTTGGTTAGGGTGAAATAGCTGTCTTTATTTATTATATCTATGTATACTAGAACAGAAGTATTTGACTGTGTTTACCCGTCATAATCTTGCAACACTGAAAATGTAATGTCATCGTGCTGTTTTCAGTCCAGACTTTGAGGTGAAAGAAGGCTTTTAACCACAGCGTCGATGCAGCTTCTGAGGAAGTAAATCACCTTGAACCAGAACAGCTTTAACACTGTGCACCATGCTATAGATCAGCTATTCTGGTGGGCCTCAGAGCGCCCTCTAGTGTGCCGAAGAGGTACTGACAGATGGGTCAGTGTTTCCCAAACTTTTTTTGTGGTCGACCCACTTCTTAAAAATGACAAACCATAGTGACCCAATTCACAATAGGCCTTGTCTATAAGTCGTGAGAAGAGCGAATCTGTGCGTAAATGAACGTTCCTGACCATTTTTACTGCCATTTCAGCATCACCTTATATTATCTTGAATAGATAAACCAGCCATTTCGAAGACATATACGTTTGTTAAATCACAACACACTTTGTTTTATGCACGTGTTATTGAAAACATATACACATGTTAAATAAATGCATTTAGGCAGAGTTAACAAGTTTTCTTTTTTTCCTCTCATCAGCAAAACAAGCAGATTGTACGCTAGCCTTTCATATTAGATTCAGTGTTATAAGTAGGCTACAATTATCAGAACAATAGGAACATTCAGGCTCCCTCATGTGGCTCAAAGGTGTACTGCACATCTTAAATAAAAAGCTATGGAAGAAATTCTGCAAATTTATTTGGCGACCCTAATAAAATCTCTTGCGACCCACCTGTGGGTCCCGAACCAAGGAAACAAATTCTAAATTTATGAAACTAGTTATTTTCATCTCTAAATGTGCTCAAGAATTCATATAAATAATAAACATCAAATTAAAATGCATAATTTCAATGACTAGTTAGATTTGAATTAGGGCTGTCAATCGCGATTCATCGCATGATTGTCTGTAGTTAATCACGATTAATCGCAAATTAATCGCACATTATTAATCTGTTCAAAATACCTTAAAGGGAGATTTGTCAAGTATTGAATACTCTTATCAACATGGGAGTGGGCAAATATGCTTGCTTAATGCAAATGTATGTATATATTTATTATTGGAAATCAATTAACAACACAAAACACTGACAAATATTGTCCAGAAACCCTCACTACATTTAGCATTAAAAATATATGCTCAAATCATCACATGGCAAACTGCAGCCCAACAGGCAACAACAGCTGTCAGTGTGTCAGTGTGCTGACTTGACTATGACTTGCCCCAAACTGCATGTGATTATCATAAAGTGGGAATGTCTGTAAAGGGGAGACTAGTGGGTACCCATAGAACCCATTTTTCATTTACATATCTTGAGGTCAGAGGTCAAGGGACCCCTTTGAAAATGGCCATGACAGTTTTTCCTTGCCAAAATTTAGACTAAGTTTGGAGTGTTATTTAGCCTCATTTTTGACACGCTAGTATGACATGGTTGGTACCAATGATTTTCTAGTTTCGTATGATACCAGTATCTTCACTCTAGCTTTAAAACTGAGCCTGCTACAACCTCCGAAAAATTGATTGCTTCAGTGCGTTAAGGAAATTAGTGGCGTTAAAACAAATTCGTGTTAAAGCCTTATTATCGCATTAACTTTGACAGCCCTAATTTGAATCATTCGAATATCACCACGCCAATCCCAACACATCATCAAGAAACAAACGTGTTTTGCCACTGTTAGCCAGCTAACGTTCCCTCGGATGCAGTGACACAACATTTTTTAAACGAAAAAGTGTTGTAGGAGATAACCCTGCGCCAGTAAAAGCATTACATTTGGATTAAAAATACATTTTGGTCATTACAGCTGACAGTGGCATAGCATATATTTACAGCCCAGTTTATTTTTTCTATTTTTTTTGTCATGTTATTTTTTTTCTTATTTATTTGGAAGGTGGTCCTTGGAATTTTTTAACAATCAGAAGTGGGTCTTATAGATACAAAAGGTTGACGACCCCTGCAATAGATGGTTTATCTCCTGGCTATGTTCCTATTGACTAGAAAAAGTTGTCAAGTAAAAACGTTGAGTGTTCTGTGTCTTTTTTGCACAGTGACAACAGTGTGGATATTGTCAACTATTTTGTTTGCCTCAAGGTCTTGCGTCCAGTAACCCACCATGTGGTCAATATTAAAGTTATACAACAATTTAGAACATTTCTTAAAATGTACTATAGAAAAGTTTCATAGAGTCACTTCAATATACATGGACATTTCTTGTTTATTGCTCACGGCCAACTGCTTTTTTTTTCAATATCAATAAATGAAAAGGACATTTTGAACAAAGTTATTTTATAAATTAGACTTGCAATGTCTGAAACAATGTCACCACAAAGTCTATTTAGTAGCTGTTGATAACATCACATAATTAAATTAGCAGTAATGGAAAGTGTAGATGTCCAAATTCCATTTTCCTGAGCACTTTAAAGACTAAAAGTTCACTCTTTACCTTTGAAACAGCATTTGAAAAACCAGTGTCACCTGTTTCATGAAGCCAGATTACCAGTTAAATCAGTCTTATTTCCGTAAGTCACAATTGTTTTCAGGAAAATTCTGTTTCATAAAGGAGGTTTAAACACCCTGACCTACGTTACAATGGAAAGTTATCTAGCCTGGTCTCTGTACGGTTAGTTTTCAGGCTTAGCTTCACCAAAGATTATGGAAGCAAAGTCCGGTGCTTTTTTTGACAATAGCCGCTAGATGGTGCTGCGGTAGCGCTTTCGCCATTTTGGACTTAAAACGCCAATGAGTCCATAGCCATGAATGTATAAAGAGATGTCTGTATATCAGAGGATCATTTTTTTGGGGGTAAATCAACTTCCCAGTACCAACACTTAAATAGCCCTCATTTAAATAATTATGTCCTAAAAGTTGTAAAATTAACTAATAACCAAATCCAGAGTTGTTTTCCTCGGCATAATGAACGTGCATCAGACCCACAGGACTGCACCGCCCTGCACGCTCATATGACATATCCGGTTCTGCCAGCTTCCTGCTAGCTGTATGCGGCTGTAATAATGGATATATTGGCTGTAATTCATCACTTTTATTATCTTATAATACACTCATGGGCTGTATGCTGTAAGCCTGTACTGTGGTGGATGTATAAACGTCTCTGCACAAACAACTGTTCCCAAACAACCGGCTATCAGCCAGTAGCTAGTAGTGCTAGACATGAAAAAAGATTGAGATTGCTCTCAAAATCTGTGTGCTGGATTTTTCTAACTTCCATTTATGTCCATCGCTCACTTTATGCTCCTCTGGGTAGCGGCCGGGCAAAAACGTTTAATAAATAAATAAGTAACTAAGTAAATAGTTATAATAGTATGCATATTTTTTTTTATATTTTCATTGCTCAATACAGGTCTTTTTGGTAGAGACATTAAAATTATGACAATAGAATATTAATAATATTGTTTTACTTTTGTACTGCACTTTGTCGGCGGACGTTTTACTGGCGTCCGGTCGTCGCTTTCAGTCCAAAATGGCGGAAGCGTAGCTCTGCTGCTGGGTGCTGACGTTACAATGGAACAAACAATTGACTTTCACCACTTAGCAATAGTAGTATATGTTATAGTATAGTATATGTTCTTTAGCTGAACCGGTGTTACAATAAATCTGCCAGACTGAAACAGCGTTCCTCCCTGAAGGTTCCTCTTTATTGCTGCTCTGTGAACACGACTCAGTTTCCAGTACATGTCAAATTTATCAATTTAAAACACATTTTTGTGTATGAATCTGGGCTCATATATTTTTCAGTATTTGCACAGTATTCCAGTCCAGTTTTTAAATGTACTGTAAGTAAAATAAAGCTAATAATCAATTTGGACCCATGGCTGTAGCCTCATAGTGAGAAACATTTTCACCATTTTTTCTCATTTTAAATGTCCCTTAAATAAAATGAAAGAAACAGACACCCAGATATACATCTGTTAAAACTACAAGAGGGTCAGAGAGCCAATCTGAAGATATTTAAACAATGGTTTCACTATATGGAAACTCTTATGTCACTTGTACAAATCAAGTAGCAAAATCCAACTTTAATACCTAGAAAATGTTAATTATTTAATTTTCTTGCTATAAAAAAAATTACCTGTCTAGTGTCCTATTGCGTACTTCATAGTTATTTAAAATGTCATGTTGCATCTTATACATCTTATGTTCATTTTAAGCACATATGAAACAATGAACAACGCCGTGGTAGCCACCTGTCAATCACAAGGTATCCACACCCTAAAGCATACCCTGCTTTATGGTCTATTTGACTCTAAATGGGACCGTAATTTACTAAATGAACATCATGCTGTATTGAAGAAGACTTGAAACTAGTGATTGAGACCATAAACTTATGTTTACAATGTTAACTGAGGTAATAAATCAAGTGAGAAGTAGGGTCATTTTCTCATAGACTTCTATACAATCGGACTTCTTTTTGCAACCAGGGGAGTCGCCCCCTGCTGGCTGTTAGAAAGAAAGCAAGCTGGTCTACAACAGAAAGTTCTCTTTCGCTTTGTTAACTGCAGTGGTTCTGTTCATTGTTGTTGTAATATTTTAGTCTCAGTGTTATATATTTAATATGTGCGTTTGTTTGTTTCGCAATAAGCCCTGCTTCTCTGAGCCTCCTCTATGAAACACACCTCAGAAGCTCCTCCGTATGGACAAACAAGGTTCATATTTAAGAGGAAATGTGATGTTGAAAGCCTGTTCATTGTGATCATTTATTTATTCCGTTGAAGTAGCATCCGCCTGCCATTAACAGATACGATCCTATATATCCTGCTACAATTCATGGGTGAGTAGTTTCACAACAGCGGACATGAATTCAGAGGTCTGTAACAACGGAGCGAATCAGATTTGTGCAAATGTCAACTCTCTGTTGTTGACTAACAATCGATAAAGGCAGACATTTGAGGCATTTGGTCTTTTCAAGGCCTAAATCTAATTCAATAATATTCACACTGACTTCCAGAGCAATTGCTATTGATGGCTACTGATAGCCTGACAATGAGCTTGCACAGACTGTTAAGTAGATTTGTTGCTTCTGAAGGAATTTGATACTGTGTTTGATTTGAAGTTGGAGGTGATGGATTGTAAGTGTGTGTATCACTGGGGTGTAAGAATATATCAATACACGAGAGTATCACGATATTATGTTTTGCGATACTGTATCGATTCTCCAAAACGCTGCATTGATTTTTAATTAACCTCTTAAAAATGGCTGCTATTCTGTCTTTCGGAGGTTGTAGTGTTCATGTAGGTAACATATGAAACTAGAAATCCTAAGGAGTCCATTGGTACCAACCATGTCGTACTTGCATGTTGCAAAGGAGGCTAAATAACGCTCCAAACTTGTGCTCAATTTTGGCGAGGAAAAACTGGCATGGCCATTTTCAGAGGGGTCCCTTGACCTCTGACCTCAAGGTATGTGAATGAAAATGGGTTCTGTGGGTATCCACGAGTCTCCCCTTTACAGACATGCCCACTCTATGATAATCACATGCAGTTTGGGGCAAAAAACATGCAGTTTTTATGCATGCAGTATAAATGTGTTATTTTCACCTATTCTAAAATGGTGTATTTGAATATTTCTGCATACTGGGGTCCCTAAACAGTCTTGGAATTGCATTAAATGGATATCACTTTAAAGATGAGTCCCCATAGTAGCCATTTCATTGTAGTGACTCTTTTTTAGTTCTTTTGTTCTATATACTATGACAGTTTTCCTAAAATTAAATTCGAAAAAAATCGCAATATATCGCCTCGCTTAAAGATGGGGTCTGCGATTTATCCAGTATACACTTTTTGTTATATTGGTTGAAATGGTCTTTACACCCCGACAGCAATCCGTTTCTTATGAGCACTGAAAAAAGACCGGAAAAGATCCGTCATCTGTAGCTGCTGTAATCCTGTAAAAACGTCTACCAGTCAGTAAAAATGGTCCCGGTTGTAAGGAACCAATCAGATGCCTCCCTGCCTCCCTGCTCGTACTCTAGCCTCAGCGTGCACCAGCGTGAACTCAAAGCGCGTCTCCGCCGCACGTTCACTGGAGAGTGGAAGAGAAAACTCAGCTCTTAAAACACCGGACAACGAGAACGAACTCGTACCACTATTACCATATTATCGAAAAATACAACTTTGATTTAGTTGTTTATGTTCTGTTAGTTTACTTTATAAAATACTGCAGATTTAAACTATTTATTCTAACAGCTCAAAGTGAAGTCAGACAAACAGGATTATCAACGAGGGGAGACGGCGGATAGAAAACATTGCCGAACAAAATTTACGTTACTCAAACTGCTTTTTCAGTTACAGAAACAAACGAGTGGACTGATCGCCCTCCAGATATTAGAGTAATGTTAAAAAGGGTCGTGTTGTCTCAGCAGGTATCTCTCTCTTTCCCTCCCCTCTCTGCTGCTCTGTGGCCGGCTCTCCAGCGAGCTGCTGCCCCCTCCCCCCCCCGTCAACAAGGAAATAAAGCCCCTCGTCTACGAGACCGGTCTCTTGAGAGAGCTCCAGCTCATAGCGGGGTCTGTGTGAGTGAATGCCCGGGTGGAGAGGTGGCGATCCCGGCAGGAGCTAGCTAGCTGTGCCGGCAGTTTGTGGAGCTTCTAAACTCCGACAACAGTTGAGAAAACGTTTGATTCGCCATCTAACATCGTAAAACTGTCAATATTCTAAATCTACACCGTTGATTTCTCGCCTCAACATTTTTCAGAAGTGAATTTAGTGATGAAATAGCTACGAAAAATGTGAAGTAGTTAAGATGCGGCGGTGCTCGTGCATGTGTGTGGGGGGCGTTGCCTTATAAGGAGTTTCGAGGGGAGGGGGGGGTTTAGACGGAGCTCCTGAGGCGATGCGACTTTCAAATTATGCTAGTTTTCCAAGATCGCAGACCCCAGCTTTAAAGTGTCGCAATATATTGAACCGTTACCCCTGTATCATGTTACGTATCGTATCTCCAGATTCTTGCCGATACACAGCCCTAGTGTATCAGGTTCCCTCAACACAGTATATTTGTCCCACTTCTACACAATTTTCACAAGCCTCCTACTTCTCAAAGTAATAATGAGTTGTGATTGAAGCCCAATTCATTGGAAGCTTTATTGAGGTTATATTGACCAAACACTCACAAGATCCAAATAACTCCAAGACTGAATAGTGAAGGTTACGAGTTTATCGCAGTCATCATTTTATTTTTCATTCGGGATCTTATTAAACTGCGGCAGGAATCTCAAATGTCATCAGAAAACGTGCAGGCGTGTGTGTGTGTTTTCAGACTTGCGGGCGAGAGTACAAATTTTGTGTTATCCAAACAACCTTACATTAACCTTTTCTGCAGATACAGAAAGTCGCCAATTCATAAGCAGCCTGTATGCTAGAAGTCACATCTCATTTAGCCAACAACACAGCTGTTTGTTCATTTTCCAACTGTCCTGGCCTTGCTCTGCTGGGTCACATAACAGCACACAGGCGGCAAGGTCCTATCTGACAGGTGCATTACCCAGAAATCCCCTCTCACCTTGTTTTGTGCCTCTGTGTCCCTTCGGTGAAGTACGTGTTGAGGCAAAATATGTACGTGTCGCTAAGCTCCCAGCTGTGTGGGCGGCCTTCCGCCCTTTAACGCTGTCACTTCTGCAGCTAACAACAATCACTTTCATCACTTACCATAATTAGAGAGGGGACAAGATGTCATGTCACTCTGCCCACACTGTAGAGTCTCTGTTGTCTGCAGCATCAACAAGCTGTGTCCATACATCCGGAGGTGTCACACTTGGGGACGTCTATTCTGTTCCATCTGCTGGAAACAAAAGATATGAATAAGAAAGACAAATTTAGCATTCAAATGTATGATCTCTTGAGAACCAAGGGCAATTTTGATAACAACTATTGTGCTGGACTGTTGAAAGTTCCACCGGCACCGTTATTTATCCTCCGATAAGCTTTGCACCGGATAGATTAATACCCTAAATTTGCGATTTACAATTTGACCCTTTGCAATCACTCATATCAACCCGCACATGTTGGGCCTTTTAAGGCGGACTCTGATACTTTTTTACACTATACATGACAGAGCAAAAGAGGGTTTGAAATTACCCTTAAACCATAATTCAGGAAACTACTATTTATAGAAAATATAACTGAACAGTTCAATTAAGTAAGGGATAATGCGCAGCGAGCCGGTCATCGCCCTGAAGGGGTTTATTTCACAACAATGACCCGCTAGCTGTACATTATCCCGCTTATTACACGGCTACTTACTTAAGAAATCAATAATTTGACACAAAAATGGTCCGCCAGAGTTCGAGATGCGTCCATAGCAACGGTCTGTTGTACATAGTAGCAGTCTGCTATAATAAGAGAATCAGAATCGAGTAATCAACAAAGCCATGTAATAAATAAATGTTACTTTTTGAAATTTAAAAAAAATAAACTGAATTTGATTGGTGGCTCATCAAAACAACTCTTAAAGGGGTTCTTCTGGGGTAATTTGGACGTTACATTTTATTACATTTTATTGTCAGGGACATTAAAGCTAGGGCCAGTAATCTTAAAGTTACTGTGTGTAACATTTCGGGGGATCTATTAGAAGAAATGGAATATAATATTCATAACTATGTTTTCATTAGTGTATAATCACCTGAAACCAAGAATCATTGCGTTTTCGTTAGCTTAGAATGAGCCCTTCATATCTACATAGGGAGCGGGTCCTCTTCACGGAGTCCAACTGAAAAAAACAGCCCAGTGTTGCCAACTCTCTTCCAATGAAAAGTAGCTAGCAGCACTAGCGCCAAAAATCCCTAAATCTAGCGAGAAAGTCACCAAGTCTTCAACATAGTCTAACGTTACATTTAAAAGATTTTGAGCGTACTACTGCTGGAAACACCTGTATATTCTATCATACAGGATTTATACCACATGATTTTAACAACACTCTCCTGGGCCAGCGGCAACAATATCAACGCATCAGCTTACAGTGTGTAGCTCAATGACATATGCAAGCACACACTGCCCCACCTCCACTGCTCCACCAAATACAGTTCAATGATTCTTCCATCAATCTTACACACACACAAATATTGTACTTTTTACTGCACTCCATATATTTGACAGCTTTAGTTACTTCTCAGATTACAATGTTTCATACAATTCCTGTGCAGTGAAAACCATGCATCTTCAGATGTGTTGATGCTGAATGTTTGTGATTATCTGAAGGATGAAGTGTCCCTTCATGGGTTGAGAAAATTCTCCTGTCTTGAAGTGGCAGTAGGCAACAATTTTTTGGCATAATTTGGCAAAAATTCCATAATAACCTTTCAGCATATTGTAATTCAAGTGTTCTGAGAGATAACTAGACTTCTGGTCCTCTTCATGGCTCTGTTTTCAGGCTTTAGAAAAATCTAGCCCGTGACGGCAGATTTTGACCAATCACAGGTCATTTCAGAGAGAGAGAGCGTTCCTATTGGCTGTGCTCCGGTCATGTGACCAGAACTTGGCTTCCTTCAACAGATTTTATAATGGCGGCGGAGTCACAAACTTTCTCATTTTACAGCTAAACAGTAACTACAAGATGATTCTGAGAACATTTGAGGAGAGAAATAGGCATTACAGTAACAGAATATTGATTCATATCTGATCAGCCCTGCCTAGTTTTTGACCGTTTGGTCGGAGATCGCGAGTGATTGACAGCCGGCTCTCATAGACGGCAGCTGTACAGCGGACCTTGTTTTCCTCCATTAACTGAAATCCTTCAGATGCCATTAGGAACACCGGAGGACACAGTAGGACACAGAGGAACATGATTTTTTTCGGGTTACCTGTTTCATGTACTACTGTCACGCTATAGCGGCCGTTTTCTAAAAATAACTTTTTTAAATCATATTTGCGCCAATATCGCATACTGCAGCTTTAAGCTAAATAAACTATTGAAAAACCTTCTTGGATCAGCTGGAAAATGCATCATCACAAAGCTAAAAACAGGGCTGTTTTTCTGAGCTGATGAAAAATTTACTATTTAGAGGTTACGTGGTTCTCACACTTGTATGTATATATATATATATATATATATATATATATATATACATATATATATATATATATATAAATATACATTTATATTTTACGTTATATCATACGTTTTGGCCTCTCGTCCACACGCAAACAGAGTTTTTGGTCACAAAACGGATATTTTTTAAAACACCTTCTAAAATGCAGATTTTAAAAAAAACTGTGGTAACTTTCTATCTGTGTGGGCGTGTAAAACGGAGCGTTTGGGAAACGATGGCATCCTCTCCTCGTTTCATGCCCATTGTTGCTTTGTGTCATGAGCATGCGCCAGAAACAACAACGAAGACGGCGGACTGCTGGCTTTTTTACGTTTTGTTAACACTGCTTGGACTAATTACTACTTTATATCTTTATATCACAGGAGGCCAATGCAGGAACACATTAAACATGTGGAGGCTGAATGGTGATTGAATGAGCTTTTGGGCGAGTGAAGGCGAGATTTGGAGCACTCAGAAGGACGATGGACAGAAACCTCAATGAACATTTATGCATGTAAAGAGACAGTTGATGACAGGGATCCCAACCCCCCCCCCCCAACAATAACTGTTATCCAACTGACTGTAATGAAGCCGAAGGAAAGGGAGAGAGGAGGGTGGGAACTTAATTCCTTGACCCTTAATTTGTGATCTCCCTTATGGTGACATGTAAATATTACGGCCAGCGTTTGGAGTCGTTTTTGCGTTCGAGTGTCGACGGACATATTTTGTAAAACAAAGGTCGTGTGGACAATTTTTATTTTTTTTTTTTAAATGGAGGGGAAATATCCATTTTTAAAAACATCTGTATACTGTGACGACCCCTCCTCCCTGGCACTCGCTCTCCTTTTGCTTGTTGCTGCTGCTCCTCTTTTCTATCTTGCAGGAAGGAGGGTCGTTAGTGGGATGAGCCACACCGGTGTGCTTTCTACACTTCAAATAGCTGCCTCAGTCTGCAGTCTGTCTCTCTGGAAGACTCAACACCCTCATCAGCACGGCACAGACATGAAGTTCTGTTTTGTTCTTTCCACCACACACATTCACACACACCCATGCATGCTCCACACCACTGATTAACTGATTTCCACACGTTATATTGACTTCAGTTGTGTTTTGTAAAAATAAATCAAGTGTTCTTTTGCCGCCACCTCGTGTCTGTCTCACTCTGCGTCGCAGCCTTTGAGCCAGGCTGTGACAATACATAGACGGGGCTTTAGACAGTCAGAACAACTGACGTAGTATAAAGAGCGACAAAGTCTGTGTAAGGAGGAGGTCGGGGTGGATGGATGAGTCAAACAAACACCGGACTTTCACCCAGGTGACTGTTGTTCATGTCCCGTGTGAAACCAAAATCCACTTTGACTAATTTTAAGAAGAAGAAGAAGGCACTTTATTGATCCCCTGGCGTTTATGTTGTTTGTTATTCAATTGGTAAATGTTAAATTATTTGTTGGAGTTGTTACATGATCAATAATGTGCTTTTGTAAGATGGAAGAATAATGTTTGTATTTTATTTTATACTTATATCACGTTCACTGCACTTATGGATTTCAAATAGATGATAAAACAAGCAGAAATAATTTTCCTGATCTTTATTGTCCAATTATTATTATTAATATGTTTGTATGGGAGGAAACCGGGGTACCCGGGGTAAACCCATGCATGCACGGAGAGAATATGCAAACTCTACACAGACAGAGAGGCAGAGCCAGGACAGATCACCAGTCCTTCGTCTGTGCGGCTACAGTGCTAATCACTGTGCCACCGTGCAGCCCTCAAACCATCTGTGAATAAGTAGGAGACGTCGTGTTGTGGAACTTGAGTGACAGAAAATACAAGCAAATGGCTAATTCCCCCTCACACTGCATTGTAGACAGCCATGTATCTCTTTCGATCAACATGGAGCCTCCAGCAGTTTCCTGTCACCTGGCAGGGAGGAGGTTCTCTGGGAGGAAGTATGGTGAACCCTGACGGTACACCACACTTCTCCCCAGCACTCACCCACACACCCTGTGTCTACACCAGCAAAGGTGCTCCACCTAGCCATTTGCTAATATTTTGAATCACTGCAAATTCCACAACACAAAGTTAAATTAAGCCTATTTATTCACAGATGGTTGGTTGTTGGAACAAACACATTCTCACCCTGAAGACGGTGTTTGCTCCGATACTGTCCCATGGACCCTGAAACTGTACACGCAGGTGTAGTCAGGATGACCCCAGTTGCTCTCCACCTGCAGCTTCACGTGGCTGAAGACACCTTGTTCCTGATCCTGAGAGATAGAGAAATGAACAGAGAGTTAGTTGAGCAAAAACTGAGAGGATGGGGACAGACAAACTGTAATTCTTATGATATATTAGCTTGTGGGTGAAATTTAAAAAATGCATGTTCATGTGTTTCAATGCATGATGTAATACTCACAGGCAGTTTGAAAGTCTGCACTTTCTCCCCGTCCTGATCATAAAGGAAGGTTCCTAAAAGGGTACCTTCATCCTCTTTAGTCTTCATGCCCTGCAAGAGAGAAAGATAGAGATGCAGTTGAACACCTTGTTGTTCTCCGTGTATGTGACAGTGAAATACACAGGACGTCTGCGGTGGAACAATTTTTAATTTGTGACTTACATAGACAGCAAACATCTTTGGGGCGGTGGAGATGTTGCCAGTTGGAGACAAGGTCTTTGAAATGTGACCAAGTGTCACATGGCTGATGGTGACTGGGTGGGACAGGGCGAGGACTAAATGTCCACGCTCGCCATGAAATGGCCAGCAGCGTCCGGCCACGGTTGGTCCTCCCTGAAGAAAGAAAGAGTATAAAAAAGAGTTTAGATGGTATGTGGTATAACAAAATAGACAGTAAAACAATCCAAACCATTATATAATATTGCCATACCGCCTAGCCATGTGTTTTGTGTGTGTAGTTCCTAGTTCCTACCTGAGTAATAATGCTTGGGTCTGCTTGTGGTCGCCAAAAAGGAATCAGGAAATTCCAGATAGAAAATGAAAAGGTCGGTTCGGTGCTTTGGCGAGTTTTCGAGGACAACTTAGGTAAAACACAGGCCCCTGCACACAAAAACACACACAAAGAAAGTGAGAAAACGATCTCAAAACTAAGAAGCACATGTGCAAATTACAATCAGACAGATGAAAATGATGAGCGTGATTTAGATGTCTCACCTAGTGACTCCAGAGCAAAGTTGGGCATAGTGTCCCCTGGTGGCAGCTCGTTGATCCTCTTTAACCTCAGCACCTCGTCCTGTAGCACTCTCACCTGCTTCCCCAGACCCTGATATGTGCTCAAGACCAGGGTGAAGCATACAATTCCTGATGGACGGAGAGAAACAAAGTATTGGAGAAACAGCTCAGGGATGTTTTATTCAAAAGACAGACACTGATGAACAAGATATGATTGTTTGTAGAAGGAGAGATCGCTTACCAAGACACAAGGGCAGCATGTAAAACAGCCAGCGAATAATGCTGTTCCTGCTGGCCCAGCTGGTCCTGATGTTGCTGTTACAGCCAGGCAGACCACCAGCAACAGAATCCTCAGGTGCAAACCTGACGATATTCTTGCTGGTTGTCTTTCTCCGACTGTCTGGAGAAGACCTCCTAGATCTTCTGCATAATGAAAATGAGAAAAGAGTGAGAGCTTTGAAGATGTATAATGAAGAACTTATGACTGTTAAACACATACTGTACATAGCCTGTGTAGGCTACAGAACATATACAAGCATGACTGTTGCACATTAACACAGACACACACACACGCACACGCACACACACACGTCAGCTTACTTGTATGTAGAAGTCTCCTTGTAGGAAATGACTGATTGTCCTCGAAGGTTGTAGTATCCTGCGTTGGTCAGTCGAGAGCTTCTTCGTGACATGATGACTGTAAACCAAACAAGAGAGCAGAGGAGGTGGTCAGTCACTCACTGACACAAGTTATGTCATACTGTACACTTCATTGATGTGTTGATTCAACTAAAGCCATTTTTGAGGTTGTAGTTTGTGTTGGATGAGCCTTTTAACCATCTTCTCTTCTTTTTGTGAATATAGACTGATGTTTATTTTCAACATAGTCATACAAGTTACTTTTTAGAATTATATTTATAATATAAATAATTTTATGTATCCTCTTTTATTACTTCTCTCAATGTCAGTTTTTGAATATAGGCTTACAGGAACTACCCTGTGCATGAAAGTAATTAAACAAAACTATTTGGCCTAACATCAAGTTGAAAATATTGTTTTGTTTTTTGCACAATTAGAAACTTTGCAGTTATATTAGGAAATGTCCAAAAGGGAATTCATGTCCATGACTGGATTGCATTTACTTGAAAGGTGTTTCTAACATTTTGTCAAACTCCATTGGACAAAATGATTAAAAACATCTCTCTCACACAGTCTGAATATTAATCTCCCAAAAGTTAGGATTAATCACGTTACATATGAATATTTTCTAACAGAAACCATACAGAGGTATTGCTCTGCTTACTGAGTGTGTGTTTTACATATCTGTGATAGAAACAATTATTTACCTTCACTTTGCCTGTGCGATATGACTGAGTCAATCAATAAGTCGATGTTTTGCGTTGAGTTTTGGTTTCGGTTTGCGGTTTCTCGTTGTGCTAACTGAGAAGTCCGGTAGACGAACGGAATAAGCGTCCTAAGAGTCTCGAGGTAACTTCTGTTATGAGTGAACAAATAATAATTCAGTCTAAAGAGAATTCCACAATGCCTGAATGCGTCACATTGCGTCGAATTCTAGAATGACATCCCGAAGAACATAGAACACGCGCGTGTTAGGGGCGCCCCGGTAGCTAGGCAACTATCACCGTCACTATAATGAAGGCATAAAACGGCCAAAAAAAAAAAAAAAAAAAGTGGTAACACTTCATTTTACAGGTCCGCAAATTTCATGCTAATTAGGTGATAATTAGCAAGTAAATTTCTTTGGAATTACTGACAAATTACCCCAATATTTACCTAAAAAAAATGTATCGAAAATTACTTTATTATAAACATTATTTAATATTCCGCTATTTCCCAATAGCTGATATTAAATACGTTTCCAGGAAAAAAATTACAAAGTGAATTCATATGCTTTATTTCAATGTCTGCTGATAAATAGATGATAATTAGAAAACAACTTCTTTGAATATGGACTATTTCAATAAGTCATACGATGGTGAGATTTGTGCCTGATCAGAAGTGTCTTCTATTAGTTTTGCTTTTCCACCTCCGATGAAGAGCAAACACTTCTCAAGCCTAAGGGCCCTATTTTAACCATTATATCCTATTTTAGCATATCATTATTAAATAATGTTTATAATAAAATAATTTTAGATACATTTTGAGGTTAATATATTGGGGTAATTTGGCAGTAATTCCAAAGATATTTCAAATAGGTTACTGGCTAATTATCACCCAATTACTATGAAATTTGCGGAACTGTAAAAAAAAGTGTTACCAAAATCGTTAAGAAAAAGTAGTAATACCACAGTGTAAAAATACTCTGTTACAAGAAAAAGTCCTGCATTCAAAATCAGTAAAAGTACAAAAGTATTAGAATCAAAATATACTTACCCATCTAAAAGTAGCTATTATTATTACCATTATGTAGAATGGCCCATGTCTTGATGCAGTACTGTATACATCACATTAATATTGCAGCTGGTTATGTATATCATAATGTATTAGTTGATTCAGATTATTAATACACAATATAAATCTGCAAAGTAACTAAAGCCGTCCGATAAATGTAGTGCAGTAAAAACTACCTACAAGGTTCCCTCTGAGATGTAGTGGAGTCGAAGTATAAAGTAGCAGAAAATGGGAAGACTCAAGTAAAGTACAAGTACCTCAAAATTGTACTTAAGTACTGTGCTTGAATGAATGTGCTTAGTTACATTACATCGCTGATTAATATTGATATTGCAGTAACCTGTAGGCCCAGCTGTGTAGTGCTGCTGCCACCATGTGTTTTATGGGAGGTTCTGGAGGCGCTGGAGGCAATATGTGCAACTTATTTCTAGCTCCGCGATGGACCCACATGCAAGGAGGGTGAAAAGAGGAGAGGTCATGCGTTATCAACACGTCATATCTTTGGGGTACAACACATGCGCGGTAAAAATCTGGTCTGCACTCGCCGAAATTGAGCCAATCGCAACGCACAACCGCAGCTCCAGTTACACTGTGCATGTGTTGTACCCCAGAGGTCAAGACCCGTGTCCCAGCCTCTATCAGTAGGCCTTGCCCATATGATACAGCTGCTGACCTTCCTGTAAAGGTCCACAGTGTATTTGTGATACTTAGTTTTTAGTGACTGAACAGTGGCGGCCAACCAATAGAGGACGCTAGGGCGCCGCCCTCCCTGAGTCACACACAAAAAAACATTACTACTACCACTACAAATAACAATAATAATAATAATAATAATAATAAATTATACAAATTGTCAATATGTGTGCGTTTTATATATGGAATTCATCCAGAAATATGTGTAAAATATGATAGGAAATCATCTGCAAAATATATGCTTTTCCTGCAGGTCCCTGACTCCCCTCTGCCTGTCTGTATGTCTGAAGTTCAGCTCTGTGGCGATGGAGAAATCGCCCACAGCAGGCGGGTCTTTGTAGCAGCTTAGCCAATAGCCGATTCAAGCTCTGAACGTATGACATTAAATTTAGCCAATCAGCGTCCTCAAATCTAATACTAGAGGGGCGATAAAATAATCGCCCCTCTAGTATTAGATTTGAGGACGCTAGCTACTGCTAAAGTCAGGACTGCTCTCTGCGGGCGCCATTTTAACTATGACAATGGCGAGTGCGACCACTACTGCGGGACCGAACCCTAACTCGGTAAAACCTCTCCTCCTGGAGCCGTTCGAGAGAAGAATTTTGTCGGATAAACTACAGGTGAAGGAGCTGGGTCCAGATCAACCCGACCTGGTAATAAGTGAAAAAGGGAAGACGTATATGCGAGGCTTCTGTCGTAGCTGGTACACCAGAAAGACCTGGCTAGCTGGATGCGGTCATGCTAATGCGTTATTTTTGCTTTCCGTGCTTGCTTTTTAAAACGACGGGGACCGATCCAGCATGGACAACAACGGGAGTGAAGGATATGAAGCACCTGTCGGAAAAAAGTAAAGAAACACAAGAACACCAGAACACACGTGGAAAACTCTGTCAAGCTAGCCGTGCTAGGCCGAGTGAACATCGCTACGCAGCTGGATAAAAACCGGCACATTTTATCCAAAATAATCGATTGTGTGAAGTTTTGTGGTGCTTTTGAGTTGGCCCTGCGTGGGCACGACGAGACCGATTCCTCGGTCGACCCATCGTTTTCAGGGGGTTGGTGGATTTTGTTGCCTCACTGGACACCGTGCTGGAAGAGCACCTTAGGACCTCCACCGTTTTTAAAGGCACGTCAAAGACGGTGCAAAACGAGCTGTTAGACTGCATGCTGTCAGTGCTTAGGGATTACATTCTGGAGGAGGTAAAGAGCGCTGATTTTATCGCAATTCAAGCAGACGAGACGACGGACATTTCCACCCACTGCCAGCTGGTGCTTGTGCTACGCTACATCGATGCCAACAATAACATCCAGGAGCGGTTTTTCGAGTTCATTACTCTCCAGAACGCGACCGCCGACACCATGTCTACAGCGCTTCTGGAGAGACTAAGCATCATACTCCCAGAGGAGCAGAAGGCCAAACTGATCGCCCAGGCTTATGACGGGGCCGCGGTGATGAAGGGAGCCACCGGCGGAGTGCAGCGTAAGATGATGGATCTCTATGAAAATGCGCACTACATCCACTGCTATGCCCATCAGCTGAACCTCATCATGCAGCAGGCAACATCACACGTCCCCCGGATCGGCACTTTTTTTTCGGACCTTGGTTGATTTTCTTCCTTCTTCTCCAGGTCACCGAAGCGGACCACCGTGCTGGACCAAGTCATTGCACATAGACTCCCCAGAGCCTCAACAGCACGGTGGAACTTCCACAGTCGCGCTGTGAACACTGTGTTCGAGCAAAAGGATGGACCTCCTTAAGTGTTTCCAGACCATCAGAGACTCAGGGAACTTTGATCCTGCAGCTGTCAGAGAGGCTGGGGGCTTTGTGAGGATGCTTGAAGACGAGGCTTTCTGTTTTTTCCTGACATTGTTCCACAAGATCATGCCAAACGTGGACATGCTTTTCAACCAGCTGCAGAAGAGGAACATCGACCCCGTCTTCATCAGAGCACTGGTCCAGAGGTTCACGGACAGCATGCAAACGATCAGGTAAATAACTCCCAGATATTTACTATTTGCTGATAAAGCTGTTGTTAGAAAGATGAGTTGCTCACTTCCAACAGTCTGTAAAAGCCTAAATGTGCCTCGTCATCAAAGTGAATGATTATCATAGAGCACATCACAATAATATTTGTTTAGAATTTTAAAAAGGAAAGAAGAGACAATCAGATTTGGATAATAATGCAGGTGAGGTAGTTATTGTTATTCAGACTATACACAGGCTAAATGCACAGCAGAATAAGATTACATTGCATCTGGCTCATGAATGTATTATAAAAATTCTAAACTGACCAAAGTTTAAAAAAAGTGAATTATTTAAACATGTAAACAACAAAGAGTAAATTGCATACAGTTGATAGACATGAAGCGACGAAGGATGCTTCCAGCAGGAGAACAACAGAGGCTATAGCTACAGAGGTAAGCTAAGATGTGTCAGTGTTTTCCCTTAGAATTTTTTTCAGGCCTAGTGGTATGTACAAAAAAAAAACCTATACAGACACACAGGATGGCATTTGTCACAGCTGATTTCGCTCGAATGATGCTGCAGGCAGTCTGCAATTTATATATTTGCATTCATATTTTTGTTCTCTCAGCAGATTCCAGGTTTAAGACAGAGCAGTCACAGGAAGCATGATGATTCTTTTTGTCATCCAAACACATAGGAAAGAAATTCAGTGTATAAGGCATCCTCACATGTAACAGCAAATATGTGGTTAATTTATTGCAATGCCCCTGTAAACCTTGTTTTCTTGGAGATACCAATAGGGAGTTAGAGATCAGGAGAAGTAAAACATACTGTAAAGTACAATTAGGAATAATGGTGTTAAAACCTTAATAGTCACATACTGGACTTGGAAATATGCATGTGTTCAGAATCACTTTCATCAAAATAGCTTTATTGCAAATTTAAGCTGATGATATATCTTCTACAGGCATGTGATACCATCCTGATGCATGCCAACGAGCGGTTTTCCTTCACCCAGCACCTCATCAGCGCAACACTGTTGCATGGAGAGTTGTTCCCACAACACAGTGTGAAGTTCCCTGACACAGCACTTGAAAGAACAGTGGAGGCGTAGCCCATGTTGAACAAGGCCAAGCTCAAAACAGAACTGTGCCTCATCTATGAGAACAGCGAGTTCAAGGCTTGCAGTGGTGCGGTGCCTCTGTACCAGCTCTTCATGGAGAACAACCTTCAGAGCACTTTCACAGAGACTGTCAGTCTTCTCAAGATCCTCATCACCACACCCATGACAACAGCTGAATCTGAGAGGTGCTTCTCCACTTTGAAGAGGATCAAGACCTTCCTGAGAAACACCATGACACAGGATCGCCTTAATGCTTTGGCCATGCTCTCCATGGAGAAGAAACTCGTCAGAGACATTCCTGACTTTAATAAGAAGGTCGTTGAGAAGTTTGCCACTCAGAAGGAGAGAAGAGCAAAATTCCTCTACAAATAAGCTGTCAATAAACACGCAGACTTTCTCACCACATTGCCTTTTCTTGTACATAGTTATCCTCAGTCTCATTTGCTTAAATTGTATTGTATTGTATTATATTACATGCAGTGGTGGAAGAAGTACTCAGATCTTTTCAGTAAAAGTAGCAATACTACCATGTAGAAATACTCTGTTACAAGTAAGAGTCCTGCATTCAAAAGTAAAAGTGCAAAAATATTAGCAACTGAATACTTGAAGTACCAAACATAAAAGTACTCATTATGCAGAATAATGTAAAGTATTGTATTCTAATTGATGCCTTAATGTGTTCATCACTTTAATGTTGCAGCTGGTAAAGGTGGAGCTCATTTTAATGACCATATACTGCTGGGTAGTTTAATCTATAATAATACATAATTTATTAGTTGATTATATTTTGTATTAATAATCTGAATCTGTAAAGTAACTAAAGTTGTCAGATAAATGTAGTGGTGTAAAAATTAAAATATTTCCCTCTGAGATACTGTTGTTTTTCAAAGCGTTATTTACTCTTCCTGTTGGAATAAAATAACTGTTAATTATTTAACTGCAAAGTAGTAATATGTTTTTGATACCTTCACCTTTTTTTGCATTAAATCATACCGGGATGTTTGCTGAAATTGATTGGATGTGGCACAGCCCTACCTAGAAAAATTTCCACCAGCCACCACTGCATAGGACATACAAATATATGGTGATCTATGCATTGCTGTAGATTAAACTACCCAACAATATATAAAGGAGTTAAAATAAACACCCTAAACATCTAAGTAACTAAAATGCAACATACACATTAATGCAGCAGAAATATTAATCCAGAAACGTCATATATAATAGTAAAACAATGACAGGGAACATTTTACTGCACAAGTAAAATACTTTTACTTTAAGTACTTTAACTATGTTTTATTGCATAATAAATCATTTCACTTTAGGTACTTTAACTACATTTTACTGCACAATGATTATTTTAACTTTAAGAACTTTAACTACATTTTACTGCATAATGAATACTTTAATTTCAGTACTTTAACTACTTTTTATGCATAATGAATACTTTTACTTTCAGTACTTTAACTACATTTTACTGCACAATGAATACTTTTACTTTCAGTACTTTAACTACATTTTACTGCACAATGAATACTTTTACTTTCAGTACTTTAACTACATTTTACTGCACAATGAATACTTTTACTTTCAGTACTTTAACTACATTTTACTGCACAATGAATACTTTTACTTTAAGAACTTTAACTACATTTTACTGCACAATGATTACTTTTACTTTAAGAACTTTAACTACATTTTACTGCACAATGAATACTTTTACTTTAAGTACTTTTAACAACGTTTTATTGCATAATGAATACTTCTACTTTAAGTACTTTACCTACATTTTACTGCACAATGAATATTTTTACTTTAAGTATCGGTACTTTAACTACATTTTCCTGCACAATGAATAGTTTTACTTTAAGTACTTTAAGTAAATTTTCCTGCACAATGAATACTTTTACTTTCAGTACTTTAACTACATTTTACTGCACAATGAATACTTTTACTTTCAGTACTTTAACTACATTTTACTGCACAATCAATACTTTTACTTTCAGGACTTTAACTACATTTTACTGCACAATGAATACTTTTACTTTAAGAACTTTAACTACATTTTACTGCACAATGATTACTTTTACTTTCAGTACTTTAACTACATTTTACTGCAGAATGAATACTTTTACTTTAAGTACTTTAAGTAAATTTTCCTGCACAATGAATAGTTTTACTTTAAGTACTTTAACTACATTTTACTGCACAATGAATACTTTTACTTTCAGTACTTTAACTACATTTTACTGCAAAATGAATACTTTTACTTTAAGTACTTTAACTAAGTTTTATTGCACAATGGATACTTCTACTTTAAGTACTTTAACTACATTTTACATTTTCCTGCTATTAAACTTGGTGTGTAACTTACCCGCCATGGGGTCTCTGCCACCGGCATGATCCGCTCCGCTGGGTGTAAGGCTGCAGTGGAGATGGTGGGGCAGTTGAACCATGAGTCGACGTGGTTCTCTGTCTCCGTGTCATGCCGATGCTCAGTCAGACGTCCTCTCGGATGCTGGTCTGGTTAACATCGCGGTGCACCTGAACTAGTAGCAGTGGCTGCCGCTGGCTCCTCCTCTTCGTTAGCATCGTTAGCATCGTTAGCTTCGTTAGCATCGTTAGCATCGTCCTCGCCGGCGCCAGGCACAGGCTCTCTGCTGGCAAGCCCACTTTTGAAAAATGTTACATTAGAGATAGTCAGTTTGTTTTTCCTTAGCACCGTGTCTCTGTTGTCCTTGTCTTTCATATCTCTTGCTTTGCTGCTCCACAGCTCCACCGTTTTTTTATCCATGATGTTTGTAGCAGCTAGCATCACTTTAGTAGTCTCACCGGTGCTCAGTGCGCAGCCGCAATGCAGAGCCCCGCTGTCACGTGACTCATCATCAACATCATGACACGCACAGCTAGCGAACTAATCATATATATTTAAATTCTATGTAATATCTTGAAAGACATTTCCTTAAGCTTGTAAGCGTCTATCACAAATTGTCTAAGCTTCCTCCCACTGGCTATATCAATTCAATTCAATTCAATTCAAATGGCTTTATTGGCATGACTTAACACTTTACATGTTGCCAAAGCATATTCAAATGATGAAAAATTTACATTAATTACATTTCATTAACATCAATAAAATAAGTCAAAATTTGTTGGAACAACGATCTCAAAAGGAAAGAAAGCAAACTAACAAACAATCAAACAACAACAAGGTGCAGTCAGCTGTCCCTGTCCCTCAGTTTATTGCAGGCAGCAACATAGACTGCTACCAGCTCACAGCTCTTAGTGTCCTCCCCCAGTAGGACTGATCATTTCTCTTCATCTGAGAGCTGTAGAAAACCTTTAGTCTTTAAGTTAATTCTTTTGAAATATATTTCCCTGATGTTTTTATATTTCTCACATGTGGTGAGGAAGTGTAGCTCTGTTTCAGGCTCACTCAGGCTGCAGTGAGAGCACAGCCTTTGCTCTCCCTTTTCTGCTCATCTCTTGGCCCTGCAGGGCTTGATCATCAAATAAGGAAGACAAACACATCTAGATGAAGGGACGGTAAAATAACTGTGTTCCTATCATTTTTATTAGTGCACTTCTCTTTCATTATATTAGCACCATCAATATAAACATTTTCCAAACAATGTTCAAAATTAAAAGGATGATCTACAGTAGCCTACCAGAGTTTCCTATAAGTATAGGCACATTCTGGTATAGCATCAAAAACAATAGCACGCTCCTTTGGTTTTATAGACATTTTTAATTTATCAAGAAATTCGTTATAAGATAATAAATAAACATTTTATTAAGTAATTTGCCAACTGTCAGTATTCCACTATTAAACCATGTGTGATAGAAGACAGTCCTATTTTTTATACTATATGTTGTTTGTAAGCTAATAACCATTCTGTCAGTGCTTGCCTATGAAAATTTGCCAACTTAATCTGGACTTTATCAAGTCACATTTTAATGGAAATTTGATACCACCAAGTGGATCAAACAGGTAATTGGGGAAATACTCCAAACATTATCCTTGTTTTTTAAGTATTCAATAATCCGCTTAATTTTTGATTAATTATTAAGAGAGTTAAAATCTAGAATTTCAAGACAACCATGTTCTTTGGTATTAAAAGCACTTTTTTTTTTTAAATAATGAGACTTATTCCTCCAAATGAAGTTGTAAAGCACCTTGTCTAAGTCCTTAATAACACTATTTGGAACATCAAGTGACAAAGCAATATAAACAGAGCTGGATATTCTTGCTTTCACAGATTCAAGCTGAACATTTTTTTAAAGTGTGATTTCTGAGGACTAGAAAAAGAGAGTAATTCCCATCTATTTGTTTCACTGTATATACACAAGAATGTTTTGGATTGATATAGTCAACTTTCTAAAAAAGAAACCTAAGATGAATGTTGAAATAAATATGTTTGATGTATTGCTATATTTTAGTCAAGATAAGATTGAAAATAACATGTTGTATATCACACAACTATTTATTATTTTTGGAAAATTCCATATTCATAAGAAAAAATGGTCAGGAACCAAGCCAACTTTGCTGCACTTTATTAATGAATTCAAACAATATAGCACCATTTTACCTTATGTTAAAAAAAAGGCCATTAAGACCTTTAAGTTATTAAATTATTATAATATGATGCATATAACACAAACTCTGGCATTATGAAATGTAAATGAAATTATTTTTTTGTTTTATTTTTTTATTGTCTATGTATCTGTTTGTATTTCTAAATATGAACATGTGTACAATAAAGAAAGTATATTAAATACTCGAATGAAATGATTAGACATGTTTATTACAGTCCTGCAACAGCCACAGATGCCAGATTCTTTTCTTTTTTTTGTCAGAGCATTTCATTTATTAATTGCTGTCGGAATGTAATGAGAATTTCAAAAATATAACAAAAAATGTTTTGAATAAGATTACTATCTCTGGCTTTAAAAGAGTACTCCACCGACTCCAGATGGACAGTTTGTTTAAAAAAAAAAGAAAAAAAGATTCAAAATTGATGCAGCAGAAACAGAGACATCTATCCATTTTATTCCATGCATTATTTTTCCCTGGCGCCTACATTATCCACAATGTAACTTGACCGGTGACAATTCGGTCGGGGATTCAGGTGTGTTATGCTAGTAGCAGCTAATGTATCCTTGAGCCGCTAGCATCGAGCAGAGATGAGGAGCGGGCTACAGAGGTCTGGTAAGATTATTTCTTTCCGACTCCACACCTCCCGATTTTATTCATTTTCAAACTTGTAGTCTTCAGCCTCAACCAATGCTGACTCAAGTGACATCATTTGAGGCAATTTACCAGGTTTTGCACAGCTCTCTCTGTAGCCACAAAAGGCTTTATACATTTTTTATATACTTTTATACTTTTTTCCACATATGCAGTATAGTAGACAAACTCTGATGTGTAAAATTGTTGGAGTTCCTCTTTAATCGGAAAAAAAACGGGAGAAGAAATGCTCTGTACCATCTTTAGCTAACTACTTAGCATATGCAGTCCCTGGGCAGATAAACATGACCTCATGACCTCAGTTTTTCCAAAGTCCTGGCTATAGCTCTGCTTGCACTTGGTCACATCGTGCAACATCTCCGCTACAGAAACATGTGACAACACATCACTGGCGGTTTTATATGTTTGAAAAGGAGTAGAACTCTAATAAAACTGACCCTACGGTGTTTTGAAACGCCTGCACATAACTTGAAGATTCGACCGGACAACATGTCATGATATAACCTCCGAGCTGTCGTTTCTTCTCCAGCACACTTTGCAGTGTGTGGCCTTAAAACTTCCATCAGGTGCAGCCTGACCCATGTGGTTAGACAGTTGGTGAGGTTGACAGTAACTGGGACCTTCGCCATGACGATGCCTGCTCTGAGATACCTTCTGTCTTACCTCTAACCCCCTGACACATCTACAGGAAGGCATGTTAATCTCATCTGAGGCCACACACACATTTTGCCTGCAGTGTACACATGACAACAAACTGATGCTTATATATATATATATATATATATATATATATATATATGTATTAGGGCTGTCAAAGTTATCGCGATGATAACGTGTTTACACAAATTCGTTTTAACGCCACTAATTTCTTTAATGCATTAACGCAATCAATCTTTCGGAGGTTATAGCGGGCTCGGTTTAAAGTGAAGATACTGGTATATGAAACTAGAAAACATCAGGAACCCAACCATGTCATACTAACTTGTCGCAAAGGAGGCTAAATAACGCTCCAAACTTATGCTAAATTTTGGCGAGGAAATACTGGCATGGCCATTTTCATTTTTCCAAGTCCCTTGACCTCTGACCTCAAGATATGTGAATGACAATGGGTTCTATGGGTACCCACGAGTCTCCCCTTTACAGACTTTATGATAATCACATACAGTTTGGGGCAAGTCATAGTCAAGTCAGCACACTGACACACTGACAGCTGTTGTTGCCTGTTGGGCTTGAGTTTGCCATGTTATAATTTGAGCATATTGTTTTATGCTAAATGCAGTACCTGTGAGGGTTTCTGGACAATATTTGTCATTGTTCTGTGTTGTTAATTGATTCCGAATAATAAATATATACATCCCTTTGCATAAAGCAAGCATATTTGTCCACTCCGATGTTGATAAGAGTATCAAATACTTAACAAATCTCCCTTTAAGGTACATTTTGAACGGATAAAAATTTGCGATTAATTGCGATTAATCATGGACAATCATACGATTAATCACGATTCAATATTTTAATCGATTGACAGCCCTTATATGTATATAATGTATATGTTTCAATACATCAAACGTATCAGATTTTTATCAATGTGTGTTTATCTTTTACCTTGAAAACAAAGCAAGAAAAAAAAAAACATGACAGAAAGCAACAGCGACACATAAATGTTTGCCTAGTGTTTAGAATGCAGCACATCTCCATGCAGGTCAGGCTCAGCCAGATGCTCATGAATACAGTTGTAACTCGGAGACCTGCATGGGAAGTTTATACATGTGGTGAAGTTTTGGAAAGCTCAAGGTCACTTCCTGTTTACTTGCACTTGGTCACATACTGGCTGTCAAGCCGCCGACTACCTCGCTGACCCCCGTTCTAGCTGTGGCATATCAACATGACAGTTACTGTATTTCATTTTATATTCATTTGAATCATCATTTTTTTTTGTTTTTTCAACCCTCATTAAAACTGAGAGGGTTATTTTTGTGAACGTACATACTTGCTGTCCACTAATTAGACAAGGTTATACCACAATTAGGCAGGTAATGAAATAATTTACTGTCATCTAAATAATCATTTAACCCTTAAAACAATCTCCCGTTCAGCTCTAGCTACAAGATACAAATGAACAAAAACTGAATTGGATGTTCTTCAATGCAAAGGAGAAGAATACAGTCACTGTACAGGTCATAGGTAAAGAAGAGAAGGTGTACTTTTATCACAGTGGAAACGCATGGCATGAGAATAGGTAGGAAATAGATGCCTTTGTGGATGTGTAATAATCAGCACTGAACTTTTTCAAAGCCATAATTAGTCTGCATGTGTCTTCCTTTATCCTCCTTCTCTTTCTCCACGTTCAGCAGAAGAAAAAAAAACACAAAAGAGGAGAATGGAAACCGAAAATAAACATCTTCTTGTGATCATTAAAACGAGAAAGTGGAGGAACAGCTGCTTACAACAAAACAAACGCATTAACACCAATGCTCCACAGTGTGCAATCACAGAGGCCAAAGGAGACAGCTGTCCGCCTGTAATTACAATGATGTTCGTCTTCTCTCTCACTCTTTCCCAGCATTCTCACAACTTTCTGGACGTCTTTGTCTTAATTTAGAGCTCTTTGCATCTTCATTTGTTTTGTCCTGTGTTGCTACAGTACTCAAAGATCAATACCGCTCTCAAAAGCTGTCCGATACATTTGAAGCTATTAGCATAAAAACAACAGGCGAAACATCTGTCTCGGTCTAAAGCAGTGTCTGAATTGCACACAAAAAAAAAGTTGCCAGTGCCCTATTTCAGCAGCATGACATGATCATCGCATGTGTCTTGAATCTATTTTTATTTCTGCATCCATCTTAATAATAAATCCCACTTCAAATGTATTTTTGTATGCCTTTCATTACATACATTAGGTCTACATATGACACACATTTCCACAATTTGTACATAAATACAATTTAAAATATGATGTGTTGGCCTACGGATTAAACTGGATAATGAAAAGGTATATCAAAGGCATTTTCAGCGCTGTTTTCTCAGCATTAAAAAAGCTATGTGTTTACACAAAGATCATAAAAGCAAAGAGGTGAAACTCTGGTGCATTTTTGACAATGGCCGCTAGATGGCGCTGCGGTAACGCTTTCGACATTTTGGATTGAAAACGCCATCGTGTCCATTGCCATGAATGTATAAAGAGACGTCTGTATATCAGAGGATACTTTTTTTTTAGGTAAATCGACTTCCCAGTACCAACACTTAAATAGCCGTCATTTAAATCATTATGTCCTAAAAGTTGTAAAATTCACTAATGGCTGATTCCAGAGTTATTTTCCTCGGCATAATAAACGTTCATCAGACCCACAGGACTGCACCGCCCAGCACTCTCATATGACATATCCGGTTCTGCCAGCTTCCTGCTAGCTGTATGCGGCTGTAATAATGGATATATTGGCTGTAATTCATCACTTTTATTATCTTATAATACACCCATGGGCTGTATGCTGTAAGCCTGTACCGTGGTGGATGTATTAACGTCTCTGTTCCCAAACAACCGGCTATCGGCCAGTAGCTAGTAGTGCTAGTAGCATGACATCAACAGAATGTAAGGTAGTTGTAGGCTATTCACTAACACGGAGGGCAAACGCACAGGTCACAACCTCTTATACATCCATGGTCTGCGGTCTATTGGACTTCTATTTTGGAGGTCCTTGCCATAAAAAAGATTGAGATTGCTCTCAAAATCTGTGTGCTGGATTTTTCTAACTTCCATTTTTGTCCATCGCTCACATTCTGCTCCTCTGGGAAGCGGGCCGGGCAAAAAAGTTTAATAAATAAATAAGTAAGTAAATAGTTTTAATAGTGTGCATATTTATGATATTTTTTATTGTTCAACACAGGCCATTTCGGTAGAGACATTAAAATTATGACAATAGAACAGAAATAAGCTGTTTCAGTCCAAAATGGCAAAGGCGTAGCTTTGCTGCTGGGCGCTGACGTTGCAATGGAACAAACAATTGACTTTCACTTCTTAGCAATATACGTTCTTTGGTTTACACACAGAGAGTTATGCGGTTGTTTAGGGGTGCGCACCTAGACTCACCAGGATGTGGCGGTACGCAATAAGAAGCAAGGGTACTCCTGTGGACAAAAATCAGAAGTGCGGATACTCAGTACTGGTGAGTACCGGCCCATTTCAGGTACCGGTCTAAAGGTAACCCAATCCTCCTACTGGTGCTTTGAAAAGTTACAAATTTACACATTTTACTTTGTTAGTTTAATCTGTACAAAAACTTGTGGAAAAATAACAAGTTGTGGTTTTACTGGGTAATATGCCAATGAAAGAGTGACATTGATCTTTTCATCCCAAAATGTCAAACTGAATTTGAAAACATAGACATTTTCCATATTCTATTTCCTATCAGCAAATGCACACACATCGCACATCTTCTACTAAACTTCTTCCTCAAAAGATCCCAAAGAATGAGGGTCATTTCCATCTTATCTTTACGTTCAAAAATGTTCGTCTGAAATCATTTCATGAGGATTTTAAGATAGTGAAGCCTCCTGTGCATTTAAAGTGCACTCTCTCTTTTCCATACAGGTCGGCTGATTAACACAGGAAACGCTGATTTTAAAGTTTCACAAGTTCCCTCGGGGTCTCTAGAAAGGGATTGTGCTTTTGTACAGCATATTGTTCCCGGTGAAAATGGAGCCAAACGATGAACAGAGAGAATGGCAAATGAGGAAGAGGCCTGTGTTTTACAGGAATGATGCTTAATTACATACAAAGCTGCCATTTAGAGTCCATTGTCCTCCCTGAATGTTGGCACACGTCGGCACAATGTGTTGACTGCATCCTTCCTTTCTCTTTCTTGATTTGTTTTCTTCCCCCATTTTTGAGGGTTATACAGCATAACCATTCTGAACCCTTTATAATTTCACCAGTAATCAGTCGCTTCTTTTTCTTTTTTTTGTGGCAAAGATTTAATCGAACGTCTCACGGCCTCTACCAGCCAGAAATGTGTTGTTCCGACAGAAACACAAAAAAGCATGCAATTACTCCCAGAGGACCTGTCCCTCCTCTCCGCTACAGCTGCAGAAAAGAGGGCACTATTCCAAACACGTCCTCCTCCTCCTCCTCCTCCTCTTTCCTTTCTTGTGTGTGTTGGAAAATAAGACCACCCTGCCCCAACCATAATGACAGAAGATGTAAAGATGTGTTTTGTAATGTACTACGGAGAAACACTCAGTAGAACAGTGGGTTACTGCTCTCCTCCTCTATGGAAACATCCCCTCATGATAAATTATAAGGGCCTATCCTATAATTGCATATGTCATTTATAAAAAGGTTAACATTTGAGTTTTATAAGCTAAATATAATTAGAATAGAGATCCTATATTTAGCGTCTAATTAAGTGTCAGAGAGAACAAAAGGAACTGAAGCAAAAGTATGTGCCTTTATTCCTCTTTCAAAAGTTTTATGGTATGGTACGTGGTGGAGAGGGGGCGTTATACAGTATACATGCAAAACTAAAATCATTACCTCGACCTAACAGTCATGTATATGGCTCGGCCACCCTAAGACGACCGATGTGATATATAACCGTTACCACCTACAGTACCTATAACCATAGACTGTATACAAGAAGTTGACGTAGTCACCGTGACGTCACCCTTTGGTTTGTGGACTGCCGTTTTGAAGCCTTGAGTTCGGCATTTTGGCCGTTGCCATGTTGTTGTTTTGCAACCAGAAGTGACACGAGAGGGTGGAGCTAAGTACAACTGAATAAGACATTTTCAGGTGACCAAAAAGGTTTTAATTAAATTCTATGAACGGAAAACACACTGTGAAAGGGTTAAAGTTGTAAGACGTAACACGGACAACTCCCAGACCGGACAACGCCGTGGTAGTGACCTGTCAATCACAAGGTAGCCACGCCCTTAAGCAGGGGTTCTCAACCTTTTGTATCTTGAGGCCCACTTCTGATTGTTTAAAAATTTCCAAGGACCACCTTCCCAAATAAATGAGAAACCACTGACTGCTTGCCATTAAGAATCCAAAGTATTCAGGGTCATATTTCCTCACCACACGCTTTGAGCATTTACTGGTGCAGAGTTGTATCCAAAATCAGTTTTTCATTAAAAAAACCCACTCCATTTTGTGTCACTGCATCCGAGCTAGCTATGTCTATCAAGGAGAGACTCGTGGGAAGCTTACCCATAGAACCCATTTTCAAAGGACCCCTTTAAAAATGGCCATGCCAGTTTTTCCTCGCCAAAATTTAGCGTAACTTTGGAGCATTATTTAGCGCTCTTCCCGGTAAGCTATCACGACATGGTCGAGACCAATGTATTCCTTCGTTTTTTTAAAATTCATATGATACCAGTATCTTCAGTATCTAGCTTTAAAACTGAGCCTGCTCCAACCTCTGAAAGACAGAATAGCAGCCGTCGGATTTTTAAGAGGTTAATCTAACCAATTGGCAGTACCTCCGCGGCCCACTAGATGGCGCTCTGAGGCCCACCAGTGGTTGAGAATAGC
Organism: Sebastolobus alascanus; assembly: GCA_916701645.2. NCBI lineage: Eukaryota > Metazoa > Chordata > Actinopteri > Perciformes > Sebastidae > Sebastolobus > Sebastolobus alascanus. The sequence goes on from CAKAOJ020000059.1 coordinate 5,446,974, forward strand.
TGCCCTAAAGCATACCCTGCTTTATGATCTATTTGACTCTAAATGGGACCATAATTTACTAAATGAACATGATGCTGTATTGAAGAAGACTTGAAACTAACGATTGAGACCATGAACTCATGTTTACTGATAGTAATAAATCAAGTGAGAAGTAGGGTCATTTTCTCATAGACTTCTATACAATCAGACTTCTTTTTGCAACCAGAGGAGTCGCCCCCTGCTGGCTATTAGAGAGAATGCAAGTTTAAGGCACTTCCTCATTGGCTTCACTTGTCAGACCTGGAGGTAGCCCACTGACTATAACACAACATGTAACAAGTCATTTCAAGGCAACTATATTGGCTAAAAGGAAAATCATGGAACGAGTCCTATTTGATGGTATCAAACTGCATAAAAATGGTCTCTAATATAAATTACCCTCTCCTAAAACATGTCCTCATTTCTTTCAACATCAATACAGTGGGGCTTCCTAACGACCCAGATAGTAAAACAACAAAGAAGTGGAAAATATATTTTTTTTTTGCACAAAAATAAAAGCACATATAGAGCAGCCAAACTTATAGATGAAAGCACTGCATGAATGACTTATTGCACTAAGTGTCTGAGAGGGAACACTGAGCTCAGACATTGTCTTCCTGTCTGTTGGTTATTTCACGGTCAATATATGTTTATCTTTTGCTTTGTGTGACATATTATTGATTTGTGCACCTAAGCCTCAGTAAATCTTTTGACTTTTTGCAATCATACCTGTACCCCAAACAGAAAATACACAGATTATCCTCATTAACCAGGTACCCAGTCAACAATAAAAGGGTTATATTTTTGCTAAATTGACTGACTGACTGATTGATTTGTCAGAGCATATTTAAAAAGACTGTTGCCTAGGCACATAGCTTTTTTTCTATTAAATCATTTAGTTCAGTTTTTTTCAAGCGACAGCTTCGACATTACGAGCCCAATTTGAGGTTATTTTGATTCGTCTCATGATGAAGCTAAAAAGAGACTTGCAGCATTAGCAGCATTGTAAGTGTGTGAGTCAGAGCCGTATTCTGGTTTTATTTGAACAGTTGTTTAAATATATTATAGCTTGATGACTTGAATGTCATTAGGACAAAAACAATAAAAAAAAGAAAAAGAAAGAAAAATAGACAAGTTAAAGGAGAAAACTGGAAAATTGTACTCATGAGATTCTACTGAATTTATCCCAAATGGAAAACGTTACAATGTAGTGCCAAGACTTTGGAAAGGTGCAGATTACTTACCACAAAATTAAGGTATGAATTAAGGGTGATTGGGACAGTTTTTGAATTTCAGTCTTATGTAAGCTCTCTTGCCATAAATAAAAACTGCCCAACACATGATACATTTCTGTAATATTGAAGATATTACCTATCCATTTGATGAGGAAAGAAGGTTATATCATATTCCAATAGGCATGGCATACCCTTTTGCGTAAACTGACCGTCAGCCTACAGTAAAGCTGCATTTCCTCACTGTCACAACAACCCCTTCCCTACTCCTTCCCTTAATTCTCCTCCCCCAAGTTTCATTGAATACATTGAATTGTGGTAATTAATTATCTTAGTGCAAAATCCAGCTAGTCCATGAACATTTTTTGTGGTTGATTAGGGCTGTGGTTCTCAACCTAGGGGTCGAGACCCCCAAGGGGGTCGCACATGAGTTTCTGACTGGGTTTTCTGGCGGTCAGGGGGAGAGAAAAAGTCACATAACGCATCAAAAATCCACAGTGCCTGAAGCAAAATGCTGAGGCACTAGCTGTAACAACTAAACTTCAACCTCATTATTCTGGGGGGTCGCGACTTGAAAAGGTTGAGAACCACTGGATTAGGTGTCTGAACACTAATGCAGAGCATACACAGCACACACAGTTATTTACTATTGCAAGGTTGATCATTTTCTTCATTAGTAAAGCTAGTACTGTTAAAAGCCAGCACTTTTAGCACTTTTAGTCCCAATCACCCAAAACCATGCTGTCCCATTCACCCAAACCGTGTTTGAGTTTGTGCAATATATTAGCTATGACAATTTTATGACCTTATGATGAAAACTAGCTAAAGTTTATGTCATTTTCCCCCTCACCACATGCTTTTCACTCAGGGTGAACTTCCTGTTTGATGGCTGCCCCGCCCACCTACGTAATGTCACACCAACCATGGTGTGCAATTTTGATTTTAAGGCTGCATAGCTGGGGCTCAGCAAATAAACGTTATTATTAACACTCATCAGGTCAGAAAATAAACCCTGTATAGTAATACTGTCCCAGTCAACCTTATGTCCGAATCGCCCCTTAATGTTGTGGGAATAGTCTCTCGGTTTAGTTTTCATGTTGTTCCGTTCACGTTTTCAGCCACACACACTGCATGTTTTTTAAACGTGCTGCTCTTGAACACACTGCATGTTTTTAAACGTGCTGCTCTTGAACGCACCCCCGGCATGCTCTCTCTCAGCGGTACATTTGGATTGGACAGACTACTAGCTTGGAGGAAAATGGGAGACGACCTGGGTGACGAGTGGTGGGCACACGAGGCTAAATCAGGTAACTTGCTTGACTTTAATGTGACTTTTTTAATGTTCCTCAAGTGGTCCGGGAGGTTTTGGTGTGTGTCCTGATTAGCGAAACTCTTAACGTTTAGTTAGCTTGTAGCTGACATGTCGGTGGCTAACTGTAAGCTAACGTTAGTTAGCGGGCAGTTGCTGTTAACTTCAGCTACATTCTGTGAACCAATAACGTTATACAGCGAGAAGTGTGACACACAAAGTACCTGCGAGTTGTTGTATAGCTTACCTGTGATTTGTGACAGAGAAAGTTAGCGTTGGTAGCACAAGCAGAAGGTGTGTAAACACGTGTGTTAGTATGTCTGTGTGTGAGTAATGACAGAATATAATTATACTGTGGCTGTCATGCCCTGTACCTTCCTTTGAACCTCACAGTTAGCTCTCCTCTATGCATAACTCTCTGCATTTATTCTGCTATGCCTATTCTCATCTCCATACATCAACAGAGGAAGTTCCCCTGCGGCTATTCCTCGCATAGCTTCATGCACTCTGCATACCAATAGAGGGCAGTCCTGTTATATGTCCTGGGTTATTGGCCTGATTGCTTTGGACAGCACAGTGTTGCTGGGTTGCCGAGCAGAATTTGTTAAAGTGTATTTTTCAGGAGGTATTAAAATGAAACCTTTGTATTTAACAGACATATTCTCTGCCTCTCACTTGCATACAGACACAAGCCAGAAAGTAACTAAGTACATTTTCTCAAGTACTGTAGCTTTACTGAAGTACAATCTTTTTTTTTTTTGCTTTTACTTTACTTGAGTGTTTACATTTTAAACTACTTTATACTCCACTACATTTCACCGGGAAATGTACTTTTTTTTATTTCACTGTATTTATTTAACAGCTTCAGTTCTACTTTTCAGATTTACATTTTACACAAAAAACATGTGAGTTTCTAAAAGTATATGATATTAAGGATCAAACCACCAAAGAGTAATGTATATAAAGTAATACGTGTGACATAGCTACTTTTACCTAAGCAAAGATTTAAGTACTTCCACCACTGCACTGATACAAACACACATGCATGAATGATACTCAACAAGCAGAGTACTTGTGCACATTTATTCAGAGGAGGAAAGCAATTCTGGGAAATATGTTAAGCAATCATTGGCATTTACCCATTTATTTACATAATAATAATAATACTACAGCCTCTGTAAATGTTACTCTATTTTTCCTCCAATGTTCTTCAGTCAAACAGAAGAATGTTTCACGATGCCTTTACACGTTCTCAATTTTAATGTAGGGATGCACCGATACCGGATCGACTCAAATAACTGGATCGAATATCAGTGACAATGGGGCCGATCTGTTAAATTCAATTCTATGTTTATATACCATATACATATTATACTGGAATTTTAATTCATGTTTAGGTTTTGATTAATTTGTTGCTGCATTAAAAAGGTTTACACTTGAATTGTAATTCCTGTTAATTTCGAAGATTTTTTCACCAAGTTGCTGGTGTATTTAATATTTTAATAATAAATATCAATTCAGTAAATTTATATCAGTGTATTTATTTGTTACATTTTGTTTTACAATGTTAGGAAAGTGATGTTTAAGTCAAGCCTGTTGTTGCCTTACACATACAAGAATGATCCCAGTCACTTCCACACAGTGAGGCATACAGTCAGTATCTGTATCGGCCGATACACAAAGCCCAGGTATCGTTATCGGTATCAGGACTGAAAAAGTCGGATCGGTGCATCCCTATTATTTTAATGACAGTAAGATAAGCTACTGTTTGTACTATTGGTGAGAAAAGTACCCACATTAGCTGTTGAAAATAAATGGACTACGAGCTGTTTACCTTTACAGGTGAGCAGCAGCAATATCCTCCCGAAACTGCCTGACGTTACAGTCACAATTCTTTAATATACTTTGCATATTTTTATTGTGAAATTTACTATTTTGTAACATCGGACTGCAGTGCTAAACATGTTGTAGTCGCAGGCCTGTTGGGCGTTCTCAGGTCAGTGTTTTCCCTTTGTGCGCTGAGGGAGGTTTTCCATTTTTCTGTCCCGTATTGAGAGCTCTGTTGCTTCTTCTATTAGTTAATCCTTTGGTCTTGGGAATCCTTGTTGGCTTCTTCAGCGACCCCGGAGGAATCTGCTTAGAGAAAAGAGGCATAACTGTCTGTTAGGAGTTGTTCACCTGATGTCGACTCCTGCAGATTTATTTACTGTTTTGTGAAGCATTTGCTGTCTGTGTAAAGCTGCCGTAGTGTTGTGTGTTATCACCAGCCTAGACGCTTTAGCCGCACCGTGGTATAATGAGCAGTGATCACATGCCCTTTTGTAAAAATCTTATAAAAATATCAATACCATATAAATCCAGAGATGTGTGCAGCTCTTTGTTATTCTAGGTCGGCCCCTTTACCCTGACAGTCTTGACATCCCATCCTTGCTCACATTTGTACCACAGAGCTGCTTGACAGAAAAGGTTGTGAGGCTGACAAGACCGAAAAGAAGATCTAAAATCCGTTAGATAGAGAGCACGGGACTGACATTGAAGTCGTGAGAACGGAGAGGAGATTCGTGAGAAGCAGCATGACTTTTATGGTGATGTGTCTTGCGGCTAAATGCTCACACTAATGACACAGATTCTCATGAGGCCTCTGTCACGCTCCAGTCTGCCCGAAACTGTCATCATCTGGTTTCCACCTTGCCAACCAGTGATGTCAGTGTGGTTAATGTTTTTCCATGTTTCTCATCATATACCTGCTACGCAGACTCCCTGCCAGCCTCTCCTACCGCAGGAAGCCTCATGGTGCCCCCCCAATGCTGTCAGCTAGTTTCTTATTTAGATGACACAGCTCATCAGGACTTTTATTAAAGCTATTTAACAGGCCATTTATTTCTAACCATATATTTTGTGGTGTTGACCTTTTTTTAAAAAAGTCGATCTGTTGTTGACTTAAAACCATGAATGCTGTGATTTAGGTTTCAGGGTTGATACTAGTCTCCAATTTATTTAAAAGAGTTGGCTGATCTAAATCCAGATAATTGTCAAGTCAGTTTATTTATAGAGAACTTTTAAAATCAACAAATGTTGCTTTACAGAGAGACGAGATTATGGTTGCGTGGATGATGATTATAATAAATGAAAAATAATGACAAAGCGGCATAAGTAAATTAATTAAAATGTAGAGTAGATCATTCTGGCTAATTTTAAATTATTAATAAATTGTTTCTTGATCAACTTTTTTTTTTTTAGAAGGCTCCCACAACCTGCAAAAGTCCTCCCCTTGCTTCATGTGTGTGAGTTATAGGGATGCACCGATACCGGATCGGATATCGGGTCGATACCGGATCGGATATCGTGCCGATACTGACTCAAATCGCTGGATCGGATATCGGTGTCAATGGGGCCAATCTATTAAATTCAATTCTATGTTTGTATACTATATACATTATATACTGGAATTTTAATTCCTGTTTAAGTTTTGACCAATTTGTTGCTGCATTAAAACAGTTTACACTTGAAATGTAATTCTTGTCAATTTTGAAGATTTTTTACCAAGTTGCTGGTGTACGATTTATTATTTTAATAATAGATATAAATTCAATACATTTCTATCTATGTATTTATTTGTTACATTTTGTTTTACAAAGTTAGGAAAGCAATGTTTAAGTAAAGCCTGATGTTGCCTTACGCATAAAAGAATGATCCAAATCACTTCCACACAGTGAGGCATACAGCTTATTAATTAAACACTGGTATCGGATCGGTACTCGATATCGGCTGATACCCAAAGCCCAGGTATCGCTATCGGTATCGGGACTGAAAAAGTCGGGATTGGTGCATCCCTAGTGGGTTATTTTGAAAGTTGGATGGATACACTGTGATAATATATTCTTTAAAAATGTGCTTTTATTTTCCATTACATGTGGCAACCATATCCATCTTACCTTTAATATCCTGGATAGGTCTCCTTCCCCTGTATGCCTTACAGAGTAGTTTGAGCAATTGAACAGACATTTTTTACAACAACAAAGTTGTAAAAATTGGATTAAGTCTAATGTGTATTGTGTTTGTATTGGATTATCATTTAAGTGACAGGAAAAATCTGATAATGAAAACAGGAAATGTTTATAAAGTAAGCAAATCAACACAACCATGAAAGAAACTGCATCATTTGTCTGCATTGGGAGGTTTAGCTGGCAGGTGATGACTGCAGAATGCTTTGCCTGCTGTGGCAACATAACAAAACAAGACTCAATGCTAATTGCTGCTCTTTGCTCACATCGTCAACCAAGTTTTTTGACAGTTAACGAGGAAAAGCTGAGAAAATGTGTTCACGGATTTATGCAAAAGTTTAATAGGGATTTAAACGTATATAAGTTTTCAATTTTAAACGTGTTAAGATAATTACAATGTACCTTTTTATAATTTGTGCTCAGAATAGAAAAGGCTTTTTTAATAGTCCATTCACCATAAAACCTGAACAGACCCACCACCACGATGTGTTCCAAGTTTTATTGTGTCAGAAAAACATGAGCTGAGTTTTCCAGTGCATATTTGAAGGAGGTTTCACACTTGCACGCACACAGAGTTGTGAGGAAGTTTGCTGTGGTTGAGATAGTGGGTGACTCAACTGTTCTGAATCAAACAGAGCAAACACATAAACTTTTTCTTAGGGCTGTAGCAAAGTGCATTTTTTTTTTTTTACATTCAAAGCTTCTATTGAGGTTTAAGAATGAAGCTTCGGGTGTCTGTTGTCATATTTATATTTTATGTTGTCATCAACCTAAAAAAATTGACAAAACATCGAAGAATGGTCAAATAGTTCCCAGCGAATATCAAATAGTATTTTTGCTTGAAATGCCCATCCCTAGTTTAAACAGAATAAATAGAAATGCAAAAAAAGAAGCTATGCAGCATTCAAATGTTGAATTTTTTAACTTTTCTATTCCTGTAATTTTTAGTTTTCTCCCCTCAATTGCTTTGAAAAATCTGTCAAATTTACAGATGTGCTTGTTGATGTGTTGTGTGGAGTTGGCCCTGGAAAAAAACAACCCACATCAAACTATTTATTTTTGTTTTGTGTGTGTGACTTTTCTGATTCCAACTGTTTTGCATTTAAACTGACTGGCAACCTATAAGCTGTGTTGATGACAGCCTCCTCTCAAAAGTATTCAAGGTGAATAAATAATATCAACACAAACACTTTTAATGAACAGGAAAAAAAAAGTCACATTAATGAAACAGAAAATTGTAAAAAGCACATCACACATTTGGTTGCGATGCTGTCTCACTTAGCTCTCATACAGGCACTTGGCACACATGTCATACAGTCGATAAAGGGTTAAATTCAGTAAGTCTAGGGACACACTAACTAGACCAAGTAGGCTTTACAAAGGCTCTTATAGGACAAATAGCACAAAGCATTTATTCCATGATTGTTACAAAACACAACAAACTCTGGGTTCTCATTAGAGAAAGTGAATTGCTTTAGTTGAGGAATGTGACTGAAAACATAATACTTTATGTCCAGAATATATACATTTTCACCTAATCACAAAGGCCACTTACTGTAATATTTGAGGAATGTGAAGCTGAAGAGGTAGCGGGGGATATAGTGATGCTACTTGTAATCGTGCCAACACCTTTGAGGTGACAGCCGTTGGCGAGCACCTGAGTCCTTTGCTCGTGTCGGAGATAGTACGGCCCGACGGGCTGTGGGAAGCTGTGGGTCATACCATTCAGAGACTGGATATACGGGCTCCCCAGATGGATGTGGATCTTGCTATCCTCCGTGGCGACGATACTGGGACTTGTGTCGGTGCTGCTCGACCTCTGCCAGCTGTGCTGCCGCTCCGGTGTCTTGCAGAAGGCGGCCTGACTCGCGGCATCCGTCGGATCTGGGGAACAGGTCCTGACTGTGACGATCTGAATGGGGGAGTTGCCGTGGTCGGGCGTCGCGGAGCGCGATGAGTTTGGACTTAGCACCCGAGAGATGGGCGTACCGTCGAGCGGGGAGACGGTGCGGTCGGGGCTCGAGGGAGGGGTTTTAATATTAACTGCGGACAGAGCCGAGTTCTGGATGATCGTGATCCTCTGTTTAGGCGAGGCTCCGCTTGTCGGGATGACCGCTGTGCTGGTGTAGGACGTCGCCGCGTCTCCGGTGGGGCTGCTTATCTCGAGCGTGGCCGTGTTGAGTATGTGATGCGGCGTCACTTTGATGTGCAACGGCTGCCCTGGCGTGTGCGTCAGCATCATCACCTCTCCGTTTACCGTTTGGTTGTTATTTGCGCTGTTCAAGCTGTTCAGGTTGTTGACGAGAGAGCTTCTTCTGTTTATGACCTCTGCGTTGCGGTTTGGGTCCTCATCCTCGTTTTCTTCGTCTAGTTTCTCGCTGTAGTCGGGCGGCAGGCTATCCGCTGGCTCGGTCTGAACCTCTTTGGTCTGATGGAGGTCTGAAAAGAGTTGTCTGTTCGCACCAGGTGTGAGATTCTTGATTTGTCTGTGCCTGTCCAGCTCGCTACTCAGCTCCTTCATCTCTCTGGCCAGCTCCCTGTTACTGGCCTCCTGCTGCGTCAGCTTCCTCTGCAGCGCCGAGTGGTCCGTCTGAACCCTGCAGATGGACTCCTCGGTTCCCGTCAGCTTCTGGAGCTTCTCCTTCAGGGCGTCGACCTCTCTGCCCAACAGCCTGGACTTAACCTGCTCCTTCTGAAGCCGGCAAAGGAGAAGGTGCTCCTGGTTGACCTCCTGCTTCTCCGCCTGCTCGTACCTGGATAGCTCCCTCTTTGCCCCCTCCAGCTCCTCCGTTAGAGCCTGGCACTTCCTCTGTTCATCGTGGAACCTCTTTTGCAGGGACGCAAAGTCCTCCTCCACCTTCACCAGTTCTTCCTCCATCACCTCCTTGTCCTGCAGTCTCTTTTGCAACCTATCCAGCTCCCGGGTCAATTCTTTGACTTTGTTGTCCTCGGCTTGGCAGTGGTTGTTGGCGTTGTTTGGGATAGAGCAGTATGTGTACTTCTCCTCTTTTTCTTTCCTGTTCTCCAAGATCTGTAGCCTTTTCTTCATTACTGTTACTTTACTCTGCAGCTCTCCATTCCTCTCCTCCTCTGTTTTCAGTCTATCTCGGAGCTCATGTTTTTCCTTCGCTATGCCCTTAATCCTTTCCTCTAAATCTGCCTTAGACCTCAGTGCCTGCTGCCTCTCCTCTCTCAGTCTTTCTGTCATTGTTGCCAAGTTGCTTTGCTCATTTCTCTTGCCCTCCCTCCTGTTGAGTTTCTCCTCAGCCTGCCGGAGCCTCTCGCCCGTGGTCTTTCTGTCCTCCACCAAAGCTACAGTCAGTGACCTGAGCTTGGCCAGGTCCTGCCTAATCACCCCCTCGCTCTTCTCCAGTTGGCCTTCGACGGCCTCCAGCTCCCTCACCCTAACTTTCAGAGTGTCGAGCTCACCGGACAGCACCTTGCTAACCTCTCTCTCTCGCTCCAAGCTGCCCTTCAGAATGCTGCAGTCCTGTTTGCTCTTACCCAAAGCCCCCTCTATCCTGTCCAATTCACTGATTCTGCCATTGAGTTTATCCACCTCGACCTTTAAGCTGCGGCACTGGCTGGTCTCCCTCGCTAGCTTGCGGTCCAGGTCTCGACACTGGTCCCACATGCGTATCAGCTCCTCGTCCTTTCCCTCCATTTCCACGACCCTTCTCCTCAGCAACTCAACCTCCGACAGCAGGCTAGGGGCTGTCATGGCGTTCTGGCTTTGGTGGGAGACGGAAACTTGATTGTGGTGAAGGGATTTGAGCTCCTTCTCCTTCGCGCCGGGGTAAGCGGCACCGACCTTCTGCTCGATGTGGTCAGCGATGGCGGTCAGTTCTTTGACATGGAGCCTCTGCTCCTCCAGCAGCTCGCTCAGACACAGTTGCTCCCTCACAACCAGCAGTGCAAAAGCCTTCAGCTCGGTCAGCTCGTCCTTCAGAGTTGATACTTCTCTTTCACTTTTCCTCTCCTTTATATCCTGGTATTCTCTCTCCTTCACAATCAGGAGCTTGAGTCTGTGGAGAAAAACAAATGATGTCAAACTGAATGTTGTGGCCTGGTTTGTTTGTGTAATTGACTCTTATTTCGGCCTCCAAGGACACTTTGTAATGTTTATACTTAACCTCAATTGGCCATAATTTTTTAAACACAAATAACTTCCTAAATGGTGTATTTCCAGCATAAACATTTATTTTAGTTTTCAGAAGAGTTTGGATCCTCCCTACTCAAACTTCTACAGAAGCTACTAGGAGTGGGGGGGAAAAAATCGATTCACCAACCTTATGTATCACGATTTTTTTTTTTTTTTTTTTTTTTTTAACCATTTTGAAATACATTTTTTTAATGCCAGAATTGATATATTTGCTCCATTTGAGTGTATGCAGAGGTAGAAGGAAGTTACCGCTTTTATTGTTGTAGTCTGAGTAACGTGACGTCAGAACCAAAACCAACAACCAAAACAAACCGCAGCCGGCAGCGGAGCCGAAACGAAAAAGTAGAAAACAGCGGAGGGTCTGCGTGGGTATGACCTGCACCCTCACATTTTAAATCCAAAGTGGTAAACACTACAGATACAGTAAAGTTTGGAAACACTTTGGGTTTCACACATTGCAGGAAAAGCAGAGCTAGACATCATGGCTAAAGCTGCGTGCTAACTGTCATGGACAGGAAACGTTATCGTAATGTGGTACCGTGCGGTCAAGCCAGCCGCCGCTCTCATCTCCGTGGTCAAATCAGCCGACGCTACAATGGTACAGCACCCATATACTGACATTTATGTTAACTGCATTCAAACGGCCCAGATGGAGCTGACCATGGATGTATAAAGAGAACGGAGCTAACGGTAAGAGCTAGCAACGGACTTAGCATAGTTAGAGGAAGTATACATGTGTGGCTACGTCCGGTTTTCAAAATAAGGTGTTAACAAAAGGAACTGACTGATATATTTGACTTCAGGACGTCTCTGACTACATACATGCTGAAAATCAAACATTTTTACATTGTTAATTTAGATATTATCCAAAGTAAAAGTTTATGATTCAACTTTTTCTCATGGTCTAGTGTTAAAAAAGTTAACAAAAATCGTAATATAGAATCGCAATACTTAAAATTCGCAATACATATCGAATCGGCACGCAAGTATCGTGATAGTATCAAGTTGGGAGATAGGGGTATCGTCCCAGCCCTAGAAGCTACTAATACTTTCTGTTCTCTTTTGTACATCTATCTGTGTGTTTGTGTCCCGACCTGTAAACCCTAAAACATGTAGATATATCCATGTAATTCCATGTTGTTGTGCACTTCTCTCCAGGCGGCATGCGTTCTGTGGGATGTTTAGACTGCCGCGGCAGATGGTCCCTTGGCAGGGAGCGTTTGTTAATTAAGAAGTTCCTCTACCCTTGAGTACCCTCAACACTGCACCCAATCACCCTCCTTCTGTGCACCTCCAACGCTACCCCGTTTCCAGCGAGGAGAGGCAGGAATTCCCCCCCTTGTTCCATGAGTAATTACAGATTGGCCACATTTACCGAGTGCTGTCACTCCCAACATTTCCCCAGATGCATGCCAGCAGTGTACAAATGCTTTCAATACACACTACATGTTTTTCGTCATGTGTTATTGCAAGTGAGGAACACTTCAAAGTGATCTCTCACCAGTCGATTTTTATTATTTGGGATCAATCTCATATAAGTGTGTGGACTGCTTGCTGCTAGTGCTGGAGGTATCCACAGTGCTGACATTTAGTTCTACTTGCTTAAAGTCTACATTCTTAGTTGCATGTTTGCCTATGTTTCCATGTTGAAAATGTTCCCGAGGCCCTTCTTCTTTTCCTTTTTAAACATTTGATGAGTGGAGAGTTTTGTGGATAAGATCTTTAGGGAAGCTAATGTTGGATGTAAAATATAATATTAACATTTAGAGCATCTGTACTTTTGTTTTTAAGATACATATCGCTTACAGCTGTAGCGAGTACGTGTGTGGGTGGGTGGATGGGTTGAATTAACAAAGATCTAATGTTCCAAATTGATTTGATCGCTGGCCTGAAAATTGATGGTACATTGCTCTAATACATAGATTAATATGCTACACTACCTAACCTCAAGATAGTTTTCTAAATGGTCTCACTTTTAGTTGTGAGTATTGTCTTTTCTTCTTAAGTAGCGAGAATTGTAAACAGTGATAACTTACATTTTCCATTTAAAGGTTTCAGTGAGACTTGATTTATTGTCTTTAAATATACAACTTAGACACACTTTTGAAGTGCACTTTTGTTATTTCATTACCAACATGGCATTGGAAGACTTTCTCTATCGAATATATTCGGAGCAGTTCTTACTTTGCCCGTAAACTAATCTTGCAGTTAAAGAGTTTGTGAGTGACACACGTTTCTAAATGCACATTATATATTTTCCGCTGTTCACAAGTCTTTTCCTACCTGTGTTGTTCCGTTGGCCTCTGTCCTTTAAAATCCTCAGAGAATAACTCGTCTCTACTCTTTCACCCTTCCCTTTCCCGGAGATCCCAGTGATGTGGACATTCCATCCGGAAAACCAAACATTATGAGAAGTGCTCTGCACACTGAGTCTCACTCGCAGTCCTTGGCGCCCATTACATCATCAGCAAGTCCTTATATGGGACTGTACAGGCTCTACTACTGTGTGTGTGTGTGCATGTGTGTGTGTGTGTTGTTTTTACTGGAGTTCAGCCCATTCCAGATGAGGTCATTGTGTAGCCATGCCAAAGAGGCTAATGGGAAGGACAGAATGTGTTTGTGTGAGTGTGCGAAGAAAACTAAAGCTTTAATCACAATTCAAACTAGTGAGGCTAACACGCTCAGTTTGCAGGATTAGCCCGAGCAAACATGTTAACCATGCTGCATAAGTGCTAGGCCTAACTTGGCATGTCCTAGGAACTGTCTCATGCATACTGTATTGTGTGTGTGTGTATGTGGTGTTCCCATGTGTTTTAAGAAGAGAGACATGTTTTGTGAGTTGTAACTGCTTTGCCTGGGGCCTGATAACCTGACTTTGAGATGACATCATCAGTTCATAGGCCCTCAATTACATCCATATGTCTCTCTCTCTCTCTTCCTTTCTCTCTTTCTTTCTTTCTTTCTTTCTCTTTTTTTTCAGTTCAATATGCTTTATTGGCATGAATGTAACAAGAACAATATTGCCAAACTCTCAAGTATTAATGAGATTATAAAGAAAAAGAACAAGGTACAATTCATAAAGTCTCTCTCTCAAATTGCAATTTTGTTTTTGTAACTGCAATTCATACCATTCTCCTGCCATCATCAATTTCGTCTGTATCCCTCTCTTATGATATTACTCAAGTCAAATGTATGAGCTCAGTGGAGCGGGGAGGGATGTCAGATTATACTCTCATTATTCTCACTGCTAGTCTTGTCTGACAACAGCAATGAAAAAAGTCATAATGGGAAAATAAATGATATTTTATCTTCGCTAGATGATAGTACAACCAGCGCTGCAGGAGGAAAATAAACATATAGGTCTGTGTGTGACGCATGTTCCCCCTCCGGGAACACTTACTCGCACTGTGGCTCCCAGTTCCAGCTTTCACTGGGATATATACCTCTGGTGGTATTTCTTTCTGTCAAGCAAACCCATCTAGTCCCCAATTAAAGGAGAGCTATTTCCCCTGTGTCGTGTCGTCATCACACAAGAATTTACAAAACAGCCTAAAACACGCACTTAAACTTCAGTTTTTAGACATTTATGTTCTCAAGCATTTTTACCCCAGGCATGGAAGTCTAGAGATTGCTCATATATTTAAAGAAAGCAATGAAAGGTTGCGCAACAGTTCCCAACAGCTTTTGCCGCAGAAAAGTAATAGTAAAATAGTTTATAAATGTGCAAACAATGTCTCCACGGTTATTGAAAGTTTCTGTCAGATTCAGCAGCTCTGTGCTAACACAACACATTTTATAGGAGGAGAAAAACCATATTGCATAGCTCATTGCATCGCTAGATCAGGCGTCACTTTGACACATTTGTTTTTATTGCAAAGTGCTTTAAATGTCAGTTCGCGGGGTTTCCGCCAGAAAATTTGTTAGGACTGGCGGCGGGGCTGGGATGGGGGGGTGTGTGCTGAGCAAAACTCGGAGGAGCGGCTTGTCGTAATAAGAATAGCGCTGGTCCACCTCAACATCCCACCTTTAGCGAGCCTGAGCCGAAGTTGTGGCTAATTCGGGGCTAACCTTTTCAGTAAACTGTGGCAAGCAAGAAACTTGACTTGTGTCTTGAGGAGTTGTAGCATTTATTCACCGACAGCTTAAACCGACCGTACACACACTGCGCTGCTAAGCTCACAGCTTTACCGTTATCTTCGTACTCGCCGTCAGTCTGTCACACACACACAAGCAAAAAATGAAGCATTCGAATACTGATTCGGAGGTTGATTATCATGTCAACGGTCAAAGCCTCGAAGCATTCGGGTCAGCCATATGTATAAACCATTTTAGTTTAAAAAACATCTTTAAAATACATAATTCCCTGATGCTTAGGCCCGGCGGGTCGCCAGTGTGCAAGCCTGGCGGCCCTGGTTTGTTAAACCAACAATGTAGTGAAAAGTAGAGAGTAGGTCTACAGCATATATCCCAAATTAACTGTGTTGTAGTCTTAACGTGAATTCTTCCCAAGACTATGCAGCCTTGATACATAGTTACTGTCTGACCACGCCAGTTACATAAGTTAATGATGTAAGGCTTGTATTCTGCTCCTTGTTGGCATTCTCCTTAATCCCTTAATTGCTTGATTACAACTGCGGCTGCTCTGTTTCAAAGTCAGAGATCACTGTGGTTGATATTATTTCATCTTGACTTGTTTTTGGTTTGTAATGGCGATAACTTGATGTTGAATAGCTGTTGTTTATGGTGAGCTATTTCTCTGGCTGTGGAATGTGAGACAGAAATCCTCCTCATTCTTTGCGATTCCTATCCACGGACCAACTCCCAAACCAGAGTTCATGAGGTCCTGTTTTGCTTAGAGGAGGGAGGGGTTGGCAATCTGCAGCGCTTTTCCTCAATTACAAGCATGATCCGATCCCTCACAGGCATTTCCAAGAAAACCCTCAAACATTGCCCCTTATATGAGAGGAGCACTCTCTGTTCTGTTGTCCTAGCTCCTATTTTCATCCAGGGGTGTAATTTGGGGATATTGAATTTTTTTAGCTGCTGCCTTTGACAAATCCTCCAGTTGTACGAGGCATAATGCTGTATAAGGTCACAGAGAAGGCATATTGAAGATGCACAAAGGAAAGCAGCTGCTCAGGCAGTCTGTCCTGCAGCTTTCTTCTCTTCATTTATGAGCACGTTTAATAAAATTTGAAGGAATGACTAAACTGACCTCATATGCTGTGTATAGCTAATAAATGGGCCCAACAGCTTGCGACCAGAACAGCGGTTCTGCTCTGAAGTGATGCACTGCCAGACCCCTATGTTAATTTATGCACTTCTTCTTCTGACACATTATTGGCTGAGCCCGTCGATGGTGGATGTGTGCTGAGTGTGAGGGATGGACCGAACAGCTGTAGGTTTCCGCTACAGCACAGCCAAGTTTACTTTATCCCTTTTCCTTTGAGCAAAATGTATAAAATGTTTCCTTCACCACGTTTAACCGAGCCAGAGAGCTTTTCTTTTTCATTGATTGCTTGTTAGCCATGCTAGTGGCGTGGCTGTAGGCGTCACAATGTCAGTGTTTTGGTCGCTCGGTCCACCACTTTAGTCCAGACTGACGTATCTCAACAATTATTTAATGGACTGGTATTAACTTTTGTATCAACATTCATGGTCCCCAGAAGAGAAAGCCTACTGACTTTAAAGATCCCCCGACCTCGAGGACCACCAGCAGGTTGACATTTTAGTGAAATGCCTCAACTACTATTGTATCGATTGCCATGAAATTATGTATTCATTCATTCATTCATGGTCCGCAGAGGATGAATTTGAATGATGTTGGCGGTCTGACTTTTCCGGTCATGTCTAGAAGGTAACTCGCAAATGGCGAAATTTGGCAAAAGCTCTTGTGAGACTCGCTGCCCGACGACCTACCCTAACTTTAACTACTCAAAGTCAATGTCTAACCTTAACTATTCAAGGTCAAAGCCTAACCTGAACTATTCAAGGTCAATGCCTAACCTTAACTATTCGAGGTCAAAGCCTAACCTTAACCATTCAAGGTCAAAGCCTAACCTTAACTATTCGAGGTCAAAGCCTAACCTTAACCATTCGAGGTCAAAGCCTAACCTTAACCATTCGAGGTCAAAGCCTAACCTTAACTATTCGAGGTCAAAGCCTAACCTTAACTATTCGAGGTCAAAGCCTAACCTTAACCATTCGAGGTCAAAGCCTAACCTTAACTATTCGAGGTCAAAGCCTAACCTTAACTATTCGAGGTCAAAGCCTAACCTTAACCATTCGAGGTCAAAGCCTAACCTTAACCATTCGAGGTCAAAGCCTAACCTTAACCATTCGAGGTCAAAGCCTAACCTTAACTATTCGAAGTCAAAGCCTAACCTTAACCATTCAAGATCAAAGCCTAACCTTTACTATTCGAGGTCAAAGCCTAACCTTAACCATTCGAGGTCAAAGCCTAACCTTAACCATTCGAGGTCAAAGCCTAACCTTAACCATTCGAGGTCAAAGCCTAACCTTAACTATTCGAGGTCAAAGCCTAACCTTAACCATTCGAGGTCAAAGCCTAACCCTAACTATTCGAGGTCAAAGCCTAACCTTAACTATTCGAGGTCAAAGCCTAACCTTAACTATTCGAGGGACTCTTTTCATTTCATCTCAGAGTGAGAGTCTTTACTGCGTTCTGCTGTCATTTATTGTCGTGCTAGTTTCTCTCCTCTCTGCCCACTGTGTGTGAATGCTGTCCCACTTTCCGCAGTCCGCTAACATTTTGCTCTTGCTACCAGTATTAGCTGCTCTGTTTCTACAATGTCAGGCTGGAAAAAACGTAGTTGCGGGCTGAAACTCAACTGTGGTGTTCTGTCGGGAAATGCAGTGACCTAAACCAAGTAAGATGGGAGAGAGTGTGCTAGCCGCTAGGCTAATTTATGCAGTGTAAAATGCCATAGGCTTTGTGCTGCATTCACGTTAAGTCGGAATTATCGGAAAAAAGGAGTTCCCGGGACGGAAAACTAACGTGAACGCCCCCCTCAAGCCGGAAGCCCATTTGCCCTCCGAACCAGTCAACCTAGACGAAACTATTCATGCTAACAAACTAAACTAAGATGATGAACATGCTAAACATTATACCCACTTTGGATCGGCATGTTAGCATTGTCACTGTGAACATTTTAGCATGCTGACTTTTAGCCCAAAGCACTGCTGTGCCTCAGTACAGCCTCACAGAGCCACAAGCATGGCTCCTAGTCTTTTCAAATAATATTTTCTAGATCATCTGCCTTCTTTTCCTACATCTGTAGCACTTATTGATGATGTATTGATGAGAAGGCCACATCAGTTGGGGAGTGAATACATGAACTAGTTTAAAAGTGGTTTGCGGATGTAGGGTAGAGCCTGTGAAGAGTTTGTGATTCAGAACTGAAATGAACCGATGAGAGCATTGGATGTCTCTGGTGTGTTGAACATGTGTGTGCGGTTAATGCTGAGATGCTGTCAGCCCAGTGACAGACCATAGGAAACACACACACAGACTCAGAGCATGTTCTGATAGCTGAGGTTGGAACAACCAGACTGCTGCATTGTGATGTGCAGATGTAATCGTCCTTTGACACGCAACGGGGATCGTTCTATGGCATAAAGTGATCATATGCCGTGACTGGAATTTACCGTATAGTTCACTGCTAAAACAGGTCATCTGCTGTGCACATGGCACCTTGTGGAGCTCCGTTTGTAGGGAAATGAAAAAGAGAGAGAGGGGTGCTGATTTTAAGCCAGGCTGAGTGGCTCTCTTGGCTCTGAGCACACGCTTTGAAAAGAAACGGGGAGGGAGATTGAAAGATAGTTGAAGTGGATTTGGAGTAGGAGTGGAAATTCTTTCAGTTAAATATTTAGGCTACTGCAGAGCAAGATGTAAGAAGGACGGGATGGAGAGGGAGATGAAAGGGACAGGCTGTATCGCCATGTGCCTTGTGTTGTTTACCCTGTGGATAAATGCAAGCATTGACTCAGGTCAAACCTTTTTGTACCGAGCTCAAAGAAGCTGCAGTTGGGAACACAAAGAAAGGGAATATAAACTCTTTGAAGTGTGCCTTAGAACACAAATAAATATATCCAGGCAAAATAGCTGTGGATTGATTGTGAATATGCAATGAAGAGAATTTATTGTGTTTTCAGGGATGCAATTATTATTTGTTAGGGCTGTCAATCGATTGAAGTATTAAATCGCATGATTGCCCATAGTTAATCGCAATAAATTGCAAATAAAGAACACATTTTTTGTCCGTGCAAAATGTTCCTTAAAGGGAGATGTGTCAAGTATTTAATACTGTTATCAACAATGACAAATATTGTCCAGAAACCCTCACAGGTACTGCATTTAGCATTAAAAAATATGCTCAAATCATAACACGGCAAACTCAATCCCAACAGGAAACAACAGTTATCAGTGTGTCAGTGTGATAACTTGACTATGACTAGCTCAAAACTACATATGATTATCATAAAGTGGGCATGTCTGTAAAGGGGATACTCGTGGGTACCCATAGAACCAAAGGCCCAAGGTGACGACTAGAGCGACAACAATGAATCAATTTATCGATTAGTTGTCGACTATTAAATTAATTGCCAACTATTTTGATAATTCATTAATCGGTTTGAGTAATTAAAAAAAAAAGAATTCAAAATTCTCTGATTCAAGCTTCTTAAAAGGAATATTTTTGAGTTGTGAATCAAACAAGACATTTGACGACGTCATCTTGAGCTTTGGGAAACACTGATCGACATTTTTCACCATTTCTGACATTTTATAGACCAAACAACTAATCAGTTAATTGAGAAAATAATTGACAGATTAATCTACGATGAAAATAATTAGTTAGTTAGTTGTAGCCCAAGGTGACGTCCTCTGATTGATTGTTTTGTCCAAAAACCAAAGATATTTAATTTCACTGCCACAAAAGACAAAGAAAAGCAATAAATCTACAAAAATGAAAAGCCAAGACTAGGTCATGTTTGGCATTTTTGCTTGGAAAAAAAACTGACAATTAACTAATTATTAGTATTATTAGTATTATATTAAAATAGTGGCAGATTAATCTTCTGACGATCTACTAATCGATGAATAGAGTGCTCCAGGGATGACGTATTTTTGTAGGCCAACCAGGAAGTTAGCATCGCCCTGGGTTCCCTCGACATAAATCCAATGGGATTTTTCCATTGGGTTTTGCAGTATTGCAAAATATAAGCTCTGTGGCAAACAAACGTTTATGATACTTACATGTTTTATTCAGCAAGATAATCTCCACAAATGAACACCTGTGATTCTATGATTTTTTTGTAGCATAAATGCAATCGCCAGAAGTAAAAAGCTAACGTTAGGCTATAAACGAACAACGCATGAGCGCGAGTATACACAACGAGGCTGTAAAGGCGGACGAGTTGGTGTTATGACGTTTTGTAGTCTCATTTAGCCACTTGTTAGCAAACGCCTTTTTAAAGACGCATAAAGGCTTCAAAATTCACGAGTTAGATATTTATTGATGTATTTTATGTCGTAGAACAAAACCTTAAAATCACTTAAGCTCATGTTAACCACAGACCTTATTTCAGACATCTAACTAAAAACCCATTGAAAAAAACTTCAAGACACGGGAACCGGAAGTACTAAAATGCTAACTCATTTACGGGTTTTAGGACTCATTCCTCTAGCACTCTATTGTCTGATGCTAGAGGCCACCAAAGGGAAAATAAGAAAAGGGTAAAAATAGAGTAACATGAAGTTACTTTGGTCTGAGACAAACAAAAATCTGTTGATATACCCCGCAGCCCAACCTGACACTGCAACTTCAGATGATGTGATAGGTTCAAGTGTGATGTTCTTAAAAGGAAGGGCAGACGGGAGATGAAAATCCTCTGTTTTCAAACGGTCAGGAATGTATGAGACACGCGGGGTTCACACTGCACCACAGACATGCTGTCTACTCATGTATTAATCATCATTAGGCCAAGATGAACCACAAAGCCTTCATGTGTGCATGTTTAGGGTTTCCACATTGTATTTGAATAGACAGAATTCTAGTAAACTTAATCACTCTACTGGCGTGGCTATTTTGGGTCTTTAATTGCGTGTGTGCCTGTGGTGGATCAGTCAACGTTTTCACTTTGGCACACACATGCAGACAACTAGTCTCCTCCCAAGGCTGCAAGCCCAAGTCTCTACACAGCTAGATTACAGAGTGGACTCTGACGGTACATGAGCCGAGACAACCCGGGACTTCTACAGAACGGCCCCGTCGCGGGCCTCAAATTGCATAGGAGAACCAGTGACCAACTGCATGTTAGACCTAGCTGTACCCGTAGGCCACATCTAAATGTGCTCTCTATTTCTGAAGGGAATCTTTCTGCCCGCAAGCAAACCATCAGCCCATTTACTTGGTTTAGAAGAGGGCTTCGTCCTGCGCTGTGTGGTGTTGTCGAATTGGGCAGGCGGGTGCCAATTTAGGCCGTACATGTAATTGCATGTGAGTGCATGTTTATGTGTTTACAAGGGAGAGTGAACAGAGCCAGGCCGGCCGCAGGGTCCAACCAAGTCCAGGATGTAATGGACTGTGTCTGAGTGGAGTAACTCTAAGTACAGTCTTGAGGTCACATACACTGGGGGTGGTAGAAGCGCAGCGGCCAACAGCGCCTTTGCTCTCTCGCTCAGCCATGAAGAGCATTACAGACCAACATAGGCTAAAAGAATTTAAGCTGGCACAAGTGTACATCACAGAGCTCAGATCTGGCTTGTTCCAGTGCGCTGAAATACTTTAATCCCTTAGCCTCTTCTACGCTAGCTGTAAATCCTCATCTCTTTTACGTCGGGAGGGATTCTGAAAGGCACGGATGTTTCTACAGGTCTAGCTTCGAGGCAGGCTACCAATTTAGTGGGAAATAGGGAATATCAATGTTGTCTTAGCTTAAGCATTCATCTGAACCCCTAGGGTTTGGTGCACCAACCTCTCTCTGTCCTCCTCCAGTAGAGTGGTGAGGCAGTTGCTCTTATGGATAAAAGCTCTATGGGTCCTCTCTTGCTCCTCGAGCCTGCGTAGGGCGCCGCTGTGGGAGCGGGACACCTCCAGGAGCTGCTCCTGCATCCGTTCGGATGAGCGCTTCTGGGCCTCCACCAAGTGGTTGAGCTGAGGGGAAAAGGGAAAACAACACAGCAGGGATGTGAAGAGGAAAATGTTGGTGTACTTTCACTTGTGGAAGGGTTGCCCAGTGTGAGGAAGGAGTGCCTACGTACTGTAGTGGGGTTGGGGAAAAAAATAGATTCACCTATGTATCGCAATTTTTTTTTTTTTTTTTTTAAGATTTTGAAATCGATTTTTTTAAGTCCCTAGAGGTGTATGAGTCAACTTTTTCCCATGGTCTAGTGTTAAAAAAGTTAACAAAAATCGTAATACATCTTCAATTCAAATCACAATACTTGTAGAATCGCAATACATAACAAATCAAGTATCGTGATAGTATCGAATCGGGAGATAGGTGTATCGTTCCAGCCCTACTACATAGTATGTAAATTTGGCAAGTGAAGCTCTTGTTACAGTAAAACATTCATTTTAAAGGATCACGTCACCCAAATTACAATAAGATACATTTTCCCACCTTTTTATGAGCTTTTGAGATTTAAGATTTCTTTCTGTACAGTACTGGAATTTTATTAAAACAATGTCCTGGTTACTTAGGATAATCCACAGAGGTTTTCATTGGAAACTTGTTCCCCTAAAGAATAAAACTGTACAAATCAATTTACAGATTTATAGCCTAGTCATTGCAGAAGAATAGATCCAGCACGTGTAACACCTGTAGTGCAAAAATAGCAAATTTGTGCAATGATGCAGCCCTAATAGATGCTCTTTTGTCAGACAGTAATGAATTCCCCCTCATTAAATTTGATCACCCGCTCCTTATGGTGTCTAATTTCTTACTATTGGATGTTGGTACCTCAGCAATTGGTTTGTTGTACACATCCTGCAGGTGGTCCTGCTGGGCCCGGAGGGAGTCTCTCCGCAGGGCACGGAGAACCTCCTCCGGTCTGCTGAAACCATATTGGGCCCCCAGTAGAGCCGAGTCTGTCTTCTCTGATTTCAACACGGCGATTACCTCATCTCTGGCCTATACGGTGTGACAAACATTGCAGTAGAACGCTGGCTTTAATTCCAGTATGATGAGCTACAGTCACACGCAGTTTATGTGACTTTTGACTATACAGAATGACTGTGTATGTGGGATGTGAACAAATGGCACTACCTGTAGTTCTCCCTCCAGAATACTGAGCAGAAACAACAAGTCATCACGGGACAGGTCTTCTCTTGTGTGTCCGCCCTCCCTCTTGTCTCGCTTGTTGGCCCTCTGAATAGTGATTTTTGGGGGCTGCGTGGGGCGGAGGGGAGGCTCTGAGTTGCGTTTCTTTCGATCATCTTGATTCCAAGAAACCATTTTGCTGCTTTTACCAAGTGGGTGCATGGCTTTAAGTCCACCTAGGAGGAACTGGAGAAGGATAAATTATTGGAGGTGGCCTGCTGAACATGGGGACATGAGAAATGCGTGCTTCCGATCAGAGAGGTTCAACAAGTTCATACATCGTTTTATCATCTACTGTCTTTTTATTGTCTAATTTTATTTCGGGATGCACCGATACCAGATCAGATATCGGGCCGATACTGACTCAAATAGCTGGATCGGGTATCGGTGACAATGGGACTGATCTATTCAATTAAACTCTATGTTTATATACTATATATATTATATACTGTTTAAGTTTTGACCAATTTGTTGCAGCATTAAAAAGGCTTACATTTGAAATGTAATTCCTGTTAATTTTGAAGATTTTTTTACAAAGTTGCTGGTAAATAATTTATTATTTTAATGATAAATAATCATTCACTAAATGTATATCTATGTATTTAGTTATATTCTTAGTACAAAGTTAGGAAAGCAGTGTCAAGCCTGATGCTACTTTACACATAAAAGAATGATCCCAGTCACTTCCACACAGTGAGGCATACAGCTTATTAATCATACACTGGTATCGGATCGGTACTCGGTATCGGCCGATACCCAAAGCCCAGGTATCGCTATCGGGACTGAAAAAGTTGGATCGGTGCATCCCTAATTCTATTGTCTATTTGCTCTTGTTTAAATGTGTTTAAACTAGGGCTGTCAAAGTTAACGTGATAATAAGGCATTAACGCAAATTTGTTTAAACACCACTAATTTCTTTAACGCATAAGTGCAATCGATCTTTCGGAGGTCGTAGTGGGCTCAGTTTTACAGCTAGAGTGAAGGCACTGGTATCATATGAAACTAGAAAAGCCAAGGAATCCATTGTTGTCGTACTAGCTTGTGGCAAAGGAGGCTAAATAACGCTCTAAACGTGAGACAAATTTTGGCGAGGAAAAACTGGCATGGCCATTTTCAAAGGGGTCCCTTGACCTCTGACCTTAAGATATGTGAATGAATTCTCTGGGTACCCACGAGTCTCCCCTTTACAGACATACACACCTTATGATAATCACATGCAGTTTTGGGGCAAGTCATAGTCAAGTCAGCACACGTTTAACACACTGACAGCTGTTGATGCCTGTTGGGCTTCAGTTTACCATGTTATGATTTGAGTATATTATTTTTATGTTAAATACAGTACCTGTGAGGGTTTCTGGACAATATTTGTCATTGTTTTGTGTTGATAATTGAATAAATATATACATACATTTGCATAAAACAAGCATATTTGCCCACTCCCATGTTGATAAGAGTATTAAATACTTGACAAATCTCCCTTTAAGTTACATTTTGAACGGATGAGAAATGTGCGATTAATTTGCAATTGATTGTGATTAATCATGGACAATCATGCGATTAATCGCGATTAAATATTTGAATC
Organism: Sebastolobus alascanus; assembly: GCA_916701645.2. Classification (NCBI taxonomy): domain Eukaryota; kingdom Metazoa; phylum Chordata; class Actinopteri; order Perciformes; family Sebastidae; genus Sebastolobus; species Sebastolobus alascanus. Next base: position 5,471,626 of record CAKAOJ020000059.1, read on the forward strand.
GACTGACAGCCCTAGTTTAACATTTTTTTTTAGTAAAGCACTTTGAGCTGCATCTCTTGTATGAAAAGTTTATGGTGTCTTTACAGTACAAGGGGTTATTGTGAGGCTTTAATAAGTGGCCGTCTGATGCAGATTATATGAGCCTTTGTGGCTTAATCCAAAATCAGAAGGCATCTTGTCATCACAGTCGGTGTTAGTGAAACGGATAGGCCCGCGCCTGGCAATACTTTGCGTGAGGCTTATGTCATCTCATAGTCTTACTCTTAACACATTTACAGCAATCGCTGTCAGCTTGGCAGACAAAGGAACTGAAGGTTGCCAGAAAGTAGGAGGACCAGGATTATTGACCACATGAGAGCGAGAGGTGTGTGTGTGTGTGTGTGTGTGTGTGGGGCATGTGTGTGTTATTGAAGCAAATCACATGAGCTAAACCGCATTAGCTAGCTAGCCAGCTTTCTCTGACTTTGTGTTCTCATCCCATATTTAGAGACAGAAAGCAAGCAGGTTCATATTAGTGAAAGATGATGTCATCGCTCTGCTCTTCGGCTCTGCTTCTCTAGTCCAAGCTCTCGCAGTGGCTGGGAACGCCTAGTTGTTGGTCACGTTTCCTTAGATAAGTTACTAAAGGCCCTTGTGTTTTCCACCTTGTGGAAATTGCGAAAAGCAATTAGGTGAGGTATTAAAAAAAAAAAAAGGTCTGGAGGTCTGTAATTTCACTGCAGTTGTTTTAAGACCGTGATTAAGACCTTTTCAGACCTTTTACTGGTGTTGTTAGAAATACTGTTACTGAACAGGAAAGAGACTTTCTTTCTCTCCCCAGCCCTCTCCATTTGTCTCAGTCGTTCTTTCGCACACATACGCACAGACAGGCAGCATCTGCTTGTTGTCAACATGGCCCGAGAGCAACCTTGAGTCTCTCTAAACAAGATGAACAACACCGGTACATAAAGGACAAACATTGTGTGAGAAAAACACCAAACGGAAAGCAAGCCTTTTACAATAGCCGGTTCAAACTGTAGCCAATGCCGTCCCCTCAGCTATTAAATCCTTGCGAGAGCGTTGGCTTACTTTAATAGATTGTGTCTGCATAGAAGTATTTTCTCTTGGCCTCCGCGTGGAAAGAGAGCGACGATCTCAGCCTCCCTCCCTTCCTCTCACCCTCTCGGTATCAATCAGGAAGACGGATGAAGCTGTCTCGGCTGTCCCTGCGTTCCTTTTACTCCACTTGTTTTCAGCGACAGGAAGGGATGATGGAAGCTCTTAACAAAATTGCTGAGGAGTTTTCATTAGGTCACTTTTAAACCATCAAAACTTGCCGCACTCAGGAGTTATATTCCCCACAACATACAGAACGGGACCATTCCCCTAATACAATGTACTACAAAATGATCTTCTATTAATTTGGTATTCTTTGTCCAGAGGGCCAGATTCAAAGAAAGGAAAACGGTCGAGGTTAAGGATTAAAGAGAAACTTCATCAGTCAGCTTAAATGGGTTCAGCCCAGGGTTGGTACAGATCAAGATGACGACGCGTAGTGGAGCTGATGCGAGTTGGTGATCTTTGGCGCGGATTCTCTGCTTGAGGCCATTTCTATTTCTTTTCTCTGCCCATCTGATGGTGCTGTTAATGCGAGCAGTCAAGCCAAGACACATGCCTCCGTGTCCTTGCTCTTGGCCTTCAGTTGACTAATGGTGATGGTGTCTGAACACTTCACAATGCTCTCTCTCTTTCTCTCTCTCTCTCGCTCTCTCTCTCTCTCTCTCTATCTCACACACACACACAGATGGCATTAGTCAGAGTGTGTTCTTCTTTATTGTGCTCCCAGTGTCTAGACGAGCACATGCACACACGCTCCCACATGATGCCAGGCATGTGAAAATACCTCTAAACTCAAGTTCTGGCTGAGAGCCAGAGTCTTCCTTAATGATGGGAGCCAGGGTCGCCCCACCGAGGACTGTCCGCTGGCAGGCAGGTTGGCAGCCGCACATGTGGCTGGCCACCTCTGTTTATTTATCCCAACACCACCCAGGGCAGCATGCCTGCATCCCTCCTGCCTTCCCCTGTCTAACTCAAAAGGGCACCGGCTGCTCTCGGAATGCACCATTAAAAAATCTCACTCACCGCACTCTTTCCCGACCAAAAACGGGTCTACGCGTGCACACCGGTGGTATCTTAACAGTAAAGTGAAGTGAAATATGGTCATGGTAATGTATTTTTGAGTAATTATTTAATTGCCCATTAAGGCTCCAAAATCGGGACATAAAAATGGCAGGATGACAGAATTCTAGATTGATTGTAAATGCATATGAAGAATGGGGAGGACGTCCAGCAATCAGTCTTAAAGCATCTTTGTTTATACCCGCGTGACACCGTGGCGCTGGCCTCCATAGATGGCACGCGCGCTACGAGCATGCACAGAGGCGTTTATGCTCAGAAACGTCAGGGGGTAATAGTCTGTGGATAAGAAAGAAGTCAACAAATGCTACAAGAAGAACGTTACGTGAATAAAACGATGTACAAAAGAGCAGCTTTCTCTGCTTTATTCTTTGGGAAGTCGGCTATCTGAAGCCTGATGTGTATATATAACTTTTTTCGTTGCAGGGGGAAACTTTGCTCGGCCAGTCTTCCCTTGAAGGCTTCCGTGTTGAAATGAAAAGCGCAGAGCGCGCAGAGCGCGCAGAGCGCGCAGTGGGCGCGTAGTTACAAAAATTCAGAGGTGCACGACCAAGCTTTAAGCTGGGGACACGCCAACCCGACATCAACGAACTAGCGGCGACGAAGGCCGCCTGTTGCGTCCCCTCACGTCGCCTTTGTCTCGACCAAAAAGTTGCACTCGAACACACCGCAAAGACGACAGCCGACGGCCAACTACCACGTACGTTCTGCGCCTGCGTGAGATGAAATAACTCTCCCTACCAGCAGGCGGCGGTAGTCTGTATCCGTCGTTCAAAAAGGGAAACCGGAAGACCGAGGACGGTGGATATACAAACCGTTGTTACGATAAGTACATGAAATAAAGCGACGTTTGCCGACCATTTTCACACGACTCTCATTCACCACTTAGCTTCATTCCAGATGGCCATGTCGTTGTTAAAATATATGTTGGAATGATCAGATGAGATGAAGATGAGAAGAGCCTTCTGTGTTTTTCCTCTTGACTTTACTTGTTTGCTTGCTTCCCTCACGTCCGTTTCTCTTCTCGTGCACTGATTCGTTTGTGCTGAACCGCCAATCAGAGTGATTTCTCTCACCAACGCCTCCGCCTCAACATGCTGAATCAGCCAAAAAACACACACCGAAAAAACTAGGCCGACGGACACACCGAAAACTGTCCGACGGCCGGCTTGGTGTGTCAGGGCCTTTATACTACTATGGTACAAGGGAGAGGAGAGGGAAAGAAAAAAAACAGTATTTTCCCCTGAGTGTCGTCCCCCCCACCCCCCAGGAGGAAACAACCTGGCCCCCAGGTATTTTTTAAGTTTGCAACCCCTGCTCTAGCAATTCATTCTCCATGAGCAGCTCATATCCACAATATATCCACCTGTCATGGGCGGCTGGCTCGGTCTATGCCCTGGAGTCCTCTTTGGCTTCCAGTTTCCAGGGTCAAGTTGGCACGGCACTCTGTAATACGCACTCTGTATGGCTGATGTATGCTTTGGCACGAGCAGCACAGTACACTGCAGGCATGGCTGGTAAGAGTGTTGTAACAGAGAAATTATACAGTTTGCAAGCCAGCTAAGAGAGAGAGCGGGAGATGTTGAACAGCCTATAAATTAATTTTGTCGCCAAGAATGCCGCTGTTGTACTTTATGATTATGAGTGTGGTTAGGCTGCACATATTGCTAAATGCTTCATACACTGATGACTTTAGCATAAAGACAGAGAGCATTAGTTTAGTTTATTACATTTATTTATATCAGGGACGATGTACAAAAATACATTAATCTCAAACGAGCTAATTTCCATCTGTAGTCCATGGGACATTAGATGACAATCAACCACATTCACTGCAACTGTTATAGTCACTCTGTTTAGAGTTGGGAAGGGAATTAACCATAGTATTCCGCATATTCTATACAGTTTTGACTCTGTGTCTTGACTTGGTGGAGGTATCAGGATCGGTATTGGTGAGGGATCCCTAATTCTCACGATAAAATAATGTTGTTTTACCATGATTCTTTAATACTCGTTGATATGGCATTTGCAACCCGATCTCATGGGAAGGCGTAGAAATAGCATGACATTACAAGGATGTTCCGCGTGTCATGAGAACGCATTTTAGCCTTTTTGCGTGTCATTTTTAAGCCACGCAACAAAACTACATCAACGGCCGCAGTTAGGTTAAGGAGGTTAAGGAACATCATGGTTTGGCGTACAATAAGTACATAAACTAAGTAAAATACGTACGGAAACAACGTTACAGAAGTACGGAAAACACGTCACAGGCGTCACCAAAAAGCACGTCACAATCATCGCTAACGTAACTTCAAAATAACTCCTAACTGTTATTAACTCAAATAACAGCGCTTTGGACACGAACACCGGTCTGGAACACCGGTCTCCTGGTTCAGTTTATTCGACGTCACTAGCTCTGAGCGTAGCATATTTACGGGGATGCGTTTACTAGGGATGTAAGAAAATATCGATACACATGAGTATCGCAATATAATGTTGTGCGATACTGTATCGATTCTCCAAAACACTGTATTGATTCTTTATTAACCTCTTAAAAATCCGACGGGCCACCGTCGAGCCTGACCGCTATTCGATCTTTCGGAGGTTGTAGCTGTTTTTTAAAGCTAGAGTGGGGATACTGGCATCTTGTGAAACTAGAAAACCTAGGGAATTTATTGGTACCAACCATGTCATACTAGCTTGTTGTGAAGGAGGCTAAATAACGCTCCTAAGTTACGCTAAATTTTGGCGACGAAAAACCGGCATGGCCATTTTCAAAGGGGTCCCTTGACCTCTGACCTCAAAATATGTAAATGAAAATGGGTTCTATGGGTACCCAGAAGTCTCCCCTTTGCAGACATGCCCACGTTATGATAATCACATGCAGTTGTTTTTGCCTATTCTAAAATGGTGTATCTCTGGTGTGTTCTTTATACTATGACAGTTTTCGTAAAATTAAATTTAAAAAATCGCAATATATCACCTTGCTTACAGTATCGCAATATATTGCAATAAATTGAATCATTACCCCTGTATCATGATATGTATCGTATCACCAGATTGTAGCCAATACACAGCCCTAGCGTTTACATTGCAGTCAATACAGACTACATGGCGTACAAAGGACACGCCAAAAGCAAGAACAGTGTCATTTTTACATCAAGACTGTTTGTCCTGTTAATACATAATTATGTTGCCAGAGAAGGATTAAAAAACTAAAGAATGCTCTTGGAAATATTTCAGCTTTTTTTTTGCAACTGTGCATGTCTTACATAGAGCAAGGGTGATTTATAAACATAATTATTTTCTGCTTTCAACATCATTCCCTTTCATTATTTGGGTGTTTTCCCTTTGATGCGCCTGACAGAAGATGTTAAATATTTGAGTACGGCTCCCATTCCCCTTTTATCGCCATTGATAAGTTTTAAGTGCCAGATGTGGTGGTGTTCCTGCCGGCTGTGCTGTTTAGGCTTACACGACTACTGAATGTTGAGTTTGGGGTTGATAAAAGAGTACAAACATTTTCTTATGATGCAGATTCCTGTGATCTGAACCCTCGGCTGCACTTGGAAGAGCACGCTTCAGTGCTATCAGTTAACAGCCGTATTAGTCTGTCAATCTTCAAGTCTAGATTATGGTAGTGTTGGTTGTTGAACTGAATTATAGTAGCGAGGTTGAGCAAAACGGTTTTAACAGTATGAGGTAATGCAGCACTGTTCTGTTTATACAATATGACTGACGTAAACATAGCACTTTTCTTAATATAGGTATAGTATTTAGGGTTTACTTTATAGCAACTAGACAGTTGAAATTACACTTGCTATCTTAATAAATGTTTTTCTTGTTGTCTTCTTTCCAAATGGATGCATTTGGTTATTTGTTTTGCATGGTTTGTTGTATGCTTGTAGGTGGTCTTTCCTACATTACAGTGATTAAGGGCTATAAATCAAATGGTAAACATAGCTGTGGAAAGCAAAACAAGGACCATTTGGCGGTCAGTGATGTAATGGAATATGGTCTACGTTGTTTTGCGATGATGTGAGCTTTGTCCCCTCGAAGTTATTTATGTTGAGCAAGACTTGACAGAAGCTCACTAAATAATGAAGATGTGAAATTCTACCATTTACCGTTGATTTTGTGTGCGCTGGTGTCTGCGCTGTGGGACCGAAAGGCGTGCAATACTCCCACTAACACAATTAACCTCTATCCTCGCTCTGATATCAGATGCTAGATTCCACATGTATTGCATCAGAGCAGCGTTGGCGACAGCAGTGTTACAAATATCATCCTGCTGTTGGGGGATTTGGAATAGAGCAACAGAGGAATGGATTCAAAGATAAGGATTGGTAAAAAGCAAAGGGGAAGGGAGGCAGAGCTGTAATGTTAATAGGAAGAGTATAGTGTCAAAAGCCTAAATAATCTTTGGCCAACAACACTAGTATCCACATAATATAAGTTGCAATATGCTGACAAGGCAAGGTGAGATAAGGTTTCCCTCATTTGGTTCTTGTGAAAGCTTAAAAGCTTTGGGTTATTTACATAACCTCGTGTCTCTGATTAGCACCTCCTGTGCGACGTCATCAGGAGCTCCTATCACACTCTGCCAGCCAGGATTGGCTTGACTCAACACACGTGAATGTCAGTCAGGCCCTGTCTACACTCATACAGATATTTTTAACAACAGATATTTTCCCCTCCATTTAAAAAAAAAAAAAAATAATAATAATAATTCTGTCCACATAACCTTCATTTTACAAAATTTCTCCGTCCACAGTTGAACGCAAAAATGACCGATAATATTTCACCACAAGTGATATCACAAGTTAAGGGTCAAAGAGTTTTGTTACCGCCCTTCTCACTCCCTTTCCTGCGGCTTCATTACAGTCACTTCGATAACAGTTATTGTGGTGGGGGGGGGGGCTGGGATCCCTGGTCGAACTGCATGACCTTCATCACTCTGCTGTCATCAACTGTCTCTTTACATGCATAAATGACAAAAGGGAGGTCATTCAGGTTTATAGCCCTTCTGAGTGTTCTAAACCTCGCATTCAATCGCCCAAAAGCACATTCAATCACCATTCGGCCTCGACACGTTTAATGTGTTCCCTGCTTTGGCCTCCTGTGACTGTAACATCTTTCAAATGGAAAGTAGTACTTAGTCCGAGTAGTGCTGACAAAAGGTAAAAAGCCGGTAGTCCGCCATCTTTGTTATTGTTTCTGGTGCATATTCATTACACAAAGCAACAAATGTCATGTGAGGATGTCATCGTTTCCCAAATGCTCCATTTTACACGCCATACAGATACAAAGTAACCGGAGTTTAAAAAAATCTGCACTTCAGAAGGCGTTTTCAAAAACATCAGTTTTTCTGACCCAAAACTCAGTTTGCGTGTGGACGAGAGGCCAAAACGTAGAGGAAAATATCCGTTTTTAAAAATATCTTTATACGCGTCGCAGGGCCTCAGTGTCCCAATTTATGTTAGGGGGCTATACCACACAATACAATGAATGATGAATAGAACACGAAAGCTGCCACTGAAACAGGCCAATTGAACTTTTTCTGTGATTTACCACTCTTCTGAGACTAAATTCCCGAGAGGCAGACATCACACGTCAGATCATAGATCATATAATAAACCAGACGGTTTGGTTTAACTGTAACAGAGAAGAGGACCAGCTGAGATGTGACAATACTCACACATACCCACACATATCCAAAGACATTAGATAGATCTGCACAAATTCATTCCTTGTACCATTTTTCCACCAAAATAAGTGCATATATGCAAGTTTTTTAAACACTGGAAAACCTTCTAAAAATAAGCGATAGACTCCTTTCCCATTGCCAGTAGATGAGTATGCATTTCTGTTTTTTTCTGGTGTGTCACGTTCGACGTCACTGACGCGCCGGCCGGCATCGGAAACATGGTTAGTAAACGGTGGAAATGTTTCAGTGGTTACTTCTTTTTAATATCTGTTACTTATTCAGTCTCTCTTTCAAACTCTCAAACCAGAGTTAGTGATTGTTGGAACAGTGGAAAGCTAACAAAGACGTTTTTTATGAGTTTTATTTTGCTTCGGTCGAGTCTGAATGAAATGTGTTTTACGAAGATCAGCGATGTAAAATGACTGTTGTCTGACTGGAGTCTGGTGGCTTTGAGGAGAGCATATTAATCGTATCTTTTGTACGTTCATAAACTATAATAATTTTTTAAATCCCTGTTGATTTTATTAATTATATATCCATTTCAACAAGCGTCACAGAGCATCGCACCGGAAAAGGGGTGAAAATTAGCAGTGTCCACCCGGGTGTCACGTTTCCATCACTGCTGATCGGAGCTGGAGCCGATAAATACCCGTGACTACTGCAGAGTTATTTGACCCGGGAATGAATGCCGATTGTAACCTTTCCCACTGAAGACAAAAGCCAGATGTTAGTGGGTGTTGGTGGTTTTTTTTGTACAGTGGGAAAGGGGCTTTACTGTTTAGTTTATATTCATGCAAAACAATTGATGGGGGAATTGTAAAGCATCCAGATTTCATGAGTTAATAAGGTTTGAGTCATGTTTGTGAGGGAGAATATGAGTGTGTGCATGTGTAGTACACCACGCCTGTCACAGGAGATTTACAGGAAGTCCTGCTTTGTATATCCAAAATGTGGTTGCAACAATCTTAAATAGATCATCACTGTTGCCCTTACTGTGCATCCAATACTCCTCCTGCTGGTGATCCTCCATCCCTGCACATGTTTAAGCTGTGGTTAAATGTCCTGACAAACCCTAACAAGAGCATGTATAGCCAAATAACAACTACTCCTACCACATCATTTAGCAAGCTTGTAAATCAAGCAAGACACTGTTGAATCCTCCACGGACTTAATCTTATCTTTATTTCAACTCCAGTTAGCCAATGTAAAAGATTTAACAAGTCCCTGGATTAGCGACACAACAGTCAACAAGTAATTGAATACGGAGTAAAAATGTTAAGACGATGGACTGAATGGGTTTGGACAGCAAAGCGTTGGAAGCCAATGAATTTGTAACCAGACCGGTATTCGACTCTGCCTCTCCCGCTATCCCACTACAGCCTGCTTGTTAATTTTGTGCATGCAGCCTAACGTCCCCATTGATTTAACAATAACACGCGCTCAAATTGTGGCTTTAGAGAGGAAGCTGCAGGCCTCCAAAACCAATAACTGCTACGCCCACTCGCACACACGCACCACTCCCAAGATCAGTCAATACTACATGTCTTGAGATGAGTTATTGATTGTTTAAACAAGCGCTGAATCGATTTCATGGAAAAAGTATCATATTGTTTTTATAGAAGCACACAATAGAAATATCGCACAGTATCTTTGGGGGGTTGGGGGTCTCCACGCCTGTATATAACGGGACGTGTTTGGGTTGCGGGAGATTAAATGGTCTCTTATCCCTCGGTGCAGGCCAAAGTGGTATCTTTAATCAGACTAATAGAGTGAACTGGGTTGATGATTAAGAGCTTTTCTGAGGTCATGGCTGCCACAGTTTTAAGCAGCTGTGTAGGCACAGAGGCAGTTTACACGAGTGAGCACATCACCCTTAAAATCTAATAACCAAATCTGAGTGCCATTTGTCTGAAACCGAAACAATCAACCGTTTCCTGGAACCAGTCGATTGATCCTCTTTACATCCAGTCAGCGCCATTGACCATCCATTAAAACCAGTCACCTCTATCGACTGATCCATTAAAGATGACCGAGCGGCTCCATTTCCCTACATCTGAACCCTCTCCACAGCCATTGACTTTCATTGATCTATGGCTATCTGAGCTGTAAGCTCATTGCCTTGCGTGCATCTGAGAGCGTACTCTTTTCCTCCTACTGACTCCACCATCTGGAGCGAGTGCGGCATGGAGGATATTGGGGGTAAGGCTTAGGGGACATTGAAGATATTGACCTTCTCATAGATCAACGTCTGCTCTCTTCAGGCAACACTTTAGACTTATTGAAACGGGGTTCTCCGCACATCCTCCAGCAGCATTCCGCTGAATCGGGTGCTTTTCAGTTCGAGGACGGCAAACTTCCAAGGGGAAAAAAAGGGTCTGGAGCACACTGATTGATTTGCAGCCTTTAATAGTGCAAACAGACTAATGTTTCGACACTGCTGTATCTTCATTAGAGTCTAAATGGACTAAGACATAAGTGCAATCAGTGTTCTCCAGTCCCTTTTTTTTTCTCCTTTGGAACACTTTTCTCTACGGTTTTATTTATCTGGTATGCATTTAGTTAGCCTCTGTCATCTTTGTCACAGCCTCCATTTATTCACCATCCTTTTATTCTTGGTTAATCAAAGTTCTTTACTTCCTGGGTTTAAGGATTGCTAGAGTCCCATAATAGTCATTTGTATTGCAATTTAAATGGAGTCTATTGATTTTTATATTGCCCAAGGTGTTGCATTTGGCATCAATCTGAATGAAAAATTATGCAGGGAAGATTAAAAAGTACAGAACAGAGATTTCCTTGCCCTCTCACTTACAACTACAACAATACCTGCACAATCCAATGCTCTCATGTAAAGAGGGGTGACAAATTAAAGGTTCTAAATACGGGATTGGGAGCATTTCTATTGCCTCTCAACGTCTCTCAACATGGCGACTGTGAGCCGGTGGCTCGTAGCTAACGGTGCTAACAGCGCTAACTGTAGAAACAATGGCGAAAGTGCTGACATAGATAAAAGTGTTTACGTGAGGGGGAACCGGAGGGTGGGTGCTACGCTTCCGCGATGGCACCGTCGGTCGGGAGGGCGTTGTCAGCTGTAACCGCTGTATGTGTGCAGTGCAGAGCAGCGGCCGTGTGTTAGCCAGAGGGGCACGCTTACATGCACTAAAAAAACGCGTGGCGTGCCTGACTACGTCAACAAAGCAAGGAGAAGCTCGGATTACAACACAAACGGAGGGGGAGTGACATCATTCTCTGCTCAGGTAGACATTACTCCTCTATATTTTAACATAGCGAATAGTTGTTTGCTAAATGAGTGTAGAAACATAACTACAGATGCTTCTATAGGTGTACAGCATTATACAATTAAGCAATTAACAAGAGAGTGGTAGAAGCCTTCGCAGTCACCAGATCTTAACCCAGTAAACACCAGCGGGAGAATTTGGTGCTCTTCACTACTGTCATCAAAATATTAAACAAAGGAATATATATTTTGGAAAATCCCTCCTATAGATCATATATCAAGCAGCATATGTCAGGTATGTTGGGCTGTTTTACTCCAGCAGTGATTTATCGAACCACATAAGAGCCACATTTACAAAACCCTGTGCGTCTCATTTCAAACACTTATTATTGATCAGGTAGGCGCATCATCATCCTCAGCTCAGTCTGCTTGTCATTAGAGGTGCACTTTGCGTGTGATTGATCAGTGATATGTGCTTCTCACCATGCATTTTTTGAGGCTTTAATAAGCCCGGTGCTAATTGCAGACAGATTGGATGTACAGATTGGATGATTTTACATAAATTGAACCCTCGGGCCTTCATAAATTTAGAGCCCCCCCCCCCCCCTAATAAATGTAGTGTTTTGACAGCATTTACAAAGATGGAGGAAACCAAAGCAAATTTTCAGTCTATTACCCCTGACCTCTGAATGACCTCGTTGTAGCTGTAGTGTTCTCTTTTCTTGCATAAAGTACCGGAAACTGTCCTTAAATAAAAGCACTTAACTGTTCTAATCCAAAATTGGTCAAACAGAAATCCAGTGTAGAGACCAGTGTAGACTAGGGCTGTCAATCGATTTAAAATATTTATCGCGATTAATCGCATGATTGTCCATAGTTAATCATGATTAATCGCAAATTAAGCACACATTTTTTATCTGTTCAAAATGTACCTTAAAGCGAGATTTATCAATTATTTAATACTCTTATCAACTTGGGAGTGGGCAAATATGCTTGCTTTATGCAAATGTATGTATATATTTATTATTGGAAGTCAATTAACAACACAAAACCAAAAAACCCTCACAGTTACTGCATATAGTATAAAACAAATATGCTCAAATCATAACATGGCAAACTGCAGCCCAACAGGCAACAACAGCTGTTGGTGTGCTGACTTGACTATGACTTGCCCCAAACTGCATGTGATTATCATAAAGTGGGCATGTCTGTAAAGGGGAGACACATGGTTACACATAGAGCCCATTTTCATTCACATATCTTGAGGTCAGAGGTCAAGGGACATGGTTGGTACCAATGGATTCCTTAAGTTTTCTAGTTTCATATGATACCAGTATCTTCACTCTAGCTTTAAAACTGAGCCTGCCACAACCTAAAAATCGCAAGTTGCGTTAATGCATTAAAGAAATTAGTGGTGTTAAAACGAATTTGCATTAAAGCGTTGTTATCGCTTTAACTTTGAAAGCCCTAGTATAGACATTTCAGTACTGTACTACAGGGGGAAACCACTAGCCCTCTTGATGCCTCACAACCTCTGTGATCTTACATTGTTGACACATATTTGTACAAAAAAATATGCACATTATGTCCGCTGTGCTAAGTGAGTAGAAGCACCCTATAGTTGATGAATTAACGAGATGGCTCATTCCCTACATAACACCAAATCAAATCCATGCTGAATCAGCAACTCATCACCTACCGAGCGTTGCTGATTGGCTCCTCGACCGTTGTGTCAGGTTGGTCTTTTTTTTTTTTTTGCTAATGGTGAGATTAGAAATGTGTTTTAGGCTTAACATCAGTGTGGCTGCCTCGTCAGCAGCTTCCACTCATCTGAGGGTTTTGGTTAACTCCTGAACCCACAGGCTTATTGTATTGATGAGTATTTCACAGCTCACTGAGTACAAAACGGCCATGTCAGGTGATTGCATTTTGTGTTGTCAACTCAAGCACATAAATTGCACCTGTAGATGGTGCAAATCATATTAGAAAGGTGAACTAATTGCAAGATTTGTTCTCGCAAGCTAGACATTTTACCCAGCTGTCTTGCTGTGAAATATTTGCTAATTGGTTAAAATGTCTTTATCCCTCTCACACTCAAAGCTGCATCCACACTCAAGTAACCCAAAGCCAGATCTTACTGGAAAAATACACTTACCTGCTGCAGGACAGGTGGATCTGAACCGCTTACTGGTCATATACCGGCCTGGCCTTCAATTATAATCCATTTATGTCCAATATCTTGAAGTCCTCCTCACCTCTGTGACCAGTCTTCCTTCTTCCCTTCGTCCTCTGTTTCCTGGTCTTTGGTACCTATGTATCCTCACTTTCCTTCAGCACGAGAGAGAGAAAGGGACGAGCACTAGCAGAGCAAGAGAGTGGGAAACGATTGCTTTGGCCCATCAATAGTGGGAGTGGTCTTTCAGCAGAAGGAGTGTTTGGCCGGACAGATGACTGTAACAAATAAGGATGAAGGTCTGGGAGCGAGGGATGAAGTGGAGAAGGGGTGTGGTTATTAAATAGGCCTAATAGAAATAAAAAAAAGACCTGCAAGGGAGAATGATCCCTCGTCCGTCCGTCCGTCCGTCCGTCCTTTGCATTGTCCTTTCTTTTTTTTTACGGTCCTGGATAGGGCTGCACTATTATGGCCAAAATGATAATCGCGATTATTTTGATCAGTATTGATATCACGACTATTTATCGCAATTATTCATTGATTTTAGCGACAACATATTTTTTATTGCGCTTTCACATTAAAATAAACAAAGCACTGTTTCACTACCATGCTGTGCTACAAAACTGCTTATGTACAAATTAGGGCTGCCATTGCAGTATTTTTTTCTGCTATACAGTCTATATTGCAATATGAGAAAATACAGGAATATTCACCCTACCCTTTTGTTAGCTGCATTTTAAAGTTAAATGCGTCAATCTGGTGCACTTCAAGAGCAAAATTAGCAGGAATAAGAGCTAGATAAACAATTGTAATGCCGTAATTTAATCATAAACACATTGGTTGTATAGATGATATCTATACCCAAAAGTGAAGCCAAAACATCAGGATCACCGGCTGGTGGCTGGCTGTTAGTTTAGGAAGCGCTTGATTTGATATTCAGCTGAGTTTTCTACGAGCAGAATGCACATTTTAACGTCAATATCGCAGGCGATCATGTTCATTTAATTGTAGGAAGCCAAATTGTGGGAAGCCAAATTGTGATCGCGATTATTATTTGATTAATTGTGCAGCCCTAGTCCTGGACTATAATGGCCCCAAGGAAGAGTTGTAGAGAGAAAAAAACCAACACCAACGGTAGAAGGGTGTGATGCTTAAGATTGGATGAATCGATTGTGAGATGGCAAATTAGAGGACAAGGCAGAAAATCTGGCGTCGGGTGTTAGATAGTCAATGGGTGGCGACGTGGCGTGCCTTTTGGGAGCGCTCTTGGCCTGAAGCAGCAACTCACGGTGGCCGGTCAGAGGCATGTTCAAGTGTTCTTCATCACTGTGTTATACTGAGCTCCCAAATGCCTTTATAGTTTCAAAAAAGTCATTTGTTATTTTGTTTTTTGAAGCGTTGCTTCAGTATAATACACATCAGGAAATGATGCTGAATGCACACAGTGTCGGCAGAATGGGAAGAACAGGAAAACCATATTTTCACTCCCCAGACTGTCACACCCAGAGGTCTGAATCAAGAGTACGAGATCAAACATTTTCTCTAAAACAAATAATAGTGGTTGTACTGTGATGGCTCTTCCTATATATACAGTTACATTTCTATATTCTGACACACATATTTTTAAAAATGAAAAAATGTTATACAGCAGGTGTGTCTTTTTTCCATAGTGGGATTTGATATAGAGAACTTATTTATAAGGGTGTTTTAAACCCAATTTATTGTACAACTTAAGTATTGAATATTTATTCTTTCCTTTTTCCTCTATCTCAATTTAATTTAATATTTTTGAACGTAGGTGATGGATTTTTCTGATATATGCGATGATGAATATGACATAAAATAACATTTTTGATATTTAGAAGTATGGCTTTTGTATTACTGTTTTTATGTACTTTATCAAGTTGCGAGTTGTTTGTGGATGTATTTAACACACTGGTGTTTTGGATGAACAACACCTGCGATCATAGAGCTTGCTTGTCTGTTGGTGTGCTTTATGTATAAATATGGGTGTGGTTTCCACTTTTTCAAAAAACACTTTGACCTGACGAAGATCCAAGCAGCATCGAAACGTAGTCAATAAAAATGATTGTGGCATGGAGCAGTATGCAGGCGTTACCTTTTTCTTTTAAGAACCGGAAAACCTCCCATTATTCCGACTTGGGAGTGTTCACGCATGGTTACCCCTTCTGCTAGTCTTGTATCACATAATTTAAACAGCCTAAATTAGCTACTTTTGCAGTGTTATGTATTTGGAGCGGTTTGTTGAAAATTAAAACCAGATGCAACAAACTGTGCATAGCTCTTTTTAAATTAACTGAACTGTTAAATAACGATCAGTGTTAATATTGGATTTTAACTGCCAGCAATAGTGGCTCAAACATTTTGCAAATGGTTTGTTGACACTTCTACAGTTCTTTTCACTAAGTGGGAGATATTGTCACGACGTGAATAGCAGAGCACCATGGTAATATTAGAGGTAGAAATATGAATGCACCCATAACTGACTATACTTTAGAAACTAATCATCCTGTGTTTCATCTGTACGCTACATCGGCATTGAAAAGGTGTATCTCCAGAGAAGAGCTGGTCATTTAGAAAGCCTGCTACTTAGCAAGGAATCTTACTGGATCAACCGGTTAAAAACCTGATGGTATCAATACCGAATTTGATCTGAAATGTTTCTTGTTAACTTAATATACATACGGATTCATCTGTTTTTGTATTATGACAGATCATCACTGGTTAATCAGTACAGTATATATATACTGTATATATATATATGTATATATATATATATACTTATATATATACACTGTATATATACTGTGTGTGTATATATATATATATATACACTGTATATATACTGTGTGTATATATATATATATATATATACTGTGTGTATATATATATATATATACTGTGTATATATATATATATATATATATATACTGTGTATATATATATATATATATATATATATATATATATATATATATATATATACTGTGTATATATATATATACTGTGTATGTATATATATATATATATATATATATATATATACTGTGTATATATATATACTGTGTATATATACACTGTATAATTGTTTTTTAAGATTATTTTTGTTTTTTTTATTCCTTTATTGATAGTGACAGAGATAGTTATGAAAGTGAGAGAGAGAGAGGGGATGACCTGCAGCAAAGGGCCACAGGATGGTTTTTGAACCTTGGGCCGCTGCAGTAAGAACTCAGCCTTGGTACATAGGGCGCCCGCTCTACCAGGTCACTATATTTTAAGTTGACATATGTACTCCTCTAGTCTCGTAAGGCAAGAGCCTGGAAGATGTTCAAATAGGCAGTAAAAAATGTAAAATAAAACCCCACAATTGGCATCGTCATGGTAACGTGATATGTCGCCGCAAAGTGCTGTCCCATTCGTATTTTTTATGATTTCAAGCCCTTGCAGCCTCTCACACTCAACCATTTACCAGGTGATGTCAGTCAAGTCCCTCAGGGTTCAGGTCTTAAGGCCTTAGGGGGGGAGGACATTTCATTGCAGTGCTCTCTGTGGGTTGAGATCTTGTTGGTCACGCCCCAATCAGTGAGGTCACAGCAGGTGTGTTCCATTAGTGGTTTAAAGCCATAATACTTGTTTTGGTGCTACTTATTAGTTTTTGGCGAAGAAGGAGGACTACAAAGAAAAAGTAGGAATTTCAAAAATGCATTTTAAGAAAAGGGTACTGCAGTGAAACACACGTATTTATTGCCAGGTTCACTCTGGCATCTGTTTTTAAAGTATTTTGAACAAGCTTGCATATGTGCCAGAGGGTCTGAGCATGACCTCATAGCATGAGGCGAGAGGTATGCACAGAGAAGTGGTAGCAACAGAGAAGCTAAATATAACCACATGCTTGGATTGAGGTCTGCTACATTGTTGTTATCTCTGGGAAAGTTTTGTGCATTTCTGCTTTTTCTGTAGTGACTGAAATGTGCTGCCTGGAGTACACCTGATGAGAGACCTCAACAGTCTGTAACATGATGTGCAAATGCCAAATCTCTGGGTTCAGGGGCAAAACTATGGAAACAGATTCTGACTCCATAAGCTTGTATAGAGGAGACCTGATTTTGGCTAACCTAAAATGTGTTCTCAGCTTTGTGTTGCCTCATCTTAAAAACTGTGAACATGTAAATATCTGTCGAAAATAAATCTAAATATTGCCCTTTACCCGTGACCTTGTTCAGCTTTGTTGTCCTTGTTTTTAGCTGTTATGTCTATTTCTGTGTATGTACATTGAGAGCAACAAAAAACGGAGTCAAATTCCTTGTATGTGTTCACATACTTGGCCAATAAAGCTGATTCTGATCTTGATAGTTTCTTTATCTTGCTGCACTACTTCCAGTTGCAAGTTAACCCATATATCCACCAGAAGAGTACTGAGGAAATTTGTCCCTCTTTTTTTTCCCCAGATGCGTCTGAGGCAGAGGAGGAGACGCAACAAGAGAAACAGCCGACAGAAAAACCAAACACAAAGACAAAACCAGAGAAGAGGAAGAGTGTGACAGAGAAAACTGTTCAGGCCAAGAAGAAGAAAAAGAATGAACAGGTATTCTACCTTCCTGTGTAAAAGCTGCCAATCAGAAGGCTTTTACGGTACACCTAATTAGGAAAAAAACGTTTTCTTCTAAACCATTATATTGAAATTGTCAGGATGTTATTCTGTTTTATTCCATGGCTTTGTTGAATACTCTATTCTGATTTTTTTAATCACAGCGTTCTACAGTCTGTTATTTCTTTATAGCAGACCGCTGCTATGTATAGCAGACCGTTGCTATGTATAACAGACCATTGCTATGGGCGCAGTTCTGATGTCAGACTCTGGCGGACCATTTTTATGTCAAATGATTGATTTCTTAGGTAAGTAGTTGTGTAATAAGCGGGATAATGTACAGCTAGCGGGTCATTGTTGTGAAATAAACTCCTTCAGGGCGTTGTTTATTTCACAACAATGACTGGCTCGCTGTACATTATCCCTTACAGATTGAATAGATATCAGGAAATGTATCAAATTAATAGCACAAAACCTGTAATGTTTTGTGTCATGAGTAGCAAAATAGTGAATCAACCAGTGGTGAATATAACAATGTGATGTATTGGCCTCGTTTGTGCTTTGGAGCTGGAACAATTAGGCAATTAGTTGATTGACAGAAAATAAATTGGAAATGATAATTAATTAATGTTTTGAGTAGAAGTGTCAAACATTCTCTGGTTCCAGCCTCTCCATTGTGAGGATTTGATGTTTTTTTTGTTTTGTAAAGTACACTACAAGATGTTTCTGTAAACATTTTATATGAGAAATAGGCAGTACAGTAACAGAATATTGATAAGATAAGATATTCCTGTATTAGTCCCACAGTGGGGAAATTTGCAGATTCATATTTGATCAGCGCTGCCTAGTTTGATCCGAGTTTGCGAGTTATTGACAGCTGCCTCCGTTGAATGAACAGCCAATAGAAACGCTTTCTCTCTGAAATGACCTGTGATTGGCCAAAGTCTCCCGTCACGGGCTAGATTTTTTTAAAGCCTGAAAACAGAGCCATGAGGAGGTGCAGAAGTCCAGTTTTCTCTCAGAGCACTTGAATTATAATATGCTGAAAGGTTATTATGGAATTTTTGCCCAATGATGCCAAAAATATTCTGCCTACTGCAGGTTTAAATGCAGCCTGTTTATTGTAGATCTGTTGATGTGGGCATAGCATGTTGATGGACTTTTAAAACGTATCACACAAACTTGGTAATAATTTAACATATTTGTACTTTTTCTTTATGCTATAATGAATTTTTACCCCTGAGGATTATTCGGGATTCATTTCTTGAGTTCATAATTTTAAATGCATCCAAAACACTGATTAAAAGGTATCAAGTAATTTGCCTCAATTGTGTGTTCCGTCTGTATCGTGTTCACAGAAAGAGTGCATCATTCCTCCGAAGAAAGAGACCGAGGATGATAAGTTAACAAAGCCCAAAAGAAAGAGGAAGGTGAGTGTGGTGACACCTGCTGTTGCAAAGAGATACAACAGTCACTGGGCTTTGTCTGTGAATATCACTGAATGTGACTATATTTTGTTAACCAGAAGAAGAAGACAATCACAGATGTCTTGTCCTCTTCGGAGCCAAAGGCAGGCTGTCCGGCGGACCTGCAGAACCTGGTTGATCAGTACTTCTCAGACAAGCTCTCTGTGATCGAGCAGGAGGAGCTCAAATTGCTGGGTGAGTCAGGGCGAGTCCCCTTTAACTCGGAAGTTCAGTCAATATCTGCTGATCCATTGATTCACTAAGGTCACCGCCTGTCCTCCCACATCTTCCAGACTCCAGCTTCCTGTCCAGTAATGACTTGACGCACACCCTCTCCTCGTATCTGAAACAGGGTGAGTTGTGTTCCAAAATAAAATCTTCCATTAGCTGTTTACTTTTTGAACACACGTCTCACTTATATTATTTTTATTTCCTGTTAGTTTGTCCCAAGTGGTCGAAGATTCAGAAGCAGCACACAGAAAAGAGTTCCGTGGCTCTGCTCATCGTCTGTAGCTCTGCTCTCCGAGCCATTGAGCTCATCAAGTAAGTGACGCATCCGGAGGTGTTTGTTGAATTTCTTTTCTCTAACAACCTTTTTATTTTAAATACATGATTTGTTTCGTGTTATTCCCAGGCAGCTGACAGCCTTCAAGGGTGAAGCCAAAGCAGTAAAACTTTTTGCAAAACATATAAAGGTAGTAGAGATTCATGGGGTCTGCGTACAATGTCGAGTTTTGTCAGAACAGTATTAACAGTTGTCTTTATGTCTGTACAGATAGAGGAGCAGGTGAAGCTGCTGCAAAAGGGCGTCACCCACATCGGGGTAGGGACACCTGGCAGGATCAGCGCTCTTATTGAGAAAGGTAGGATGTGGACTCGATAGTCCTCTTGTTTTAATAATACCTCAAGCACTTTGAAGTTAATTTGTGCAAACTGTTATTTTGCTCCAGAGGGTTTGAGCTTGCAGGCGTTGAGATACGTGGTCCTGGACTGGAACTGGAGGGACCAGAAGCTCAGAAGGATGGTGGACGTTCCTGAGGTGAGCCACTGCCCCCTGCTGGGCTGAAAAGATTTACCTGAACTCTCAGTTAAATCAGTGGTGGAATGTAACTAAATACATTTACTCAACTCATGTACTGTACTTAAGTACAATTTTGAGGTACTTGTACTTTACTTGGGTATTTCCATTTTATGCTACTTTATACTTCTACTCCACTATATTTTCAAGGCAAATATTGTACTTTTTACTGCACTACTTTTATTTGACAGCTTCTGTTATTAGTCACTCTGCAGAATTACATTGTCAATACAAAATATAAATCAACTTATGAATTATAATGCATTATTAAAGATTAAGCCAGCCTGCAGTATATAAAGTAGCTGATATTAGCCCCACCTTTACCGTCTGCAACATTAAGTGATGTACACATTAATGCATTAAAGCAGCAGTGGGTAGAATTGGAGCAAATATGATTAAAAAAAAGTTATTTTTATAAAACAGTCACTATATCCTGACAGTAGTGCATGGGATCCGGTTATCTAAAAAAAATCATGTGCCTCTGTGTCCTCCGGTGCTCCTAATGGCATCTGCAAGATTTCACAGACAGACAGCACACACAGACCGTAGGAAAACAACCAATCAGAGCCGAGCTGGAGCCTTGCCGTCTCTGAGCAGCTGTTTATCACTCGGGAACTCCAATCAAATGGTCAAACTAAGCAGCGCTGATCAAATATGAATCAATATTCTGTTACTGTAATGCCTATTTCTCGCCTCAAATCTTCTCAGTTGGATACAGGAAATATTACGCTGCCGACAATTGGAAAAGTTAAGGTTCTCCCTGAAAGGATCTCTGGAATCCTACTATAAAACCTGGAGTCCTTTACTGGTCTATATCAATGACCTCACTATTACTCTTGACATTGACTGTGTTTCCTGAGCGTAGCTTGCGGGACAGGGTGAGAGAGGAGAGAGGAATTTTCACTATACCTTTCCTACGACCCTCTTTATTTCCCTATTTTATTCTTTTTTCTTCTATATTTATTTTATTTTTATTATTATAATATATTTTTTTGCTAAGTCCATTATCTGATTTCATATACTTTTTTTCTCTCTTATTATTTAATTTATTTTTCTAGTTACTTACTTTTCTTTAGTAGTTTAATTTATTTTTTTATTTTTTATTTTCCCTTTTATGTGACCAAGACCAACATGGGGTGGGGGGGGGCGGATGGTCCCTATTCTGTTATTATTTCATTTTAAGGACAATGTGTTACATTCTATATTTGTTAAGATGACTTTTGCAATGTCTATAAAAATCCCAATAAAAAAGATTTGAAAGAAATCTTCTCAGAAACATGTTGTAGTGTTCTGTTCAGCTGTAAAATGAGATTGTGACGTTTGTGACCCGGCAGCCATGTTGAGATCTGTTGAGGAAATACCAAGCACCGCCCACCAGCCTGAGCAAACTTTGTCATTTTACAGCAAACAGTACACTACAAGATGTTTCTGAAAACATTAAAGGTGAAAAATAGGCATTACAGTAACAGAATATTGATTCATATTTGATCAGCGCTGCCTAGTTTGACTGTTTGATCGGAGTTCGCGAGTGATTGACAGCTGCCTTCGTTAAATGAACAGCCAATTGGAACGCTCTCTCTCTGAAATGACCTGTGATTGGCCAAAGTCTCCCGTCACGGGCTAGATTTTTTTAAAGCCTGAAAACAGAGCCATGAGGAGGTGCAGAAGTCTAGTTTTATCTCAGAACACTTGAATTACAATATGCTGAAAGGTTATTATGGAATTTTTGCCCGATGATGCCAAAAATATTCTGCCTACTGCAGGTTTAATAATTATAATCCTGTAATATAATATATATTTTTTTGCTTATGTAAGATTTTAAATGCAGAATTTTTACTTGTGACGGAGTATTTTTACACTGTGGTATTAATACTTTTATTTCAATACAAGACCTGAGTACTTTTTCCACCACTGAGTTTAACATGTGGGCAGGATTTGTGACATCACGACTAGTTTAGAGGCCAGTCATGGTCCAATATGCATAGTGTGTGTGTGTGTGTGTGTGTGTGATGTGGGAACTTGAAACCTCCACCACGCAGACACTGAGAATGGACTTTTCATTGTGGTAGGAGACATCTTGAAATGAACAATATTTGCATGTTCATATAATCTGGATTTTTCAATGAGGGAGGGGATGTAGATGTAATTTTAATAATTTTAAACAAATTTATTGAACTTTTTGTGGAAAAAAACATATCCGACGCAAATTATTATTCACAGCAAGACTGTTAAACATCATACGCTCATGTCTATTTCAGGTCAAACTGGACTTTATGAAGCTGCTGGAGAGTGGTATCCTGAATGGTTGTAAAGAAGACAAAGTCAAAATTGGACTATTTTAACTGCACATTGTTGATACACTTTGCTGTGTGCCGATAATCCAAACGACGCCTCGATGTTTGAAGCTACGTGTTGATGTTCCTCGCTCCACGCTGAGGGGCCTCATCCTGTTTGTTTTCCCTTTGTGTCAGTGTGAGATCTGCGCTGTGCTTTTACTATTTTCAGAGGCCGTGTCAAATTGTGTGGTGTTGTTTGTTCGCTGTTGTCGTCCAACGCGACGTCCCAGTGTGATCGATGGAATAAACGGACTCGGAATGAAACCGGCATCCTTTTGTTTGTTTAGTCTGACCTTGGGAAGTCCCTCCTGCTGAGAGTGTGAGGTCATGAGTTTACTTGTCCACTGGGAAGTCCCATTTATCATAACATCCTTTGATAAAGCATTTTAAAGCAGCACGAAGGGGGACCAGAACCAACACATTATCTCTGACAGCAAATTAGAATATATATTACACGATAAATACACTAAAAGGAACCTGTGCTTGTCTTGTAGGAAGGAAGCACGAAACATAACCACAAAGAAAAATGGAAGTAACAGAAAGAGGTAGTTAAGTAAAGGATTGTGGTTAATAAGTAACAGGCCACAACGGTCACCCCCGCCCTACAAAGCCTGCTGGGTAAATCTCTTGGCAAGTGTTGTGAGTGCGTGTGTGCAGGGGGATATAGCGCTGAAATAAAGAACAGGAAGAGACGACAGAGCAGCAGCGCCTTTCTCTGACACACTTTTTGGATCTCCAGCCGTCTCAAGTTCCTCTTCTGTCCGCAACCGAAGGTCCCTCTCATGGGCAAAGTGAAGGGCAAGCCCGGGCCCTTGGCTCGGAGGCCGGACAACTCGGCTTTCAAACAGCAGAGGCTACCCGCCTGGTCTCCCATGCTAACAGCTAACACTGTGCTGCCCTTCTTCTACTTCATGGCTTTGATATGCATGCTGCTGGGAGTATGGCTGCTTCTCACAGTGCAGAGCACACAGGAAATAAAGGTGAGTGTCTCTGAAAACTTGCTTATTTAGTAGTTTTTTCATTATGTGGAAATATTTGAAGTAAAATACACAAAGTATATGTGTGTGAGAAGGACTGAGAGAGGAAGAAACCGAATGCCCTTGTGTGCAATAAAAAAAAAGGGAGTGACAAAGAGAGGAAAGTTCCAAGGTTCTGTTTTGAGTTTGGTAAACAGGAACAGTTTATTCGTAATTTGTTCTACTCTTTAATTAACTCTCTCCTGTCTATTCAGCTGGACTACACAGAGGCCGGGACTTGCAACATATGCTTTGAGAAGCGTAAAAATGTGAGCAACGCAGCACAAAGCTGCACCTGCACGGTGGTGTTTCCTGTTGAGAAACTATTAAAGGTAACGGTCTCTAAGTCTGCCAACGCAGTGTGACAAAGCAGTCTCAAGTTTGGGTTCACTTACAAGCTTTTTCTGGACGCCTAAGGACTGCAAGTATGGTTGAGAGATCTGAAAAGGCTTGTAAGAGGATCTGGAGTTGAGATTATTCTGTCAAACTACTATATTCCAAGGTCAAGTATTGACTTTCACACTCAATATCCAACATGCCCCATTTCCAGTGCTTTCATATCTTGTCCATGCTGTAAATCTTAAAGTGAGTCAGAGACAGAATTCAAATCTCAGCCTTTCTGGTTGCACTCCTCTGCTGATGATCTGTATCCTGCTGCTGTTCAAGGGAGATGTCTTTTTCTACTACGGCCTCCAAAACTTCCATCAGAACCTCCGCAGATACATGGACTCCAGAGATGATGGACAGATGGTTGGCAGGAAGAAAAACTTAAAGGTACTTCACACAATATTTTGTATTGACTTATCACAATAACATTGTTAGGACCCTTTCTTTACTGTGGCAAATGCCCCACAAATGCCCCCAGATAGCTTGTTTGAAACTGAAATGAAACACTCCTCCTTAGTTTGCCTTTTGATGCAGTGGTGGAGGAAGTATCAGGTATCTTACTTAAGTTAAAGTAGCAATACTACAATGTTGAAACACCCTTTTACAAGTCCTGCGTTCAAATTACTTTTACTAGTAAAGTATTATATTAGAGTGCCAGATAGTAAAAGTAGCATTTCTGCAACAGAATGGCCTCTCATTGTTAATATTGTTTAATTATAATTGATTCATTATTGTGTTAATAGCTTGTTCGACTTGTAGTTGGTGAAGGTTTTTATACCGTTTGTTAGTATTATAATAAAATATATACAGTATTTATATACAAATATATGTGCATGTGAGTGAGTGAGTGAGTGAGTGAGTGAGTAAGTGAGTGAGTGAGTGATTTTATTTCATCACAATGAACCGCTAGCTGTGCATTATCCTGCTTATTAAACGGCTACTTATTTAAAAAAATCAATAATTTGACACAAAAATTGTCCTCCAGAGTCCGAGATCAGAACTGCGTTCATAGCAACGGCCTGTTATATATAGCAATGGTCTGCTATAATGAAATAACAGACCGTAGAACGCAGTGATTGACCAATCAGAATCGAGTATTCAAAAAAGCTGTGTAATGAATATATATAAAATCATATTTTGTAAACTGATCACATATGTTGCATAAAACTTGAATCTGGAAAGTAGTTAACTACAGCTGTACTTTTTACAGCAGTAAAAACAACAATTTTCCTCTTTGAAATGTAGTAAAGTAAAAAGTTGTATAAAATGATACACAAGTATAAAAAAAATACCCAAATACCCAAAATTGTACTGAAGTACAGTACTTGATTCAATGTAGGTAGTACACCGCTGCTTTGATGCTTGTTTTTCATTGATAAGTAATCTTCCTGAGTTTCACCATTAACCTTGTTTCCTGACTAGAAACCGAGTTCATACTGCGAGCCGTTTATGAATGATCCAAATGATCTCCCCATTGCCCCCTGTGGTGCTGTGGCCAACAGTATCTTCAATGGTAAGCACCACTCATAGCACACATCATCAATCCTCCACTTTATTTACTCTTAAAGGGTAACTTAATAAGTAATGTTTTGTGTCTAACGTACTAATAGGGACAACAGTTTCTGAAACTGGTCCAGTATTGAGGGAGAGCAGCTATAGACGGCAGCTGCTCACAGGCTGCAATATGGTTCTATTGGGGCAAGCTGGCATCGTCATTTACGTCCACTAAAAGTGCTTGATTAATTTGAAGCTGATTTGACTAAAACAGTCGTGATATGATGAAAACAGAGCCATGTTTCATCATTCATCTTTCACAACACAAATTTGCCATTTATGATTTAAGGAAGTTGGCCTCAAGGGTGGAAGTAACGAAAAATAATTGAAGTAAAGGGAAGAGATGAAAATGTATGTGAATTGAAAAATAGAGTGATAAATTGTCAAGTGATTTGATAAACTTGATTGACATTTTATTTGAAACAGTGTTGCTCTGATAATCAACTGTCCACCATTCATCATTCACAACACCCAACTGACATTTATCGTTTACAGCACGCAATGTTTGTTACTTCTGTCTTATTAAAAAAAAGAAAAGAACGCGCCCACTCAGCGAACCGCTACTCTCGACTTTGCAGACATTCGCCTGCACTGTGGTCAGTGGGCGTGGTTTTTGATTGACATTTTGAGTGGAAGTAACAAAAATTGGGTGCTGTAAACGATGAGAAAAGCTAAGAAAAATGTTTTATTTCTCTGTAGGGTCCTTTCCATAATGTTTTCAGACACTTATAATAACAATCTGAGCCTGTCAGTGGCAAAAACAAGAACTTTTAGTTGATGTAACGTTACATTGACGCTGCTCACTTGCCCTCGCAGCTAGTTTCGCTGCTGCCGTCTACAGCGTTATCCCTCAATACTGGACCGATTTCAGAAATTGTTGTCCCCATTAGTCATTTAGACACAAAAACATGGGGAAATGGGGTTGAAAAATACCAAAGTTAACCCCTTTAACTCACATCTATTCTCCTAGACTCCTTCACCCTGACCTATCGAGGTTCCAGTGGTCCTCCAGTTCAGGTCCCTCTGTTTCGGACAGGCATCACCTGGTATACGGACAAAAATGTCAAGTACCGCAACCCAAGGAATGACAACATGACGCTGGCTCAAGTGTTTGAAGGTAAATGGGGATGAAACACAGAAACGGTATCAAATCAGTGTCATTCATCGTGTCTGACGTGCGATTGCTACGTAGGTACAGCACAGCCTCGGTACTGGCAGAAGCCCGCGTATGAGCTCGATCCCCACGACCCGACCAACAACGGCTTCATCAACGATGACCTGATCGTATGGATGAGAGAGGCGGCCTTCCCCAACTTCAAGAAGCTCTACGGGGTTTTACACCGAGCCAACAAGCCCTTCACTAAGGGTCTGCCAGCAGGGAATTACAGCATCGACATATCCTACAGTATCCTTTCACTGCTGTCAGAGATGTGTTTTTTTCATGGGAACTTTGGCGTGGGTTGAAGTAGGTTACACATGTCCCATTGTGTGCACTAGTTTCCTTTGTCTTATCTGCTGTTAAACACAAGCATATGGACAGGGACTATTTTAAGACTATAGGCCGCCTATTTTCCACTGAGCGCCTCTTTGTGATCACCTATTTTCAGCCTTGACCTCTGGCTTTCCAGACTTCCCCGTGCAGTACTTCCGAGGCAGAAAGGAAGTGGTGCTGACCACGCTGACCTGGTTCGGAGGTCAGAACCATTTCCTGCCCGTCGCTTACCTCGTAACCAGCTGCCTGATCCTGCTGATAGCCGTCATCCTCACGGTGGCATGGTGCAAGTTTGGGAAGAAGGGGAAGAACATGGAGGAATGAAGGGTAAGACGTGCACTGGGATGATGATGATGATGATGATGAGGGGTGAAAAACTTACAAGCAGCTGAAAAATGATCATTGTCGTGCTGTTTAGGAGCCGATTTAAAGAGACAATAATCTGAAAGGACGTTAACATTGATGCGAGCAAATGAAGGTTAAGGAGAATGGTTTTAAAAAGGAAGTTCATGTGTTGGAAAACCAATGAAGAATCAAGTTTGACATCTGGAAAATGACTTTCCCTAATGACCCACATGTTTCAGGGCTTTTATTGTGATGATGTTGCTCTGAAGAACCCACTGAAAGCTAGTTGTGTCAGCACAGGCTTCAAGCTTTCTGTACGTGTTGATTTTACTTGATGAACTTTTGCAGTTTTTAAATACACACCATATTGTCCATGCACTGTTAATATTTATTAACATAATTATAATATATTTATTATAATTATTAGTAGGGCTGTCAAAGTTAACACGATAATAACGCGTTAACGCAAATTCGTTTTAATGCCACTCATTTCTTTAAGGCATTAACGCAACTTGCGATTTTTAGGTTATAGCGGGCTCAGTTTTAAAGTTAGAGTGAAGATACTGGTCTCATATGAAACTAGAAAACCTAAGAAATTCATTGGTACCAACCATGTCATACTAGCTTGTGGTGAAGGATGTTAAATAACGTTCCAAACTTATGCTAAATTTTGGTGAGGAAAAACTGGCATGGCCATTTTCAAAGGGGTCCCTTGACCTCTGACCTCAAGATATGTGAATGAAAATGGGTTCTATGGGTACCCACAAGTCATAGTCAAGTCAGCACACTGACACACTCACAGCTGTTGGGCTGCAGTTTGCCATATTATGATTTGAGTATATTTTTTATGCTAAATGCAGTACCTGTGAGGGTTTCTGGACAACATTTGTCATTGTTTTGTGTTGTTAATTGATTTCTAGTAATGAATATATACATACATTTGCATAAAGCAAGCATATTTGTCCACTCCCATGTTGATAAGAGTATTAAATACTTGACAAATGGTTAATTTGAACAGATAAAAAAATTTGCGATTAATTGTAATTAATCATGGACAATCATGCAACTAATCACAATTAAATATTTTAATCGATTGACAGCCCTAATTATTACATTAAGAATTGAATTGTCACGGTGGTGTTAAAGTTGTATTTCATGTCTCAGTAAATGCAAAGTGGAAAAACTACACTTCGATGTCAGACAAACCCTGTAATGCTAATTCTTAAGCTAAGGTGTAATGTTGTGGATGATGTTTTTAATTACAGCACAATGAAGGTTAGCCAATGCCAATGCTAAAAATTAGCCTTGTTATAATGTATAATAGAGTGCTACAGGGATGAGTCCTAAAACCCGGATATGAGTTAGCATTTTAGCACTTCCTGTTCCCTCGTCTGGAAGTCGATTGTTTTTTTCAATGGGTTTTCAGTTGATGCCTTAAATAAGGTCTGTGGTTAACACAAGCTGAAGAGATTTGAACATTTTGTTCTACGATATAAAATGGATCAATAAATACTCCACCTGTGAATTTTTAAGCCTTTGTGTCTTTAAAAAGATGGTTTCTAACAAGTAGCTAAATGAAAATACTAAACGTCATCACGCCGACTCGTCCTCCTTTACAGCCTCGTTGTGTGTACTCGCGCTCATGCGACCATGGTGTAGTTCGTTTATAGCCTAACGTTAGCTTTTTAACTCTGGCGATTGCATTCACGCTTCAAAAATTATAAAAGTGGTGTTCATTTGTGAAGATGATCTTGCTGAACAAAACGTGTAAGTATCATAAACGTTTGTTTGCCACAGAGCTTATTTTCTGCAATAATCCAAAACCCAACGGAAAAACCCCATTGGCTTTTTGTCGAGGGAACCCAGGGCGATGCTAACTTCCTGATTGGCCTACAAAAATACATCATCCCTGGAGCACTCTATAGCATAACAGTCTGCAGCCACGCTAGCAGCTCTGTGAAGCTGTACTTGCTTTGAGCTAAAAGCTAACATCTGTACGCCAACACTCCGATGTTTAGTAGGTTTGTTTACCGTGTTAGCGTAACAACATTTGCTGACGTCAACCATTTGTACAGTCTCCGTCATGGCCTACGATATGTTCTTGTCACGACGACAGCTGAAGATTGTAATAAAACATTTTCTTTTAAAAACTCTTTATTTCTCTATATACAATCAGTGAGGGCCACATCAACACAATCCCTCTGTGACCGGGGAGCACCAAAACTCTGGATGTAGCTCGCCTTGGTTGTTGAGCACGATCAAAGCATGATTGGTGGCACAGCTGTGTGAATAACACCTCCCTCCCTCCCTCCCTCCCTCCACCCCCCCCCCCCACAGGCGAGGTTGCTACTCTGTAAAGTTATAAAGCAGCTTGTTCCATTTTTCTCCGTCTGCACTCCTGTCACAGAGCGTTTGGTCAGATTAGTACCACAGGTGGGACAGGAGAGGAATGCAGTCTAACTGGTGCTACAGACAACGACTGAACACATCCTATAATACAACTTTTAAGCCGCATCAAAAACCAGTCCATAAAACAAAAACACACAGGACTGAGATATCGAAACAGCTTACCACACATACAGATGATGATGCACATAGATACAGGGAAGGAACACTCAAACACCCATTTCAACACGAGACAATCACCACGATGCACAAATAAAATCTAAAAGTTCAGGACAAACACACAGGAAACTCTATGAAATTATCAGCTGTAACAGATTAACCCATCTACCTCTTGTCTCTGTACCTTTTTTTTTTTGCTAGGACATCAACTATCTAGGCCTTTAAAAACTTTTTTTTTTTTTTCCTACATTAAGACTGTTTTAATGTTTATTTGGCTAAACGTGCGCTGTTGGCACAGTTGTGAAAGTTGGTTCTGTTGAGAATTAACATTTGCATAAACAAGGAAAAAGGCAACATTTGGTCTTCGATATTACAAAAAGCGTCTTCTCTTTGTGAAGTTCATTGGATTGATCTTCCCGATCAGCCTTTTTCAAGTTAACGTACAACATCTCTTAATTATTATTGTCAGTTAGGTGTCCACGACAGCTCAACCACAATTCTTTGACGTGTAATCAGTGAAGGGTAGTGGTGGGCTGTTTTTTAATAAGAGTTTCTCCTCATCAGCAGGATGTGAAATAAAAAATAAATATCAGTAAATCATCTGAGACTTTTAAACAGGTTTGCAGTAATGGGATTACTAGAACTATACACAATTTTCAAGTCATGCTTTTTAAACAAAGTAAGACAAAAGACGTACCGTGGAAAAACTAGAGTTTCTCTAGAAAGGAGGAATTCTTTTGACCGTGGATGTGGGGTACTTAACGCAAAACATGCAGTTAATTCAGTAAGAGAACCCTTTTAGATTTGATGAATGTAAAAATCACCAGGTACATTTCATTTGGTTCAGTATGTAACAGAAGAATAATGGAAATCACAGTTTCACAGAATGCAAGAACTACTAAGGATCACAGAACAGGGACAAAGTCTTTATCAAATAGTAGTCAGCGCTCTCCTTTTTCCCTCCTCCCTCTGTCCGTCCGTCCCTCCTCCCATCTCCGCCTCTCACACCTGGCACAAACACATTCATCTTTGTGGTTTCAGTGATAGGACTGTAATGGCACTACACAAGCAGATTGTGGCCATGCAGGAACATTTAGGCAATACAGACATCTCCAGATGAATCTAAAGCTAAGGTAGTGTTCATTCAAGACTCGAGCCCGGGCTCCAGGGCTCACAGGTTTCACACCTCCTCTGCCTCCCGTTAACAACCCCTCTGTCTTTGTCCGTTGGCTTGTGTTGGCAGTGAGATTAAGGCCATGTGCATCCGGACTCTTCAGCTCTTTCCCGTTGGCTTCTGAGTGCTACTCTGAGGTACCTGATAGGTCAGATCCTCGGTGACCTGTCCGGTGGCGTTCTTGGGCGTATCGTAAGCCGACCTCCCCGACTGGCCGCTGTCTGTCCGTGTGAGCAGGGAGGCCGGCCCGGCACCCATGAAGCCACACACTGTGGAGGAGGGCTGGTTCAGAGAGGAGCCCCCCGACGGGTGGCAACCCATGTCGACCACGATGGGTGTGGCGTATTCAGATCCCGAGGCTGGCAAGGGTTCGGCGTAGGCGTGGTACACGTCTGGCGAGATGGGAGCGTCGTACAGGTCGGGATCCGAGTATCCTGGGTCGGGCCCCTCGTCGGGTTTGAAGGTTGACCGGGCACCCAACGTTGTAACGCCGCTCACCAGGGGCTGAGCATATTCTGAAAAAGAGTGCAAGTCGTATAAACTAGTGTTTGGTTGTTATGTCGAAGCTAGCTGTACCTTTGGTGGAAACACCTCTTCAGTTACTAGCTACTGGCCTGCATGTCAAAAGGTACTCTGTGGAGATTTTACGAGTGGGTTCCCGTAAACAGGATGTGAAAACATTACCTTACAAATGTTTTATGAGGAAGGAAATGCAGTCACCATAAATATTACTGGTATTTACGTCAAAGACTAGCCATGTCAAACAAATGAAAACAGAGGTATGACATAGGGATGTCACAAAGACAGAAATTTAGTAGTCGATACCAATACCAGTGAAATTCCACGATTCTCAATACCAATTCGATACCACGGTAAAAAACAATAAATCCCATGTACTTCAACATCCACTCCTTTACAGTTTGCATACTGTTCTTTGTTAGGGAGTTAAACAGGTCATAGCTCCCTCCCTATTATCTTTTTTATATTGCTGTAAAAACATCTCCTTCAAACAACTGGATTTATTGTTGGAGTTATTCTAAGATTACACTTGAACACACCACGATAATGTTATAATTTACCTTCGCTCGATACTCCTTTTTACTGAGTAGAGTCTGAATGCATCATAATGTAAATCAATGACACCTCTCGTGTTGAAATCGGCAGGACGAGAGCTAGTTAATGTTAGCCGTAAGCAGCGCAGTCCTGCACGGAGCTAACAGCTAACGTTAGCTAGTGGTGCCTCCAAATGAAACTCGTGAGCTCGTGTTTACAACGTCGGAAGTCGTGTACACGATGTGCTTGGCGTTCAAGTGGTTAGGTCGTGAGAACACAGCTGCTAAACAACGGCACTATTAACAATAGTCTAGAAGCCACAGAGGCTAACAATTTAGCAAGCTAGCAAGTGGGTAACATAATGCAGGAAATGCAAAGGCATAATGACAGAGGAAAAAGATGAGGCCGTTGGGAACATCAACATTGTCAGATTATAAAATTTAGAAGAATTGCAATATACGACTGAAATTACAATATATTCACTTATTATGTACCGAAAAATGAACTTCCAAGGCCTCCGCCATTTCTGACAACGTCAACAAACACGTCACAACTCGTAAACTCTGAGCTTTCAGAAACTTTCCACTTACGAGGTTGTGAATACCACAAGAGGGGGGCGTTCATATGATGAATTGTATCGTGAACACGGTAAATACGACCCCATTTGAAGGCACCATAAGTCCTGCCAATTTCAACACGGATTTGTTGTTCACAATGCAGCATTATATAGGGCAAAATAGGAAAAATAGGGCGCGTGCCCTGTACGTGTCGATAGCGAGTTTACTGTGTCCCAAACACATTTCATATCGTCCCCGGGACGATGGGACGTCGCTAATCTCGAGCCCCGATTTTGCGGTACTGTAGAAAAACAAGTACCGTCACTTTTTCAGAATTTTGGCATCGACTTAGTACCAAAGTATCGGTTCTCGTGACGTCCCTAGTATGACATTTCTTGTTTTCACGCAATTCTGTATACAACCATTGGTGGCTGTATTTCCTGTTTAAGGGAAGAACTGCTTTAATAAAGGAGAAGAAGACGACCACAAGCTGGTGTAAAAAAAAAGCTGATTTCACAACATTCAAAATAAATGTTTTGCTAGGTAGGAAATGCACTCAATTTTTTTTTGTTGCGCCAATAAGGACACTTGTATTTCCGTGATAAACACTGAATTTAAATTAAACTTTTTTTTTTTACAATTGAAACTCCACAGAGTACCTTTAAATAGCAGCTGAAACCTCGACACATCTCTCAAGAAACACGTGTCTGAACACAGCGAACAAGTTACAACACTTGACCAGTCACCATGTTGAACAGTATTTACCTGCAGGTTCAGCATGTAGTCTGGGTACAGCACCTCTCCCCGATAGCCGGCCCACCTCACTGCTGCTGTACCGAACTGAGTCCTCGGTTTCCACCATCTTGGAGGGCAACAGCTGCTTCATGCTTTTCCACCAGTCTGCAGCAGAAGCACAATGAGATGCACAGTGAGTTGCACGAAACACACACACACACACACACACACACCTGTCAGCCTGTGCCGCAGACAGATTACATACCAGTGCGGTCCCAGTGAGGGAGATCATATGTTCCTTCAGAGCTCTTTTTCCTACGAAGAGGGAAAAAACAAAGTCAAACTTTGAAGTTTCAAAGGGATTTTCTTTCTTCTTTGCATGATAATGAGAACACATACCTGTTCCTCCAGTGCAAAGCACAAACCACAATCAAGATGAAAGCAGTCAGAACCATGACCAACACGGGCACCAGAACTGCTGCCAGCGCCACATCTAAGAGCAGAAATACTACAATAAACATCACATGACAAACGTCTCTATTCGGGATCTAACAAGCTTTTTTTAAAATCAAACATCTGACGCACCTTTGCCAGTTTGAGGAGGCATAGTGGTGTTTCTGATGTCTGGGGTGTGTGTGGTTTCGCCAAGGTGAGGTGGCCGTTTTGTACCCGCAGGAGGTGGAGTATGACGAGAGGGGGGTAACATCCTCGTCCTCGGCTCTGGCCTCCGCCTCGCTGTCAACATTTTTTTTTAAGGACAGATTATTTACGATTACAATCCTCTTTTTACGCGACATCTGTTTTTATTTACAAATCAACCATTTGTACCAACCTGCAGGTATTTGGCAGCCAAGCAGCTCCAACTTTAGCGCGATTCTTTGGTGCCATAGGGTCGGATTTATCCTCACAAACCGGGCCTCGATTGGGGCAATGAAGTTATTCCTCACCTCATGCAGGTAGTTGATGTTGCCCTGGAAAATCTATCATAAAATGACAACAAACTATTATTTGTGCCAAAGATTTATACCAAACTACAGCCAAGTGGTAGTAGTTTAGAAGAAAAAAAGTTTAGCAAATGACTACATTTACATGCACAAAATATTCCGGTTTTTGCCCTTATTCAGAAAAAGACCATATTCCTACTAAGCTGTTTACATGGCTAATGAAAATTAATATTCCCTGTTAAATGCAGCCCTGCACACTCCGATTAATGTAAAACGGCCCCAAAAACCTGTTGATATCCAAGTCTTTCATAATGTTTAAAAGTAGGTGTGATTCTCCTCTCGACCAGAAATGTGGGCTTTTCTTTTGGGCCTGCATCTCTGCAAACTGTCGGCTAGCTGGTTTGTGTACAACGCACAGAGCTGGCCGTAAACAGGCAAGAGGCCGTGTTTTGCAAACTGCGAGAAAAACCCCAATTGAGACGCATATTCCGAATGCGCTGTACACATGTCCAAAGAATGGTCCTAAAACCTGAATAATATCAGCGTATCCCACATGTCTTAATCAGAAAATGCTTACTTCAGAATCAAGTCTAATGTCCAAACGGAATAAGTTGTTTACATCAGTGATTCTCAAAGTGAATAAAGGTCCGTGGCACTCTGTCAGGGGGTCCGCAAGATAATTTGCTACAAATTATAAAATTGTGTTGTATCGTTAAAAAGTGCATATCTGCAGATAGGAACCATTTGCGGCAATAAAACAATCATATTGTGTCCATTACTCCCAACAACATTAGCTTTGGGCCAACAGAAACTCTGATATGATCGTAATATTCCAATAAAAAAATTCTTAATTACTGCAGTGTGGTCTGTAACACTGTTATGATAGCTTCTGTTGTGATTTGTTCAGAGCTTTGTGCCAGTGATTTGAAGAAGGAGCAATACATTCATTATTTTAAAGTTGAAGCACTTACTGAAAGTCATCTTTAGACTGGTAAATTGATATATCTGGATCTATTAGGACTATGCCAGTCTTGCTAATGTTCATTTCATCTGAAAGCTTTTAAGAGCATTACTTCAAAAGTATAAACGCTGTCAAGTTGAGTCCAAATACAATTTGAATACCCTCTGTTTAAAAGTACATAAGTGGTATTAACATGATTCAAATTGAAATGTGTTTCTGTTTATCACTATGAAACAGGTCTGAAGTATCTAGATTGAAATGTTTTAGAATACAAATAGTTCCAACAGCATCTAAGAGTACAAATGGTAGTAAGCATATGCTTAATAGGTGTTGCGAATAAGAGGTGGGCTTTTGAAAATGTTGTCCCCTGTAGGGGGTCCCTGGCCCCAAAAAGTTTGAGAATCCCTGGTTTACATGACCTGTATAAATTCAGAATATTGTCATATACTGAATAATAGTGGAATATTAGTGTGCATGTAAACGTAGTCAATACGATCCTGTGAGAATCCCAGCATTGAGCAGCTCATAGCAGCTCCATCCTAACAACCCAGCCACTAAATCCATATCCATTCATTATTAATGCCCAAGTGTCCTGGTTTGTCTACCACAGCACTTAACTCAGACCACTGACTGCTATCATTTCCTGCCATAAACATCTCTTAGTCAATACCAGTTGCTATGGAAACAGTCCAAGTATGTGCCCCTGCAGCCTTCTAAAGTGACATTTTTGTCCATTTGCACTAATTCGAGGGAGAAAAAAACAACAACTAAAAGCCTGTGACGTAATTATTGAGCAAATAGGGCTTTATTGATTTGGTGCTTGTATTACCTTGCCTTGCGTCGAATTTGCTTCCCTGTAGATGGACCACTGCTGGCCGTCGTTACTGTGCAGGACCCGGTACGCTGAAACATAGTACTGGTATTCTCTTAGGGTGGAGCCGGTGGTGGTGATGCCTGGATGAACGGACAGGAGGAACAAGAAGATGGTGTACAGTTGGTTGTAGTGTGCGTTCCAATACCCATACCACTTAGTATGCCAAATCAAATGCAGTATGCCTACTTCCTACTACATGCTTTTCTGGCTATTCTGTCCCACAATCCTCAGCGCAGCGTTTATGAGCAAGAGGGTCAAAGTTCAAGGCGCAATGTTATGACGAAGTAGTATGTCCCAATTGTATGTATACTGCATGCATACTTTGTAAGGGCAGCTGCAGTATGTACCAAAAGTAAAAACAAAACGTATGTGATTTGGAACGAATGTTTACCTTTTCGCCATCTTAGTTTAGCGTGTTAGGATGCCAACATGTGCTAATTAGCACCAAACGCAAAGCTGAGGCTGATGGGAGATCGTCATTAGTTTTGCAGGTCTTTGGTCGAAAAACCAAAGTATTGTACAAATTCTAATTTTTGACCAGATCATGGTGATGAGAAGTCAGGGGATCACCTGAGTGATTACTATTCATCCTGAGGGGAGCATGATTGTCTGTGCTAAATTTCATGACAGTCCATCCGATAGTTGTTCAGATGTTGCACTAAAAGCCCAAAAAAACCTGCTGCTGGCGCTAGAGTAAAAGTCGTAGGGATTCTTCCTCTGGGCACCAAAGACATCTGTACAAAATTTCATGGCAATCAATCCAATAGTTGTTGAGATATTTCAGTCTGGACCAACCTCCTGACCTTTCCATCCCTAGAGCCATGCCGCTAATGCCTAGTTCACACTACACGGCTTTAGCCCTGATTCTCCGCTTCCCAACAGTTTTTGGAGCTCCCTGACAAAATACCCATATCAGAGTTAAATCGGCTTTGGCTCGCCGCTTGTACATTGATGCTTGAGCGTCATGTGTGAACTGTTCAAAGACGCGAGCCAACTGGCTCACCGACGCCTCGCAGACACATTCCAGATATCTTCCGATCTTCCTAGCTATCTTCCAGCATGCTAAATATATGGACCTGTATGTGTTGCACATAGAGGAATAAATAGTAAAAAAAGACTGTGGAAACCGGTGAAAACAGGCTACTTTGCCAACAACAACATCAGCAATGTGTCTCGCATATGGTATCACGTCATTTACCGTGTATTTCTCGCGCGTTTTCATGACAAAACGTAGTTCGGAGACCTCATCGG
This sequence comes from Sebastolobus alascanus, assembly GCA_916701645.2. Taxonomy (NCBI): domain Eukaryota; kingdom Metazoa; phylum Chordata; class Actinopteri; order Perciformes; family Sebastidae; genus Sebastolobus; species Sebastolobus alascanus. The sequence goes on from CAKAOJ020000059.1 coordinate 5,509,313, forward strand.
GGATTCTTCCCGGTGAAAGATCTTGTAGTGTGTGACCTTCTGTCTCCGGTCAGTCATGTAGCGCGAAAACCACGACGACTTAAAGACTTCCGATTACAAGACAGCAAGTTGTGTAGTGCGAATAGTACAGAGATCTGACCACTATGAAAGTCGTGTAGTGTGAACTTGGCTTAACACGACTAAAAACGGCCACAGGTGTGGTAAAACCTGAGGGAATGTTTTATCTATGCTTGCAGTTAAATTAAAAGACGGTGGTTTTAGTGTTTAGTAATTTCAGCGAGTGTGTGTGTTTCTATGAAGCTGTGTACCTGTGATCCTCTTCTCCCTCTTGAGATCGATCTGCAGCCACTGCTGCTGGTCGCTCTGAGAAGATACCCAGGGCAGCCCCGCCTTTTTAAGCCGGGCTCCCGATGGCGCCCACTCGCTGTGCTGACCGGTGTTCCACTCCCACACAGACGAAGCAGACATCTGAGAGTCCGCAACGCCACCAGACTCTAAACCGAGCGTTCCGTAGCAGCCTGCAAGCACAGAAAGACCACCATTAATAACAATATAAAAAACGTTAGGTAACCTGAATGAGATTTAGGAGGTCTTAATATACATTTTACATGTTTGTATGTAATTCCTTTAGCTGCATTAGAGCAGCAATCTAGTTTGCACTGTGAGCATGTGTAAAAAAAAACAGCAGGGTATGGTGCTTCAGAAAAGAAAGAAAACTCACCGTTGGTCCTGAAGGTGAAGAGGCTGTTGGACAAAGTTCCTCTGAGGACAGAAGTGTAGAATTAGAGGAACATCCGAGACTTTTTAACCAATAATCACGGAAAACTACCTGGATTTTGACTACTTTAAACTAATTTAAAAAACAATTAAACCACAAGTATTTTTTTTTTTTATCTGATTTTCAACCATTTCTTACGACGGAGTATTAGGGCCACATTGAGGAAAAAATAAATAAATCTGAGATTTGGAGAATAAAGTCATAATATTATGAGAATAAAGTCGTAAGTTAAAGAAAAAAAAGTCGTAGTATTATGAGAATAAAGTCATAATATTATAAAGTAGTAATTTTACGTGTTATTATAGAGGGGAAATAGAGCAGCGTGCCGCCTGTGTGAAAATGAGAAAGGTGGAGCATCTTGTGAAGATATACTTTAAGTATAGGTTTCACAAATAACTAAATACTCCCATCTTTTGGCACATAAGCACCACATTATCATAAGAATCCGGACCTTGAAAAGATTGTGCAAGAAACTGCGTTTATTCCGAAGAAAGAACCACGCGGACCTGATGGGGAAATTGCCTCTTTTGTGGAGGAGGAAATTACTTTTTTCTCGTAAAGTTCTGACTTTATTCTCGTAATATTACAACTTTTTTTTCTTGAAATAGTATGACTTTATTCATATTAAATTCCGACTTTTTTTCTCGTAATAATGACTTTGCTCTCGAAATCTCAGATTTTTTTTTCCCTCAATGTGGCCCTAATACTCCGTCGTAATTTCTTGCATTGTTGGGTTTTTAAAAATCAGATTCAAATGTATCTAAGATTCACAGCTAACACTCTCTTACCCAGTGGAAGTGACATTGTTAGCCAGTGAGGCCTCGTAGTGAGGGATGCCTTTGCTGCTGACCACGCTGATCCTCCCTCCCACGGCGTTGGACACCACACCTGCATGGACGGCTGCCACACACACAGGAGACGACTGCGGGATGAAAGCGAAGACGAGATGAGATTAAGGGATGCTGGCTATGCACTTCTTCTATTTCCATTACAACAAACAGTGCCAGTAAGTAACTAAAGCCGATTTCCACCGCATCATCTGATGAACTGTGAAGATTAGGCAGAATAGACTGATGACAGATTAAAAGGCTTTGTTTAGAACACTATTTTTGCATGAGACAAAAACTGTGTTGCTCTTTGTAACTTGTTTTTGTGAGAGACGTACGGGGGTAGAAAAGGAGATTTAACAGGAACGACATTACAAAAAATTCCCATCCCAAGTCCTAGTATTGATACCAATGTTTACTTCTGCAGCCTGAGTGAATGCTGAACACATAGCAGCAGTCTCAATGCATCGTGGGTGGGTGTTAGACCATTGGGGGCAATGTTGTAAATCAAGGATCAGGACTGCTTAATAGTCATATTGAGTTTTATACATTAAATATGCAGTAGTCAGAATGTTTTTGGCATCATTGGGCAAAAAAATCCATAATAACCTTTCAGCATATTGTAATTCTATTAATAATACGGTTTAGCTGTAAAATGAGAAAGTTTGTGACCCAGCAGCCGTGTTGAGATCAGTGGAGGAAATACCAAGCACCGCCCACCAGCCTGAGCAAACTTTCTCATTTTACAGCTAAACAGTACACTACAAGATGTTTCTGAAAACATTTTAGGCGAGAAATAGGCATCACAGTAACAGAATATTAGTTCATATTTGATCAGCGCTGCTTAGTTTTACCGTTTGATCAGAGTTCAAGAGTGATTGACAGCTTCCTCTGTTGAATGAACAGCCAATAGAAACTCTCTCTCTCTCTCTCTCTCTCTCTCTCTCTCTCTGAAATGACCTGTGATTGGCCAAAGTCTCCCGTCAAGGGCTAGATTTTCTAAAATCTGAAAACAGAGCCATGAAGAGCTGCAGATGTCTAGTTTTCTCTCAGAACACTTGAATTACAATATGCTGAAAGGGTTATTGTGGATTTTTTGCCCAATGATGCCAAAAATATTTTGCCTACTGGAGATTTAAATAACATACGTTTTAATCTTTGGGTTTGGGGAAAGGTAGCAAGTACTTTCAAGTCAAAAGGCTCAAGTCCAAGTGACGTTAAGAGTCATTGGTGTTAAAAGTCCAAGTCGAGTTGCAAGCTCTTTTTGATTTTTTCAAGTAGAGTCTAAAGTCGACAAATCCGTGACTCAAGTCCACACCTCCGATTGATATTGCATATAAAATTTAAAAAATGTTCTGTTATATCCGCAATCAGCCACCAACTACCTCTGGACTTTTTGAATGAAGTATTTGGCACAATGATTTTTTTTTGTGGAAGGAATCAAAACTGGTTCTGAGTATCTGTGGTGGAAAATGCAGTCAGAGTTCCAGAGTTCCTAAAAGACGAGGAGCCTTTGCAGTCTGCAGGGAACAGGCAGTACTGTCTGTCTTTTACAGTGGGATCACGGAGAACAAGCGCTTAACCTTCAGACCGTGGCAGATAAAAGGCTGATGAGTCAGCATGATGTCACTTCTCTGTAGAGAGGATACTGAGGGGCACTGACGGTAATGATTCACTGCTGGCTGCATTCCTGTCCAAACCTGCTGCCACATCGTGGAGAAATGGACAAAAAAAACAACGATTGGTCACAAGAGCTCTTTTCCCTCGGACAGCTGGTTGAGTGAGGTGGAATTTTATTACTGGAAAAGACCCGCACTGGAATTCACAGCTGACAAGATTGTGGGAAAACACTGGTGACCCACAGTGGCAACGAAGAACACGTTATTCACACACACACACACACACACACACGCACAGCAGTTCAAATGCTGCCACAAGCAATCAACACTTGCCCTCTGACTCTTAAACTTCCCAAAAAACACACACACCACATCCTAAAGAACGCCATACCAAACCGCTAACACAAACACAACGCTTCGCTCCAAACCGCCGCACCCTGCCTCCGACAGAGGAAACCACACTGACACACATGAAACAACACACACACACACACACACACATAGACATATGATATGCGGGATGTGGAAATATAAAAACCCAAAAAGTACACGGATCACAGTAAGAAACTCCAGAGAAAGTGAGCTGCAGGGTCTGGTCTGGGTGGGGCGGACTGAAGTATGCTTCCACAATCACCATAATATTACAGCCTGGTGACACACACGCACACACAAACACACGCACACACACACACACGCACACACGCACACCCCTAAAACACAAGCATGAATGAATCACTCGCACGTATCCAAAACCTAGGCATGCACACACGGAGGTTTTCTCCAGCTTCTCACTCACACTGACTCACTCTCCAGCTTTTTGTCTCACACACTCGGCTCCGCTCAGCGCCCTCTTGCAGCTGGACTGGATTAGAGGCTTATTATTTTCGGCCAAACTATTATCTCACCTCCCTTTCACCCGCTGACCCTGCCCCTCCTCTGTTCCTGTGGGGGCACCTCGCTCCCCGAAGCACACCCCGACGCTCCTCCCTGTCCTCCCATCCGCCAGCAACACCCCTCCCTCCCCTCTCTCCCTCCCCTCCCTCCCTTCCTTCGACAAAACCCCGAGCTCCGAGCATGAGGTCATCAAGCCAGAGACTCGGCGCCCATGACCTCACGCGCAGCGGGGGTGCTGTGAGGTCATCAGTCCAGGACTCGCATACCATGGAGCGGAGGCCCCGTTTACACAAGGAAGAAAAAAGAGGAATCAAACGAAAAGATGTGCAGACTTGCGGCACGGTAATGGAAGGCGGCAAAAAAATAACAAAGCAAAGCCGTGAAAACGTTGAGTGAGCAAATGCTGACGATCCTGTGGGGTAGCAGTGACCAAACAGCAGGAGACCGCAGGGGAACAATGACTCACCTGGAAATGTGACGCCGAGGACGCCACAAAGAAAAACACATGCATGCCGTACGTCCTCACCTCTCTGTATCCATTAGGAACAGTTCCAGAAATCTCCTCGGTGGACGTCAAGCAGCCCGCCGGACAGTATTTACTAGGGAAGAAAGAGAGACACGCACACGATGAATATCGGACGGCTCGATCGCTGCACAAATATCCACACAAAGCAAAAGGTTATTTACCTGAACTCGGCCTCGGGGAAATCAGTCCCTTTGTCCAGGCAGGTGATTAGATCTGCAAAAGGCAAACAAACAGTGTCAGAACTGGTTTCTCTGCACGCTCTCCTGCAAACCCATCACCCCCTTTTCTCTTTCCGTTTCTCTCTCTGGCAACACATCAACCTCCAACGTCTTCCATGTAATTCACGTATTTCATTATCTAGTGCTTTAGGTATTTAAAGAAATGAAGAGCGGCCGTCAAAATTGGGCAGATTGTCCCACAGAAAGATTTTACAATTGGCTTGATCGAAAGTAATTCTCTGCAACTAACGATTATTTTCATTATTGATTTATCTGGTGACTAAAAAATGTCATAAAATGGTGAAAAACCAAAACCCAAAGATATTCAGTTACGACAAATCATCACATTTGAGATCATTTTTGTTTGAAACGATTTATGGATTATCAAAATAGTTGACGATTATTATTCTGTTTCAGCTCAGTATCTTTTGTCAGTTGATTAAATCGACTAATCCTTTCAGTTCTAATTATTTTCTAGAGCTAAAATGATAGTCGATTATTCAATTAGTCGATCAAAAGAAATTTTGTTTGCAACAATTTTGATAATCCATTAATTGTTTAAATATTTTAAAGAGGACCTACTGTATAATGCTTGTATTTTGGGTTTCTACTAGAACATGTTTACATGCTTTAATGTTCCAAAAATGCTTTACAGCAGCACAAACTACCCCACCCCCCCCGAACCAAACCCTTCGGACTCCGCTCCAGCTCCGCTCTAACTAGCTTTGTTTGATGGTGTGCCAAACTAGCCACTAGGCAGGTATTATGCAAATGTGTTATTTGGTGACATCACCACGTCATTCAAGGTGTTTCAGGCAGTTCAGGAGCAGTGTTTCTGTGGGGGAGAGTAACTCTCTTTGGAGTGGACTTTGGACTTTGTAACTCTACAGACCTTTTACATGCACAAAAAACTATATAACACACTACAGGAAAGGGAAAAAGCACAAAAGCATAAAAGGTCCTCTTTAAAAAAAACGTCAAATATTTGCTAGTTTCACATTCTCAAATGGGAGGATTTGTTTTTTTGTTTCTCAGTCTCAGTTTTGTCACTTTAAATTAAAGGTCTTTAGGTTTTGGTCGGCTGGTCGGCCTGGACACCTTGAGCTTTCAGAACTTGTGGTGGGCATTTTTCACAATTTTTGACATTTGATAGACAAAAGAAGATAATCGACACATGAATCGCTTATAAAACCAATATTTGCTTGCAGCACTATTATTTTCATTACTGATTAATCAGATTTCATTGATCACAATTTCCCCGTTGACACATTCAAACTGACCAATAGTTCAAAAACTCAATGATATTCAGCTTAGTATCATACATGTCTGAGAAAACCAAAAAATATTCACAGTTGACTTATCGATTTCAGCTCAACTCCGAACACATACAACACAAAAGTGTGCGTGTGTGTGTGTGTGTTTGTGTGTGTCATGACATGAGTGTTTCAGCGATGAGGTACACCACATATGTCCAGCAGGATGCTGTGGGCTGCTGGGAACTCTATGTAAACCCCGCGGTGGTGGTCAGTCTCGGTGAGTCTCCACCACATTATCAAAAAACCCAGTTATCTGAGAAACCAACCAGTGACTCAAACGGACAAATACCCCCCAACCACCGCGAGTCGCCATGACGACTGATTTACTTAGCTGTGCAAACTGTCCTCCCACGCTCGTCTGCACGATCAGTTACACGACACGAAAAGCACACATCAGTTCTGTGAAGGGGAAAAACCAGCCGGGGGTCCATTTGACGGCCTTGTTTGCCTTCCAGTGTGATTCAGTCGTACCGAGACGACCACTTAGACAGAATCATTACTCTCCTGCACACACGTCACTGCCCTCCTCTTCTTGTGGCTTCAATTATCTGTTTATCTGAAAATGTTCCACATGACAAAGCACGGCCGTCTAAATTTACAATTACAGTCACAACAACATTCTTATTGAAGAGAAAGTGCATTTTAGAATTGGTTTCAGTGTCTCATTGACTACAACATACAGTACAGGACAGTGCTACAGTATTGTTGGATCAGATGGATTACGTCTATACCATCAATTATCAAGGAGCCAAGTACAAAAGTTTGGTGGCGCTAAGAAACTTTTTGATTTTCTCCTCATGAAAAGGTCTTCTGAGGTCATTTGTTAAAGACAAGAATACTGATGGGTTAGAGAAGTCTAGTGTTATTTTGTTTTTGTAAAAAAGAAAAAAAATCTGTTTTCAGTACCAAAACTCAGAAGATGTATAGGCAGTTTTCATCAAGTTTTATTAAGTGTACTGTGGCTGCAGAGGGGTCTGTGGGAAATGTAAGTATGCAAATGATGCTAGTGGTGCTAAAACTAGTAGTTGACTGACAGAAAATTAATCTCCAACAACTTTGATAACTGATTATTCATTATTCGTCCATTCCAGCTTCTCAAAACGTGAGGATTTGCTGCTTTTCTCTGGTCTATATTTTTGTAAATTTAATATATTTGGGATTTATACACCACAAGGAATTTGAAGACGGCACCGAAATTGTGATGGACTTTTTACACTATTTTTTTTTTTTATTATTTAAACTAACCACTCAATTGATTATTTGAAAAAAATAATCAACAGATTTATTGTTAATTAATAATAATTAGTTGCAGGCCCACATGATAGCATGATCTTTCATCAGATTTCCTGAATGTAATCGTCTTCTTGATCCTTGAGCGGCTGCCACACTAAAATATCCTAAATAGCACACGCAATACTTTCAGTGTAATTAGTATACTATCACGGGCAAACATATCAGATCTCACTTTCTTTCATTTTGTCCATGATTTGATAAAATATCTATCCCTTCCTAAACATTTTATCACACAGCAACCAGTCATAATAACATCATGTGCTCCATTTCATTACAGACAGGTGGAAGTAAACGCCCCTCACTCCACTGCTGGTGTGGAAAATATAGTTTGGATGCATCATTGAATGCGACATTCTGATCTTGCAACGCAATCAAATGTCTGACTGTAAGTACACAGTAATGATTCTTGACATCCACTGATTATTTTTTTTATCTACAAACCATTGTTAGGAGGACGGTGTGATAGAGACTCTTTTCTCACATAATCTATCACATTAAGCTCTTTACATATTTGAAATATGTAACATTTCTGGCTTAATTTATCTGTCAAAGTGATGTCTTTTTGTCATTTGGATATAGGTGTCTTTTTCTTACGGCTTTATTCGGACACGACAGGATATTTTATGGAAAGAGCCACAATGTTCGTGTTATCATAAGGAAGTAGACTTTTTTTTTGGTTCTGCCACGTGCTGCATCTCTGATGGATTTTTAAACTTACTTTGCCTCAATAATGACCGTCGTCGCAGTGTACTCACAGATATATTTTGGCAATCACTTAACATTATTAGAGAGCGAGTTCTGCTGCTTGTTTCATAATATTCAACAGTGCACAAGCATCAAATAACAAGGCGTTAATTTGTTACTCTCATTTAATCCCTGGTAACTCTAATGCTGCATGTAAAGAGTTTTATGTTAATATATTATATAAAATATAAATTTATCAAAAAGTGAAAATAATATAGAGAGGGAGTGCTTGTTGTTGCAACAGTCGCACCACGAGGGGAAAATAGATTTTATAGACTGATCGGATTAGAACTTCAAATTGGCTCATTCACTGTTAATTTATCAAATCTGTTTTATTTTCTTTGTGTACAAGAGATGATAAGAGATAATGCATACTGTATATTACAGTGTTCTCAGAAGGCGGAACAAGGTGTTAATCTGACGGCATTCAGTTCAGACTCACTCAGCCGTGTTAAAAGGGACACTAGTTCTGACCTAAGATCGCACCGTGACTTCTACGTAAAAGTGGGCGCTGATACAAACATCATGTAAAGCGGTGCGTGTCTGAAAGGGGATTATTAACAGAGTTCTTCGGGTTATATGATATCACATTAGAGAAAGGTCAACAGCTTCTAACAGACGGGAAGTCTTAATATAAAACCACAAAATATTATTGCTTTCCATTTCTCTCAATTACTCTCACTTCCTCTTGTTCCTGTTGTTCCTCTCAAATGGCTTCACGCTGTCCTCATATCCTTCTCGGCTGTCTTTTACATGCCACACTCCATTGAAAGAAAAGTCACAACTAAAAACCACAAATACAGTAACACCAGTTTACCTTTTGCACTTAAGACATGGAGGGCTGTAAAACTGCAATGTGACTAAACCCAGACTCGGACACACTGACGGTTGAGCAGAGGTCATATAAACACATCTGCTGGTGCCACCCGTCTGTATTCAATATCGTCTGTTCTCCCATTAAAGGAAAAAAAAAACAATAATTCAGGGTTCCTACACATTTTCCATTTCAAAATTCCATACTTTTCCACGCTTAAATTTCCAGACTTCTTCTCGGTTGATTTTTCAGACCATATCTGACATGAGTAGAAATAGCTAGATGTTTATTAGGTAAATAAATGGTTTAAAAATCCAAATGTTAACTTGCATGTTACATTCTGACTATGTAGCCTATGCTATCATGTTACCAAAAAATTGCCAGAATATTGTAGCTAGGTACTGTAGCTCATACAATCAATTAAAACCCAGGAATGCAAACACATGTATGGTGAAACAGCTTAATATCATATCTCTTTTCTTTTTCCACACTTATCCAGACTTAGAAATGACTAAAATCAAATTCCATACCACATAGCAAACCTGATAATTAGACACGATGACCGATGCCCACTCGCATGTTGACCCTGCACACTGCAGCTGGACTTCCAGATACGTCGCTGGTCAGACTTCACGACTCACAGCAGAGCAGCTCTTTATCTCTTCCGTGTGTTTAAATACACTTTTCAATGGTGAGCAAACACCACGTCGTAAATGCTCCTCTCATTTGGCCGTTATCGCAGAGCTGCAGACACAGTTCTCCATTCAACTCAAGTCATCTTCAACGGTTACTCTCTTTTCTTTCTATTTATGAGCTGTAGACACTGCTTGCTCACAGGATAATTGGAAATGTATATCATCCTCTTTGCTCCGGTGATATACGTTGACCCTGACATGCAAGAACAGCAACGCTTAACACAACACATTACCTAAACAGAAAATAGCATTTTTTATTACACGGCTTTGTTAAATACTCGATTCTGATTGGTCATTTACGGCGATTACAGTCTGTTATTTCTTTATAGCAGACCGTTGCTACGTATAAAGTAGGGATGCTAATTTTGAAAAAGAATTTAGCCGATAACCGACCCTCGTTAACCGATTATTAACCGTTAACCGACAAGATTAGTGCCTCGCATGTAGCGGTGGGCCAGCTGCAGTGTATGAGCACAACAGACAACTGAGTCCCCAGTTCACCCTTCCGGGAGCGTTACTGTAGCAGCCACGGTGCTGCATGTAGTGTCGCGGACACATGCAGACACTTTTCCGGGAACTCTCCACCGCACATTTAGATTTTAGTTTAGCAGGTTGTCAGCTGTGTGTATGCCCAGCGTAACTCTAGCGAGTGTCCGACAGACCGTGCGTGTGCGGCGGCGGTGAGTGTGGGGTTGATGGTGGCGTTATAGCTGTGAACGTAGGTGTAGCAGTGTGTGTACGGTTTATTTGTCGGTGATTAAATTAATTTTTTAATTAATTATTAATATTTTCTTTTAAAGGGGCTATATGTAAGAATCAGAAATTGCTTGTTCACAGCGACACCTGTGGCCGCAATGTCAACGAAAGTCAGCGTCCTGTTGCTCGCGCTCGCGCTTGTGCTCGCGCTACATTGACATGAACGAGCACCGGTCTAAACAGTGAGGCGACACACGTCAGCTAACACACAATATCACTCTATATTTCACCTGCTTGGCAGTAATGTTAGCTGACCAGACGAAGGTCTCTCCATGAATCAATGCTGATTCTAGTGCTGGCTTTTCCTGTTCAGCCTGCCGACCGCGGAGGGAACCGGGGGGGGGGGGGGGGGAGACACCGACACCCGGTCGGGACGATAACGTAACTCTCTCCGGAGCTCCGTCACTTCACAAGACACGGGAAACCTCTGTTGGTCTGGAGGAGCGGCAGCATTTATTCTGCACAAACGTCCACTGCACATTCAGTAGATATTCTCAGAGCTAAACTAACTCTTCTGCAGTGTGTAGTGTGCGCGCGTGCACGTGGAGTTGGAGCGAGCCGAGCGAGTGAGAACGAGCGCGGTGTGCGAGCAGGCGGGAGCAGGCAGCAGGAGCAGCGCAGCTGCGCGCTCACGTACCCACACGCGAGCGCGCATGGTATTCCGACCCGTTATGATTTATGCGCGTGAAAAGTTACAAATAGTCCCTTTAACCGTTTAACCGATAGCGTTAATCGGTTAAAATTCTTAATGTCGGTTAACGATTAAACAGTTAAGTATTAACATCCCTTTTATAAAGCCTGGTTTATGGTTGCCATAGTGAATCTGGCACGAGGTGCGCGCCAGATTCAAAATTACGTCATCGCGGCTTTTGGCGCAAGTTGTCGCGGTGCTTGATCATGCACCTCTGAATTTTTGTAACTATGCGCCCACTGCGTGCGCTGCACCTTTCATTTCAACATGTTCAACACACACACAAAGTCTCCGAAACAACTCTTCGACCAAGGGCCAAAACAGAACTGTAAACAAGCTCAACCTGAGGCTGGGACCTACAGATGACACACAGACAGGTGGAGTGATCTGAGAGCTCGTTACCCGTGTGTTCGGTGGTGGAATAGGACAGGTAGAATCCACGTCCGGTGTGGTGGGTCCCACTCATGAACACGACCGTGACCTGGTTGCCAGTGGAGTTGATCAGCTCTTTGACCTTCAGACCCAAACCGCAGTACTTCGCTTCTAAAACAGCACAGGATGTGACACAGGACAGAGAAGAGGTTAGTTAAACAAGCCCGCTTAGATCAACACATACAACAACAAAACAAAACATTATGTTATTTTAGATATCAGTGCCGAAAGAATCCTTGATTAGTGTTTGGTGTAACTAACTGGGCTAATGGCAGACAAGAGAAAATAGACTTTTGTAAATTAAATTTAAGGCCTTTTCTTCAGGAAACTAATTCCAATGTTTTTTAAAGACTTTTCAACACCTGCAGACACCCTGGAGTGTACTTTTACGCCCACCCAGAGCATTTCAATAAATCATTTTGGGCTCATATGTCATATTTTATTCATTCAAATCACCTGCAACTGAAAAAGACTCTAAGTGAAGTGAGAAGTCCCCTGCAGAAATCATATCATCTATTTAAGAAGATATATTTTTACAGCGTCTATTTAGCTCAATTTTTATTACCGGCAACTCTCACTGGAAGTGTGCCCTGCAGCAACCGTGAGGCCGATGTCTTTCACTGCGTTTACATGCACTTGAGTAACCTGGTATTGTGGGCTTTCTGCAGCAGCTTGATTTCTTAATCATCGTGTAAACAAATACTTTGGACAGAGAAAGTATCACAGAGAAAACAGTGCAGTAGGGGTGAAAGCAAAGATTGTCTTTGCCCTTGCTTGTTTCCAAAGTATTCTCACGTTTCACTGTAAATTAAAAAAACAAACAAACATCCTGCTCTATGGCATCTGAAAATTATGCAAGTAATGGGCTTATGAAACTCTACAAATCAACTAGTTAAACTCAAAAGTGCACAGTCTGACTAATGCTGAAAATTGAATTATAATAATGAAACTCTTCCTGGAAATCTGATTCTACAGCTTAATTGGCTTAACAGGCTCTTTGTAAAGATCTGTTAAGTATCTCATCATATATCTTTAATAAAGTTTAAAATATTCCAACCTTGGTTCAAAAACATGGCTGGAGTCATGGAGAAGTTTGTTTACTGACCAGCTGTATGTAATGCAGGTTTCACTGTAAATAGTATATATAATAGAATAGAATATGGAGTATAATAGTTAAAGGGCGGGTCCTTTATTTTGTCTTTTTTTTGTGGTTTTTATATCATTCTGTAGCTTCAGTGGTGTTCTATTCAAATCCGAACATTCAAATTTTGGTCAAAGTATGTATGTTTTAGCGTCAAGCCCTTCTAAAATCTTTTTCCCACGTGACCTGACGTAGGTTTCTGCATGATGACGCTGCTACATGTACAGTATACTGTATATACATCCTTATAGTCAGTGTATTAATGTTACAATAACTTAGATGGCGGTCGGCATCCTCCCAGGATGGACAAGCAAACAGGAGTACCGGCACGGAAGCAAAGCAACGTACTGCTGTGTGGACACCACGTTAGTTCAGATCCGATAGTCACACAATGACACAAACAAACTGACCGATCGATGCTGCAACTCCCATGTTCTGCGAGGTAAAATTAATGTTTTTGTGAATGGAGTCTGATCTGGCTTTGGCGATGCAACGGCTTCAGTTCCCTGTCGGGAAGGGCTGTCTGATGGCGAGGTAGAGCGGGGAAAATATTCTAAATATAGCGTACACTCAAATGGATATTGATTTTTTTTTTAGGTGGCTAAAATACGCTTTTCTGCTGCTCCCGTTCACAGCCGCTTTACCTCGCCGTCACGCAGCCCTTTCTGACGGAGAACTGAAGCCGTTATATCGCTCTCTTCAAAGCCAACAGACTACAATCACAAAAGCAGTAATTTTACCTCGCAGAACACAGGAGTGTACATACAACCCCACTTCAAAATATCAGAACTAAACTTTTCACTAATGTCTGAAATTAGCACAGCTAACTTTGACTTAGCTAGTGTTAGCGTTCACATCGTTCATAACCTTATTGATTAGCTTTGATTAGCTTACTTTAATAACCTACGTCACTGCTTCTTGCAACGGCTGAGTGGGGGTTTCCATTTGAAAAAAAAACCAAAAACAGAATAGAACTCAGATGGACACGCCCTTTAAGAGTAATACGTTCTCCAATTTGCTGTCAAAGCCTGATTTCTTCTGTGCTTGTAAACATAGACGGTGAAGAAATTAATGAGATGCATACAGACTGGGAGAGGGCTGTGGGCCATGATGTGTTCGACCCTTGCTCCTTTCTTTCTGCAGCTACTTGACCATCCCGCAAGCACTTCTGGTGCAGTATACTGGCACACTTAATTTGAGACTAGAAGGACTTCCTCACTGTGTATTTAAAGTCTGACATATTGAAATTGACGATGGCAAACGGATGACAACATTGTCAGTTTGGTAAGAACTATTGCTTAAATTGGGTTTTTTTCCCCCCCCCCAAATCAGTCCAGTATCTGCTCGTCACTCTCACCGATCCTACTCCTCTCGGGTCCAACGCCGTCGTAGAAGCGGAGGTAGTTGACCTGGCAGTCGGTGTCTTCTATGTCCAGCTCGGCGAAGCGAAAGTGGACCCTGTTGCCGCGGGGCACGCTGATCTCCCACTCGCACACCGTGTTGTTCGGGTATGTCCGCGGGTAACCCAGAGAGGACAGAGTCCCACTGCTGGGGCCAAGCACACTGGGGCCGCAGCCATCACCTGCAGGACGACACAAACACACAGTTTCAGGAAAAAGAGAACGCCGCTAATAAAGCACACAAAACTAAAGATTTCACCGAATTATCACCAAGAAATATGTAAATTGAAACACTGTTCATTAGCCTTTCATTCAAATGCAGTGTCTGCATATCAGAGGGTTTTAGTATAAAGCTAGAACTACTCTTTATTTTACTTAATGTCAACAGATCCCAAAAACAAAACCAACAATGACTTGATCCCACTAACAAATATTGTCTATGTAGTCAAAGTCCGTTATATCTTATTCCTCTGTGCCATAGATCTCCATTGTTGTCAAACACACATCAATGAACCACACTGTGCGACATGTTCCTTCATTACGATAAACTCTGTGCGACATGTTCCTTCATTACGATAAACGTGGGCACTGTAGTTTATTTTGAGTGAATCCCACATACACCGTCCTGCCGCTGTAAATACAACTACCTGCAATGTGTATTAATCCGCAGCTGAAAATAGACCCCAACAAATACACAATTTCCTTCGGTTTGCTACTTTTGCTAAAACTGTAGTGCCTACAGTGTAAGAAATTACTTATCCTTTTTTTAAAAGTGAAGCTAAGGCTGTGCAATTAATCAAATTTCAATTAAGATTTTGGCTTAGAATAATTTTGAAAACAAGATAGTTGTCATAAAACAATTATTGTGCCGCATTCCGTTTTTGCAATGATGTTCTCGTTCTGTCATGCTTTACATATATTATATACCCATTTCCTTTACAGCGGTGCGCTTTCGCCCCACTCGGTGGGTCAGGGATGGCCGCAACGTGGGAGGTTCCCCTCAGGGTGCGGTGACAGTAGCGCTTTACAGCACCCCTTGCCCTGACCTCGCCCCATAGTGCTCGCTGTGCGGCGGTGTCGGCAGCGCACCCAATCCGTCTTGAAACATGGACCCCATGCTTTGTGAGTGTGACTTTCCTTGCTGTGTCATCGCCCTTCATATCTATGCAACCAATGTGCTTATGATTAAATTGTTTACTAGAGCACAAAATTGTTTATGAGAGCAAAGTTCTTCATAGAGCCAGCCTCTTCATTTTGCTCAAAGTGTACGAGATTATCATCTGTTAAGAGGGATCTACCTAAGAGCACATCTGTTTGTTCTAGATCTATAAACGTACATTAGCAACACTAGTTTCCTTCAGCACACACAGAAAGGCATTAGGCAGTGGAATAAATCCAAACATGACTTTTTTGTTCTTTCACACAGCTTTGTATGTTTAGGGATTATTTTCTTTCTGCAGGTTAATACAACAAGTACAGTATAATATGTAGTTGGCTTTCATTAAAATGGGCCTTTCCATCTGTTGAATGTAAGTGATATCTCAGGGCGACTGTAGCGCAGGTGATAAAAGCGATTCAGCCATAAATCATAGGGTTGGTGGTTCAACTCCTGTCTACATTTTGCTCCTTGAGCAAGACATAGAGCCTCAAATTGAATGTGAAAGTGGCGGGAGGGAGAGCTGAAATGATTAGTCGATCATTCAATTTGTCGACCGCAAATATTCTTATTATTGTTTAATCATTCAAGTCATTTCTTGAACAAAAATGCCAAATATTCTCTAGCTCCAGCTTCTTTAATGTAAGGAATTGCAGCTTTACTTTGGCTTGTGAGTAAACTTTGGGTAAATCGCACTGTAGGTCAAACAAATTGTCCATGATTAATCGCGATTAATCACACATTTTTTTATCTGTTCAAAATGTACCTTAAAGGGAGATTTGTCAAGTATTTAATACTCTTATCAACATGGGAGTGGACAAATATGTTATATACATATTTGCTTTATGCAAATGTATGTATATATTTATTATTGGAAATCAATTCACAAGTAAGGGATAATGTACAGCGAGCCGGTCATTGCTGTGAAAGAAACCCCGACACGAAGCGGTCTCTCACCGCCCTGAAGGGGTTTCTTTCACAACAATGACCCACTAGCTGTACATTATCCCGCTTATTACACGGCTACTTACTTAAGAAATCAATTATTTGACACAAAAAACGGTCCTTTAGAGTCTGACATCAGAACTGCGCCCATAGCAACGGTCTGTTATAAAGAAATAACAGACCGCAGAATGCCGTGATTAACCAATCAGAATTGAGTATTCAACACCGCCGTGTAATAACACAAAACAATGACAAATATTGTCCAGAAACCCTCACAGGTACTGCATTTAGCATAAAAAAATATGCTCAAATCATAACATGGCAAACTGAAGCCCAACAGGCAACAACAGCTGTCAGTCTGTCAGTTTGCTGACTTGACTATGACTTGCCCCAAAACTGCATGTGATTATCATAAAGTGGGCATGTCTGTAAAGGGGAGACTCGTGGGTACCCATAGAACCCATTTTCATTCACATATCTTGAGGTCAGAGGTCAAGGGACCCCTTTGAAAATGGCCATGCCAGTTTTTCTTCACCAAAATGTATCGCAAGTTTGGAGCGTTTTTTAACCTCCTTCAGGACAAGCTACTATGAGCATCATCACTCTAGCTTTAAAACTGAGCCCGGTACAACCTCCAAAAGACCAAATGCATTAATGCATTAAAGAAATTAGTGGCATTAAAGCGAATGTACGCGTTATTATCACGTTAACTTCGACAGCCCTAGTTTGAAGACATCAGGATGTTTTATTGACCTCACAATTTAATGAGAAAATAGTTGCAGCCCTACTTTGAATAAAAGCCAAAATGAATGTAATGTATTGTAGGTTCAGCAGAGTAGTTGGCTTCAGGTTTAAAAGACAATAAAAACTTTTGGCAGAGAAGATAAACCGATCGAAATATAGGCCTAAAAATTTAATAAGTAGCTATCCGATCGTATTTGTTTTTGGCAGTTAAAAACCACACACTTAAAGACTATTTAACGCATCTTGAATTCAATTTTACAAAGAAATTATGACCTCAGATTTTTCAAGGACACGTTTGTTTTTTCGTCCTCTGAGCTGTCAGAGAGTGTGTGTGTGTGTGTTGATGCTGTGGACCCTGAGATAACACTCAGTCACGCCTCATGGTGCTAAGTGGATGTTCTGTGGGCCTGGAGTTATGTAAGAGCCTCTCAGTGGACACTATCCAGATGAACAGGACAAAAACAAAGCCGCTTCCCTCGACTCTGACTCACAAATACTTAACAACTACACGGCATTCAGCAGGAGTTCACATCACCTTCCTGAAGTTACCCCCTCTCATGCTCAAAAAAACAAAATCAGAACATAAATCCATCCTGCTGTTTCATCATCAGACCTACTCAGAAGATCAATAGCATCGCACAAAGTAGATAGTTAATATGAAAAAAAAAATTCATGTGAAATTTAGAGTTATGACAAACTGTGTCCACGTGTTTACAGTCATACCCCCACTGCTACCCCACCCCCAATCTCTCACCACCTGAGCTTGGCTGTGGGCTCTTAAAAAACCTGCTAAATATTCACATTAAGGTACAACATAGTGTTAAGTAAACCCACAACTATCAAAACATTGAGCATGCTGTGATTATAGTAGTAAATTCACGGTATTTAAGGTATAAATTCGGCTACCTGGAAGAGAGAAACAAGGCCACACAAGCTCCTTTATGTGCTGTTTGTCTCGTACATATAGACCTTTTAAACCAGACTCCATTCAAAAAACAGGCAATTTAAAGGTAGCTAGCTTATATGGACACGCAAATAAAGAAAAAGGCTGCTACTTTGAGCTTTTAACAAATCCTTTAAAGCCACACGTTAAATCGGCAAGCAACCTATCCACCAAGCAGCCGTTATTCCTTTACAATCTCAGTTTTTTTCAGAACCGGTTCGCCTGGTTCTTACTACACCGAGGACGGGCGGCGGCTTCAAGCGGTGTGAACCGAGCGGAACTCCACGTACACACACACAGCCATGTAAGGTAGCCTTTGAAGTTTGGAGGCAACAATAACAATGTTGCATTACGCTCATCTCTTAACACCTTAAAAACGTCCCGTGTTCACACTTTTTTTAAAAAGCAGCATGGCCCGCATGTTGCTCCTCCAGTTGTCACCAGCAGCAGCTGTGTGGTTTGCACCAACCTTTCTGCGCTCGACATCCCTCCGCGGTGAGAATGATGAGAATCGACAGGACGAGAACCCCTCCTGTCGGTCCCCTGCCCACCATTACCGCTCTGCCCATAGCAGCCTGCAGTCTGAATGCATGGTAATGCTCGCTTCTGGACCAGCTGCACCGCTTCAACCTGTACAAGAGGGTAGTAGAGGGGGGGGGGGGGGATATACAGAAACTAGTCCTCGAGAGCGAGTCCGCGTGTGGGTTCCTCCCGAGGATGACTTTTTGCTTGTCGTTTTTTTACAATCCAGTGGTTAGCGACACTCTCACTATGGAGGTAACTGCTTCACACACATACACACACATACACACACATCCAAGCTGTGGGAGCTACTTCCTCCACCGAGGCTCCTCCTCCTCCTGATCTGGGACTGGGAGACCCGAGTCCCCCAAGTGGTCTGATCCCAGATCCACCAACACCCCCCTTCAAAGTCACTCAGTGGTGGAAGAAGTACTCGGATCTTTTACTTTAGTTAAAAGTAGCAATACCACAGTGTAGAAATACTATGTTGCAAGTGAAAGTCCTGCATTAAAAATTGTACTTAAAGGAACAGTGTGTAATATTTCAAGGGATCTATTTGCAGAAATGGAATAAAATATTCATAACTATGTTTTCTTTAGTGTATAATCACCTGAAACTAAGAATCGTTGTGTTTTTTCGTTACCTTAGAATGAGCCGTTTATATCTACATAGGGAGCGGGCCCTCTTCACGGAGCCGGCCGCCATGTTTCTATAGTATACCAGAACAGACGAACCAAACACTGGCTCGAGAAAGGGCCATTCTCGTTTTTGCGTCGGCCACCGTATTTCTTCTACACGCCTGGCATACGGGAGAAGCTTTAGTTGGTTGCAATCTGCAACCTCACCACTAGATGCCGCCAGATACTACATACTGCACCTTTAATAAAAGTACAAAAAGTAGTAGTAGTAAAATATAGCCTACTTAAAGCAGCAGTGGGTAGAATTGGAGCAAATATCATTCAAAAAAAGTTGTTTTTATAAAACGGTCACTATATCCTGACAGTAGTGCATGTAATCTGAAAAAATCTGAAAATCATGTGCCTCTGTGTCCTCCGTCCTCCGGTGTCCTCCGGTGCTTCTAATGGCATCTGCAGGATTTCACAGACCGGAGGAAAACAACCAATCAGAGCCGAGTTGGAGCCGATCAAACGGCCAAACTAGGCAGCACTGATCAAATAGGAATCAATATTCTCTTACTGTAATGCCTATTTCTCACCTCAAATGTTTTCAGAAATATCTTGTAGTGTACTGTTTAGCTGTAAAATGAGAAAGTTTGTGACCCGGCAGCCATGTTGAGATCAGTTGAGGAAATACCAAGTATACAATACTTTCTCATTTTACAGCTAAAGAGTACACTACAAGATGTAGTAAGAAATAGGCATTAGAGTCACTTTATATTAATTCATATTTGATCAGCGCAGCTTAGTTTGACTGTTTGATCGGAGTTCGCAAGTGATTGATAGCTGCCTCCGTTGAATGAACAGCCAATAGGAACGCTCTGTCTCTGAAATGACCTGTGATTGGTCAAAGTCTCCCGTCACGGGCTAGATTTCTTAAGCCTGAAAACAGAGCCATGAGGAGGTGCAGAAGTCTAGTTATCTCTCAGAACACTTGAATTACAATACGCTGAAAGGTTATTATGGAATTTTTTCCCAATGATGCCAAAAATATTCTGCCTACTGCAGGTTTAATGTGTCGTCCTTTCAACTGTGAGCCTCTGCCTGTACACCCAAATCTGGCACGAGAATCTACGAATACTGGGATGTTAAACGGTGACTTAATGCGTAGTTATTTAAGTGAGACTGTACAGAAATAAGTTGATTTGGTCTGATTAATGACTGGGTGGCAGACATCATACATCCAGGCTTTAGCTGCACATTTATGGATAGCCAATCAGTGCATTAATGTGAAGACACTTATTATTGTCCTGCAATACACCCTCACTTGGCAAAGAGCTTGAATGTGATTCAAGAGTAACCAATAGTAACATGTAGCAACAAACACAGTTTTTAGCCTCTAGCCTGTGAGTAATATGTCGGATGATTCAGAGTTTTTTTTATTCTGGACGTGTATGTGTGTGACTGTGTTTCTACATCTCTGTGTGCAGGCTGTAGGCAGATGTCCACGAGGGTGTAAGAGAGTGTAATGTTCAAAGAAGAAGCCAAATAGTCACTCATGCTGAAATTGTCCAATTCTACATTCTCTCCCATACACACCCTCCGCCTGTTTTTACATTCCCTATATGTGTCTTTCTATGACACATTTGCACAAGGGCACAAGGGGAATTCCAATATATTCACAGCGGCAGGCTTATCAAGATGCCCCCCTGAGGGACATTCTTACAAATTCTCATAAAAGTCAAATATAGATAACATACTATTATGTAGGTTTGGGAAAAATATATGAATGCATGTTAAATCTAATGGAATCAAGTGGAATATCCATGCAGCAAATTGTATATTTCTAAAGGTAGTTTTGTGGCTTTACTTCCTCACTTCCTATGTTATGCATGTAAACAACAAAACCAACCGTTATTTTCCTCGTCAAATGTATTTAGGTAGGGTTGGTAAAGATTTTAGAAACATTTTTTGTTATATTAGTTGAAATTCTCATTACATCCCGACAGCAATCAATAAAACAAATGCTCTGACAAAATAAGAATAAAATCCTGTATCTCTGGCTGTCGCAGGACTGTGATAAGCCCGTCCAATCATTTCATTCGGCTCGTCACTTTATTTTCGGCATCAAAACCACTATATTTTGGTTAAGGAAAGAACTACATGGTTGGGCTTAAACTACTATGTTTGTACAGTGAAAATGACACTGATCGTTGTGAACACGGGACGCAGCTGATTGTGATGTGACGCACAGGACACCAACAGCGGTCTCCTTGAGAAAGCCTTGTGTTTGTTGGGATCATCAACTAAACCTTTAAAACCCAGTAGTAGTGAAAAATGGGCAGAAATTACCATAAAGTGTTGTTATTACACCAAATAGGGAAATATTTTATATGTTATATAGACTATGCATGAACAAATACACTCAGTCGCCACTTTATTTGGTGAACCAAGAGCTCTGCCATAAACAAAGTTACAAAGTTTATAATGTTCAGTTTTTGTTGACATTGTCAGGAATGCGTAAATTAATTTGTATGAGGTCATAGTTAAAGGTGGTGTTGTGCTGGACTACATTATTTTGAGAGTTTTTGTCCTCCCTATTTACATAACTTACCCAACACGTTCTCATCCCAACTCGTCACATAGGCCCACTGATGCTTTGTCAGACCCCTCAGCGTCGGTTTTCGGTCGCAGTAAACATGTGCTTAATTTTGTGAATTAAACGCGTGCTTAGGATTAGGCAACAAAATCACTTAGTTAGGTTTAGGAAAAAACAAGATGGTTGGGCTTAAAACTACTACGTTTGTACTGTGAAAATGTGACTTGACATTGGTATCGAACGCCAACAGCCATGACAAAGTGTCGGTATTTGACGCCCTGGGAATGAGAACGGGCTGGCCTACATGAGGGGTGCAGAATATTATAGAAACTCCTCTGAATATAGTGCAATCCAGTACAACACCACCACTAACTGTGACCTCAATGCTAAACCATATAATTGAATTAACACCTCTATGACAGTGTAAAAAAAAGAAATATTATAGGCATTATAAAAGTAGACTTTTATAAGAACAGTCGTATTAGATTGCATTAGACTGTAGAGGTGTAGCATACCTAATAAAGTAGCTAGTGGGTTAAAAGTCACTCACAGACATAGAGATGCACAGTATGTAATCCTAGATACATGACTTATGCTTAGGGTCAACTCCCTATATAGACTACTGACACCAGCCCTCAAATGAAAATCCATTGGATTTAATCATGTTTTACGGCTGACATGTTTTCTTCTGAAACATGTCATCAGTTCAAAATCAGATTTGTGGGCAATTCTCATAGGATTAGGAAACGTCTGAGGTATCAAGCTGATAAAACAGTGTTAAAGCAGCAGTAGGTAGAATTGGAGCAAATATGATTTAAAAAAGTTATTTTTATAAAACGGTCACTATATCCTGACAGTAGTGCATGAGACAGGTAATCTGAAAAAAATCATGTGCCTCTGTGTACTCCAGTGCTCCTAATGGCATCGGCAAGATTTCATAGACCGGAGGAAAACAACCAATCGGAGCCGAGCTGGAGCCTTGCCGTCTCTGAGCAGCTGTCAATCACTCGCGAACTCCGATCAAACGGTCAAACTAGGCAGCGCTGATCAAATATGAATCAATATTCTGTTACTGTAATGTCTATTTCTCACCTCAAATGTTTTCAGAAACATCTTGAAGTGTACTGTTTAGCTGTAAAATGAGAAAGTTTCTGACCCGGCCGCCATGTTGAGATCAGTTGAGGAAATACCAGCACCGCCCACCAGTCGGAGCAAACTTTCTAATAAAAAGTCTAGTTTTCTTTCAGAACACTTGAATTACAATATGCTGAAAGGTTATTATTGAGTTTTTGCCCAATGATGCCAAAAATACTCTGCCTGCTGTTAAAGTGAGTATAAATACTTGAAGTAGAATATTAGGGTTAAA
This sequence comes from Sebastolobus alascanus, assembly GCA_916701645.2. NCBI lineage: Eukaryota > Metazoa > Chordata > Actinopteri > Perciformes > Sebastidae > Sebastolobus > Sebastolobus alascanus. Next base: position 5,532,349 of record CAKAOJ020000059.1, read on the forward strand.
ACTATGTCAGGGAGGTGTTGATTCAACTTTACATATGATTATTTATCTTAGTTTATGGTTATGTTGTATTGGACTCAATTACATTGTGCTGTTTTATTCAGTACCTCTCTCAACAAATATACAACATTATAAGCTTAGAAGTTAAAGTATGAAATATTGCATTAAATTGTGGATTAACAGATGAATAGATATGGTCAGAATTCTATTATTACTTCAGAAGTGCTACATCATCTATCACACTTAACATTGTGATACGTGCATGCATAGCCTAATGCTGGCATCATTTTCAGCCCCGGAGGTTATAAAGACTAGTCATAGCTTTGGAGCTACACTGGGGGTTTCTGAACTTGTTAATTTCATGATACTGACTAAAGCATAATAACCGGTTGTCATTATAAAGACTGTGATCAACTGTTAGAGTGAGGACCTCTGCTGGAAAGCTGCATACTTTGTGAGAAAGGACTGCTGAAACTAGATTCTGCCTCTCGGTGGTCACAAAGTATTATAACAAGCTGGCAACAGCTGGCCGCTTTTATTAACCATCACTCCCTCATTGTCTCATATATGCCTTTATTTCATATTGTCACCTTCAGCATATACAGTCCATATTGTACCTGAACTGAGCGCTACTCATAATTCATATCATTTATTTGTTTTAATGCGTGATTAAAAAACTGTGTGTGGGTTCGATAGTGAAGCTTAGTTGAGTATTAAATAGATCTTTTCTTTCATTTCCCATGTCAGATGATTTGATAAATGCTTGGCACGGCCTTTTGGGAAAAAATTCAGTTAGTGAGAGCTTAGTCATCACATGCCTGGATCATGTCTGTGCCTGCTGATCCAGGAGCCAATACAGGAAACAATCAGCACAACCAAACTTCCCTTAGGGTTAGGGTAATCTAGCTGCAATCTGGGGCAGAATAACCAATACCAATACCAATAGTTTTTATGATTTAACCAACTAATGTACTATCATGTAAAGGGGAGAGCCATGAGAACTTTATTAATGCCAAAGGGAAATTGCAGTGTCACAGCAGCTACTGCACATAAATCACAAAAAACAAATGAAGTAGGTCAGAAACAAGTACAATTAAAATAGACTAAATGAGATATAAAAATAGAATAAAATAAATTGAGAAGAGAGACTAAAGATAGGACTACAACATTAAGTCACTAGTACTGAATATACACTGTACTGACAGTAATATACTCTAATATAACATATATTAGGCAAGTAGATATTGCTACAATCTTTATAGTAAGATGCAGAATTGTCCATTAATATTAAACAAAATTCACTGTTCATTTAACATATAATATAACATAATTATTATATTTTTATTAAACGGCTTTGTTAAATACTCAATTCTGATTGGTCAATCACGGAGTTCTACGTCGGCGTCTGTTATTTCTTTATAGAAGACCGTTACTATGTATAACAGACCGTTGCTGTGTGCGCAGTTCTGATGTTGGACTCTGGCGGACCGGTTTTGTGTCAAATTGTTGATTTCTTAAGTAAGTAACCATGAAATAAGCAGGATAATGTACAGCTAGCGGATCATTGTTGTGAAATCAACCCAGACAGAGCGATGCAGCACCTGACGCGACGCGGAGTCTTACATCGCCCTGAAAGGGTTTATTTTGCAACAATGACCCGCTCGCTGTACATTATCCTTACATAACATACTGTATATTAAGAATCATTTACATTATGTATATAATTTATGTAAATAGGCCACAGATGTTTAACTGAGGGTCTGAAGGGCAAAAGAAAGCCACCTCATTCAGTGAAGAATATTGCACTTACTGTACCACTACAGACTGTTAAAAGCTTTGCAGCATCTTGCCGCATACATTAAAGGATCTGAGCTTCCTCAAGAAATAGAGTCTGCTCTCTCCCTTCCTGTGGACGGCCTCGGTGTTGCACAACTAAATCCCATGCATGTTAAAACACAGGACAGTTTTTAACAGTAAATTGTGTAAATTCTCTGAACTAACAAGGTGATTGCTACTTGCACTACACAACAGCTGCAGAGCAGTTAATATGCATGCACTAAGAGGACTTCATGTGCCCAGAATATGATCTAATGTGAACAACTGGGATTTTGGATTTAGAAGTCGAACAAATAAATGTTTCTAGAATCAATCACACCTCTCTTATATATAGAAATGGACACATCGTGGCCACCTTTGCAGGACATAAATCAAAGACCACATGGCACAAGGTTATAAAAGATTATTGATCTGTTGTTGAGGGAAATTAATGGAATTTCCTGCAAACGTTTGAAGTCTCAGCATGTAGCTGTTCTTGACCGGTCAGCTTGAGAAGGTCAGCAGATGCAGGGGAAACCTGATTGGTATTCTAACACACTCAGTTGTAAAGAGAGGATTGGACTTTAAAGAATTCAGCCAAGGTCCTGACTGTGACCACAGGGTCAAGAGTTTCCATGGCGACTCCAACCCGAGGCTGCTCTGAACGCAGGACTCTCACTGGTTTAATCCAAATTAGTAACCTCAAGATCAGATGATCTGGACATACAGTATTTGATAGAAATCAGTGACTGGGAATCCATTGTATTTAATGTGTTGCTATGACAATTATTGTTGTCTTGTAAGTCATTTTATAGATCATCTGTTTTGTTCCTGTGAGTAAAATCTGTGCACTAAATACTATCTCCACTGGGAGTCAGTATAGGGCTCAGATGAGTGCAAATCAGTCACCTGTAAATCATTGTTTCCCTTCTCACAGATTAAAAAATAGAAATGACTGTTGTCTCCAGCTTTCCCATCAGAATTGTGTTCCCAAATGTGTGCAAAACATATTTTGTCCCCAAATATGTGCAAAAAACACGCAGATTGTGAGTGAGATTGCTTTGCCCTTTTAAGTAGGAGCCAAAGTTTCTGTCTGGTATTTAATATGGCAATATTAAATGTTTCATATCAGTGGTCAGAGTAAAGCCCACAGTGACCAAAGTGAGGACCAATAGTCTCTCCAATGGCAGCAGGTTGTGGAAAATAACTCTACAGGCATTTTTGTCATTTTCTGGGTCAAGTCAATTTGAGGACATTTCACAGTTGCAATTCAGGTTAAAGGTGCAGTCTGTAACTTTAAGCAAATATGAAAGTTTGCTCTGGCCGGTGGGCAGTGCTTGGTTTTGGCTTGATTGTTCTCAACATGGCGGCTGCATCACAAACTTGTTCATTTTACTGCTAGACAGTGCACCATGGGGCGATTCTAGGATAAGACCTTTAGGGGGGTTCAGCCCCTAACGAGAATGTGGCATGTGTACAGTCAAGGGCGTAGGTTTCGTTTCAACATTGGTGGGGACACATATTAAGCGGGGGGTCTGGGGCTCCTCTCCCAGGAACGTTTGAGTGTCAAGCACTTAATTTCCTGCATTCTGGTGAATGTTTATGCTCCAATTTCTGCCTTTTCTGCATCAAGTTGTCATCAATGTCTTCATTTACGTAAAGGAAAACACAGGTGAAAACGCCGGGTGACAATTCAAAATATAAACAAAAATATAATAGAATATAATGTAATTAGGCTGCTCATTCTGTATTGCTTTCAAATATTTATTCTCCTATAGATAAGCCTACAGAGGGTTTGGTAATTATTTTTTAGGCGTGCTGAGATGAAATTTAGGTGTGCTTGAGCACCATTGCAACATTGCACTCATTATATCAAATATGCTTGTTACTCTAGTACATTTATCCAAGGACTGTGTTACTCACTGCAGCTGAAAATGTTACATACAAAACTAGGCTGTCTCGAATGCTTTGAAGCTTCGAAGCTTCGACCGTTGCCATGGTAATCGACCTCCAAATCAATATTTGAATGCTTAGTTTTTCGATTTTTTATTTAAGTATGTAATAATAATGTGTAAATCTCAAAATAGCCCATGAAAGAAGGAATAATCCCACAAAATTATTCATTATTCATATTCTATATTAATTATTATTAGTTATTCTCAGACAGATATGGCTGTTGTTGTGTTTAGAGGTGCGTGTGTGTGCAGTAGTGCGGCAGCAGCACTACTGAAACGGGGGAGATGGAGACAGACAGAAGAACACGTTAGCCTGCCGTGCCGCTAAGCTTCGAATACCTCCGAATATTTCTCATCGAAGCCCAAAAAATGGTATTTGGGACAGCCCTGTACAAAACACATGATAAACTCATAAAATATGAGGCATTTTTACAGATTAAACTAGCAATTTATAAAGTAATTCAAATGTGTTCCAGTCTTAACACAATGTGTAGGATCCACATGATTACATTTCCCCACAGATTTATGTCCAACGTAATCAATGTAGCTTTGGTTATTCAGACAGTAGAAGCTCTGTCAGTCAGTGACTGAATCAGCAAGTGTTTTCCATGCATGTGCCTTTGTTTGTGTGCATGTGTCTGAGTATATACACAAGAGCATGTGAGTGATGTGTCATCCTCCATCCATCATCACAGGAGTCAGGCAGAGGAACAGTACAGTTTAAGTATCTAAGGGTCCGCCTGTGGTTTTAGCGATGCGGAAGGAAACGTGGTTTTTACTAGCTACCGGTTTGTTCCATGTTTTTTGTTCCATTAAATAAACACGTGTGTCTTGATGAGTCAGTCTCAGTATCCTGCCCATGGCCTTATGGGAGATCATGGCTGGTGGTCCACCGCTGTATAACCATTAACCGCAGTGTCTGTCCACACCGCAGCACCCTCCAGTGGGACGGTCGACATATGTACATACATCACACACTCAGCTTCCTACATACCTCCTCACACAAGTAGACAGTTTATAAAAGACAGTAATCAGACCCGGCGCACAGATGGTTGTCTTTTAACTTGGAGAATTTGCTGTCGTTTTCAATGGGAGCTTTGGGAACAAGCTCTTTTTTTATCTGAAGACTAAATAATCAGCAGCAGACCCTCTAAACTAGGGGTGACTGTAAATGATGGGTGTCATTTGGCCTCAACTTGGATTCCCATCTTCACTGGGAATACACACTAATAAACAACTGGACAAGGAGCTCATTCAACATTATCATGCGAAAACACAAAGAAGACATTATAGAATGATAAATTATAGTGTTGTAAGTAAAAAAAAATGGTAAGAAAATATGTTAAAATCTTTGCATTAAATGAACAGTTTGACTTCTTCCTCCTCTTCCTCTTTCTCTTCTTCTTTAATTGTTTTTCTGACCTCTGATTGTCCTCCAGTATTTATTGTGAGGTCAGAGGAATTGTGTTTGTTCATCGGGGTTATACACACTGGTGCCTTTTCAGCAGAGAAATACCAAAGAATGCACATCCGCCATTCAAAGTCACTACAGGACACAAACACACAAATCAGTTGCTCCAACCACAACATACATGGTAAAAATGTCACTCTGAATATCTGAAAACTTTTTAGAGTTAGAAAATGTATCTTAAACACCTTTTTGATATATGAGGTTTCTAAATGAGCAGTTTGTAGAATTAGTAAATTTATAGATCATGGTAGGGATGGCTCAGTGACCTCTGACCTCTACTCTGGTTCAGTGTTTACTCCAATTGAAGAGGTATGTGTTTCTATTGTGCGTGTTTTTTTTCTGCGCTGGCAGTGCCACATGTCACACACATACGCAGTAATTGGAAAAAAATTTTGATAATAGCTTTATCACATCAGTCAGTTAATTCTCTCGTATAATCTAAGGATATGCTGCTTGTCTCTGTTGGATATCATTGTTAATTGAATATTAACTAGGGTTGTCAATCAATTAAAATATGTAATCATGATTATCGCATGATTGTCCATAGTTAATGGCGATTAATCGCAAATGATTCACATATTTTTTATCTGTTCAAAATGTACCTTAAAGGGAGATTTGCCAAGTTTTTAATACTCTTATCAACATGGGAGTGGGCAAATATGCTTGCTTTATGTAAATGTATGTATATATATTTATTATTGGAAATCAATTAACAACACAAAACAATGACAAATATTGTCCAGAAACCCTCACAGGTACTGCATTTAGTATAAAAAATATGCTCAAATCATAACATGGCAAACTGCAGCCCAACAGGCAACAACAGCTGTCAGTGTGCTGACTTGACTATGACTTGCCCCAAACTGCATGTGATTATCATAAAGTGGGCATTTCTGTAAAGGGGAGACTCGTGGGTACCCATAGCACCCATTTTCATTCACAGATCTTGAGGTCAGAGGTCAAGGGACTCCTTTGAAAATTGGCCATGCCAGTTTTTCCTCGCCAAAATTTAGCGTAATATTGGAGCGTTATTTAACCTCCGTCCTGACAAGCTAGTATGACATGGTTCGTATCAATGATTCTTTAGGTTTTCTAGTTTCATACCAGTATCTTCACTCTAGCTTTAAAACTGAGCCCGCTACAACCTAAAAATCGCAAGTTGCGTTAATGTGTTAAAGACATTAGTGGCGTAAAAACAAGTTTGTGTTAACGCGTTATTATCGCGTTAACTTTGACCGTCCTAGTATTAACTTATCCATGGAATATATTTCTTAGACTGTTCGTTGAACAGAACGAGCAATTTCAAGATCTTACCTTAGAAATTGTGACGGACATTTTTAGCTACTTCTGACATTTTATAGACCAAACAATTAATCACTTAATCAAACAAATAATCCACAGATTAATCAATAATGAAAATAATGGTTGGTTTTGGCCTTATATTGTAGTGTTTATATGCCCCCCAGCCACAATCAATTAATGTGTAAATGTCATTGTATGAATATGTTTAATTGGCTTGCCATACCTGTGTTTCTTATACCTGCACATTGTTTTTTAACTTTAGAGGGAGTTGATAGTAAAATATGGAGATGAGTATATCTTCAAATCAATTAGTAGAGCTTATTTTGTTGTGAAATCACTGTTGTGCACTGAGCAGCCAGAAAAATAGAAACACTTAATAAAATACATGCTTTGTGAAAGATATCATTTTTGATTGTTGTTGGCATAGTCAGAAGGGTGATTCAATTTCTTAATAATTTTTGAGGCTGTAGTTTGTGGTGTAATGATGGATTACATTACACAGTACATGTGTTTCTATTTCTCTGGTCACTCAGTGTACAGTAATCCATAGATTTACAGTATGTGAATTGAGGTTTAGGTTTTACAATCTGTGGCTCTGGTTTGGATCCGGGATGTAAGTTGACTTTGAAGCCTCTAAAACTGGGACAGACATTTTAAGCTGTGTGTTCTGCGCTATCTAGTCTTGGTTCAAGGCCCAGATCCTTTCTGGTGGCTGAGATACTTGGACCTGAGCTGGGCTAGCTCTGCTCTGATTTCTTGCCTTTCTGGACACATTCCTTGTCCAGGTGCTGTGTATTTTCTTTTTCATTCTGCATGAGCACCCCATGTAAACTTTTCCAGGCCAAATTCACTCATTATTCAAACACACAATAAAAGGTTTCATCTCCCTGGCAAGCAGCCCAAGACTTCTTCTTCCTCTTTTTTTTTTTAAAGATATTGTGGTCTAACCTTTAACACTGACCATTTAACCACCTTCAGAAGAAGAATAGAATAAACCAATTTAGGGAAAATTTTAACTTCTTAACTCAAATAATGAGAAACAGTTTCCGACGACAAAGGCAGCATGTCATGCCATACTATTATTTGTTCTGGTACCTGTCTTTAATGGGGGAAGAGAAGCATATTTTATGGGTATTTCATCTTCCAAGACAGAGCAAATAAACTGCAATATCTATACTTTTCTGAGGTTCAAAGGTCAACTCGTAGGAGGTCCGTCTGGCCACACTCAACTCCCTTGTACTGTATATGGAACATGTTTGCATGTGTGTGTGGTCTGATGTTTGCATATGTGTTTCACAGAAGCTCTACTGTTAACAAAGCAGGTTTTATTGTAAAGTCTCCCAAGTAGCAACCAACAGTCCAGTAATACCTAAGTGATTAATAGAGAATGATAAAACAGACACCTACTGTACTGTAAACAGTGGAGTGAAGTCAGACAGTAGCCTGTTGCTCCTGGTATAGTGGTGTATTTTATAGCCAGTATTTCTCAATAACTTACCTTATCTCCACACGTAGATCTCAGAATAAATAACTTACCGTGAAATTAGCAGGAAAAAACCACTGGACTTTGAATAGAGAAGTCAGTGTATGGATAAAGAACACATTCTAGTGGAGACCCTTTTATATGGAAGACTTAAAATGCCTGAATTAAACCCGATAATTTTTCATTTTGGCACGGACAATGCGTTTCCATCTCAAAAACAGAAAGACCCTCCCCACATGCCCTCATGAAAACTTACAACACTGAAATGCAATATACTTCTTTGCTTTGTTTGTTTTGCTTTGTCCGAGTTGTGTTTTAATGTGGCATGGAAAATTAATGTCACAATGAGAAAAAAAATATCCAGTTATTACAGACAAAAAGCTATACAATTGTCATTTAACATGTCAGAGTAAATGCATACATAAAAAGGAAATACATATTTCACTTAATTTCTTTTTTTCCTTCGTTTTTATTTAGGCCTTTTAAATCTTCCAGAATTTTAGAACGACTTTTGGATGAGATTTTAAAGGAGACATATTGTGCTAATTTTCAGGTTCATACTTTGAGTTTCTACTAGAACATGTTTACATGCTTTAATGTCCAAAAAACACTTATTTTTCTCATACTGTCTTTCTTAATATACCTGTATTCACCCTCTGTCTGAAACGCTCTGTTTTAGCGTCTGTCTCTTTAAGCCCCCCTCCTGAAAAAGCCCAGTCTGCTCTGATTGGTCAATATATTCCAGTCTTACGCATCTGAGCTGTCGCCGTCTTCACAGCGTCACTGCAGCCGGGGACTTAATGGGTGTGTCAACGACACAGAGTTTAGCGGCACTTCTACCGGTGACTAGTTGTGACATCACAACCTTACAGAAGTCGTGACAGTTCGTTTAAAAGCACAGTTTCTTAATACGGGCTGTGTGCTTTTCTCCGTGGACTGAGTGTTTTGATACTTTCACAGTATTTCACCTAGACCTGCTTTATAATAAAAGACATGGAAATCTCACTTTCTACAATATGGGACCTTTAAAATGAGGAAATGTGGTTAATTAGGGATCCTTTATATTTAAAGTAACATGAGGCCAGCGATTGCTAGGGAGCTTGTTGTGGAGTTGGTGGCCTGCCTTGGCTTTATGAATGTAACTAATTGCAGAAACACTGAATCTCATAATGACGAAAACTAATTTTTGATGTGAATTGGTCTGGCTAATATCCAGATTGGTGCATCCCATTCCAACTTGGTTTGTCCAAACTAAAAAGTCTATAGAAAATAAATCAGGCTTCATGTTGTCCAGCTTAATCTACGATCATTTTCTGTGGTAAAGACAGTACTGGAATCATGCTTCTGTAGCTTGGGCAGCTCTGTATGAATGTAGTGGTTCATCTGTTAAAGCTTCTCCATGAGAAGCAGAGTCAGACCGTAGAGATAGTTTGGTTTTGGTGGTGAGATTGCACTCTAACTGAGAAGCAGACAGTTTCAACTGTTTACAGAACCTGAGAACGAGAGAGGGTTTTTGGCATGGACATCGGCACAGTTGGGCTTGGTTTAGTTTTCCCAAAACCTCTTTTGTTCAGTGTGTTCTTTTGTTATAATACCCAACACCTGACAAAGATTTCAATAAGTCTCAAACTGATGTACATACACTTAACTGAAAAGCCTGAGGCATTTGGGAAGGAGACATGTTTTTTGCTTAACAACAGTTGTTTTAATGTTTTACATTAGTTGGTTTAGTTTTACAGTTGTTTTAACAATGTTGTTTTAGGTACAATGAAACCAACCAAATATGAACTTATGCTCTGTATTTAAAATTTGCAGAGGATGGTAAGCTGTGGTGGGAACTAACTAAGTACATTTACTATTTACTACTACTACTACTACTACTACTACTATTTACTATTACTATTACTACTACTATTACTACTACTACTACTATTAACTATTTACTATTTACTATATACTATTTACTATTTACTATTTATTACTACTATTACATTTACACATACTGAGGTACTTGTACTTGAGTATTTCCATTTTATCATTCATTCATTAAAAATCATGTGCCTCTGTGTCCTCCGGTGTCCTCCGGTGTCCTCCGGTGTCTTCCGGTGTCCTCCGGTGCTCCTAATGGCATCTGCAAGATTTCACAGACTGGAGGAAAACAACCAATCAGAGCCGAGCTGGAGCCTGTTGTCTCTGAGCAGCTGTCAATCACTCCCAAACTCTGATCAAACGGTCAAACTAGGCAGCGCTGATCAAATATGAATTAATATTCTGTTACTGTAATGCCTATTCCTATTCCTGTTGGCTGAATGAACAGCCAACAGGAACGCTCTCTCTCCGAAATGACCTGTGATTGGCCAAAGTCTCCTGTCACGGGTTAGATTTTTTAAAGCCTGAAAACAGAGCGGAGGTGCAGAAGTCTAGTTTTAGCTCAGAACACTTGAATTACAATATGCTGAAAGGTTATTATGGAAGTTTTGCCCAATGATGCCAAAAACATTCTGCCTACCGCAGGTTTAAGTAAAAGATCTGAATACTTCTTCCGACACTGATGGTAAGTCACCATCATCTTTAAACTAATTGGACATCCTTTTCCTTCCATGTCATGTAAAGTTTGTGTGCAAACAAACAAATTGGTGGGAACAAACTGTCCAAAAACTTTTGTTCCATGTCACAGTTTTGAAAATACATTTTGGAGCTGCATTTCTTTCTTACACATTACACCTGGCAAGTGTTGCCTGCCGTGTCCCTTTGGTTTGAAAATTTAATGATGGCAACAGTGTGTGTAGGGTGGAATAAAAGGTCGTAGTGCGGTGGACTGCCTAATATGTGCCATTTGGGACTATGGACTGTACATTAACTGTTCTCCCCAGCTACCAGAAGTGCCAACATTTACAGTCATTATACAGATTATTTCAATGTGCTTTCAGTCACAAGGCAGACATTAAATAGTGCTTTTGTGTGAGCGCACCGGTTGACAGAAACCATGATGGGTGGGTGGGTTTCAGAGTATGAAATAAAGTGAGGCCGACTGTAAATTCACTTACTGTGTGCGGTTTGGTTGTATTGACAGCATGTGGCACTCTTTCTGACTCGGTACATTGGCAGAGTAAAAGTCAACAGTGGATTCATTTGGGTTTTTGAGGACAGAAATAGCTTTTTCTGAATTTCATTTGGCTCTATCATCCAGATTAAGTAATTTGTCATAATTTTTTCTTATGCATTATTAGTGAGATATTACAGCAGACACACATTTCGGTTACCAGAGTGTACCAAATGCATAAATGCTTTTTTCTTTAGGTAGTGGTACAACAAAACTTAATGATTTCTGTCGGTGAGTACCACACATAAGGCATTGCAAACTGCTGAAGCCAGAGCTGTCCTGTCCCCATATGCTGCATCCCAGCATGCTATCTGTTTGTCCCAGGTCAACACTGAGTCCTATGAGCATTCCACACATACTAACACCTCACTGCAGAATACCCTACCCACAATGCCTTTCAGCAAGCACCTGTATTTATGGCCCAACTCCTTACCCTTTCACCCAGTGGGGAATATGGCTTTATTTTTTTCGGAAGAAAAAATAGAGGAGAGTCAGCATCATAACAAAAGCTTGTATCTTAGGACCAAGCATGTTCAGCATGCTAGCAAGACCCCAACATGCATGAGGAGATGTATATGTTTTGTGCGCAGCTACATCTCTAACATCTCTGCCTTTTAACCTTCGACCTTTCAGCACCTAAATTCTGCAATGCTTGTGCATCGTGTTTGTGCCCTGACAGCCTGCATTCACCCTGACCTTCCTGTTCTTCACAAAACCCATCATTACGATTGATATCAAGCTATGGAATTAGCTAGTGACATTAAAAGTGTGAATCACTGAAAATACAGTGAGAGACTACTCTTCAGAGCTGCAGAACGTCGTGATTGGTTATAAGGACTTTTTGAAAGGGATGAGGTGAGGAGATGAGGAGGAGACAGAGATAGTCTAGCTGTTTCCAGTCTTTATGCTAAGCTAAGCTGGCCAGTAGCTGACTGTAGCTTCATATTGAACAGACAAACAAGAGAGTGGTATTGATCTTCTCATCTTATTCTCACCAAAAAAAAAAGCAAATGAACATAATTCCCAAAATGTCAAACTATGCATTTAAAGAGGTAGATGATAAATCGTTGTTTGTATTTGCACTACTATAAAGTTGAGGAACAAGAGACAAAGTGTGTTTCCATCCACCTGTTTTAAAGTGCATTTTCAATTTGTGCATGAATAAAAAGAAAAATTAATCAAAATATCGCAAAAAGAAATTACGCTTGTCTGAAGTGCAATGGAAACAGAGTTAGCAAATTAATCATGACGTACATGAACTGGTGCCTTCAACTGTCCATCTCTTCTTCTGCAATGGCTTAATGGCCACCAACAGTTTATCTTCATGCACCTAACATTTGCATAACAGTAATAGATAGAAATGTGCATTATTCCGCATTTTTTTTGTCCAATTTTCTGGAAATTCAGTTAAAATGTGCACTAAATTTTGAAGGAAACTATAGAATGATAAGAAATATCTGGACTTTTAGTCCCTACTGGTCAAGCTCCAAAATGCTGGATCCCACATTTCCCATAATGCAACCAATAGCCAACTTTTGTTTGACCCTCTCTGGTCTCTAAACTAAATCAAAAATATCCTTGATGACATCATCATGATCAATATTTTTCTCAGGCTAGGAGTTTTATTTCAGCGGTTGCAAATTTCATGTATTTACAAAAAAAATCTGACAGATTTTAGGTGCGATTTTTTTTCCCATTTTGTGACTTTCCAACACTTCTAGGTCATTGATCACTAATTAGCTGAGAAACATATCGCTCCTCATAGAAAATAAATGGGAAATAGCAGCCGCCTCGCCGTGTGCAGTTTGGCTCTGCCACTGACTTGAGATCAGCACAACGGTTTGGGTTAGGGAGTGTCTGCTAATCCTAGCAGAGAAGGTGGGATTTGTACACATCATGACAGGAAGTGTTGCCTTGGAGGCTCATCCCTACGGTGGAACATCCTCCTGCCTTTAAATTCTCCTTCGACAGGAGAGACAGAGACATACTTAGACAACAGAGCGTAGATTGTTAGAGCCAAAGTCAATTTTGTGCAAGATTTGGCGAAAAGCTATGAAAACTATTAATCACACCACGGACAACATGAAAAAAGTGACTTGTGAAGTTCATGTGTGTATGTATGTGTGCTCACCCCTTATTGACCCCTTGCTTTGAATTTATTTAGTAGGAAATTGCAGAGCCCAGTATTAATTGCATACTTTTTTTCCAATGTCAAAGGTCAGGTAAGTGTGTGAGTGATAAAACAAACTATACTCTAAGAGTATAAGACGATACAGAAAATGTGTTAAACCTGCAGTAGGCAGAATGTTTTTGGCGTCATTGGGCAAAAATTCCATAATAACCTTTCAGCATATTGTAATTCAAGTGTTCTGAGACTTTGACCAATCACAGGTGATTTCAGAGAGAGAGAGCGTTCCTATTGGCTGTTCATTCAACGGAGGCAGCTGTCAATCACTCACAAACTCTGATCAAACGGTCAAACTAGGCAGCGCTGATCAAATATGAATCAATATTCTGATACTATAATGCCTATTTCTCGCCTCAAATGTTTTCAGAAACATCTTGTAGTGTACTGTTTAGCAGTAAAATGAAAATGTTTTTGACCCGGCATCCATGTTGAGACCAGTTGAGGAAATACCAAGCACCGCCCACCAGCCAGAGCAAACTTTCTCGGCTCTGATTGGTTGCTTTCTTCCGGTCTCTGAAATCTTGCAGATGCAATTAGGAGCACCGAAGGACACCGGAGGACACCGGAGGACACCGGAGGAAACAGAGTCACATGATTTTTTTTCAGATTACCTGTCTCATGTACTACTGTCAGTGACCGTTTTATAAAAATAACTTTGTTTCAATCATATTTGCTCCAATTCTACGCACTGCTGCTTTAATTACAAACAAACACCACAGGGGAGAAACACTGATGGTATGAGGACAGGAACATCGATTAGAAGAGAGGAAAACAGAGCAGGCCTTTATGCCCCCGTCCCCTCCTCCATAGCGTTCATCTATCACTCACTTGTTTCTCCCACGCACCTATAATCTGACCATCAAGAGTCTACAGACTGTCTGTCTCCCTCTGACATGTCTCACAGTATATCACTCATATGAATCTGTCTGCGGTAGTACCATAGTGTGATGAGGGAGTATGGGAGGCTCTGTACATATGTGTGACTGTAGGGTGTTTGGGATTATCCAGCAGGTGTGACTTTACATTCCCATAAAGATTTCCTCCAATAATAAAACCAATATGCTGGGGCCACAGCCACAGAAACGCATTAAAGGAATAGTATAGCGAATAGGAATAGCGACGAGAAAGTATCCCATGTATACGACATCATCGGACAATTCAAGACTGTTGTATGATTACAGAGTTGGTCCTGTGAGGTTAAAAAATATGCCTATGGTAATATAGTACTTTACCCATTAAACCTGCAGTAGGCAGAATATTTTTGGCATCATTGGGCAAAAATTCCATAATAACCTTTCAGCATATTGTAATTCAAGTGTTCTGAGAGAAAACTAGACTTCTGCACCTCCTCATGGCTCTGTTTTCAGGCTTAATAAAATCTAGCCTGTGACTGGAGACTTTGGCCAATCACAGGTCATTTCAGAGAGAGAGCGTTCCTATTGGCTGTTCATTCAATGGAGGCAGCTGTCAATCACTCGTAAACTCCCATCCGTTCAAACTAGGCAGCGCTGATCAAATATGAATCAAAATTCTGTTACTGTAATGCTTATTTCTCGCCTCAAATGTTTTCAGAAACATAGCTGCCGGGTTACAAACTTTCTCATTTTACAGCCAAACAGTACACTACAAGATGTTTCTGAAAACATTTGAGGCGAGAAACTTTCACTTTGGAGAGGGCCAGGCTAGCTGTTTCTCCCTGGCTCCAGTCTTAATGCTAAGCTAACCATGTCCTGACTCCAGTTCTGTACTTAACACACTGAGTGACACTGATTGGTATCAATCATTTCATCTCAATCTTAGAAAGTAAACAAATAAGTGTATTTCCCAAAATGTGAAGCATTTCTATAAAATGGGTGCTCCATCACACATGCTCACAGTTCCCTCAGACAGGGAACATTCCTTTAACAAACACCTGACGAATTCATTCTGTTTGTTTTTGATGTCCTGTAAAATATTTTATGTGGATAAACTGCTGTTTTTATATGAGCCTGTGAGAGAAGAGAGCCTCCGAGCCACCTCATACCTTGTAAACGGCGTGCCCGTCTCTCTCGGTAGAGTGATGTCATCGTCGGACAGCCCCGGGTGAGAGACAGGAATGTTACAGCCTGTTGATTGAGGCAAAGGATTGTGGGCCGGGTGCTGTGTATGTGTGTTTTTGAACGTGTGGAATGAAGAGACTATGGAGGGGAGACCGTGTGTACGCCTATGAGCATGTATGGCGGCTTTGCTGCAACACTAATGTGTGAAGACTTGTCTCGGTACAGGCCAGCTGTGAGCGGGGGAGTGTGTGCACCGCCTGTATATTCACAGCAAACTCACAAAGCTAAATAGGCCCACTACTCACTTAGAGGCAAAGATACATGTACAGTAGGATGAATACATGATTGTAGCCAGAGGGCTTGTATTGCTTGTACCATTAGACACATTCCCTGTGTAGACTGAGTGGAGACTGTGGTGTTTGAGGTCAAAGTGACTGGTCATGGTGGTTGGGCCTGAACCATGGGAGACTCCGGTGAGGGATACATTACACATTTAGTCCCACTTTGGGAGAGAATTAGCCAAAATATGTGATCAACTAGTCTATGTTGTCCTTAACCCAAATTCTGTAGTAGATACAAATACTGTTCGTATGACAGATGGCTGATTATTTAGAGATAAAGTAAAGGTTGTGGGATTCTGACCTCATTGGAACGCCTCTCGTCTTAAACCCCACAGTGTGCATTTGTTTCATGGGGTGGAGGTCTGTGAGAGAGGGAGGTGGTAGTACAAGTCCTGGGAGCCCCATTGCGTGAGCAACGGGCTTGTTTTCTTTAAAAACTGAATAACAAACCTCTGGCCTTGTTGGTGGTGAGAGGGGCATTTTTGAAGTGACACAGGGGACTCTTAAACACTGTGATTTATTGCTAGACCCACGGTAAGGGGCAAGGAAGGAGAAGTATCCACCCTGAGTGTAGCAGGTGTGGGCTGAAGGTTTGCGACAGTATGGTCATCATAACCTACGACGAAGAGGGTAGGACTGAACTGACTATAAGGCAACTGTAGACCTACAATAAATCTGTTCACTAGCCAGCTATGTAGCCAAATAATGATCGCACAGTATATTTCACTGCCTGAATATCCAGTTTTGTGGATATTTTAAAGAAATATCAAATTGTAGAGCATTACTTTCCAGGAAATAACTCATCTCTGAATATGATAATGGTATTATCAAGATAACATAAGATAAGATAAGATAAGATAAGATAATACTTTATTAGTCCCACAGCGGGGAAATTTGCAGTGTTACAGCAGCAAAAGGGACAGTACAAACCACAAGAGGCATCAGTAAAAAACAGAACAAGATATAATAAATAATAAGCATGAATAAATCAATAAACAAACAAACAATAAAGATATAATAATAAGTACATTTTAAAGCTAGAGTGAAGATCCTGGTATCATATGAAACTAGAAAAAAGGAATCCATTGGTACCAACCATGTCATACGAGCTTGTCGTGAAGCAGCCTAAATAACGCTCCAAACATACGCTAAATTTTGGCGTGGAAAAACTAGCATTGCCATTTTCAAAGTGGTCCCTTGACCTTTGACCTCAAGATATGTAATGAAAATGGCTTCTATGGGTACCCACAATCTCCCTCCCAGTCTCCCCTTTACAGACATGCCCACTTTATGATAATCACATGCAGTTTGGGGCAAGTCATAGTCAAGTCAGCACACTGACACACTGACAGCTGTTGTTGCCTGTTGGGCTGCAGTTTGTCATGTTATGATTTGAGCATATTTTTTATGCTAAATGCAGTACCGGTGAGGGTTTCTGGAAAATATTTGTCATTATTTTCTGTTGTTAATTGATTTCCAATAATAAGTATATACATATGTTTGCATAAAGCAAGCATATTTGTCCACTTCCATGTTGATAAGAGTACTAAATACTTGACAAATCTCCCTTTAAGGTACACTTTGAACAGATAAAAAATGTGTGATTAATTTGTAATTAATCACGATTAACTATGGACAATCATGCGATTAATCGCAATGACATATTTTAATCGATTGACAGCCTCAATAATAAGTTAACCTTAAAAAAGCAAAATATAAAACAAATATAAAATATAAACAAATATAGCAGTAAAAAATATAGTAGTACACAGACATTATTGCACATGAAATATGAACTGTTGATATTGTACAGTATTGTCAACTTCTATTCTATGTGGTATTTGGGTGCTACTAACATTACGAACAAAATTACCCAGGAAAATAATCTCTATCTTATCAGGCAATTCATTTTTGCTTACTTGGAGCCCTAAAAGTCATCTTAAACCAAATTTCATGGTAATCTATGCAACAGTTGTTGAGATATTTCAGTCTGGACCAAAGTGGTGAACCAACAGACCAACATGGCTAAAAATGAAATAAAAGTGAGATTTATGCAGCGTGCTGTTGTAGCAGTGTCCATGATTTGTGCAGTATTGATATCATTCTTGACGTAGTTTGGAGTTTCTTGGTTTACTGCCCTCCATTGTTCACGTGTGCGGTTAGTTCAGTGTAACCTTTAGGGTCAGAGAAGGAAGGTCAAGGTTCACTCTATTGGGCACTGGGGCAAAAGTTCAAAATAGTAAAAGTCTAAAAAGAAAGAAGCTGATCACACACTTGTTGAAAAGTGTTGTAGGTATAACCCTGACTTACTTGTTGTCTGCTGAAAGAATCCCCCAGCAGCTGGATGCTCGTGGGTGACATCATGAAGAGGTAAATATTAACTCTGTGAGATCAGAATCTGGCAAGAGGGACATAAATATTTTCTTTAGGTAATTATGCAGTATGGGGGACACTGTTTTTTTTTAAAAACAAAGAAAGCACTGGTTCCATCGCTGACAAGGTAGGTAGTATATAGCCTGTCTTTCTCATGTTGGTGACACCGATTCTTTAATAGATCACTAGTATTTTTGGGTGCTTTCTGGCAGGTCTAAATTCCACAGCTCTCTGTCCCTACGGGCGAGGTGACATGGACACTTTCAGATGTTTACTCCTGTTTGCGCTGCAAATTCCAAGATTGCCTCATGGTGAAGAGAGAAGGAGTAAGGAATGTGGCAGCCTTACAAACTCAGATGCCATAAACTCATCTGATTATGTGACAGGGACTATGGGATAGCAACTCTTTAACTGTTACAAAACAGATTCTTAACAGTGAGTTACTGTGGCGATGGGCTGATTGTCTCGGCTTTATGACTGTAAAATGCAAACTCACAGCTGTGCAAATATTAAAAAGAAGATGCATCTACAGTTGCCATGATGCCCTGAGGCAGAGGCGGGGTAGTTGCTGTACGCCTTTGGACGCCACGTGCATGCATTCACAATGCAGGAGCACACGCGGTTTGAAGAGTGGAGGTCACAGAAAATGATCTGTGAAAGTTGGAGACTAAGAGCACGAGATAGACGGTGATAAATGACAGAGTGGGCACAGATTGGTCCAAACACAGACATGCATACCGCCTCTTCTGTCTAAATGCCACTCTGTCTGCCATCTACATGTTTTGACTATTAATAAGCAGTATTTATAGTGCGACCAAATGAGTGTTTTTGTTCAATCTCTAAAGTGGCTCCACGGGAACGCCGAGGCAAAAACACAAATAGCTAGTGTAACTCTCATTGAGGGGCTAGTCTGGACAATGTCATGCATAATACGCATCATAAACTTTCTCAGGGCACCAGAGGAGACGTGCCAGCTGGTGGGAAAACAAAGTCACTCGTATATACTGCGTACAATTCTATGTTTGGGTAAGTGCACGCAAAATATGCGGCGGTCGTTTATGTGTATTTGTGTTTGCATTCTGGGTTATTTGTGCTCGCTTTATGTTAGGAAAAATGTCTATTTTATTTGCAGTGAAGAGCATTGTATGTCTGCCTGCTTCTCACAAGTGGCACTGCAACTGTACAACGGTATATCTTTATACTAGCTATGTATTTTGAAGCTGGTAGTTTAGTTCGTTTTATTTAAACGTATAGTTTATACATGGTCATTTATGTTGTATGCTACATGTGATATACGATACTGTAAAATCTACTAAATCTGTATGAAAGCGGCCATAATCGTTTGAATTGTCCTGAAATAAGAGCTTCATTTCAAAACCAAAGCCAGCTGGTATTTCCCTTTATGTAACAAGAAATAACTTTACAGTAACTTATTTATAATATGGTAAGTTAAATATATTAAAGGTGCAGTGCGTAGGATCTGGCGACATCAAGCGGCGAGGTTGCAGTTTGCAGCCAGCTTCTCCCGTGTCCCAAGTGTGTAGGAGAACTATGGTGGTCGTCACGAAAACATGGAAACATGAAAACATGAAAACATGAAAACGTGAAAACGTGAAAACGCTAATGTTCCTATCTAGAGCCAGTGTTTGGTTTGTCCGTTCTGGGCTACTGTAGAAACATGGTGGCCAGCTTCGTGAAGAGCACCTTCTCCATATATAGATAAAAACGGCTCATTCTGAGGCAACAAAAACACAACAATGCTTGTTTTCAGGTGATTATACACTAAAGAAAATATACTTATTAATATCATATTCCATTTCTGCCAATAGATCCCCCTAAATGTTACACACTTGTCCTTTGAACCTGAATTACTACATTTTTGGTCATTTGAAGGCATAGATATACTGTATTATCACCTGATAAAGTTGATATAGCGAATGTGTTAGCAAACAGTTGCTTATTTTCACATCAAGCAGACACGGAGCGACATTAAGTAAGCATTCATTTGGAATCATGTGGTGAGTTGAAGTCCAATAGTCACTCTCTTTTAGCTCTGTTTTGGTCTCCACCAACTCCTGAGGGCAACATCTGGCTCTATAGCTGCTAACTGCAATACTATGTTAACCGCCTTGTTGCTAACTTTGTCTGGCTGCTGTTTGGTGCCGGACAGGTAAGGTACAGTGGGTTTATCAGAGGTTTTTTTTTTTCTGAAAACAGTTGCCTGCTGCAGCTGGAAATGACGCTGCTGAGAGTTGTGAGACCAAAGAGAACCAAAACTGTAAAGGCCCAGACACACCAATCCGACATCAAAGAACTAGCGGAGACGAAGGCTGACTGTTGAGTCACCTCACGTCGCTTTTGTCTTGGCCAAAGTTGCACTAGAACACACAGCCGACGGCCAGTCTCCACGTACGTTCTGCGGCTGCCTGAGAGAAAATAACTCTCCACACCAGCAGACGGTGGTAGTCTGTATTGCTCACTCAAAAAGGGAAACCGGAAGACCGAGGACGGCAGATATACAAGCTGTTGTTATGATACGTACATGAAACAAAGCGGCGTTTGCTGACTAATGCCGAAAAATGAGAAGAGCCTCCCGTGTGTGCCTTCTTGACTTTACTCGTTGGCTTGCTTTCCTCACTTTTGTTTCTCTTCTCGTGCTGTGATTCGTTTAACAGCCAGTCAGAGTGATTTCTTTCACCGACGGGCTCCGCCGGCGATTCAACAAGCTGAATTGGCTTGAAAACTCAGACACGGGCAGACTAGAGCCGATGGTGCTGGACACACCGCACGGCTGACCGTCGGCTTGGTGTGTCAGGGCCTTAAAGTTGCACCAAAAGTCAAAAGAGGGTTTTACTGTATACTGAGTCTGTGCACAGGGTCTACTTTCACATGCAGCAGCATACAGTACAACAGGTGCAGGCCGGATGGCGGGAGGCAGTTGTGAGGCCCATTGAGGCTTCATTAATGGAACAGGAAGAGAATTGAAGCACGAGGGCAAACACACCCAACTCATTACCCCCTGGCTATCGTGTACCTTTCACACCGCAGCTCTAAGTGTGAGCCTGTGTGTGCATGTGTGTGTGGTGCATTTATTGCATTTGTATGAGTTCACTGTTTGAGTGGGCGGGTGGGGAACAATTACGAGCTATGCTCCCAAGAGATGAAAACTGAATTGTAGTATTTGATCTGAAGGTTGTGGGTTACATTAGCTATACAAGCATTGTAGCAATGAAGCTAACAGAAAGACGGCTTATTAATGAAGGGCTTTTAGAGCTTTTTCACACTGATATAAGACAATAGAACAACAGGACTAATGATTCTTACTGTGTTACAAACACTCAACATAGAAACAAAAATGTTAAGACCGCTAAGAACATCATCACAAAAGACTGACAGTCCTCAGCTACAGAGTCACACCGAGAGCAGTAAGCTGACTAAGCTGACACTTGGCTGTCGGAGATGCAACAGGACATCCACCCTTTTACACAACTGTGTCACTTTGGAACCGTACGCACCCACTCTCCCTCATACACACACACACATGAAGCCACCCTTAACCAGAACACACTGCTGGCCTCTGTTCTGTATCTAAAATCTCGAGAACAAGGAACACAGCGATTGACGCAAAGGAAAGAAAACACACAGTCATAGCTGAGGTGCAGCACACAGGGTCGGGCTGTATGTACATACTGTGTCATAGTTAGTGGCTGGACGCGTCAGAGTTACTAAGTTGTTGTAGACAGGTGTCAAACCTGCCTTGGAAAGTGTCTGTCGTCACAGACCAACAAAGACCCTCTGAGAAAAAGGGGTATTTTTAGTGCGTGGCTGTGACTGAATTCACTTCTTCTAAGTGTTCATCAGGCAGCTTTTCACCACGTTTCATGCTGACTAAATCTATCACACTGTTGCTATGACGGGTGTAAATGTAAAGATTTTTCCTTCTGCGTCCAGAAAAATGAGCTTACACAGATGGAAGATGATCCTCATATGACTGACGCAAAAAATTGACTTTTTTTTGAGTTTCAGTGTACTTATACACAGTGATGGTATAAGTTCTCAAAAACTTAATTTAATCACAATGAAAGACAAAATATGCTATTTTTAGGTACAATCCCACATTCAAAGTAACATAACATAAGTAAATATACTCAACTATCAAAAATAACACTATTGATGCAGTAATGTATAATCAATACACTGCGGCACTCACTCTGAATACATTATACTGTTAGAAATGTCTAACTACAGAAAAGCATCATTATTTAGTTTATTACTTTATTAAATATATAGCAAAACATGATATTTTATTCGTTTAGCTCATAATGTGAATACTTAATCTTAGTCTATAAAGTATATTGGAACAGCTGCCAGAAAATGCAATAAAGTAATATCATGTAGTGGAGTCTCACAAACAGAAATACTTAAGTATCATTAAGCGTAATTTCCTGAAAGCTAAATGTATTTGGTTACTTCTCACCTCTTAATATACATACATATCTCTAATCGTGCAGTTACTGTAATGCCCCCAGCTGTTTTATAGGTGTGCACCAGGTGTGCACCAGGACAGGTGATCTTTAAGTTTGTCTGGGCTCATTCACCAGAATAATGACTGACTTTTTACGGCATACAGTGACCCGTAGATCAAAACGTTAATGAGGGAGACATTCTTCTTTATCATTCCCTTACCAAATTGAAGTTTATTCAAGTGTGCTATTAGTATACTTCTTTGAACTTAACATAAGAGAGTATACTTTCAGTTTACTTTTTATGTACTTATCAGAGATATACTTAACAAAAGTATACTTAAGTATTCTTGGCTCATACTGACAAGTTTACAGAAAAGTCTAATTATACTTGGCTTATATTGACAAGTATACAGAAAGGTCTAAGTATGTTTAGGCCTACTTACTTAATCTTTTGATCAAGATATACTTAAGAAAAGTATGATTAAGTATTCTGGCCTTAAAGGCCCACAGAAAAGAATACTTGGCTTCTAGTTGTGCGTACTTTTGAAAGAGTAGCCTATTAAAGTGTGTGAGAGTTTATAAAAGGATTTTTTGATATGAGGGGGGGGGATGTGAGCATGTTTTGCCACTATAAATTATGGCATAACTTTTTGGGAGGTTATATTTACTCTCAGTCATGTCTCCATCCCTCCATCCCTCCCTTCCTCTCTCTCTCTCTCCCACCCACCCTGGTGGCTCCACCCTCCAGCAGATATAAGCTGTGTCCACAAGGTGTGCGTCTGTTATGAGCACATATCCAAGGGTTCCCTCTGTGTTGCTGTCTGTCTGCCTGCTATTCTGTCTGACTGCAGTGATTATTTCCCCATAAACGGCCACTCACAAAGGTAAGCACTGTCCTACTCTCACAATATCCTGTATTTCACATGATTTAAAGTTAACAGTTGATTTGTGTGATTAATACCAATATGTTCTTGTGCATCTGAAGGAAAGTTGTTTTATTGCCTTTAATGAGTTGCCTTTGTGAGTTCCACTGTTGTTCCACTAGTACTGTGCATCCAGTGCATCTAGTTCACTTAAAGTTTGCTCTCCTTGTAATTTGGCAGGAATGCATGTGCATGCATGTGAAAATAATTTATTGGGTCAATTGTTCCTTTTTTTTTCCTCTTTTAAAATGAGATGTTTCATTTTAACACAACGTATCCAACTTCCAGCTTTGATTAAAGCTTTAAACAGAAACTCCCATTTAAATATATCATGATATCAAGGGTGGCTGTGGCTCAGAGGTAGAGTGGGTTGATCCTCGGTTCCTCCAGTCCACATGTGAAAGTGTCCTTGGGCAAGATACTTAACCCAAAGGCTGTGCCATTGGTGTGTGAATGAGTGTTTAGATTAGATCCTGATGGGCAGGTTGGCACCTATATGACAGCCTCTGCCATCAGTGTATGGAAGTGAGTGTAAATGGGTGAATGTTGACATGTAGTGTAAAGCGCTTTGAGTGGTTGCAAGACTAGAAAGGTGCTATATGCGGTGGCCTGGAGCCCAAGACAAATTTCCCTGTGGGACAATAAAGTATATCTCATCTTATCTTATCTTATATACAGATACAACAGATACATGCTCATGAATGTTTATCATTCTTAGTTTTAGTCTAAAATCACTTGCGTGAGTGACAGTAATGACATGTGAGTGATAGCTCTTCTGGGCTGCTGGGGGATCTGATGCCGTTAGCTATGGAGTTATAGCATCATTCCTGCACATCATCATCATCCTGCAGAGACGCAGGCAGAACATCTCTTAAGTTAGTGTGGTGTTTCCCAGGCTGCTGCATCCCTACTTAGCCTGCTTTCTCCAGGGCTCCAGAGAGATGAAGTATGGGCTGTACATCCATGTGTGAGAAAAAATGTTTTGTGTGCATGTGTGTGTGTGTGCAGAAAGCTGAAGCCAAACTGTCAGATGTATGTGATGGGGGTAACCGCAGCAGTTTGGTGAGAAGAGACTGCAGAGCAAACATCGTCTTTGGCTCCATAGCAGCTCTGTCTCTCTGGCCTGATTTGCTTTGTAATTCTCTGACACTGCTGATCTGTTTGATGCCTTGTCAGTCACAGCGACTATTAAATGGATGGAATCTGTGTATTTCAATCTATATATTCAGAAGAATTCCTCCTTCTGATCAGATATTCAGAAGGAGCGTACAAGTTTATGTTCACCTTAATCCTGTTGGTATGATGCTACAGCTTAAGTGGAACTGATAAACACATCTTTATTAGATAATGCAGGTTTTCAGAACAGTCTCCAGCCATTCTTACAGTTCTGCCTTACAAATCAAAGGCTTTTACAGAGAATACAGTTATTCAGCTGCATTATGAATGAAAATATTTTGGATCCATTTGGAATTGACTTGTGGCATCAACACAGATCTGCTGTTGTCCTCAGAAAAATACGATCAAATGTTTTCTTGGTTCTTTTTTAGGATGAAGATCAGGTCTATTTCTCTTGTTTGGTTATTAATATGCAGTTTTGTCTTTGCTGATCTGATCTGTGTGCATGATGTTCAGGGACTTAAAGTAAAATACACATTATATTGTGTGCAATTAAAACTATTACACAAGTTTCTAAAGGGTTTCCTCACCTAATTACAAATTCTTCCTTTCTTATTGTTTCACATAAAGTTTCTCCCTTTCTCTCCCATCTTTCTTTCTTTATTGATCTTTGCATTGCATCAAAATCGGTGGATGGCCCCTGCAGTGACCTTTAGTGTGTGAAAGTGCTACAGAAGCTGGTCCTGTGCACAAGAAGTAACCTTTCAAATGGAGTGTGTGCTTGTATTTGTGTGTGCGCACCCTTCTGTATGCATTATTCTGCAAACTTCAGGAATGCACCGAACAAAAGGGCCCAATGAAAAGCAAGAGTAATGGTAGGGCAAAGGAGAGGGACAGAAGTAAACACTTTGCTCATTTAGCTGCACAGCTGTGGCAGTGTGCATGCATGTGTGTGTGTGTGTGTGTGTGTGTGTGTGTGTGTGTGTGTGTGGCGTAGCGATATTCCTCTGGTTTGTGTACGAAGTTTGTTTGAACGAGGACGTTTGCAGCGTGACTTGAAGAGGTGTTAATTTTACGAGGTGTGCTTTGTGATAAAAGCTGCGTTTAGGGAGCCGAGGAGCTGCAAATGTTTTTTGCCTTTTCACTGAGAAACCACAATGTGCACTTACCAAGATTGAGTGCAAGGGTACTGCTGGCTTAAGTATAAATTTGTAAATGGTTTGCGGTGCAGGGAGGAAGGCTTTGCCAAACGTGTTCAGTGGGATTTAAACACTAGCTTTTGGTCAGGAAGGAGAAACTCAAAGATCTAATTTGGCCGAATAAATGAATAGCTTAAGTGCTAAGTGCTTCTGTAATGCTTCCTCTCTACATATGCAAACCCAAAGCACAAGCAAAGCAAATACATATGCATGTGTGCTCGTGTAAGAGCAGTTAAACACCAATTTATTGTTAAATCTTTTCCCTGAATGTGATCATTACTATTTGACCACTCTCATCTCATCACAACTGGACTTTTCCGTTGTCCCTGCTCTGTTAGCAAGGTGGTTCAAAGAGACACACAGTCGTCCACCACAGTCTGCAAGGTCACTGAGTAGCTTCAGGTCACTGAACCGGCATGTTTCCAAAGGGAGAAAAAAGGGCCGGCAAGGGCAAACAGACAGAAATGAGGCAGAGGATGAAGAGGGTGCAGAACAGGCATCGCTCTGTTCACACAGAGACACAGGAAGAAAAGGAGACAGCGAGGAGAGAGTCGTCTGTATCTGACAGAGGAGAGAGGATAGACAGATGTGTCTGGAGACCAGAGCTGATATTTCCATCTCAGCCCAATGCATGAGAGGAGAGATTAAATAGTGCTTTTGAGGAAGAATGTTGGCCGTTGTCCCGTCCCATCAGCTGAGCTCTGTCACTGAATACGTGTAAGTGTGTGGTTTTGTGCATGTGTGCATGAGTAATATAAATCCAGGACACCAGAGACAGGTTTGTTTCCATAAGTGAGGAATAAGCCAGCAGCCGCTTTAAACCATTATCTGTAGCTTTTCTCTTGTTCCTGTCCAACGTTCTTGGGTGTGCAAATTACACCAACTTATAAAGCGAATATAAGTTTTACATTAATTACACCGTACTGGGCTTCAGTGTTACTGTTTTTGCCTTTAATTCTTTTGGCTTTAACACATAGTGACAATTTGATTGCAGGCTTTCTTCCCCTTTTCCATAAAAAACAACATATCTCAGTCTTTCTTACAGAAATAAATTAAATCATTCATTAATTTCTCCAAAATCAAACTTTGACTCTTGAAATTAAAGCAAAGCTACACAGCTTGGTATGACACGGACGTGTAATGTTTTTGGAGTTATACGTCCACATTATAATGACATCCTTATTATTATTTTTAATAATGTCTTGTCTTTTTTAGTGGGGTACAGGGGATCTTTAGGGGGAGATAGCAGGTCAACAGTAGATGTCACATAGAAGTGGTGTACATCATCTAAAAGCTGGGAACCTGAAGATTAATTTGAGATGCAGCTCAGCGCTGTGTGTTAAATTGTTCTAGTCATAAATCAGACATACACATGATTGAATGAATAAATTAATTAATTAAAATACATTTTGAAACTGTATAAGGGTTTAAAACATTATGATAGAAGTATATGAATCCATTCCAATGCTACTATTTGTTACACAGATTAGGTGCTAAATTTAAAGAAGATTTACCACTCAAGAATTAATAAAAAATGATAAAAAATCCCTCCAAAATACCAAGACCTTTAGGAACGTCATAGAAAAAGTCATGCTGTGATTTGGTATCAAAAACCTTTGACATTTGGAAATTTCTGCTAGAATTGCATTTGTTGGTGATTAGATGGCGAGTACTTCTGATCTGGAAACCACTCAGAAACCCCCTTATTGTCAATCTACCTAGGAAAGCCATCCATCCTCTGAATGCCCTAGGTCTCTAGTTTGTGGTTGTAAAGTTTCATGAGGCTGTGATTATCCTAGAGGTCACCATGGGTCTTTTATACAGTGAGATCAAGTTTCAAAAAATGGTCTCACCACAATGAAATGTCTACTATGCGGACTAACATCATCACACATGGATACAGTTGGGCTCATTGGATCCACAAGAGATTCCAGCTTTACAGTGATACCCAATATGTAATTCCAAGACTGTTTAGGGACCCCATATGCAAAAATATTCAAATACACTATTTTCAGAATAGGCAAAAATAACACATTTATACTGCATGCAAAAAACTGCATGGTTTTTGCCCCAAACTGTGTGTGATTATCATAAAGTGGGCATGTCTGTAAAGGGGAGACTCGTGGGTACCCATAGCACCCATTTTGAGGTCAGAGGTCAAGGGACCCCTTTGAAATTCGCCATGCCAGTTTTTCCTCCTCGCCAAAATTTAGCCTAACTTAAGAGCGATATTTAGCCTCCTTCTTTACATGGTTGGTACCAATGGATTCCTTAGGTTTTCTAGTTTCGTATGATATCTGTACATTCACTCTATCTCTAAAACTGAGCCTGCTACAGTCTCTGAAAGACAGTTAAGTCGACCAAGGGTGCCGGTTAATGATAGTGCTGACGCCACAAAAAAACATTTTCAAACAATAAATAAGTTATTCCAAAGCATTTAAACGTGCTTCAATAACTAAACTAATGCAGTTTATAAAAGATTTGTAGTTTGACATTTTGCAATGAAGCCATTTAAGAAAATTCCTCCATCATGTTTGAGGCTTCCTAATATAAATTTCTGTTTTTAATGTTCCCTCCTTGCATGTATGGTAAATCAGAAGTATGAGGAAGCTGAGGTTCATTTCCACATGCTGTAGCTATGATAGTCTTATTCTTTTTGTTCAGGCGGTTGCACAGCTGCTGCAGTTTTAATGAGATTCTGGAGATCGCAGCTTGTATAAACCGCAGTAGCCGACACCTCAGCTTCCGCTGGGCGAAGGTTGACTCAGCAAAAACAACATCTTACAGACACATGATGCCCACGAGTCCACTCACGTCGCACACCTGACGGACAGTTTAATGCGTTTCGTTTATGTAAAAATGTCAAAAAAGATGGACATCTGGAAGAAGTTGGGGAAACAGAGGCACACACATACACATACGTTACATACAAGGTAGACGACTTTGAGGTTTGCTTATTTTTGAGACTGTCTGGGCCGGGCAGGACATGCTGAGAGCTCAGTGGTGTATGACCAGCCACACATGATTTTGGCAGCAGATGTTGAAAAATTAGAGTTCGGACCGCAGATATTTGTACCTCCTTGTCCCTGTGGGCTGTTGTCTCATGGTTAACGTGGTTAATTGTGCCAAATGTGACAAAAGTAAATGAATAATGCATGTAATTATGCATTACCATTTCACTGTTTACTATTTATATAGAGACATAAGAATATGCTGTTTACTGAATATTCTATATTGCAGCATTCATAGCAAATGTGCAATAAACTAAATGGGCTTTTTTAGCCAATGTGTAACAATTAGAGGGATCTATCGGCAGAAATGGAATATAATATTAATAAGTATGTTTTCTCCTGAAAATAAGAGTCATTGTGTTTTTGTTACCTTAGAATGAACCGTTTATATCTACATAGGGAGCGGGTCCTCTACAGTAGCCCAGAACGGACGAACCAAACACTAACTTTTCTTGCTCGGGCCGGAGTAAATAACGTTACTCGCTCCCGTCGCTGCCGCTCTCTCTCTCTTGCTTCACAATTCACTTTCCACGTACACACACACACTCTAAGCACACTACCCTTACAACAACTGGCTCTAGAGAGGGCCATTCGCGTTTTCGCGTCGGCCACCGTAGCAATCCTACAGGCTTGGCACACGGGAGAAGTTGTAATCTGCAACCTCCCTGCTAGATACCGCCAGATCCTACACACTGTTCCTTTAAATATCTCAACAGCTTTTGGACAGATTGCCATGAAAGTTTGTACAGACATTCATGATCCCCAGAGGATGAATCCTGATGATTTAATTTATCCCCTGACTTTTCCTCTAGCGTCAACATGAGGCTGACATTTAGGATGGAAATATCTCAACAACTTTAGGATGGATTGAATTTTGTACAGATATACAGACTCCCCTCGGGGGAATTGAAATCACGTTGTTGATCTCCTGATTTTTCTTCTCACACCATCATCAGGTCTAAATGTTGATTTGTCCAATACTTTGTTTTATGACTAAATGTCAACAAAACCAATGACAATCCCATCAGCCTCAGCGGTCCTGTGTTTAGTGCTAGTTAGCAAATGTTAGCACACTAACATGCTAAACTACTGTAAGATGGTGAACATGGGAAGCATTATAAATGCTTAGCATCAGTATATTAAAGGAACAGTTTGTAACATTTCGGGGGATCTATTGTCAGAAATGGAATATAATATTCATAACTATGTTTTCATTAGTGTATAATCACCTGAAACTAGGAATAGTCTTCTGCCTCATAAACAAACCGGTATTGAGAGTGTGAGAACTGCATGACACATGGGTGACATCTGAAAAATGTAGAACATGGTCGCTGTTCCTCACTGTTACAAATGACTGCTTGTCAGAGTGTCATCATTGAGGGAGTCAGATTGTTTTACATCAACGTGCGAAAAATTAAACTTTAAATCTCACAAATGAGAGAAACAGCTCACAGCACGTAACTCACGCCATCACGACTTCTCTCAGCTGTGGCACATTTATATGTGACTTCATGTCTGACATCTATAGGGATGACACTAGCGTTTTAAAATAAAGTTAATTGGTATAATAGACTTCTTTATAGTCACTTTGTTCTGTATAAATGCACCCTGCGGTTAAAACATGGAAATTTGCTGCTTAATGTTTGCGTCAGATGTCTGAAAGTGGCCCTGTTGTATGAACAAGTCACTCTGCAGGCAACACCTAAGTAGAATAATGTGTTGGAGAAAAGCACACCAGGTAAAGACAGGAGGTGTTTCCATCACTCTGCGGTCGCCATGACAACATCATGGTGTTGCTATGTGACACTGAACAGACCCTCGTTGTACGGTGCCTCTGATCTATGGTCACAAGTTTTGTCAGAATATTTCCAACCCTTTAAAAACACCCATGCACACACACACACACATACCGACACTGTGCTGGGACGTTCCTAAAAGGTAGTAAAACTGTTCTATTTATTTTCTTAAATCTTTTTATGTATATATAAATAAATGGTCATATAAGGGGAAACATTATAAATCACTGATGTGCATTTATATTAAAGGGCCAGTGTATAACAGAAATGGAATATAATATTCATAACTATGTTTCCATTAGTGTATAATCACCTGAAACTAACAATCATTGTGTTTCGTTAGCTTAGAATGAGCCCTTCATATTGAGTCCGCCATGTTGCTCTGCCATGTTTCTACGGTAGCCCAGAACGGACAAACCAAACACTGGCTCTAGCGAGAGCCTTTTTCATTTTTACATTACCTGGAGGACAACATAGTTCTCCGACACGCTTTTGAAACTGCGGTACCGTGAGCCGCAGAGTGCAAAACCGTAGTACCGCCAGCCACCGTCTGGCTTCCGTTGCTCCTAAAGTAGTGTTATTATGGTATGGATGACCTCTGAGCAAGGCAAGCGGCATTACCACGGTTTTGCACTCAGCGGCTAACGTTACCCAATCTTGGAAAGGGAGGAGTGAGCGGAGGAGGTACTCAGTTGGTTGCAATCTGCACTAGATGCCGCCAACTCCTACACACTGTACCTTTAACTGTCATGACATTATTTTTATATCATTTACATGTTCTGCAAATTATGTATACATGTTTTATGTAAGTCAGAGAAAACATGGTCAACACTGATTTTGGAAACAGAACAGAAAATCTGGGGAAGACTGTTAAATTTTTGTAAAATTATCTTTTATGAAAATTTGTCAAAAGTGCACTCTTGGCTTTTCTTCTCTGTCATTATTAGTTAATCGCATTTACATCAAATATTTTGGAAATGTTCAAGGATTTTTTCTTATTTTGAAAAATGCCTAATGATATTTGTTTTTCCTTGCCACAATATGTCCAGAACACCAATAATTTGAACTATGATGTCCAAAGGATGTTTAAAAAAATGCCCATTTTTAATTTACAAAAACACACATAATCGTCTAAACACACATTTCAATACTAATTTTGATAAAATTGTAGATCAAATCAATTTTTTTTTCATAAAACACATTATTGTCATCCTCTCATTAAGAGATAGGATATACATTTAGTGTCATCAAAATCATTCAGTTGTATGTTTGGGCTTTTGCGCCATAAAAGTTTCTCTATTATGTTGTGGAAAGTAAAGAAGAACGGCTGTGTCTAGCATGGACCTTTTCACAAAACCTCAAAACAATTCAGGCTCTTGAAATGCTTTTGTTGGATGTTTTGACTCTGAGTATTTGTTGGCAAAGTGTGTCTGAATATTTTACCCTGACAAATGTCTCAGGATCAATGCACCTCTTTCTTCTAACCCCCACAACCAGCCCCCACCTCTTACAGGTCTTTCATTTGTACCCTACATCAGGCAGTACATACGAGTACAGTGTCACCCTGCTCTTTACCAACATTACCAATATACTGATGATACATGTTTTAATGGCCAGAGATTAAATATTAACCATCCATTTGCTTATTTATGTACTTAGACTTCATCTGACAGTGTTTTAGATCCCAGAAACCTCCTCAATCCTTCACTTTAAATGTGCTCCAATCTTTTGGATCTCTCATAAGAAATCAGTCCCGTTCTCTGACTGTTCTCTTTCTCTCATTAGACTAAGTATATTTCTATTATCCATTTGAGCAGCTTAGGAACCTGCACAGATAATAGAAAATGTTTGATGCTCAGGTTGTCATACCTTACACACAGAGATCAACTTTATTCTTGTCCATTTCCTACACTTGTGTGTATTATCCATAGACCTCACATTGTTGATTACTGGGAACAGATCACAGCTTCCGCCCAGCGGGCAAAAACAGGTCCCAGTTCTTGTTTGGAAAAACTCGGCGGCATTCCGCTGGACTCTTTGGCATGTCTGGCCTCTGTTGCCACGGAAGCTAGGTGGGCTTCTTTCAAAGGCCAGCTCTCATCAGGGAGACAGTGGCACGGCCATGTCAAAATCACCAGTCGACTGAGAAAAGGTCAGAGGGCGGAAAAGATCCAAAGAGCCAGTGATGGAGTGGACACTAAGGCTGTGGTTTAGGATGTGAATTAGAAAAACTACAGATGAGTTGTAATAAAATGAGTGGCAGGAAATGAGTAGACTGAAACTGGGATGGAAATGGTACTTGTACAGAATGTAAAGAATGACTGAATAAAAGAAGTAGACACTCAGAGGAGCAGCTTATGGTGAGCCAAAGAAAACCCCTTTGCCTCGCTCTGTTACCGACCATTTAAAGCAGAAAGCTTTGGGGTTAAATAATGGACATAAGCATAACTTTCTTTGTTCAAAAATGTACTTCTTGGACCAGACATCTGACATCAGGTGGTGGTGGAAATGGGGTGTTTAGTACTTCTGACAGGCACCTGCAGTTGGCTTTAGATATTTCTCACTAAATGCTCTGCATGCCTTCCTGTGTCAACTTCTCACTCGATTGCTATTGAGAATTTTTGTGTCAAACACCTAACTGAATGTGTTGCAGTAATGCAGGAACAACAAGAATGTCCTTATTAATATCAGCAGGAGTGGTCTGCACACCATTGAGTTACCTAGGAGGTGGTAGAAATACTTCACACACTTGTAAAAAGAGGGGAAAAAGCAGCAAAGATATCAGGCAATGAATGGATGTTCATACAAGTGTTCTCATTCTATTGCCACCACACATCTCAGACAGTGGGACTGATTAATTATGGCACTGAGATTCAAGCATCTATAGCCAGTTGCCCCTAGGCATCACATTTTCACATCACATCACATTTGCTTAGAGGCAAAGTTTCAGCGCAACATATGGACATCAGTGGATATTGAAAAGGATATTCTGTTGTGACATTTAGTGTGGTTCCATCTTGTGGACAGCTGTAGTAAATGCAGTTTATCCCCACCTAGCCTGTGAGAGTGACTCATTGGCATTTGTCTCTTGTGTATTTTTAATGCCAGATTTAAATGGCATATAACAGCTTACATATATACATATAGCATTTCAGCTAAGGCTCGGTCAAAATTGAAATCCACACACATTTGAGCGTATCGTTCTCAAGCACAATATTTTACAATCATTCAGCAGTAGGTTATAAAATCACCAAAATATGAACCACTGGACATAAGACATAAGCAGTCCAATCAATAAAGATCACAAATCAACAAAAGAAACTATTCTGCATTATATTGTAATGTTAACACATTTTTAATTGAGAAGATTGGGAATTATTTGTTGCAGAACACCATATCAAAAAAGTCACAATATATCACCGCCTTCAGTCACTAAATTTTTCTGCAACATTTGGGAGTTAAAGGATGTCAGATTTAAACTGAAGGCAATTCAAAACATGGCTGAGAAGTTATTCCAGAGAAGAAAACTTTCCAAAATCTTATTCTGAAAGAAGGACTTTGAAGAACTCCCTTTGGGCCATTTATAGTCAAATCAATGTGATTGTTAAACTTTTCCTTAGTAGAAATATAAAGTAAATGTCTGCATAGTTCAGTCCAAAATAAATTAGATTGAAACAGTTTGAGCCCTGCCAGTTGTGATATTGAAACTTTGCCATATTTGCTTTTGTTGCTGTTGTTGTTGACATTTTATTAACCACCGGTTTGGTTCATGGAAATTGTTTAATAGTTTCCAGTAGGTGATACTATTTATGGTGGTTTTATAGAATAATAGCATAAATATTCAAGTTGGTAGAAATGGCAACTTTGGTTAATTGCAAATGCCCTACACTCAACCAGCCCATTTATTCCAAAGTTGAGCAGAAAAAGAAATGAAAAACTTTCTCATTCTTGTCTATGACAATATTACATAGGTGACACTCACACACACTGTAAGTGCAACTAACTGAAAACACTGTTAACTAGAAAGATGCACTCAGTAGAGTGCAGATCTCTGCCAGGTGTGTCTGTAACGACCACTGCTGTAATGTTTGATTGAATGAATACAAACCACAGTTGGCGAACCACCCATCTAGACAGCAAGTGTATCAGACATGTTTTTCATTTTCACGTCTCACACAACAGATACCCTCTCATTGTAATCTATGCAGATGTCTGCACAGGCTCTGTGCAGGCACACGTCTCAACTCCATCACATGAGCATAACCACCACTTGAAGCGTTTATTTAGGCTTCAAGTCTATTTTTTCGCCAATACACGTGTTAACTTGAGGTTGATGCCCAATAAAAAGGCACGGAGTAACTGTGTCTCTGGCCACAGCGCAGAGCTGCAGCGATGCACTGAGCTGTGTGTGTGCTGGTAGTTCCGTTAGCTGTTAACTGTTAGCCAAACACACCGTCCAAAACAATAAAAGTGAGACTAAACTATTTTCTCCCACTGTGTCTCAGCCACTGCTCTGCAGCGGCAATGCACTCAGTTGTGTGTTGTTCCGTTAGCTGTTAGCTGATAGCCAAACTGCACTCAGCTGTGTGATCACTTGCGGTCCCTACTGGCCATGGGCAGGGGGGGCGGTTAAGAGTAATGAGTGAAGAGTCAGCAGCCAGCAGTCAATGGCAGCATCAACCAGGTAATAAAAGCTGTTTTGAAAAAGTGTGGGTCACTGCAAGCACGAGAGGTCCTTGAGCATGTAACGCACTCACTCACGCACATGCACACACAACCAATCTCATAATCTCCTGGCGGAGATAACAAGACCATTGTGTAGTTATCCAGCAGAGGGAGACAGAACGTGACCTCCCACTGCCTGCATTTTGCAAATGAGGTTGTCCACTTACACTTGGTGTTTCATGATATTTCAGGGAATTGCTAAACTGCTACCATACCAATGTTTGATCTACTTACTAGTTTAAAAACAGATCCCTCCCTCATATATTGTCTTCTCTACCTTCCATACAGGTCTTGGCCATGCCTCCCCTCCCCCTCTTCCTGACACTGCTACAGCTTGCAGTACTTACTTATGTGAGTGCTGCGGCATACTACGGACACAAGCAACACCCTCAGCCATACCAGCCGATGCAGCACCTCCAACACATGGGCAAAGAAGGCTTTCCCCAACAACAGTACCTTGGCAAAGAGATGCCCTATATGCAGTATCCCCACTACAGGAAGGAGCTACCCCAGATGCCCATGCACAAAGGCAAAGAAAATGCTCGTAAAGGGGGCGGCTATAATGGTGGCCAAGACAAAGGTAAGAAAGTCAACATTTTCAACAAACAGTAACCAACAATCTTCCAAGAACATACATTCACATCTTGAACATGTGACACTACCTGCTAAAACACAAGGGCACAAAGTTTCTTTATTTTGAATGGCATATAGTAATATAGTTATTTGTTAGGCTAGTATTTCTTCAAGTGCCAGAGAAGAAATATTAATGGGAAGTGTTTTTACAGCCAACTGAGTGTTGATTGTATGCACATGTGTGTGCTCGCTTGATATTCAAAATTTTGTCTGTTTATTTTCAAATTCATAATTTCTGGTTGAATATTTATCTAATTCCTCACAGGTCAGACAATCCCCAGTGGTGCTGAGGGAATTCCCCAAGGGGAGCAAGGCCCAGCTGGGCCACCTGGGCCAGAGGGACCAGCAGGACCTCCTGGACCTCTAGGGAATGGACAGCCTGGACCTGCAGGACGACCTGGACCTCCTGGTCCACCAGGAGGGCCTGGAGTGGGAAAACCAGGTTTACCAGGACTGCCAGGCAAGCCAGGAGGAAATGGTGAGGCTGGATCACAAGGAGAAATGGGCCCTAGGGGTGAAGAAGGGCCAGCTGGGCAGCCAGGGCCTCAGGGTCCCCCAGGACCACCTGGGCTACCAGGAATAGGTAAATCAGGGGCACAGGGATTACCAGGCCAACCAGGGTCCAAAGGAGAGCCAGGTCATAAAGGTCTACCAGGACTACCAGGATTACATGGACCCAAAGGAGACAAAGGGATGGGCCAGCCAGGACAACCTGGTCACAAAGGGCTCCAAGGGCCCCCAGGACCTGCTGGCCCAAGAGGGCTGCCTGGTTTTGGAAAACCTGGGTTGAATGGGGCACCAGGGCCACAAGGACCACCAGGAGAGAAAGGACATCCTGGAGAGCTAGGACCAGCTGGGCCACCTGGTGAAGGAGGACAGCCTGGCCCACCAGGTCTACCTGGTCAAGGAAAGCCAGGTCAAAATGGCCTGCCAGGACAGCCAGGCATGCCAGGTGGAAAAGGTCATTCAGGACCACCAGGTTTGCCAGGAAAGCCTGGACTTCCTGGATTTGGTAAACCAGGACTCACAGGACCAAAGGGTGATAAAGGTATGGGTGGGCCACCTGGACTTCCAGGACCAAAAGGAGACAAGGGCCACGGAGGACTACCAGGTATGCTTGGACCCCCTGGATCAAATGGTCCACCAGGTCCTCCAGGCCCCATGGGTACCCCAGGAGGTTTAGGTGCACCTGGTCCTAAAGGAGACTGTGGAGAAGGAGGGCCTAAAGGGCTTGATGGAGCCAAGGGTGACCCTGGTGCCTCTGGTATACCTGGTAAGGATGGTCTGCCTGGAGAGCGTGGAGAGCCAGGACCAAGAGGTCCACCAGGACCGAGTGGTGCCAAAGGAGACGGTGGGCATAAAGGTCTACCTGGTACTCCTGGTTCTCCAGGACTTTCCGGGCCAAAAGGACAAGGTGGGTTACCCGGTGAAGTGGGACCTCAAGGTCCTAAAGGAATCCCTGGAATGGATGGCACAGCAGGACCAATCGGGCCTCCTGGTCTTCTGGGGCCAAAAGGAGATAGCGGCCTACCTGGTACACCAGGCATTGCAGGTGAGGGAAATCCAGGTCTTCCAGGACCCATAGGACCCCCAGGGAAAGAGGGCTCATCAGGACCCTCTGGACAGCCAGGTCAGCGTGGCCTTCCTGGACCACCAGGCCCACCTGGACCGTCTGGTCTGTCTCCCGACATGGCAGGAGTGCTCTCTGAGATGGGCCCTGAGCTAGATGGTGTTAAGGCTGGTGGTTATGGTAAGAAGGGCAAGTATGGAGGCAATGGGGCTGAAGTAATGGGTGCCAGTGGGTTGGAAATGCCAGCATTCACAGCTGTAGTAACAACTCCCTTTCCACCTGTGGGCACTCCAGTCGTCTTTGACAAGCTCTTGTACAATGGTCGCCAAAACTACAACCCCGAGACAGGAATCTTCACCTGTGACATGCCTGGCATTTATTACTTTGCCTACCACGTTCATTGCAAAGGAGCTAATGTGTGGGTGGCTTTGATGAGGAACAATGAGCCAGTGATGTATACCTATGATGAATACAAAAAGGGTTTCCTCGATCAAGCATCAGGGAGCGCAGTACTACCTCTACAACCTGGGGACACTGTGTATATTCAGCTGCCCTCAGACCAGGCCTCAGGACTTTATGCTGGGCAGTATGTGCACTCCTCCTTTTCTGGGTATTTGTTATATCCGATGTAAAACCACAACCTGCAGGGAGAGAAAGGCTTCAGTGAGAACAAAGTGGGAGCATATTTTTGTATAATATAAAACATGATCATAAACCACCTTAAACTGAGCAGCGATGAGAGGAAGAAGACGGTCTGTATGTACAGCAGCTTTTATACTGTATAGCCTTATAGCCGCGTAATTGGGAGAGCAAAGATGTTTTCTTTCACAGCTTTGAAGATATAAAAGAATGTATAAAAAGGCATTCAAAGAACACCTCAAAGATGGCTGCAGATGTATTTTCATACAGAAGAATGCCAAAATCCCATAAGAGTGTAATTTGTACAAACACATGAAGGGAACATGTGAAGTGTATGCAAAAGAAGATAAAAAAAAACGTACAATTCTGGTTACACAAAGACAAATTTTGTTCCTGCACCTCTTCAAAACTGGCAGCTACC
The DNA here is from genome assembly GCA_916701645.2 of Sebastolobus alascanus. Classification (NCBI taxonomy): domain Eukaryota; kingdom Metazoa; phylum Chordata; class Actinopteri; order Perciformes; family Sebastidae; genus Sebastolobus; species Sebastolobus alascanus. The sequence goes on from CAKAOJ020000059.1 coordinate 5,570,915, forward strand.
CCATGTGGTGAAGAATGTGAAATACAGTAGAAATCATGAAGGCATAGTCTTTTCGGTAGGAAATTTATATTTTTGCATGTATACATTTGTATAAATACAGTTTTTGTCTTTCTATTGATAATGGCAAGCATATAAAATGACCTCTTGAGAATGACAATGCATTGAAAGGTTTGCATTACAACAGTTTATGCATGTTTTAGAGGTAAACACATTCTGGTCGTGGAACCTGCAAATGAATGCGTTTTGGGTAAAGGTTAATTGTATACACTGATTTTCAATGGATACATCTCTCAAGCTCCCACGTGGATTACCAAAAAAATTATTAAATTTGCAAAATACAGTGTGGGAGCAACCTTAATGACTTGTGAAGGCCTTACGTATACTAGGGTCAACTGGTATTGATGGTAACTATATGGCAATTAATGTGCTTACTTGTGGGAGCACAAAAAATTAGAAGGTCAAAATTAGATAATCACAGGCATGATATTTGTTGCTGACTGACAATTGCTCCCTTGAGTGAGATTCAAAAAGTAAGAATGTGATATTAATTTTATGTTTAATGTTTGCTTATAGGTTTATGGGTGTAAAGAAATGTTTTTTTTGTGCAAAAGTGCAAAGGTCAAACAAACATACCATATTGCCCTGAACTATGAAAACCACTCCATATTACATTACATCGCAATACACAGAAAAGTCCACACTATACAGGATCTCTGTGTCACTAACTTAACCATAGCATTAGTATAAGTGACACATGGTAAGTATCATAAAGCACAGGCCCTGCTTGTGAATAGTTGTTACAATATAATACTCAACAGGGATTACGCAGTGTTTCAGTCAAATAAATCCATCTGAGGATTTGATCTAATGACTCTGCATTTAGCTTAATTTCAAAGAAAAATCATTTTAGAAATTGTATTCTGTAACTGTTTTGTAAGCTAAATCCATTTTTAGCTGTAATGGCAGTTTAATTATTCACAACAGGGTGTCTTATTTTGAAAACAAATTATGAATTGTTCTTTTGAAATGAAACACATGAACAGTGGTACCTGGTTGTCATTCAGTCCCTCTGGTGTGATTTTTTTTTTTAAATGAGAAAAACAAATTAATTTCCAGAGCATCCTTGGTGAACTACATTTAGTATGTCTTGCTGCCAGGTTTACTGGGAATACAAAATTTGTATTACAATTGACTCAAAGCAATTATTGAATGTCGCAGCAATTCATGACAACAGTTATGCCAATAATTTATTATTTTATGTGCCGATCACCCACATGAAATGACAAGGACATATGGACGACAACTTTTAAAGGAACATTTATGTATATTTCTCCTTTTAACCATGGTGCTAATATTGTCGTTGTAACCAAAGATTTTATGTCTTAATGTTTTACATTTGTTATTATTGTCCATGTTGTTTTTTTAAATAAAAATTGTTTAATTAAAAAGAAATATTCTTGACATCTCTATTTCTAAGCTCACAGAAAGCAAAACAAACCCATTTGACTGAAGCGGATATATCAACTGAAAACTGTGTGGTTAAATTCACACTGAGGAATATCATTCATGAGAAACTGTACGAAAGACCAGTTACTGAAAAATATCATTCCTGTCCTTATTGACACTTAGAGTGTGATTTCCTCACGTTAAAGTTACCTGGTTGGTTGATGATGTTTCACTCCGCAAGAGAGGAACAGCAACATTAGGACATAAGGTACATAAAGGTACAAGACAACATGCAAGACACTAAATGCTCTGTCTGCCAGCTTTAAAACGTTAGCTCTATGATGACTGATTGGTTAGGCGATTTCAAGGACAAAATATGTCATAATACACCTGTTTGGTTGGTAACATTGATCCATGAATGCTAGTCATCATGATAATCATGAATGAATGAATGAATGAATGAACAATTTATTTTCATGTCTGCTCATTTACATAACCCATCCCTCATAGGATTATTCAGACACATTAACTAACAACAAATCAAACATTCCAGCATGTTAGCCCACCATCATCTAACAGCACAATACACCAGCATCATCCCAACATAAACATAAACATCATCCAGACATAATCGTGAACATGAACCTCCCACAAATAGAGATCCAGAATATTTCCCACAATGGATATACAACAGATAAACAGTCACATATATGCAATCACAGCCCCCTAAGAATAAGACACATACACAAATCCAATCATGACAAACAGGCATAAGAGTCTGAGGAATTTTTCTATCGTATGTTACTTTTCTCCTCCTATCCCATGCTTTAGAAAGATATTTAGAAAATACAAAAACATGATCAAAAAGATATTCATTTAAGGCTCCAGTCTCCATACCTATAAAGTCTAAACCAGGAACATGAACATGTTATAATTCATAAGGTAATAACTAATTTTAAATGCAAGGAAAGCCATCGTTTTTGCAAATCAAGTGTCAGGACAAGCAGTGTAAGATAGTAAGAGGCCAACTGGGGTCATAATACACAAGATCATCCATTTTCCAGCTGTTACTGTACACTTTCTGTCAGTTAAAACATCTCTCAGGAGCAAAGCTGGATAAATGTGCAACCTTAAAGCTGCAGTATGCGATATTGGCGCAAATATGATTTAAAAAAGTTATTTTTAGAAAACGGCCGCTATATCGTGACAGTAGTACATGAAACAGGTAACCTGAAAAAAATCATGTTCCTCTGTGTCCTACTGTGTCCTCCGGTGTTCCTAACGGCATCTGAAGGATTTCACTTACCGGAGGAAAACAAGGTCCGCTGTCCAGCTGCCGTCTATGAGAGCCGGCTGTCAATCACTCGCGAACTCCGACCAAACGGTCAAACTAGGCCGCGCTGATCAAATATGAATCAATATTCTGTTACTGTAATGACTATTTCTCGCCTCAAATATTCTCAGAATCATCTTGTAATGTACTGTTTAGCTGTAAAATGAGAAAGTTTGTGACGCGGCCGCCATTGTAAAATCTGTTGAAGGAAGCCAAGTTCTGGTCACATGACCGGAGCACAGCCAATAGGAACGCTCTCTCTCTCTGAAATGACCTGTGACCTCTGACCTCTGTGACCTCTGCCGTCACGGGCTACATTTTTCTAAAGCCTGAAAACAGAGCCATGATGAGGAGCAGAAGTCTAGTTTTCACTCAGACCACTTGAATTGCAATATGCTGAAAGGTTATTATGGAATTTTTGCCAAATTATGCCAAAAAATTGTTGTCTACTGCGACTTTAACTGAAAATATGTTTTTGGGAAAATTCCCCCCTGAAGCACGATATCAACTGATGTAGTAAACGTATCACTTGCAGCTCGAATTGTGAATGGGCGTCATGGTTACAGCCGGCTGTGTGCTGTGAGGAGAGATGCTGATGCTGCGGGGGGGGGGAGGTCTTTCTGTCGACGCATGCGCAGAGCGGTGTGCAACATCTGTTACATCTTTTGTTGTTTGGTACAGATTTAAACGTCGAGCTCAGCCAAACAGTACGGAAATACGCAGCGGTAAGCACTGTTAGCTATCGACATTTTACACGGTGTCATACTCTGTTGTAATTGCTAATAATAAAACGACGCCAGCGACAACATACAGTACGTAACTATAACGTTATCTGTGTTACAGGTAATGCTGAATTAGGTTAGCTAGCAACGAAGCTAACGCGCTAGCCTGCTTCGACTAGTGTGCCTGGAATTACTTATTTTTTAATTTAAATATTTGTTAGCACCTTGGTATCAGAATTAGACAACGATCTCACTTGTTATGGTTGATTTCATGACAATATTTCCTTGATTTTCTCTCCCCTCTGATAGCATATTTTGTGTTGTTACACCTGCCTCTTGGATCCATTCTCATACTGTAATATGAGCAGGCTAAAAGTGCCAAATGTTGTCTAGAGCTACAACGAATAGGCTAGTTGATTAATCAATTAATCAATCAAAAGAAAGAAAATAGCAACTTTTTAAAATAATTAATTAAATGTTATGTTTTTCAAGCAAAAAGTCCAATCATTACATAGTTCCAGCTTCCGGTTGTGAGGATTTGCTGCTTTTCTCTGTCTTATGTGATAGTAAATTAAACATCTTTGTATATTTTTGGGCTTTGGACTGCTGCCAAACAAGAAGACATCACCTTGGGGTTTTACTAAATTGGGATGGGCATTTTTCACTATTTCCGAACATATTATAGACCAAATGATTAAGTAATTAACATAATAGGTAGTTGTAGTCCTTGTTAGGTCAATTTTCGGCTTCTGAAATAGGATTTGTTTTGTGTATCAATAGGTTTCCCTCAACATGACATCACGTGTAGGCTTCAGACCTGCTGGTACCAATGGAAGTGACTTCAAACCCAGAGAGAGGGTGGCCCCACAATACCAAATGAGGCAAGTAGCTTTTATTTATTTATGATATTGGCCAATAAATATGAATGTTATCTCTGAATAGCAACAGTATCAACAAGGATCACCTTGTTTATCTGTTATCTGTTTTACAGTGCTGCCATGAAGTCGGAGGTGCGGAAGTTAAACCTGGTCCACTTTCTCCTCTGGCTGCTGGTGGCAGCACAGGTGACTGTCAGCCACATGAACCTGGTGTCACATGACACAGTGTCCATGCCGTACCAGTGGGAGTACCCCTACCTGCTCAGCCTCCTCCCTCTGCTCTTCAGCAGCCTGTCACTGCCAAAGAACAACATCAGTTACCTGGTCATATCAATGATCAGCGCAGGGCTGTTCTCTATAGCACCTCTCATTTATGGTGGAATGGAGATGTTTCCTGTAGCGCAGCAGCTCTACCGCCATGGAAAGGCCTACCGCTTCATTTTTGGCTTCTCTGCAGTGACTGTTATGTACCTCATCATGGTGGTTGCTGTTCAAGTGCACGCCTGGCAGTTATATTACATGAAAAAGCTCTTAGACTCATGGTTCGATGCCACTCAGGAGAAGAAGAAGAAATAATGTAGCGAAGAAAGCTGTGACTGGGCAAAACTGTGTTTTTTATCTTAAGTTATTCATAAGTTATGCATATTATTCATGTCTATTTATTAAGTCATCATTATCATGTAACATCGTTTATGCAGGAACTTGGATTTTTTTGTCACCGTTATTTATTGAAAGCGGATGATAAGTGTCGAGTACACACAATCAGGATTGGCATCAAAGCAACATTAACATGTTATTCAATCATCTTGTTCCCTCTTCATCACTGCATCTAGACTGCAGCTTTTCTCCAAACAGATAAATAAGTCATTTAGGACAAAGACATCATCGTTATCTCTCTAAAAAATGATTTGAACAGGATAGATGTAGAGGTGTTCATGCTCATAAAAGTACAGCAGTGGAGGCACGAACTGTTCCAACATAAACATGTTGAACCCATCGGCTTTCGGTCTCACGACGGATAAGCATATGAATGCAGAATCTGTTTATAGAGATTAGTGTTAAAGGAACTAGGTGTACCTTTGCTGCAGATGTGTTGATGCTGCCTCCTTCATTTAAAAAGTCTACCTCTCACAATATATTTTTTTCCCAAAACGCATGTAAGTCATTAAAAAAAGAAAGGCAGTGATCAAAATAGCTGCCTGTACTGTTATGTTTTCAGATATTCTCATTCAGCATCAGAAAGCCAGCTCATTACTCCTGTGTACATGAATATAATATGCATTGTAAACCAAATAAAAAATACAATTAATGGTCTTCAAATTGTTACATTTGACGTTTGATCATCTTTACAATTAGGTGAGCTAGTCACAACTTCTTTTAAATACATCCATGGTCACAACGCACTTTGTCCCCGGATGGTCTGCGCCTGCGCACAATGAATGCCACGTACTGGTTGACGCTGACAGTCTGGGAGGACACTTCCTGATGCTCGCACCCGGGTCTAAGCTAGGCTAGCTAACACATTTGATTTTCACGGTTTGGGGAGACCTGTGAAACACAGCGTGGTCAAGTCGTCTGAATCAGGTAAAGTACCTTCTTTTGTTCGGGGTCCAGGTGTATAATGATTTCGTTTTAGCCTCCCGGCAGTTCCTCACTGTTTGAGTGGTGTGTTGCTATCTAGCAAGCTAAGCGGTTAGCTTGTTAGCTCGCAGCTAATGTTACGCAGGGGGCTAACGCTACGATAGCTCGCCCAAACAGGTGTCGAGGATGATTCGTAGGAAGTTACTTACAAAAAATACCCCGATACTAATCTATTCTGATTTTAAGTAAGGGCTAAGGTGTTTCATTACTGTGTTAAGAAGATTACCTAACGTTAGCGCTGAATGCCAACTAAAGGTAACGTTAGCAACTGGTACAAGTTACCCAGGAAACTGGTTTTTGCCGACAGATTGCTATAAAGTGAAATTAAGGCAAGCTATTTTACTCCCAAATCATGGAATTATATAATGGGAGATTAACTATATCATTGCTTTTGTAGCTTCGCCTTCATAGTTTACATTGTCACTATTGACAGGGTGATGGTTAAAGGGCCTAGCTAGCGTTAGCAGTCACCAGATATCTGTTTATGGGCCACTGACAGATGACTCTGCGAATGAGCTTCTTTCACAATCAGCCTCAGCTAGCCCTCAATGACATTTTCAACGTTTAATTCCGATGTACCAAACGTTTCAGTAACACTTTGTGTAGTCAATGTCAGTAGAAATGAGTTTGTTGTTATCCCCATTTCACATTACTGTGTGCTAAACGTTAGCTACCACACAATCCCTAGCATCCAGCCAATTATTCATCTGGCTAGGGACGGTCAAAGCCGTAGCATTTCTGGAATTAAATTCACAGTTGTCCAGCCCTAGAAACATCAGCAGGTATCGTCATAGTTAATCCAAAAGCTTACTTACTACACACGACGTTAATTTATCACAATCTGTCGAAGCTAATTTAATTAAATGTATGGAGGTTGCAGTTACACAGCAGATCTAGGATTGCATACCAAACAAAATCTGTGTTTCACTTGTGTATAGCATCAAATATGACAACATTATATTTTTCTAAAAGATCCACTAAACACAGTTGAAAGCTTTGATTTAGCTTATCAACCTGATTGATATTTTGGGTCAAGGTCTGTAATATCATAGAGTTGTCTTTGCCACCTCACAGGGTGATGTTTGACCCTTAGACTCTGCAGTTCAAGTGTGAAACTGGTTGATACTGTTACTGCATAGGCATAGTCTTGATTGGATTAGATTATAAAACATTATTAACAGACTTTAGAAAACACATCAGTACCATGCAGGGAGAAAGCCTCATTTTGAAAGATTGAGGGAGACTAATTAATCAAATTCTGAATAAAAAGAAGCTCCCTCTCTTGATTTGTAATTGTCAAAGGGCCTTTAAGGAAGACAATAAGGTTTAGTTACGATAAAGAGGAGCTGCTAATCTTAACCTAATCCCATTGTCCTTGTTAATGTAACCACCACATTTTAATCATAAATAAGGACTCTTACAGCAATCAAACTTCCCCTGACCTGTTAACCGACTTATAGAGACACAGTGTGTTATCTGAGGCCTCAATTTGACTATAATGATAAACATATTTTGATGTGATTTTATTTATTGCCTGAGAACATTATATTTTATTCCCAAAAGATGGATGTGTTTATAATTAAGTACATAATTGAGATCTCTCAATACTGAATAAAGTGATTGTCATTATGATTTTGCTGTTGATGCCAAAGTTATTAGTGACCTCCTTTACAATTTTACAAATGCTAACCTTTCTTCTTTAATAATCAACATATGATCAAAATTAGGCCTGTTCAGCTGTTGCTAATTTGTCATACTCAAATAGGCCCTAATTAGCATTGAAAAAGAGAGAAGGAAAGCCAGAACAACAAGCTTGTTATTTAGTTGGTTGTTTTTAAAACTACCTCTCCTCTGACCCTGTTAAGTGGTGGGAGCAGAAGAGGTCGGACGGCACCATGAACGGCCAGCTGGACCTGAGCGGGAAGCTGATCATCAAAGCCCAGTTGGGCGACGACATCAGACGCATCCCGATCCATAATGAAGACATTACTTATGATGAGCTAGTGCTGATGATGCAGCGTGTATTCAGGGGAAAGCTGCAGAGTAATGACGAGGTTACCATCAAATACAAGGATGAAGGTGAGTCAGGACATGGGCCATTTGTGATACTGATACTAATTACTTGACCATGTAATTTCAATGTTTTTTTTGGTATGCTAACATATATATTTTTTTTGGTATAGATAATTTCTATTACAGTGAATCATTTGGTCTCTCTTTTACTTTTTTCTAGATGATGACCTCATCACCATCTTTGACAGCTCTGACCTCTCCTTCGCCATCCAGTGCAGTAGAATACTCAAACTGACTTTGTTTGGTAAGACATTAAATACATTTCCTTTCTGTTGCCCCTTCATAAATTTCGCCTCGATGAATCCAAACTTCAAGCCTGTAGATGTCTTAAATCATGTAGTAGCTTCATCATGATAAACTGTAGACCAAGATGTTTCACATCAGCTGTTACAGCAACCAGTCACTGGAGGGCAGTCCAGTTTATGTTTCACAAAACAAACCTCAGCTCTTCTCTGTGTGAGGGAAAGTTATCTACATTCCCTTCTGACTAATTCGGGGTGGAATTTCTGTGTGTTTCTTAGTGCTGTTTCAGCAAACAAACAAAGTTACAGGCAGTAGATGGATGTTTTCACAAAAGCCTTCTGTGCCAGTAATACTGGTTCCTTATCTTAATCCTATTCAGTAGGCCATAGAAGAATGAATAACATTACATAAGCAACCAGTTAGCCTCACCCTAACATGTCAGATTGAGGCCTGTTTTTGTAGTAACAACACGTTGCATAAAGTTGTGTTGAATAGTCATGTTTTTTTTCAAAAATGACATACAGTATTTGCAGTTAATTAAGTATTAATCAATTAATACTTGACCAAGAGTATGATTTTGATAATTGTTTGAATAAGAATACTTAAAAAAATAAGGCGAGCCCAGTAACTACATGGCATACAAGAACATGTATATGAAAATGTACATGCGCTTTAAGGGTAAATGGTGTTTTCTGTCTGGTTTGATTACTAAACATTGATTTAAACTGGATCTTTTCCCATACATTAACAAACAATAAGTATAAACAGTAAATGCTGTCTTAGCCTCTTCATTTTTTATTTAAGCTATTAATAAATTTTGTCTGTTTGTGAAAAAAAAAACTTAAATGGATTAAGTTTTGGTAGCTTACAGAATTTGTGGGCATGAAAGCAAAGAAGGCAGATACACATGCTAAGTTTAATGGGAAAGTAAGTAATCCCACCCATTCAGTCATCCATCCATCCATCCATTAGCTTTACCCGCTTATCCTTTGAAGGGTCGCAGGGGGCTGGAGCCGCTCCCAGCTGACATTGAATTACACTGATCAGACATGCCATCTGGTAGAGTTTTCAATTTCTTTCAATCAAATCTTTTCAATACATGCCCATATAAGGCCATATACACCACATGATCTGAATCTGTAAATGTCAAAACACAACTTGATGTTTTTCACTGATTATGTCTCCTGGCAGACCATTTCTACATTACATGTGTTTTTGTTAACGTTCATGAATTATTTTATTTCTTGTAAATGTTATCCATTTACAGGCAGGACTATGTCCCAGTGTTTGGCTGTTGGATAGTCTAAGTTGTGTTCCTTCCTGTCAGGATATAATAAAGGTTTACCAGTACGGGAATACAGGCATAAATTCAAGTCAATTTTTAAGGTATCGAGTCTACAGAATATTACTATCAGCTGTGAAAAAAACCCAAACCGTAGCACACCATGGACGTGCATCTTACAAATTTAATAATCTAAATGTGAAACTCAAAACGGCTCAAATCTGTAATGACAACATGATGTTGTTTCCTGCGCTCTGCTCCAAGTCAGTCTGTTCTCCTGATGCCGCTATTATTAGCCAGGGAGCTTTAAGAGCTTGCTTTTTCTCACTTCCTTCCAATCAAGTTTGAGTGTCACGACCTCACGTGGAACAAATATTCTCGGACATGTGTCGAGATTCAAAACGAGCGCTGTTAGCTGGAATTTTGTGGCAACTCGAGTCTCAGCACAGGGCCTCATGACCCCGTGCATCTCTGTTCTGCATTATCTACTCAAACAGAGAACCTTGTGTGAGAAAGGAATGTCCGGCGAACTCCATCCTCGCGTTCATTCTGTTGTGATGGAAATTTCACTCCTCTGTCAATTTGTAGTGGAAAATAAGGGTTGAAGTGGTCAAAACTCCAGCAACACACAAAACAAAGAACAACTTTATTTTGAGGCCGTGTTGCGCCTTGTTTTTCTCCTTCAGGGTTGTGAAAATTCGGGTTGAAAGAAAAGGTCACATAGGGTCAAAGATTGTGAAGACTTTTGTCCTGTGTTTCCTGCAGATTGACCATGTAATATTGCACCTATTGGTTTGATAGTTTTTATTTTATTTCATTAACTGAGCACGAAAAAAACCAGCACCCTTTTGCTCAGCATTCCCCAGCTGCATTGTTAGCTGGTGATAATGAAGCTCACAATCCCCCTGTCAGGCTGGCTGCTATTGTGAATGGCTTTGTGGATTCAACCATGTGATACAGTATATGATCTCGGTAATCCCAGGTATTCAGTGTGAAGCCAACCGCATCGGGACAGGTCATCATTCATAATGTACACATACTTAATGTAGAATTAACAGCTTTTCCAGACCAATGAACTGCAGAATTATGAGTATCCACTGTGTTTATTTTACATTAGCAGATTCTACTGTATAATACTGTTTGTGCTGATGACCCTACTATACATTTTGACTATGCACTTAAAGCTGCAGTTGGTAGAATTGGAGCAAATATGATTTAAAAAAGTTATTTTTATAAAACGGTCACTATATCCTGACATGAGACAGATAATCTGAAAAAAATCATGTGCCTCTGTGTCCTCCAGTGCCGGAACAGCTGTCAATCACTCGTGAACTCCAATCTAACCGTCAAACTAGGCAGCGCTGAGTAAATATGAATCAATATTCTGTTACTGTAATACCTATTTCTCGTCTCAAATGTTTTCAGAAACATCTTGTAGTGTACTGTTTAGCTGTAAAATGAGAAAGTTTGTGACCCGGCCGCCATGTTGAGATCAGGTGAGGAAATACCAAGCACCGCCCACCAGCCGGAGCAAACTTTCTCATTTTACAGCTAAACAGTACACTACAAGATGTTTCTGAAAACATTTGAGGCGAGAAATAGGCATTACAGTAACAGAATATTGATTCATATTTGATCAGCGCTGTCTAGTTTGACCGTTTGATCGGAGTTCGTGAGTGATTTACAGCTGCCTGCGTTGAATGAACAGCCAATAGGAACGCTCAATAGGAACGCTCTCTCTGAAATGACCTGTGATTGGCCAAAGTCTTCTGTGGTCTAGATTTTCTAAAGCCTGAAAACAGAGCCATGAGGAGGTACAGAAGTCTAGTTTTCTCTCAGAACTCTTGAATTACAATATGCTGAAAGGTTATTATGGAATTTTTGCCCAATGATGCTAAAAACTTTCTGTCTACTGCAGGTTTAACTGTTAATCATAATTTACCAGTGAAACGTTTTCATTCTAACAGAGAGAACAACACAGTGTGTATATAACCAACAACCTCAGTGTAAAGTTCACATGCAGCTCTTTGGTAGCAGTATATGTCAGCTGTTAGTCCTCAACAAACACCTATTTTCCTATTTCCTATTTTCCTGCCCCTTTTGGTTTGGTTTACCATCGACTGGGCTGTTCACACACTTCTGTACAGTCTGACCCAGATATTACGAGGACCTCATGGCTATAACTCTGATCTAGACCAGGATCTATGTCAACGAGCAGTTCAAGACAACATTACCCCAAGTGGGAAATGATCATAATGAATGAGTTCCAGATTCAGTAATGTACAAAAATGCTCCATTAATAAAGATATGAACTAGGGGATTGTTGTCTTCTGTAAAAGCGATTAGAAGTGAAGTTCTATCCATCACCCTCCTTGAGGCCTAACGCACAAATATAGTCTGGTGTGCAGAGATGGGGAAATGTTTGACTTTTTCAATCTCATTCCCCAAACAAATAACAAGAAGTTTTTGCTTACTTTGCTCACTTGTGCCCTCTCTCTTCATATCTCTTTATCTGCAGTGAATGGTCAGCCGCGGCCTTTGGAGTCTAGTCAGGTGAAATACCTGCGCAGGGAGCTCATTGAGCTCAGGAATAAAGTCAACAACCTCCTGGATAGCCTGGAGCCCCCCATAGAGCCTGGTCTGGCTGCTACAGCACTGGAAAGCGGTAAGCGCCCCCCACACACATGCACACACACACACAGACACACACATGTTAGAGCTAGACTGAAGAACCAGCCAATATTGGCTTATATATATCAGTATCGGTGTATATGTTGGCTGATATGTGACAAGAAATAGCAGTTCAGAGTGCCAAACAACGTTTGAGGTAATTTATAAACAGTGTCACAATTCCACAGTTTGTCCACCAGAGAGCACTGACGAGCTGATTTTTCAGCTGTAAAATGACCTACTTAGTATGTAGCTTGCTCACAAATAATCAAATCTAAGGGATCAGTATCAAGATTTTTTGTTTATGTTATGCCAATATCTTGTTGTCTGATTTGTTTAACCTGTCAAATATCAATATGAGTATCTGCCTCAAAAATGGAGTCATTTGCTGTCTTTCCTACTGTGCGTTTGTGCAAAACTGCTCTTTGAATTGCTGTAACATGAGAACTCGTAACGTGTTCCTATTAATGAAAAACACATACTTGTGCACGGAACTAAGATTTAAAGTTGAAAATCACTTAACAACTCTAACATGTGTATATGTATTATAGACAAGGTAAACTTGTCGGATACACAAGAAACATTCGGCCCTAGCTGGTAAATGCCATATGTTCACACACGCACAATCCAGGTGGTTTGATTTCTCTTTGGGTTTTGTTTTTTTTAGATCACAAACTGTCTGTTAGGTCTCTAAATCCCACTGATGGGGATCATATGGCCTCCTTAACAAATAACACTTGTTCATATTCCACATGCTCGCTGCCAAAATCGTAAGATCCCACAACGATACTGGTACCAGAGTGAGACAGTTTATGAGCGTCAGTCGTTGGAATAATTTAACAACTTGTTTTCATTTGAAGATTTGTCTGGCATTATACACTACATTTGTAGCTTTGATTTTAAACTGCATACCTGTATGCCAGTATGGTTCAGTCCAGTTTGATTGTGGTCAAACACACATCTCAAGCAGGAGGTCAACCTTCCCGTGTCATCATAATTGTGACCAAAGTATTTATGAGAGGAATATGTGTGCGGTCATATCACAGTATGGTAGTAGGCTGCTGTATTAAACTAACTCTGTGCCGCCATTTTGTAATTCGCAGAGAGCTGTAACTTTTAAATTCTGCCCTCTCCTGAAAAAGTACATATTCATATGTGATTTGGCTGGAATCAAGGATGTAGTTTGCAATCTTGCACCATGCTGAGACAAACAGGTGGATTTGTTTCAAATACAGGAGTCTTTTATGAGGCTTTGGCTCTGGCAGTGTTCATTTTTAAAACCCTCAAAAACACTCATCATACATCCAGCCATCATACCTCTTGTACTACATGTTTGTGTTAATGGTGTAATGATAAATCTTTTTTTTATATTTATATATATATATATATATATATATATATATATATTTATTTATATATATAGTCGCTCAAACTAGTGCAAAGTGTTGCATACATGCATTGCATTATTGCCACATTTTGTCTTCGTCTCTGCTGGTTCATAAACGTTTCTGTGGCTGTTGTTTCTAGAAGCAGTGGATGGACGTGAAGGTAAAATGATGGCAGCAGACCACACAGTGAAACAGGTCACTCCAGTCAGCGCAGCCAGCATGTCAGCCTTCGACCCATTAAAAAACCAGGATGAGGTCAGCAAGAATGTCATCTCCGCATTTGGCCTGAGCGAGGACCAAGCCCCAGGTATTTTCACCCTATACCAACTGCAAAAAAACGTAATTTTCTATTTGTTATTATTTGTTTTGTTTCGGTGTATAGCTGTCATGTAAATAATTCATATCTCTTCTGTGCCATCTAAATAGCCCCTCCAGCGGTTGCACCAGAGGAGCGCTCAGGAACCCCTGACAGCATTGCCTCCTCCACGTCTGCAGCCCCTCAGCCGGTGGCGCCCCCCCAACCACAGGCTCCCTACGCTGGAGTACAGCAGGGACCCCCAGCTGGCATGGATGGTAAGACACATGCACACACAGCTACTGTATCCCCCAAGACATCCCAAATGCACACATACCATATTTAATACAGCATAATTGGTGAACACACAAACAGACACATACTTTGTTTGTGTAGAAAGAATGCATTATGGGATAATGTCCTAATGACCACAGGGAGGTGGTCAGCCGTATGGGTGGTTAAGCAATTTTCTTTTACAGTGGTTCTGTTTTATGGGATGTTTTTCCAACATTACCACCAATGTAGCCTCATAAAAATGTCACCCCCTGTTGAGCAAGTTTGAATGTGTTAGTATTGGTTCTTGCAAAGAATACTATACAATACAGACAATACTAGATGTAACACTCCAGCAACCAGACAAATATTGTTTCTCCCCTCTCAAGTTTTTGCCATAATTCATAAGTTATGTTTATGGGTAATAATATTCTTTAATGTGCAGATTGGTGTAGAATAAATCAAATCTAATTGATTAAAAGAAGGAAATCCATTGATCAGAGAAGGAAATCCATTGATCAGAGGGGCAAAAAAATATAAAGAAGCATTAGAAAAAATACACAAAGTAAAACAAAAGTGTCAATCCCTAAAAGAAATGGTAGCAAAAAAGCTATGCATTGTCTCAGGGTCTAGGTCCACAGACACACACACACAGTACTGCAGTAAAAAGCCTGAAAATAAATCAACATTTATGACAACATAAAACATATTAAATCATAGACACTTCAAACTGCAGTTTTTATTATTTTTATTATGTTGTGAGTTCAGTCCTGTCTCGACTGTGGTCATGCACGTACAGTACATTCACACAGGCCGGTTATGCAGAACGCTCTTTCCTTTTCTTCATAACTGTGACTAAAGGATTTACTCAAGGAACATGTGCAGCCACTGCCGCAGTCAGTCTAGTTCTAGTCTGTGTGAGATGTAATTTCATGCCTCGCTTGACTGTATCCACTCTAAAAACTATTACACATGATTCAAGTGTAATTTAGTATTTCTGTGACAGACTAAGATCAAAGAATGCACCAGACCCTGCTACACTACCGTTGTTTAGTTAGCTGTGTGGATTAAATTCCATTTTCCTTCTTTTTATTTCTCAGTGGATTACAGACGGTATCATGTTCATCCTGCCAGCTAGGTGAAATGTTAATGGAGTGGAAGAATGTTATTTAGATACGAAGAGAGCAAACTCCGAGAAACCGAGAAAATGAAAACAAATATTTCAATTTAAGGAACAAATTTAGGAGGATAATAGATAGGGTGCATATACAGTATCTTTTTCAACCAGTTTACATATACAGAAGTTTGCAGTTCACAGATTTACCGTTTACTGCATGTACTTTAAAGGTATAATATGCAGGAATTTTTAAAAAAAAAAACAATATGTAGACTCATAAAGCAATTATCCCTCTCAATCATCACTTCTGACCCACTAGATACTCTGTATCTACAGAGACCCTTCCCTCTGCCTGTATTTTCTGTTCTCTTTTTGTTTTGCTGTGTTTGGTTCGTTTCTGGGCTTCAACAAAGAGCGTATAGGGCCCCACGTGGGGGTGTAACCCCCTGCCAATAACAGCGCACAAGGTATGCAGCCCGTTCAGCTCGTCAAATACCGCCGCCTTGTCACGCCCCTCGGTGTCTGATACCGAGGCACACGTCCCCCTTTAGCTCTGTCAGATACAAAGCGGCCGTATTTGACGGATGAGAACGGATTGTGTGTTTTTATGTGCATGTGCCTCAGTGTTCTCCTTGCTCCTCTGTCTCTCCTCTGCTGCATAGCCGCCATGAAACAATCAGAAAATAATGTTTTATTTCTCTGAATCACTGCTTTGTTCTAACTAATGCCGCTCCCTCTCTTCATTCACTCTATAGCTCGCTCGACCACCGCTGCTCTCTCCCTCCTTCGCTCACTAGTTGAGCCAAGGAGGAGGGGCCAACTTTGAATGCCGTGTGTTAGCAAATGGCAACTGGCAAATGTAACATATTATACCTTTAAGCGAATGTTTGTTCCTTGTTTCGGGGAATCAGATCCATTCTGCTGTTGAAGCAGGATGTTTCATTGAATGATAAATGATACTGTGGAATCTTAATCAAAACTCTGTAAACAAGAGTTTCCATGGATTTAGGGTTTATCTGACTCAGCAGAGCCTTTATCACAGCTCTCCCCTGTGCGTGATCTTTAACACGGACATGCTGGACCCAAACCCAAGGCTTAGATGAAGATAAATGAATAAATGATCAGACACTATGTTGGCAAAAACAAACACGACTTATTTTACTTAATTTTCTCAGCACGATACCACTCTGGGAAATGGTCTTCTGTGCCAATCTCAAATGTCCATTTCCTTTTCTCCAAGTATGTCACTTACATGAGGGAATTCTCTGGCTTGATTCTCCTGTTGTTGTGAAGAAATGCCCAGACAGGTGCAGCCACAGAGGTGAAGCATATTTTATTGTTGACCACATTGTTGTAAGTGGATCGGATTGTTTTCTGAACGAGGAGACCACTGGAGCAAAGGAGATGCACTTTGCAGTCACACTGCTGACTCCTGACCACACCTGCAACACTGAAGATCAGCACACATGGGGTATGACTACTTCCATTTAACTGATGGTTTGTGGTTTGCTCTTGTTGTTGTTGCAGGGCCTATCCATAGGGCTCAATAAGAGTTTAGTTGATCCAGATGAAGAATGATTCAGTGACAGGGTTAGCCCACTCAACAACAAGTTGCTCATGGTTCTTTCTTTTCCTCTGAGGACTAGGAGAAACAACAGACTTTATTTTATAATGAGTAACTTGTTCTTGCTGATTTGAGGTTTGGTTCTGACTGGTTTTCCAAACTTTAATAGATTTGGTGATGCTATGATGGAGGCATGTTTTGTGGAATTGTTATTGTATCATATATCAATAAACCCCTTTTCAACTAAAGCCCCTGTGTGAGCAAGCATTAACTCTGCTAAAGTTCAGCAAGCCTTTGTACCAGCTCCAGGGGAACTTTTCTGTTCTAAGTAAAAAAGATTATTTCCCCCTCAGAGATGAGTAAAGTATTGTTATTATTATGCAGCTCTTGCTAGATACCGTCTTGTGATCTTGTGACAGGTTGTTAGATACATCTCTAAGCCCAAAATGGCAACAGTTTGTCCGTTCCTTACAGTACTTACTTCTTCATCTCTTTTCTTACTTCCAAGGCTGCAGATGGTTGGCACTTGGCACACAACGGCATTAAACAACAACCTGCCGAGCCTCCTCTCCCACTCGGCCCTTTCCTCACATTACCCCCGTCTCTGGCTGTGCAGACTGTTTGTCAGTATGACAGCCTTAAGGCAAATCAGAACGGCCAGTCGATGCACGAGTATTTATAAAAAGTATTACATGAGAATGGATGCCAACTGAGCATGTGTGGCCTTTTTAAAGCTAGCCGTAAGCGCACTTTCAATGCAAGCTAAGGTTACTTGTTACCATAAGAATGCTGCTAACAAGATCCATAAGCAGATGGTAAAGATTTCAACCTGTTGTCTGTCAGATGCTGGTAAACCCTTGGCAATATGTGTGCAAGACAGAAAGAAACTGTAAACACATGTGCATGTGGCAACGGCTCAGACATTTGCATGAGGCTCTTTATCAGATGGGCAGACGTGCGTTTGGTGCGAAATGTTTATTTAAAAATAGGACCTTGTTCTCATGACTCCGTCTTGAGACATGCTTAGAGGTCAGCAGTGCTACAGCCAAATGCTTCTTTGTTCCAATGAACATCATTTTCCCCAACTAGGGATTTTTCTCCTGAAGCATTGCGGCTCTGTCTTCAGTGAGCTAACAGCTGACCTCTTGGCTACGCCGGAGTGAAATGAACTCCCCAGGCCAAAGGGCTCTAACAAACACGAATCCTCCTATCACTCCTACGTAACGACCATGATGGATTACAGGCTGGGGAGAACAGGAGGAGAAGCCAATTTTAACACGCATGCCTTCTCACACAATAAAGACCAGGGTGTTCATGTTGGAGGTGCTGTCAGTGAGATAACAAATGGTTGCCACATCACTTCAGTGCCTATAAAAAGACACTGTACAAGAGGTACACTGTTTCTAGCTAAATATTTAGTTGTCAAGTGTCTCCCAGACCAATGCAAAGTAGTATGACTTGTTTTCTGAATGCTGGTTCATTGAACTTCGGCTCCAAAGTCAATTTCCTTTTTAGGACAACAATTGTATGTGTATTGTATGTGCTACTTTGAATGTTTTGAATTATTGGACATGAAAAAGAGGGAGTTGTTGCTGAGTGCATTGAGGTTCTCTGACAGTACATCATTTCATAGGAGTCTCTTTTCAGCTTTGCACACTTTTCAAGAAATATTTAAGTGTCTTGTCAGCCCTCCCAAAGAGTGGAAAATCAGCACCAGCTTTACCAGCGCTCGAAAAACCAGTGAAGCCTCATTATGCCTTCTCTGTTTGTGCTTTCATGTGTCGTCACCCTGATTTATATGCCAGGCAGGAGATTTGGGAATAAAATTTTGGCCTTAAGGGAGAACATTAGTTGGCCAAGTCTTTGCTTGTCTGCTGAACATTCAGGCATTCAATGGAAAACTTAATGAGAAAAATTTAAAATAACAAGGCAAAATACTTTCCATGTTTTTGAAACATAAAAAAGATGTGCAAAGGCATCACTGTCAAGCAAGATATTACTGATTACTCATCATTCTATTCAAATGTTGCTAATAAGTGTAACACGATGCCCCAGGCTTCCTTGGATATTCAGAGGCCTTTTAAAGGGTAACTTTGGGTATTTTTCAACCTGGACCCTATTTTCCCATGTTTTTGTGCCTAACTGTCTAATAGCGACAACAATTTCTGAAATTTGTCCAGTATTGAGGGCGAGCGCTGTAGATGGCAGCTGCTATGTGGTGCTATCGGGGCAAGCTGGCACCGTCATTTACGTCCACTAAAAGTGCTTGTTTTTGCCATGACAGCCTCTGATTGTTATTATAAGTGTCTGACATTATGGAAAGAGTCTCGCTCAAGGACAAGTGGAATAGTGGAATACATCCATGGTGGAAACGTGAGTGCCAGCCGGGCAGAGTTTGTTGGGTTGGAGTACAGAAAGCGTAGCTTAGTGTTATCTAAGGGCGCTTTCACAAGCTAAGATTTAGTCCGCTTTAATCAAACTCTGGTGTGGTTTGACCTCTGGTGTGGTTCGTTCGGGCGGTTGTGAATGCATTAATCTTGCTCTTGTGCGGACCAAAACAACCAGACCGAGATTTTGGACCGCATCAAAATCCACGAATCCCTGCATAGAAGTGGCAGCTCAGTTACAGCGTTACCCCTCAATACTGGTCCAATTTCAAAAATTGTTGTCCCCATTAGTCACTTAGACACAAGAAGATGGGGAAATAGGGTCCATGTTGAAAAATACCTAAGTTACCCTTTAAGGCACATCATTGAGATGACTCGAGCTAGAGATAATGGTGGCCATTCTCCACATTTGCATGTATGCAGTGTGGACTTGAGAAGTCATAGTTAATCCGAGTGCATCAGGAAGTCACTGGCTGCAAACATAGATGTGTCTGGTGGTGCAGAGGACAACTCATTGCATGAGTTATGAATGTCTGTGTCTGTGGTATCTCGATAGTGGATACATATGTCAATCTCAGTTTTGAATTATTGCATCCTTTACTTCATGTGTATGTGTGTTTATGTCTACTCGGGCACTTGCATGCTGTTTTCTAGCTCGGAGCCAGTTCTTACTGTTATTTCCCATAGAGAGAGAGATCTGTGGGTACTGGGCTTTTAGCAACAAAGTGGTTGCAGATGTTTTTATTGAAGCAGCTGTGTGTTATTCTGTCCAGATGAACAGGTGTTTCCATGAAGATACAGAGACCTCATTTACACTTACTTACATCATGCATCTTGGATAGCTATCTGATAGCAAAAAAAAAGTTAAGTGTAAATGCAACCAAGAAGCTTTCAAGATGAATTTGCCATCTGATTGCATTCTAGCCAGATGTTAAAAAGGTGTAAATGCATCTGTCTCTCCAAGACATATACGTAATCTTTACTCTTACCAACTGTAACTACGTCACTAAGTGGTCTGTGGAAGAGCCCCTACAGGATCTGTTCCCTGTGGTTATGGCACTAAAAGTAGCAGTCAAAAAGCTGCTCCAACCTTCAACTTTCAATACAACCGTACAGAAGGCTCTGTAGTGGATAGTTGTTAGCCAGCTATCCATTATTGCCAACTGTTAATTGTTGTAACTAAACATCTTATATGCAGAAGTTCCTCTGGCGGTTTAGGCATTTACTAAACAGGCTCACAGGCATTACTGCTACCCTGGAGTAGGGGTGTCACGATTCTCCAAATCCACGATTCAATTTGACATTCGATTTTTATGTCACAATTCAGTTCGATTTTCGATTTACTTTTTTTTTCCAGCACTAACTTGACTTGGAAGGTCGTAATCGAAAGCTCATTTCGATCGATTGTTGATTTAGAGTAGAAATCGTGACACCCCTACCCTGGAGTGATCTTGATTTGCACTAAGCCTGGAAAAACCATGATCTGGCCAACTGTGACGCAAGTATGCAGCTAAATGTGAATGGAAGTGTATTGAATTGCATCTGGATTTTAACCTGATACAAGATAGTTTAAAGTGTAAATGGGACCATTGATGTAATCGCTCATATTGGTATTGGATATCTTATTTTTTGGTTCTGTCTGTGTACTGACAACGTTTGTCCCTGTCTCTTCAGGTCAAGTGTATCAGCAGTACCAGGCTCCAGGTGGATACCCGCCTCAGCAACCAGGTGCTCCACCTCAGCAGCAGCAGTACGGTATGCAGTACTCTGGTAAGAGTAAAAACGGTCAGAATTTATAAAGAAAAAAATGTAGCTGCTGTGTGAAATAAGGTGGCTCTCTCTTCCACTGTAGAGTGAATTAAAGGGACTCCCTCTCCTCCTCTCTCTCGCTCTCTCTCTCTCTCTGCAGGATACAGCACTCAGCCCGGAGCCCCTCAGCCTGGCCCGCCACAGCCACAGCCGCAGCAGCAGCAGTTTCAGAACTACGTGCCTCCCTCCTCCCAGGCTCCAGCCCCCGGTCCAGCTCCAGCTCCGGGCTTCCAGGGTGGCCAGCAGCAGCCCCATCCAACTCAGGGAGCCCAGCAGTATCCACCAGGAGCCTTCCCTCCCCAAAACTATACCTCCCAGGCCACCCAGCCTGCCAACTATAGCCTGCCGCCCAGCTCCCAGCCCGGCGCAGGGTACCAACCCCGCCCAGGATACACCCCGCCTCCAGGCAACACTGTCACCCCTCCACCAGGAGCTGCTAACCCGTACGCCCGTAACCGCCCCCCTTACGGCCAGGGCTACACTCAGCCGGGCCCCGGGTACCGGTAAAAGAGGATAGCGGATGTTACTGATCCTCACACGCACCCCCAAACCCCTCCCCCATGTGTGGCTCCAACTGTTTGGAGTGGATGCAGGAAACATGGTTTACGGCTCTGCATCCCCACCCTACAAATATCAAGTCCAAATATGAAACAAGCAACCCCACCCCAGTCTGATGGTTAGTGTTTGTATGCTGTCTCTCCAACACACCACTCTGGCCCTGGTGTCTGTTCCTTGTGTTATTTTCCCCCCTCTTCTCCTGTCACCACCACCACCACCACTGTCTGCTCTTCCCTCTTGTATCTGTAAAAACGTAATCAGTCTGTATGCACACACCTGGGAGACCAAAACAGGCTGTTGCACAAACTGTTTGTTATTTTCATGGTAACGCTTCATTTTGAGAGTGTGATCAGCATCCGCATTCTGCATTGGCGTCATACATGTTGATGACAAACATCTCAACCGGTTGTGTTGAGTTAACTACATATAGATGCATTTATAAGGCACTATCTAAATGAAAAGTTACCCCGTTTGTCGCTTGTTTTTGTCTGTTTAGTTTTTCTTGATTTCGATCAATTTCACCACCATGTCGGTATTAATGATGTGTCAATGAAACTGCCCCATGTTGGGAACACTAGCTGAGTGATGGCTTATGGGAGGTGTAGATCCCAGTGTCATGAAGAAGGCTTCTTTTGTTTAGCTAATTATATCATCTCCAGTTAAGCTTGCTATTCCTCTTTTTCTCTTAATCTTATCACTGGTTTTTACTAATAAATCAAATTCCACCCTCAAGTGAGATTAGTTGTTAATGTATAAAATGTAACATTTTTTTCTTGAGCATAATAAATGATTGAGACCCAGTTAGAGGCCTTTTTTTTATCTTTTTGTTTGGATATTGTGCTGCTCTTGGCCCACACGCTGTCTTGCCGTCTTTCTCTTGACACTCTCTCTCACTTTGTGGTTTCTGAGTTCATGTCTCTGTTAAGTTTGGCTTCTCTCTTCCTCTTCTCCCCCACCAAGATTTGGAAAACTGTAGTAATGCTGGTATTCCTATTTCGTTTTCCTGCCTGCGGGTTGTGATTGGCTGGGACATGTGGCATGGGAGTATGTGGTTGGTATTTCGTGTCAAATTGTCTCGCTGAGTGAGAGGAATTGAGCACATAGGGTTTATTAGAGAAGATAATTTAGAGAAGTGTGTTTAGCATTGCTCTTCACCTAGTCTGTGCCAAACCGAAATCCCTCTCTTTAGATGCAATTAGCAATACTGATACAGTTGGCACAATGTTAGGAATTTATTGAACCGGTTAGCTAATGTCTACCTCTGGAGTTGAATTCCGTATTACATGCTTCATTCTTGCATGTTTCATCCAATTCAGATCAGAATTTAAGCACAAAAACAATACCAGTGACTATGCATCATCCCCTAAAGGAAAGGTTTGACACTTTGGGAAATACACTTAGCCTATTATCTTGCAGAGAGAGACTGATACTACTCTTACGTCTGTATGCTAAGTATGAGGCCCCAAGAGAATTGGGGGGATTATGTATCGACCAGTAACTTCCTGGAGTCCCCACTAGTGTTGCCTAACTAGTGTTGAGTAATTTGCGAAAGATTCATTCAAAAGAACAAATCTTTTGGGTGAACGAACTGAACTGAATCACTTCCAGAAACGATCTGTTCATTTCCCAGTTCAGTTGAGCTCTCATTCAGTTACAAGCAAACGTGCAGGGACTCACCAAGTGAGTGATTCAAGTCATTAGCTTGCAAACGGTATCTTTATCCAACTAAATTCTCAGCTCACTGGCTTATTCTTCATGAGCGAAGCTCAGTTCACTGGTTAGCGAGCTGAACTGAATGTTTGGCCGTGTTTTAGTTCAGTGAGTGGGACTACGCAGTCGCAGCTCCGGTGCGAGGGAACAGTGCATGTTCAGCGGTTCGTTCACTGAGCGTACTATACAGTGGACTTGAGCCCTGAGTGAGTCGCTTAAGCCCGCCCCTCTCCCTCCGTTTCATGTCTCGAAGTCTCGAAGTAGGTAGTACCAAATATTTTATTAATAATACGGTGTCGCGAAAATATACGTGCTGTACATCTCAGTTTGCAAACGGTATCTTTTTTCCACTTAAATTCTCCATTCTCAGTTCACTAGTTAGTGAGCTGAACTGAACATTCAGCTGTGTTTCAGTTCAGTGAGTGGGACTACGTGCATTCGGAGCTCCGGTCAAGCACTGAACGATTCGGTGAGCGAATCTTTTTGATGTACGGATTCTAGTGATTCAATACACTGAAAAGAACTGCTTTGCCCATCACTACCAGTGGCAACTGGCCCTGATTATTGAATAGTTTGGCACATAACCCCCCAAAAATGGCGAATTGACATTTTTACACTTTTGGTTTTGTACACTTTTTGTACGGATTACACAAACAAGATACGTGTTAATTAGTTTCCAGTCTTTGTGCTAAGCTAAGTTAGCCGGCTGCTAATAGTAACTTCAAAAAGTGCATATCAATCGTCTCATCTGACTCGGCAAGAAAGCGAATAACTTCGAGATTTCCCAAAATGTCTAGCTTGACAGACATAAAATGCGTTGAAGTAAAATGTAAATGAATATCAGTAAATATAAAAACAAGATTTATTGCCGAAAACATACATGGTGCATCAGAAACAACTGCAGTCATGACAGATGTGGAAAAAAACCTGACAATTTCTCTACGATGATTTAAAGCTTTATGTACAATTTCTCGTAAATTTGAACACAAAAACATAAATTATGTCATTACCTATAGTATATCATTTCCACATTGAAGCTTGGTTTATTTATACATTTTTATATATATTTTATTCTTTTATAAAATACAGGACAAGACTGCACTAACATTAAACATACATAAATCTTTCCAAAAGCCCCCATAGTTACAATAGATCAACAATTTGGCTAATAAGCTGTTTTATCTTTTACCTGAAATGAATCAAACTATATGATCCCTGGTATACATACAATATTTCACACCATATACATATATAAACAAAAGTTTAATACTGTGCAAACTGCAACTGCTAATAATCCCTTAGGGCCAGCAGAAGGTCAATTCTGCATGTCTGTGTGTACTTGTCTTTTACATAGTCCAAATGTACAATGAAAGTATGATTGGCACCTTTTTGTATACAAATGACACAATGCGTGTGCTCCTTGACATGCAAGTATTGGGAACAATTTTTACTTTCTCATCTCAAAAACCCGAGCACACACAGAATATTCAATGACAATTCCCTTTGATAAATAATATCATACAAGTTAATACACTTTGGGAGCCAGCTTCCCAACATTTTCTCTGTAATTACTGTATATTCAACATTTTGGTTCACTCAAACTCCTGCATTCATTAGTTGAATGCGTTTTTGATAAATAGAAAAATTAGGACCAATGTTACAAATGCACTCAATAGAGTTTTGCGACACAATAGTCCTGTACAGATTCATACCTGGGAAAGAAGGCCGAGTTCAAACAGACAGACCCATCTACAGTGTCCATGGTAGCATAAAAGAAAGGCCCATCTCCCTTTAGGCCTAGTCAGACGTCGTCTTCTTCCTCCCCACCAAGGAAGTCATCCTTTCTGGATAGGCCTGTACGGTTTTACCACTTCCCAGGTATGGGTGTGCCACACTCATACCAGCCTACATATGTAACATGTGACCTCCCTCCAAGCTCTCCAAAGTGGACAGGTTCCTGTCTCAAGGCTCTATAAAACCCTGGTATAACACAAAGACACAGAGGAGAGTGTAAGAATTTACATAATTAAATGATTGGTTAATGGCTATGGCTAAGCAAAATACCTGGCCTGCTTGGTAGCTGGTCAGCAGACATCTGGTGGCCCTGGTCCAGATAGGTTTTTGTACGGTTTTTTTCCACCCCAATTTGCCAACTATCCCAGCCTTATGAAATTGCCCCCCCCTCCAAAAGCTTTTTTAAAAAAAAAAAAAAAAAAAAAAAAAAAAAAAAAAAAAAAAAAAAAATTTTTTTTTTTTTTTTTTTTTTTTTTTTTTTTTTCCTGCTAAGGTCAAAAAAAAAATTTTATCCAAAAAAAGAAGATGAAGAATTTAAAAAAAATTTGTTAAGGGAAAGGGAAAAAAAACTGTTGTAATTCAGAAAACATCTTGTTCTTTTTTTTTTTCCAAAATACTTTTGACTTTTTTTTTTTTAAAAATTTTGGGACAAAAAATTTTTTAAAAATTTTTTCGACAAAAAACTTTATAAAATTTTTGAAAAATTAAAAAATTTTTTTTTTTTCGAAAAACTTAATTTTTTCCAAATTTAAAAAAACTTTTTAAAATGAAAATAAAACCCTGTATAGTATGCTTTTTTAAAATTTTAAACAGTTTTTTTTTCAATATATATTTTTTTTTAAAAATTTTTGAAAAAAAAGACTTTTTTTAAAAATTTTAAATATATGACTTTTTTTTTTTTTCAAAATACTATCTTTTTTTTTTTTTTTTGCAAATAATTTGACCTTTTTTTTTTTTTTTGAAATTATATGACTTTTTCGAAATTATATGATTTTTTTTTTTGACATACATAGTTGCTTTTTTTTATTTTTTTTTGACATACTATATATGACTTTTTTGAATGAAAATATGATTTTTTTTAAATTTTTTTTACAACTATACTATTTTTTTAAAATTTTTTTGACATCTATAATATGATTTTTTTCGAATAAATTTAGGGTTTTTTTTAAAACACAACTATACATGTTTTTTTTAAAATTTTCGACATCTATTATGATTTTTTTTTTTTTAACATCTATATATGACTTTTTTATTTTTTTTAATTTTAAACTGTTTTTTTTTTCCCACAACTATATATGCTTTTTTTTTTTTTTTTTTTTTCAAATATTTTTACTTTTTTTTTTCGACATCTATATATGATTTTTTCCAATTTAAAACTAGTTTTTTTTTTTCGACAACTATACAATGTTTTTTTTAAAATTTTTTGACATCTATTATGTTTTTTTATTTTTTCAACATCTATATATGACTTTTTTATTTTTTGAATTTTTTTTTTTTTCCAAAAATAAAAACTTTTATTTTTTTTTTTTCGCCCTTCATATATGACTTTTTCAATTTTTTTTTTCTTTTTCAAAATATTGGTTTTTTTTCCCGACATACTATCTATTTTTTTTTTTTGACTCTATATATGACTTTTTCGAATATTTTGTTTTTTTTCCCACATACTATAGTTGACTTTTTTTTTTTTTTTTTTTCACATACTATATATGCTTTTTTTTTTTTCAATACTATATTTTTTCTTTTTTTATTTTCTTTCAAACAATATACTATATTTTTTTCGAAATTAGTATGATTTTTTTTACCTTTTTTTTGAAAATATATGATTTTAAAACATACTTAATGCTTTTTTTTTTTTCGAAATTAATTTGATTTTTTTTATTTTTTCACAACTAATATGTTTTTTTCGACATACTATATATGTTTTTTTTTTTTGACATCTATATATACTTTTTTTTTTTTTAATTTTTTTTTTCCCCAACTATATATGCCTTTTTTTTTTTTTTTTTCGACATCTAATATGATTTTTTAAATTTTTTTAAAGTTTTGACTTTTTTTTTTTTTTTTGAAATTTAAATGTTTTTTTTTTTTCGACAACTATATATGCTTTTTTAAAAATACTAAAATTGTTTTTTTTTTTTATTTTTTAACATCTATATATGACTTTTTTTTTTTTTTTTTCAAAATATAATATACTTTTTTTTAAACATCTAATATGACTTTTTTTTTTTTCAAATTATAATGACTTTTTTAAACATACTATAATGACTTTTTTTTCAAAATAAATTAAACTTTTTTAAATTAATATGACTTTTTTAAATTTTGTTTTAAAATTTAAAATTAATCAATTCAAGTGCTTTTAGCTAAAGTTATTAATTCGGAAAAGATATTTTGTTTAATGTGTGCCCTCTTCCTGTGCGGCCCTCAATCATATGCTGGCTCCCTGGGGTCTTTTGTGCCCACAGCTGTTAAATGACTTGTTTTCTGAGATATCGGTTGTATTTTTAACATAATTTTCAAGGTTTCATTTAACATTTATTGTCTATTTTATTGGTCCCATTTTCAGGTGCATCACTTTCGTTTGGCCTATTTAAATTTTTTGATGCACAGTATTAAATACATTGTTTTTTAAATTTTGTAGCTAGGCGAGCACCTGAGCTAATGTCCTCTTGGAATGTTAATACTGTTTAGGCGGTTAATTTTTTTATATAACATCTGGGGGTTCAAGATCTCCAAATTTAACACTGACATAACTGCAAATTCATTAATGGACAGGCAGTTAACCCTGAACTACCCCAACCATTTTTGGGGTTGTAAGCAAACCATTTTTTCTCCGGTTTGAGGCCAATTTTAACCCCTAACATAATGCAAAATATGCACTGTTATCCAACTAAAACAAGGAAGCTCCCACAGAGCTAACATTCTGGCGATGTAATGTTTGATTTGTAATTTGCTGGTGGCCCCTGGGGGCCCTAAGCAGCTGGTAGGTTCACTAATGCCTCATTCACACTACACGACTTTAGCCCTTTTTTTTCCGCTCGCCGGCAGTTTTTGGAGCTCCCCCACCAGAGCCCCAGATCACAGGCAAATCAGCATTGGCTCGGCACTCGCAAATTGGCGCTCGAGCACTATGTGTGAACTGTTCAAAGACGCGAGGCGAGAGGCTCGCCGGTGCCTCGCAGACGCATTCCAGATATCTAGCAGGCTAAATATCTGGACTTGTCGGGGAGCTATAGCCATTGATAGCACGACACACGGGTTGAAGGGGAAACCTGGAGGAGGGGTCGCCTGCAACTGTGTGTGCTATGTGTTGCATTTGCAACACGGACCAAAGTTGTTGTTGCACCTAGGATGTTGGATGTTGGAATGAATTGAATAACACGGTAACTGATCTACATAGGGGAAATAGTGAAGACGTGTGGAAACACGCTATTATGTGAACACTTGTCAACGACAACATCAACAAGTTCAAATACACTCACCATTTGTGACAAAGTTTGGAGATCAGACACACTTATCTGGGATTCCTCCTGGTGAAAGATCTTGTAGTTTGTGATCCCCTGTCGCCCGGGCAATCATGTAGTTTGAAAACCACGACTTAAAGACTCCCGATTACAAGACCGCAAGTTGTGTAGTGTGAACAGTACAGCTATCTGACAACTTTGAAAGTGTGAACTTGGCTTTATGTTTCAGTCTGTAATTACCTTTGAGAGAGTCGCTCAGGTAGAGCTTGTATCTCAGGGAGTTGCAGAGCTGGATGCCCACAAACTTTCGGTACCAAGTTCTCTTCACATACTGCTTTCCATTGCATTCAGAGTAGTCATCGGATTTAAATGGGAACTGAGTCCAGATGGCATCTTTGCCTGTGAAGAAATCATTTGAAGCAAAGGCTTAATATACAATTTGTTATCTGTATGAACAGGATCCAAATCCAGTGAAGGTTAAACATTTTAAAAAGCTTAATTTTGCTGGAACACACTGATCAGAAGAGCAAAAGACGATATTCACCTGAAACATGTTCGCTCACTCGTGGATCCGCTACAAACGGGAGAGAAAGTTGCAATGAATAACGTCATCAAAACAACTTACAATTAACACACAGTCATAAGACATCTTGAATCATTGTGCTAGACAAACCCAGACTTGTATCGGAGCCCATTTGGCATAGTATTTACAATATTCAACCCCAAAAGGCTGGGCTTTGATTGCACAAGGGAAGGAGGCCAATTAAGCAGAGCTTTCCTCTCTCAGTGTTGTCATTGCGAGTTTAAGAACACAACATCAACTCAGGCCTGCACTTCAGCTGCTATATGATTGGTGCAAATTTAGTTTTGTTCAGAGCTCTCCGGTCCAGGTGGATGATATGCCTCTGTTAGAAATGAGCCTCGGAGGACAACTGGTGAGCTGACAAGACCCTTGAGTCTTAATCAGTCAGACCCCAGTGCCATGTTGAAATCATTAGACTAACAACTGCTTAATAGCCCACCTTCTGAGATCCAAAGCAATGCGAATCACTGCCTGATATTTAGCAATATATACAGTGGCATTAACATGCAACAAACTCAGAGCAAACACATCAGGGATTATCAGAAATTTCCTCTAGTATGACTTTGGAGGATTATATGGTTTGTAAAACTTGCCTGATTCTGTGCTAAAAGACACAGGATCACTGGAGGGTCCTGGTCCCAGCTCATTCTTTGGTGTTACTATGAATACATAACTGAAATAAAATAGACAAAAAAAAAGAAATAAAAGGCATAATCCAAACTTTGAGGAGTTTTCAATCTAAATTCCTCCAAACCTCCAGAACTGGGACGCATAATATTTTCATGCCTTTGACAGCTAAGAATGGGTCTCACACACACACACACACACACACATATACACGCACACTCACACACAGAGCTGATGCTTATTCCATGTGTTGCATTCAGATGTCCTGGCAACAGTTGGGCCAGCAAACCCAGCCCAGGGGAGGGTTCTGGTGAGTGAGCTCAGTAAACCTCTCCACCCAGATTTCCTCAGCTTTTGTGTCACTTTGGCCATTTGCAAAACTAAACATACTTCACTGCATCTTTAAAAGTAGCCACTAATCTAACTATTTACAGTAATACTCCTCTTGATGAGATCTACAATGAACCTTACTGATGTAATCAGCCAGCAGTTCAAGCATATAGCATTTGTTAAAGGTACCCATGGAGTTTTCTTATAAACAAACAAAAGTAATGTGTTCGTGAGTGTTCCTCACCAAAACACATTGTGTGTATTCTTGAGCTCTAACAAACATGATGAATGCATTTCCTTCCTCATAAAACACTTGTAAAGCTGATTGTTCATAAAAGTTTGAAACCTGTGTTGTTGTCTGCTTCACTGCCTTTGTTGGCACATTAGTGTCTTTCTTGACATGTTACCGCTGCCTGTTGATCAGTGGAATAGTGTGATACCATTGGCGGGAATATGTATCATCTCACCCACGTGCACATGCATGCACGTCTGAACTCCTGCATGGGATAAACAAAACAGAGGAGCCAGTGATAGACGTGCTGCTCCATAGCGCTACTAAAGGTCAAAAACTCCACAGGGAAACCCTTTTAAACAAAAGGTTTATGTGCAAACTTTTGGTGATTTAAACCCAGTGGCTGTTCCCAAACTATACAAGAGTACCAACTAGAAGATTAAAAGAAAGAAATGTTAAGTTAGCGCATTCCAGTTCTTTCATTACATGATCTATCTGACTAATGTCTGAGACACATACCTGCTCTCTGGGCTGAGATTCTCCACGGCTGTGTGTGTCTGGTTGGTTGTCAGTACGGACACATCGTCTCCATTTGGCCCTTTAGTGGTGGAAATCACTTCATACTCTGATGAAAGGAGCAGGAATATCAGTGTGCTTTTAATAAAACAAATCATAATATGATTTTGAACATGGTGAGATATTTTGATGAGGGAGATGTGAGAGCTTGAGGCAGGATATGAGGTTTGAGTTTAAGGTGTGACATTGAAGGGCCTCTGAATCATCCAAACATGATTTACCTGTTACAACTTTCTAATAACGGTTAAAAAAAATGGGTTGTTGGCTTTACTAATGGTTAAAAAATCATTTATTAATACTTTATAGATGCAAATTAACAAGTTGTTAATAATTTGGATTCAATGTTGGCTCCTTTTCCCGAAGATAAATGGTCAAATGGCATATTGGATGGGTCTTCTTGATTAATTAAAAATAATAGATAAAGAAAAGACAAAGCAAATTGTTCTGGAAGGGCATAAAAAACAACAAAAAGGGAACCTAAACATTGTTGGTATAAGTTTACTATTAATAATCTTTAAAGCATTAATAAATGATCATTAATCATAAGTGACAACCTAGTTTCAACCCTTGCATTTAGCTAATTTCAACCCTTTATCAAGTGTGGCTTTTAAGAAAGTTGTTCCATTTAGATCTGTACAACTTGCTGTCATGAATGGAGACACAGCATAACTGAGTGGAGATGCAGTTCTCCATAAAAGTGCTCATTTTCCAAAACAAAACTAGGCTTCCTTGCAAGTAAAAGGGGGCCGAGCACCCCGACGCAATTCAGGCCCGGAGGCTCACCGACCCAAGGCGTTTGGGAAGCTGACAGAATCGCTGAATAGGCCTATAAACCCCAGTTCTGTCCCTTTTCTTTAAAAATGTCAGCCTTTCATATGTATTTACCGTACCTCTGGTTTCATTGTCAGATTTCTGCCAGTCAAGAATGACGAAAGACGGGCAGCCCTCTACAGTAACCACAGTGACGTTGGAGGGAGGGACACGGGGTGGAGCGGTCACGTTCAGATCACTGCCCTCCTCGTCAGGGGAAATAAGTGAGGGAGCTGGTGATGGGGCACGGCTCATCTGGCTTCTTATCCGTCTTGTAGACCACATGGGGAGCTGCAGACGGGTACAATAAAAACGGCGGTAATTCATTTATGCATGCTACCTTTTTTTCACCTTTAGGTTATTCATGCAGTAGTATCAAGTGAAAGAGCTGATTTCAATGATGAAGTTTTTTAAAAATGCAGTGGAGATGTAAAATGGCTATGATGAAGTCTTACCTACAAAGCGCTTCTTGCCCATAATGTCTACGTCTGACGCAGGCAAGAGCCTGAATATGGAGGAGTTTTCATTTATGTCAAAACGGCTGGCTGAAAAGGAAACAGGAGAGACGAGTTGGGGGTTTGTTTGATGTGCCAGCAGTCCCTGGCAGCTCTCTCTGTCCTCATTTTTACAGCTCTGGCCCAGATCAATGACCGGCCAGCACAACACCTGCTCTGGCATGCGCTCGGGCTCTTTGTCTCCCTCTTAATATTCAAAATGTTCATCTTTCTTTACTCTACTACTATACACACCTGCAAGCTGCATCGCCAATATCTCCTGATTATTATCACATGCATACTGTATATTGACTCAAAGTCAAAAAGCGTTTTCGATGAATCGTTCACGGAGGTACTCAATTTGAATTTCTCACATTCAAGGAAAACCTCAATTTTGCCTGCAGTTATGTTAATGTGTCATAACTTTCCACCTAAGTAAATTAAAAGTTGTGTTACTCGTACTGTTTACTACTGGGGCAGAGGTGGTTGTCAGTTGCTGTCTGCGCTCTTGCTTGGGCTTGGCTGTGACCAGAGGGAAAGGCTTCAAGATGGACTCCTTGTCTCCTTGTTTCAGGTCCATGGGTTTATCTGAGGACAGAGAGCAGCAGGAAGAGGAGGAGGAGGAGAAGAGATCAGTTCTTCACCCTCATCATCTGACTCATAGTCATACACAGTTGCGATCCATCTGCTCTGGCCATCCTCACTGAGCAACTCAGTGGCCTTTTCCTGGCTGCTGAAAGATCAGAGATTGCTCGTTTAGTAATGGCTCTTGTGCTCTTTAAAGGGGAATAAGGTCTCCCAGAGTACATCTGCTGAGACCAAGGATGCCCAGATGCTCAGAACCATGCACACACGCACACAATGTTTGTGCACATCACACTCTTGTGTGAGGACAGAGAAAACAGTGAAAAAAGCTTTAGCAACAAGACCCCTGAGATGAACTGTAATGTTACAATGAATGCTGTTTTGTTCATTAGTAAACACTGTACATTTCATTGCAAGATATTTTGACAGCTGTAAGCACTTTTATTTGCAGAGCATAGCTTAATACAGTGGTTCTCAAACTACAACGAAAGGGGGTAGGCCGTAGAGGCATTGCAGCCGAGACTTACTTGACCTTTTGGGAAAATGTGCAGTGGAACTAAAGTTAAATAAATCGGTTTCATGTGGGACTAAGAAACAAACAAGAGTGCTTTCACGCTAGCAAGGCTATAAAAATGGAGTGTAGCAAGCTTCATTCAGACAACAAAACATAAATCATTCAAGATGGACAGATTTTTAGAAAGTAAGAAAAGGAAAATAAGTGCTGCTCATTGAGCAATAATGTCAAAACAAGTCAAGAAAATACAAAAAAGCTTATTTTGTTTCAGGTTAACTGTCAATGTAGCAAGCAAACCATGTGTCCTTTGTGCCCTCGGACTCTGGCAGTTTGGGTAAAGTTTAAAGGAATAGTTCAGCATTTTTTTTTAAAATAGGCTAGTAATGCTGTTATGTATATATGAAATATTTTCTGCATCTAAAGGAGGGAATGAAGGAACTGTTTGAGAACCACTGGCTTAAGAAGCAGCTTAAGTCAAGCCTTCCCCTCGGCTTGCTGTTAAGTGTATAATTACAGTATACAGCACAAGATGCAGCAGTGGTCAGTGGTCAGTGCAGCCATCACTGTTGCCCTCACCATGGTCACTGGGTTTCCCCCCCAGGTTGGGTCTCTTGTTGACAGGAATAGGGGGACGCAGGACTGCAGGGAATTGTGGGAAACAAGAGTCCATTTCAGATAAAGAATCACATTGAACCGGAACAGGTGGTTGGCACTGAAGAAGAGATACAAAACTGAAAACAAGTGTTGTTGGTTATTTTAATAGTGCAATAATGATGAAAGAATGTCAAGTTTATAGATTCAAAAAGAGGGAGACATTTAGTAGGTCAGAAGACCGCAGTAATTCTGCGTGCTGAACAACGAATGTACAAATATACAAGCAACAATAAAGCACATAAAAGCCAAGCAGATTGCATGTGAAATGCTGAAAAGTCACTTTGTGAAGTGCTGCCACAGAGCACCACCATGGTCTTTGACTAATGAAAACCATGTCAGTGTTTAAAAACCTTGAAACTATAAACTGGTGCTTTAACCACTCACCCAAAAAACCCCAGAAGAATAACTGGGGAATTTGAAAATCCTTAGTGAATCCTAAACAGCTTGGCTTGTAAGTTAGCAGGTCCAACAACTTTTTTTGTATGACTCTCATTTGTGAAAGATTAGTTTGGATCTGATGCGGTTTGACGACCAAATTTTCCACCAAATTCCTGCACCACTGAGAAAACAATAAAGATCAAGCCAAGCTATGACATGAGATGAAGACCAGATCAGTTTCACTATAAACTGCACACAAGGAATGAATTGGCTTTAGTGAACTGGAAAAGTAATCACAAGGAAAAGCAAGGCACACCCTAACTACAAACTGTCAAACTCAGATATCTTAACATTAGAGTTCTGAAATGATTTAATGTTGTTAAACAAGCATTATCTCCCCAAATCATTGTGATATTTTAGGGTGCTAATTAGGTTAGGTGTGAAAGCACCCTTAGAGGTGGAGGTTATGCTCTGGGAGGTTTGACACATGCAATTACACGTTTCATTTCTGAGTTGCTTAGAGATAATCCATTTTAACTGTTGGGATTCATTTCCAGAGCATCCACTCTCTTCACCATTTGTCATTTTCTTATCTCAGACATTCATTAATGGTCACTCTGTGAGCAAGATTCTGTAATTGTCCAGTTTGTTGAGGCCAAAACATTTCTCTTGGATTCGTTTCCTCCCTTGGAGATGACCTCCCTCCCCACGAGTCGGCATAAATCAGTGATCTCTGGCATCTACACCCAAGAGAGAAGAGTTGAGGCTATCAAAACAAACTGAAACAACATCTGCCGACAAGTCTCACTGATTAACACTGAGAATACATTCAAGGGGGGCCTCTGACTCACACATACTGTATAACTGACAGCTAATGGCAAACATATGCTCATACAGAAAGTCGCGCAATATGGTGATGCAGTAATTTAAATGCTAGTCCCAAGATGTACAAATACAAAAGACGACGGGCAGGTGAAGTGAAGGATTGACAGCTCGAAAGAGTGATGTCATGTTTAACTGGGCAGGGAAAAGGGGGAAAAGGGCCAATGTGATGTAATGTGAGAAGATGTGCACCACGTAAGGCAAAATAAATAATGTAATGTAATGAAGGCAAAAATCAGAAAATGCGTCTAGTAACCAGAAGGTTCCTGGTTCCCGGCTCCTCCAGAGAGAGTATCCTTGAGCAAGACACTGAAACCCCCAACCGTTCATGATGAGCAGGTTGGCACATGGCAACTCCTGCCATCAGTGTATGAATGTGTGTGTGAATGGGTGAATATTGGGATGTATTTTAAAGCACTTTGAGTGGTCGGTAGACTAGAAAAGCGCACCATTTACAATGCATAAAAAACAATCTGGTCGGCGGTCTACAGTTTCTACAGCGGGTTTGTTTGGTTTGCTGTCACACAATAAACCCCTCAAACAGCCCGGGCCCAAATCTCTTATGTGCCAAGGGCCTCAGACTCAGTTCTGTGATGTAAAACAGCAGCAGTGGTGTGAACGCTGGCTTCTGTCAGATAACTTCATTTTCAGGGCGAGAACGTGAAAATAGATGCAATCAAAACACGGAGATTTACATTCATTCCAGAAAAATATTCCCACTGAAACGCATACCAGTGTCTCACATCACTGGGGTTTGTTGCTTTTGCAACAAAACTCAGATTTCATGGATGGAATTCATGGATGGACACTCTCCATTGCACACCTGCAGTCCACTATAAGCAGATCTTTGAAACGAATTCAAGTTGAAATGCCATTGTGAAACTGAGCTCTATAAAACTGTCAAGGACACACTCTAATTCATCCCGAAAGCAAACCCTGTACCAGCTGTTGTGTACAATACAAAGTTGCAGAGTGCTGTGCAGTATGCAGGTAATTTTGTTGCATGTCATTTACTTGATGGGGGGAGGAAGGTAAACTATGTTACGTCTTTTTAGAAAAGCAGAGACAGTCATTAGGGGAGCTTTTATGTGCTTGGATGTGTGTGCAGGGTGGCAGGCAAAATGACTTATTTTCTGTAGAGTTGCTTCCAGAGAGCCATGCGACTCCTTGAAGACCTCTGAAACTGTCAAAGTTTCCAGGAATAACACACACCAGCTGTGACATGGGACTGAAGCACAACCTCTCTTCACAACTCCCAAAAAAGGAGTGAGCGGAGCATCACCATTAATACATGTGGTCCAGACTTGGTTTGCATTACTACTTGAGATGGATTCAATTACTCTAATTAACAGAACCCGCCTGGCAGAATGGAAACAATGTGATTGACCAAAAAAAAGGACAAACCACATTCACCTTTCACAACAAGCAGGCTAAAGCTATTCTCAAACTAATTCAAACCAGTTCCTGACTACAGGTCCATATGTGCGGTAGACTAAACAATGTTGAGAGGACAGGTATATGCCAAAATTAGAATTATATATGGCTTCAGTCTCAGTCACGTATATGCTACTGGGACTATTGGACAACACAGATAACGACCAGACACAAAACGTCACACTGACAGACAAGTTGAAGATCACAAAGCATGAGAGAATTGTGACAAAAGCACAGATCGGTGTGACTGTGTGGGACGGGACATAACAGTGCTTCTTAGATTAGTGAGTGAGGAACGCTGAAAGGTGATTATCTTGGTTTGTCTTTACCAGTTTCTCTCTGGGCCACACCACAGGTTTTGGAAGAGCATTGCCCCTATGATCCGCCCCCCCGCTGTTGGAGGGAGAAAAAGGTCTGTTATAAAAAGCGTTGTGTCACTGTGACAAACAAATACCAAATAAGAAGAAAGTCAGAAAGAAAAAAGCTTTTTTTTCTTTCTTTCTTATGTATTTTCTTACTGTCTAATGTCAGTGAAATTAAAGCTGGAGACTTGTTTGTGTCTTCAGCCTGGTTTTTTAGATGTTCTGGATATACAAAGGTAATTGCCATGACTTTAAAACATAAATTCTATCCTTTGACAGTTCTCACTCTATTCTTCTATAACCCTTTGGAGAGTGTGCAGGTGTTTTGCGAGAGGAAGCGATACAGAGAGAGAAAGTAAAGAGATACTGGCTATGCTGGCTGTACTGTCTGCACAGTGCTTGGCTTGGCATGGTTGGTGTAAAATTTGGGGTTTGGCCCGTGCTGTGGCCGACAGCAAGAGGGACCGTAAAACATGTTAACGATCTTGACCCCAGAGACGCCACTGCTGCTCGTGGTAAAACTGTGAAATACACACCCAGCAATGTCAAAGGGGGAGAAAATGCCGGAAGGAGGCAAAGCAGAAGTCGGGGGGGTCACAAAATCCAAATTGTGTCACAAACCAGATCATGTGCTAAATCAAGGCCAGAAATTTTTTTTTTTTTTTTTTGTAGATGCACATGGAGAAGCTGAGAGAGTGTGCGGGGGGATAACCTAAGGTAGCGACTTGGGAAGGGAAAAGAGAAGAAGGGGAAGGGGTACTCCATTACCCTCAGGTGTGCTGGAGCTGTGAGAGGGAAATGAATGTCTTGGATGGAGAAATTGGTCTGCCACTATTACGAGTGGAATGAGGAGGAACCCGGGGGCGGGGCAGCGTGGTGTTTCTTCTTGCTGGAGGAACTGATGAGCTAATGGGAGAACGAGGAACTTCAGGAATGGATGGCCTGAGGGCGCCAGTACCTAGATGAGCAGAAATGCAATTGGGGAGGTTAGCGAAGATCCACTTCCGACAGCTTAAGGGCTTTACCTAGATGGAATAAATGATAGAGCACATCAGTGAAAAACAACATAGAAGAGTGGACAATGAATGAAATGACAGAGAGGAACAAATGAGAACGAAAGCCAGCCGGACTGCTCTGGTTGTGAGGGGGCAGGGGTGAGGTGATGTGCTAGGCTGAAAATGGAGGCACACATGGAGGCAGGGATAATGAGGGGTGGGGTGTGTGGAGTGGTAGGATGGAGATGGAGATGGGGGAAACAGTGACATCATCCAATGATTTGAAGTACAACTAAAAGCACTGGGTTCCACGTGACTTGACGAAAGCAGAGATGGTGATGGGACAAACTTGTCATGATGTTTACCCTGATTGTAACTACCAGCCTTCTCTGTAGCCAGGGCAGGTCTTGTAGAGGCTTGCCCTCTTCAGGTGGACTAGGGGCTGTATGAAAGAAAACTCACTATTTATCTAAGATAATATGAATATATGTTTGACTTTTAAAGGGGGGATAATGGAGATAATGGACAAGGAGATTATTGTTGGTTTTAAATCAATGCAGCTAGGGTATTTGTTGTGATCATGATATCCATGAAGAGTAAACTCTTTCATGTAGTCAGATAATGCCGAATTTACTGGAGGACCAAATTTAATGGCACATATACAAAATTGGGGTCTCACTTTGACTGACCAATTGAACATTTAATCATGGTTTGGAGGAGTTTCTATATACAACATATATTGCAAAGATAGATTTTTTGTAACTCAGAGGTTACCTGAAAATCTGCAGAAAAATTTATTATCCAGATTCTGACAATAACAATGTCTATCTGGTTTTTGACAACAGTTTCTTAAAAACTACAAATACAACCAACATTTGAATCCCTATGCCCCTTTTAAAATGTAATTTTAGATAAGGTCTTAATACTTGATTGTGTGGATTGCTGATGGCAAAAAGAAGGGTCTTTACCCGTAGAGAATGCCTGCCTTGGGGTGACCTTGGTGGGTTCAGAGTAGGTCCTGGTCTGAGACTGAAGCCCAGGTTGAGGTTGTGGCTTGGGTAGAGGTTCAAGCGGGGACTGGATCTGGGCATTTGGTGAAGGCTGTGGTTGGGGGGAAACGGTTGAGAATGATATATAGGTTGGGCCTGGGTCTTTATTGGAGGTTGTGTTTGGGGCCCTGGCTGAATCTTTTGGCGAGGTTCTTGTTGGTCCCCTTTTTTGGGGCTTCTTTTGAGGTTTGGGCTGTTTTTTTTTGGGTTTAGGTTGCTGTTGAGGCTTTGGCTGCTTTTTTGTTGTAGGCAGTGTTTTGGGCTTGGGTTGGCTCTTTGGTTGAGGCTGCGTTTTGGGCTTGGGTTGGCTCTTTGGTTTTGGCTGCATTTTAGCCTTTTGGGTTTGGGTCTTTGGTTGAGGCTGCATTTTAGCCTTGGGTTGGCTCTTTGGTTGAGGCTGTGTTTCAGGCTTGGGTTGGAAAAAATTGATCTTTGGTTTAGGTGTTGGTTTGGCCTTAGCCTGCTGCTTGGTGGTTAGTTGAGGCTCTGGGTCAGTTTTCAGTGGGGGGTGGCTGAGGCTGTGGGTTGGTCTTTGGTTGAGGTTGTGTTTGTGGCTGAGTTGTAGATTGAAATTTTGGCGGACGCTGTGGTTGGTCTTTGGTTGAGGTTGTGGGGTGTGTGGCTGAGTTGTAGATTGAAATTGTGGTTGCGGTTGGGGGGATGTGAATCTTTGGTAGTGCTTGTTGGGTCTGAGGTATGTGATGGAGTGTTGGTTGAGGTGTTTGAGGGTGTGGCACAGGTGTGGGCTGGGGAGGTGATTGAACTTGAGGCTGGGTCTGGGTCTTTGGATGCGGTTGTGTTTTAGGTTGGGCCTGGTGTTTTTGGGTGGAGTGTTGGTTTAGGTTGTGGTTCAGCCTGGAGCTGGGTTGTGGTTCGAGGCTGTGATTGGGGGTGTGGCTTTTGCCGAGATTGTGACTGAGGTTGGGTTTGGAGTTTGGGCTGAGGTGTTGATTGGGGTTGTGATTGAGTTTGGGTCTGGATTTTGGATGATGGTTGTGGTTGAGGTTTGGTCTGGGGTATGGGCTTGGATGTTGGTTGGGGTTGTGGTAGGGTCTGGAGTATGGGCTGGAGTGTTGGTTGAGGTTGTTGTTCATTTTGGAGCTGGGTTGTGGTTTGAGGCTGTGATTCGGGATGTGGCTTTGGCCGAGACTGTGACTGAGGTTGGGGCTGGAGTTTGGGCTGGGTGGTGGTTGGGATTGTGTTTGGGTCTGGGGGATGGGCTTGGATGTTGATTGGGGGTTTTGATTGAGTTTGGGTCTTGATTTTGGACTGGGATGGTGGTTGGGTTTTTGGTTGGGTCTGGGGTATGGGCTTGGATGTTGGTTGGGTTTGTGGTTGTGGGCGGGTCCCGGGGTATGGGGGGATGTTGAATGGAGTAGTGGTTGAGGTTGGGTCTGAAGTATGGGCTGGGATGTTGGTTGGGGTTGTGGTTGTGGTCGGGTCAGGAGTATGGGCTGGTATGTGGGTTGTGATTGACGTTGGGTCTGAAGTATGGACTGGGATGTTGATTGGGGTTGTGGTTGTGGTCGGGTCTGGAGTATGGGCTGGGATGTTGAATGGAGTAGTGGTTGAGGTTGGGTCTGAAGTATGGGCTTGGATGTTGGGTTGGGGGTTTTGGTTGTGGTCGGGTCAGGAGTATGGGCTGGTATGTGGGGTTGGGGGTGTTTTGGGGGCTGGAGTATGGGCATGGATGTTGGTTGGGGTTTTGGTTGAGTTTGTGAAAGGGGTTTTTGGGTTTAGGTTGTGATTGAGGCTGAGCCTTTACCCTTGGCTTTAGTTGGGGTTTTTTGGGGTTTTGGGGGTTTGGTTGTGGTGGTGGCCGATACTGCGGCTGGAGCTGAGGATTTGGTTGAGGTTGTGCATGAGGTTGGGACTGGGGGTTTTGTTGTGGTTGACTCAGAGGGTGCTCTCCATGTTTCTCTACATTTTTTGGGGGGACTGACACAGATGCAATGGTGGCTGTAATGTGTGGTGGAGGACGGGTCTTGGGAGCTAACGGGACCTCCTTGAAAGGAGGCAACACAGATCTGGAGAGGTCTCCTCCTCCTGGGTTGTGTGAGAGAGAAAATATGGCCATGAAGCTACAATACTTTGCTGTAAAATATATTTTCAAGTATAATATTCTGTAGTAAAGGTTCTATTACAAAATAACATGAAAAAAAATTTTATGGTCTAGAAAACCATGAAAGCAAGACATAAAGGCAGTTGGGGGGAAAAGCTGAAATTTAGATCGGCAAAAGTGCCAACAGCTACTGGCCTGAGAACTCAGAGCTAATCTGGTACTAAAGCACACGTTACACAATAACTTCTACCTGGCTCATGTCTGATAGAGGGGGTCCAATTTCAAAGGCAGACAGACCATATGGAGGTATTTGCAATGTAACAGCCGTGTTACTACAGACAGATTCAGCTACCAGGGCCCGGATGCCTGTGAGTGATGACTATCCAAATCCATTGGCTGTGCCTCTAATGCTAGGACACATGATGGTTTAATAGCTGCTGACGATTGCTTGCTGTGGGATTTTGATGGACCATTTAAATATATTGTTCAATCTGATCAGATGTCAGAGGAAGTCAGAAATAAAGAGAGAGAAAGAGAGAGAGAAAAAAACAGCAGGAAAGCAAAAAACCAATATATATCATGACATTCCGGGCCTTTATCACCTCTACTCAACTTTGTGGCCATGTAATGTTTAAAATACCTCTGTTTTGGGGGAGTTGTTGGCCAATTCAGTGGAATTAACCAACTAACCAATAACAGGGGAAAATTGGCCAAATGATTATTTCCTGAAAGTAATGGGAAAATGGCTGTGTCTCAATACAGGGACTGGATCCTCCAACCCATGAATGCTACATTGAATAAGTGACGGGCGCAAACAGATTGTGGGATAATGAGGTTTGCAAAATAAAATTTTTTCCCCCAACAGGGTTTTGCCAAAAAACCTTTTTTTTTTGGGGAAAAAAAACCATTTAAAATTTTAATTTTTTAAAAAATGCTATAGACTTTTATGAAAATTTTCGAAATTTTAAAAGTTTTTTTACCAAATTTCGAAAATATATGTTTTTTTATAAAAATTTTGAAATAATAATTTTTTAAAATATTTTGACATGCTATAGTATGACTTTTTTATGAAAATTTTCGAAAAATTTTTAAAAAAAAAAGTTTTCAAAAATTTTTTGAAAAAACTATATTTGCTTTTTTGGGAAAAAAACCATTTAAAATTTTTCAATTTTAGAAAAGACATGCTATAGTATGACTTTTATGAAAATTTTCGAAATTTTAAAAGTTTTTTTACCAAATTTCGAAAATATATGTTTTTTTATAAAAATTTTGAAAACCATAATTTTTTTCAATTTTTGACATGCTATAGTATGACTTTTTTTTGAAAATTTTTTGAAAAAATTTTAAAAAAAAAAGTTTTCAAAATTTTTTGAAAAAACATATATTTTATTAAAAAATTGGGAAAAAAACCATTTTTAAAAAATTTCAATTTTTGGGCATGCTATAGTATGACTTTTATGAAAATTTTCGAAATTTTAAAAGTTTTTTTTCCAAAATTTCGAAAATATATGTTTTTTTATAAAAATTTTGAAATAATAATTTTTTTTTAAAAAAAGACATGCTATAGTATGACTTTTTTATGAAAATTTTCGAAAAAATTTTTAAAAAACTAGTTTTTTTCCAAAATTTTAAAGAAAAAATATATTTTTTCATTAATTTTGGGAAAAAAAACCCGTTAAAATTTTCAATTTTCGAAAACATGCTATAGTATGACTTTTATGAAAATTTTCGAAATTTAATATTTTAAAATTAATGAAGACTATTTGTTTTCATGAAAATTTGAATTCTTCCATTAATTTTTTGGGAAAAAAATTTTATTAAAATTTGCTTTTTTTATGAAAATTTGAAAACTAAAAAACAAATATAAATTGAAAATTTTCGAAAAAACTAGTTTTTCATTAATTTGTGAAAAAAACTCATTTAAAATTTCCTTTTTTTATGAAAATTTTGAATTTTATAAATTTCGAATTTTTTAAAGAATTTTTTTCCACCAAAAAAATGAGATATACTTTTTTTTGAAAATTTTCGACACTATCCTGAATTTTTAAAATTTTGCATGTATAGTATGAATTTTTCAAAAAAAGTTCTTCGATATTTGGTGGAAAAAAAACTCAGTTTAAAATTTCGTCAATTTTCATGAAAAGACATGCTATAGTATGACTTTTATGAAAATTTTCGAAATTTTAAACTGAGTTTTTTTTCCACCAAATTAATCGACAGACTATATTATGCCTTTTTTCATGAAAATTTTCGACATTCTATACCATGACATTTTTTTACGAATATTTTCGACATGCTATAGTATGACTTTTTTCATGAAAATTTTTCGAAAATATTCTTAAAAAAATGTCATAGTATAGAATGTCGAAAATTTTCATGAAAAAAGGCATAGTATAGTCTGTCGATTAATTTGGTGGAAAAAAAACTCAGTTTAAAATTTCGTCAATTTTCATGAAAAGACATGCTATAGTATGACTTTTATGAAAATTTTCGAAATTTTAAACTGAGTTTTTTTTCCACCAAATTAATCGACAGACTATACTATGCCTTTTTTCATGAAAATTTTCGACATTCTATACCATGACATTTTTTTACGAATATTTTCGACATGCTATAGTATGACTTTTTTCATGAAAATTTTTCGAAAATATTCGTAAAAAAAGGTCAAAGTATAGAATGTCGAAAATTTTCATGAAAAAAGGCATAGTATAGTCTGTCGATTAATTTGGTGGAAAAAAAACTCAGTTTAAAATTTCGTCAATTTTCATGAAAAGACATGCTATAGTATGACTTTTATGAAAATTTTCGAAATTTCAAACTGAGTTTTTTTTCCACCAAATTAATCGACAGACTATACTATGCCTTTTTTCATGAAAATTTTCGACATTCTGTACCATGACATTTTTTAACGAATATTTTCGACATGCTATAGTATGACTTTTTTCATGAAAATTTTTCGAAAATATTCTTAAAAAAATGTCATAGTATAGAATGTCGAAAATTTTCATGAAA
This sequence comes from Sebastolobus alascanus, assembly GCA_916701645.2. Classification (NCBI taxonomy): domain Eukaryota; kingdom Metazoa; phylum Chordata; class Actinopteri; order Perciformes; family Sebastidae; genus Sebastolobus; species Sebastolobus alascanus. The sequence continues at coordinate 5,615,138 of CAKAOJ020000059.1, forward strand.
AAAGGCATAGGATAGTCTGTCGATTAATTTGGTGGAAAAAAAACTCAGTTTAAAATTTCGTCAATTTTCATGAAAAGACATGCTATAGTATGACTTTTATGAAAATTTTCGAAATTTTAAACTGAGTTTTTTTTCCACCAAATTAATCGACAGACTATACTATGCCTTTTTTCATGAAAATTTTCGACATTCTATACCATGACATTTTTTTACGAATATTTTCGACATGCTATAGTATGACTTTTTCATGAAAAGTTTTCGAAAATATTCGTAAAAAAATGTCATAGTATAGAATGTCGAAAATTTTAATGAAAAAAGGCATAGTATAGTCTGTCGATTGATTTGGTGGAAAAAAAACTCAGTTTAAAATTTCGACATTTTCATGAAAAAAGTCGTACTATAGCATGTCGAAAATATTCGTAAAAAAATGTCATAGTATAGAATGTCGAAAATTTTAATGAAAAAAGGCATAGCATAGTCTGTCGATTCATTTGGTGGAAAAAAAACTCAGTTTAAAATTTCGACATTTTCATGAAAAAAGTCATACTATAGTATGACTTTTCATGAAAATTGACGAAAATTTAAACTGAGTTTTTTTTCCACCAAATTAATCGACAGACTATACTATGCCTGTTTTCATGAAAATTTTCGACATTCTATATTATGCTATAGTATGACTTTTTTCATGAAAATTTTCAAAATTTTAAACTGAGTTTTTTTTCCACCAAATTAATCGACAGACTATACTATGCCTTTTTTCATGAAAATTTTCGACATTCTATACTATGACATTTTTTTACGAATATTTAGACATGCTATAGTATGACTTTTTTCATGAAAATTTTTCGAAAATATTCTTAAAAAAATGTCATAGTATAGAATGTCGAAAATTTTCATGAAAAAAGGCATAGGATAGTCTGTCGATTAATTTGGTGGAAAAAAAACTCAGTTTAAAATTTCGTCAATTTTCATGAAAAGACATGCTATAGTATGACTTTTATGAAAATTTTCGAAATTTTAAACTGAGTTTTTTTTCCACCAAATTAATCGACAGACTATACTATGCCTTTTTTCATGAAAATTTTCGACATTCTATACCATGACATTTTTTTACGAATATTTTCGACATGCTATAGTATGACTTTTTTCATGAAAATTTTTCGAAAATATTCGTAAAAAAATGTCATAGTATAGAATGTCGAAAATTTTCATGAAAAAAGGCATAGTATAGTCTGTCGATTAATTTGGTGGAAAAAAAACTCAGTTTAAAATTTCGTCAATTTTCATGAAAAGACATGCTATAGTATGACTTTTATGAAAATTTTCGAAATTTCAAACTGAGTTTTTTTTCCACCAAATTAATCGACAGACTATACTATGCCTTTTTTCATGAAAATTTTCGACATTCTATACCATGACATTTTTTAACGAATATTTTCGACATGCTATAGTATGACTTTTTTCATGAAAATTTTTCGAAAATATTCTTAAAAAAATGTCATAGTATAGAATGTCGAAAATTTTCATGAAAAAAGGCATAGGATAGTCTGTCGATTAATTTGGTGGAAAAAAAACTCAGTTTAAAATTTCGTCAATTTTCATGAAAAGACATGCTATAGTATGACTTTTATGAAAATTTTCGAAATTTTAAACTGAGTTTTTTTTCCACCAAATTAATCGACAGACTATACTATGCCTTTTTTCATGAAAATTTTCGACATTCTATACCATGACATTTTTTTACGAATATTTTCGACATGCTATAGTATGACTTTTTCATGAAAAGTTTTCGAAAATATTCGTAAAAAAATGTCATAGTATAGAATGTCGAAAATTTTTATGAAAAAAGGCATAGTATAGTCTGTCGATTGATTTGGTGGAAAAAAAACTCAGTTTAAAATTTCGACATTTTCATGAAAAAAGTCGTACTATAGCATGTCGAAAATATTCGTAAAAAAATGTCATAGTATAGAATGTCGAAAATTTTAATGAAAAAAGGCATAGCATAGTCTGTCGATTCATTTGGTGGAAAAAAAACTCAGTTTAAAATTTCGACATTTTCATGAAAAAAGTCATACTATAGTATGACTTTTCATGAAAATTGACTAAAATTTAAACTGAGTTTTTTTTCCACCAAATTAATCGACAGACTATACTATGCCTGTTTTCATGAAAATTTTCGACATTCTATATTATGCTATAGTATGACTTTTTTCATGAAAATTTTCAAAATTTTAAACTGAGTTTTTTTTCCACCAAATTAATCGACAGACTATACTATGCCTTTTTTCATGAAAATTTTCGACATTCTATACTATGACATTTTTTTACGAATATTTAGACATGCTATAGTATGACTTTTTTCATGAAAATTTTCGAAATTTTAAACTGAGTTTTTTTTCCACCAAATTAATCGACAGACTATACTATGCCTTTTTTCATGAACATTTTCGACATGCTATACTATGAAATTTTTTTACGAATATTTTCGACATTTTTTCACGAAAATTTTCGACATGCTATAATATGACTTTTTTCATGAAAATTTTCGAAATTTTAAACTGAGTTTTTTTTCCACCAAATTAATCGACACACTATACAATGCCTTTTTTCATGAAAATTTTCGACATTCTATACTATGACATTTTTTTACGAATATTTTCAACATGCTATAGTATGACTTTTTTCATGAAAATTTTCGGAATTTTAAACTGAGTTTTTTTTCCACCAAATTAATCGACAGACTATACTATGCCTTTTTTCATGAAAATATTCGACCTTCTATACTATGAAATTTTTTTACGAATATTTTCGACATGCTGTAGTATGACTTTTTTCATGAAAATTTTCGAAATTTTAATCTGAGTTTTTTTTCCACCAAATTAATCGACAGACTATACTATGCCTTTTTTCATGAACGTTTTCGACATTCTATACTATGACATTTTTTTACGAATATTTTCGACATTTGTTCACGAACATTTTCGACATGCTATAGTATGACTTTTTTCATGAAAATTTTCGAAATTTTAAACTGAGTTTTTTTTCCACCAAATTAATCGAAAGACTATACTATGCCTTTTTTCATGAAAATTTTCGACATACTATACTATGACATTTTTTTACGAATATTTTCGAAAAATTTTCATGAAAAAAGTCATACTATAGCATATCGAAAATATTCGTAAAAAAATGTCATGGTATAGAATGTCGAAAATTTTCATGAAAAAAGGCATAGTATAGTCTGTCGATTAATTTGGTGGAAAAAAAACTCAGTTTAAAATTTCGAAAATTTTCATAAAAGTCATACTATAGCATGTCTTTTCATGAAAATTGACGAAATTTTAAACTGAGTTTTTTTTCCACCAAATTAATCGACAGACTATACTATGCCTTTTTTCATGAACATTTTCGACATTCTATACTATGACATTTTTTTACGAATATTTAGACATGCTATAGTATGACTTTTTTCATGAAAATTTTCGAAATTTTAAACTGAGTTTTTTTTCCACCAAATTAATCGACAGACTATACTATGCCTTTTTTCATGAACATTTTCGACATTCTATACTATGAAATGTTTTTTAAGAATATTTTCGACATTTTTTCACGAAAATTTTCGACATGCTATAATATGACTTTTTTCATGAAAATTTTCGAAATTTTAAACTGAGTTTTTTTTCCACCAAATTAATCGACACACTATACAATGCCTTTTTTCATGAAAATGTTCGACATTCTATACTATGACATTTTTTTACGAATATTTTCAACATGCTATAGTATGACTTTTTTCATGAAAATTTTCGAAATTTTAAACTGAGTTTTTTTTCCACCAAATTAATCGACAGACTATACTATGCCTTTTTTCATGAAAATATTCGACCTTCTACACTATGACATTTTTTTACGAATATTTTCGACATTTGTTCATGAAAATTTTCGACATTTTAAACAAAGAGTCATCTATTTACATGGAGGCTTGCGTTTTCAACAATGACCAAATAAAACACTAAAAAATGTAAGATTAGAGTGTAATGAACAGTAAATAAATAAAATAAAATGGTAAAATAGCACATTTATCTCGCCTATAAGCAAAAAACAGTACACCATACCAGCAGAAGGAGCAAAGCTTTGAAATAAAGATAAAATTTCTTAAAAGTAATGTACAAGTTGACAGCAGATGGTTAGGTCGACTATTACCTTTTTAAATTTTTTTCGACATACTATACTATGACTTTTTCGACATACTGTACTATGACTATTTTTCGACATACTATACAATGACTTTTTAAAATTTTTTCGACATACTATGGTATGAGTTTATTTCAACATACTATACTATGACCTTTTTTATTTTTTTCGACATACTATACTATGACTTTTTTCCACATACTATAGTATGACTTTTTTTTTTTTTTTCGACATACTATAGTATGACTTTTTTCGACCTACTATACTATGACTTTTTTCATTTTTCTACATAATATACTATGGCTTTTTTTTAGACATACTATAGTATGACTTTTTCTGATATACTATAGTATGACTTTTTTTATTTTTTCGACAAACTATACAAATTACTTTTTTCAACATACTGTAGTATGACTTTTTTACATTTTTCGACATACTATACTATGACTTTTTTCAACATACTAAAGTATGACTTTTTTTTATTTTTTTTCGACATACTATACTATGACCTTTTTTATTTTTTTCGACATACTCTAGTATGACTTTTTTTTTATTTTTATCGACCTACTATACTATTACCTTTTTAAAAATTTTTCGACATACTATATCATGACTTTTTTTCGACCTACTGTACTATGGCTATTTTTCGACATACTATACAATGACTTTTTAAAACATTTTCGACATACTATGGTATGAGTTTATTTCGACATACTATAGTGTGACTCTTTTTTTTCTTTTTTTCGACATACTATACTATGACTTTTTTTCGACCTACAATACTATGGCTTTTTTCATTTTTCTACATACTATACTATGGCTTTTTTTTAGACATACAATACTATATCTTTTTTCGACATACTATAGTATGACTTTTTTCGACATACTATACTATGACTTTTTTCGACATACTATAGCGTGACTTTTTTTATTTTTTTGACCATACTATAATATGACTTTTTTCGACACAATATAGTATGACTTTTTTTTATTTTTTTCGACATACTATACTATGACCTTTTTATATGATTTTCGACATACTATACTATGACCTTTTTTATTTTTTTCGACATACTATAGTATGACTTTTTTTTTTTTTTTCGACAAACTATACTATGACCTTTTTTTTATTTTTTTGCGACATACTATACTATGACCTTTTTTATTTATTTTCGACATACTATACCATGACTTTTTTCGACATACTCTAGTATGACTTTTTTTTATTTTTTTCGACATACTATACTATGACTTTTTTCCACATACTATAGTGTGACTCTTTTTTTCTTTTTTTCGACATACTATACTATGACTTTTTTTCGACCTACTATACTATGACTTTTTTCATTTTTCTACATACTATACTATGGCTTTTTTTTTAGACATACTATAGTCTATCTTTTTTCGACATACTATAGTATGACTTTTTATTTTTTTCGACAAACTATACAATTACTTTTTTCGACATACTATAGTGTAACGTTTTTAAATTTTTTTGACATACTATACTATGACCTTTTTTATTTTTTTCGACATACTATAGTATTTTTTGTTTTGTTTTGTTTTCGACAAACTATACTATGACCTTTTTTTTTTTTTTTTCAACATACTATACTATGACTTTTTTTTATTTTTTGCGACGTACTATACTATGACCTTTTTTATTTTTTTTCGACATACTATACCATGACTTTTTCGACATACTCTAGTATGACTTTTTTTTTTTTTTTTCGACATACTATAGAATGACTTTTTTTTTTTTTTTCGACATACTATAGTATGACTTTTTTCAACATACTATACTATGACTTTTTTTGACATACTATGGTATGAGTTTATTTCAACATACTATACTATGACCTTTTTTTTTTTTTTCAACATACTATAGTATGACTTTTTTCGACATACTATACTATGACTTTTTTCGACATACTATGGTATGAGTTTATTTCAACATACTATACTATGACCTTTTTTATTTTTTTCGACATACTATACTATGACTTTTTTCCACATACTATAGTACGACTTTTTTTTTTTCGACATACTATAGTATGACTTTTTTCGACCTACTATACTATGACCTTTTTTTTTATTTTTTTCGACATACTATAGTATGACTTTTTTATTTTTTTCGACATACTATAGTATGACTTTTTTCGACATACTATACTATGACTTTTTTGGGCATACTATTGCATGCCTTTTTTATTTTTGGCGACATACTATACTATGACCTTTTTTTTTATTTTTTTCGACATACTATAGTATGACTTTTTTTTTTTTTTTTCAACATACTATACTATGACCTTATTTTTTTTTTTTTTCGACATACTATAGTATGACTTTTTTTTATTTTTGTCGACGTACTATAGTATGACTTTTTTCATTTCTTTCGATATACTATACTATGACTTTTTACGACATACTATACTATGACCTTTTTTATTTTTTTCGACATACTATAGTATGACTTTTTTATTTTTTTCGACATACTATAGTATGACTTTTTTCGACATACTATACTATGACTTTTTTGGGCATACTATTGCATGCCTTTTTTATTTTTGGCGACATACTATACTATGACCTTTTTTTTTATTTTTTTCGACATACTATAGTATGACTTTTTTTTTTTTTTTTCAACATACTATACTATGACCTTATTTTTTTTTTTTTTCGACATACTATAGTATGACTTTTTTTTATTTTTGTCGACGTACTATAGTATGACTTTTTTCATTTCTTTCGATATACTATACTATGACTTTTTACGACATACTATACTATGACCTTTTTTATTTTTTTCGACATACTATACTATGACTTTTTTCCACATACTATATTATGACTTTTCTTTATTTTTTTCGACATACTATACTATGACTTTTTTCTTTTTTTTTTCGACATACTATAATATGACTTTTTTCGACATACTATATTATGACATTTTTTTAATTTTTTCGACATACTATACTATGACTTTTTTCAACATACTATAGTATGTTTTTTTTTTTTTTTTCGACATATTATAGTGTGACAATTTTTTTGTTTTTCGACATACTATAGTATGACCTTTTTTTTTTTCGACATACTATGGTATGACTTTTTTAATTTATTTTTTTTATTTATTTATTAAGAAAAGGCATTGTATAGTATGTTGAAAAAAATTCATGATAAAGTGTGTTTAAAAAAAAAAATTTCATAGTATAGTATGTTGAAAAAAATAGTATGTTGAAAAAATAAAAAGAAGTCATAGTATATCGAAAAAAGTCACAGTATAGTATCTCAAAAAATAAAAAAAAGCCATAGTATAGTATGTTGAAAAATTTGTAAAAAATCCATAGTAGAGTATGTCGAAAAAAAGTCATAATATAGTATGTCGAAAAAATGAAAAGTCATAGTATAGTAAATCAAAAAAAGAAAGTCATTGTATATTATGTCAAAAAAGTCACAGTATAGTATGTCGCAAAAAGGTATAGTATAGCATAGCATGTTAAAAAAAAGTCATAATATGGTATGTCGGAAAAAAAATCATAGTATTGTATGTTAAAAAAAAATTCATAGTATAGTATATCAAAAAAAAGAGTTTGTAATAGGATAGCATGTCGAAAAATAGTCTTAGTATAGCATGTCGAACCAAAAGTCATAATATAGGATGTCAAAAAAAGGCACGGTATAGTATGCCAAAAAGAAAGTCATAGTATAGTTTGTTGAAAAAAAGTCATCATATAATATTTCGAAAAAAGAATAAAAAAAAATCATACTATACTATGACTTTTCATGACCTACTATAATATGACTTTTCATTACATTTTTCATCATACTATACTATAAACTTTATAGTGAGACTTTATAGTATAAAGTCTTTTCATGACATTTTTCGACATATACTATGACTTTTTTATGACATCAAAAAAAATAACATCATAGTATATCACACAAAAATGTCATAAAACGTTATAGTATAGTATTGCATAAAAACTGTCATAAAATAGCATGCCACAAAAAGTCTTAAAAAAAAAGTCATAGTATAGTATGCCATAAAGAATTTCATAAAGTATGACATAATAAAATATCATTAAGTATGTCATAAAAATACCATAACATAGTTTGTCACAAAAAATGTCACAAAAAGTCATTGTATAGTATGCCATAAAAATGTCATTAAAAGTGTCATAGTAATGTATTTCATGAAAAACATTCATCAAAAATGTCATAGTATAGTATTTGAGGAATGACAACCCTTAGAAAGCTACTGGTTGCATGGCAACTAGTAGCACCTCACATTGTCGCAGTTATTACATTCTGTCATCAATTCAAGTGCTTTTAGCTAAAGTTATTAATTCGGAAAAGATATTTTGTTTAATGTGTGCCCTCTTCCTGTGCGGCCCTCAATCATATGCTGGCTCCCTGGGGTCTTTTGTGCCCACAGCTGTTAAATGACTTGTTTTCTGAGATATCGGTTGTATTTTTAACATAATTTTCAAGGTTTCATTTAACATTTATTGTCTATTTTATTGGTCCCATTTTCAGGTGCATCACTTTCGTTTGGCCTATTTAAATTTTTTGATGCACAGTATTAAATACATTGTTTTTAATTTAGTAGCTAGGCGAGCACCTGAGCTAATGTCCTCTTGGAATGTTAATACTGTTTAGGCGGTTAATTTTTTCATATAACATCTGGGGATTCAAGATCTCCAAATTTAACACTGACATAACTGCAAATTCATTAATGGACAGGCAGTTAACCCTGAACTACCCCAACCATTTTTGGGGTTGTAAGCAAACCATTTTTTCTCCGGTTTGAGGCCAATTTTAACCCCTAACATAATGCAAAATATGCACTGTTATGCAACTAAAACAAGGAAGCTCCCACAGAGCTGACATTCTGGCGATGTAATGTTTGATTTGTAATTTGCTGGTGGCCCCTGGGGGCCCTAAGCAGCTGGTAGGTTCACTAATGCCTCATTCACACTACACGACTTTAGCCCTTTTTTTTCCGCTCGCCGGCAGTTTTTGGAGCTCCCCCACCAGAGCCCCAGATCACAGGCAAATCAGCATTGGCTCAGCACTCGCAAATTGGCGCTCGAGCACTATGTGTGAACTGTTCAAAGACGCGAGGCGAGAGGCTCGCCGGTGCCTCGCAGACGCATTCCAGATATCTAGCAGGCTAAATATCTGGACTTGTCGGGGAGCTATAGCCATTGATAGCACGACACACGGGTTGAAGGGGAAACCTGGAGGAGGGGTCGCCTGCAACTGTGTGTGCTATGTGTTGCATTTGCAACACGGACCAAAGTTGTTGTTGCACCTAGGATGTTGGATGTTGGCATGAATTGAATAACACGGTAACTGATCTACATAGGGGAAATAGTGAAGACGTGTGGAAACACGCTATTATGTGAACACTTGTCAACGACAACATCAACAAGTTCAAATACACTCACCATTTGTGACAAAGTTTGGAGATCAGACACACTTATCTGGGATTCCTCCTGGTGAAAGATCTTGTAGTTTGTGATCCCCTGTCGCCGGTCAATCATGTAGTTTGAAAACCACGACTTAAAGACTCCCGATTACAAGACCGCAAGTTGTGTAGTGTGAACAGTACAGCTATCTGACAACTTTGAAAGTGTGAACTTGGCTTTATGTTTCAGTCTGTAATTACCTTTGAGAGAGTCGCTCAGGTAGAGCTTGTATCTCAGGGAGTTGCAGAGCTGGATGCCCACAAACTTTCGGTACCAAGTTCTCTTCACATACTGCTTTCCATTGCATTCAGAGTAGTCATCGGATTTAAATGGGAACTGAGTCCAGATGGCATCTTTGCCTGTGAAGAAATCATTTGAAGCAAAGGCTTAATATACAATTTGTTATCTGTATGAACAGGATCCAAATCCAGTGAAGGTTAAACATTTTAAAAAGCTTAATTTTGCTGGAACACACTGATCAGAAGAGCAAAAGACGATATTCACCTGAAACATGTTCGCTCACTCGTGGATCCGCTACAAACGGGAGAGAAAGTTGCAATGAATAACGTCATCAAAACAACTTACAATTAACACACAGTCATAAGACATCTTGAATCGAGTGCTAGACAAACCCAGACTTGTATCGGAGCCCATTTGGCATAGTATTTACAATATTCAACCCCAAAAGGCTGGGCTTTGATTGCACAAGGGAAGGAGGCCAATTAAGCAGAGCTTTCCTCTCTCAGTGTTGTCATTGCGAGTTTAAGAACACAACATCAACTCAGGCCTGCACTTCAGCTGCTATATGATTGGTGCAAATTTAGTTTTGTTCAGAGCTCTCCGGTCCAGGTGGATGATATGCCTCTGTTAGAAATGAGCCTCGGAGGACAACTGGTGAGCTGACAAGACCCTTGAGTCTTAATCAGTCAGACCCCAGTGCCATGTTGAAATCATTAGACTAACAACTGCTTAATAGCCCACCTTCTGAGATCCAAAGCAATGCGAATCACTGCCTGATATTTAGCAATATATACAGTGGCATTAACATGCAACAAACTCAGAGCAAACACATCAGGGATTATCAGAAATTTCCTCTAGTATGACTTTGGAGGATTATATGGTTTGTAAAACTTGCCTGATTCTGTGCTAAAAGACACAGGATCACTGGAGGGTCCTGGTCCCAGCTCATTCTTTGGTGTTACTATGAATACATAACTGAAATAAAATAGACAAAAAAAAAGAAATAAAAGGCATAATCCAAACTTTGAGGAGTTTTCAATCTAAATTCCTCCAAACCTCCAGAACTGGGACGCATAATATTTTCATGCCTTTGACAGCTAAGAATGGGTCTCACACACACACACACACACACACACATATACACGCACACTCACACACAGAGCTGATGCTTATTCCATGTGTTGCATTCAGATGTCCTGGCAACAGTTGGGCCAGCAAACCCAGCCCAGGGGAGGGTTCTGGTGAGTGAGCTCAGTAAACCTCTCCACCCAGATTTCCTCAGCTTTTGTGTCACTTTGGCCATTTGCAAAACTAAACATACTTCACTGCATCTTTAAAAGTAGCCCACTAATCTAACTATTTACAGTAATACTCCTCTTGATGAGATCTACAATGAACCTTACTGATGTAATCAGCCAGCAGTTCAAGCATATAGCATTTGTTAAAGGTACCCATGGAGTTTTCTTATAAACAAACAAAAGTAATGTGTTCGTGAGTGTTCCTCACCAAAACACATTGTGTGTATTCTTGAGCTCTAACAAACATGATGAATGCATTTCCTTCCTCATAAAACACTTGTAAAGCTGATTGTTCATAAAAGTTTGAAACCTGTGTTGTTGTATGCTTCACTGCCTTTGTTGGCACATTAGTGTCTTTCTTGACATGTTACCGCTGCCTGTTGATCAGTGGAATAGTGTGATACCATTGGCGGGAATATGTATCATCTCACCCACGTGCACATGCATGCACGTCTGAACTCCTGCATGGGATAAACAAAACAGAGGAGCCAGTGATAGACGTGCTGCTCCATAGCGCTACTAAAGGTCAAAAACTCCACAGGGAACCTTTAAGCAAAAGGTTTATGTGCAAACTTTTGGTGATTTAAACCCAGTGGCTGTTCCCAAACTATACAAGAGTACCAACTAGAAGATTAAAAGAAAGAAATGTTAAGTTAGCGCATTCCAGTTCTTTCATTACATGATCTATCTGACTAATGTCTGAGACACATACCTGCTCTCTGGGCTGAGATTCTCCACGGCTGTGTGTGTCTGGTTGGTTGTCAGTACGGACACATCGTCTCCATTTGGCCCTTTAGTGGTGGAAATCACTTCATACTCTGATGAAAGGAGCAGGAATATCAGTGTGCTTTTAATAAAACAAATCATAATATGATTTTGAACATGGTGAGATATTTTGATGAGGGAGATGTGAGAGCTTGAGGCAGGATATGAGGTTTGAGTTTAAGGTGTGACATTGAAGGGCCTCTGAATCATCCAAACATGATTTACCTGTTACAACTTTCTAATAACGGTTAAAAAAAATGGGTTGTTGGCTTTACTAATGGTTAAAAAATCATTTATTAATACTTTATAGATGCAAATTAACAAGTTGTTAATAATTTGGATTCAATGTTGGCTCCTTTCCAGAAGATAAATGGTCAAATGGCATATTGGATGGGTCTTCTTGATTAATTAAAAATAATAGATAAAGAAAAGACAAAGCAAATTGTTCTGGAAGGGCATAAAAAACAACAAAAAGGGAACCTAAACATTGTTGGTATAAGTTTACTATTAATAATCTTTAAAGCATTAATAAATGATCATTAATCATAAGTGACAACCTAGTTTCAACCCTTGCATTTAGCTAATTTCAACCCTTTATCAAGTGTGGCTTTTAAGAAAGTTGTTCCATTTAGATCTGTACAACTTGCTGTCATGAATGGAGACACAGCATAACTGAGTGGAGATGCAGTTCTCCATAAAAGTGCTCATTTTCCAAAACAAAACTAGGCTTCCTTGCAAGTATAAAGGGGTCCGAGCACCCCGACGCAATTCAGGCCCGGAGGCTCACCGACCCAAGGCGTTTGGGAAGCTGACAGAATCGCTGAATAGGCCTATAAACCCCAGTTCTGTCCCTTTTCTTTAAAAATGTCAGCCTTTCATATGTATTTACCGTACCTCTGGTTTCATTGTCAGATTTCTGCCAGTCAAGAATGACGAAAGACGGGCAGCCCTCTACAGTAACCACAGTGACGTTGGAGGGAGGGACACGGGGTGGAGCGGTCACGTTCAGATCACTGCCCTCCTCGTCAGGGAAGTAAGTGAGGGAGCTGGTGATGGAGCACGGCTCATCTGGCTTCTTATCCGTCTTGTAGACCACATGGGGAGCTGCAGACGGGTACAATAAAAACGGCGGTAATTCATTTATGCATGCTACCTTTTTTTCACTCTTTAGGTTATTCATGCAGTAGTATCAAGTGAAAGAGCTGATTTCAATGATGAAGTTTTTAAAACTGCAGTGGAGATGTAAAATGGCTATGATGAAGTCTTACCTACAAAGCGCTTCTTGCCCATAATGTCTACGTCTGACGCAGGCAAGAGCCTGAATATGGAGGAGTTTTCATTTATGTCAAAACGGCTGGCTGAAAAGGAAACAGGAGAGACGAGTTGGGGTTAGTTTGATGTGCCAGCAGTCCCTGGCAGCTCTCTCTGTCCTCATTTTTACAGCTCTGGCCCAGATCAATGACCGGCCAGCACAACACCTGCTCTGGCATGCGCTCGGGCTCTTTGTCTCCCTCTTAATATTCAAAATGTTCATCTTTCTTTACTCTACTACTATACACACCTGCAAGCTGCATCGCCAATATCTCCTGATTATTATCACATGCATACTGTATATTGACTCAAAGTCAAAAAGCGTTTTCGATGAATCGTTCACGGAGGTACTCAATTTGAATTTCTCACATTCAAGGAAAACCTCAATTTTGCCTGCAGTTATGTTAATGTGTCATAACTTTCCACCTAAGCTAAATTAAAAGTTGTGTTACTCGTACTGTTTACTACTGGGGCAGAGGTGGTTGTCAGTTGCTGTCTGCGCTCTTGCTTGGGCTTGGCTGTGACCAGAGGGAATGGCTTCAAGATGGACTCCTTGTCTCCTTGTTTCAGGTCCATGGGTTTATCTGAGGACAGAGAGCAGCAGGAAGAGGAGGAGGAGGAGAAGAGATCAGTTCTTCACCCTCATCATCTGACTCATAGTCATACACAGTTGCGATCCATCTGCTCTGGCCATCCTCACTGAGCAACTCAGTGGCCTTTTCCTGGCTGCTGAAAGATCAGAGATTGCTCGTTGAGTAATGGCTCTTGTGCTCTTTAAAGGGGAATAAGGTCTCCCAGAGTACATCTGCTGAGACCAAGGATGCCCAGATGCTCAGAACCATGCACACACGCACACAATGTTTGTGCACATCAGCACTCTTGTGTGAGGACAGAGAAAACAGTGAAAAAAGCTTTAGCAACAAGACCACTGAGATGAACTGTAATGTTACAATGAATGCTGTTTTGTTCATTAGTAAACACTGTACATTTCATTGCAAGATATTTTGACAGCTGTAAGCACTTTTATTTGCAGAGCATAGCTTAATACAGTGGTTCTCAAACTACAACGGAGGGCGTAGGCCGTAGAGGCATTGCAGCCGAGACTTACTTGACCTTGTGGGAAAATGTGCAGTGGAACTAAAGTTAAATAAATCGGTTTCATGTGGGACTAAGAAACAAACAAGAGTGCTTTCACGCTAGCAAGGCTATAAAAATGGAGTGTAGCAAGCTTCATTCAGACAACAAAACATAAATCATTCAAGATGGACAGATTTTTAGAAAGTAAGAAAAGGAAAATAAGTGCTGCTCATTGAGCAATAATGTCAAAACAAGTCAAGAAAATACAAAAAAGCTTATTTTGTTTCAGGTTAACTGTCAATGTAGCAAGCAAACCATGTGTCCTTTGTGCCCTCGGACTCTGGCAGTTTGGGTAAAGTTTAAAGGAATAGTTCAGCATTTTTTTTTAAAGTAGGCTAGTAATGCTGTTATGTATATATGAAATATTTTCTGCATCTAAAGGAGGGAATGAAGGAACTGTTTGAGAACCACTGGCTTAAGAAGCAGCTTAAGTCAAGCCTTCCCCTCGGCTTGCTGTTAAGTGTATAATTACAGTATACAGCACAAGATGCAGCAGTGGTCAGTGGTCAGTGCAGCCATCACTGTTGCCCTCACCATGGTCACTGGGTTTCCCCACCAGGTTGGGTCTCTTGTTGACAGGAATAGGGGGACGCAGGACTGCAGGGAATTGTGGGAAACAAGAGTCCATTTCAGATAAAGAATCACATTGAACCGGAACAGGTGGTTGGCACTGAAGAAGAGATACAAAACTGAAAACAAGTGTTGTTGGTTATTTTAATAGTGCAATAATGATGAAAGAATGTCAAGTTTATAGATTCAAAAAGAGGGAGACATTTAGTAGGTCAGAAGACCGCAGTAATTCTGCGTGCTGAACAACGAATGTACAAATATACAAGCAACAATAAAGCACATAAAAGCCAAGCAGATTGCATGTGAAATGCTGAAAAGTCACTTTGTGAAGTGCTGCCACAGAGCACCACCATGGTCTTTGACTAATGAAAACCATGTCAGTGTTTAAAAACCTTGAAACTATAAACTGGTGCTTTAACCACTCACCCAAAAATCCCCAGAAGAATAACTGGGGAATTTGAAAATCCTTAGTGAATCCTAAACAGCTTGGCTTGTAAGTTAGCAGGTCCAACAACTTTTTTTGTATGACTCTCATTTGTGAAAGATTAGTTTGGATCTGATGCGGTTTGACGACCAAATTTTCCACCAAATTCCTGCACCACTGAGAAAACAATAAAGATCAAGCCAAGCTATGACATGAGATGAAGACCAGATCAGTTTCACTATAAACTGCACACAAGGAATGAATTGGCTTTAGTGAACTGGAAAAGTAATCACAAGGAAGAGCAAGGCACACCATAACTACAAACTGTCAAACTCAGATATCTTAACATTAGAGTTCTGAAATGATTTAATGTTGTTAAACAAGCATTATCTCCCTAAATCATTGTGATATTTTAGGGTGCTAATTAGGTTAGGTGTGAAAGCACCCTTAGAGGTGGAGGTTATGCTCTGGGAGGTTTGACACATGCAATTACACGTTTCATTTCTGAGTTGCTTAGAGATAATCCATTTTAACTGTTGGGATTCATTTCCAGAGCATCCACTCTCTTCACCATTTGTCATTTTCTTATCTCAGACATTCATTAATGGTCACTCTGTGAGCAAGATTCTGTAATTGTCCAGTTTGTTGAGGCCAAAACATTTCTCTTGGATTCGTTTCCTCCCTTGGAGATGACCTCCCTCCCCACGAGTCGGCATAAATCAGTGATCTCTGGCATCTACACCCAAGAGAGAAGAGTTGAGGCTATCAAAACAAACTGAAACAACATCTGCCGACAAGTCTCACTGATTAACACTGAGAATACATTCAAGGAGGGCCTCTGACTCACACATACTGTATAACTGACAGCTAATGGCAAACATATGCTCATACAGAAAGTCGCGCAATATGGTGATGCAGTAATTTAAATGCTAGTCCCAAGATGTACAAATACAAAAGACGACGGGCAGGTGAAGTGAAGGATTGACAGCTCGAAAGAGTGATGTCATGTTTAACTGGGCAGGGAAAGGGGAACAGGGCCAATGTGATGTAATGTGAGAAGATGTGCACCACGTAAGGCAAAATAAATAATGTAATGTAATGAAGGCAAAAATCAGAAAATGCGTCTAGTAACCAGAAGGTTCCTGGTTCCCGGCTCCTCCAGAGAGAGTATCCTTGAGCAAGACACTGAACCCCTAACCGTTCATGATGAGCAGGTTGGCACATGGCAACTCCTGCCATCAGTGTATGAATGTGTGTGTGAATGGGTGAATATTGGCATGTACTGTAAAGCACTTTGAGTGGTCGGTAGACTAGAAAAGCGCACCATTTACAATGCATAAAATACAATCTGGTCGGCGGTCTACAGTTTCTACAGCGGGTTTGTTTGGTTTGCTGTCACACAATAAACCCGTCAAACAGCCGGCCAAGTCTCTTATGTGCCAAGGGCCTCAGACTCAGTTCTGTGATGTAAAACAGCAGCAGTGGTGTGAACGCTGGCTTCTGTCAGATAACTTCATTTTCAGGGCGAGAACGTGAAAATAGATGCAATCAAAACACGGAGATTTACATTCATTCCAGAAAAATATTCCCACTGAAACGCATACCAGTGTCTCACATCACTGGGCTTTGTTGCTTTTGCAACACAAACTCAGATTTCATGGATGGAATTCATGGATGGACACTGTCCATTGCACACCTGCAGTCCACTATAAGCAGATCTTTGAAACGAATTCAAGTTGAAATGCCATTGTGAAACTGAGCTCTATAAAACTGTCAAGGACACACTCTAATTCATCCCGAAAGCAAACCCTGTACCAGCTGTTGTGTACAATACAAAGTTGCAGAGTGCTGTGCAGTATGCAGGTAATTTTGTTGCATGTCATTTACTTGATGGGGGCAGGAAGGTAAACTATGTTACGTCTTTTTAGAAAAGCAGAGACAGTCATTAGGAGAGCTTTTATGTGCTTGGATGTGTGTGCAGGGTGGCAGGCAAAATGACTTATTTTCTGTAGAGTTGCTTCCAGAGAGCCATGCGACTCCTTGAAGACCTCTGAAACTGTCAAAGTTTCCAGGAATAACACACACCAGCTGTGACATGGGACTGAAGCACAACCTCTCTTCACAACTCCAAACAAGGAGTGAGCGGAGCATCACCATTAATACATGTGGTCCAGACTTGGTTTGCATTACTACTTGAGATGGATTCAATTACTCTAATTAACAGAACCCGCCTGGCAGAATGGAAACAATGTGATTGACCAAAAAAAAGGACAAACCACATTCACCTTTCACAACAAGCAGGCTAAAGCTATTCTCAAACTAATACAAACCAGTTCCTGACTACAGGTCCATATGTGCGGTAGACTAAACAATGTTGAGAGGACAGGTATATGCCAAAATTAGAATTATATATGGCTTCAGTCTCAGTCACGTATATGCTACTGGGACTATTGGACAACACAGATAACGACCAGACACAAAACGTCACACTGACAGACAAGTTGAAGATCACAAAGCATGAGAGAATTGTGACAAAAGCACAGATCGGTGTGACTGTGTGGGACGGGACATAACAGTGCTTCTTAGATTAGTGAGTGAGGAACGCTGAAAGGTGATTATCTTGGTTTGTCTTTACCAGGTTTCTCTCTGGGCCACACCACAGGTTTAGGAAGAGCATTGCCCCTATGATCCGCCCCACCGGCTGTTGGAGGGAGAAAAAGGTCTGTTATAAAATGCGTTGTGTCACTGTGACAAACAAATACCAAATAAGAAGAAAGTCAGAAAGAAAAAAAGCTTTTTTGTCTTTCTTTCTTATGTATTTTCTTACTGTCTAATGTCAGTGAAATTAAAGCTGGAGACTTGTTTGTGTCTTCAGCCTGGTTTTATAGATGTTCTGGATATACAAAGGTAATTGCCATGACTTTAAAACATAAATTCTATCCTTTGACAGTTCTCACTCTATTCTTCTATAACCCTTTGGAGAGTGTGCAGGTGTGTTTGCGAGAGGAAGAGATACAGAGAGAGAAAGTAAAGAGATACTGGCTATGCTGGCTGTACTGTCTGCACAGTGCTTGGCTTGGCATGGTTGGTGTAAAATGTGGTGTATCCTGGCCAGTGCTGTGGCCAGACAGCAAGAGGGACCGTAAATCATGTTAACGATCTTGACCCCAGAGACGCCACTGCTGCTCGTGGTAAAACTGTGAAATACACACCGAGCACATGTGGCAGAGCGTGGAGAACATATGAACCGTGAGAGGAGGCAAAGCAGAAGATCGAGTGGGAGATAAGCACAAGCATCCAAATGTCGTGTGCATTCAAACACAGATCATGTGCTAAATCAAGAGCCATGAATTTTGTTTTCCTTCTTCTGTAGATGCACAGTGGCAGACAGCATGAGAGAGTGCTGACAGGAGAGGATAACCTAAGGTAGCGACTTGGGAAGAGGGAATGAGAAGAAGGGAAGTGAGTACTCCATTACCCTCAGGTGTGCTGGAGCTGTGAGAGGAAGTGAATGTCTTGGATGGAGAAATTGGTCTGCCACTATTACGAGTGGAATGAGGAGGAACCCGGGTGCGGGGCAGCGTGGTGTTTCTTCTTGCTGGAGGAACTGATGAGCTAATGGGAGAACGAGGAACTTCAGGAATGGATGGCCTGAGGACGCCAGTACCTAGATGAGCAGAAATGCAATTGGGGAGGTTAGCGAAGATCCACTTCCGACAGCTTAATGGCTTTACCTAGATGGAATAAATGATAGAGCACATCAGTGAAAAACAACATAGAAGAGTGGACAATGAATGAAATGACAGAGAGGAACAAATGAGAACGAAAGCCAGCCGGACTGCTCTGGTTGTGAGTGGGTCAGGGGTGAGGTGAGTGTGCTAGGCTGAAAATGGAGGCACACATGGAGGCAGGGATAATGATGGGGTGGGGTGTGTGGAGTGGTAGGATGGAGATGGAGATGGGGAAGCAGTGACATCATCCAATGATTTGAAGTACAACTAAAAGCACTGGGTTCCACGTGACTTGACGAAAGCAGAGATGGTGATGGGACAAACTTGTCATGATGTTTACCCTGATTGTAACTACCAGCCTTCTCTGTAGCCAGGGCAGGTCTTGGTAGAGGCTTGCCCTCTTCAGGTGGACTAGGAGCTGTATGAAAGAAAACTCACTATTTATCTAAGATAATATGAATATATGTTTGACTTTTAAAGGGGGCATAATGGAGATAATGGACAAGGAGATTATTGTTGGTTTTAAATCAATGCAGCTAGGGTATTTGTTGTGATCATGATATCCATGAAGAGTAAACTCTTTCATGTAGTCAGATAATGCCGAACTCTGACTGGAGGACCAATTTAGATGGCACATATACAATATATGGGCTCTCACTTTGACTGACCAATTGAACATTTAATCATGGTTTGGAGGAGTTTCTATATACAACATATATTGCAAAGATAGATTTTTTGTAACTCAGAGGTTACCTGAAAATCTGCAGAAAAATTTATTATCCAGATTCTGACAATAACAATGTCTATCTGGTTTTTGACAACAGTTTCTTAAAAACTACAAATACAACCAACATTTGAATCCCTATGCCCCTTTTAAAATGTAATTTTAGATAAGGTCTTAATACTTGATTGTGTGGATTGCTGATGGCAAAAAGAAGGGTCTTTACCCGTAGAGAATGCCTGCCTTGGGGTGACCTTGGTGGGTTCAGAGTAGGTCCTGGTCTGAGACTGAAGCCCAGGTTGAGGTTGTGGCTTGGGTAGAGGTTCAAGCGGGGACTGGATCTGGACATTTGGTGAAGGCTGTGGTTGGGGAATCGGTTGAGAATGATATATAGGTTGGGCCTGGGTCTTTATTGGAGGTTGTGTTTGGGGCCATGGTTGAATCTTTTGGCGAGGTTCTTGTTGGTCCCTTGTTTGGGGCTTCTTTTGAGGTTTGGGCTGTTTTTTTGGTTGAGGTTGCTGTTGAGGCTTTGGCTGCTTTTTTGTTGTAGGCAGTGTTTTGGGCTTGGGTTGGCTCTTTGGTTGAGGCTGCGTTTTGGGCTTGGGTTGGCTCTTTGGTTTTGGCTGCATTTTAGCCTTTGGTTGGCTCTTTGGTTGAGGCTGCATTTTAGCCTTGGGTTGGCTATTTGGTTGAGGCTGTGTTTCAGGCTTGGGTTGGAAAAAATTGATCTTTGGTTTAGGTGTTGGTTTGGCCTTAGCATGCTGCTTGGTGGTTAGTTGAGGCTCTGGGTCAGTTTTCAGTGGAGGTTGTGGCTGAGGCTGTGGGTTGGTCTTTGGTTGAGGTTGTGTTTGTGGCTGAGTTGTAGATTGAAATTGTGGCGGACGCTGTGGGTTGGTCTTTGGTTGAGGTTGTGTTTGGGTGTGTGGCTGAGTTGTAGATTGAAATTGTGGTTGCGGTTGGGGCTGGATGTGAATCTTTGGTAGTGCTTGTTGGGTCTGAGGTATGTGATGGAGTGTTGGTTGAGGTGTTTGAGGATGTGGCACAGGTGTGGGCTGGGGAGGTGATTGAACTTGAGGCTGGGTCTGGGTCTTTGGATGCGGTTGTGTTTGAGGTTGGGCCTGGTGTTTTGGCTGGAGTGTTGGTTTAGGTTGTGGTTCAGCCTGGAGCTGGGTTGTGGTTCGAGGCTGTGATTGGGGCTGTGGCTTTTGCCGAGATTGTGACTGAGGTTGGGTTTGGAGTTTGGGCTGAGGTGTTGATTGGGGTTGTGATTGAGTTTGGGTCTGGATTTTGGATGATGGTTGTGGTTGAGGTTTGGTCTGGGGTATGGGCTTGGATGTTGGTTGGGGTTGTGGTAGGGTCTGGAGTATGGGCTGGAGTGTTGGTTGAGGTTGTTGTTCATTTTGGAGCTGGGTTGTGGTTTGAGGCTGTGATTCGGGATGTGGCTTTGGCCGAGACTGTGACTGAGGTTGGGTCTGGAGTTTGGGCTGGGATGGTGGTTGGGATTGTGTTTGGGTCTGGGGTATGGGCTTGGATGTTGATTGGGGTTGTGATTGAGTTTGGGTCTTGATTTTGGACTGGGATGGTGGTTGGGATTGTGGTTGGGTCTGGGGTATGGGCTTGGATGTTGGTTGGGTTTGTGGTTGTGGTCGGGTCCGGAGTATGGGCTGGGATGTTGAATGGAGTAGTGGTTGAGGTTGGGTCTGAAGTATGGGCTGGGATGTTGGTTGGGGTTGTGGTTGTGGTCGGGTCAGGAGTATGGGCTGGTATGTGGGTTGTGATTGACGTTGGGTCTGAAGTATGGACTGGGATGTTGATTGGGGTTGTGGTTGTGGTCGGGTCTGGAGTATGGGCTGGGATGTTGAATGGAGTAGTGGTTGAGGTTGGGTCTGAAGTATGGGCTTGGATGTTGGTTGGGGTTGTGGTTGTGGTCGGGTCAGGAGTATGGGCTGGTATGTGGGTTGGGGCTGTTTTGGGGTCTGGAGTATGGGCATGGATGTTGGTTGGGGTTGTGGTTGAGTTTGTGAAAGGGGTTTTGGTTGAGGTTGTGATTGAGGCTGAGCCTTTACCCTTGGCTTTAGTTGGGGTTTTTGGGTTTGGGGATTTGGTTGTGGTGGTGGCCGATACTGCGGCTGGAGCTGAGGATTTGGTTGAGGTTGTGCATGAGGTTGGGTCTGGGGATTTTGTTGTGGTTGACTCAGAGGGTGCTCTCCATGTTTCTCTACATTTTTTGGGGGGACTGACACAGATGCAATGGTGGCTGTAATGTGTGGTGGAGGACGGGTCTTGGGAGCTAACGGGACCTCCTTGAAAGGAGGCAACACAGATCTGGAGAGGTCTCCTCCTCCTGGGTTGTGTGAGAGAGAAAATATGGCCATGAAGCTACAATACTTTGCTGTAAAATATATTTTCAAGTATAATATTCTGTAGTAAAGGTTCTATTACAAAATAACATGAAAAAAAATTTTATGGTCTAGAAAACCATGAAAGCAAGACATAAAGGCAGTTAGGGGAACAGCTGAAATTTAGATCGGCAAAAGTGCCAACAGCTACTGGCCTGAGAACTCAGAGCTAATCTGGTACTAAAGCACACGTTACACAATAACTTCTACCTGGCTCATGTCTGATAGAGGGGGTCCAATTTCAAAGGCAGACAGACCATATGGAGGTATTTGCAATGTAACAGCCGTGTTACTACAGACAGATTCAGCTACCAGGGCCAGGACGCCTGTGAGTGATGACTATCCAAATCCATTGGCTGTGCCTCTAATGCTAGGACACATGATGGTTTAA
This sequence comes from Sebastolobus alascanus, assembly GCA_916701645.2. Lineage (NCBI taxonomy): Eukaryota > Metazoa > Chordata > Actinopteri > Perciformes > Sebastidae > Sebastolobus > Sebastolobus alascanus. Next base: position 5,637,793 of record CAKAOJ020000059.1, read on the forward strand.
TAGCTGCTGACTGATTGCTTGCTGTGGGATTTTGATGGACCATTCTAAATATATTGTTCAATCTGATCAGATGTCAGAGGAAGTCAGAAATAAAGAGAGAGAAAGAGAGAGAGAAAAAAACAGCAGGAAAGCAAAGAAACCAATATATATCATGACATTCCGGGCCTTTATCACCTCTACTCAACTTTGTGGCCATGTAATGTTTAAAATACCTCTGTTTTGGGGGAGTTGTTGGCCAATTCAGTGGAATTAACCAACTAACCAATAACAGGGAACATTGGCCAAATGATTATTTCCTGAAAGTAATGGAAACTGGCTGTGTCTCAATACAGGGACTGGATCCTCCAACCCATGAATGCTACATTGAATAAGTGACGGGCGCAAAACAGATTGTGGGATAATGAGGTTTGCAAATACTGCAACAGTTGCATCCTTCAAATTCAGGCCGCATTTGAAGGTGCCTTTGAAATTGAACAGGTCTATTTGGTTGTATTCAGATGTATCCGTGCCCTGAATTGGGACATAGCATTTATCTGCCTAAACTCTATCTTCATTTAATAAGATTTAAGGTTACTTGCAAATATAATAGAAGATAAATGTTGGAGAAGGGGACACAGAAAGACAGGGTAATACAAGAAAAGTAAATGATGAAAATTCTGCTTGAGTTCCTGCTGGAGAGAGAGGAATGTCTTGTGCATGCAGGTCTGTCATGCAGACTTCACATCGACTGCGCTGCATTAAAAGCAAAAGCCTCAGGTTTGTAATCAGCAAAAATGGTGATGAATAATTCTGTAACTAGTGAAACTGCACAACATATTAACTTCTATAATGTCATGGACTGATTCAAGATTGGTTGGTAATGATCGATTTACAAAGACGGACAAGAAATACACTCTGTATATCTGAGAAATGACCTGAAATGCATTGTTTGACTGAGCAGTCACAACCCAGTCGCTAGAAGTTGGCATTGTACTTTTCTGCAAACCCGTTGAATGCTGACGTTTCTGAACCAAAATGTGTTTCACAAATACATTTCATATCAGCCTTGTATCACCACGTGGTTAACACTATGAAACGATTGGTTAGGTTCAGGCAACAAAACTGCTTGGTTAAGGTTAGAAAAAAGATCATAGTTTGTGTTAAAATAATGGCTTAACAACGTAAAGTAACAACCATAACAACGTAAATAAGGTAAATAAATAACAACCGCCCTTAGCCGACTTTCTTACGTAACAAGTGTAAAGTCAACGTTTACTTTTGGTTTCACATGGAACACAGTCTCCAGGATGAAAGTTTTGTGGTTTGTTTGACCCATACACCAACCCTTCCGCCCACCCTTAGTGGACTTTCTCACTTGTTATACTCGTTATCATACCATGCAACTTTGAATAACGGTCGCTCTGTATACTACGTCACTTGATCTGCATGTTGCTCATTGTACTACGTCACTTGCTCTGACAGAATGCAAAACTTCGTAATTCAACGTATCTATGGTTTGCAGAAAAATACAATGGCAACATTTTTTTTCCTGGCGACTGGGCTGGCACCTAACAGGGCTCTGAAATAAAACTGTCGATTATATCTTGCAAATCAGTCACTGTAAAAATAGCTTGACATACACAAGAGAACCTAGAAACCATCATTAAGAATCCCTGCAAGCTTTGTTGTTCTGCTAAAATGCCATGCAGCCAAGGCCACCTACCTTAAACTCATTACAACCCAAACAGCTGACACCATCGGCTTCCATAGGGAGGGTCTTGCCACTGCACTCACTCAGAGCATGCTGCTCTTACTCATGCAGCTAATTACAAATGACACTGTAAAGCATCAACAGCCTCTTCAATAACAGTCCGCCAAGTCTATGACTGCATACAGCCTGAATGAGAGCCATGAAGCTTTTTCAAAAAGAACCATGATTCACAGTTTACCGATTGGCTGTTTGGTGACCACAGGCAATGTGGGTCCAGGGGTCGACAGAAATTCCTGTGTAGTAGTTGTGGTGGGAGCTGAGAAATATAGTGCACGTTAGTAGACCTGGGAGAAAAGTTATTACTGTATGTCCTGCAGTGCAAAAAACTGGTGTATGTGCAGTAAACAATGAGCAGGATAGTGAGGGAGAAGTCAGGTAGAATGGTCAGACGTAAGGTCAAGAGTGTTTTTCTGACCTCTGAACTCAGTTTTAGGTCAGAGAGGTCATTACCAAGAGTTGTCTTTGGGGCTATGTTCCGGGAGAGGGGCACTCTGCCCTGGGTCCTGTTATGGAGAACTGACAAGGACAAGGGAGGAGAGATTTAAGTCAAGGAGTCACACATAAGATGTCCGCATAATCCTGAAAAAAAAAGGTATGTAAAGGAATTATGTCCATGCACCTATTTCACAACAGCAAAATGTGTTTAGGATGACACCATGCCCCCTGTGTTATTTTTCTGGATTGTACCCAATAGCAAAATGTTCAGTGTTTATCTGTTGTTTTTTCCTACAGTATTCTGAACCTCGCATCTCAGGTTCTTTGGCCACTTGGGGGCAGCGGAAACAAGCTGTAAACACAACATTAACATATTATCACCTTATAAGTTGATATAATGAAGAGTCATGTTTCTGGCAACCGGAGGAATGTCCAATAATATTCATTCTCATTTTAGCTCTGCTGTTTGGGCTTCACCGACTCCTGAGGGAAATATCTGGTTCTTTAGCTGCTAAATACTCCACTATGTTCACGAGCGAGTCGATAACTTTATGCATCTGCTGTTTGGTGCTGAGCAGGCAGTGTTTTTTTTTCGCTGAAAACAGCTGCCTGCTGTGGCCGAAAATGACACTAATGAGAACAGTGAGAGTGAATCAAAACAGTTAAAGTTGTGAGCCTAAATATTAAAACACTCAGATAACAGCTGCCGAAACCATAGAGCTGAGGGTAACTGCAGAGTCGGTTGATAGTGATAACTAAAAATTACCCATTTCACATTACATATAGTCATTTGAGTTATTGGTATTTAAACAATATTGATTATAGCCACATTCAAAGGTAGGGAACGTAGGTTAACTCACTACTGAACACTTGTTAGAAATTAGCATAATTTGGGGTAGCTTGGGTTGTGTTTATTGGTCTTTTTGTTTGTGAAACATAATATTTTGTGCTAAACCCGTCATCATGGACACACAGTTTGAAAACGTGGAATCTGCAACAAACAACAAAATGAAAATTGTGGATTTTGAAAAAAAAAGGTTAGACAGGATATGATGAGGTCCTGTCTGCAAAAACGATAAATCAAAAGTTCTAGTTAAAATTCTTCCCGTGCTGAGTCTTAAAAGAGGGGTCAGTGAGAATGGCTGAAACAAACATATCTGAGCAGCAATAAATCATAGTATGTTGTAAAAATTCTGCTGCAGTATAAAAAGAGGTTCAGTGAGTTTGACCCGAAGCAGCATGTCTCTGTTGGCTTACCGTGGCGCGGAGAAGAGGGGAAGGGGCGTAGACCTGGCGTTAAAGGTTTCTGACGGGTGAAAGAAAAAAAGACAAGGGGTAGAACTGATCATTAATACTTGCAATTATCACAAGTCAAAGTGTGCCATCTCTTTCTCTGCTTCTTTCTCTGAGTTTCATTAGTCTTAGGCCCTCTACTCCATGTCGAATTGGTAAAATCCCTGCTGACAAGCTTGTTATTTGAAGTTTCCCTCTGGAAGGGCAAGTGTTGTGGCTGATTCTCAACAGCTGTGATGTTTTACAAGTACAGAGGAGCCCGTGACACATAAGCCGTCTACTGTCAGTAAATCAGTGCCACCTTTCTCCTCTCAACTCATTTCCACACTGGTGTCCTTCATCCTCTATCCTGCCTCCTCATCTCCTTTTTTCCTCTGTTTTATTCCACTCCAGAAGTTAGCTAGCTACAGACGGCTCTCTTGGCTTGACCGGTCCTGGCTGCACTGGTGCTGTTTCCATTCAGCAGTTGGATGGAAAACTAATGAGGCAAACAACCCTGAGAATAGCATAAGCTCACTAAAGTGCACAACAAGGACTCTGAAGCATATTGCCTGTTCCAAATATACACCCTGTTCCCAAAAATATTAAATTTGAGGAGGGAGGTGTACCTGTGCAGTCTCAGTAGCCTACTACTCTCACACTTATTTAATTTCACATGAGAAAGAAAATCTACAACAAAACAGCTTCATAATATTATTTATAATACTTTGGTTTATGCGTTATGCTTTTGAAATGAAGTGTTTCCAATACATACCACAGGGTTGACGGGACGTTTAAAGATTTTCCGGATGGCCTTCTCTAGAAACATGACACAAGATAAAAATCAGTAAAGAAATCAGTGCAGTAGAACTAATAGAAAGTGAGGGAACTAAACAAAACCACATTGCACAACCACATGCTTCGCTCAAGATGCATTTCATCTTGGAAGATCGAAGGAGAGAGTTCCTCAGTAGTGGCTTAATACAAGTTAACCACAAGATGGTTTCGATTCAGTTAGTATCTCTGGCTGCCATTATGTAGCCACATGAAAATACCGCTAAATTAGCAAAAGAGCTGTTCCCTAAATGAGCGATCAAACAGATTTATACACTAAAGAAATCAGGCAGAAGTTTTTGGACTGTCAAAAAAGAACAGAAACAACATCAAGCTGTAATTTCTTAGGAGCTGTGTTACACTGAACAACAGAGCACAGGGTTTTCTTAATTAAACAATCTAAATACATTTGTCAACAGATAACCAGAAATTTTGGTGCCCAATTTGGTCCCCACTTATTCTGAAGGCCTGGGGTACATACATACTTTCTTACATGGAGCTATATATTTAAACATATATGTCATGATGACTGACATTACTATCATTGCATCGATCTTTGTTAATTCAGATCAACATTCATTTCTAAAGATACTTGTTTGTTGTCCATTTGCAACAGCCGTAGCAAGAGTACTGTTTCAGGGTTGTGTCTAGATGGGAACCTCCAAATTGCGAAATCTGATCTGAGATCTGCAAAAACTTACAAAAACTCTCACGAGACTCGCTGCCCGACGACCTATCCTACCATAACCATTCGAGGTCAATACCTAACCTTAACCATTCGAGGTCAATGCCTAACCTTAACCATTCAAGGTCAGTGCCTAACATTAACCATTCGAGATCAACGCCTAACCTTAACCATTCGAGGTCAATGCCTAACCTTAACCATTCGTGGTCAATACCTAACCTTAACCATTCAAGATCAATGCCTAACCTTAACCATTCAAGGTCAATGCCTAACCTTAACTATTCAAGGGCAATGCCTAACCTTAACCATTCAAGGTCAATGCCTAACCTTAACTATTCGTGGTCAATGCCTAACCTTAACTATTTGTGGTCAATGCCTAACCTTAACTATTCGTGGTCAATGCCTAACCTTAACTATTTGTGGTCAATGCCTAACCTTAACCATTCGAGGTCAATGCCTAACCTTAACCATTCGAGGTCAATGCCTAACCTTAACCATCTCGCGAGAGTTTCCCCAGTTTGCTGGTTCCCTTCTAGACACTACCTTGTTTTAGTTGGGGTGAAAAACTGACATGAAACATACCCTCTATGCCCCCTGAGCTGATGTTGTGAATGACCGGCTTGCTCCACACTCCAGTGCCATCCTTAGAGTTGGGCTGGACACCAAACTCATAGACTGTGTTGGGCCTCAGGTTGTCAATGACCGTGTCGCTAGTTGGGCAGGTCTGGTAGTTCCACTTCCTGCTCCTCTCACGATAACGCACCGTGTAGTGTCTGGGCCAAGGTAGATAAAATAGTAAATCCTATGTCTATTAAGAAACTCAGACATCCAGATGATAGAATATCTAGAAGTACAAGAAGTACTTAAATGTCACAGTCGAACTGCTAAGTACTTTCAGATGCCATAAAATCTTTCTGGCTTGTCTTATACAATACTGCATAGTTATTCCAACAATGCTGACAATCTTCTAACAACTGCATGGGTTAGATCTTAGTTTAGGGTCACAGAAATGTATGCACTCCTTGCAAAAATATTCATCCCAAGTTTTCCAGTGTAGTTTAACACTGTACATTTCTGCATGACCTGCACAGTCAGGACACAATATTTTGATGCTGTGACAGAAATTTTCTGGGCCGATGCACGATGCTTCTATCCCTTCATTCAGAAAACACATATGAAACTAATATTAGACATAAAACCAAGAAGAGATTTGTTCCAAAAGGCAGAGTAGGATTTGTTCTATTGAATGCTTCCAAAATGTCTTTTTTTTTATTTATTTGAGACAAGGAAAACTTTGTTCACATGTGTGGGTGGACTCCTCGCCTAAACACCTGTGTGCACAGACTGTCTTGGATCGGCTGTTCAGTAACCTGAGAGACTTCAGGGAATAATTTACTGTTTATACCAGAGTCTGCGCAACAACTGCATGTGTGCGTGGGTGGAAAGAAGAGAGAGTGAGTAATCTATGCTTAACAAAACTACAATACAGCCAGTACACCTGAAAAGGCTGGAAATTGAATCTCCATGCATTATTGTGATTCTCTTTTTCTGTACACCTGTGCATCTGTACCATACCATCAGGTCACACAGACCTGGCAACCCTGGAAACAATCATAATTTGCTAACTCTCTCTCGTGGAGATTAAGGTACTTCAAAACCCGCAGCACCCAGATTGCCGCAAAATTACTGCGTCCAAATTCCTACTCCTCCTTCTCTGAGTGATAACTCAGTCATATTTGAACACACAGACATGATGTACATATTTTTACATCCAGTTAACAGTTCCTGTTTAAAGTAGGGTGTTGGGGGTTCGCAGTTGTCTCAGTTTTGTCTGAGGGAGGTCCACAGTGTCAGACAGTGAAAAACCCTGCTCTGTGGCATGACAATCAAGTTCTGGAAAATGTGTGTGTGTGTTAGTGTGTAAACTCACCCATCCTCAAGACAGTCATTCATGACGTTGCCTTCATAGGGAGTTTTCAGCAGGGTCCCCCAAGACAGGAGAACTGAGGTGGGTGTTACTGACCCAAGGACCAGGTGTAGCGGCTTCTGCAGTTCCACTTTACCTGAGAACAAATACACATTTTACTTTAACCTCCATGTCCACCCTCAATGCTCACTTTTACCATGTCAACTTGATGATGATTTTTCCTAGCATTACCTTTGCACTGCTTTTTCACATCGTTGAGTGGGATGGGCTGGACGGCGATAAGGTACTTTGGCTCAGCATCTAAACACAGAAGAGGAACAAACCAGAGGTTATGGATCCTCTTAGTGCTCTCTTTTATCCATGACTAAAAAAGTCAAAATACAATTCACATGTGCACATAGTCTGTTCCTCATCTCTAGGTGGAAACATACATATCAACAGCCTTTCTTACCAAACTCAGTCTCATACGGCTGTCCGTTCTCAGGCAGCTGAATGAACTGTTTGGAGAACATGCTGCTGCCGTAGCCAAGGATGTAACCCTCAAGCTTGGTGTCAGCGTTGGGACGCAAAAACTTCATCACGATGGTGTCTCCTGTCGCATTGATACGGACTTTCATGTTCTGGCGTCTCACTGTGGAGGCAGGTGAGGAAACAATCAGTACATTAAATGTTGGTTTTGAGAATATCACCACACTCAAGACACAATAAAGTGCCCAAAAAGGCCCAAATGTTTCTGCACACTTAAGTCCAATTAAGTATTTAAAGATAAAACCAAGCTTTCAGTCATTATAGACCTTCATCATGGCAAGTGTTTGACAAAAAGAGTCTCAGCGCTTCTAATGACATCAAATAGAGTACACCTGTGCTTTTACATGGAAGTACACATGGGAAATGTAGTTTAATATTGTAGGTCTTAAGTTCCAAATATATAGCAATTGTCACAAATACAACAATGTCACAAAAAGGAAAATGAATCCAGCAAACAGGTAATCAAAATACATATCAAAAGTAATAAAAAGGAAGGAAAGACTGCTCAAAAATGGGGAAATTGCAGCACAGATAACCCTCAAACAAACTTTTTTTCTTCATCTTATTTCCATTTTAGTCTTGTTTTGTAAAAGCACAATGAAAAGCTTACGAGGAAGACTTCACAGAGTTACACAAGTGCTTCTATTTTACAACACTTCTGTCCTCCATCACTTCACACGTCCACTGAGGGAGTCCATGCAGTCAAAGCAGACTTGCTGCTGGTTTAAATTCTGCTGAGGTGTAAGTTTTACTGGTAGGTAATAATGGTGATTTTTATTGTGTGCTTTCGGATAAGAACATTACTTTTATAGAGAGTACACACATTAAAGATCTGCCAGTTACAAGCATCATAAACTGCATATATTGAAGCTTTCGTAAGGGGTGATAGCGGGTGCAAGATTGGATCGGTGCTCAAAATTGGCTTTTGAAATACATATACTGTTGTTGTAAATCAAAATCTGAGAACAACAGTTATTAAAACTTGAGGTCAACTTGAGCTTGTAATACTTTTTGTTTGTCTCTCTCACACACACATTGACATCATTCGTCAAGAAATTGCCCATTTTCTGCCAGGACTGACTGAATACAGACCTAATCAGCAGAGGATGAGGACAGATATTGGATGAGGACAGGCATCAAAGGATGGGTCATAATAAACCAAAGCCAACTTGACTTGTTCTGTGGTTGTGGTTAGAGCTAGCAGAGAGCAACTTGGCAAAATAGTAATTTGTTGTTTTGAATAGTGGTAATAGATATTTTTACTGGCATATATTGTTTCTGCTTTTCCAGTTGACCAATAGGTGTCACATATTGGAGAGCAGAACAGGCAGGGATGACCAAAACGCACACAACAGCAGGCTGACTGGTGCAGTAAAATGATTTAATGAACAAAAGGCTTACGAACTGAGAATCCAAAAATGCAGGCAAGTAACAGCACACAGGTAACAGACAAACCAAACTCTATGAACCAACAAAGGCACTCTGAGGTGGTATAAATAGTGACTGACTAACTGGGGAAGTGAGAACAGGTGAGCAGGAGGTGAGTGCAGAACTAATTCAGGGACAGGTGAAACTGATTATGACAATAAGCCAGGATTATGACAATAAGGTTTTCTTTGATTTTCAGTAAATTCATTTGCCGGTATTTTTGGAGGGTTTAAGCCATAGACGGTATATAAAGTTGGACGACATGACAGCTCCCCAAAAGTGAAGCCAAATCATCTGGATCGCCCCCTGGTGGCCGGCTGCAGTATATGTCATAAAGCCTACCTCCTCCGTGTTAGCGATGGGACATGGGCCAAACTAAAAAGTCAAAATAAACGTCAAATACATTTTTCCAAAAGATGGTTTCTGTCATTTTAGGTAGTTCTTATCACACTGATGTATGTTCAATTGTTCATTTTCTATTAAGTTTGGCTTTAATTAGTTATTTGATGCTATAAAAAGGGGGTGAGATGTCATGATTGGCAGCTGTGAGTCTCTCTCGCTGACAATCTGCGGCCGTGCTCGGCTCGCGATTGGTTCGGGCGGGTGACCTCGATACTGCGGCTCCAGTACCCGATCACTACAGCGCAGACTCTGGCTCCAAATGACGTCAAAATCTCAAGATGGCAGCTCCCGTATCCGGAATATTTTGGCTTCACTTATGTACAGTGGGAGGAAGTGAAGACGCGTCATCCATCTATATATACAGTCTATGATTTAAGCTTGCTGAGGTCACTGAAAGTGCAAAGGTCAAGGCGATGGATGGATGGCTGTGTATTGGGGTTGGAAGAAACTTTGAATGTATTTATTCATAGTTGTCTGGTGAGGATTTGGCAAATTTTGGATGCAACAATCTTCTTACCAATCAGGTTCTGCAATATCTCTGGGGGGGATATGATCATTATCATTATAAAAAATATGTATGCAAGTGTTGAAATTTTGTTCCTTCCAAACAAACTCAAACATTATTGGCTGTAATTACTGCTGGCTTATGTTAACCTTTAGCTTGTGTGTAAGCAAGTCTCGGTACAGTGAAGCATATATTTAGATAAGCATAACCACTGAACTAACCTGCAGCTATAGGGACTCTGCAAGTACAAAGAATGGATGAATTTGCTTATTTTTCTCTCATCCCTTGCCGCCATGTGGCCTTCAAAACAAGCCAAGAACCCAGGCATGCTAACAATTAGCCAGTTTGTAACAGGCATGCTAATAAACATCAGAGATGAGTGCAGCTGGGACTTATAAGTGTGACTTATGACTGACAGTTGGCCAACGCACATGTAAAACAATAAATAACCACACCAGTGCAGACTTGGATGATAAATGGGGAACAGTGATAAAAGAAAGATATACAGGTATTTTAAGCCTCTTTTATGACCTTGTGGTTCTGTTTTTATCATATTCAGTGTCAAGACCTTCTTAAATCAAGACAGAATTAAGAGCAAATTCATAAATTCAATTATATTTCCATCCTCTGTTTCCATCATTTTTATGCAGTGGAAATCACAAATGAGTCTATGGGGACCTAAACCTCCACCCCTCTTAGTCTGCAAAGCTTAAAACGATGGACTTTCTGCCTGGATTATGGCTTGTACTATACTCTCCACAGCAAGTCCTTGGCTCATATGTCAGCATTAAATGAAATAGTGGAACTTTGTATAAGGAATACTGCCAACAGCTGCCAGACGCCAAAACAGACACTGACAGTGAAAGAGGGGGAAGCCCTGGATTTGAAAAATACCCTCGTGCTTTTCCAGCTATGTGTTTCCTATCAAAACTGCATTTTTTTTTATTCTTCCATCAATATTTCCCATAAAACACGAGTGAGATTGGCTCTGAGGGAGAGCGACTCAGAGAAACATTAGGAAACTTCTGGCAGCGTGTTTTAAACTCCAGTACAAGCAAACACTGGCTCGGTCCCATAACAACCCGTCCAAAGCCCGGCCATTTGGCCCACACACCGCTTAGGGACTGTTAAGACTTATCAGTATTTCCAGGGTAAAAGGAATAAAGCTTTAGGAACGAATCCAGTCACAGCCCTGATAATCAATCAAATGTAGTACAAAGGAAAACTATTGATATTTAGCTAGCCAGGAAAAAAACTGCTAAACCACAAGGTCATCTTGTGTGTTTGTGTGGATGAATAATGAATAATGAGAAAAATAATGATTAAATAATGATTGATTATTTGAATCCAATTCTTCCGTACGGCAGCTCTGCTGGTGACCCTGACACTGTCAAATACATGAGATCATTGAAGATTTACAACCTCGTCAAAAGACATGTAACAAAAGTATAATTGAACCCATAATCTTACCCTTAATAACCATGGATGGATTACTTTACAGGCCAACCAGGCAGAAACAGAGCCTCTGTTTGAAATTACTGTTAACATTTCTTGTTGGAAAGGCGATAAAACAATCACAAAGAGATGCAAAATGACCACAAAGAAATATAAATTGACCACTAAGAGAAGCAAAATGACCAGAAAGAGACGCAAAACGATCATTAAAAGATGCAAAACGACCATTAACAGGTGCAAAATGACCAGAAGGAGATGCAAAATGACCACCAAGATAGGTAAAATGACCACAAAGAGAAGCAAAATAACCAGGAAGACACGCAAAATGGCCGCAAAGAGACGCAAAACGACTACAAAGAGACGCAAAAGAACCATTAAGAGATGCAAAAAGACTACCAACAGATGCAAAATGAACGTAAAGAGACACAAAATGACTGCAAAGAGACGCAAAACGACCATTAAGAGCTGCAAAATGACCACAAAGAGAGGTGAAATGGCCACAAAGAGATGCAAAATGTCCACAAAATGACGAAAAACGACCATTAAGAGATGCAAAATGACCAGAAAGAGATGCAAAATGACCGTAAAGAGACGCAAAATGACCATTAAGAGATGCAAAACGTCCACAAAGAGAAGCAAAATGACCACAAACAGATGCAAAATGATCACTAAGAGACGGAAACGACTACAAAGAATGCAAAGTGACATCAATGCACAACTCATACAAAGATACATGAAACGACCACCAAGAGATGCAAAGCAACCACAAATAGATGCAAAACAGCCATAAAGAGACACAAAACAACATTTCAATCATTGGGTCTACCCACTCACATACTCACATAGTCTATTAAATAATATACTGTAAATCTCATAGTGAAGACTAATCCCTTCAATTAAAAACATCATGACATAAGCCTTCTGCCCCACTCAGGCAGAGAATATAACCAATTCATCAACGATTACTGTACGAAATCCATCAAAACACTGGGAGTCAGCCAATAAACAATGCCACGTTGTTCAATAAACATTTCACCATTGTATTCATCCTGTTTTTCACTAATAGCCAGAGAATGTAATCCTGCTGGCCTGAAAAGTAGAAACACCCTCAAAACTGGAAACTCGATCTTGGCTCAGCAGAGAGGCTATCTTAGATCATCAGCAGTGATGAATGTTCCTCCGGGAAAGGGAGTAGGTTAATGGGGTTGTCGTCATAACACGTTCGCTTCACTTTGAACTGCTGTGCAACATGATATGTGTTCAGCAAATAAATATTAAAACGTGCATTGTGTACGTGCAAACATGTTTTGGCATCAAAACGTCCTGATTTTCTGTCTGACATTATCAGACCACAGATTTCCACCAGCTCTCTCATGCTCTACTGTGTCTCTCCTCTGTTGGTTCAGATGAGGAGGCATTAAAGTAAACACTCTGAGAATAAATACGCTGAGGTCATCTCGAGACTTTTCCACTCATGCTGATGTGTGAACTAATGAACTATAAATATCTGAAGCAAAGCCTCAAAAAAGCTTGGAACAAGACTACAAGGCTTGTTTTGTTTTCAAAGTAGGCAATGGAAAAGAACTTTTCCGCTCTTTGTTGACATGGATGTGGTAGTTTTGGTGGATGGAGGTGACGCAGAATAATGAAGTCATGTCAGGTTGTCTCGAGCAGCTGAACAGCCGATTAGACTGTTGTCAGGCTATCAAATAGGCATTATCAGTCGCTATAAGCCCCATAGATGTAGGTCAATAGGGGCCTACTACACCCACTAGTAGGTTTTATCATCTATTCACATGGTAGATCACCGAAAGAAGGAATAACAGAACAGGACATCAACCTCTAGCAACACAAAACACAGGGCTTTCAAGCAGGATGTAATTGTCTTGTGTGTCTAGTGTAAATGTTTTTCCCTAAAATTAACTGGGTTTTTTTCGCCTAAACCTAAAGAAGTTGTAGTTTTATTGCCTAAATATAGAGGTTGTAGTTTTGTTGCCTAAACCTAAAGAAGCCTTTTTGTTTGTGTTCATTCAGTTTTACAACATGTTGGAACGTGTTGCTTATAGTTTCACTTTCACTTTTACAACATAGTAGGCGTAGTAGGCCACTAATGACCCACATCTATGGTGCTTATAGTGACTGATAACGCCTATTTAATGGCCTGATAACCGTTAGATCGGGTGCAGCTGAACATTACAGCTGAGCTTTATGGAGAGTAAATACCCCTGACTAAATGAGGGTATAAACTCTTGATATTGGTGCAATACATTGCTATACACCCCCCATGTATCACACTCTTTGACACCCTTCCTGAGTTATTTTACGCAGCTCTGGCGCACCATATTTCAGCCTCTCCGGTTTCTGTCCTGGAAGAGTAGAGGTGGGAGAGACTTCCAGCTCCGTGGAGACAAAGACGGATGTTTTATGGCACCTTGGTAAAACAGTCACCTTCATTTAAGGCAATGAAGTGTGAAAATCTCTCTGAGCCTCATGCCAGCAAGAGCACAGAGGGTTTGAAATAATTTAGCTGGCGAGCAAACGATAACTTACGACCCATATTAACTCTAATGGGAATATCCCGAGCCTGCAGACCGGGGTTACTCAGCCCTCTGAATATATACTGTCACCCAGCATCTTTGATCCCGTCCTCCTCTGGAACAATTCCATCGCATAGGCTCACAAGAGACCTCAACTTGCAGCAGCGGGAGAGAGCCGTGCCTGGGATCATACAACATTTTCCCCCCACCTTGGCGCTCTCACACTATATTGTATATCCCCCATGTGACATTTGACGTAGCAACAGCTGTTTTCCTCTCCCCTGTGGCTCTGCTGCATCCCATCCCGCTCCACCCTAACTCAATCTTTGCCGTCCTACATGTGTCAGCGACCAGGTTTCCATCAACCTGATCCTCGTTCGACTTCCTAAAGTGCTTTGAATTCATCCGTCTTTTCCTCAAATCTCCTCTCCCTCCTTCCATATTTCCTTCACATTAATCTGTACATGACATGTGGCCATATTTTGTCTGGCTCAGCAGCAGTTTCCAGGCCATATATTGTCCTGCAGTGGGGGAGTGGTAAATCATTTCTTGTACTGTATTACAAAGAGCATGAACCCATGTACATGGGAACTAAAAGCCTACAGATTATCTAACAGTGCACAGACCTGTCAACTCTGACACCTGTGTAATATGCTATAGTATCTATGACGTAAGAAAGCAACTCATTGCATAACATGCTTCATTCTAAAGCCAGGGCCTTGATCCAAGAAGAAGAGAGATACAGACGTTTAACTCTCCTTCCAAAGCAAAAACACACAGTTTCCTTTCATCTGGCTCCCAAAGCTGCACACTGAGTTTTGTCTGGAAGCCAAGTTCAGCCAGCACGTTACACACTGGATGCAGCCTTCTCTCCACTGTGCTTACCTCTTTATACTGACTCCAGTCTGCTCACCTCAAATCACTTTTACTACCATCAAAAGTCTTCAAAGGGGCGCCCAAGTTTAACTTGCAAAATAGAGCATGGCTGCGAAGCAAAGAGTCAGAGACAGAAAGCCAGAGTTCAGTGTGTATGCAAGTGTGTGTGTGTGCAGTGAGATAATGAGACAATATGGAAGACGTTTGTGGAAAATTTGCTGTTTTCCAAGAATGTCGAGAGAATCCCAATCAGACAGAGATGATATAATGTACTTATTTCTTTGTACTTATACGTTATGGCATGTTGGAGAAGATAACACTGCACATGGGGGTTTAGGACCTCTGACACTGATTATCTTCAAACTGTTGATAAAAACCTGCAATAGTGATTTGGTTTGTTAATGTTTCATATAATGCAAAGATACTGTGATAATCTACATGTTGCTGTTGATAGTTTGGAAACAATTTTGCACATATGCGGTTAGCTCTGACCAGAAACTTTATGTCTACTGCACTGTCTGTGTTTAATCTTAAACATTCTCTGCAGGTGGTTTGATAAAAACCCATTAATAAGAGTTTGAAACAATAAAAAATCTTTTGCCTGAGGCCACGAATGAAAATAATTACCCAACTTACAAACTCATTATATCGTCTGCTTGGTGAGCACAGTTCCAGGAAAACCATCCCACCATGTTGTCTACAAGTCTGACCTCTGACCCCCAGCCTGGAAACACTGTCATTAAAACCTGTGAGCAGTAACTGACCTAGGTGCCTTGTCTGGGGGGGACACATGCATTGCTTTAATTGCACTCAGTGCAGGAACAAAATAGCTTTAACAACTTTAAGTCACAAAATATAACTTAATATACTTAAGAACTATGATACTGACATTCAAAGAATTAAAATAAAAAAATTGGGTTTATTTCTTTACAATTTCACAAAATAACAAATATGGTGCATTGCTCTTTAAACAAAAACTTGGAACGGGATCAAAAATAAAATCAGAAACTGGAATTAAGTCCCTCCTCCTCTCTATTTAAAGCCAAATGTGGTAATCATAATGATGGTATGTTTAGCAGATATCAATATAAAAGGAGGAGGAGAGATGTCTGGGGAAAAGCACTCAGCTTGAAACGTGTTGCCTTCACTTATCTGAATACTTCAGCGCACTGTTCGCTTTTTACTCTGTATGTGTGTATTTCTGCACATCAGAAGCTTCCAACTTTCTTTACGATGTTGCAAACGATACGTGTCAAACTGTATCCATCACTGAACATACTTTGCGGTAAATGGTTGTCTCAATGTGGTTGCAAAACCCTTTGTCTCTTGTCATTTATCCTTGAAACAAAAATCCATCTTACTAACTATGACATATTGTCTTTCCAAGCGTATCCCAGCATGCATTTGGCAGAAGGCAGAGAGAGACCATGGAAAAGCCATCAGTGCATCACAGGGCTAACATAGAAAGACACTGATGTTCACTTTCACTTGCGCGGGTTTTAGACGGTGGGAAGACACCCGCAAGAAAGAGAAGACCATAATGTCCAACAAATACATCACATCACATGCATTTAATAATGTCTCCTGATGTGGATAACACTGATCAAGTATCACCTACCTCTGCTCCTGCGGGGACTTGCGGGGCCAGAGAGAACTGTCCCAGCGATGAAGACCAGGAGGAGAAGGACCAGAAAGCTGCGTGAGTGTTGCTGCATCCCCATCATCATCTCTGCTGTCTCAGGTGTAACAAACTGCCCGTGATCTGAATGAGCTCAGTTCAGCTTGAGACACAGAAATAAGAGGCTGTCACTTGAACTGTTTGAATGAATCTTTGCAAACAGGTCGAGTTAATATGTGCTGCAGCTGCAGCAGCCAGACTGGGTGTCTCTAGAGTGGCTGGACTACTTCTCTGAGCTGGTGGCTCTCAGGACTAGTGCAACACACCGGACTGGACTTGCAGCTGCTCCTGCACCATCTATACCTCTCTATAATGGAGGGAGGGAACAGACAGAGCCGGACACACCCACTCCCATTACCCTCCCCCATCTCCGCTTTTCTTTCACTCTCCATCTCACACTCTTTTTCTCTGGAAAAGGAATGAAAGTTTTGTCCAAGCTTCCCGCCCTGCCGCAGTCAGTTTTTTTCTGTTCTCTTTTTTTCTTTGCCGAGTCTGGTGTGTCCCCAGCAATCCTACTTTCCATCTGCAGAGGCCTTTTGACACTTTTCATTGCTCTTATTTTCTCTCTATATATATATATTCTTTCTCTGTCTCGTTTTCTTAGCTTGTCTCACATTGAGCACTCTAACATCATGGTTTTGAAATTTACATGGAACTTAAGAAATCTGGTTATTCATATATATGTATACATGATTCTGATAGTATCCATGGTTCTAATCGTCTGTGCACCACCACACAAAAATGATCACTTTCTGTGCATATATGTGCATGGCAACTACAGTAGAGTTAGGGCTAGGCAACTAAAACACTTGGTTAACAAGATATTATAGTCAGGTCTCAAAACCAGAAGAGTTCAAGTCATCTATCCATCCATTATCTGTAACCGCTTATCCTAAATAGGGTCACGGGGGGGCTGGAGCCAATCCCAGCTTACATTGGGCGAAGGCGGGGTACACCCTGGACAGATCGCCAGACTATCACAAGGCTGACACATAGAGACAGATGACCATTTACGCCCACATTCATACCTACAGGCGATTTAGAGTCAACAATTAACCTAACCTGCATGTCTTTGGACTGTGGGAGGAAGCCGGAGAACCCAGCAGAAAACCCACACTAACACGGGGAGAACATGTAGACTCCACACAGAAGGGCCCCAAGCCGGGTCAAATTAATTTCATTTATACAGCACATCATCACAAATTTGCTTCAAAGGGTTTTACAGTATGTATAACATACAGTATGACACCCTTAGAGCATAGGGATGCCTCAGGTAGAGCAACTGAGTGATCACTCTTCTATGACGGACAAACTAGATGTTGTATACGCAGCCAAGACATCAATAACAAGAGCAAAATCACAATATGAAGAAACTGAATGAAAACGGTAGGACCTGGACCACATAAACTACTCCGTACCACAAAGACCTGTAAAGGCAAGACTCTAGGATACTATTCACATAGAGGGAAACGAGAGATGCTAATAGAGGAGAAGGCAGTTCATTGCAGATAACACATAAAGTTCTAAAGGTACTAAATTTGATATCCAAAGCATTAATATAGCAGCAAAAGCTATTTGCTATGGAAAGATATAGAGGAGTAATGTCTACCTGAGCAGAGAATGAAGTCAGTCTCCCTCTATGTGTGTTGTAATCCGAGTTTCTCCGTGCTTTGTTGACATAGCCGGGCCAGCCGTGCGTGCTTTTAGTGCATGTGTGCCCCAATGACTAGCTCATGGCCGCTACTCTGCACTGCTCTCATACGGCTGTTACAGCTGATAACGCCGTCCCGACCATCATTGCAAAAGTGTAGCACCCACCCTCCAGTTCCCCCCAGGTAAACACTGATAGCTCTGTCAACACTTTCGCTGTTGTTTGCACTGTTTAGCACAGTTTGCACCATTAGCTGCGAGCCGCAGCTCCCGTCGCCATGTTGAGAGCCATTGTGAGGCAATATAAATGCTCCCAATCCATATTTATCACCTGTTGTGCTAAAGTGATGTAATAAACTCTTATCCAGATTTCTGAAACCACGATTCAATGTTTACATACACAAACCCTGGGAAACTCAAAAAAAAAAAAAAAAATGAAATGTGAGATAGTAGTGCGCCTCTACAAACATGCACTGTATTAATGTGCGCATGTATAAGGGTTTTACAATTTGTTATTTGTGTGCTTACTTAAATTTCCTATTTTACCTCTTTCTCTCTTCTTACAAGCAAACACACATACACAGCCCATGTCTTGCATATCTTTCATTTCCTAGCCCCCTAACCAAACCTCAATTCAAGCCTCATTCTGAACTCAAACCTAAAACCAAGTCATAACCCTAAAATAAGCTGTTAAAGTTGGGAGGACCAACTTTTTGGTCCCCAGAACAGAAGACCCTGCAGCATGAGTGAGCTTCCAGATTTGGGTCTCCACAATGCCACATAAAACCGAACACACGCTTCAGTCAAGAGAATTTGAAGAGTAATTGGAACAGTCACATAAGCTGTGTCTATCCAAAAATATGAGTGTACGGAGTATGGCTGCTATTATATTCCATGGAAACAATGTCTCTCATCATCCTCTCTATAAATACATTCTCTGCCAATGACAAAAAACACATTAACATAACGTGCACTGCAGACCAGCTGACAAAAACATTGCATTTGCAGCCATGTGTCGCACATTCAGACACGGTGCGTCACAAAGACATGGTGACAGTGTTGCATCATGGGCTTTCTTTGAAGAACTCATGGTATATTATTGTTTACAGCCAATGAGTTCAGTTTGTGTGTTTGTATGTGTGTGTGTGTGTGTGTTTCCTAGAGCCAGTTTTAATGTTCAGCCAAAACCGTCAGCCAGAACTGCAGGCCTCAAGGACGAGGAGTGAGTGTGCGTTTGTGCAAGGCGCACACATGTCTGCTTGCACGTGCATGTGTGTGTGTGAATACTTCAACATCTCCACCCTCCAATGCAGTTGATCATATCCCACGTGTCTTCACACGAGACAGGAAATGATGTTGCGCGCCAGAGGAGGTGTGTCTCCCGAGGAAGTCCCTGAACAGATTGTTGCAGTGGAACCCCGGCCTTCATCACGCCAGAACCCATTAAACACAGATGAATCATAAAATGCACTCTGTGAAAATCGTAAAAAAAAAATTTGGGGTGTAACCAGTTGACCGAATCTACTTTGCCGATGAGATTTGTTTGTCTATGAAGTCACGGTAACTCTGTGATGAGGGGAAACATGGCAGATAAAGACGACCACATTAATGACCTAATATTGTTTTTTTCATCAGGCACATCGTCATCTTTTCTTCCCCGTGGTGGAAAGTAACTGAGGCCATTTACTCAACTGCAATTCATTTTGAGGTACTTGTAGGCTTACTTTACTTGAATATTTCCATTTTATGCTATTTTTATAATTCTGATCCACTACATTTCAGAGGGAAATATTGTAATTTTTACTCCACTACATTTATCTCAGAGCTTTAGTTACTTTTCAGATTTTGATTCCGCTGATTTCCAACTTTTTTTGGTTTGTGACCCCTCCAGATGTCTCCACCAAAGAGAGATTTCCCCTTTATACTTCTCAGATGGTTTCATTTAAGTAACTTTATCCCAATTTTTCACAAAAAAGAGGGAAAAAAAGAGAAAAATTCCAAAACTGAATGCAGATTTGTGTAGCAGAAATTTGTTTTTTATTCTTTCTTCTCCCATTAATCATCTTAAAGGACCAGTGTGTAACATTTAGGGGGATCTATTGGCAGAAATGGAATATAATATTAATAAGTATGTTTTCTTTAGTGTATAATCACCTGAAAATAAGAGTCGTTGTGTTTTTTTTAGCTTAGAATGAGCCGTTTATATCTACATAGGGAGTGGGTCCCCTCTCCAGAGTCCGCCATGTTGCACCGCCATGTTTCTACAGTAGCCCAGAACGGACAAGCCAAACACTGTTAACTTTTCCTGCTTGGGCCGGAGTCGATAACGTTACTCACTCCCGTCGCCGCCGCTCTCTCTCTCTTGCTTCACTACTTACTTCCCACGTACACACACTCTCTAAGCACTCTACTCTTACAACAACTGGCTCTAGAGAGGGTCATTCGTGTTTTCGCATCGGCCACCATAGCAATCCTACACGCTTGGCACATGGGAGAAGTTGTAACCTGCAACCTCAACGCAAGATACCGCCAGATCCTACACACTGTTGCTTTAAGACCCACATTTATGTTCATTTCATGTATTAATTTAATGTATCCTCATCGCACTAGACAGATCTGAAAAAAAATTTAAAAGATGCTATAATAACATACAAATCCTGCACATGGTGTTTTTAAAATCAGACAGCAAATGTTTCAGTCTCTCATCAGTACAGCACTGACAAAAGAAATACTTTTATACACCTGAATACTTTTTATCCATGCAGTAAATTTGCAAGACTTTTTTGATTTGAGATACATGACTCTTTTTTGAGGCTTTCAGGATCCTTTTTTAAGTGCAGGTGAGTTTTCAGGCTGTTCTCATACACCGTTCGTAGCTATAGCCTACCTATGAAAAGTAATGCACTGCAATTCGTATATATCCCACAAAATCAATTCGTATGTAATTCACATAATCGTGAAGTAATAAGAGCAACAATTTACACATAGGGAGGAGGTCATGGACGGGATCAAAAAACATCGGACTTTCACCCAGGAGACTAGTGTTTGTACCCCGTAAGAAAAAAAGTCAACGTTGATTTATTTGTTACCTAACTTCCCTACTTGCGCCACTATGTTACGCCACTTCCGGTGTTATTTTAACCCAAACCACAATTTTTTCCTAAACCTAAATAAGTAGTTTCCTGTGAAGACGGAAGTTTATTTTGAAAAGACTGGAGTGGAAATTGACACGTGTGTCACGTGTTGCTGGACATTCGTTGAAAAACACAACAAACGCACAACAAATGAGGAATAACTTTTCGTAAGATATCATACGAACCATTGTATGAGGATAAGTTGCAGTTTTTCAGGTCTTCAGGTTTTCCCTTACTTTACTAGTGTGCCATGCTCCTCTTCTTGCTCTGGTATCTTTTATTCCCCTCTTGCAACCCTCAACCCTTCTTTCTTCCCTCTGGGTCTGTGAAGGATGCGTAGGATAGAGGAGAATGGGTCAGGCACGCTGTCCTCACTCTGCTTTTGTCATCACAGATATGTCATTCCTCTCCTTCATTTTATTACTTTTCAACACATCATCAGCACCACCTTCCAACATGCGCCACGCAGCCGGAAAACTGTGCCACGGATGGGTACAAAAAAAAATGTCACACTCACACATCCATTTATGCGTAGCCTACGTCAGTTTCCGATCAGTTGATGCTACTGAAGGACATTCTCCTTCTTAGCCACTACGGTTCTCGAAGAAGGATCACCTTTACTCAGGTGGGAAAAAACAAACTTCTGAAACTGACATGTTAAAAGTTAAGATCATGACTTTTTTTTTTTTGCATCCTCCTGGATTTCTTTCTTCCAGTAGGTGCAGGCGATTGGAAAACGTTTGCCTCTGCAGCCAAGAGCAGAAGGTCTTTCACAGCTCAGTCAAGTGTGTGCAAGTCTCCTCACCAGGACTGGTTGTGATTTTGAGCATGGAAAAAGACAATAATTTGGATTCTTTTTCCACTCGCTTTTTCCAATCTGCTGATGCCATGAATGGAGTGGCTTATTAAGTTACAGACTTCCATACCAGGTCGGAGCAGTTCGAGGATGAAAATGTTGCAGAAACACATTCATACTTACATACTCTACTTCATGCCACACCATGGAAATCAAGCTCTGCTGTCATCACTACATCACCCACGTTTCTACATTATAACCTCTATACTGATACATCTATTTAAAGAATGCCTCTGACTTCTGACCCTGCTCCATTTTTGGAAATTTATTATGTGCCTGTCAGGACGTGTGGTAGTGCAGCAAGTCTGGTTTTCCTGCCAGATAATCGAGCTCGGCTCTGCATTCTGTAGCAAAGTGGAAAATATGATGTATGGAAATATTCTTCCAAACACTCACCCAGTTTCTCAGAGGTCACAGGCCCATTCACTTTCACTTATTCATCCACTATGTGCACACACACTTTCTTTTTCATGTGTATTATCTATGCAGCAGATCTGTCGTGTTGCTGATAATAATATTAAGTCATAAATTTCAAAATGGCAGCTGTACCTGGATCCACCTTGAGGATGACTTCATCGCTGATTACTGTAACACTCGTTGTCGTCAACAACTACACAATGTTAAAACTCCCACACACAACAGGTGAGGAACATATGTGCATCTTTCTGCATCTGCTGAAGATTTTTGAAAAGTCAAAAACCTACATAACAGACAATTCTTTACACCACAGACCAGGACCAGTTATTCCTTTGTGAAAATGAGACCCACAACCACAATATAATGATGTTTGATTGACAGGCCAGTGTTATTGCCAACTGCCATGTGGCAATCAGCAAATCTTTCTTTCTGGAAAGCCCAGGGGGACAGCCGTGTTGTGAATGATGAAGCAGAAGGATTTAGGGGGACTAGAGGACAGAGAAAAGAGACAAATATGATTCATCCACTCTAAATTTGTCTCAGAGAACAGAAGAGTGCGACCAAAAAGCCCAATGTGGTTCTCATTTTGTGTGCCTTTCTCTGTGTATGTGTGCGTGCGTGCTCACTGTGCCTGTGCAAGCGTGTATACTTTATGTGGGCTATGCGAGTGCGTTTGACGGGATGGATCCTCCATCTGAAAGATAAATAACCACATTACATGGGAGGATCAGGCGTGCAGCTTAGAGCTGACAGCAGATAGGATACTAGACAAATCCACAGGCATTAGTAAGAATCTGGTTCTGATTCGCCAATACAAAAACACACAGATGTCTGCATCATCACTTTTTACACACTATCTGCCCTGCTACTGCACCGTTCTTTCACTCCCAATAGTTTTAACAATCCTGCAATATAAATGTGATGTAGATGCAGAATGACTTCTGTGCACATGCTCTTTTTACCTTAAAAAAAGGGAATAATTCAACATTTTGGCATTCGCTTTCTCACCAAGAGTTACTTGAGAAAATGATACCACTCTCATGTCTGCGCATTAAAGCAGCTATTATCAATGTTTTTAATATTGATAATGCCTGTTTGTGAAAGGAATCTCTCATAATCACAAACCCACAGATATGTATCACCCCCTCTGCAGTTCCCCTCAGCTCTATAGAGCTATATAGCAAGTTTTATGTTTGGTGTTACAGCCTGCAAATTCACACTCACCATTCTAATCAGCATCATTTTCCTCTGCAGCAGGCAGCTGTTCTCAGCAAAGAAAGCCCTAAAAATCCCCTGTACACCACCTGCAAAGCCCCAAACAACAGACAGACGAATTAAGCAACTACCAGTTGAACACAGTGGAGCATTTAGCAGCTAAAGAGCCAGATATTTTTTTCAGGATTTACTAGAAACCAAACAAGGCATTAAAAGGAAGCGATTACTGGACTGACATTCTTCAGGTGGCCAGAAACACGACTCCAAATGAATGCTAATGTTGCTCCGTGTCTGCTGAAGGGTAAATAGACAGCTGTGTTAGTCAGTGTTATGTTATGTTTTTAACTTTTGTCCAATTTGCCCAAATGACCCAAAAAATCTGTCAATCCAGGTTTAGTATTGGTGACTTTAAATGAGACTCGTGAGCTCGTATTTACAACATGGGAAGTCGTGTACACAATATGTTTGGCGTTAAAGTGGTTAAGTCATGAGAACACCGCTGCTAAGCAGCAGCAATATTAACGTTACTGTCGGGGTCTGGAAGCCACAGAGGCTAACAATTTAGCAAGCTAGCAAGCACATAATGCAGGAAATGCAAAGACATAATGACAGAGGAAAAATATTAGACACTTAAATACAATGTACACAATATATGTTATGTACCGAAAAATGAACTTCCATGGGCTCTGCCATTTCTGACAACGTCAACAGATACGCCACAACCTGTGAACTTGGAGCTTTCAGAAACTTTCAACTTACGAGGTCGTGAATACCACAAGAGGGGGGCGTTCATATGGACTCTTCTCGTGAACTCGGTAAACACGACCCCATTTGAAGGAACCATAAAGCTAGCCTGGCTCTGTCCAAAGTTATGTAGGCTACAGGACTTCCGTATTCATTTTACACTTAGTTTTTTGTACGGATTAAACAAACAAGGATACATATAACGTGTTAATTTGTAAACTTTAGAGGTGCTGGTTTTGTACGCTGATATTGTTACCAGAGCCAAGCTAGCTGTTTCCCCGTTTCCGGTCTTTATGCTAAGCTAAGCTAAGCTAACAGGCTGCTGACTCTAGCTTGATATTTAGGACACAGTACATACAGTAAGAGAATCTTTTCATCAAATTTCCGTCAAGAAAGTGAATAAACTATTCCTTTAACAGAGGCCAAAGGTCACTCAGGCTAAAGCAGAAAAAGATTTCTGCTCTTTGAATAAGAGGAATAGCAGCCTACGAATAATGAAAAAACAGTCTATCTTGAGGCTCAATAAGGTGTGTTATTAACCACTCAACCAGTACGTACTGCATTCTCCATGATTCCAATACTCCGTCATCCAAATGCAAAACACAGACCAGTCAAACAGGGAAGAAGATGCATCCTTGACAATAGTTAAAACAGCAATACTTTACGTAACACATTTACGACTAAAATCACATAGCAGATGCACATCATGCTAAAGTCATTTTCAGGCCCTGCCATACTGAAAACCACTCACCTCTGCTTCATTTCAAGTAAAAACCCAGCATTATATTCAGTTTTTAGGGTTAAGGCACATTTCTGAAATAATGTTTTATGGTGGAACATGGTCAGTGTGCACACAGCGGAGCAAACACAGGAGGCGTTCAGAAGCCAACAGATAAATTGTTTAGATGTATGTGTACACAGCGCTTCATTCCTTACCTGCACTTCATCGTTTGTGTTACTGTGAAAGTTAACACTGCACTTTTGTCTCCAGAAATAAAACAAACCCTATGAGATGACGTTAGCGCAGCAGCTACAGTGTCTGTTGTCTCACCCAGGAAAAATGTTGGATGACGAAGTGGTGGCAAAATGTAAGTTTAATGTATTTTTAATGTTTTAATGTTTTCTTTCGATCACAGTGACATATTGGCCAATGCTAAGGCTCACTCGACGATGGGAAAATAAATTATTCGAAAGAGGTTCTGCGACAGACAGAAAGAAAAGAAGGACCTCTGATTGAAGTGAGTTTGTTTTCCTGGCTTGGTAATGTGATTGTACTAAAGCCTTCTTTGGTCTCTGCTCCGTCTTTGTTCCTCTGGGTGATTAAGACAAATAAACCACTGGATCAAACTAAGACAGGCTCTGGAAGACTGAAGACAGGAGAGATTTGAACATATTTAGCACCGCCCAGCTCAGTAGGTGAAAGCAAACGGGATGCCAGTGCACTGGACTGTGGAAAATAATCACCCACTCCACATCACATCATTTCACACTTACCGAACAGAATACAAAACGCCACAGTTTACAGTAAATGATGTAGCAGCCTGAAAATCAGCACTTTCTAGAGAAACGAATTGCTCCTTCTTTCCATTTTTCTATCCCTCCATTTATCTGTTAAACCATCTGGACTGTGAGGTAGAAAAATGTACCTGGATTGGAACCAGAGTGAATCAACATTTGACAGACGATGAAGTAAGAGGCATTATATGGATACACAGCAGTCCTTGTTCGACCTCACAGGAGATACGTATAACTCTAAAAAGTTGTCTCATAGGGTTTCATCTATTCGTCTTCATGTCAAACAGTGGAAGGTTGGAGAGCTGGTTACTGTATCGTGTGCTGGCACGTTATTCATAAAATGATGGATTGAGGGAACGAAAGAAGAAGAGACAGACAGAATAGGATTGTTAAAGCCATAGAAAACAATAGAGATTCTGTGCTCAGTGTGAAACAGAAGACATAAAGACAGAAGCATATTTTCTTGTACATATGAAAATTCATCGGTCGCATGAAAAGGCATATTAATGACACGATAATGTGCATGGCAAAAGCGTGTAATAAGAACGCAGTCTTGCTTTTGGCGTGTAAATTGTACGCCATGTAGTCTCTACTGACCGCAATGTAAATGCATCCGCGTAAATATGCTACGCTCAGAGCTTGTGACGTAGAATAAAAAGTGATAGAGACTGCTTGTGGTTGGTGGGCGGTGAGGGAGTTGGATTGGTCCTACAAACACAGGACTTTCAACCAGGAGGCCAATGTTCAAGACCAGTGTTTTGTTTTGTAAGTGATGTTTGTGACGTGTATTCTGTACTGATGTTACGTTGTTTCCATACATATTGTATTTAGTTTAGGGGCGGCTGTGGCTCAGAGGGTAGAGCAGGTCGTCCACCAATCGGAAGGTTCGATCCCCGTCTTGGCGTGATACCGGGTTGCTATGGTACTGCTGCACTCCTGTTAAACCACCAATAAGCAGTGGTGGAAGAAGTACTCACATCTGAAGTAAAAGTACCACAGTGCAGAAATACTGATACAAGTAAAAGTCCTGCATGCAAAATTTTACTTATAGGTCCAGTGTGTAGGATCTAGGGGTATCTAGCGGTGAGGTGAGGAGATTGCAACCAACTGAAGCTTCTCCTGTGTTCCAGGCGTGTTGGAAAGCAACGGTGGCCGACATGAAAACGCGAATGGCCCTCAGAATCCCCGACAGGGCGATGCTGCACTCTCATCGCCCTGAATGGGATTCTTTCACAACAATGACCCGCTAGCTGTACATTATCCCGCTTATTACACGGCTATTTACTTAAGAAATCAATATTTTGACACAAAAAACGGTCCGCCAGAGTCTGACATCAGAGCAGCGCCCATAGCAACGGTCTGTTATACATAGCAACGGTCTGTAATACAGAAATTACAGACCGCAGAACGCCGTGATTGACCAATCAGAATCGAGTATTCAACGCAGCCGTGTAATAAATTATATTATTGGATTATAATTATTGATGCATTAATATATACATCACTTTAATATTGCAGCTAGTAAATGTGGGGCTAATTTTAATTTGTTTATATATAATATATTACTTTATATACTACTGGATAACTTCCCCCTGCTCAGTAATAGCATGATTTATTTGTTGATTATATTTTGTATTATTAATCTGAATTTGGAAAGTGACAAAAGTTATCGTATAAATGTACTGGAGTAAAAAGTACAATATTTGTCTCTGAGATGTAGCGGAGTAGAAGTATAAAGTAGCAGAACATGGAAAGACTCAAGTAAAGTGTAAGTAAAACATTGTACATGCTTGAGTAAATGTACTTAGTTATTTTCCACCACTGCCAGTAAGAATGATGGCTAACATGACAAAGATAAGTGGGATTTGTTCACAGTCACCATCTGACACTCAGCACACACTGGACGCAGACTGAGGGCTGGATATGATGAGCCCAATCAGCACGGACACTGCTGCATACTGTTTCAAGTTAAAAGCACTCTGCTGCATCCTCATGAGCAGCATGTGAAGCGAATCTAAAGGACAGCTGATGATGAGCCAGTAAAAACGTTGCTTGAAGCAGCATTCCTGTCACAGAGGGATATCCTCAAACTGGCAGAGACACTCATGAGCCAGTGGTCTGCGGTTGTTTACTATGTTTTCAATTTCCCCTAATGAAAAAAACACTCCATTCTCATCCGAATGGACTCACATGGAGAGTGGATTTTCTGCTCTGCGGGGGAGGATTACAAATGATACAAGCTGGGGAAGAATTGGCTTCCACACAAAGGCACAGAGACTGTGACTGGATGCATTTGGAAAATATTCAACATGCAGCGATAACTTATCAGCACCACCCTGTAGCTTCAAGAGCTGCAACAAATCCTTTCACACAATGCAAATGGATGAGTGGGATTACAGACAGTTTTACATTGAGGGCAGACATTCAGGGTTTCGAGAGGCTTTGCTAAATCCCAAGTAAGGACTTTTACCATCCTGCAAAGACCTTTAAATGAGAAACATCAGAGCCATCCTACCTCGTAACCCCAGAGCTGAGGGCAATGATACTTAAAGATAGGGTCGACGATGTTGGAAAGCTAGCATAATTTGAAAGTAGCATCGCCTCAGGAGCTCCGTCTAAACCCACTGGCTCCCCTCGGGGCTCCTTCCAAGGCAACGCCCCCCACACACATGACCGAGCACCGCAGCATCGTAACTACTTCACAGACACAGAGCGGAGAGAGGACCTCAACCACAACAACGCCTCCTCATGACAAGTAACCGCGGCAGTGCTACTGCAGGGCTGAGCTTTCTCTTCCATTCTCCAGTAAACTTGCGGGGACGACGCGCTTTGAGTTCAGGCTGGTGCACGCCAAGGGTAGAGTACAAGCAGGGAGGCAGAGAGGCATCTGATTGGTTCTTTCCAAGCGGACCTCGAGGCAGTGATTGGTAGACGTTTTTACAGGATTACAGCAGCTACAGATGACGGCTCTTTTCCGGTCCTTTTTCAGAGCTCATAAGTAATGGATCGCTGTCGGGGTGTAAAGACCATTTCAACCAATCTAACAAATAGTGTATACTGGATAACATCGTCAACCCTGCCTTTAAGCTATTATTAATTCTTTGGTCCATAGAAACAAATGACATGTCGGTGGTTCTGCATGTTTTAGCCCATTAACTGCTGTTTTACTTTCCATTTTCCAATAACGTTTTTTTAATTGATTTTCCTAACTTCCAGACATTGGTTTTCACTTTGCTATAAAATCAACTTGCGGAGACTTTCAATTTGCTTGAGATGCAATCCATCACAAAGAAGAACATTTTTCTGCCTTTACAGAAAGTAATCGTCCAAGTTACAGTTTGGTATGATTGAGTGTTAAACCTGCAGCAGGCAGAATGTTTTTGGCATCATTGGGCAAAAATTCTATAATAACCTTTCAGCATATTGTAATTCAAGTGTTCTGAGAGAAAACTAGACTTCTGCACCTTCTCATGGCTCTGTTTTCAGGCTTTAATAAATCTAACCCGTGACAGGAGACTTTGGCCAATCACAGGTCATTTCAGAGAGAGCGTTCCTATTGGCTGTTAATTCAACGGAGGCAGCTGTCTATCACTCAAAAACTCCAATCAAACGGTCAAACTAGGCAGCGCTGATCAAATATTAATCAATATTCTGTTACTGTAATGCCTATTTCTCGCCTCAAATGTTTTCAGAAACATCTTGTAGTGTACTGTTTAGCTGTAAAATGAGAAAGTTTGCTCAGGCTGGTCAGCGGTGTTTGGTATTTCCTCCACTGATCTCAACATGGCTGCTGGGTCACAAACTTTCTCATTTTACAGCTTAACAGTACACTACAAGATGTTTCTGAAAACAATTGAGGCGAGATATAGGCATTGGTAACAGAATATTGATTCATATTTGATCAGCGCTGCCTAGTTTGACCGTTTGATCGGAGTTTGCGAGTGATTGACAGCTGCTCAGAGACGGCAGGCTCCAGCTCGGCTCTGATTGGTTGTTTTCCCATTAGGAGCACCGGAGGACACAGAGGCACATGATTTTTTTCAGGTTACCTGTCTCATGCACTACTGTCAGGATATAGTGACCATTTTACCATTACTATCTATCTATCTATCTATCTATCTATCTATCTATTTTATAAAAATAACTTTTTAATCATATTTGCTCCATTTCTACCCACTGCTGCTTTAATTCATTTGTGGGTTTTCTTTGACAATGTTTGTTGTTGGTGCGCTACAGGACATTCAGCTGCTGAACAAAAACTGTATACATAATGCAACAAAATTCATATTATTCAAGTCACAACATCCACATTTGCTATAAGGAAATATGAGAGGAAGCACTACTTGGATATGACAGTGATGTAACCCAAAGCAGGTGCTCCTGATGCACAGTTAGGTAACTGCTATCATCAAAAAGGGGAAAAGTCTTTATTATTGTGGCTGCATGACAAAAAAACACCACGATGTACAGTATATCGACCATATACATTGGCCTTCCTCAGGGTAAAAAAAATCACACACAGGGAAGGGGGAATGTTAGAGGCTTTTGTTTTCCAACAGTGTCAACAACAAGACGAAGGGAACACAAGCCAAAACCATCAGAGATTCCTGGAATGAACCCTGACTTCACCTAAACGTGCACAAACTTTTCCAGGAAAGAGCAGAAAAGTGAATGCATGCACACCTGAAAGGCTGCAGAATGGAAGTAGGAAAGGCTTCAGTGAACTGCAGATAAACTTCATGTGCAGCATGTGGGAGATATTCTCCATGGCAGCAGTCAGGGCCAGCTCTGTAATGACCATGCTAATGCCTGATTGCGTTTAATTTGATACAAATGAGCACATTATCCAGCAATTTACCAGGAGCGATTATTACATAATACCCCACTTCATTAACAAACAGTGTATTATGACTGGCATGTCACATCAAAAACAAGTGTCCTCTCTGTTTCTCTCAGGTGATTGAATGTATGGCTACTCTCCGCTGTGGAGAGGAGATGTGCTGCTGGTGTAATAAACTATGATTCCCTGAAAAACTGCTGAAAGATTCCTGCGGCCAACATCTAATTGGGCCTGGAGAAGAGTGAAGTTCTAACTCTCAACTTTTTTTTTTATTATCCATCCCTGTGTTTCCCATTAAAATAGTTTCCAGCCACTGAAAAGAGGATTTGAAACAGCCAGCCTCAGGTAGTACCTGTTAGAAGCATTTGCCAGACAGTTAGGCTGATACTGGCTCTGGTGTTGGACTCTTTCCAATAACACTTCAACCTTTCAACTACGCGTCTGAGTCTATACCGTTTATTTATTCATCATTTTAATCCAAAACTCCCAAGTCATTCTGCATACAATAGCTCTGTGTTTCAGAAAATTAGGTAATAATTGAGGTAATTGTTGAGATAACATTGTGAATTGCATGCATCTATTGTATCATGTTTGCTCAATGCAACATAAGGAACTCAAACCACAAGATGAAATACAAAAAAACATGATAACAAAAATAGTCTTTCCTTTGTCATCTGCTCTTTCACTTGGAGCATACATAAAGACGAATTCTTAGGCTACAGTTAATCTAATCTTAAATCAAACTTGCTAAAGACTTTCAACTACTCTAATAGCAACTGAGGTACTGAAACTAATTTTAAACAGGGGAATGGCGATGCAAAGAGACACTAAGTTTAGGAAACAATCAATCAATAAAAAGATGACATGTATAGATCATAACAATAATCAACAATAATCTGACTGACCAAACCAAAATGTTTAAAAAAATGTTTGGGGTTCATGGGTTAGATACCACATTTACAGAATTTATTGTTTTCAACCAACTCCACATTCAACTTCATTTTCCCCGGAGGGTTATTGTTTCCAATTAACTGTTTTTTTTATATATACATTCCTCTGAGCTCAATTTGATGCCATAGAGTTGTCAGAATTCCCAATTTGGAATTACAACTACAAAACTGACGCAAGTGTTTTCTCGCTTTATTATATATCCGATATGGCGTTAATGTTTAACTCAAACTTAAACTTAGCAGGGGGCAGTGACTAACTTTGGTGACTCCAAATAAATCAGTCTAAATATTTATGCACAGATTGTATCAGTCTAATCTAAGATTCTAAAACGAGTCTGAGGATTACAGCATGCAACTGGTGCCTGGTCAACGCTATAAAACCCATTCAAATGAACCTTCATTAAGGCTTTAGGGAAGGATCTCAAAGATAGTTTTATGTCTTTCTGAAAATCTACGCAGTGCTGCATGTTTGATAGCAAAACCATAAAGCTAAATTCATCGACATGAAAGTGTATTTCTGAGCTGTACTTTATTGCTGTGATTCCAGACCTTGACGCACGTCTGCACAATGATTGCTGAGGCCGTAGAGGGAGAGAACAGCAAAGACATCCAGGTCTAATTGTGAGCAGGTGACCAGCAGGCGAACGGTGGACAATTTGGAAAAACTGCCCCCACTTCCAAATGCCACAGTCACCCCGACTGGCCCGTCTCCCTCACAGGCCTTTTTAATTTTCCATAACATTCCTTAATCCACCTGGCCGACTCTGCACAAACAGTACCCAGACACATGCAAACATACACACACACACACACACACACACACACACACACACACACACACACACACACACACACACACACACACATACTTTCACATTTTGTAGATGGATGTGTCTGGGCAGCTTTCACTGGTGCATGATGCACGCAAACCACAGCGTGTGTCAACAAACGATAGAGAAAGATCCACAACAATCAACTGAGAGTGAAGGACACACGCACACGCACGCGCACATACACACGCACACACGTATTGTGTTACACTATATGCATTATACAGCATACAAGACTGGGTTGTTTATCTTCGGTTGACAGGTTGGTGTGTAAGCCACAATCTCTTGATTACACACACTGGTTAAAGCCTTGGAAGGCTTGTTTGGGTAAAGGACCATCTGGTTTCCATATGTCTGTCAGAAACAACTCTTACTTTTGGCTGGAAACCAAAAAAATATCAGCATTGCTAAGCTCAGCAGTTGGCTGAGGGGCTCGTCGCTTCCTGAAGAGAACAGAGAGCACTCTGATCTATTAAAAACCCAACACATAGATGGATGCTTCATGAAAGTGCTGTTGCACCCAAGAATTAATTTAAAATGAGTGTTGCTGACCTTTAAAAAAAAAAATCATGTTTTGCACCACACAGCTAACTTCAAGTGCATCTTACTGTGCACCATTCCATATCCCATTCATAGCAAATTACAAAAATGATCAATTTAAAGTATTTATTCTATTATTGAGTCTTTTTACAGAAGTTCGATGAGATGATTGATACAACTCTCATATCTGTACGTTAGATATGAAGCTACAGTCAGCAGCTGGTTAGTATAGCTTAGCATAAAGACTGGAAACAGAGGGAAACTGCTAGCCTAACTCTGTTCAAATGTATTAAAATCCTACCCCCAAAATAATACATTATATATTCCGTTTGTTTAATCTTTACAAAAAACAATGTGTAAAAAAGACGTGTTGTGTTTTTTCAGGGGATTACTGTATGTGCAGGTTATGTGTTGTGTGAGTCTCGGCTGGTTTCCTGGCAAACCAGGAAGTTCACTGCACCCAGCCAAGAAAGTCTGACACATAATTCCCAGTAAAACCACAACATGTCATTTCTACACTTTCGTAGGTGGATTTTGTTACCTCATTTCCAAAAAAATGTTCGGAAATCTCGGACTGTTCCTTTAAATAAAGTAAAAAATGATGTGCCATTAAGGCGAGATAATCTGAACTGTTCAAAGCAAATGAAACTGTTCCAAGAATCTGACTATTTTGAAAGTTTGTATTCTTCATTTCCATAAATCTCTTAAAACACATAAATATCATTTGAAATCAAGTAATCGTCAGAGGTTAAGATAAGTTCAGGCACATGCTTTGGATAAGATGAGGGTTCCCTCAGTTCTGTCCTCAAAGTTATCAGGTCAGAGAGGTCGAGTAACCCGGCCAGTTGGACTTGAACACAGCGAGGAATGTGTCAGGCTACAATATCCTTTAAGATGTTTTTTAAGCCAGTGGAGAAAATAAAGTAGATGTTAAGACAAGAATAGGAGGCAGAATCTGTGATATCTCGATGTGGGAATCAATAAACCAGATGGCAGAATCCATTTAGACAGCGTGAAAATAAAACATAGAGATCTTGGAGGAAAGTGGATCAAGAGATTCTTTAAAAGGAGTTGAGGCCCAGAATGTTATGTCTGCTTTATATTGGTCGGTAAGCCACGATTTCCTCCTCACAGCACCATCTATCTGAAACATTATCGCCGTCGACCACAGATATGATGAGAAAGACCTCAACAGAACGGCCAAGCACAACAAACCAAGGGGCTGAAACACAACAGGGCTGACACAGAAACCATTGTATAAAATCTGCTCTCTGCTTGCTTTGGGATTCTTCCTTCACCCTCCCTCTGCACCCCAAGAGACACGTTGTCACCCTGTTGGAGAGATTATTGATATCGATCTTTTGGAAGTTTAAATGTCTTCCCTTTTTCAGTATGTTAAAGGAATTGCTTTGCAAAATACGCATATTCAATTTCTTGTTGAGAATTTGTGATACCACTCTCATGTCCCTACTATAAATATGAAGCTGCAGCCAGCAGCTAGTTAGCTTAGCTTAGCATAAAGACTGGAAACAGCTGTGTTACGAGCCCGTCCTTTATTTAGAGGTACTGGTGGATGGATTTTGTTATCTTTCGACAGAGCCAGGCTAGCTGTTTCCCTCAGCCTTTATGCTAAGCTAAGCTAAGCTAAGCTAACTGGCTGCTGATGTGATATCTTCTCATCTAACTATCTAATTTAGCTTAGCATAAAGACTGGAAACAGGGGGAAACAGCCATCCTAGCTCTGTCCAAAGGCAACAAAATCTACCTACCAGCACCTCTAAAGATCAATAAAACGTCATATGTTGTTTGTTTAATTTGTACAAAAACCAGTGTAAAAAGTAATGGTTTTAAGGGGGGCTATAGGTTCAGGACTATTTCTTGGTAGGGTGCATTGACTTCCTGTCAACCTATTCCTTTAAAACAGTTAACTTTCCCTTGTAAATCCTGGCTAAAGGCTTAACAAATAGAGTGCTACAGGAATGAGTCCTGAAACCCGGAAATGAGTTAGCATTTTGGAAATTAGGATTAGCATTGGAAGCAAGTTAGCATTGGAAATTTCAAAGGAGAACATACTGGCTGTAGCATTGTTGTCGGAAAAAACATTATTTCAATTTAGCATTTTTAAGTTTCCTTAATCTCTGATGACAAATCATGGTTATTTATTTATGATTTATTACGGTAAATATATTACAAATGGTCCTTTAAAGCAAATAAAGAAATGGGTGAAAAGATCAGTCCTTTAAGAAATAGGATTCCATTCCTAACCAGTTTGACATAGCTCACTGTAATAGCAACAGATTG
Source organism: Sebastolobus alascanus (assembly GCA_916701645.2). Classification (NCBI taxonomy): domain Eukaryota; kingdom Metazoa; phylum Chordata; class Actinopteri; order Perciformes; family Sebastidae; genus Sebastolobus; species Sebastolobus alascanus. Next base: position 5,673,097 of record CAKAOJ020000059.1, read on the forward strand.
AGTTAACTTGGATGTGTGTCAGTTTCAGACACCTTAAAATAATCTATTCGTGAGCATAAATAAAGTAAGACATGCCCGAATATTTCACTCCAGAACGTTTTAGGGTGGTGTTCGCCAACACACATTATATAACCAAAAACATCAGGTCAAAACAGTCAGTGACCCAACATTGCTGCAGTAACCTGTGTTTGTTGTTTTCATGTGATCTTTGACTGTGTTTTACAGGCGGCCCCACCGGTTTTATAGCTGCTCTGAGGCCCAGGAGAGCAGCTCGTCCCAAGAGGAAGAGATGTGACGGACAGACCATAATGGGTTAGTCTATTCCTCATCTTTTTGTCCCATAAGTAAAAGAATCTGTGGCATATATGCTTAGCCTATAGTAAATCTCATGCCGGTTGTCCAACCTTAGTTACATCCTTATAGCTAACGGCTCAACAAAGCTGGATGAGCAGTTGTGACGAAGCTGAGAGAGCACACTATGAAAAGTTTAGCTGAGATAGCCAATCTCTCTCAGTGAACATTCAACTGACTTCAAGTTACATTGAATGTATCGTAATACAGTTGCAATCTAGGAATGTTTTGGAAAAATCTTCCTTGAAAGTGCATTCGAGGACAACAATTATAAATGCAAAAAAAAACACCAAACTCACATTATCCTTTTTTCTGGCATCCATGTTTGGTTATTGTTTGTCTTTACAACGCACCGCCAAGCTTGAGTTTTCAAATAAATCACTAATGCAAGCTGCGGTACTGTGGCTAAAAAGTTGGAGTTCATTTTCACTGTGATGGATTATGTTGTGCAAGTTTCTGGTCTCCACAAGTTAATTACCATACTGTAGTGAAATTACTAGAAAACCCATGGCTGATTGTAAGGAAGGGAATCTGCCTCAATCTTCTGGTATGCTTTAGAAAATGGTCAGTAGTAATATTTGACTTTTGCTTACTGATATAAAACAGACATGACCCAAAAGAGACTGCTTGCACAGTATTGACAAATGTATTATATACTGCAGGAAAGGGCAATGATCAATGATCTGTGGACTGGTTTGTATCCACTCTTTTATTTAGTACAGCTATAAAATACCTCTTTTATCTACTACCATTACAACCATATTGTTAGTATAACCAAATGAAAATGGTCAGGCCTAGAGCATCGAACTGCTAAAATTGCTGTGAAAACAATACTGATTGACAGATTTAAAGAAAATAAAGAAAAACCCCAAAAAGCAGCCTCCCACCACAGGCTGGTCTCATACACTATTTGTAGCTATACCTATGAAAAGTAATGCACTGAAATTCATGCATATCCCACAAAATCAATTTGTGTGTAATTAACATAATCATGAACCAGGAAAAATAAATAGTGGCGAACGCCGTGTACAGAGGAGGGCAAAAAAAACTTTCGCTCAGGAGGCCGGTGTTCGTACCCTGTTTGAAACCAGAAGTCAACGTTGATATGTTTGTCACGTAAGTTACTTACTTAAATGCAGGGTTGACGATGTTATCCAGTGTACACTATTTGTTATATTGGTTGAAATGGTCTTTACTCCCCGACAGCGATCCATTACTTATGTGCTTTGAAAAAGGACCGGAAAAGAGCCGTCATCTGTAGCTGCTGTAATCCTGTAAAAACGTCTACCAATCACTGCCTTGAGGTTCGCTTGGAAAGAATCAATCAGATGCCTCCCTGCCTCCCTGCCTCCCTGCTCGTTCTCTACCGTTGGCTTGCACCAGCCTGAACTCAAAGCGCGTCGCCGCAGCACGTTTACTGGAGAATGGAAGAGAAAACTCAGCCAAAAGTAGCAGTGCCGCGGTTACTTGTCATGAGGTAGCGTTGTTGAGTTGAGGTCCTCTCTCCGCTCTGTGTCTGTAAAAGTAGTTACAATGCGGCGATGCTTGGGGAGCGTTGCCTTGGAAGGAGCCCCGAGGGGAGGGGGTGGGTTTAGACGGAGCTCCTGAGGCGATGCTACATTCAAATTATGCTAGCTTTCCAACATCGTCGACCCCATCTTTAAGTAACGCCAATTCCGGAGTTATTTTAAGCCAAACCATGATCTATTCCTAAACTATGTAGTTTTGTTGCCTAAACCTAACCAAGTTGATATTTTCCTAAGCCTAACTAGTATCTTTCTTGCCTAAACTTAAGGAAGTTGTTTCCTGTGAAGACGGAAGTTTATTTTGAAAGCTGCAATGCAAGGTGAGACACAAGTACCCACAGATGCAAATTTTCATTAGAGCTCTAATTTTTATGCTCACAAAGTAATTGTTTAACTTTGTCAAAATCACAAAGGTTTCAAACTCTATTAGCAAGTGCTGCTTTGTCTCAGTATATGGAAAGTAAAACCCCAGGAATACACTTCATTTTTTCAGATGAAATGCTGAATGAGAGATTGCATTGAGTTACAGAAGCTGGTGGAACAGACGTGAGACAATGTGACGTTATGACTTCGGCTCTTTATGGTTTTGCACAAGTTGCCAAGGTCAACAGCACAACATTCGGGTCAATGTGTTGAGCAGCAGCCCGAGTTTGACTTTGATCATTATAGACACTATGATGTCGCAGAGAGATTACATTCGGGAATGATTGAGTGTTGTTATTCCACGCAGAAAGCCGACCAATGAAAATAAAGAGGGATGTTTATGACTTTGATCTAAATTTGTCCAGGATCCTGTCTTGTCCTCCCTCATTAGCAGTCAGCATGGAGCAGGCCGTTATGCAGCCAAAACAACAAAGACCTCCAGATGATCTCACAAAACCAATACTGTAAAATCATAATCTCATAAACAGAGAGCATTTATTTATCACGAGGGAATAAGAAGTCATTATTTTTTTTCCGAACATTTAACACTGTGGTCTCTAAAAGCTAATGTGAATGCCATCGGCTTGTGAGCTCAGTGGATATGTGAGCAGATTCTTCTTCCCAATCCAGAAAAGACATACCTGTCCCCTCGCTATAAGCTGAGGTGTTGACAGGTCAGAAGAGGTTTCCCTGCAATGTTCATTCCCTGTGATGAACTGTTTGTTCCCGACCGGCCCAGCTGAGGTCTCGGCTGACAGAAGGTCTGGAACAAGATAGCTGAGATCATGTTTTTCACACTATTGATTTAGCAGTTCCAGTGCCGTTATAAATAATGTCATAGAGTGAACGCTCCATTACACACATATAATAGCGACGGAGCATAATTGGAAAAGAGAAGAAAACTAATATTCATTTTGCATTTTTTTTATGTCAGTGGGGACAAATGCCTCATCGCTTCAAAGGTTTTTTTTCACACAGGCTGTCTCAGCCTATTATACTGTCGGTCGATTGTTTGTTCAACACAACAACAATCACCAAAACAGAGAGATAACCGGCGCCAAACATCCAACTGATACTTGCTGATAAATAGCCAACTGGTTAGTGTTGCTGCCAAAGAACCTGGTCTGAATCTACCCCTGATTAAAGAGGGATGACAATACGAGTTGTTTTTGACTTTAAGCTTCACTCTGTAGTATAGAAGCTCAGGTTTTTTATATGAATCTGTGTCTTCCTGCATGGAAATGTATAATATCCATCAATTTGATGGAGAGATGAATTCCTGGAGGGTAATAAATATCAGCTTTGCTGCTTGATGAGTTTACAGTCTGATAAAGCAGTGATTCCCAACCAGGGGTAGCCTACTTCTGCAGTTACAGGGGGTCTGGAGTTTGTGGGGTAGCTCAATTACTTTGAAAAAATATAAAGTACAATCAGATTTTTAAAACTATATCCAAAAGCATTGCTACATTGCAATTGAGAGTGCGGGAAAACTAGTTAGCAAGCGAGCAGAGAAACAGTTAGCTAAAATTAATGGACAAACGGCTGAAATAGTTTGCTAAGGATAAGATAAGATAAGATAAGAGATTGACAGTAAAAATATAAACTTTTATGTAATTTAGCACCTGATTTGACTGTTATCAGGCCATTAAATGTGTGTTATCAGCCGTTCTAAGCTTCATAGATGTGGGTCAGTAAGGGCCTACTGCGCCTACTATGTTGTAAAAGTGAAAGTGAAACTTAAAAGCAACACGTTCTACAGTAACATGTTGTACAACTGAATGAAACGTTTTGTAACACAAATAAATATACGTCATTGATTTCACACGGGATGCAAACCCCGGCCTCCTAGGTGAAAGTCCTGTGTTTTGCTCCGGTCATAATTACTACGTTCGCTAGAGGTCGCTGTCGTCTTCTTTTATTCCTTCTTTCGGTGATCAACCATGTGAATAGATGTTAACACCTACTATTGGGTGTAGCAGGGTCCTACTGACCCAGATCTATGAGGCTTATAACCACTGATAACGCACATTAATGACCTAACAACTGTCTAATCGGCTGAATTTAATAGTGTTAAACACTATCCAGTTTAATATCAATTCAAATGAACACTTTTGAAACAAGGTGGTGTCAATGAATGGGGTACTTGAGTTTATTTGTAAGGGGCTTTGGTGGTACGTCGGACAGAAAAGGCTGGGAAACTCTGTGATATAATGTAACTGCACTAACTTGCATTTCCTCTCTTTGACTGTCAGATATTCTCCTAAATGGGGGAAAAAAAGAGTTGAATAGCTCTTTTCATTACAGTGCCATATAGGACCTGAAGTGTTTCCCCTGCAGACCACCTTGGACAGCTCTGTATCGCAGCTAATGGCATCACACTCATCACACAGACACGCACACACACACACTACTTCCCAACAGGATAACTGCTCATCCCAGAACATCTGCGTGGTATAAATCACCCTCAGAGAGGTTACCTCACAAACCACCAGGCCTCAGAGTGACAGAGAGAGAAGCCCTCAGCAGCGACCGCCAAGCAAGAGAAAAGAATTTAACTATCACAAACTGCAATACATCATTTTTAATTGCCAAAACACTGAAATTATGCTTCAAGTGGGATTTGGGGATGAGAAGTGGAAGCAGACTGAAAAATGGGGTGATGCAAGGGCAAGTTGAAATCAACACCCCATTATGCTGAATGTATCTCCAGAGGTCTGAATCGCCGTGTAGATGTTAAACTGTCTGCATTGGATGCTCCTTACTCCTATGAATTATTCAATAGGAAGTCCAAATACTCTACTTTGCCGGGAACTGGCTTAAGCTCGTCTATACCCTATGATTTTTGGGCCAGTATTAATAAAACGTTCAAGAATTACACTCTAAAAAGCCAACAGGAGTAAAAGCAGTGTTCAGCAGTTTACATCCATGTCTATCTATCACTTCATCATTTTATACTTTTTTTTTTTCAATTTGTGTGAAATTGTCATAATTAGCATATGAATCTTTGAGTTATGGCCAAAAACGTGTTTTATGAGGTCACAGTGGCATTTGACCTTTGACCATTTGAAGAAACTCCCTCCAGGCGTTCCTGAGATATCACGTTCACAAGAATGGAACAGACAGACGGACGGACCACCCAAAACATAATGCCTCTACGCTGGCGACAGCCGTGGCCAGACTGCAAAAAAAGATGACTAAATGTGATTTCAGTTGGAGCTGTTTTCTCGTGATTAATGACACAAGGATTTACCCTACACCTGCCACATTGTTCATTCTTTTTAAAGAAAAACTCCTTGCATTTCATTCACTGCAAAAACATGTCATTTCAATTTTTACTAAAGTTAATTTTATGTGTGATATCGTTGAACCTGCATCAATTGACATTAAACTGCAGCATTGACATATTGTCAACTGAAAAAAAGGAAGTTATGGTTAACCAACACGTTCTCATCCCAATTCGTCACATACTGACACTTTGTAAGACCCCTCGGCGTCACTTTTCAGTCGCAGTAAACATGTGTTTAATGCAGCAGTAGGTAGAATTGGAGCAAAGATGATGAAAAAAAATATTTTTATAAAACAGTCACTATGTCCTGACAGTCGTGCATGAGACAGGTAATCTGAAAAAACCATGTGCCTCTGTGTCCTCCGGTATCCTCCGATGCTCCTAATGGCATCTGCAAGATCAGAGCCGATCTGGAGCCTTGCCGTCTCTGAGCAGCTGTCAATCACTCACAAACTCCGATCAAACGGTCAAACTAGGCAGCGCTGATCAAATATGAATCAATATTCTGTTACTGTAATGCCTATTTCTCGTCTCAAATGTTTTCAGAAACATCTTGTAGTGTACTGTTTAGCTGTAAAATGAGAAAGTTTGTGACCCGGCAGCCATGTTGAGAGCAGTTGAGAAAATACCAAGCACTGCCCACCAGCTGGAGCAGAACAGCCAATAGGAATGCTCTTTCTGAAATGATCTTTGATTGGCCAAAGTCTCCCGTAACGGGCTAGATTTCTTAAAGCCTGTCTAGTTTTCTCTCAGAACACTTGAATTACAATATGCTGAAAGGTTATTATGGAATTTTTGCCCAATGATGCCAAAAACATTCGGCCTACTGCAGGTTTAATGTTGTGAATTAAACAAAAGCACTTATTTAGGTTTAGGCAACAAAACCACTTAGTTGGGTTTAGGAAAAAAACGACATGGTTGGGCTTAAAATTACTACCTTTGTACAGTGAAAATGTGACTTGATGTTGTGAACACGGGACACAAACGATCAGCTGATTGTAAAGTGAAAGTGAAACTCAATGCACGGGACACAAACAGCGGTCTCCTGGACGAAAGCCCTGTGTTGTTGAGCCCGACCACCCTGTGTGTCTCTTTCGATCTTTAAACTACGTCACCACAGCACTTTCTCTGAGCGTTTACTGTTGCAGCACATAGGTTTACATTGTAGTTAATGGAAAGCACGGTGCGTCTCATACCAACGCTGAAGGGTGCCTTGTGTGGCGGTATCAAACGCAGACGGCCTTCACAAAGCGTCGGTATTTGACGCCCTGGGAATGAGAAAAGGGCTGGATGAACAAGTAAGCAGACACTTCAGCAGATAAGAGCAACATTAGCATTTATTTGGAGTTTGCAGCCACCTGATGAAGTCTGTAGCTCTGTTTGGCCTCCTTTAAACACCGAGGGAAATATCTGGTGATAAATGCCGAGTGTTTAATAATTGCAGATTTGGGCCTGTGGCAATAACTGTCAGGCCAGTGGGACTTGGGAAAAGCAAACGATGACTTGCACACTCCTATCAGCCAGTGAACTCCTGGTCACCCATTACATACAATACACTACACTGCTGGTGAGGCACGTGGGCCGAAAGCGGAGCAGGGATCCAGCCACGTGCCTTTTATGATTCTTTCTCCACTCTCCCTCGGTCCGATTCGCTCTCGTCTTCCATCCCTCTCCCTCTGACACACACCCACATTAAAAAGACATACTGGAGACATTAGTGGGTCCACATTGGGTTTAGAAAGAAAATACACAGTCATAAGATATAAAAGGAAATGACGAGAGGAGGGACTGGTGCGAGTGCAAGAGATTGAAGGAGAAAGAAGAGAAACTAAAGAGATGAAAGGGAGTATAAAAATACCTGCCATGTGCCATATCTTGTTGTAGTAAAACATCTTAAGGCTGATAACAATCGAATCGACATGATCTATAATAACAAAAATTTTCCATACCCACTAAAGAGAGCAATGAATAAAAGCCATACTTGTAAATAGGGTCACATTCAGAGAGCTTGCCAGCAAAATCGTTTTCATGCTGCTTGCATGTTGCGATAAACTCCATAGTTTCTGCACAGCGTTTAACAGCCAGCTGTTGAGGGCCTTCCTGCTAACGCTGTCATTTATCTGCTCATAAATCAGCAAACTTTTATAAGACACTTAACAAGAGTCTGCACAGACACGAGGGAATGAACTGCAGACTCATTGAGATATCAAATAACACCTCTGCAGGTTTATCAGTATAATTACATGCTGTTGTTGAGAAAGAGGAAGGAGGACAGGAGAACACGGAGTACGTATTACTCAACTATGCAACTATGACTCCTATGCAATCAGGTAATTATTCAGTGTCCTATGCAAATTCATATACGATCACTCTAAAACATATTTTTCTTTTTAAAAGTAATACCTTCAAAATAAAAAAAGCTGAATTTTATCAAGTTGGGATTGATGCTGTCGTCTGAGTGTAGACAAACAGATACATGGCCCCCTTGTGGTTGCACAGGTTCAGACACATTCAAAACACCACAGATCTGCTATATTCAATACAGTTAACACCCACAAACACCCATAAATTGCTAAAGAAAATGTTGTTGTGAATATATGCAGATTGATTAAAGCTGCAGTGGGTAGAATTGGAGCAAATATGATTAAAAAAAATATATTCTTTTATAAAACGGTCACTATACCCTGACAGTAGTGCCTGAGACAGGTAATCTGAAAAAAATCATGTGCCTCTGTGTCCTCCGATGCTCCTAATGGCATCTGCAAGATTTCACAGACCGGAGGAGAACAACCAATCAGAGCCGAGCATGAGCCTGCCATCTCTGAGCAGCTGTCAATCACTCACACTCTCCGATCAAACGGTCAAACTAGGCAGCGCTGATCAAATATGAATTAATATTCTGTTACTGTAATGCCTATTTCTCGCCTCAAATATTGTCAGAAACATCTTGTAGTGTACTGTTTAGCTGTCAAATTAGAAAGTTTGTGACCCGGCAGCCATGTTGAGATCTGCTGAGGAAATATCAAGCACCGCACAAGCCGGAGCAAACTTGACAGCTGCCTCTGTTGAATGAACAGCCAATAGGGATGCTCTCTCTCTGAAATGACCTGTGATTGGCCAAAGTCTCCCATCACGGGATAGATTTTTTTAAAGCCTGAAAACAGAGCTAAGAAGAGGTGCAGAAGTCTAGTTATCTCTCAGAACACTTGAATTACAATATACTGAAAGGTTATTATGGAATTTTTACCCAATGATGCCAAAAATATTCTGCCTACTGCAGGTTTAATTAACTTGACGATACCCTCATTAGTTGCAGCCCTAATTTATATTATAAAATCATAGTGATTGCCATTTTGTATAGTGAGAGGTTTCTGAGAAACAACATTTTAGGGGGGGCTGTTGCTATAGGGGCATTGCCATCCCCTGGTCCATGCCCAGAACCACCACAGGATCAGAAGAGAAGAAAAAAATATTTTAAGGAAAAAAATGTTAATTTTGTTATTACTATTATTGCTAACAGCAGTGAGGTCTGTGGGAACCCAAACAACAAGTGAGTAACGCAAATGTCAACTGAACACAGGGGTTTTTCCAGAGACTGGTTGAACATGATTGTTTGTCATACAGTACACGCCCAATAACTTGGCTTGAGCAGAAGTCTGAAGCTGCTTTTCTCACACGGCAAACATCAATCCACCTGGTCAGGAACATCCTCCACCCCTGGGACTTTTCATCTGTTCCTCATCCTCGACCCAAATTATCCTCCAGCATGAAAACATTACATGCCAGTCTGTCGACATGTAGTAATGATTTCCTCCCTCACTTGGTGTTTTCCATTTTTCACCCACTGCAATGCACTGCGGTGACTTCTGAGCCACTTAAAGCAGGCCCACCCTGCTGCTCCGTCACCATGGTGATTTTGATTTTCTAATATTAAATTGAATTAAATGACGCCATCACTGGCCAACAACACACACGCTGACCTCACCAAACCACACCAAATATAATCCAAACCTCTGGAACAATGCACATAAAACATAACAAAAGAAACAGCAGCTGGATCCAATACAGAGCAGGACAATGACACACACTGTTCATAGTTGTATTGTTTCACCAGACCAATGCCATGTTTACAAAATGTCCTTTACTTGTTCATAAGCGTTAAATCACACAACCACCCCTGACATATGTATACAATTGTGTGACGCAGGCTGATTACTGGAATACACTCTTTTAGAAACTGTCATGGCCACAGGCGAGCCTATAATCCATACCTGCTGACGCTAATCTGCTCTTCAGATTATCCGGGAGCGAGTAAACACCTGGTCCAAACAGCATAGTGGAAAAATCAGTGACTCTAAGTGTTTTCTTGATAATGACAGAAGCAGTGGTAGAAGTATTCACATATTTTACTAAAGTAAAAGTATCAATACCACAGTGTGAATTTACTGTTAAAGGAATAGTTTGACATTTTGATAAATGTGTAAATTTGCTTCACTTGCTGAAATTTAGATGAAAGGATTGACACAACATCTGTACATCTGTAATATGAAGCTACAGCCAGACGGCTTGCTTAGCTTAGCATAAAGGCTGGAAACAGGGGAAACAGCTATGTTATGACCCCTTCCTTTGTTTAAAGGTACAGGTGGACGGATTTCGTTATTTTTCGACAGAGCCAGGCTAGCCGTTTCTCTCAGTCTTTATGCTAAGCTAACCTAATTGGCTGCTGATGTGATATCAAGTGATATCTTCTCATCTAATTCTTAGCAAGAAAGCGAATAAATGTTTTTCCCAAAATGTTTAATTTAATTGAAAGTAAAGATATGGTCGTGCAGGGAGCACGGTGGTGAAGTGGTTAGCACTGTCGCCTCACAGCGTGTCATCGTGGGTTACCTCCGGGTTCTCCGGCTTCCTCCCACAGTCTAAAGACATGCAGGTTAGTTTAATTGTTGACTCTAAATTGCCCGTAGGTGTGAATGTGAGCGTGAATTTTTGTCTGTCTCTATGTGTCAGCCCTGTGATAGTCTGGCGACCCGTCCAGGGTGTACCCCGCCTTCGCCCAACGTCAGCTGGGATCGGCTCCAGTCCCCCCGCGACCGTGAATAGGATAAGCGGTTACAGATAATGGATGGATGAAAGTAAAAAAATATTATCAGAAAAATATTCTTAAAGTATCAAAAGTAGACATTTTGTAGAATAGCACCATATAGCATTATATCATTAGATGTATTACATTATTAGATTATTATTAAAGATGCATTAAGATGTAGGCAGCAATTTGATAACAAAACCTCTTATTTTACAGGCTGATCATGTGTTTTGTAAATTAAGTCTTAATCTGAAAAGTAACTACAGCTGAGTAGACGTACAAAGTTGCATAAAATGGAAATACTCAAGTACCTCAAAATTGTACTACAGTACAGTGATTAAAGTTGCAGTGTGTAGGATCTGGCAGCATCTAGCGGTGAGGTTGCAGATTGCAACCAACTGAAACTTCTCCCGTGTGCCAAGCGTGTAGTAGAACTACGGAGGCCGACGCGAAAACGTGAAAACCTGAATGGCCCTATCTAGAGCCAGTGTTTGGTTTTTCCGTTCTGGGCTACTTTAGAAACATGGCGGCCGACTCCACGAAGAGCACCCGCTTCGTATGTAGATATAAACGGCTCTTTCTAAGGTAACAAAAACACAACTAAAGAAAACTACTACTACTAAGTTACATTCTACCACTGGACCAGAGTCTACATTTTGTATAAAACATTTTATTTTTGTACATGTACATTTGTTATTAGTAATTAACACAGCAGCACGGTATGATAACACTGTTAAAATGGTGAAACAGTGATCAGTATAAAAAGAATATGTTCATATATTGAAAGATTTGAGACACACATGATTTACATCCTACAGCTGTTAATAATATCTTCAGTGTTATTTACATGACCGAACACTGTTTGGGATGATTGGCCGTTTGTCCAGGTGGCAGATGAAGGACGTTGACAAAAACTGTATGCAGACATTAAAAAATGCATGCATATAAAAATACAATTAAATATGCAGATTGCAAAAGGCATGACACTGTCACAAGAGTCTGCTTCACCGGTGTTCGTCTCTTGTGTAGACCTCTAAAATAAGAGCGAAGAAGCATGTGATGTAAACAAGAAGCTAGGACATGATCTACAGTACGTGTGTGATTCTGACGGTCACACTGGCCGACAACTAACGAAATCCTACAGATCGTAATCAGCTGCAGCTGTGAGGGTCCATTCAAGGGACAAGAGGGATAAAGCAGAACAAGTCCAGGGAGGAACATATGAGAATACCAAAGAAAACACTGGAATTAGCCTGTCAGAAGGTTTCAGATTGAGGAGCAGGATCACGGCCAAACAAGTAGTCACAGGGCAGATCATTTTTTTAAAGAACTGCTGGTAACCTTGAGGTTTTTTAGCAGGAGACGCAGCTTGAGGTTGTCTTTCCGAAGAGAGCATGTTGTTTATCAGCTTGCTATCCCTGTTCTTTCAGTTGCATTACATATGACATCTGAAAGCAGACCATTTGATCAAATCCCTGGGCCACTTGCCCCAGAGCCTTTTTCCACTGAAACGTGTTTTCACTTATTTCTGAATCCCAGAGCTATAGAGGGTTCATGCTCTCTGCCTTTCTCCCATCACCACCGTTTTCACTTTCTCATGTCTACCACGCCATACATTTACAAACATACACCAAAGCTTCTGATGGATGGAGCCGTTAAAACGACAGAAAAATCACCTGCCGGGAGAAAAATTGCTGGAATGATGTGAAAATGATTGTGAAAGGCTGCTTTTAAATTGATGAACAGTAATAATACATAGGCTACACTAGCACTACATTTGGCCACCTTAAAGGAATAGTTCGACATTTTTGGAAATACGCTTATTTGCTTTCTGGCAGAGATTTAGATGCGAATACTGATTCCACTTTCTGTACATTACAGTAGATGTTGGGCTACAGCAAGCAGCTTTTAGCTTAGCTTAGCACAAAGACTGGAAACTGGGAGAAACAGCTAGCCTGACTCTGTCCGAGTGTAACAAAATCTGCCTCCAAAGCTTATTAACACGTTATATCTTGTTTATTTAATATATATGTACTGTACTTACGTGGGCAGCGTTAGGCTAGCTGTTTCCCCCTGTTTCCAGTCTTTATGCTAAGCTAAGCTAACAGCTGCTGGCTGTCCCTTCATTTATGACAGATATGAGAGTTCAATCGATCTTCTCATCTAAGTCTGCCAGAAAGGGAATACACATATTTCCCAAAAAATGTTGAGCTATTTCTTTAATGTACAGTAGTATATCCAGAGTTAATCCATTGGTGTTGCTTTTAAACTGTAAAAATGAGTCATTATAGACCACTACATTTTAAATCAAGATAGCACCAATGGCTAAAAAAATAACAGCTTTCTCGGCGCCTCTATGAAAAAACCTAAAGAGTAAATTTGAGCTAAGTAGAGAATAATATCTTAACTAGCAAACATCCCAACAGTAACACTACATACATATTCACAGTTTTAAGTTCTTCCCTTTAAGAATGGACAGATATGACATGAAACAGATTACTCCACTAAACAAAAGTACTACTGTAGACAGTATTGTGATGAACATTTCAAGTAATAGGATGCAGTCCAGTTTCCCCCAAAGGGAGACGTCCAGTAGGTGAGCAACACTTTATGTCACAACAAGCTGACCCAGTCAAAAGAAGGCACAAAGGAAGGAGGGAGAACAGTTCAGGGACGTACGCAGACACCGAGAGGGGTCGCTGGTCGAGAAAATAAAGATCAGGGTGCTGAATGACAGTCTGTCTTAACCAGTCCAGATTCGGAGGGCCACGAGGAAGAAAGTGAGGAGTCTTGACAGTGAGCTTAACTTTTCTAACATAGAGGCATGTTTCTGTGCAGCAGGGTCACATAACTTCAGCTAATTTCGCTAAATCTTTGGGTATATGTACCCCCACATTAAGTAGTTCACTTCTTTTCATCCCAACCTACTGTAGCTGGTGTTTTTGACAAAGAGAGGACTTGTAATTGAAACTAAGAACCTGCTTCTTCAAATGAAGGAAAAATACCTTGTTTGCTCACAGGAGGGTTTCATGTGTGTGTAGAGGAGCTCTCTCGGCGCGTATCCACGGCACTGCGGCACATACAAACACATATTAGATTTCATTTTTCTAGACGAATTAGTTACATTATTCACAGCACAAACAAGTACCAACAACGTGACTCAGGTTTATATGGCAAGAAGCATCTCTATGGCACACAGAGCGGTGATCTACACAGCCAGATACGACTTAAAAACAACCACCGCTTCTGCACACAGACACATCGCTACTGCCAGACTGTTGGCAGATGAAGGAATGTCTGTGTCTCCTAATGGTTTCTGTCTCTTTGTATCAGCTCCGGGCCTCATTGGTGAAGATTTAGGAATGATAAATCTGTTTCCACACATGGCTCGAACTCTTCTCCTCGTCTCCTGCAGCTCTCAATTAACAAACTGATCCTTTTTTCTTTTAGCACAATCTTGCCAGACTCCTGTATCTCAAACTCGCTTCCCTTTCGCCTCATATCCTGGCTTGTTTGACCCATGTGTTTATCTCATTGGAGTATAAGAGGAAAAACAAAGAGAGGCACTCACGCTTGATGATGCCGTACAAAGTCGGCAAACTGTCGGTCCTTCGCGTAGAGCTCAATAATGCGTATCCTGTCTTGGATTTCCTGCAGAAACACATGTTATCAGTCGGGATGGAACATTACATCACAGGCAGATAAACGATAACTGAACTGGCTCAATCAAAACGTGACATTTTACACTCAGAAAAAAACACAATGACGTTCCTATTTAAGGGCGCAAGAGAAAGGTGATAGAACAACCTGAGATTTCCCAATTCAGATCGTCGTCAGGTAAAATTTGGAAGTGGGAAATGAAAGTGATGTGCCTCACTGGTGTGGGTCATCACCTAGCATCCAGATGGCCTTGAGCAAGGCACATCTCCCACCTGTCACTTTACCTTTATTTTCCTTTATATACTTTACATACGGTTTTATAAACTGTTACATCTCGGCGTATACATATTTATTACTTTTCTATACATACTACATTCCTGTCTACACCTCTGTGTACATATATTACTTCTCATCAAGCATATACTGTACTTCCCTTAATATATATATATATTTTATGAGTATTGTTGAAGGAACCTGAGACCAACTTCAGTACTACTGTATGAATGTTTGTGTGTGAAAATGAGAATTTGTGAAGTGTTTTCCATAATTATATTACATTGTTTACCTACGTATTGTACTTAAGTTACATACTTATTTTAAGCCCAACCATGATGTTTTTCCTAAACCTAACTAAGTTGTTTTGTTACCTAAACCTAACTGCAGACGTTACCGTAGTTTTGTTGCGTGGCGTACAAATGACAAACAAAAAGCCTAAAATGCGTCCTCATGACAAGCGGAATGTCCTTGTAATGTCGTGCTGTTCATGCGGCTTCCTGTGATATCGGGTTGAAATATAAACGCCAGCTTGTTGTTTTAATGTGTACGGGGAAAACTTTTGCCAAACTATGACGTAAGCCAGCCCAGTGAGGGTCGGGGGGCTGTTAAGAAAACAACCTTTAGTCGCCTCTAACTTTCTCTGTGATCACTTATTTTAAATGCCAATATACCCGATCACACAGGACGGCTGTAGTCATTAACCTGTATTTATGCTGTAGCAACTTACCATTACCATTTATCCAGTGACAGCAGTCATACTGACTGCTGTCACTGGATAAATGGTAAAGGTAATGGGGTAAAAAAAGGCCCTCTTAATGTGGCTAAGACATCTCTTCTAAATGAACCACACACACACACACCTCCTTGGTCAGTTCGCTGTTCTCATAGATGTGTCGTATCTCCTCGCTGCTGAAGTCGGTGGAGGCCTCAACGCTGGCACTGCTGTACACAGGAGTTTCAGGGTAGCGGCGGTAGTAGTGGCTGTAGCCCGTGGTGGCCTCACTCTCATACATGGGGTTGTACTTGGTCGCCCTCTCCAGAGACGGGAGACTCTCTGCTCGCCTGCGGAGCAACACGCAACACAATCAGTCACAACGTAGAGGCAGGAAGATAAACACATCTTCTAGGAAGCCAGAAAAGAAAACTGAGCTGCAGTGAATTAGACTTTAGCGTTGATGATTAACCTTCATTAACCTTGGATAAGTGTCTGTCTGGGTCCAGACTATCAGAAAGCCTATTGTGTTACGTGTTTAAGGCTTTCAGTTAACTGACTTAGGTTAACAAAGTGTTTATCCACAGGCTGCTCTGGGAACCATGCCAGACACACACATACACACACACACACACAGATAGATGGTGAACAGATACTTTGTGTATCTTTGTGTCTGCAAAAAAAGAGTAAACGTAAAAGGAAGAATCAAAGCAGGACAGGAGGAAAGAGACAGGGAAAGGGAGAGTCTAGAGGAGTAAAGGGACGGTGCGGTGGATAATTTTGGCCGTCTAACTGAGAATACAGTCATGGGATGTCTCAACTTATTCTGTCCCCTCAAGAAAGTAACCAGGCTCCTTTAATCTTAAAAGGATTATGTGGAGGAGAGAAAACTTCAAACACACTAAATGTAAGCGTTTCTGTTCACTATCAAACAGAAAAGTAAGGTTTGTTTATTTTCAGGAATAGACTTAACAGCTTTTGCAGGCTGATAAAAAAAAAATAATCTGACTGAATTTATCATATACTGTTCATTTTACTAAGCAGTGTGGTGTAGGTTGTGTATATAGGATATATACAGTGTGATATATTCGGTTTCTGCTTGTTCCACAACTTAGTATTTATTTAAACCCAGGGTTACATGTTGGGGTTTTTTTATGCATCTTTACAGTCTCTCGTTTATTATTTTTGTGCACATATTTTAAATTCAGCCTGGCGTATTTGTTATCTTTGGAAACACTTAAGATCTCCACTAGAAGTTAAAATACAGTAGTTCTGTAGGTTTAAACAAAGCTTGGCCACACAACATAAGTAGGTAAAGATGGAGGTTCTCTAGAGTTTAAAGGACACCTATTATGCTTTTGTGCTTTTTCCCTTTCCTTTAGTGTGTTATATAGTTTTTCGTGCATGTAAAAGGTCTGCAAAGTTACAAAGCCCAAAGTCCACGCCAAAGGGAGTTACTCTCCCCCACAGAAACACTGCTCCTGAACTGCCAGAAATGCCTTGCTTCCGTAACGTGGTGATGTCACCAAGTAACACATTTGCATAACAGCTCGCCCTCAAAAGCTAGGAGTGGAGTCTTAAGTGTTTGGTTCGGGGGGGGGGGGGTCAGTCACCGACAAAATTTAAATCTAAAAACTCTGGAGAGACACATTGAGAATGACGTGGATTAGATCTAATTCATGGAGTTGTGTTGAGAAGTTTGGCCGTATGGTACGTGATTGGTTTTCCTCACCGTATGGGGTCCTCTGACTCGTCCTTGTCATACTGATCCCGTAACGTCCTGGCGAGGAAGAAGATGACTCCGGAGGCCACCAATAGGAATCCGGCTACGGAGGCGATCGCTATGCCGACCACCAGCGGCTCAGATACGTACTCCTCACAGTGCTCTCCTCTGTACCACCAGTTCTCCCCGACGCGACACCTGAGGCGACAATGAAACATTTGTGAGCTAAAATAATTTCCACACCGAAACTAAAACAGAAGACTGAACACAGACCTTTTTTTTTTTAAAACTGTTTAAGCCATTCAGGGAGCAGCAGAAGAACATAATACCCATCACTGGTCTTTATTCTGTGTTGAATGATTACAGAATGTAAAAACAAATGACTGAATGGTGTTTGTAACAACAATTATAATGTTCTGTATGTGTCATTAAATCATGAATGCCTCGTTTTGGAATGAAATAACTATTCAAATGTTTCCTGTCTCCATGGAACAATGCAATACTTTTGGTTGGACGGCGTGAAGTAAACAACGTTCCAGCAGCATCTGGAGCTGCCAGCATGTTTTATGATGTGGTAGAGGGTGTGAAACGTAGGTTAGCACTCATCTTGGCACACATCCTCCTGTCTGTCTGTTCATAATCATTCAATTTTACAGTGCACCACATACAACAGTTTCAACAGAGCCAGAGGACACGTTTCTGTCACCGATTTGGATGATTGGCACATCGTCTTGCACGCATTAACCCATGCAAATGTCTGTTTGGACATGGAAACACATGCACAAACATGCTTAGACACAAACACAGAGCAAAATTGTTTGCAGGTAAGTGTTTTGGATAATAAAAGGAAAGAATAGGGCTGTAACACAATATAATAAACAATATTTCACCAAACAAAAATGTGATAATTTGCATCCTGGAGCTGAAAAATTGCTCACAATATTAAACAAATCTTAGTAATTATGCCTCCCCAAATGGTGCTCATTGTTTTCATTTAAGTACAGTACATATAGTGCCAGGGGGCACAATTAAATTAACTTAATAAGCAGCCAAAGGTTTGCGTGCTGACTCAAAGTGTTGACATAATTTTTTCTTTTCAAAAAAAAATCTTGATCAATGCCAAAAAATAGAAAGACAGTTAATTGGAATTTGTAGCCAACTGTGGTGTAAAACAACATCTTTATTCCATGTAGTTGGTTAGTTGTAGTATACATCTGACTGTGCAATATACCCTTTGAATACATCTGACTGTGCAATATATCCTTTGAATACATCTGACTGTGCAATATATCCTTTGATGCAATATATACCTCAAGTGCAACTACCTTTGTTTACAGTTATTTATTACATTTACCTATTTCTCAAGTGCAATTACCTTTGTTTATATTTATTTATTTATTACTCTACCTTACCTGTCTTATTCCTGTTTTTATTTTACTCTATAGCTATGTGTGTTTTATCTGTTATATGTTTTACCTGCCTTGTCTTGTCAAGTATCTGTTTTAAAGCACTGACCAGAAGTGGCAACTGTGAATCTCGTTGTATTTAATACGATGACAATAAAGCTTTCTATTCTATTCTATTCTATGATTATAATTATTTAGGCAAGTGCACATTTCTACATCTCAAGCGCGAGTAGCCAAATACTAAATATGCTTTTGAACAAAGATTGCTAAGAATCTGGCCGCCTGCTTGAGCTGTTGAAAAGCTGTTACTGTGATGAAGCACTGGCCAAACCTGAAAACTCAGACATTCTTTCCCCGCAAACACGCAGATCACTTCCCCTAATCCCCACCCACCTGCAGATGGCTCCCTGGCCGGGGATGATGTCACACTTGCCGTCATTGAGGCAAAAGTCAGTCCGTAGCTCACAGATGCTCTGACAGGGTCGGCTGTCCACGCTGAAGTAGCCAGCGTTGCAGACACACTCCCCCTCCCCGGACCACTTGTTCACCTTACACTCTGCGTACTCGTTACACGCCTGGAACTTACAGGGGTCGGCCTTGTCACCTGGAAATGAAAGAACCAGGAGTGTTGACTTTAAAGGTATTAAAAGAAACTGTAACAAGCAGGTGCTCGTGTGGCATTTAAAAAGAAAAGATTAAGTTCCTTCACATATATTATCTCAAAAGATTTAGAATCATCAGTATGCGTACACATACTACATTTAATTCCAAAATGTTACAAAGTAACACAGACTTAAAGGAATAGTTCAACATTTTGGGAAATGCGCTTATTTGCTTTCTTGCTTTTCTAGTGAGATGAGAAGGTCGATTCCACTCATGTCAGTACGATAAACCTGAAGCCACAACCAGCAGCAGCTGGTTAGCTTAGCTTAGCATAAAGACTAGAAACGGGCAAGGGCCTATTGAAGGAGGCTGGGTCACTCGTCATCAACACGTCATATCTTTAGGGGTATAACACATGCGCAGTAAAATCTGGTCTGCCCTCGCCGAAATTGAGCCAATTGCAACGCACGACCGCAGCTTCAGTTACACTGCGCATGCGTTAAACCCCATACCCCAAGACCGATGTCCGACCGTGACCCAGCCTCCTTTCCATAGGCCTTGGAAACAGGGGGAAACAGCTAGCCTGTCTCTGTATAGCTAAAGCTCAGCAAATCGACGTTTTCACACTTCGATAAAACAAGTGAGAGCTTAAGAGTAGGGCTGGGATATATGGAGAAAATCAAATATCACGATACTTTTGTCCAAATAACAAATCGGTATTGCAACAATATTGTCGGGTTGACTATTGGTGCTTTCACAAAATATTTACACAATGAGATTTTTTATAAATAATCATCAGTAATGTGGATATAATGACTAAGTTGGTAAAGGCAAATAATAGAATCGCTAGAACAGTCTGGTAAGTTCAGCACATTACATCACTTTACTGTAATGCAGCCTTTAAAAGCAGGAAAAGACAACACTTATGCCATATTACGATATTCAAAATGTAAGTCAATATCTAGTCTCATATCGCAATATTGATATAATATTGATAAATTGCCCAGCCCTACTTTAGAGGTAATGTTTGTCTAATTTTTTGCCTTCGGACAGTGCCACACTAGCTGTTTCCTCGTTTCCAGTCCTTATGCTAAGCTAAACTAACTGGCTGTAGCCATATATTTAAAAATATTTATCGTACAGACACAAAAGTCCAGCTCTCTGCAGGCAAGCAAATAAGCATACTATTCTTTTAAATTACGCCCAAAATAAACACAAAATTAAACAAATTCAACAACACAATAGCTTATTGTTGCACACATAATTCTAAATATTTCATATATATATAAATCTATTCTTAAATGACCTCAATAATGATCTATTTCTTTCCAAAATGGACAGAGACACATACAAAGACCATTCTTCCTCTCTAATACAGCCCTAATGCATGCTGGGATCCATCATTGTGCGCTGGCTGTGACTCAGACAGATTATGGCAGCTCAGCCGTGATTGTAAACACAAAGATGAATCACTGATATCATGAATGGCCGATTACAAGCTGACTGATGTTCTCACACACAGAAGACTGGAGTTCGACACCACATGAGGAAATTTTAAAAGAAAAAAGGGTGCCGAAAATGTCTCGCTGGCTCCATAATTGAGCCACATTATAAAAACACGAAGCCAATATAACACACACTCTGTATGAAAACAGAGCTGCAAACAGTAATCAGTTGGTCAAAGTGCAGTGAGTGATATGCGTCAACTTGGCTGCTGTCCAGGGAAGCCCTGATTATCTCAACCTAGCTGATGTGACTGTGACATTCGCCTCTTTAGATCAAGAAGTGTCACGACAGGGATTCAACACCTGCTTTCCCAGGCCTTTTCACACACTAGCACGTTTATCAATAGGTTATTTCACAAAACAATGTTCTGAGATTACACTCATTAAGGGCAGAGTTCAACATTTTGGGAAATAAGCTTTCCTGCTAGTTAGATGAGAAGATCGAGGCCACTCTCATATCTGTAGTTTCACTATGAAGCCGGAGCAAGGAGACGGTTAGCTTAGCTTAGCATAAAGACTGGAAACAGAGGGAAACAACTAGCCTGACTTTTTCGAGTGGTAACAAAATCCACCTACAAGCGCCTCTAAAGCTCACTGATTAACCAGTTGTATCTTGTTTGTTTAAAACAACCATTTGTGGTCTTTACAGGGGGTTATGTCAGGGACTATTTCTTGGCCCAACGCAGGGACTTCCTCTAGAGCTTTACAGGTGCTGGTCGGCCGATATTGATAGCTTTGGACAGAGCCAGGCTAGCCGTTCCCCTCCCCCCCGTTTCCAGTCTTTATGCTAAGTAGGGCTGCAACCAATGATTATTTTCATTGTCGATTAATCTGTGGATTATTTTCTTGATCAATCGATTAGTTGTTTGGTCTTTAAATTGTCATAAAATGGTGAAAAATGTCAATCAGTGTTTCCCAAAGCCCAAGACGACGTCCTCAAATGTCTTGTTTTGTTCACAACTCTAAGATATTCAGTTTACTGTCATAGAGGAGTAAAGAAACCAGAAAATATCCACATTTAAGAAGCTGGAATCAGAGAATATTGACTTTTTTTCTTAAAAAATTACTTAAACCGATTAATCAGTTATAAAAATAGTTAGCAATTAATTTAATAGTTGACAGCTAATCGATTAATCATTGCAGCTCTAACGCTAAGCTAATAGCTTAACCGTCTACTGGCTCCCGCTTCATATTTACCGCACAGACATGAGAGTGGTATCGATCCTCTCTGCAAGACAGCGAAGAAGCATATTTCCTTTAAGAAACATCTGACATAAGCTTCAAACAGTTGCTGCTATCACAGTTGTTGTCTTGATCAAAGTACTCATAAATGCACTACAGTGTCTGTCGGTGAGAACCAACCTGACTCGACGTCCAGTGAGTACTTATCGATGGCCAGGTTCATGGTCTGGTAGGCTGTGTTACAGAAGTCCTCCAGGATCAGATAGACGGTGGTGGTGACGCTTTGTGGCACAGGTTTGCCAAATTTCATCCTGCTGTTGACCACGATGCTCCCGTTCCTGAAGTTCAGGATCTCCAGGTTCTCAAAGTTACTCAGGTTGGACTGCAGGTAGGGCACAAGCTGGGAAAAGATTGGAAAATGTACAGTTTGATGTTACAACACAACAGTGGGAATACTGACAACCACAAGTACGGTAAAGTGTGAGACGTTTACCAGCTCTATGAAGCGTTGCTCCAAAGCTTTGTATTCTGCGGAGCTTTTGTTAAAGAGATCATCTGAGAAGATCATGTTGGTCACCCTCAGGCTGAAGAACACCATCATTCCTCGTCCGGGGTTCACGGGCATGGCGATGCTGACTTGGTCCGTGCCGTGTGCTACACCAAACGGAAAGCCAGTGCTGCCCTCCTCTGTGTGGTTGATCAAGTCATAACCATAATGGATCACATCATAGTCCTGGTCTCCAGTGGTGGCATCATCCAAGCCTTCGTTAGTGGTCTGGATCTGGGGGGTAAAGAAGTTGAGAGATGAGACTTTTTAGTCCTAAGTAAGGGATAATGTACAGCGAGCCGGTCATTGTTGTGAACAGGGCGATGCGGGTGGACCCCGACGCGAAGCATCGCCCTGAAGGTGTTTATTTCATAACAATGACCCACTAGCTGTACATTATCCTGCTTATTACACGGCTACTTACTTAAGAAATCAATAATTTGACACAAAAATGGTCCTCCAGAGTCCGATATCAGAACTGCGCCCATGGCAACGGTCTGTTATAAAGAAATAACAGACCATAGTGCGCCGTGATTGACCAATCAGAATCGAGTATTCAACAAAGCCGTGTAATAACAATGTTTACTTTGTCTTAAACTTATTATTTTATCATTTTATCCTTTAAAATATGCACATTAGCTGCAGAATCATTATAGTTTAGATTTCCTTACACAAAAACATTAAAAGGAAAAGCAAGACATGAGTCCTGTATTTTAAAAAAAATTATGTATTTAGTGATATTTTGCTACTTTTTTTTTTTTAATTGTTTTGCTTTACCTCCACCAGTGAAGGAATGATGATGTCAGGTTGCCCCTCAGGGACAAGGTCAACATCAGAGATACGGGTGAAAGGCGACTCCCTCTCTGGAGAAAGGGAAGTTGGTGTGACGGGGCTCAGAGGATCTGTCACCGGCGGTTCATCTTTGTTGACCAGTATGATCTCATCCTCTGTAAGATCCTCTGTCGAGATCTCTGGAGCTGCTGGGCCCTCTTCCTCTACAGGTGGAGCTTCAGGTGTAGTCTCTTCCTTCACCTCTTGTCCCTCGCTCTCTGTTGCTTCCTCCATGCTACCCTCGTCAAACACAGGTTCCTCGGGATAGGTCAACATCACATTAATGTCTGCGTCTTCCGCAGGTTCTTCGGGGTTAACTTCACCTGCAGGTGGAACATCTGTGAGGTTGGACTCTTCTTCTGTGCCCTCCACCGAGTCTTTGCCAACAGGAAGCAGACCTGTTTCTGCTGCCTCCGGCTCTGATGCTTCACTCGCTACATCTACAGACTCAGGAGGCGGGACCAGGGCTGGCAGGCTTTCTTCTTCTTCTTCTGTGGTCTCAGCTGTGATTGTGGAGATCTCAAGCTCCTCTGGAATCTCTGCCTCATTCACTACAACCTCATCCAGGTTTGCAGTTGTAGGTTCTTCTCCCACTGCCGCAACATCAACTTCCACTGTTTCAGCATCTACATTTATGTCGACATCTTCTGTTATCAGCCCACCCTCTGAGCCAGTCTCCTCATGAGACGCTTCTTCTTCGTCCTCTGTGGGTGGAGATGGATCGAGCTGGTCCTCCAGGTCGTCTGTGCCCGAACCAGAGGCCTCGACCTCCACTGGCGGTTCAGGCAGTGTGACGCCCTCTGGCAGCTCAGGGGAGGGAAGCTCAGCTGGGAGCTCCTCTGGTGGGGGGGTTTCTACTGCAGGAGTCTGCACAATGTCCCCCAGTAACAGGCCCTCCTCCTCAATGCCTGGAAAAACAAAAACGAGAAGAAACTCGACTCAATCTCTGCTGGACTCCTTCTGTAGAAACTGGCAAACTTTCCAGAGCCCACAGATCTGTCCGGCAAACCAGACAACACATTTAATTTAAGAAATCGACAAAATGAGAAATAATAATAGAAAAAGGTAGTTAGGATAAACACTCACTGCCAGCTTCAGGTCCACTAGTGGTCAGGACAGGAGCAGGAGTCTCAACTGCACTCTCCTCCAGAACGATGACGTCATTTTCTGCGTTGGCCACCGTGTTGGTTTCGGAGGGCTCAGGCAGGACGTAATCTTTAATGACAACCTCTGTGTCCTCTTCTAGGATCGTGACCTCTAGTGGCTCATCGACAGCATCGATCTGCATCACAAACAGGCTTTATTATCAAAACCTTTTGGCACTGTTTCACTGGAGTGTGCCCTGCAACAGGAGCTTTGACTGGTCAGCTGTTTTGTGTTTACAGGTCAGGCCGATCAGAGCTCCTGCTGCTGCTCTGTGGGTTTGACATCATTACACTCCTTGTGTGTTAAATTGAAATGTTAAAGCAACAAATAAATGAACTGTGAGATGGAATATGATAGGCAGACATACAGTATAAGGAAATTGAATATCAAAATGTTATTATTTCATCATTTAAAGAATAACTTAATAATAGCCAGTGTTTCCCTGCCCACTCTGGTTGAACGTTTCAAGTCTGTTGCACCTCTTGTCAGAAGTGTGCATTGTTGTACCTGTAAACATACCCAACAGTGATGTCACGGTGTACTGACAACACCCTAGTGTTCTCAATCTTTAGTAACCACTTCTGATTGTTAAAAAAAATCCAAGGACCACCTAATTTGACATCTTCGTCTAGTTGTAGTTTAGCTACAGTTTCCTTGCAATATATTTGGTCTACACTTGTTTATCTAACTCTTGTTTTGTAATCACTTTCATTGGATTTGTTGTCAAATACTGTCTTCACACTTCCACAATTGCTTCCAATAAAAACTTTGCAGCCAATCCGTCGTCTTCACCCTTTATTAGAAGTGTGTTTAGCTCGCTGCATAGCTGTGCACCAGATTTAATTTGAGTTCATTCATGAATCATATAAATGCAATTTGAATTAATAAATGTTTGATAGCTTTTGATTCATGTATTGTCTATAATTAGTTTTGGTGGCGCTCCGCAGGCTCCGTACTTCTAATATGAACTCGAAGAAAGCTTGAAAAAGCAGCAGCTGAATCTAAAATGTTCCAAATCCGAAACCAGGGCAGCAAAGTGCTTCGGTGGCACAGTGGCTCTGCACTCTTGCCTGTGAATCAATTACCGATGAGAAGTTTGCCAAACTCTCCCAACTCGTACAACGAGTCAAATTAATCACTTTAGCGAGCTGAACTATAAAGTGAACCAGCAGACGCATTTAGTGCAACCCAAACTCTGATTACCATCAAAGCGCATAGTCGACCACAAGACAGCACAAATAAAGACAGACTTAAGATGGTATTACTTGTCTGAATAAACTCATGTGTGCTGTCTCTTCCTCTTTACTCGCCGCGGTGTGCTTTTGCCCCAGAATAGCAGTGGATTATTATAGCAAGAGCCAAACTAATCCTCAAAGCCTCGCTTCATCCTGGCTGGTGAGCTCATCCCCTACCTGCACTGGTGTGGCTCTGGATAACATCACAAGCCAGTTACAGGTTATGGCAACATCAGTCATACTGCAGCCGTCATGCTTCCTTAAACAAAGGTGATTTATGAGCTTTGTGGAGCTAAAAGCAGCTGGATAGCGCAGAGAATGATAGTAGTGGAGATAACTTGTTAACTCACCGTGGCTCCGTCTGCACCGTTGACAGACTCAGGGACCTCAGACACTGTGGAACCAGTGGGGGAAACACATATTAATACAAACTGACACACACAATGCAAACCTGCCAAATAGCTGAAATAATCATGCCTGCTGAATCCTTTTTAACTGATACCATTTCTGCACTGACGGCCTTCATTTTGACAGCAGTACCTTGAGGGCTAAATATGTACAAATCAGTGCTAAAATCTGGAGTGAATATCAGCCGCTGTGGGGCCAAGGCTATTACTGAATCGCCACCAAAGCAGAAAAACAAAGCCGAGCTGTGCCTTTTTAATTCCCCAGCCACACATGTCAGCCATATGAGAGTGTTTAGCCGTTTCACATGTCCAAGCTTGTAATTAATGGTGAGCATCAGATGGCATGCATCTCCAGGAGGAGCTCGCGAACACAATAAACTAATGACACGCATGCTCTCCAAAACATGAGCGGGGAGAAATCTCACAGGAGGAGGAGATGCTATAGACATTATCACATCATTCAGTTTCTTCACATTTCTGGAGAAGGAACCTTGCCAGGAGTAGGAGGTAGCTAACCTACTTACTGACTGGCTAAATCTAACAGATGCAGTGGTTTAAATCTCCCATCTCCCTTTGTGAGCATTTGAGTGTGTGTTTTACTTTTGTGTCTTCTGCTGCATCAATTTTGATCCTTTTTCTTAAAATACTGTCCGGTATGTAAGACCCCCGGGGTTTAAGCCAAAAAAAAGGACTAAAGTAAAGCAAAAAAAAAACCCAGTGTGCTCAGATTTCAAACATCCTTTTTGCTCAGCTCTCTTTTGCAGACCACTTAATGACAAGGATTTAAGTGTCGCACAGAATAAATACACGTCCTATAACTGATGACCGTGTTTTTTTGTTCATTAAAAATGCCCCACTTTTGAGCTGAAACTTCTTATGATCTCTGTAGTCTTTGACAGAAAGAGCAGACAAATAAGAAACAGATGAGACTATTAAAACCCTGGAATGTTTTCTGAAGTGGTGTAGCGTATGTTGTAATATCAACGCTGGGTCTACTGCGTCTCTATTTGATATGACGTTTGGAGGTTTGCCCTGCGCTACCTCTGCCAATGCGTTCCCTGCGACTTTGCTGCCATGCCAATTAAATAAATAGCTATAATGGTGTGTGTTCTGTGTATCAGCAGGCATGCGCTGGCCATCGTCTCACCGCTCTCCAGCTGGTCGTTATGCAGGGCTTCAGTGATGAAGTCTTTGACCTCGCTGATGGTGTAGACCACCGTAGGGAGCTCCACTACCTCACGGTACGAGTTCTCCACCCGGTTTGACTGCAAGGTCAGGTAGTCCAGTTGCTCATTGCTCACTCCTGCTACGTCCACCACCACTGTGACGGCGTAGTCCACCACCACGCCATCCAGCCTGAAGACACACATACAGTATGTAGGAGTTACATCCAGTCCACATACTGAACAGGCAGTAATTCAATATTATCATACATTTAGCGGAAATCGTACACTCTAATGTAATACAACAGATCTGCCATATATTCTACAAAAAGGAAGATTATAATGTTTGTTTTTTGTTTTATTACTGAGGTCGTAGTTAGTGGTGTTGGACTGCATTATTGAGATGTGTATATACTCACTTTTGTAAATGGAAAGGGCAAAACATCAAAAACAGCTCTCGATATAATGCTGTCCAGTTCAACACCACTGCAAACTACAACCACAATAATAAACATATAGTTTAATGAATACCTCTCTGACAGCGTCAATCAAAATTATTATCTTTTTAAATGTGGAATTTATGGAAGAGCTGATAGATATTACAGGTCTACCTAAAATGGTCACTGTGGGTAATTATGTTGTGATATTGTTTGACAAACAGCAAATTGTATTCAAAATTACAATGGTTACCAAGGTTTTTGTTTTATATACGTGAACAGTTTTCTTTGATGTGAAGCTTTGGAACAGTGAAATACAATTTATTGCATTGAATATCAATTCAATTCTTCTATATTTTGCATATATATCAAGGTTTTAAAGAAGACCTATTATGATTATGTGCTTTTTCACTTTCCTTTAGTGTGTTATATAGTTTTTTGTGCATGTAGAAGATCTGCAAAGTTACAAAGCCCAAAGTCCACACGAAAGGGAGTTACTCTCCCCCACAGAAACACTGCTCCTGAACAGTCTTGAAGTCCTGCCTTTTCATCCGTAACGTGATGATGTCACCAGGTAACACATTTGCATAACATCGGCCTAGCGGTTAGTTTGGTACGCCCTCAAACAAAGCTAGTTAGAGCGGAGCTGGAGCGGAGTCCGAAGAGTTTGGTTTGGTTGACCAATCACAACAGAGTGGGCCAGCTGACCAATCAGAGCAGACTGGGCTTTTCTAGTAGAAATCCAAAATACAAGTATGCACCTGAAAATGAGCATAATAGGTCCTCTTTAATATATATCAAAATATACATTAATATCAGAAAAATATATTTATTTACCTTAGGGACATAATTGTGCAAACACTAAGTACACTGCAGATGTATTGTACATCATGTCTTTCTACAAGCTACTAAATGGACCTTGCGGTGAGATTGTTTTGTCTACTGAAACCACTGTTTCCAAGTTTGATTCCAAGGCCAAGATTGAACTTTTAGTCTCAATTCTTATTTATATCGTGATTTTGAGTTCAGCCATATTCCCCAGCTCTAATCCGTTTCATCACATCAGCCTTGATTACTCTCTTACTACCTGTGTTTATCTCTTCTGCTTGTGGCAATTGTGCAGCTCCACAAGAGCAATAAAAGAGTTGAGTGCCTTGCTCAAGGGCACCATAATAGTTGTTAAGTGAGAGGAGGTTTCTTTTTCATTTTTCTAACTCAAACTTGGTGAGGGAATTTCCCAATCAGTATACTATTAGTCTACCTAAACTGCACTTGAACACCATTTACAGCCATCTTATACAGACATTTACAATAAGAAAGTATGAAATAATGTCTAAGGGGACGAAAAGCACTCAGGCATTAGTGTGATTTAACGTCAAACCTGTTAAAAGAGTTGTAAATCGATCACAGATGACTGATTTACTGCGTGGAATGGAAAA
Source organism: Sebastolobus alascanus (assembly GCA_916701645.2). NCBI lineage: Eukaryota > Metazoa > Chordata > Actinopteri > Perciformes > Sebastidae > Sebastolobus > Sebastolobus alascanus. The sequence goes on from CAKAOJ020000059.1 coordinate 5,702,041, forward strand.
AGCCAATCTATCAGCCTTCATTTGACTACTGGGAGCCCTCCACTCTGACCTAGTTTGTCGGGTTTCTGGCGGACAGCTGAGCACGTGCCGGCTCGCGGTCAGCCCCGTTTAGAAGGAGATCCAGTTTTTCCCCCTTTAGCTTCACACATACACTGAGGCAGACAGGCAGAGCTCTACTCCTGCTGTGCCCTGTGATCTGCAGTTAGCAGCTGCATGCAGGATTAATCACAGTGGGAGGGTATAAAAATACTTCTCAGTGTACTTAATGTACATATGTTTGCGCAATTATAGTATACAAAGTAGGGCTGTGTATTGGCAAGAATCTGGCGATACGATACGTACCATGATACAGGGGCTACGATTCCATATATTGTGATGCTGTAAGCAAGGCGATATATTGTGAATTTTTAAATCTAATTTAAGGAAAACTGTCATAGTATAAAGAACACACTGCCATATGCATAAAATCTGAGTAAAAAAAAGTTTACTTTTTTATGCAATCAGAACAGTGGGATCTGCATTTGCATTTATCACAGTCCCTGTAACATCCAACATCATAGCACTACTTTGAGAGGGCACATACACTGAGATGGCGCATATCTTTGCAAATGAAATAAAGTATTGACTGAGTTAATCTTTGTATGTAAACTATTAATTAAAAATCTATAGTGTTTTTGAGATATATCGCGATACTCAATATTTCCGATATTTTCTTACACTCCTAATACAAAGTACGGTTATCAACAAAAAGAACAGGACGTGTGTTTAAAATCTCTTGCAGGGGTGGATTCTAACTAAGTACATTTACTCAAGTACTGCATTTGAATATAAGTTTGAGGTAGTGAGTATTTCTATTTTGTGCTTCTTTTATTTTATTTCAGGGGCAAATGTTGTACTTTTTACCCTCTATAACATGTATCTGATAGCTGTAGTTACCAGTTACTTTGCAGATTAAGATTTTACATACAAAAAATATGAGCATCTTGTAAAATATGACAAATTGTTAAGATTAAACTGCCCAATAGCACATAAAGTTGATCAAATTGGCTCCACCTCGACCATCTACAACATTAAAATGCTTTAGAGGAGCTGGTAGGTGGATTTTGTTACATTTGGACAGAGCCAGGCTAGCTGCTTCCCCCCGTTTTCAGTCTTTATGCTAAGCTAAGCTAACCAGCTGCTTGCTGCAGCCTCATATTTACCGTACAGAGGTGAGAGGTGTATTTCCCAAAATGTCAAAGACTTTCACTTCGAGGCTTCACACTGTGGTGTTACTTTTACTTTAGGAAAGGATTTGAATACTTCTTCCACACCATTACCCATCAACTATTTCACCTTCGCTCCCCTGACACACACACAACATCTTTCCCTCGTCTCCATCCCTCGACCAGAGGCTGATTGGTGAGGTTGTAAAGCCCTGATAATCTTCTCTATAGAAGAGCACCTGCTCACTCGGTTCGACCCATCCTGATCCCACTTAACATGTGAGTGACCACACTAAGACCATTAACACAGGCAACTAGTGACACCTTTACACGTGCCCACACACATACAGTGTGAGATGAAGGTGACGTCACACACACTCACAGCTAAGGAATGGTTGACAGGGATCTGTGGGCTTAAATACAAGAATATTCAAGGTCAAACTGCCACGGCTGGTACTGATGACTCACCCTTGGTTGTCCTTCTGGGGCCTGCATGAAACAAGGAGAGTGAAATGGTGTTAATGCTACAAGTCGAGGTGATTTTGGCCATATTGTGAGGACAGTTCTTTTCGGATTAAACCACAGCAGAGAGACTGACCTGAAGTCCAGCACAGACACACTCTTAAATCCAGGAAGCTCCCTCAGAGCGTTCTCTATCTGCAAGGACAAAAATGATCAAGCATCATAAACAAGCCGCAGGAGGAGTTTCCTATTTTGACAGGGTTACAATGAACTTGCTTGGCAAAATACATTTTGATTTATTGTTCCAAAAGGGCTGAATTTGTTCAAAGCAGCTGAAAGGTCTCAAGTCTTTTGTGCTGTTGCCCAGATTATTATCCTCGGGAGGGAGACTAGTGCACTGTGGTCAACTTTTTATTGGTCTACAAGGCCTTGCTTCTATGCGTAACAATCCCTATACTGTTCTGCAGACTCACTGACCCAGTTTATTTAATCCATCAGAGAAAGAGGACACAAAAAAAAGGTCTCCAGGGCCTTTTGTCTCCTGGCTTGTCCTCCAATTCCCCCTTCCTTACGTTCATTTACTACCCTGTCCTCCGCTCTGCTCACACTTATAATTTCTTCAAGGCACGTGAGTTTGTGTGTTCGCAGTGTGTGTGTGGGCATATGTGTGAAGGTATGCTGATTTTATGTGTATAGCAGATCTCCCTCGAGAATAAAAAAACAGGTCAATAATTAAAAGAAATGTCTTCCTTTGTAGACATAAAATCAAGTATGTGCTTATGATGCCAGGGAAAATCACCTAAACAAATTTAATGCATTTTCCAAGTACCTGTAAAACCAATGAAGTTGCTTCCAAAGGTAGAGTACCTGTGCCTACGCGTGCATGTGCAAAAGTTTATCTATTCCCAAGACACGTCATAACACTGTATTTTCAGCACATAGTTATGTGTTTTTGAACTCCTGCCTAACAGTTTGGGTTTAACTACTGCTGCTGTTAAAGAGTATTAAAACTAACAATGCATCCATCACAGACCATAAACCAGGAGTCCAGTCTGGAGCCACGATACAGTAGCACTGAGGGGAGTCGTAAAGAGAGACGGACAGAAGGAGATGGAGTCAGAGACGAACCTTTTCAGCGAGCTGTCTGCTGAGCGTTTGGTGCTGGAGGCTGTCTGGATCGCCGAGGTCGTTGCTGTACGTCTCTGCGATCAGGAGGATGCTCCGCTCCAACACCTGCTCCAGCACAGCGGGGGTGGGAGGCACCACGGCAATGTCATTGTCCAGCTGTGCCATGGGAATGAGACGCAGTAATATAGCAGTTGAGTGTGCACATTTGTAAAACATTATGAATCTGTAAACAATCTGTGTGTGCACTCACTAGGCTCTCCTCCACCTCTGGGACAATGGCGGCTGCTTCCTCCACCTCTGGGACAATGGCGGCTGCTTCCTCCACCTCCTCTCCTTTAGCTTCGTCTTCTGGGTGGTTGAGTTCATGTGCAAAAAAAATAAATAAAAAGGGATTGTTGGTTTATTTCAAGTGGATGTGGCAGGTGTGATTCCTGATGGCTGTGTGGATTAGACTGCCCTGACACTGAGCTGAAGTGGCCGACGGCCAAGCTCACTCACCAAACACACACAGAAAGATTCACTAACTTACTGCACATATAGCTAGAATATTGCAGGAATAAGTGCTTGAAAACACACACAAGATAATAATCTGCTAGTGAAACAATAATGCTGGTGCACAGGTACAGGTATGGCAGGATGCTAATATGACAATAGAGACACCATGTGATCAAAGTCACATGATGTCCTGCAGCTACCAGTGACACTGACCTAGCTCAGGAGCTTCAACAGCATCCGGTGCTCTTGGTGTCGGAGAGCTGTGAAACAGTAGAAGATGGTTTCAACAGTGCTGATATCATATTACTTAATAATAATAAGCACACAGAAGCACAGTGTAGGTAGAGATACGAGTAGGATCTAAAGAATAAGGCTACGGTTATTAGATTTTTTAATCAATGAATCCTCTAAACAAAACCAATCATGAATTTGCTCTGTTAATAAGTACTGTATTGTCTGTACTGTACTGTATCCAGTTCTCTTTATACATTCATGGTAGATATAAACGGCTCATTTTAAGGTAACGAAAACAAACAATTCGTATTTTCAGGTGCTTATACACTAATGAAAACATACTTATTAATATTATATTCCATTTCTGCCAATAAATCCCCCTCAATGTTGCACACTGGTCGTTTAAAGGAATAGTTACTAATAGGAATAGTTAGTGATACCGCTCTCACATTTGAACACTAAATATGAAGCTACTGCCAGCAACTGGTTAGCTTAGCTTAGCATAAAGACTAGAAATAGGGGGAAACGGCTAGCATGGATGGATGGATGGATGACAATAGCATGACGGCATTAGCTATATCAGACTGTGGCCACACAGACCAAAACTTGTTAGCAGGATTGATTCATCGTTGGTTTTGTTTTTCATTCGTGTGATTTGTTGAAAAAAATAAAAAGACAAATTAATGCTGGTGTTAGAGAGGGAAAGCACGTATATGCAGAAGACTTTGGATATACAAAACAGGAAACAAATCAAACAGAAATGAACATGTGAAGCCATGTGTGGTAACTGACGAGCGGGAATACGAACAGGTGAGATTGAAGAGCCTTGAGAACCTTACCTGCACATATTTTGCCAGGACCTGGTGGGCTCACTACAGATGGAGGGAGGAACAGACACATTTACAAAACACAGACTTCATGATGAAATCAACAAATTAATGATTGAAATGTTGGCGTTAGCACCGAGAGAAAAGAGGTTCCTTTTACCTTTTCAAACCTGGCAGTAACATTCTCTAGAAATAGAAAAAAAGCAGAGTTGTATATACATCCATACATACATATATTGCTCACAGATGCTCACTTTTTTATTAAAGCATTTGTCAGACACTGACCTTTGTAACCAGGGCCTGATGCTCCTCTGATTGGCTAAAGTAGCTGCCAATATCTTGTGCCGTGGCTGTGCCCTCCTGGCATTTGCTCATCCAGAATTGGTACTCTTCTTGCTCTGGGAGACGGTCCCAGAAGATCTTGAAAGCCTCCCATATGGTTTCCTGGCACACTGGACAGACCAGAGAAAGACACCATTCACTCTGAGACCAAAGACCACTCTGCTGGCTCATTAGCAGGGGAATACAATCATCGTTAACTGATTCAAACAACCTTGATATTATTAGCAGGAAGTTCTGAGGCCTAAATCTACGTCTATCGTGATGTTAACTTTATGACTGACTTCGTTTCATGAGTCAGCCTACTGGGCACTGATCCAGAGTCGGTGCACAAACATATGCTCCAATCTTCTTCCCTACTCAGTGCTGTCTGCGCGGTCTGAGACATCAGGTCACCTCCAAATCTAAATCTATCTTACATAACAAAACCTTAACTTTTCACCGTTCAGACATTCACAGACTGTCTCTTGGCACCAACCAGCCTGTCTTTGTCTACATCAAGCTGCCAAGGAGTTCACCGACAGGAGTCACACCTTGATCTCTGTCCACTCACACGCACACATATTAGAGTGTTTCTTCAGCAATAACAGATCAAATGTTTCTTCTCTCCTGAATATGTATATTGCTTTACAACTGCTGCCAACCTGTGGTGCACTGCATCTGTTTCTTGAGGTGTCAATACACACAAAAAAATATGTTTTTTCTCACTCACCCCTAGAGGTATCTAGCGGTGATGGAAGAAGCATTTAGATTCTCAGTAAAAGTAAAAGTGTTCTTGCATACATAAGAAAAACAACAGAAGTATAATCAGCCAAATGTACTTGTGTCAAAAGCAAAAGTACTCGGTGTAAAGACAAATGATCCCCATGATTGTTATATTATTATATATTCTATTATTGGGTAATTATTACTGTCACTTTAGCATTTCGCAGTTGTATTTGGTCAAGTTGGAACTCATTTGAACTGTTTTATAGCCAGTTTGGTAGATTATTCTATAACATATGTACCATATTTTCTATTTAAGTTGATAAAGCTCATCTTTGTATGTGAATAATAAACAAAGTAACTAGTAACTAAAGGTGTATAATATATGTAGTAGAGTAAAAAGTACATTATCTCTGAGATATAGTGAAGAAGAATAAAGAGAAGTATATAATGGTAACACTCAAGTACAAGTATCTCAAATTTTTTACTTAACGTACTTAAAGATAGAGATGGTAATTTTTGTTATATTTGTTGAAATTCTCATTACATCCCGACAGCAATTATTAAATCAAATGCTCTGACAAAGAAAGAAAAAAGTCTGGTATCTGTGGCTGTCGCAGGACTGTAATAAGCCCGTCCCTAAATCCCTAAAACTGTAACTACCTGACTGTCTACCTGTGTGCACTCTGCCAGTGCACTCATTACGCGTCACCGGAGTCTTCCACAAGCTGCTAGCTTGACAGCTGTGATTCCTAACTGGCTTTGGAGGGAGGCCTGAAGGGACGGACTGTCAGCGTTGCAAACTTGGCGACTTTCTCACTAGATTCAGGGACTTTTCGAGCTAGTGCTGCTAGCTACTTTCATTGGAAAAGAGGTGGCAACACCATGCATAATGGTTTAAAGGGGAACACCACCGAATTTACACATCAATGTTTTAATTGGAAGTGTTTACAGGTCTTGGGGAGTACTACTGCATATGAAACAAGTCGTATACCTGACTGTCTGTGGTTGAGTTGAATTGTGGGTAATGTAGGCATCGGGTTTTGACAAGGAAGAACAATACCACAGATATCTGGTTCTGCTGCATTGATTTTGATACTATTTAAAACCGCTCCATTGTGAGTCCGACAGTGTTATGGGAGTGCAAAGCTAAGTGGGTGAAGCAATCTTTTTTCTAATACACTGATCACATACAATCTCGAACGTTGCTCGACAACAAAGCTCATCCAAAATTTGTAATTACCAATCAAAGTCTCCGCACCTCCGCACATACATTTTTTTTCATTTCTTCCACTATGTACACCTGTCTCAGTCACTTAGTCAAATGTTCCACTGTAGGGGGTTGATTTTGCAACCAGGAAATAGTTATAATTTTCCTTGCAATAAACAATAATACCCTAGCAGTGGGTAGAATCGGAGCAAATATGAAAAAAAGCTATTCTTATAAAACGGCCACTATATCCTGACAGTACTGCATGAGACAGGTAATCTGAAAAAATCATGTGTCTCTGTGTCCTCCGGTGCTCCTAATGGCATCTGCAAGATGCGAGATGAGAAAGTTTGTGACCCGGCAGCCATGTTGAGATCAGTTGAGGAAATACCAAGCACCGCCCACCAGCCGGAGCAAACTTTCTCATTTTACAGCTAAACAGTACACTACAAGATGTTTCTGAAAACATTTGAGGTGAGAAATAGGCATTACAGTAACAGAATATTGATTCATATTTGATCAGTGCTGCCTAGTTTGACCGTTTGATCGGAGTTCACGAGTGATTGACAGCTGACTCCGTTGAATGAACAGCCAATAGGAACGCTCTCTCTCTGAAATGACCTGTGATTGATCAAAGTCTCCCGTCACTGGCTAGATTTTTTAAAGCCTGAAAACAGAGCCATGAGGAGGTGCAGAAGTCTAGCTATCTCTCAGAACACTTGAATTACAATATGCTGAAAGTTCATTATGGATTTTTTGCCCAATGATGCCTAAAATATTCTGCCTACTGCAGGTTTAAGATATACAAATTATTCCCATATAGTAGGCCTATACCTTGCAGTATACATCCCAGCATATATGGTCAAGTACTCTTGTAAGGGTACATATATCCAAACTTGGCCACATATAAAAACAAAACTATCTGCATGACTATAAACCACTAGAGTACGGACTGTGTTTCGTTTGTAATTCAAGTGAACTGACCATGTAAAAAGACTACAGTCTGTTTCAATGTAAATCTCATACGGCTTAATTGCAACTGGTGTCCACACAGATGTCGACCTACATTCTTCTGCTTGACACAGGTGGATCACTTGCTGTAAATGTGAAGATTAGCACTCTTGCCTACTGACCAATTAATTCCTTGGGGATAGGACAGTGGGGACAATATCTCACAAAATCAGAGTTTGATCTACTCTCATTTGTGTTCAGTCTTACCTCTGAGATGAAAGTAGCTCAGGTGATTTGCAAGGACTTGCTGGGCAGTCTCTTGTGCACAGAGTTTGACTCCACTTGGGAAAAGGATGTTCCGTCTCCGTCGAGACATAACTGCATGGCCTTCATCAGGTTCCTTGACATCAGATACATGCACGACCCGTGGAAAAACCTCAGGCTCCTGACTATAAGGCAGACTCAGGTAACCCATAGAGGAACCCTCCAGTGTTGCATCTGGGGTACCACAAAAAAACAAAACAAATTTAAGACTTAACGTTTGACTCTTCCTTGGGTAAGGAGTGAGTTCAAAAGTCAACTATAATACATACCTGTCCTCGTGTCCAAAAATATGACCACGAAACTAAATACAACAGAGTAGAAAACACATCTCCAAGATACGATGCTCATGTTAAATCCGTAATTGTGCTTAAATCCGTGGACTTGGAAAAGGATCAAGTAGAAAGGTACTTCCTCTCAACAGTGTCTTACAAGTTTGCATAGTTCAGAAGACTCCAGACGCAGAAAAAATAACAGAAGCGCGTATGGAAATTATTTGATGACACTATGACACATGCTGGTTTCCTGCTTTCCTCCTCAGCTGAAGAGAGGTGTGTCCAACGGTGCTGAGCGGACAGCTCCTGGTTAAGGTAGATAGGCAGATGGCTCCTGGAGAGAAGGGGGATTTTTTAATGCTCTCTAATCCTGTTTACTCTAAGCCTCAGAAGAACTCGCCAAGAAGTTACTGGAGCAACACTGGGAAGGGAGGGCGCTTAGTGGGGAAGAAACGTGGACAGAGAGGAGGTAACAAGGGCCACAGAATCAACAGCGTGCAGAGAAATGCATCAATACATACAGATATTATGATGGTTTACGGATTCTTGTGGGGGAGATTAGTTGGGATTTAATGTTTTCTGCAAGAATACAGCAAATGTCAAATAAAAGAGACTAAGTCCTGGTCCCCCCAGTTGAAGGACAGTCCCCTAAATTGTTAAAGCACCCTGCTACCCAATTAGGCAAATGGCATTAAACACATCCAGCCTTTGGAGATCCTAAAGGCGGTGATGTGTCTGCTGCTCTGAGAAGAAAAAAACATCAATGCAAAGGCAATACGATTGGAATATGACAGAAGAGACTGCTGATCTGACTAGTTAAAGAAGTGCATCACCTGAGATCTAATCTAGAAATAAGCTCCTTAGAAATCATTGATGCTATTTTGCAGAAATCCCCCCCACACAGACCCTCCACGCTCCCACACATACAGTGATTATGTGTCAGGTTGGTCTAGCAGCTGAGGTGTTGAGCTAAGGAGCGGCAACTGAAATCCTCTCAGTATGTATATATTGACAACAGCGAGAGTCGTGGGCTTAGTCTGGAGTCGACCTTTAACCCCCAAACCCTTCCTCCGACGGGGTTTATCCCGTTTTTAAAAGGGAAATCTGCAGCTTCTTATCTTTAAGTAGCTGCATTACGTATGTGCAAAACAAAAAAAGAAGAAAGAAGCCAGTAATGAGGGCTAACAAACTTAGGATAAAGTAAGCTGACAATGGCAGTAACAAGCTCACAATGACAACACACTGGCGTTTAGCAGGTATGACGTTAACCACGTTCACCATCTTAATTAAGTGTTGTTGCTAACATTTGCTAATAAGTACACAGTACAATTCAGGCTGTAAAATGTCATTGTCAATGTCAAAAACCAACCAAAAGTACAGAACAAATTGAAATATTGACCTAATGGTAGTGCTAGGTGAAAAGTCACCGAGGAACAAATTAAATGGCAATCCATCCAATAGTTGTTGAGACATTTCACTCAAAACCACAAATATCATCCTCATGGTGGCACTAGAGGAAAAGTCAGTGGATCACCAAAGTCACATTGAGCCAAGCTGAAAAGACGAACCGCTGCTTACACGGCTGACATTTTTAAACCAGAGACAGAAAACATTACAATTTGAGGGACAGTTAAAAATTGCATTCATGGGTGAGAGAATTCAGTGATGCTGCTTCTAATACTACAATTTCAAACACTAAGTATAAACAATATGCAAACAGTGGTCAGGGCTTGCTATCCATAACTGTTTGGTAATATACATTCAGTTGCCAGTTTATTAGGTACACCTAGCTCAAACTAATGCATTCTAGGATTTATTGCATGACTGACGTATTATTATTACTTTTAGCTAGGTGTATCTGATGAATTGGCAACTGAGCGTAGATTTTGTATACGCCAAATGGCTGCAGCACGCTGCCATGCAGAATGGGAGGGGGATTACTCAGAGTCAGACTGTGAGGGGATCTGACAGTAAATACACCTAAGCCAACCATGTAACCCTCTGAACAGATTATATTGGCATTGTAATATACAGGCATTTCAAAATGAAGCCTTTTGGCCCGAGAAGAACAACGTTGGCTCCTCTGGTCAAAAATAGAATTATTAACAGTAATAGAAAAAAAAAAAGGGTTCGCAGAACAGCAGCCAAAGAAAACTTCTAATAGATAAAAAGGAATAAATCAGCTGATTTACAACACAGTCTCTGTTTTAGTTACCAACCTCTAATCCTCAGCTTGTTACCAAGAGGTCAAGAGTCAGGACCACACTCAGATAATGTCATAGAAAACATACTGGGCTTGTTTAATGCAACTATCTAGGCTTGATGAAAATAAAACAAGACAAAAAAAAAAAAAAAAAACAGAATAACAAGTGTAATCTGGTCTACAAGTTTTAATATACCATTGAAACCAAAGATATTTTGGAATCAGCTCCTGTACATTCATCCAACACAATGTCTAAAAAAACATAACATCATAAAGTGTTAAAAGAGATACAAACATCTGAACAAAAAGGGAAAAAAACTACAAGACTATCAAGGTCTCTGCTGAGAAGAATCTAGGCAACGGTAGTGACGGGCAGCAATGTCTCTTCGGTCTTAATTAAGTAGGTTTTACTTTTCAGAGCATGATGCTACATAGGCTAATGTATGTGCACCCCTGAACTTTTTGCAAGTTGTATTCTTATTAAAGTAATTCAAATTTCTTATAATGCTGTATGCAAGTAATCCTAGTTGATGCTGCTAAAATAAAAATACTTTGAGTGCACACAACACACACCCTGCTATGATTTGGACTGCATGATGGGGAACCATTTCTCCCACATTTTGTACCAAAATATTTCTTCTTAATCTATATGCTGAAGCTAGTATTTTGATAATAGCAGCCCCCAACTGTCAAATCTGGACACATAAATGGTAATGCCAAAGAGACTTAAATGACCTTCAGAGAACCTCAATGCCACCTGACTATCAGAACTATAATTTAGAATATGCTTTATGCAAACTAACAATATACAGTAGCCTGTTTTTGGTAGTCTAACATCCAAATTTGGTCTAATTCTGCCAATTTATGCAGGCAGAGTTGATCTCAAGTACCATCATTGTGTCCCAATAGGATTTTAGGCTTCATGGTGGATCGCAATACAGAGAGAGAGTGTCACGGATAAATGGTAGCATAAAACAGTTCAGCTTTGTTGCCAAGAGAGGTGAGCGAATGATCCTAGTTTATAGTCATCTGTAGAGACTGTCATGTTTCCTATCTGGCACTATAAGGCTAGTAGGATAACCGAGGGAGGCACTGAGTGACTGAAAGAGTTAGTTTTTTTTTTTTTCATGTATCCAAAAAGGGGCAAAAGATGGAAACACTGCTTCATGTTGGCATTTCAGTTCCCGAGCCTTCATGTCATTCTATAAAGAAATTCAGAAAGGACACGTAGGACATGTACTTCATACTATGCCTGTGTTCATCCTGTAAAGGTGTACTGATGCAGAGAATGCAGAATCACAACAGTTTTGATTAGGAAACTCATGACAGACTGAAATATTAAGTCACACATGACCTCAAATGTCCAACAAATGTCAGCAAAGCATGTAAATCCAAGAAAAAAGGTTTAAACTCGCTGTACAAACTGGGCTTCAATAATATAAAATATCTTGCAGCATAAAAACAATCAGTAAAAAGTCATGGGGTGTGGAAACATTTTCATGTCTAGTTATCTTCTACAGTACAACTCCTTCTGGTTGGATGGCCAGCTATCTGTTTATTTTAAATTAACTAATGCCTTCATGTTCACTCACAGGACCCACAGATAGTCAGAGGTTTACATGTTTTGTCGAGTTAATTCATAAAACAATAACAGCATCTAATAATTAAGGAAATCATTTTAGTTCACGCTGAAATGTCCGTTGCCCAGTATGAGCAGTGATTTATAATGGCTACAGGAATGGGATGCACTGAACAGCAGTGCTGCTTCGTTTGTCTATCTGATACTATCCAGGCTTTGATGTCGGTAAAGGTTAAGTACCAGATCTCGGATTTCGTCTCGTTTCCTCCGTACCTGCTGCCGTGGAAACCATCGTTGTAGGTGTAGAGGGAGGTCAAAGTGCACCACAGGGTCCTGAGAGCAGAAGCAGAATTAATTGCCTTAAAAAAAAAAAACATTTTGATTTCCCACTGAGAATCTAAACATGAAGATTTAAAGCCCTTGCTAATCCATTATTACATTAAAACGCGAGCCCTAGAAAAAGAGATGCTGTCAAGTTCTTCACCTTCAAAAAACTCTCGACGTATTGCAGCAGGTAGAGGCCGCAGTCGCTGCTGTTGTCCTGAAGGGGAACTTTGCAGTGTGAGCTTTGCATCTGGTCAGGACTAAAGTCCTGCGATGAACCACGGCGGACCTCCCATTCTGACTGCAAGTACCTGACGGACAAATACACATCATCTTACGGTACATCCATTTATAAACGCACACATGCGACTACAGACAGAGGGATTAAAAGTGTCATACTCACTCCCGTAAGAGTTTGAAGACTCGCTCATGAAGAGAAAGTTTGAGGGAATCCATGATAAGAATACACGACCTACAGAGAAGAAACGTACATCTGTCATTCAATGTTTAAATACACATGAGGCATAATTTTTTCATATTTATAGAGCAGTGTGCAAGCAGACCACCAAGACCATTTAGTAACTGTTGTAGTATGCCTATATAAAAAGACAAACCTCCAAAACACAGTCCCGACTCTCTAAAACACATCCGAGTGCCTTTGAAAATAACCACCATCTTTTTCTTCAGCTGCGTGGCCGAGCTTATATTGGCATTTTATTTAACAGCGGTTGCAGAAAAAAATATATATAAATGTCCGCACAGAAGTGAAATACAATCTCAAGTGGTGATCTAAGACATGATGAAGTCAAGTGTTACCTGCCTTCCATCTCAGCTGGATGTAGACAATCTGAAAACACTATCTGCATACAAGACACAAGGTTTGAACTTGCCTTTGGACTGTACTGAATCAGTGTTTGTGGTATTTGTGAGGACCCATATGGACACACGATTGCTTTTACGGGGTTTATCTTAAGATTTGACCGAGGCCTGTGAACGCGTAAATATACTACTATACTAAGTAATGGTGGAGATTGTGTTAATATTATGTATGACGGTGTGAAGAAAAGGAGTGTTGACATATGCTCTGCAGATAGACTAAAGCCAGCAGTAAACCAAATAATTCAATATAGTCTGCATAAAACATAAAATGTTTAACAACTAAATTGTGCAGACAATAACTAAGGACACATTATCTACAAGACTTAGTGTAAAAAAAACTGCTTGCCGCGGTAGTCCGTGTTACCGGTGTTGCGCGGTGTTCAACGACAAACGCTACAAACTGAAAGTGTCTGCTCAGTACGGAGTCTCAGCACAGAGTAGCAGGGGTCAGATTTCACACACACGGGATGAGAGAGAGTTGACAGACAAGACGATGGCGGAGGATTTGGTGTCAAAGAAAAAAGCAAAAGCGCCTATTTGGCAATATTTCGGATTTAAACCCAATGCTATAAGGGAACCGTCACGTTAATGAGGCAATCGCTGTGCAGAGAACGGAGCAGTCACAGCCGGTGTGCGAGGCGCAGGGTGGCGGCGCTGCAGTACTCGACAGGAGATCCATCCCTAAACTGCACCGGTTCTCATTCTCATATATCAGGCAGCAGAATAACGTTACTCTGTGTAGCCGCACACTCACCTCTTCGTAATAGTTGTCTTCTGGAAGGTCCGCTCTGTGCAGGTCTACAAACAAAGACAAGATTAGACTGAGCAGACTTGGAAGAACGAATAAAGACAAAATTGTAAAACATTTATCTGTGAGATCAAAGAAAAAATATTGTTATTCCTAGTGAGCACAGAACAGGAAAATGTCGTACCACTGGACCTGGTGCTGGGTCTTTGGATTCTTCTTGAGGCTTTTCTAAAACACATGAAACTAACCATCACCTTCAGCTTTGCGATCGCAACATAAATAAATAAATTGCTTGATATGTACAATAGAAATCAGGATAATTGCACTGAAAAGCCATTGCGTACTCCATGTATAATTTTAGTATCATTTAGCCAAACATACCTGTCTCTGTGTCCATGCTGTCACTGTGAGGTGGTGTAGGTGGTGTAGGTGGTGCCTCTGTGTCTTCATTTGGGCTTTTAGACCCCTGAGCCACCTCTTGTTCCTGTAACTCCTCGTTTGAACCACTCCAGGCCTCCGACTTTGGCTCGTCCATTCCAGGAAAGCAGATGACAACTAAATACCAATGAGCCCTAAACAGACAACAGAGCAATGTGATACATTATGTGAAAAACCACAAAAAAAATAACCTGTACAATACACCCCTTCATGATGTATTTAACTCACTCCTGATTGACAGGCACAAACAGGAAGTCCTTTTTGAAGATGTCCACGTGGCGTGTCCATGTCTTCACCCGTTGGTGCCGCCTCTGCCTCTGACAGCTGGGTGCACACAAAAATAAAGTTTTAACAGTGTTTCACATGCATACAAATACCTGCAGACACTTGAGAGTAGTGCTGGGAAGTTCAAGTCTCATGTCGCACCTGGTTTACTACTCAATAAAATAGCTTACAGTAGCTATCCCCAGCTAGCGGAAATGGTGGACGATGGAACAACCGGAGTAATGTTAACGTTAACTATGGAAACTCTAGCCGGCAAAAGAGTCCCGTTGAGGAGGAGGCAAAGAAGTCTGAAGAGGGAGAATGGTAAAAAACATTCTTTCTAGTATTATTAATACATACTACCGGGTGTTTTACTCAGCCTTTATCATAGTACTGAGATCAGCGTTTCTAGTTCAAATCGGGATTCTTACGGTTGTTTCTTGCTTTTGGACAGTAGCCAGGCTGCTAGCAGTACCATGTTGCTAACCGTGTTGTTGGTAGTTGCTAGGCTCTGAAGAAAACAAAAGTGATCCAATAAAAATATTTAGATGAATATGCAAAACAATTATTAACACCGTTAACACTGTTCAAGGTTGTAATGTAGTTTCCATTCTGATGCCTTGCCTTGTTAGTTTGATAATACATAAAACACAAGAAGAAGAACGATTTCGTCCCCGTCAGACTCAAGAGTGCGAGGCTGTGGCTATTTCCTGTCTCAACAGAAAAGGTTTGTTTCGTTCATTTTTTTGGCGGCACGACTTACGTCTCACTGGTGACGCCTTCACTGGCGTTGTCCCTCCGTGTCAGCTGCTTGTAGAAGAAGCTGCTGAAGATGTGGCAGCGCTCGGCCACGGCAGCAGCGGTGTTCTGGAGGAGGTATCTGGTTCAAAAACACATCAACACAACCAGTTCAAAAGTGAATCGCTTCTCCACAAACTTGTGAGGAAGCAAAGTAAATTTGAAGCCTTTTTTTTGTAAATGTGTTACTTACTTGAGGTAAAAATCAATGATGACATCATTGAGGAAGTGCCCGCTGTCGAGGCACCGCAGGTCCTCCATTGTGACGGTTATTCCTCCTTTCAATGGCGGAGGAGGAAACTGGATCAACCTAAGCAGAGGCGGAAGAAAGAAGAATGAGCCGGCTTACAATGACAGTAGATGTACAGATGTAGCTCAGAGCAACCATAGGTTTGAATGTGAACATTTGCAGTGGTAGGTAAACTGTTAATAGTTACAATATTTGTTAGGGATGCATTGATCTGATGTGCCGGATTGGATATGGGCTAATACTGACCTTGTTAAGCATTTCAGGTATTAGCCTTCACATTAAATACAGTTGCTTCATTAAGGCCATTCCAAGACCTTCATCTATCATTTACATTCATTCAGTGAGTCCCAGTTTTAGTGCCAGAGTATTCAATTTGCGTACTTCCGTACTTACACTTGCCATTTTGAGCACATAAGTTCGTTCACACTGAGAAGTATGGCAAAATGCAGTGCAGTAACCTGGACGTTGTACTCAAAACAGTCAAAACGTTGAGTGTGGAACGCTGGACATTTCTCACCCTCAAAGGTCGCCATCTTTGCTACGTAGCGGAAGGGGAGGGGCCACCAACCTATTTCAAAATTGTGAAAATGGCGGACGAGGAAGCTGCAGCGGGTGCTATTACCCTGTCGAAATTCTTGCACTACGCAAGTACATAGTGTGCACAGTGTACTACATGGATGTGTACTAACGGAAGTATCCAAATTGAAACACAGCTCTGGTCTCCTACTTACCTTACATTAAAATGATCTTAATGAGTTCCATGCAGTGAGAGACAAGTTTTAAATTTGGTCTGGTTAACAGATCGGTATTCTGTATCGGCAAATACCGTGACTTGAGGTGTCAGAATCCTGACAGAAGACCTCGGATCAGTGCATCCCTATACTGTATTTTTATTCCAAAGAGTGAACTGCATTGGCTGCAAGAATCTTAATTTGGAAGCCACGTGCCAACCCCTGCTGGGCCAGGCTGCATGAGAAGCTGCATATATGATAACGTAGGTTACTTGCCTGCGAGCCAGGCCCTGATGTTTAAATTTAGTCAAGCCGGGGTCTGGTCTACACAGGGACGCGGAGTAGGATCCTTTGGTTCTACGGTGGCACAGTGTGTACACAGCATTGGGCTCCTCCTTTTTCTTCTGTGGGAGGAAATTCAAATCATAGGAGCAGAACTTACATTGTAGTAATATACCATTGACAAGTGGTTCCCAACCAGGGGGTCAGCACCCCCACAAGGGGAAACAAGATAAATCCGAAGGTTTGCAATATGGTTAACAGGAGATGAAAGAAGAAAAAAACATTTCTGCTGCCAACAGTTATGTATATTTTTTCAGACTTTCCTCTAATTTTTGCTTTTGTTCTTGTGAATTAGCGCAATTTAACTTTTTTTGGACTATATAAATGATTCAATTATAGCAAAGAACTCTGATTTAACTGGTCACAACCAGTAAACATGTGCATGAGGTAGATACTGCTCCGTTTTAAGCCTTGGGAGCAACTTACCTCAGGCGGTTCGAGCTCTTGTTCTTTCTGATCCTCCCCTGGTTTGAGTTGTGTCCCTGTGTCTTGTTCTGTCGCTGTCTCCAGCTCCAGCTCAGTCTCTGTCTGTGGCTCAACCTCCAGCTGGATGTGTGGCGTGGTGTTTTCTGTATCAGAATGTGGACCTTCCTGGTCTGAGTCAAGTCTAGGGTCGGTGGTCTCCAGGTCCAGCAGAGACAGCAGGTGAGAGTCCAGTCCACTTCTTCTAATCAGCTCTATGCTATCGTCCAGAGAAAGAACAGGCGTGTGGAAGTCTTCAAAACAACTAAATTTGTCTGCACCACCGATGGACAATTCTCGTGCCAGACTGTTGAGACAGTCGATGTCCAGGAGGGAGCGCAATAAAGCCCCCTCCATTCCCTCCACAGGATGTCTCAGCGTCAGCAGGATGAAGGGGCTCACCTTGTCTATCAAAAAAAAAAAAAAAAAAATCATAACATCACTATAATGCACCATGACATTGAGAATAATGTGACACATCAAACGATAATGAAAATTACTTCAGAAATATGACACAAAAACGTGTGACATTTGTAAATTTAAGCCACAAAAATGGAAACACTTGACAAAGCTGCCAACAGTTAAGTAGAAACCTAGTCTGCATTCCTTTAAAGATGAACAATTCTGTCTGCTTTGACAAAATAGACAGAGTAATTGCAACCTAAATGCTACATGTCTCCAGAAATCATTTAGAAATGTGAGGTTGAAGTGTACTGAGCCATCCGGCGGTCTCACCAGAGTTCCTGGTTCCATCTTGTTTGACACACAGTTTGACGAGTTCTCGCTGCACAGCAGCTGCAGCAGTTTCTGAGACACAAAACAGTAGGACGGCGGCAGGGGAAGACACCTCGTCGCCCTTAAAGTGAAACTCCCGGTCCTCCAGTTCCTGCTGCTCCCACACGCTGTACCTCCTCAGGTCTTTACGTTCCAAAGTTAACTTCACCTCCACGAGTTCATCAGCGTCTGGGGAGAAAGAGGTGGTCGGGTTAGCTTTGCAGCTCACATTGTTGGTATCAAATAATGAACACTGTTACTTCTTCGTCTTTACCACACTCAAAATAATGCCTCACTAGGGTTGGGCGATAAGACAGTATGTACTGCGACGGTAGAAATGTGTCCACCGGTAGAGTTTTGGCAATACCGTTTCCACCGTGGTAGCTTATGATTCTCGAATGCTCTTGCGAGGAGAGTGAAGTTGTAAATACAAAGCAGAAAACTCAATTTTAAAGCTAGAGTGAAGATACTGGCATCATATGAAACTAGAAAATCCATTGTCATACTACCACCATGTCATACTAGCTTGTCAGGAAGGAGGTTAAATAATGCTCCAAATTTGTGCTAAAATTTGGTAAGGAAAAGCTGTCATGGCCATTTGCAAAGGGGTCCCTTGACCTCTGACCTCAAGATATGTGAATGAAAATGGGTTCTATGGGTACCCACGAGTCTCCCAGTCATAGACACACACAGTTTGGTGCAAGTCATAGTCAAGTCAGCACACTGACACACTGACAGCTGTTGTTGCCTGTTGGGCTTGAATTTGCCATGTTATGATTTGAGCATATTTTTTATGCTGAATACAGTACCTGTGAGGGTTTCTGGACAATATTTGTCATTGTTTTGTGTTGTTAATTGATTTCCAATAATAAATATATCCATACATTTGCATAAAGCATCATATTTGTCCACTCCCATGTTGATCAGAGTATTAAATACTTGACAAATCTCCCTTTAAGGTACATTTTGAACAGATAAAAAAATGTGATTAATTTGCGATTAATCACAATTAACTATGGCCAATCATGCGATTAACCGCGATTAAATATTTTAATCGATTGACAGCCCTACCTGTAACACTTGAAATTATTGTTCTCAGGAACATTAAAGCTTCCATTTTGAAAGAATTTTCTCGTGAAGTGTCCTGAAGGCTCAGCTCAAAGCTAAAATAATAAGCTGTTCTTTCATTCAAGGTTATTCAGTCGTGATTTATTTTTCAGAATCAAACTTGTACTTGCTGGAAAATATATCTACAGAAGAACGATGCTTGGTTTGTTCAAAACGTTTCACAAAACTAATATGCAACCTATTCTGTTCAACAAACATATGTCTTACACACCCATGGCCAAGGTCAGATCTTAAGAAAAAAAACACCTCAGTTCCCCGAAAGGGAGATTTCACAGGCTCAGAAGGTGAAAGTGCACGAGGGCCTTGAGGGTCTAATCCAGGAACACACACACTTTAGCATCTGAAATAGACCACTAAGCTGGGAGTGGATGGTATGCAGACAGCATGACCAAAACAAGAAGTTTATACAACCCAGACCAAAGGGCTCAAGCAGGCCTCAGCCTCTCTACAAACACTGTGATTAAAATTAAGTGTACTTGACACCATCATAAAAAAAAACCAACTAGATCATTACCTTTCAGTGGGATGATGATTTCTTGGTCTACTATCTGTGAAAAAAGAGTAAAAAAAAGTGTCATGTCCTGAAATGTGATATAAATACTGAATGTGATCAGCATGCATTTGTGGTTCATAGAGGTTACCATGATGACTCCATTCGCTTTCCCTTTGTAACCTCCACAGTGCAGCATGGTGAAGGAGTAGTCTATACTGGGGATGGGAGGAACGTCCATTGAAGCAGGAAGATCTACACCTACACGCAACACCTGCAACACACAAACATGCACACACAGTTTGGAGAAAATGGTGCAAACAGTAATACACAATAACTGCACAATAACCCCCAATACTACAATGGGACCGAGCTGCAATATAGTTGAAACCAATATTTCAATAAATAACCTAATTTTTCCAATTTCAATATTTTAAAGCCACAATGTGTAGGATTGGAAACGTCTTTACCTTGGCGCCATCTAGTGGTAGTAACAAGAACGACACTGTAGTTGACAGCAATGCATGCTGCTACTTTTTGGTATCTTTTTATCAACAAGACATCATGTGTCTCAATAATATCTTGCTAGCATGAGAGGGAATAGGGGGTAAAAAATGATGTTAGAAACCTTTGGTTAAAACTAAAAAGGAGAAAAAAAAAAGAAAAGAAAAATGTGTTACTACAGGAAACTAACTGAACTCATTGTAAAATGAAGCTCGTATGAAGCTCCTGTTAGCTCAAGCTTCTCTGATGGCAAGCCTCTCTGCTCCTAATCCTACAACAACATGCTAAACTATAAAATATTAAAGGGGGGCACTATCCTGAAAACATGCAGGCATCATAATCAAGAAATGCAGAGATAGGGCGCCCCGCTAGCTCAGCTGGTGTGCGGGCGCCCATAAGGCTGTGTCCTGCGGTAGGCCCGGGTTCGAATCCAACCTGTGGCCATTTCCTGCATGTCGCCCCCTCTCTCTCCCCCTTTCTAAACTATCCACTGTCCTATAAATAAAGGCATAAAAGCTCCAAAAAATAATCTTTAAAAAAAAAAAAGAAATGCAGAGATCCCCCGATCACGCTTTTGCTGTCGACACCGATTGCCGATCATCGATGAGGCATCTCGGCCGATACCGGTCATTTTTTTGTTGTTTTGTTATAGCAGCTGGTAAAGAAGGCTCCAGACTAACTTTTTTCACCACCGTCACGAAAACTAATTTTAAGTCAGTGTCCCAAAGTCTGGGTAAAGCATCAAAGATTCTAAATGTTATCCTTTTACTTTGTTATTGTCATCTATAGTGATTATTTGCATAAAAACACACAATTCCAATGATTAGGAAATACATTTTTGTATTTTTATTTAAATATTTGCTTTGATTAAAAAAAATCCTGGTATTTGTAGCTGCTTAGAGCTGCTGTTAGGAAGTTAAACAGGTCATAATTCTCTCTCTAATATCTATTTTATATCACTGTGAAAACATCTCCTTCAAACAACTGGTTTTATCCAAGTTTCTCGGCAAAAACTAAATTTTACAAGATTATATTTGAACACATCATGATAACGTTATAATATACCTTCACCCAATACTAATTTTTACTGAAAAACGCATCATAATGTAACTCAATGCAACCTCCGTTAACTTTTAGCCCCGTTATTTAGCCATGTAGCACTGTGCTGCCCACCGGCATGTTTTGTTTTACTTTAGTAGCGTGTCGCGTGCCTGAGCAACCACGTGTGCAGGATAATAATCTGAGTATTCCTTTTACTATATCCCAAGACCCATCTCTGCTCTGCTCTTATTGAGTCAGCTACAAGACTTAGTCATCAGACAGAAACATGCTTGATCTTTTCTGAAATGTGATTCTGTTGCATTGAAGAGGTACGGATCAAACATAATACAGGGACACATTCTGCTAACCTGTATGTCAGAAGCTTTTTGCTGTTTGGCCACAGCTTTCTGCGGGGATTGTCCCTGTATTACTGCGTCCCCCACAGTGACCAGTGTGTGGATCGCTGGGCTGCAGCGTTGAGGAACGTCACCGTTCTCCTCGTCATCACTGGACAGCACAACTGAAAAAGAAGCACATGAAGAAGAACACTTCAGGCCCAGTGTGAATTTTACTTGGGAGTTATGCTACGTTACTGCTTTCAAAGACAAGCTCACATATGCGCTTAATTGACATAAAGGAGGTGTAATGGGCTTTGAAAGGAGAGCAAGGACAGTAGTTATCCTAGAAAAGACACATGAGTAGGCTAAAAAGAGGAAACACAGTAACTACTAAGATGCGGGGCACACCCACACGCAGCAGAAACTAAAGGTGCGAGACAAACTAACACAATAGCTGATGAGATGCTTGCCATGTGGCAGAAGAAAATGCACTCACGCCTGTTACTGAGGTACACCTAGCTAAAACTAATGAGGTCTGATACAAATGTCCTGCAGTAAAACCTTCATGTTATAATGTTCAGTTTTTGTTGGAACTGTGTTAGAGAGGTGTTGGTTCAACTGTATGATCACGTTGGAGGATCATCTGTTGAACTGTGTTGCGTTGTACAGAGAGGGTCATTGATATAAATGGGGTGGACATAATAATAGGAACACCTCTCTGTATAAACAACACCACAAACTGCAGCCTCCAAAATGACCATGCACACGGCAACTTGTGAATTTACGGCCACGTTTGCTTACCCAACATGTATTGACTAATAACTAAAGTCAAAATGATAAAATGGCCAATATTAGTTTATCACAGATACATTGGTACTGGCATGTATGCCGGCCAATAAGATATGTTTGCAGAATAGAAAAGAAAAGAGAACTTTAAATCTTAAAAATCCATTAATTGGTCACAATTCTTTAATAACCAAATTTAAGAGATCTTTCTCAAAAAGTTTATGTTAAGTTTTTATGTAAAAATAAACACATAACATAAAAAAAACAGGGTAGACTGCCTGTAAACTGCCTTCAATCTCAAAAGGTGTGTTTTGGGTGTGTGAGTAGTGTGCGTGTGAGTCCTGCTGCATTAGCTGGAACACAGCTCAAGATAAACACCTGCTCTTCCTAGAGCCAGTTTCAGAAAGTGCTTTAGGAGGATTTGTTTATGTTCTGATGAAAGGCTCAAACAAACGCACAACATTCAAAACGGTATTAAGCTGCGTGAGCAACTGTTTACTGAGTTTCCTCACAGATCATTTCAAACTAAAGTTTCAGCAGTAGAATGAAGCTACCAGGTTTAGCAGCTCATCCTGTGTTGGTGTACTCACTGGGTTCAGGGGTGCTTGCTGTGGTAGTGTTGTCCTGGCTAGACGATAGACTTCGTCTGGGGGTGCCAACAGAGTCTCCGGCCTCCGAATTAGGACGGATGATTGGGACCAGAACTTCCGTTCGATCATCTGCTCCCACCGTAAACTGTACAATGGTACGGTCCAGGCTCTCCAAATCTCCGTCTTCTCCACTTTCTTCCCGACATATACGTCTAGGGGCAAGTCCTCCGTCTCTTCCGTCTTCTCCGGTGAGGCGAAGCACGCTCTCGCGGTGGCGTTTGGAGCTGCCTGTCCCATTGCACTGGGACCCTGCGTCCTTTCTTTTCCTCTTCTGTTGAGACAACACAGAATGCAGCTCCTCAGTTTAGGTGTTAGTTCATCAGACAACTGGTGTGGAAAAATATATTACTGATATCAAGAAAGAAGAGTGTACTCAGTTTTCTCACAGGCTGCAACAGTTATGGACATTAAAACTTATTCGGTCAATGAAGTTTTAATTAATGAATAGCACCCCTCACTTCTCACTAGTGAATTTTTTCTAATCAATTTAATTGCAGACAAAGAGACAGAGACAGAGTCTGATGTTAGGTCTGGACTATTTGTTCACAAGCTGCATGTAAAGCTTTTTGATGGATATTCTTTCATCCACTTATTTGGCATATGTGAAAACATCAATGTAACAGCATTAATTTCAGACTTGTGCGTTGAAGTGTTATGGAAAAGTGACTCAAGGGCTCAAAACATGATGATATGAAAAGGTGCAATCACTTTAACATAATGAGGTGCACATCTGGGCTCTTGTTTTATGCCTTATGCAGGAATGTTTGGATGAAGTTTACTCCTTGGTGAGACTGTGCGTTCTGTACGTACTCACCAAACTGTGTTGTACTTCTTTTTCTGGATCAGTCAACCTGTCTTTGATGCTTGCTGGGGAGAAATCATCACAACTTCCTGTATCCTCGGCAGGCTCCCAGCTCACGGACAACCCACAATCTGTGTGAGACAGATAAACACTGACCAAGTTATCACAATAAACACATACAGTACTGACAACCTGACTGCTACTACTGCTACTATGAGAAAATAGAAAAAGAGACATGCAGGGAAAAGCTGAGTAAATTCTGTGTCATTTATTTTACATAAGTATAAAGTGTAGCATCTGTTTATTTACTCTGGAAGCAAAGCCAGGAGTATCAATAAATCTTTCCCATTGGAAGAATCCTTAAAGGACATGTAAGAGAAGGTCAGGGGAAAGCAGGAAAATGTAAGCATGATGCTTTCAGAGTCGCAATATAAGTGATAAAGTCAAAGAATAACCCAGTGAAGTACAATGGAGGTGAAGAGCAGCATCTCATCAGCAACTGTGTGTCTAAATGCATTCATGTTTACACACCTACAACTTCAGCGAATTTGTAGTCGTCTCCGTTGTCCTTCCCTATTATCACCTCCTCGATATCTTTGTTTTCTTCCGTGTCCACTTCGTCATCAACATGTTGTGACCTTCTCCTGACTCTTGACCTGATAAACATGAAAGAATTAATAAATACCATGTTCTCATTATGCTGTATTCATTATTCTCATTTTTTTTAGCAAAAGTCACATGAAGTAGCTTAAAACTTTATATACTAAAAGTGTACCTAATCACAAAATATCCAAGACTAAACACAAATGCAGAAACTCATTTGAACTCCAATCCAAGTTGTGAAATCTTTCTGTGTGGTATTATTCCTAATAAAATCACCACGTTTTCTGCCTGGAAAATACAGAGAGCCAAAGGACGCAGCCGGCCGAGCCAAACCCCATTAAAATGTAATTTCTCCTTAAACTTATCGAAAACAAATGACCCTAATAAAGAATACCTCCTACTGTTTTTGTGGCTATTTTTGATCATTATTCACGGGCCTATGTGAAAAACCACCACATTATCCTGACTATATAAAGTTTATATCTTACCAGTACAACATCATATGAAAGACAAAGAGTCAGCTGTTTCTGCAAGTGGGTCCCATTTTCTGACTCATTATTCACAGTCAGGCATTTAATGGTGCGAGTCTCCCTTTCTCTTCTGCAACTGTCTATATATGGGATAATTATTAATATTATTATTGCAGAGATGCTGCAAGTCCCCCCAAGAATAAAGCTGTGCTGTGCAGAAGCAATAGGTGGAACTGGCAGCCACTTGACACCCTGAGACCCAGAAAGACTTTATGCCATACATCTCTATTACAAAAGAGAGGAGTGCAAAATGTCCATAGCATCATAAACATGCAAAATTTACTCTTTGTGTTGTGATAATTTAAAACAAAAATAACTGTAGCATTATCAAAACATGATTTTGGTGCATAGACTGTATTTAAAGATGGACGACATGACAGCTCGCCAAAAGTGAAGCCAAAACATCTGGATCACCCCTTGGTGGCTCGCTGCAGTATAGGTCATAAAACCCGCCTCCTCCATGTTAGCGGATAGGACATGGGTCAAACTAAAAAGTGAAAGTACACGTCAAATACATTTTTCCCAAAGATGGTTTCTGTCATTTTAGGTAGTTCTTATTACGTCGATGTTTGTTCAAGTGTTCATTTTTCTGATAAGTCTGGTTTTAATTCGTTATTTGATGCTATAAAAAGGGAGTGAGACGTCATGATTGACAGCTGGGAGTCTGTCTTGCTGCGGCCGCGCTCGGCTCGCGATTGGTTTGGGCGGTGACCTCGATACCGCGGCTCCACCGCCCGATCACTACAGCGCAAACTCTGGCTCAAAATGATGTCGAGATGGCAGCTCCCGTATCCGGGATGTTTTGGCTTCACGTCTGTAAAGCGGGAGGAAGTGGAGACAATTCGTCCATCTATATATACAGTCTATGTTTTGGTGTCAGTCGTGTATGCAGGTACTGTAGTCAGCCACAGACAGACACTAAATATGTGTGTTATTAACACCGAAACAGGAAGTGGGAGAAACTGTGTCAATTATGCACAGGGTGAGCAGCTTTCACTGGCTGCCATGTTGGGACACTTCTTCCATTTATTGCTGGTGTGGAGAAATAGCCCAGCAGATTGCCGCAACATATTTCTCTTACACTTCGCTTTTTGTACAGATTAAAGAAGCAAGATATGTTAATGAGTTAGCTTTAGAGGAGCTTTGTTTTCCCCCCATTTCCGGTCTTTATGCTAAGATAAGCTAACCGGCTGCCTGCAGTAGCTTCATATTTATCAGAAAGATATGGCAGTGGTATCAATGTTCTCCTCCAACTCATATTTCCTAAAATGTCAAACTATTCCTTTAACAGGGACTTCTTACCGTTGAGCGGGTGAGGGGATGGTCTTCTGGTTGCAATTAGGGGTTACACTCTTGTTCTTATCATTCTTGGACTCCCTGTGACTGGAACTTGCGTCTCTGCAGATCAGTGGTTCCTCTCTGCATCGACCACTCTCCCTCCGTGTACTTGACACTTGTCCTTGATTTCCCAAAGAACGACGTGGTTTTATCCTTTCCATATAAGCCTTGCCTTGGTCTGTCTCTAGGACATTGGTCAGGATCAGGCGGGGCTTCCTCCTACAGGATGGAACACAAAAGCAATTATTCGCAGACATTCCTAGAGCAGAGCCTTTTCTGCAACATCGTGCCCCCCCCTCAAGGTATTCTAACTTATAACTCATCTACCATCGCAGGTCAGACTTTGTGTACACCAGCTGATCAAGAGGGAGGGGTGTAGATAAGACATGTGTGCAGTCATGATAAGCTTGGCCTCGAGTCATGGTGCTTATAAGCAATGTTTTCTTTAAGCAGTTAATAGAAATGTTAGTATTATCTCAGATTAAAACGCCATAAGTGCTTGAGGACCCATTTTTATGAAACATTGATGAGTCATGGTTTCACGGGTTTCTGTATAATCGATAAGGACACCATGATACTTGTACAATGTTTGTAACTTAACGCCTAGAACTTTCTGTGTTCCTGTCATGCATGGAGTTGCTTTGCCCTAAACATCATGTATAAAAAGCTTTATAAAGCTGTGTGACGCTGTAAGTTGCATAACAACAACAACACTAAAGATTATTAGAACAAATAAAATAAGACAGCAGTGTTCCAAGTAAAAACATACAGTACCAATCTATTATAGAGGGCAAAATAATGAGCTTAATAGCTCATAATGTTGACACGTGAAGTATATGCTGGAAAGAAAGACAGTGTTATTCAGTCACTGTAGAAACACATTTACAAAGTTTCAAAAATTTAGATGATTTTTCAAATAAATAAAAAAAAAAACTCACCAATTAAAATTATACCAATCAAAAGAAAATAAAAGAGCACCTGTACATTTAACATACATGCACAGTCACCATATTAAAAGGAAACAATCACAGCAGAATGTCTTTTATGTAAAAGACACTATGAGCTATATATACTATCGGAATTAATTCATTACAATGAACCCCAAATGTGCAGCCCATACTCCTGCTTTAGATGTTCAAATGCTTCAGAAATGTTTAGGGAAAAAAAATAATAATACTGCTGTAAATCACTTCAATAGGACTCTTAATATTCAGGGTGAGAGCCCCACCTTGTGAAAGTTTAAGAAACTGCAGTTAACTACACAGGTAGGCTTATTTGTATAGCACCACTTTCAACAACAGGGCAATTCAAAGTGCTTTACATAAAACAGAAAGGCATGACGAAACGACATGGAGCGCCTCGGGAGCCGAATGGTTACAGCGCACGCCACATTACCGCAACGCATGCTGGTTCGATTCCAGCCGGGGACATTTGTTGCCATTAATGTTATGCCGTGCTATACCCCTCTCGCCCCCCTATCTCCAGACTGCATCTTCACTGTTAACTGGCCTATAAAGGCGAAAATGCCAAAAACAAATCTTTTTTTAAAGAAACAATACAAGATAGAAATAAGCTAAATCCAATAAGAAAAAATCAAACACTGGAATAAAAGTTATAGCGCAGTTACAGCGCAAGATATGAATACATACAGTCCAAGGTTTAGCATAATAAAATGTAGTGGCACACAGAAAAGTTTTAAGCCCTGATTTAGAAGAACTGAGTTGGAGCAGTTCAAGTTCTCTGGGAGAATAAGAAGCTGCTTCCCACTGAACGAGGCAGCGGGTCCATGCCCAGTAGGAGAAAGAAGAGGCATATTGAGGGGAGCAGAAGCGCGGCAAGGATCCTGTCTGTCCGAGGCATCTTCTCCTTCCTGTCTGCACTGATGCCGGGAAGATTTGCTCGGTGTTGATTTGAATGGCGGTGATTCAAGATGCAGCAGTGCAGCTCTCTGGCATCCATTAACATTCTATGCAGCTCCTTATCAGTCTCATCAGCCCAGGCAGGAGAGAGCTGTTCTCTTGGTCGTCGTTGTTATCAACGAGGTTACAGAATGTGCCCGGTTGGGTGCTGGTTGTCAACACGCTGTCATTCGGCTGGCACTCTTCCCAATACTCCCACGTCCAAACGTAATCAGCAGTCATCTCCACTTCTGTCTCGTAGTGTCACTAATGGTTCAAATCTGTCTTCCAGGTTGTACCATCTCTGGCTGTCTGCCACATGTCAGAGGTTGAAGCGGGGCGGCACGGCTCAGGAGGTAGAGCGGTCGTTTAGTAATCAGAAGGCTACTGGTTCGATCCCAGCTCCTCCAGAGGGTGTCGAAGTGTCCTCGAGCAAGACACTGAACCCCTGTACTGAGTATGGCTGCCCCCCCAACTCCACTCCCCCGCTGCCAACTTTCACATTAGCAATGCTGTTCCGTACCCGAGTACACTTGCGTCATCATCTACGTGACATCTGCTTATGTCGTCGCTACAGTGTTGAAAAGCACTACCCAATCACAAGATCCCAAGCCCATATGAGTTTACCTTTGCATTATGCATACTATTGTTTATGTTTTGGAGAGAAGAATGAACCTTTCGCCTGCCTTCATGCTTTATCACCCATGGCCGTGCAGTTTGCGCAGATAAAGATTTCAGAGAAGACCGGTGGCGTTGAAAAAAGCCTGCCCTTTCAAAACTACTCGCTGACTGCTACTTGCATTGAATAGCGGTCCACTTCGGTGTTTTGGTACAGTTGGTTTTCACACCTGATGTGAACCGTACCGGAGTACACATGAACCGTACCGGAGTACACATGAACCGTACTCGAGACCACCTTTTCAAGTGGACCCCGAGCACGGATTGACAAACCGTGCCCGGGTACAGTACACAGTGGTCACACTAATAAAACAAACTGGACGTTGGGGTCAAGTTTACTCGAATCCGGGCCATGTTCCCTGATGTGAAAGCCTCCTAGCTCACCAGCAGAAGACATTGGCAGAGTGTCGTGGAGTCCAGAGGAAGCCTCAAGTGGTAATATTTATTTTGTCTCGAATATGGCAATCTTCTGTAAGGATTAATGACGGTCTGTGCACTTCATTGATTCTGATGAGCAGAGAGCTATAGTGTAGTCCAGGATACAATTCTGTCAGTAGTCCACTAAGTTACTGTTTGGGTGGCGTTAACATTGTGGGTAGCATTTCAAAGTAGATCATCTCAACCCAGAGTTGTCATTAATGATTTGGTTGTTATAGGAAACCTCCTTAAATGTGTTGTAGTTTGAGACAAGTAGGAAAAATTAACTAAAATAACAGCAAAGCCGAGAAGAGCTTCTGCACTGTAGCAAAGCAGGAAGCAAGCTTGGAAAAATAACTGATTGTAACGGTTTAGCGTAGACAACATAACACAAGACAAAATATTTATCAGTGTTAACTTATAGGCAGAACTATG
This sequence comes from Sebastolobus alascanus, assembly GCA_916701645.2. Taxonomy (NCBI): domain Eukaryota; kingdom Metazoa; phylum Chordata; class Actinopteri; order Perciformes; family Sebastidae; genus Sebastolobus; species Sebastolobus alascanus. The sequence continues at coordinate 5,731,623 of CAKAOJ020000059.1, forward strand.
AGCAGGTATTTCAGTCTGCAATCAACAGCCTAAAAAAGTCCATCTGTCAAAACTCTCTTGTCGGCACCTGCTCACCTGGCCATTTCCAATGTCACATGGTTGCGATCAAACAGCATGGATCCATTTTTATGCTGTGAATCTCGATGTCTGTGTTTGCAACCTGCAAATGTAGTCCAGGAAACCTGTCAAACAGAAGGAAATCGTGTGAGTCTCAAGAATAATCCAGAATAGCCATGCTATCATCATAACATTTTTTCTTGTGGTCACACAGAGAGCAAAGATATCGCTGTACCTGTCTTTCTAACTTCCCACACTCTGATGAAAGACATGGCACGGGGATTTTGAGTGGGTTTTCCATCTAAAATTCACAGGGTGGTTAGTTACCATGCATTGACAAGCTTCCTTGGGTAAATACAGCAAGGGCAGATGAGCGAAGCTTGTGACTTTGATTTCTATGTGTTGGAAGCGTGCAGTTAAAGCAGTTTAGCCAAACTAGTATTAAAGCAGCATACATAAATCAGTTAATGGATTAGTCGATCGACAGGTAATAAATCAAAAAAACAATTTTGATGATTGATTTATCGTAGCAAGTAATTTTTTAGGCATAAATACCAATATTGCCTCACTCTCAATTGCAAGGATTTACTGATTCTCTCTGTCTTAAATTGCAAATTTTTGGTTTTAGTCAGTTGGTCAGACCAAACAAACAATTTAAAGACATCAACTTGGGTTTTACGAAATTTTAACAGACGTAATACTTTGATTTTATAGGCCACACTATTAACCGAGAAAAATATATGTAGTTTTTGCAGCCCTAGTAGCAGCATATCATGGTAACTGTAGCATAGTAGCAGCTTTGACTACACAAAAATTTGCTGATTGCAGCTGCTCAAGCTTAAGCAGTCATGTGTCCTGCCCATACTGAGATCCATTTCTTTTATAAACAGGTAAGTGTGCTCACTGATCAACAGAATTTAGCAATATAACAATCAAGAGAGCAGGTCTGTGTGAGAGTAGTGCCCTAAACCATCCCAGATCACAATGAGCTTGTGATCAACATAAGCATATCTATGATGGCAGCCATAAAGCTAGCGTCACTACAGTATCTTGCCAGGATGAGGAAGCAATTCACGCTGCACACTAAAAGCTCACAAGTTAACATGTATGTCATGAAAACATGGGTCACACATACCAAGTTATCCTTGTCAACATTAAATGGAATAGTTAAGGCTCGTCTTCGCTCCATCATGGTCCACAAATTGGTAAGACACAGCAAGAATACTGCAAGAATATACAAACAATACAATACAAAAATTATAAACAGTCTGTCTCTGTCAAAACAGGTCAAACTCTGTATGACAAGGTGGTCGGGAACGTCCAGAACTGTAACACGTAAAATAAAAAACATCCATTCTCTAAACAATGTCCAAGATATAGCTTTTGGATCCTAAATAGCCTAGATGGTTTAATCAAGTAGGCTAATTTCAACCACACATGTTGAGATTGTTAGACACTTAACAAAATGTTAATACAAAAATACTCAAACAAAAAGAACAGGTAGTACAAGTTATATTAAGAGCGAAACACAAAAAATAGGCACTCTTCTGGAGATGAAAACCTGAGGGGGAAAAAAACAGGATGGTAACCTTTAAAGTTGTCTATTAAATTCCCAAAAACATTTTTCTTATTTTTTTTAAGCTGATGTTTATCAATATCAGCTTTATTGGCCAAGTATGTGATCAAAAGGAATTTGACTCGTGTGTTTTTTTGCTCTCTAATATACATACACAGAAGACATACAGTACAGCTAAAACAAGGACAACAAAGCTGAACACAGCATGACATAAACATTTGACTACTATACAGATATAAATATGTATAAAATGTGTATATTTTAGATAGATAGATAGATAGATAGATAGATAGAGTTAGTTTTGTTTGTGCCTAGTGTTTTTGCCATATACATGATGTGTATATGCCATCAAACTCAAAATGTCACTATCTACTATCGCCGAAGGAGGTAATACATTGGTGATTGAGCCTATGGCCCACTGATAAAAGTATTGTAATATTACATTATCTATATTATTATATATTTACAGTATTACAAACTGGATGTCTGTGGCGACATTCCCAGAAAAAATGTTCTCCCTCTGTTTACACACACAAATGTGTAACTATGTACACAATCCCGAAAACTTGAAGCTCATGCATCAACAAAAAAAACACCAGACAAATCCATTTCACTCAGATAGAAATTCTAAATCAACCAGGACTGAAATTCAAAATAAAGAACTTAAGGATTGCCACTTATATTATATTATTTGCAGTAACAATACAACAGATAGCACGTATAATGCCAACGTTAACGTTACCCATACAGAACAGGCCACTGGTATTATAGTCATTTTAATGCACAGCCCTGCAACGACCACCTGTTTCATTTTAGATTTGATTTTCCCCCCAAGGTGCCTGAACACAACATAACACTGAAGACTTTAATCAGCTAGCGCTAGCGTTAGCCGACCGAGCTAGCCTGTTAGTGCTACCTTGTCTATGATGCTAAACGTAGCAGAGATAAAGCTTACCCTGAGCCGGGGCTTCTCTCGGTATCAACGGGGCATAAAGGGAGACTGTAGACAACTATTTCCACCTGGACGGTTCCACCAGCGCCTTGCAAACACAGTAGAAACACATTTTGCTGCGTTCAATTCTGTGCTTCTCAGGCGCTTCAACATACCCGTAGCAACATCCGGTGAACACCGGAAGTGCATCAGGAAAAAAAATGCGAGGTGACAAAGAGGTTACATTTTGTTCCCGCGCAGGATGGAGCCCGCCTTTTTAATCATTAACCTGTGGCGGAAAGTAACTAAGTATATTTACTCCAAGTATTGTGCTTTTACAGTACAGCATAGAGTATTAATTAGTATCAAAATACTTCAAGTACCAAAAGTAAAAGCTTGTATATGTGGGGCAAAGTAATTTCATTTATTTATATACTGTATACTTGTGTACATTATTTTATATACTGCTAGGTAGCTTGTGAATTCCCCCCTGTGGATAAATAATGTATTATTGATATAATAATATCATAATTTATTTGTTGATTATATTTTGTAGCATTAAAGTGGCAGTAGGCAACAATTTTTTGGCATAATTTGGCAAAAATTCCATAATTTCCTTTCAGCATATTGTAATTCAAGTGTTCTGAGAGAAAACTAGACTCTTGGTCCTCCTCATGGCTCTGTTTTCAGGCTTTAGAAAAATCTAGCCTGTGACGGCAGATTTTGATCAATCACAGGTCATTTCAGAGAAAGAGAGCGTTCCTATTGGCTGTGCTCCGGTCATGTGACCAGAACTTGGCTTCCTTCAACAGATTTTACAATGGCGGCCGCATCACAAACTTTCTCATTTTACAGCTAAACAGTAACTACAAGATGATTCTGAAAACATTTGAGGCGAGAAATAGTCATTATAGTAACAGAATATTGATTCATATCTGATCAGCGCTGCCTAGTTTGACAGTTTGGTCGGAGTTCGCGAGTGTTTGACTGCCGGCTCTCATAGACTGCAGCTGGACAGCGGACCTTGTTTTCCTCCGGTAAGTGAAATCCTTCAGATGCATGAATCTAGAAATCAACTAGTAAATATAAGGTGTCACATAAATGGATTGAAGTACGATATTTCCAGTTGTGGAAGAAGTAGGCCTACTCAGGAGTTTCACTGACTGTAAGTAAAAGTAGCCATATCACAGTGTAAAATTACTCTGCTACAAGCAAAATCCCTGCATTCAATATTTTACTTAAGTATGAGTACATAAGTATTCACACCAAAATATACTTATTTTCAGGGGCACTTTTTGCTCCACTACATTTACTTGATAGCTTCAGTTACTAGTCACTTTATGGATTAAACTACCCAGCAGTAGCTATATACAGTAGTTTGAAAATAGCTCCACCTTTACCAACTGCATGCTTACATATTAATGCATTAATAATTATAATCCAGTCACAGTGATATAAAATATGTGATTATGAAATGGGCCATTCTGCATAGAGAGTATTTATACTTTTGGTACTTTAAGTATATTTTGATGCTAATACTTAGGCTATACATAAATGATATTCACTTGTAACACAGAGTATTTTTACCCTGTGGTATTGTTACTTTTACTTAAGTAAAAGATCTGACTTCTTCCTCCACTGTCTTTAACAATATTACACTGTCTAGGAAGATGGATGCAATATTTTTTTTAAATCATATTAAAATCTTACTAAGTCATCAAAGTCCCAAAAATAAAATGTTACGGATGTTTTGGCCGCTCCACCACTCCGGTCCCCATCCGATCCAAACTGAGGATTGTCATGAGAGTTTGCACAGGCATTCATGGTCCCCAGAGCATACTGGCTTTGGTGAGCCCCTGACTAGCGTCACCATCATGTCAAAATTTTAACTTGTCCTTGGTTTATGATCCAGTACTGTACATGCACATGATATTCCCACCAGCCTCAGCTTTACTTTGTGTCAAGGCTGTCCTGGGTCCAAGACCTCCCAAGGTTTGTCAATTGCTTTTTGATCATTTCATTACTTGCAAATTTGCCTACAGTATTTAATGGGTCCCGCCATCTGTAGTGTGTTGTGTGCACTGAACAGGCTGCAAACAATGATGGGGATGAGGACAGAGATAGAGATATATATTCATTGGTTAAATGTACAATTAGAGGTTGTGTAGGCAGCATCTGTTTTTACCACCTTGTCGCACAGGCCTGGATGTCAATAATGATGTGTTCCCCACTTTTGACTTACCATGTGACCATAAACAAAACCAGTATTGTATTCCATAAAGGTCTGTACAGCTGCAAAGATCATAACAAATTTTAAGTATCAGGGTTTTAAGAAGAACTATGCTTACATATCTGAAAACCCTGACCTGTTGTGCACACATACATGTAGTTTAAATCTCAGACAAAAATGCATATTGTTATCAGCATCTGCCCCTTTATATTATTTGCTTTTTGTGCTTTTTCATGCTAAATAAATCGACCTTTTTTCACAGCAGATAAGTTGACTTGCCATAGCAGGAAAAGCACAGGTGTAATTAATACAATTAATGAGGACTGAATCCCATTTAGGTGTTCCCTGCTATTGCCATCATTAATGCTTTTAGTTACACTTGTGCTCTTCCTACTATGACAAGCAAAATATCATTAAGAGGTTTTTTTTAATACAAGGTTTGATTTATTAGTCATTACACTCAGCCTAATAACAGTTGCTGTATGCAAATATACAAACATCACCCCTGTAGCAACTTTTTTTTTGTTATTTATTTATTGAAACGGCAGCAGAAACATCAGGCCTGCTCAGCCCCTGGAGAGAGGTTGGTGAGTCGGCCTTCAAACACTGCAGTTCATAAATACAGGCCTTTCTCACAGGGAACATGTTGACTAACCAAATACATTTAATAACATAATGTCTCCATTACATTCAGGTGTCTGTATATTGCGTGAAGCTCACCAACAAACCTAAAAGGGAAAAAGTTGTTAAAGTTGTTAGTTTTTTTTTCCTATGGTAAGTTAAAATGTCAGCTGTGAAAAAGGCGTGTGTGTCATTAGGAGCTGGACGTTGGCCACTGAGTACAGCATGGACACTGGAAAGCAGTGGAATAAAGCTCTTTCTTTGTATTGTAGTCCCTAAGGGTCTGTTTGCTGTATTAATGTTGACCATTGCATGTAGATGGTTCTTTACATACACGGAATCATCCAGGATAATGTATTACTGTCCTGCAGCAAAAATACAAAGATGACAAATTATATTTTTCCATTGCAGTGACCACAGTCCCAGTGTCCAGCTTGATCTTTAACGTCAGGAACCACATTTCTGCACAGCTGTCTCCGAGGATGTCCCCGAGCCTGCTGCAACAACGACACCTTCGTCAGGTCCCGGGCTCAGTGCAGCCGCTGGGGCGTTTCCTTTCGACTCGTGATGTCCCGCTCTCATTTCAGCTAAGTAGAATAGAGAAACACCTGTGAGTACAGAATAACACTCTTCTAATACCCCTAATCTCATGGACATGCTTGGAATAGAAAGCCTTTAGTCATTGTACAGAATGGGACAAAATTAGGAGCGCTACTCCTGATCAGTGCAAACAGCAACAAAGACAACAACAACTTCAGTAAACAAACATCCACAGCTGACACCACAGGTTCTAAAATATGAATGTAATTATCGTACTAGTATAAATGCCATTATCGCACTAGAATAAATTTAATTATTGCACTAGTATGAATGTAATTATTGCACTAAATTAAATGTAATTATTGCACTAGTATGAACGCAATTATTGCCCTAAAATACATTTAATTATTGCACTAGAATAAAGGTAATTATTGCACTAAAATATATGTAATTATTGCACTAGAATAAAGGTAATTATTGCACTAAAAACATTTAATTATTGCACTATATGAATGCAATTATTGCACTAAAATAATTGCAATTATTACACTAGTATGAATGCAATGATTGCACTGGAATAAATGCAATTATTGCACTAAATAAATGTAATTATTGCGCTAGTATGAATGTAATTATTGCAATAGAATACATGTAATTATTGCACAAGATTTAGTAGGTTTGCCCTCAAAAACCTAGTCATCATGTCTTCATTGCTTCATGACATAATGGTAAGACAATTTAAGAAGAATGACTTCTGAATGGATTGCAGTCAAAAATTGATCAACTCTGGCATCTAAAGTCATGCAATTAAATAGATTTTGATAGTTTGATAGAAAAAAAAGATCATTAAAATGTCACATTCAGTAACGTGGGGCACAGTTAACATTTACAGTAACAAAGGTCTTTTGTTCTCTGAAGACCAAACAGTAAACTGACCATCCTGCAAAAGCCAAAATAGCTGCAGGGATCAACAGTTATCTGTTTATTTTTGAGAGTCTACACACAAGGTTTATTCTTCTCTATTAGTCTTTAAAACTCTGAGTTCCTCCTGTTTATTTGCAGAAGTTGAAGTAGTAGGTTGTTGTCATTGTCTTACCAATAGCACTACATGGTGTTATGATGGGCTTCTCCAGCTGCTCTCCCGCAGCGATGGAAGCCCGGATCCTCCTCACCACGTAGATGCTAGCTGGGATGTGAAGCAAAAAAATTAGAAAATATATTGTAAATAAATAGAAAATGGGATTATTTTTCTGTTACAGAATCATTACAAATAAGCTGTATATTCAGGGATGGGAGAAGTACTCAGTAACACATATAGCAATACACAAGGTCATGCATTCAAAATGTTACTTGCAAGAGTAAGTAAGTATAAGAGGATTAGCATCAAAGTATATAAAAGTAAATATACTCAATATGTAGAATGGCCAATTTCAGTGTAATATATATTGATGCATCAATGTATGTAGGCACTTTAATGTTGTAGCTGGTAAAGGTGGGGCTCATCTTAATTACTTTATAGGCCTACTGCTGGGTAGCTTAATTGATAGTAATACATCATAAATTATTATTATTATTTATTTTGTTTTCATAATCTAAACATGCAAAGTAATTAGTAAATATATAAAGTAAAGTACATATTTCCCTCTGAAATGTAGTGGAGTAGAAGTATAAAGTGGCATCAAATGGAATTACTACGTGAACGATAGATAGATAGATATAATCTTCAGGACAGTGTAGCCAACAAACAACACCAGTGCCTCTCCTCGGTGTGGGTGCGGTCAACTAAGGTTTTAATATACTAGAAAAATAATAATATACAAACCTACCTTTTATTATCAGTCAGACCATGGTTGTTTCCTGTTTGAATCTATAAGTCTATAGATAAATAACCTCGTACGTTGCAGGCAAACGCTTGCTTTCTGCGCCCTCTTATATCAATACCATCCCGAACTGTTACAAAAGCACGTAACCAATTACATACCGCGGATGACACCAGGGGCGGGACTTAAAGCTCCCACCTGCATTCTGATTCGCTGAGCTGTTACACAATATAGCATAACGTGATGGGCATGAGACATAACCATAGAAAAGAGGATTGGGATTAGTCAGACTGTGCAGAATCACCCTGTTTAGAAAACCTAATAAACGTATTACCCTACTACCTTATTCCACATATATACTTTATATATATATATATATATATTATAAAAAATTAAATAAAAAAAAAACATTCTTAGTACACACTATTTTACAGGTCCCTAATTTTCTAATAATTCTAATAATTCAGTCTGCTGTAGTGAACTATGTAAATTTGGTATCATAAAACTGTTTTGCATTGTGCAGACACAGTTTTTAACAGTGTAACGTTGTAAAATTGATTTTAAATTGATAAGTTAAAGTAAGACAAAACACAAATATAATAATTCAAAAAACAAAGAAAACAGATAAAAGGATTTAGAAAATGAGCAAAATAAAAATAAAAAGACAACAATCTAGGAGAGGACTTTAAACTAACAATCCAGGGATGTCTCAAAGTTAATATACCATAGTCAGATTAGTGTCTCATGCATTTTATAGCGTTTTTGTTTTCTGAATCTTTGTAAAAAAGTAAGTGCAGTGGTGGAAGAAGTACAAAGTGTACTTAAAGTATCAAAAGTAAAAGTACTTGTTTTGCAGAAGAATGTCCATGTGACTGATTATTATATATGACATTATTAGATACTGATGCATTTTACTGTAGCTGGTTGAGGTGGAGCTAGTTTGAACTACTACTACCTATATACAGTTTGGTAGTTTCCTCCAGTGGTTCCCAGTCTAGAGGTCGGGCCCCTCCAAAGGGTCACAAGATAAATCGGAGGGGTCATGAGATGATTAATGGGAGAGGGGAAAAAAGTGAAATATTTGATCATTTAAACAGTTATCTAAATGAAAACATTTGAGTTTAGAGGGCAAATGTCTCTTAGGTGTAACTGCTAACAATTTATAGACATCTGACTACACTTGTAAAGGTTTACAAGCTGAAAAGGTTGGCAAAAGGTTATTTTGAAACTGTACAAATAGGCTTTTCCACCAAAATCAAGCACATGCTCCAATTAATGAAATGAAACAGTGCTACTTTAAGTGAACACATACAGTATCAGGGTGATCCATGTAATAATTTATTGTGAGGCATTTCATTGCGATTTACAGAGCTTCATTTATCCTTGTCCAATCCTAACAACCAACATAATGATCAACTATTCATGTAATCCAATATGTATTTACCATTTGGAATTATAGCAGGGTGAAACCTACCTGGAATAAACACTGCGCAAATCTTTTTCACAACTAGAGCACAGCAGTTTCTCATACAGTTGCATTCGTATATTCAATATATACACATAGATTTCATTTAACTTAAAACGGTATCACACAGCAAGACAAGCACAACAATTTCACACAGGAACCAGACTCATTCTTTCATATTACAATATTTCTTTACAATAAAAATACAGTTGCAATCACCAGGGGAAACAAATGAAACTTAGTTAGTGAGGAGTTAAAGTGGTAAGGAATGATGTGAGCTGAGGCTGGAGGGAGGAAAGCTTGATTTGTTCAGTGTATATACCAGTGGAGGAGGATTTTAAATCGCTTTTGCGTAGGTAAATTTAAGAACCACGACTGTAATGTTGATAGTTTTTGTCCGTTATACTGCCAGCGTTGTAAACAAAGATGTGACTCGGTATTACGACCCTTCCTCCCATCAAGCTTTCAGTTGTTTTTTTCACAAAACGAGACCCCACACAAAACACAAACATTCACTAGAGGGATCTAAGAGGACAAATGGAGTGTTGATGGCCGGGACTTAGTCCATCCTGATCTTCTGGTTGGTCATCCTGTAGATGATGCTGTCATATCCCGGGTCCATGTTCCACAGGTTGTAAGAAACGACGATGACGGCGAGGGCCAGAGCGATCATCAGCCACAGCACAATGTTGAAGACCACAGCATAGTGGAAGTTGTACTTGTAGGCCAGGTTGTAAGGGCTGCCCGGGTTACTCTGCATAGAAAATACATCCAGAAAAGGTAGACGCATTAGTTAAAAAGTGTCTGCCGTGCCAGACCTCTAAACCTTTTCATCTCCATCACTGTGCATGCACTGAGTACCCAACAGGAACCGAGTGTGATAGACGGAGGGCAACGTCTAATAAGGTCCATTAACAGGACTATTAGGACTCACCCCCCACCATCTCACCCCCCATTCCCCTTACCCATTTTATTAGAGTGGCTGATCAAAGCATTCTTTGCTTCCAGACCTAAGTCATAAAAACCAAGAAGCATGGACTGGAACTGGGTTTATACTTCACACGAGGGGTTAACGACAGTCCCACCATAAATACTAACGGCCGAGGTTTTGATATTTAGTTCAGTGTCAGATTTCACCCGTTGATGACACCTCAACACATGTATTGTACATGATTAGGCCATATTGTACTTTATATTATATTCCTCAGAGCAGGAGACTACTGCTGTGCAATGAACCCTTTTCAGCAGACATTCTGACTTGTCATAGCAGGAGAAGCACAAGTGACACAAATTTCGTCAACGATGGCTAAGTTCCTGCAAGAGTCCCAGTGAGTCAGCATGTACAATACCAATAGTTCACACTACACGACTTTCAAAGTCGTCAGATCGTTATATTGTTCACGCTACACAACTTGCTGTCTTGTCTTGTAATCGGGAGTCTATAAGTGGTTGTGCTTTTCACACTGCATGACTGACCGGCGACTGGGCGTCACACACTACAAGATCTTTCACCGGGAGGAATCCCCGACGAGGTCTCCAAACTACGTTTTGTCACCAAAACACACTTGTTGATGTTGTCATTGGCACACGTGTTCACATAATAGCCTGTTTACACACATATTTACTATTTCCCCCTGTGTAGACCAGTCACTGTTTGATGTTCATTCATGCAAACATCCAACACCCTAGGTGCAACGACAACTTTGGTCCGTGTTGTAAATGCAACACATACAGTAAGTTCCTATTTTTCCCGGCGACCACTCCTCCCCCCAGGTTTCCCCTCAACCCGTGTCTCGCGCTCTCATTGGCTGCAGCTCCCTGACAGGTCCAGATATTTAGCCTGCTAGATATCTGAAATGCGTCTGCGAGGGACCGGCTCGCATCTTTGAACAGTTCACACACAGTGCTCAAGCGCCAAGGTGCAAGCGCCGAGCCAACGCAGGTTTTCCTCTGATCTGGGGCTTGCTAACTCGAAACGTTATCGTATCGTAACGTGCGGTCAAGCCAGCCGTCACTCGCATCTCCATGGTCAAATCGGCCGACGCTACAACTGTAGCGTACTGACGTTTATGTGAAATGCATTCAAACGGCCCCGATGGAGCTGACTGTGGATGTTTAAAGAGAACGGAGCTAACGGGAGAGCTAGCGGCGGACATGGCGAAGTTAGCGGAAGTATACAAGTGTGACTACGTCCGTTTTTCAAAATAAGGTGTTAACAAAGGGAACTGTATATATAAAATACATATATGGAAATAAGATTGATTGGATTATATTCACCAGAAGTATAAAACATTACAGGTCCCTTATTAATTATTCTTTGAGTTTTGGGTTGCTGGAAAAAAAATAATACTAATAATTCCTGACAATGACTGATATATTTGACTTCAGGACATCTCTGACTACATACATGCTGAAAATCAAACATTTTCACTGTATTAATTTAGATATTTTCCAAAGTAAAAGTCCCTAGAAGTGTATGAACCAACTTTTTCCCATGGTCTAGGGTTAAAAAAGTTAACAAATCGCAATAGATCGTAATACTGAATCGCATTACTTGTAGAATTGCAATTCTTAAAAATCGCAATACATATCGAATCGGCACCCAAGTATCGTGATAGTATAGAAATCGGGAGATAGGTGTATTGTTCCAGCCCTAGTGTGAACTAGGCACAAGTGAAATGCAGCCGTTTTTGATGTTGACATTTACACCTGTGCTTTTCCTGCTATGACATGCCAAAATGTCTGCTGTGAAAAAGGTCTACAGCTGTTTTTATGTTCTTTCACAGTGATATAGAGCGGCGATTAGTCGAGCAGACTTTTTTTTGCCTTTGCTAAATGTGTGATACTGAAAAGGAGATTACAAAGGCTGTCCGTGTGGTATCTCCGTAGCCCTGACGTGCAGTTACATTTTTGAGGAGGCGCTACGGCAGATCCGTGCAGCAGAGACAGTTTCTTGCCCTCAGCTCACATCTCCACATGCTGCCATTACTTTGTAAACTGCTGCCTACAGACCACACAACCATCCTGTCATCACATTTCACCGTATGACGCCATAGGTACTGTCCCCGCATCATATCAGGCTGATATGGCTTATAGTGGCCTTCTGAGGGGATTCATGTTTCTAAAGTGTCATACACTAAAGCGGTGCCCAGCCCTCCTGGGGCTTACAAGACACTACTTATGATTACATACAGAGGCAAGAGAAAAAAAAAAAAAATATGGCACGATATCCACATTTGCCAAAAATGCACTTAGTTGTCAGTTTATTAGGTACACCTGACCAAAACTAATACATTCTAATAAACAGCCCTACAATAAACCTTGTCTTAAAGAAGGTGTTGATTCAACTTCATTTTGCAGGCTGTAATTTGTGGTGCCGTGAGGTGCTTCTAATATTCAGCTAACTCATTTATAATGCATTACAATTTATAATTGACGCCTGAATGGGAGTATTATTTTTCTGTTGTCATTAAACTTAAGTTCGGCAAACAGTTAACAAGACTTACAATCTGTTTGGATTCCAGGATCGAACGGGTCTTCCTGCTCAAAGGAACCTCAAAGGTCTTAACTGTGACAACCTCCACCACAGCGCTGTTGCCATAGAGACCATACACATCCTCTCCAAACTACAATGAAAAAGACACAAGCATTATTATATACAGATGTTGAATTAAAAACTGAGGAGATTCTATGAATAAGGCCTATTAAAGAGCTTCTCCTTACTTTCTGCAGGACAGAGGCAAGAATGGCAGTGGCATCGCGGTACTGGGGAGAGTCCTGTCCGTAGATCCTGTTGAGCTCCTCCAGGCCAGACAACTCCAAGGAGTACAGGTCAGGAGAGTGGTCCTTCGCCAAATGTCTGTGTCTCTGCAGCTACAAGAAGGGGAGAAGACAAAGACATTTCAGCCGCAATGCAAGAACTATCCTCATTTTTAGCCTGCTTTCAGCGAACCCGGAAGACTTACCAGAGCTGTGATATCATGCAGTACTTGGACCTCAGACAGGAAGAGCAAATCAGCCTAGAAAGCAGAAACAGTTCAGAGGTAAGCAAGGCAGAACAGACTCCCAGTGGGCCAACAGGTGGTGAATACTGTGTGCTAACTACATTGGAATATACATTTTAACACCATATATTGGAGGCATAATGATGGTGATCTTTTCAAAATCAGCCATCGTGTTATGTTGGCAGTCACAAGTTTGTCTTTAAAAAGCACATGTAAAAGAACGGTGGTTGTGTGGGAGTGAGGCCATGCCATCGGTAATATGAGATCTAAAAAGCGAGTACGGCCCCGTGCGGTTCCGATGTTGCTTTTTGAAACTGACCTCTGCGTTTCTGCTGAGGGAGTTGAGCGGCAGGGAAGCCAGCACAGAGCCATCCTGGGACAGACGGGCACGGATCTGCTGCAAGGTGACCGGTAGGTCCTCAAACACAGCATTGGCCTTACCCAGCATATACAACCTCTGAGAGAAACAAACAAACACATTTAAGGGAAAAAAACAAAAAAACAGATGAGCCTCTTCAGAGTGATGTGACAGATGAGTACGCCCTGTTCGGTCTCAGTATATTTGCATTACCTCCTCACTGGGGGCCAGCTGCAGCACTACAGGGGTGTCCTCCGCAAACAGAGAGTGCACCGTCTCTGCAACACTATCCAAGGTGAAGGGTACCGGCTGCCAGGAAGAAGAAGAAGAAGACCCACACTTACTAACTAAGCCAAATTACATTGCATACTTAAGTAATATATTATATGTGATGCACAAAACTTCATCATAATGCCACCACAGTCCAGCCTGACTCACATTCTCCAAGGGGTAGGAGGCCACACTCTGAGGCAGGGCCAGGCTATCGACTCCTCTCACCACCACCAGTACGTTAGCCCGGGGACGCTGGAACAACGGACCAGCCTGAAGGCCTGGCCAGGACAGATCCTGTAAAAATGAACACACATTGTAAAGGCTAGGCCAGCGTAATCATAAGCTTTTACCTGCAATAACTGAGTTTTTTGGCTGCTTTGGGGCAGCAGAAACAAGCTGCTAACACAACATTGACATCATCTTTTAAGTTGTTATGGTAAACTTGTTAGCAAAAAGGTGCTTATTTACAGTTACGGAAAAACATTATCACTAATTTGGAGTTGTGTATCTGGCCACCTAGTGAATGTAAGTCCACCACTAACTCTCTTTTAGCTCTGTGGTTGGTCTCTATCAACTAATATCTGTCTCTTTAGCTGCTAAATGCTCCACTATGTTCACCAGCTAGACGCTAACTGTGACTGTCCGCCGTTTGTTGCTGAGCAGGTAGGGTACAGTTGGCTTTAAGAGCTTTTTATGTGAAATGATGTGGTGAGAGTATTAAAAATATATCTATTATAGGCACTTTAAGATACTTCTGTAAACACAAAAGACATCTCAAATTGTGACACATTCAATAAATAACAAATCACCTCTTGAACAGAGAAGCCCATGGTTAAAGCCACCAGGTCAGGGATCTTCTCTCCAGAGACAGGCCAGTCTCCTTTCTGGAAGGACACAAACTCTGGAGACTGCAGCACCGTTAAACTGTCTCCATGTACACCTGTGAAGAAAATGAGAGGACTGTCAAATTTATAATTAAATAACAAAATAAGTGTAAGTAAAATATTTCCAAGAGGAAAACATTTTCTCAACCTAACAAACTTGCAAGTTCAAAGTTTCTCAGTGTGTACAATACTTTTCGCTAACAATCCCACTTGCAATGCTTTGCCATTTATAGATGTGAATATTACAGTTTCACAGCGATGGTGCCAACGATACAATGATGACCCATAAGTGTCCGAAATCTCCTTTTCCTCCTCACTATAGAGTGAACTATTGATTATTTATTATGTCGGGAATAATGAATGACTGAAAGAGGAGGTTGACACAGCGTTGCTTTTGTGGAACCTTTGTGGTACCTTTGTCAATGTCTATTATTTTACCAGAACTTTGGCAACAGCTCTTTCATTTTAAATCAGATATATTGTACTGTAGTATTTTTTCATATTTTATTGTAAATTTTCCTATTCTATATTTATGTTTCTTGACTTTTGAGGTACTTGCTTTTTATTTTTATTTTCTCTTAAAGAGGCTATATGTAAGAATCAGAAATCGCTTGTTCACAGCGACACCTGTGGCCGCAATTACAACGAAAGTCAGCGTCCTGTTGCTCGCACTCGCCCGTGTGCACGCGCTACCTGAATGTGAGCGAGCATCCGTCAAAACAGCGAGGCGACACACGTCAGCTAAAACACAATATCACTCTATATTTCACCTGCTTGGCAGTAATGTTAGCTGACCAGACTAAGGTCTCTCCATGGATCAATGCTGATTCTAGTGCTGCCTTTTCCTTTCCCAGCCTGCGGACCGCGGAGGGAACAGGGGGGGAGGGGGGAGACACCCGGTCGGGGGGGGGGGAGAGACCGACACCCGGTCGGGGGGGGGGAGAGAGACCGACACCCGGTCGGGGGGGGGGACAGTGACACCCGGTCGGGGGGGGGGGGGAGAGAGACCGACACCCGGTCGGGACGATAACGTAACTCGCTGCGGAGCCCCGTCACTTCACAAGACACGGGAAACCTCTGTTGGTCTGGAGGAGCGGCAGCATTTATTTATGCAAAAACGTCCACTGCTTATTCACTAGATATTCTCAGAGCTAAACTAACTCTCTGCAGTGTGTAGTGTGCGCGCGTTCACGTGGAGGTGGAGCGAGCCGAGCGCGGTGTGCAGGCAGCAGAGCAGAGCTGCTGCGCGCTCGCGTACCCACACGCGAGCGCGCATGGGAATCCGACCCGTTAGGATTTATGCACGTGAAAAGTTACAAATAGTCCCTTTAATATGTTTATTGTTATGCACCAAAACACACAGGCAAATGCCTTATATGTGAAACCCTACTTGGCAATAAACCTACTTCTGATAATGCTCAATTTTTAAGTGTTTTATGATAAAATAACATGTTCCTAGGCACATTGTTGTACCACCTGACATGGAAAGTGTACCAGTTTACCTATAAGTTAAAAGTAGCTATTTTGTATCAATATTTGAAAGAGTTCTACAAACGTTTTCACTCAGCCATGAAGGTCACTTGGGGTCCTCTTGATGCAATATCCTGTTTACTGCTACCACTTTACTTATCAATAAAAGTCCCATATTTACAGTTGTGCCACCATGACATTTGAGAACATGCTAAGTGCTGGACAAAAGTTGTTCTATTATGTAAGTTGCTTTAAAACTAATGGTATTTGTAAAATTTGGTTTATTTGAAAGGTTTCAACCATAAAATCATGGCATAGTATGCAAGTTAAAATCAACACTGCTCCTTTACTTCTATATTATATCTTGCTTTTTTTACCTTTACTTCTTGTTACTGCTCTATCCACTTTGCTGCTGTGTAACACTGCAAATTCCACAGCTGTGGGACTAATAAAGGATCATCTTATCTTATCTAGTATTTTATTTGGAATTTATTACCATTAAAATACAATTTTATATAGTTTTCTTAGTGTGTTGATTTGCACAGACGGATGCGCCACCTGATATTTTGGGGGTTTGAGATGCCAAAACATTAACGAATATATATTATTGGAATGTACTGAAAATGTTTTTCAAACTAAATAAGTTTTATAGAATAAAGTGATACATATCAGGAATTAATTAAAATATTTTAAAATAAATAATGGACTCAAACACAAAAACATGCATGTCATTGACCCTCTTCCCTTCCTCATCTGCTTCTGTTTTGCAATAACATAAAGTAGGCCCTACAGAGGAAGCTATGTCACTTCACTCAGTGTAGTGTTATAATTAACTCTCATTGATGTGTTAATTGTACATTACAGCAAGCACTAGTTGTGTCCACAGCCTGACTGGACTTCACGGTCAGAGTAAATATAACCCATTAACATCACAGCGCCGTGGATGGAGGCATAAACTCGTGACAGAGAGCTGCTGCAGATGAGTGTTTTAAGAGGAACTACTGACTGTCACATGACAGGACAGCCTTGTGTAAAAAAAAAAAAGTAACCAGCAATAAGGAAGCACATAAATGTACATTCTCCTTCAATTTTTATATGACCACGAACGAATTAGTGAACATTTCCCTGAAGAAGAAGAACATCTCTTCCTCACTGCTAGTTTGCTAATGCGTCAAGTGTTAGCAACGAGCTAACAGTTTGTTCAGGTTTACAACCGCTTGTTGGAAACACAAGCAGATCAAATGAACCAATACTACAAGTATAGTAATGTTATTTCAAACATTCCCATTAATTTACGTGGTGCAGTATTATACCTAGCGTAAGGTTTAACCAGTAAGCTACACGGCGATGCTAACGATGCTCCGAGCTAACACTGTGGATATATGACGCTGTTATGTTATATTTATGTGGGGAAAAAAACATCCCCCAAAAAAGTGATAGATGACTATCTATCGTTGTACATTTCTTACCGGCTGTGAGGAGGAAGCAGAGGGCAAACGCCGCGGATAATGAAGCCTCCATCCTTCTCCTGTGTGTCAGCGACATCTTTCTCCTTGGAGCAGCAGAGATCAGCTGACCTGACGTCACGCTACCGCAAAGGACGACGGGACAAAATCTGTCACGACCTCACGACCACAACCATGGTCACAAGCCAGTCACAACCACACAGGTGCTTGCTTGCATAGACAGATTACTGTGTATAATACTACAAATCCAAGATACTAACACTTTTTTTTTTCCTCTGTGACTTAGTAGTTAAGTGCATTGAGCCAACAATATTTATTAAAGCCTGTTGTAGCTATATTGTATGATATTATATAGCCTATATGCTATAATAATCTGAGTATACTCAGATATTTTAAAAGTAGCAATACCACAGTGTAGAAATACTCAAGTTACAATTAAAAGTTCAACATTTTACACAAGTAAAGATACAAAAGTAATGGCATCAAAATGTACTTAAAGTACCAAAAGTAAAAGTACTCTCTATGCAGAAGGGCCCATTTCAGAATAATATATATTAAAATGCTCACGGATATCATACTCAAAATGTCATTATCTACTATCGCCAAAGGAGGTAACACATTGGTGATTGAGCCTATGGCCCACTGATATAAAATATTGCAATATTTATATATTTACAATATTACAAACTGGATGTCTGTGGCGACATTCCCCCAAAAAATGCTGTATAAAGTTTTCTCTCCCTTGTATACACACACAAATATATGTATATGTAACTATGCACACAAATATATACTGTATAAATATACAGTATATACGGTTTGTCATTTCTTTATAGCATATATATTGACACTTACATGTAAATGTATATACTTATCATTATGCATATCATAATGCATATACATTCAGTTTATTCATTTGCAATTACTGTCTAATTTATATTAGTTTATTTTATATTTTATTTATGTTAGCCTATATTTTATCCCTTATTTTAACTTGCACTATTTTATGTTTAGATTCTCATTTTGTTTTTACTTACCTGATCTTTTTCTTTTTATACATATTTAATTAGCATTGTTGGTGGGAGCCTGAGACTTCAGATTTTTTCATTGCCAACGACTATGCTTCTATGTAATTGTTGTGCATATGATAAATAAAGAACTTGAATTTAACATAGTGGATTATAATTATTGATGCATTCATGTGTAAATCACTTTAATGTTGCAGCTGGTAAAGTACCAAACCAAAAAATGTATGAGAGAGAGCAGACCTGTGACTTTACATTAGACGTAAAAGAGAACTATAGTACTGAACCACCACCTTTGTATCCTTTGGTATTGTGCAGGGGCTCAAATCTATGCATTTATATCCCTCTGATAGGATGTCAAGAAGCAGTTCAAATGTACTTTGACAGGAAACAAACTGCATCTTGAGCGCTGGTTCAGTTGGTGCCCTGAAATAGTCTGAAATGGTTGGTATCATCTCAACTACAAAGAAATCCCCAACTTTCAAAAACAGTTGTCTGTATAACTGAATATATTATTATATTATTATAATTATAATATTATAGACTAGGCATTTTTAAATGTCATTCATCAACAAATGAAACAAGCAACGATTTTTAGGTCTACTTGCTGCCATTCTGGTGCATTTTACTGACAATTAGGAGGAAAAAAAACAATGACCGTGCAGTGTAATCCTGTTAATTTACAGCCATTTGTTCACCTAGATGATGTCCATTTATAAAGCCATTATAGCTGGTTATTAGGGGCTTATGTTCTAAAATGACATCCTGCTGAGGCTGAGTGTGGCCCTCCTGCACCTTCTGCCTCAGGATATGACTCACTGACTTCAGTGTTTGGGCTGAGATCTGCCAGGCTGAACTTTTTCAGCGTCTCAATTAGCTGCCTGACAGCCTCCATAACCTTTACCTGGATATGGGAAATGGGCCAAGGCCTCGCTGCCTGGAGACAGCAGCTGAAGCTCTGACTTCACTCCATAAAGCTCTCTGAACTGTGCTGCTGAATATAACGAGCGTTCTTAGCAATGTTTTCAACATAAAAATAAAATCTTGATAACATCCCGGAGCCTGATGATAATTTTAGTCTTTCTTCAGAGGTTTCTCCAGGGGTTTATTTATGGCCCGAGGGGCTGGACTGCCCATGTCCCTCTCTAAAGCTCCATTGTCAGCTTGTGGATCAACTAAACCCCCCCCTGAATTTTGGCCTGGCTTTTGGCAGTCTGCCAGGGATCTCTTTGCACCCACTCTGCACAGATAGGCCAGTTGGGAATTTAGTTTGGAGTCTAGCTGCCTCGTGTGGCTCCCCTCAGTTTTGTTGAAGCTCAGCCAGATCGTCATGCTGACACACTTTGCTGCTAATTTAGAGCATTCTGCAGAGCCCCCCCAGACCGATGTGTTTTCCTCTACCGCGGCCACTGAAGTCCAGATCCTCAGTGCCTGATTGGACACGTTCATGTGAGCAAAGATCAAACGTTAATCTATTCATTCAAAGCACGTTCAGGATGTGATGCAGGCCATCGCCGGATTAGCCTATTGAGGGGCCTTGGGCCAGTCTTGTGTACTTTGTGAATGTACCCAGTCAACCTCTTGATATCTGGGGGTGCCTTGGAGCCCCAACTATAAACCAGTACTCCTATAACTGGAATACTACCTGGCCCCAGGCCTTTCCTGTCTCAAATTAGTTTGTGGTAATTCTTTGATATAAACCTGTGTATATTTTTGATGAAAGAACAAGACCTAAAGTGCATTCCCAATTCCCTACTCTGTCTGTAGCTCTCAGCCCCACAGCGTATTTGTTCCTACTAAGACATACATCTTTAAAAATGAGTCACAAATAAATACTTTCATTTTTTAAGTAAGTATTCATCATAACCTTTATTTAACTAGGAAGTCACATTGAGATTAAAATCTATTTTACAAGTAAGACGTAGCCAAGACGGGGTCAAATAGCAGCATCCAACACATAACAAGACAACAACATTGAATCACGGCAGTAACAATAGGTACGACAAAATACATTACGGCATACAAAGCATTAACAGGGCAGCATTCTGGTCAGGTGTTTGTTATTTAATTGAAGCAACTGCAGATAGCAGTGGCCACTTCCTTTATTCTAAGTTTAAAATCACTTAAAGAGATAAGGGTCTCCAGTTTAAGCTTGGCCTGTAGATGCCATTTGTGTGGCCCAAGATTATAGTTGTTTTGCAGAATTACAAGCGGCTTAAGTAAGTAGGAAATTTGCCAGAGATGATCTTATAGAGTAAAATGTACCAATGTTGTAACCTACGCAGAGTGAGGGATGACCATCCTACCGTGCTGTAATAAGGTACAACGATGGGTCCTGAAGCTAGAATTAGTGACATACCTCAGGGCTGAGTGATACAGGAGGTCAAGTTTGGACAAGATGGACGGTGAGACAAACCTGTAAATAGTATCACCAAAATCAATCGAGTAAGGAAAAGGCCAGCAACTAAACGTTTTCTTGATGCCATGGAAAAACAGTACTTTAGACTGTACAGAAAACCCTGTGTGAATTTGAGTAGTGATTTTATCAGTGCAACAGTGTGGCCCATTTATGTTCTTGAACAATGGCACAGGGAAATAAAATACCTCAGACTTGGGTTACACAGAGAGCACTTATTAGTTGGATCAATTCATTCTGGGTTTTGGTCTTTTTGTGGCATTTGTTGCATTTTATGGTTTCCTCTATAGATCAGCGTTGTAAACAAGCTTAGTAATAGTGTTTGATTTCAATTCAAACCTGATTTCTTTTCAATTAGAAGGTATAATTCAAATTTGATTTCATATTTATTCTCATTATCTACCCAAGATCTTCCTTTTTATCGGCGTTTTGGTTCATTTTGTAAAAAGATAAGATATAAAAATGAAATACCAAAGTATGGTTTACATGTTGTGCTACCTTATCATTTGCAAATGCCGTCATCAATTCAAGTGTTACTTGTAAAAAGAAATGTTATTTTGACTAGACATATTCTTTTAAAACTATATTTTGACACAGGGCCAAAAGATCCAGTAATAAACACAAACTTAAAGCGGTACAAATTTCAGTTATTGTTATTAGTTTGTCAAACTACCAAATACTGAAACACAGTGAACATGAGGCCCACTTTGCCCTGCTGGTCATCTTGCCTTGATGCAAACAAAACAAATTCCCTTTGGTCAGTCATATTAAATAATAATGTAGGTATTTTCAAATTTTAATTACCATGCTGATATGTAGTAGCACAAAAAGATAATGTCAGTTGTATTTAGCACTGATGGTCCATTAAATTCACCATTTAATAACAGCTTTTGCACACTGGAGGGCGCTGCAAGCTCAAGCTTTTCACCATAGACAGGCATCAAATGGGAGTTGTTCAGTCATGGCTGCAGCAATAAATTGCACACCAACAATACAAAAATATTCCAAGAGATGGCAATGTAGGATTGTGTTGTTCACACCTTGGTGGCACACAGGAGTTGCATGCAATAATTAGGCGAGAAGATTCAATTTGACAGAGTAGCCGGCGAAACTTTAGTTTTCACAGCCCAATTTAATTCAACACTGACAAAAGAGGCGCAGAACATGTTTCATCTTGCAGTTTGTATATTTATTTTAAAGCAACTTCTTTTGTAAAATATAAATACAAATTATGAGATATTTTAATTACAAAGTTAAAACAAAAAATGAACACACCAAAAATTACTTTACTGCAGTAGCCTCCCTGTTATATACAAGCTGTGTGCCGAAGGGTAAATATCAACATTATCTTAAAACTTTATTATACAAACAATTTTGTATGTTAAATTACAGACTAAACAGGAAGCAAAAAAGAAAGGTACAACAAAATAGCCCCTGAGGCTCAAGCCAGCGCTAAAGCCTGAGGAGAAAAAAAAAAACAAAAAACAAAAACAGGACATCATGTGCTTCCTATAAACACAAATACCACATTCAATGGCACAGTCTCAGTTCTATCCTGTACAGCTACACACATGCACAATGTGCTGCGCGCTCACACGCTCCGTCCAATCGCCGACAACGCGACTACGCTCTGTTGCCATACAAAATCTTTCAGAGAGGAGTCATGAGCGACATCCGAAAGAAAAAAAAATCTCTTTATATTTTATACATATATATATATATATATAGATATATATATTTATTTATTTATACATATATTAATTTATAAAAATAAGACCATTATTAAGTCTATTGAGTCACAAATGTATTGATCCTCAGTTAACGGAGGGAAAACGTTTCAGCAGCCCGATCAGCCAGTCCGGAGCAGGGCCGAAGCGCGGGAACTAAGAGTCAGGCTAAGGCATGTCATCGTAACCCCCGGTTGGTTGTAAAGCGAACTGCAGTCGGTAAGGATCCAGGTCCGGGTCTAGCGGCTCCAGGGGTCAGGATGAGCCCAGCTTGCTGATAACCTTGATTTTGTCCTTCAGTCTGTCCCCTGGGTGGTCCCAGCGGTCGTCCAGACACTCCAGCGTGGAGCCCAGGAGAGCGGCCAGCTCGGCGCTGTCTTCCACCAGGTCCAACAGGTCCTTGCTGTCTGCGTGGAAGCCCTCCAGCTCCTCTGGGCAGGAGAAGAGCTGCGACAGAGAGGCCTGCCGGTAAAACTCCGCCTCCGCAACCGTCACCACCTCCATGTGGGGGAAGGCCTGTCGGAAGCCGCGGCCCGACATCCGCAGGCGACGGAGCACGTCGGACAGAAGCAGCCAGTTTCTCGGCCTGAAAGAGGGGAATCAAGCAATGTTTAGGAATGAGGTGCCGACGGAGAGGCAATTTAATTTTTTTAAAAATACGAGTCCGCTCTCGAGATCAAAGCTCACCCCTGGGAGAGGGACACCTGGATGTTGTAGCAAGGCAGCAGAGGTCGGTCGGAGAACTCGAACTCAAACACCTCCCTTTTATCGTCCTCGTCCTCGTCCTCTGGGCCCGGGGGATCGGCCAGGATGTCGTAGACGCCGCCCTCTTCGCTCAACTCTGGGCACACACGAAAGAAAAAAACACACGTGAATCATTTTTTAGCGAGCATCGTGTATCGCTCACATGCTAGATGGCATTGAAGATGTTTGAAAAGACCTCGTAAGCAGTAAAACAAACACACAGAGTGCTGATCAGTACTCACCACACACAGCGCTGCCATAGAATTCCCAATAAAGCCCCGGGTCGTCATCTGAGCGGCCCTGAAGGTCAGCGAAATAATCTATGGAGAGAGGAGAGAGGAGCGAAGCCTGTTATTCAAGAGCCGGAGCCTTGGGGACAGGCAACGAGGCAAATACAATTGCCCTTTAAGACTACAGCAGAAAAATGGATAAAGAGCAGAGTAAAAGAGGAGGTGGAAGAGGTGGAAGAGGAGGAGGAGGAGGAGGAGGAGGAGGGGCGGTGTCGAGAGAGAAAAGAGAAACAAACAGAGCAAATGTTTTGGGGGAGGAGGAGGGGTGGGGTGGGGGGGGCGCCGATGGTCAGGGGCCAGCGGCTGTACCACGGGGGAGGAGAGCGACTGTCTCCGCTGGGTTAGAGCTGGCTCAGTTCAGAGCGGGGCTGCCAGGAATCAAACAAGAACCACACACAGTCGCTGAGTCCACACACACACACAGAGAGAGAGAGAGAGAGAGAGAGAGAGAGAGAGAGCTGGAAACAAACAAGCAGAGGGAGCTGGATAAGCACACACAGCGAGAGCAAAGTGTGTGTTCAGCACGCGCGCACACACACACATTCACAGAGTGAGAGCTGGGCTTTGTGCCAGCGCTGAGGCGTGGGGCGTCTGGCGTGTGTTTGGAGGGATTAACGGCCTCCAGATGAGTGGGACCAGGTGGAGGGAGGGCAGCAATCGCTCGCTCTCGCTCATTTTCTCCGGTGCTCGATCTCCCTCGCTCCCCGCTCTGTCAATCTAGCGGCCGATCGATCCATCCATCCACGCTCTTTTCAAAATTCAACACCATCTTTCCCAGCCGTCTGCATATAAATCTCCCGCTCGCACCAAACCTGTTCACCCTTCTGCCGACCGTGAACTTACACCTGTTCATTTTCACCCTCATCTAACCATCTTTTCTCCTGCGTCTCGTCTCTTTTTACTCCGGTGTTGTCTCAGATAATCGGTTTTAACTAGCTAGATGTTCATGTAATATTAAGCAGCTGGCAACAGAGGAAGCGTGTGCCTCTGTGTGTGTGCTTTCATTTCCTCCCCGTGCGCGCGTTGTTTTGACTCGACTGCAAACATTCACACACGAGCCCTCTCGACATTCACGCCCCAAATACAGACCGCGTCAGACTCATAGCGTGGCAGCCTCGTGAAAAGGCACACTCAGGCGCTCACACGCACGCATACAAAAGCAGAGTCTCCAGCCAGAGCGAAGCCCATTTCCGCACGTACGCTGAGCAAACACAGTTGGCGTTGCTAAGTAACCAGATAGAGGAGCTCAGAGGCAGCAGCACGCACCCCGGCAGGCTGAGACTCCCTGTCTAACAGGTGGTCGAGGGAGGGGGAGAGAGGAGCAGGGAGGGGGCTGCCGGAGGGGGAGGGGGGAGGGGGGAGGGGGGGGGGGGTGCCGGAGGGGAAACGGGATGACAGAGAGAGACATGTCTGGTGGCGACGGTTGGGAGGTGGAGGATGAGGATTTACGGAGAGGGACTCGTACCAACAACAGGTTGCACAGAGGTCAGAGCATTGAAAGAACAGCAAACAGTGAATGAGCCAAGATTGGGGCATTTAGGAACTCGGTCGCGGACCGATCTTTTCAAGAATTTGCCCTTGCCCCACCTCAATATCCACTCTCCGGTGTTCCTGCTGTCTAAAAAACACTTAATCTCCTTTTAATTCACTCTTTTTCTAGCATTTGTGATTTCATGATTTGTGGTCAAAGGCACATTAATGTTCAGGTTTCCTGACTTTCCACTTTGTCTGCATGAGGGAGGAAACTTTCAACCACTGCACTCATTGCAAAACAAGGAACTGCATATCAGAGTATTGTACATTTTAGACAATAAAAACATTAATTTCAATCAGGGTCTTAGATTGCAAAAAGAAAACTGAGAGCATTTATTTTTTTTGTCTAGGGATTTGGGGGTATTAGTGGATGTTTATTATCCTAATTCATGGATAATTATAGATCAACATTATTTATGACTTAAAGCAGCAGTGGGTAGAATTGGAGCAAATATGATTAAACAAAGTTATTTTTATAAAACTGTCACAATATCCTGAAAAAAATCATGTGCCTCTGTGTCCTCCGGTGTTCCTAATGGCATCTGCAAGATTTCCCAGACCGGAGGAAAACAACCAATCAGAGCCGAGCTGGAGCCTTGCCGTCTCTGAGCGGCTGTCAATCACTCGCGAACTCCGATCAAACGGTCAAACTAGGCAGCGCTGATCAAATATGAATCAATATTCTGTGACTGTAATGCCTATTTCTCACCTCAAATGTTTTCAGTTCGTAACCCGGCAGCGAGATCAGTTGAGGAAATAAAAAAAAAAAAAAGCACCGCCCACCAAACTTTCTCATTTTACAGCTAAACAGTACACTAAAAGATGTTTCTTAAAACATTTGAGGCAGGAAGTAGGCATTACAGTAACAGAATATTAATTCATATTTGATCAGCGCTGCCTAGTTTGACAGTTTGATCGGAGTTCGCGAGTGATTGACAGCTGCCTCCGTTGAATGAACAGCCAATAGGAAAGCTCTCTCTCTCTGAAATGACCTGTGATTGGCCAAAGTCTCCCGCCACGGGCTAGAAGTTTTAAAGCCTGAAAACAGAGCCATGAGGAGGTGCAGATGTCTAGTTTTCTCTCAGAACACTTGAATTATAATATGCTGAAAGGTTATTATGGAATTGTTGCCCAATGATGCAAAAAATATTCTGCCTACTGAAGCTTTAACTGCATCAGAATATTGTACATTTTAGGCAATAAAAACAGTCATTTCAATCAGGGTCTTTGATTGCAAAAAAAACCCGAGGTCATGTCCTCTCTATTTTTTAATCGAGGGATTTGGGGTCTTTAGTAGCCTACGGTGCTTTTACAAATTAGATGAAACTTCCACACAGTGTGTAACTTTCACTAATAAAGTGATATAACTGTAGGCCTGTTTGTAATCCTTTTTTTTTTTCAAACTCAACAAAACCAGCCTTATCCATAAAAGATGCATGCGTGCTGTGCAGTTGCTGCTTAGGAGTACTTGGATGTTTATTATCTTAATTCATGCATAATTATACATCAACATTATTTCTGACTCAAATAGAAACTCCTCAAATATCCCCCAGTCCTCATTTCAGAATCTGAAAATGAGCCTGATGACTGATGGTGGGGAAAAAAAAAACTGTCCACAGTAGTGATGTGTGCTCTCAGATTGCTCAGATGCATACTCTAGTCTTTCAAAAACTCCACAGGGGGAGGATGCAGACTAGTGATGTCAGTATTTCTAAATTTCTGACTAAACGGTGTCTATGACTGAGATTGAAAAACCAGTGAGGCTTACCAGTGAGGAAGCGCTCCATGCTGTCGCTGTGTGTCATCTTCAGCAGGCCGCGGCCAGAATATGTGGCCAGGGTGGGGTCTGCGCCGTAAGACAGCAGGACGCGCACAACGTCCAGGTGGTCATTCTCCACAGCGTCGTGAATCGGTCTAGACACACACAAATGCACATTTTTAACAATGACAAGGAACCTTACTGGCAACATTTATATGGGCATAAGTTGTGTCTAGATGGAGTTTAAAGGTGCTGTGTGTAGCATTAAAAATATCAAAGTAATTGTGATACTGTGATAACTGATGGCTTCTTCGTCATTTCAGCAGTATTATTACTGGTAGAGTTTCTCAAATTTCAAGTTTTTCAATAAACAACTTTGTCTCCTGTAGCAAGTGAAATGTTGCTCCCCCTGCACGTCCCTAATATTGCTCCATGTGCACGTACACAAAGTGAAATGCAATTTATAGATCTATAAGACTGCCATTCTTCTTTGCAATGGTCTCACCTACAGTATGTAACTGTAATACGAACGTTGCAAATCCGGTAATGGTTTATTAAAAGCTGCTTCACAATGCACCGTTAAGACCTGTGCACAGTTTCCTAGAACAGACCCCCTACTGTAAATTTTAATAACACAGCAATGAAAGCACTAGCCCTTCTCATTTAAAACTGCAGCTAATCTCTCAAATCACTGCTCTTGCCAAGCAAATATAAAAATCAATCCCAGAAATTTTGCTAGGAGCAAAACTCGAGTGACTTAACTGGCCCTGGCTTGCCCTATTAAAAACATGCAGAAAAAAAAAGCTCCAATCAGTGTTCGCATTGTGCGCGCGAGACGTGTTTATGCAAGCACAAGTTTCTGTGATTTTGTGTGCATGTGTACAAAGGGTTGTTTGTTTACCTGGTGCCATCCTGTGCGCTGCAGTTGATGTCGGCCCCGTAATCCAGCAGGTGTTGGACTATGCTGAGCCAGCCGCGGGCGCACGCCTCGTGGAGGGCGCAGTAACCGGCGTAGTCCCGGTGATTCACCTCGCATATTCTGTTCTCCAAACAGTACAGCACCACCTCCTGAAGAGAGAAAGCCAACACGGAGGGAGAGTCAGGGTTTAGTGTGTGAGAGGAGGATGTGTGTGTGTGTGTGTGCGCGTGTGGCGACAACCCAAGCAA
The DNA here is from genome assembly GCA_916701645.2 of Sebastolobus alascanus. Lineage (NCBI taxonomy): Eukaryota > Metazoa > Chordata > Actinopteri > Perciformes > Sebastidae > Sebastolobus > Sebastolobus alascanus. Next base: position 5,759,979 of record CAKAOJ020000059.1, read on the forward strand.
TACAGGACCAAAACACACGAGTCAGACGGAGCAGACGCAGACGCAAACAGTCCTTCCCCTTTACAGTTCCTGTGGGAGCGAAATTAGGGAAAGGAGGAACTGAGTGTGTTCCTGTGCCGGACAAACACACACACACACACAAATGCTCCATAACACTAGAGTTGGCGCCAAAACACATCGAAGTGTGACTCAACTGTATTTAGCCTGCCAGATTGTGCATGTATGAGTGTGTGTGTGTGTGTGTGTGTGTTGGTGTGCCATGGTTGGGCCTGGACGCCACTGTGGCAGCCAGTTACGATGGTTGGGCTCTGAACACAGCATAATGGAAGCGGAACAAAGAGATTTGATAGAGGCGCTCAAGAGCTGGAAGCGTTTCCTCTGGTCTCGGGCTGCGACAGTTGGGCATCCAGCACTAAGTAGTCAGACTGGTTTTTATTGGACTGGAGCGGCGTCTGCGGCTACCAAACGGAGAGAGGAGACGGAGAGATAGGGAGCGGTCCAGCAAATGTGTTGATTCGGAAGCCTGTCCGAGTCAAACAAGTGTGTGTTTCAACACTTGTGGGTATGTGTTTGTAACGGTGTGGATGTGCAACTTAGTGTGGGACTGGGCAGAAGTATTTTGCAGAAAAAATAAACAGAAAAGACCCTAATTTTAATATATTTTATGTTATATATATCTATATATATATATATGTGAATGCAAGACTGCTGCATCCAGACACACTCGTACTCCGTCCTGCTAACAGTCCTGTGCCGAGGGGAGGAAAGCTGCTCATCTGAACCTGGGGAATGACTCCAAACTTCCATTTCTATGCTAATTCTAGCCTGCCGTCTAGTCCAAGTATTTATCTCTCTCTCTCACTCTCTCTCTCTCTCTCTCTTTCAGCGCAGGGCGGATGGAGGGAGGAAGAGGGAAGGAAAGGCAGGCGATGGAGAGAAACCAGGCTGACAGAGGGATAAGAAGAGGGCTAGAGAGGGGCGGAAGAGCGGGAGAAGTGAGCGGCAACACCCCAACAGATGACAGATTAATGAATCTGTGGATGAAATCTGCCGGGGCTGTCCTCTGGGCTGCAGCTGATAATAACAAGAGATGAAAGGGTGGGGGTGTAGTGGGTGGAAGTGGTAGTGCGAAGCTGGGGGGGGGGGGTGTAGCGATAGGAGTGAATGGATGGAGGACGGCCGAGCCGGGGAGGAAGGAGAGACAATGAGGAAAAAGGAGGAGGAGGAGGGGGGGGAGAAGTGGAAAGCGGGATCAAGAGAAAAGAAGTGAGCAAGAAAAAGTGCGAGAGAGAAAAAAAAGAGAAGCGAGAGGGGGAGTGGGACAGCTCCAACTGGTTTTCGCTCGCTGCCAACACTCTGTTTGCCTGCTGGAGAGAGATTCAGGAGCGCTGCGCCGAAGCTCCCCTCTGGGGGATTCCACTCGCTCTCTGTGTGTGCGTGCATGAGTGTGTCTGTCTGTGTGAGTGAATGAGAGCAAGTGTTGGAGAGACTGACGGGTAGAGAGTGTCGATATGCAGCTTGCCTAAGTGTGTGTGTGTGTGTGTGTGTGTGTGTGTGTGTGTGTGGCAGTGTGTGTGTGTGTGTGTGTGGTTGTGTGTGTGTGTGTGTGTGTGTGTGTGCGTGTGTGGCTGTGTGGCTGTGGAGGAGGCGCAGCGCTAAACCTCCGAAGCCGTGTTTAATATCGCTGGGAGAGAGCGAGGAGCTTAGCACGAGAGCCCCGGCTTCCCGCCACACACACACATACAGACACACACACACACTCCTCCGCAGTAAAATGAGACCCCCCCCACCCCCCCTCCTCCTCCTCTCTCTCGCTAGCTCTTTCCCTCCGTCCTCTAATCTCCCTCTCTAGAATGCTTCCCTGCGCTCGCCTGCAATCAATGCATCACTCAGACATTTAACCCCTTGCAGCGCTGCCTTGTTTGCTCCTAAAATACAACAGATGTGTGCGTGTGTATTACATGCGCAGGTGATGCATGAGTGGCTTTCCCCGTGCGATGAAGAGCCAAAAGTCTAAGCAGCGAAGGAGGTGCGTGCCTAGACAAGTGAAGCGTGTGGATGTGAGACTGTGTGTATAAGAGCCAGCCTGCTGCTGAATGACTGCTGGGGTAACAGAGGAAGCCCAAGAATGAGCTCAGATAGAGTTAATTAATCTCACACTGACGCACACACACGCGTGCTATTCGCTAACTGAAAAATAAAGACGGAAAAAAAAAAAAGAATAATCGTCCCCGTTTTCATATATAATATTCTTTCATAATAAATGCCTCCAGTCTCAACCAATAACCTGCTCTGCATATTAACGCTCATCAGCTACTTACAAACCAAATGATAAAACCGTGGATGTATAAAGAGAACTGGATAAAGCATTGGAGGCAGGCTACAGACGTCTCTTTCCCAATATAAGTCTATGGGAAAAAAGTATTTTTTGGCCCAATGGCATCACATGACGGACCCAGAAGTTGTAATTCCATCATTTGGCCCAAGCCCCCAGGAAGAGTGAAGAGCAAATCTTTGTAGTGGCCAAGCGGCGGTACTACAACTTCCGTGTCCGTCACGTGACGCCATTGGGCCAAAAAATACTTTTTCCCATAGACTTACATTGGGAAAGAGACATCTGTAACTCAGCGGATAATTTTTTTTTTTTTAGGTAAATCAACTTCCCACTACGAACACTTGAATAGCCCTTATTTAAATCATTAGGTCCCAAAAGTTGTAAAATGCACTAATAGCCGAATCCAGAGTTATTTCCCTTCCTCCGTTCATATAAATGAGCCCAAGACTGCGGCTGGACCGAGGGCCTGGGAGGCGGAGTTGAAGGAAACGCTACTGCGCCTGCTCTACGGGCCCAATGGATGCGGAAGATCTCCGGAAGATCCGGGTACTTTATCGCTCGGCAATCGAGCCATTTTGGCTTCATGTGCAACTGAGCAACTTTAATAGGAATGAACGGGCGCCTGCCTCCGACGCTGTATCCAGTTCTCTTTACACATCCATGATTTGGCCACTATGAAAATTTGCTTCAAAGCCGGCGCACTTCCTGTGGGGGGGGGGGGGGGTAACAACAGTTGCTGACTGCTCTGGTGTCTGATCATGCCAGAAAATGGCATTGCAAAATTCATACAAATGTCCTTGCAAATACGAGTTGCTGAAAGTTTGGTGACGTAGTGACTACTCATGGGGCTAGTTGCCGAGCTAACCGCTAACATGCTACACACTACAGTAGCAAGCCTAATGCTAACATGATGGCACCAGCCAACAGTTAGCTCACAACCAGGGCTCAACAATAAGGATTGCCCGCTTGCTCGGGGAAAGTAAAATGCCACGTCGGGCTCGTAAATCCAGCAACTCACTTGCCCGATTGTGCGAGTGGTGAAAAAGAATTAAACGCACTGTTTTTTTCCAGAGGAGATGATGGGAGTAGGCTAGCTAAAGTGTGAGCCTTCTCGCTTCCTTCTCATCTCTGTTGAGAGTTGCACATGCGCAGTCCCGATTGGGCCCTCGCGGGAAAATGGCGGAGGGTGAAGACAACGTTTATGAGCTGAAGCGCAAGCGAGCATTTACATTTTTCTGAAAACAGGAGTTTAGTTGGGTGGCGTAACTCGAACTATGTATTGCGCAGTTTGCTTTAAGTTAATTAACTTAAAGATTAAACATGACAATTAACTTGAGTCTTCGTTGTTATTTGATAACTACTAATAAATAAAACAATTAATAAGTTAACAGTGACTTTGGGCAAGTATATTTCTGACCCACTTGCCCAACCCGGCTGGTGAAAAAAAAAACATTAATGTCGCACCCCGGCAACCAGTTAGTAAACTAGCTAGCTCGGTCGCTAACTGGATAATAATTTAAAACGGTTATTTCAAGTAAAGTCTCACCCACTTTGTCTCGACTGACTGCAGACCACAACGTATTTCTATGATGGAGAGCAGAGTAGAGTAACGTGTATGAAGTTGACTAATATGACTAACATGATAGCTTCATCTGTTTTCCGTTCCCTCAAAGGTCGGCACTGTCAAGACTGTTTTCAAAGGCGCAAACATTTGCGAGTCAAAGTTCACCAGAGTCGAACTTGAAAAGTCACTGTGTGGCTTCACTTCACAAGCGAATCCACTAATTGCTGTGATTTCGGTCCAACGTTTTGCGATCATAGATGCTGGTCTGACTGGGCACTTAAAATGCGATCCAGTTTTTCCCTCTTTGCTTGGATCATACATGGATTTGAGAGGGGAAAAATCAGAAGTGATTCATCTGAGGAGAATAAATGACAGATTGCACCTTTATCTGAGCTTTCAATGGGCAGAGCTGAGGGGCCCCGGCACGAGGGGGAGAGGGATGAAGACATCCGCAGAATCTCTCCTCATTACCATTTCAAATGCTCGGAGAGCGAGGCAGACGGGGGAGAGCGAGAGAATAAAAAAGGGGAGTGAGGGAGGGGAGGAAGAAAGAGAGAGTGGGCTTTCATGTGCAGAGGCACGGATCGCAAAACTAAACGAACATGAAATATGCACAGTGTCGGCCGGGCATCGGGAACAGCGCAGAGCGGTGCGTGTGTTAAATTACATGCATGTGTGCATGAGGTGATTCTGCATGTGCAGGTCTGTACACGAAGAGGACGCCTGTGTGTGTGCTTACTGAGTAACAACCGCTGTTTCGCTGTATGTGTGTGTGTGTGATTCTGAATTTGCATGTGCAGGTCTGTGTCTGTGGGCGACAGCAGCGAGAGCGGAGAGCCGTCGCTGTGTGCAGCATATGGAGAGGAACACGTCAGGATGCCTGTGCATGTGCTTATTGGGTCATAACGGGTGTTTCTCTGTGCGCATTTCTCTGTGTGTGTGTGTGCTCGTAATCAGCATGTGAGCTGTGTGTGTGTGTGTGTGTGAGTGCCTCTGTCTCTCAGGCCCTCATATCTCTCTGCCTGTGTGTGATAAGCCCAGAGCTCGCGGCGCTAAAACACCAGCGTGAGACAAGCGCTCTGTGCGTCTACAGGCTTGTATGCAAGTGTGTGTATGTGTGTGTGTGTGTGTGTGTGTGTGTGTGTGGGGCGGTATGCATAAATTGGTGTGTCTCTCTGCGCACGTCCTTGTGTGCGTGTGTGTATGTGTGTGTGTGTGTGTGTGTGTGTGTGTGTGTGTATGTATGTGTGTGAGCCCCAGGGGTCTGCCCCAGGCTTATCACACACAGGCAGTGAGAGACGAGCTTCCTGAGAGAGAGAGAGAGAGAGGGAGAGAAAGAAAGGCAGGGAGGGAGGGAGGTGGAGGGGAAGGCGGGGGTGTTGTTTGCGCAGCGGTCAGCGCCTTGTTTGTGTAGTCTCAGGTTTTCTCCTCCCTCCTCCCCTCTCCACACGCGGAGCGCAGGAAGGGAAAAATGTGAAGGGGGTACGAAAAAAAAAAAGAAAAAAAAAAAAAAAAGGAGAGGGAGGGAAAAAAACGTTCGAGAGAGACGCATAAATCAGAGAGACGAGCCAGCTTCTCTCCAGCACGGCTGACTGAACCCTGCTGCTGCTGCGCTGCACCCTGTGCGTGTGCGTGTGCGTGTGCGTGTGCGTGTGTGTGTGTGTGTGTGAGCGAGGGGAGAAAAACAGCCGCCGCCACTGCTAACCACAGTCACCACGGCACATTAGAGGGCCATTAGAACGCGATTATACTCCCAGTGCTTACCTCTCATTCACACTCTTGCTCTCTCTCACTCTGACTCACACACACACACACACACACATACGGACACACACACACACACACACACACTCACACACACACAAACACACACACACACACCTCATCATCATAAATGTGTACAACAAACACACACAACCATAAAGCAACCGGTTAATGAGCAACAAAAGATACCCACACCTATTTACAGTTCTGTGAAGATACCTCTGCTGGTGATAAAAATCATCATGTGCACACACACACACACGCACACGAAGACAGCATCAAAGACGAGTGAGCGACGAGGTGGACACACACGGCACAATCTGCAGCTCAAGTGGCATAAAAACCACTTGGATCAATAAATCAATTTGTAAAATCTGTCAACAAGGGGGGGAGAAACGTTTAGGGCTCGCAAACAGAAACACGAGGGATGAGGGAGAGCGAGAGCGAGACAGCGGGCCATCCAACTTTAATTAAAAGCTTTCGGAGCAATGGGAGTTGGGAGATTTAGTAGAATATACACCGGTCTCATTCTTCCTTGTATGTGCGGAGAACGAGAGGATCTGGTTTAGGAGCGAACGATCGGCAGCTACACACAAAGAAAGAAAAAAAAAAAAAACCCTCCCGATGCTAGAGAGAGGCAGCGAGCATCAGTCTCCGTATAATGATCCCACCGATCCCTCATGCTGTCTGCGCACGCACATGCGTGTGTGTGTGTGTGTGTGTGTGTGTGTGCCTGCGTGTGTGAGTGTGTGTCACACTTCGCCTCACGGAAAATTAATGAGATGTGAGAGCGGAGCGAGGCAAGAGGAGGGGAGGCGAGGGGAGTGTGCGTTTGTGTGTGTGTGCGCTCGCGGGGAAGAGGAGAGGAGGAGGAGGAGGAGGAGGAGGGGTGCCAACGACAATCTGAGTCACAAAGAGAGGAAGAGAAAGAGTGCTGAGAGGAAAGAGGGGGGGAGGGAGAGAGAGAGCGGAAACCTGAGAGAGAAAGAGAGAGTAGCGGGCAAGAGGAGCATAAAAAAATAAGATGGAGTATGACGAGAAAGAAGCGCTGGTAAGGGTGAAATGGAAGGAAATGATGCAAAAAGCAAAAGAGTGAGCTAGAGAGAGGAAGAATAGGACAGATGCGAGAGAAGAATCAGATGGAGAAAGACAATTTTGAAAAAAAAAAGAGCCGAGCGACGTCTGCCAGAGTCGCAGGCGGGAACAAAGTAGGGGGAGAAAATGAGCTCAATTTAAGAAGAGAGAGAGAGAGCGCGGAGATTTGTGTAAGAGTGTAAAATGCGAAGAGAGACAGAGATGAGGAGGGAGGGATGACTCTGAGCGAAGCCTATTACCTCGTAGCCCAGCCGCGCGGCTCTCTGGAGCAGAGTCTCTCCGGCGTTCTTGTTCACGATGAGCCGGCGAGCCTCCGGCGGGATCGGACGCACCGAGGGGGCCTCGGCAGGGGGGGTCCGGTGCAGCCCCGCCGCCTCCGGTGGGACGCCGCCGCCCACTCTGCCGTTCGCCTGGGGCTGCAGGGTGGGCGGACAGAGCGCGGCGGGGGAGCAGGGCTTGACTGGAGAGCAGGGATAATGATTAGGAGAGGCGGCTCCCTTCCTCGGAGCGCCACGCTGCTCACTCAGCTGAGGAGAGAGGAGGAGAGAGAGAGAGGGAGCGTTACAGCCACTGCCACATAGCAGACTGGACACATTCACACGCACACATTGGACACTCGAGGGCACGAGGATGAGATGAAACACACGCAGAAGGAGATGCAGTTGTGTGAAATTTTTTTTTTTTTTTAAATAATGAAGTGGAAAATACAAAACTGGTAAAAGTATATGACATTGTGTCACTATAAGGCCTAAATCCATCCACAAAGAATAATCGTATTTTCAATAAAGCTTGGTGTTTTTTCTCCTCAAAAAGCAATATACTACCCACATATCTTAAAATATAGATGAATTTTTCACAATAAACATACATGTTTATGTATGATTATTGTGTATGGAAGACACACTATGCATCACTGCAAAACACACACAGCTTTCGCACCAACTGTTCACGCCCCAAAGCCTGCAGGTTGGCACGCCACTTTTCTTTAACCGCTGAAACAACAGAGCCCTCAGAGCGCAACACACGAGCTAGGGAGTTGCCTGCCTCTGTGTGTGTGTGTGTGTGTGTGTGTGTGTGTGTGTGTGTGCGAGTGTGTGAGTGAAGTGCGTGCCCTCTCAGTGGAATTCCATGTCGAAGCAGCTGTCAGGCTGAGGAGGAGCAGGGGAGGAGAGCAGCGCTGGGCGGAAAACAACTAGCCTTCTTTTTTTTCCCCCCCTCAATTTTTCCCCATGCTCATATTTTTTTCCCCCTCTTTTGAACTCGGGCGCTTCATACGCTCGACCGTGGCTGCCACATTCCTCGCTGTGTGTGTGTGTGTGTGTGTGTGTGTGAGTGAGCGAGGGAGTGTGTGCATACGTAGCCTTGTGTTCGGCGATGTCTAATTGCTCCGGGGTTTTGTTGTTATGTCAGGAATGCTCACAACACACACACACACACACACACACACACACACACACAGACACACACAGAGACACTCGCAGCCATGGCACGCACGAAACGGCGTCGATGACACACGTTCCGACAATTAAGGCCAGAGACAAACACACATGCACGCAGGCGCTCCGCAGGGAGTCGATAAGGGCACGGGGAGGTCAAAGCTCCAGCAGCCCTCTAAACATTGTAAACATACTTCCTTCCTCTCTCTCCCTCCCTCCCTCCCTCCCTCGGCTGCATAATCAGAGGCGCCGACAGGCATACTGAAACAGACTCCGCTGCTGCAAACATCCAGACGCCCGTATCATGGCCAGACGCCCTATCGCCACTCACCTTGTCATCTTCGGCTGCTCCCAGATCAGCCACGCAGCGCTGGCCCGGGCTGTTAGGTGCGGCCTCTTTCCTCTTCTCCCGCTCTCGCTCCCTCTGACTGGTGTGTTTGGTCTTGCACGGCCGCTTGCCCTTGGGTTTGTCCGTGTCACTATGGCGACGGGGCTTGATGGGAGGGGGGCCTCCCGCGGACGGCTCTGGGGCCGGAGAGGGGGGGCCCCGCCTGGGCTCCTTGAGGCCACGGTCACCTAAGAAGGGGCCCGACGGGTGCGCTCTGTCCTTCAGTTGGCCGGGGGGAAGGGGAGAAGCAGCTACTCCTGGAGCACGAGGAGAGAGAGAGAGAGAGAGAGAGAGAGAGAGAGAGAGAGAGAGGGAGAGAGAGGGAGGCAGAGTGAGCGGCTGATAGTGTGAGAGCTCAGTGGAAGGGGAGGATGGGAAGGTATTGCAAGGCCATCTCTCACCCTCTGTTGGTTTATTAATGAGCGCACAGAGCTGTCTGGGAGCGCAGCATGCCTGCTCGCTCAGGAAAAAAAAAAATAATTAAAAAAATAAAACACACACACACAGGCTGGTATAAACACCCCCATAGTAACTTGTGCACTCATTCACTGCAGCAAGGACACTGCTATGAGTAATCTCCTTAAACAAATGTGGCACCGTCTAGTTTCAGCCGCTTATAATACATATTTACACGGAAAAATGAAAAACCTGCCCTTGAAACCACAATGTCAAAATGCTGTTTAATAGCTTAATGGAAACACGCTTCCTCCTAAGGATCGTCGCAAAGCATTTCGAGCTACTCGGGAATGTGGTCTAGGTCTGATTTGTGTTACAATAGGACCTTTACAATAAACAGTCCATTAAAATCAGTCCTAGGCTGAGAACTAATGAGGAGGAAAGTGGAATTATATATCTCGCTGATGCTTAAATATACAGCCACTACTGTCTACGTAACCCCTTGTTGCAGAGGAAACCTTTTAGAATACGAGATTCTTAACGGAGACGAATGTGTTTTATCCGATTAGTGGAGTCCTGAAAAAAAAATGGAAGAAAAAAGAAAGACCACAGCCCTGACAGACGCACAGTGGAATAACCACATTCATTGTAAAAACACGGCTGTTGCCAGGGTGATGTTATCTAAAAAGGTGAAAGCAAAAAAAAAAAAAAAAGAAAGACAGAAATCAGTGGCCAATCAAGGCCTGTGGTTTCTGCAGGAAACAAAACCCAAATCTCCCCTGCTTTATTCACTTCCTTTAATCTCTCTCCTGCTCTTTTATTCACTCTTCGTCGGTGCCTCACTCTGTCTCGGTTTGGGCACTTGAAGAAGGGAAAACCCCTAGTTTTAATAAGTTACCCCCCCCATACACACACACACACACACACACACACACACACACACACAAACCCCGCCCTCCCTTTCCCTGTAACTGGTCTTGAGGGGAAAAAAAGAAAAATCATTGATCACACATTAGTCACACTACACCTGCCCACGCGTATCTCCACCAGCCACTTCCCTCATTCGCACTTTCATCGTTCTCACAGAGCCCGCTGTAGACCGGCAGAACAAAAGCCAAAAACCACGGGGGGGCAGGGGGGATGGGGGGCAAGCATTTTAGCTTGTAGTCCTCAGGTCCTCTGTTTGTGATTCCGCAGCCTTTCCTCTGGCAGGAGGAAGTATTCTCTACCTCATTTCCTCTGCCCCCTCCCAGAAGGCTCACGGGAAATCCCCCCCAAAGTCAGACCGCTCAACAAGAAAGCGAAACGTGAGCCAAAGATAGATTTCCGTTACCCTAGCTGAACCCAAGAGAGATACAGCGGCGGTTTGCACGGCTGCCGGTTCATTCTCACCATTAAGCAGCTTCTCGCAGCCCCATTTCCTGTTGATCTCGGCTCTGTGCGCCGCGGCTCTGTCCTCCGGCTCCCCGGGCCTAATCTTGCGTTCCCCCCGTAGGCTCTGGACCGGGGCAACCAATCGGGGCTGGGGCCACGCCCTCTCCTGCTTGATTAGGGGCCCGTCGGGGGAAGCTGCGCCGGCGGCGGGCTTGCTGAGTCGCAGTCCCTTCAGCTCGATGCAGACCTTGAGCTTCCGGACCTCGTCGTCGTCGTCTTCGTCGGGACTGGCCTGCTCGCGCTCATCTGCGGATAACAAACACAGAATTTGCATTGCTTTCCATCTCTCATGTACAACTATATTAGTCTAGAAAGGCGTTGAAAACCCCAATGGATAAACTCAGCAATGCATTGTGGGCAAGCTTAAAGTGGCTATGAGTTGACATATTGGACATAAAAGGTTTTCGCTCTTTCAAAGACTCCCACCTCCTGCAGCACACTAAACTATTATATGTACATACCTACCGACCTGCAGACAACTGAGCACAAAGAACAAAGGCCATTAATCACTACAATCTTACGGCCTGTAAAAACCCCTCTAAGCCTTACATTTAACACAAATGCAGAGAGGCAGGGAGCGGGACGCAAAACAGACAGATTGAGGAGTAAAAAAGGGGAAGAGAAGTCAAGAATCGGGCGGAGACACAAAGCAATAAAGATTGGAGAAGCAGAGGGAGAGTTCTCCCCCTTGGAATTCACGGGGGACGGGTATTTGACTCGTCTGCCAGTGCCGGGGAGAGCGAGCACGATACCGCATGCCAGAAAAAAAAAAAAAGGAAACCCAAACAGATGAGGGAAAAAAAGAAAGGAGATGAAAAGGGAAGAAAAGAGCAGCTTTGAAGAGGGTGGGTAAGCGCAGCGGAGGAACGGCAGAGCTGAGAGAGAGAGAGAGAGAGAGAGAGAGAGAGAGAGAGAGAGAGAGAGAGAGAGAATGGCTGTCCCTCTTCCTCGCTTCTCTCTCGCACTCCGCTCAAAGGCAGGATTAAACACTTCTCTGAGCTGGCTGCCACACAGAGCGAAAGATGGGACAGAGAGTGGTAAGGGGGAAAGAGCGGAAGGGGGGGTGTGTGGGTGTGGGGGGGGGGGGGGGGGGTGATGGAGCGAGTATAAGGTGGAATTGATTGGGAAGGAGGAAGCGACAAAAGGAATAGAACGTATTTTTCTTAAAAGAACAAGGGATGAGACAGCGCTCGGCATAACACAGGATGAAGAGGAAAGAACGGGCAGAATTAGAGAGATGCACAGAAAGCAGAAGGGGTGGGGGGGCGTTTGAGGAAAATGGAAGTGGCATGTGGGTGAGGATGCATGTTGAAGAAATTCTCACCCGTAGAAATCTTGACTCTTTTCTCCAGGTAGGACGACCTCTCCTCTTCCTCCCACTCCGTGTCCTCCTGTTCAGCCTTGAGGCGTTTCCTGCTGGGTCCAAAGCCAGGGCTGGCCTTCTCCTCGGGGTACCCTTGGGCTGGTGTCAAAGTCGGGGGCATACAATAACCTCCTTCCGACTCCCTCTTCACCTTCCTGGCTCCGTCATTTAGCCCTCCTTGGCCGAAACCTCTGGCCCCCTCTCGAGCCCCGTGCCCCGGGGACAGAGGCTCAGTCAGGCCCCCACACCGCTGGAGGACTGGAACTCTGTTGTTTGCGTACGCCGGCCGGACACCTGAGCAAAGCAGACAGACAGATGGGAACGTGGGCAGGGAGGAAGGAGGGGGGGAAGGGAGGGGGGGGGGGCAGAGACAAAAAAAATAAGCAACAGAAGATGAAAGGGAGACAGACACGCAGGGAGAGAATGCAGACAGACAGACAGACCGCAAACCAGACAGACAGACAGACAGAAAGAGAGCAGGGAAACAAGGGGCGGGGGTGAGACAGGGTGGGGGGATTGACGGAGGGGAGAATGCCAGTTAAACAGCAGCCAGCTTTTATTCCGCTTTAAAGACAGGCAGTAAAACTTTGATGGGGTAAAGACTTTTTAATCTGATGTGAGCCGAGCCAACGGGCTGACGGTTCGGTGCAGCCGCTCGCACTCCCAGCGAGGAGAGGCAAGAAAACATCCTGCGCACTCGCTGCACACGGCGACTCCCATCCCTCTCCCCCACCCCCCCCCCCCACACTTTCTCTGTCCTCCCCCACGGCATGACCGCACCACGCCCTTCTCACACTGAGCGTGACTCTCCCCCCCCACGCCCCCCCCCCCCCCCTCCCTCTCCTCGACTCCCTCTCCCTCTCTGTCTCTCTCCATGCCATAATTAGGCTCACACGTCAGCCGCGGCCTCGCTCCAACACACAGCTGGGCTCCCAGCCAACGTAACTAACCCTTCTCCCCTTCCTCCTCCCTCCCCCCCTCTCTCTTTCCGTTGCGCTCTCCCATCCGCTTTCACCCACTAACTCTCCCCCTGCTTTCACTCTCTCTCTCCCCCTCTCTCTCTCTCTCTCACTCACGCAATCTCTGGCCCTCCTCCTCCTCTTGCCCTCCCTCTCGATCGTCTCTTCGCGCAGATAAGCACAAAAGACTTCTTGAAAATAAAACTCCCCCTCTCCGTCTCTCTCGCTTGTGCTGCCTAGCTTGTGTAAGAGTGCACGCATGTGTGTGTGTGTGTGTGTGTGTGTTGAGTCTGTGTGTGGAAGCGCCTGTCTTTTTTTAGAGTGACCCGGTCTTGCCTAAGCATTTGCTGCAAATGCATGTGAGTGTGCACGCGCACCTATTGTTTGTGTGTTTCTTTCCGAGTGTTCATTTGCAGAGTGGATGCATGTGTGTGTACGTGCATCACGAGTGTGTGTGTGTGTGTGGTGCTGGGTTACTCACCCTCCCTCTCTCCCTGCCTGGTGGTGTGTTGGCAGTGTTCCAGCACTCGCTCTCTGCGCTGGCCGTCTGCCAGCTCCCGTCCCGCTGCCGAGGCAGACACACACACACCGCCGCCCTCCTTCTCCTTCAGCTCCAGCTCCGAGAACCGCATCATCGCCCGCTGTGCGCACACACACACACACAAATGCAGAGAAAACCCATGAAACCCACTCATCGTCTGCCCACACCCGCACACACACCTCTCTAAGCCTCAATCTGGCCTCAACAGCTACAGAAGCAAAAAAATTGCGTCAGAAATCACATTGTCTTTAAAAAATCAAAGAAAAAATGCCAAAGAAATTAAACCCACACACACAAACGCACACAGGACAAAAAGGTAAGACAGATAAATCACAAGCATGGCATCAAGACACAGATTAGACTACTGCAGCCACTGTGAGTCCATGCGCTCTGGGGCTTAAATCCTGGCATCTCCCTTCCTGAAACATAAACATGGCTAGGAAACATATACATCTAAGCCCTGAGGCAGAGAGAGGAGATGAAAAAGAGGAAAGAAGGGAGTGAGGGGGAAAAAAGGAGTGTGCAGCGATACAGAGTACAAAGGAGACAGAGCCCATCAGAGGCAGATGTGATAAGAAATGTAAAGAACTGACCTCCCAGTTAGCTGCAGGTTGACTTATATTACTCCCCTCTCGTGATATGACTTCCATCTAAGCAATTAGAATGGGGGGGCTCAATATATCTGTCCATCATTTCATCTTTTTTTTAAATTTATGTTATGCTTCTCCACAAGTTTTTTTTTTTACACACAATAGGCAGCCACAATCCCACAAAATAACACAATCAAATTAAAGTGACTCAACAGGTCAATTAACACTGCATCAAAACTATCAAGTAATTTCTGAACTGCATGAATGGCAAATTTGAAAGAGAGAATCAAAACAATATGTTCATTTTAAGCATGATTGATAACGCTAATTCAGTTTTAGCGGTCTCATTTATTTCTTTTTTCCCAAACAGACTTCCACATCCAATTTTTTTTTTTACATGTCCAGAAATAGAGCGTTTGATAGCTTTGTGTTGCAGCTGTGCATTGACAAGCATGACACAGACAAAACCACAGTTTTCTAGGGCGCGTTCACAACATAGACAGACATGTGCAACCTATTAAGATATCTGCCTCTAAGCCAGGGGATAATACAGCATAGGGTTGGTTTGTGTTGCTATGCTGAATAGCTCAATGTGTGTGTATCTGAATGACAGGGGATGATGGCCGAGTGTAGGGGACGTTGCTGTTCTTGTGCGTTTATAGATGTAATGTGATGTGTGTTACGAGAGAGGGTCTTTTAGCCAATGGGGTGAGGAGAATTACGACCTTGAACAGCAACCAGGCAGGGCAGCGTAGGCCATCAGGGGGAGGAGGGTTAGGGGAGGATAGCGACTGGCGGGTGGGGGGGGGGGGGCATGCAAGAGGAACCCCAAAGAGGGCAGCTGCTGGTTTTTAAGCACACTGCAAGCCCTCCACTGCCCCTAACCTTGGGGTTAAGCATAGCCAAAGGCAGTGTGAACTGTGTGGCTGCCACAGTCATGCTCTAAAACTACGGTATATGGCTCTATAGCACAGTCAGCACTAACGCATGCTTCAGCCCCAAGGCAGTCACACAAAGGACAAGCACGTACGGACACACAAAACACGCACGCACAGAAATAACCTTTACAATGACTGCACACTAATCAACATACAGAGACGGCAGCCCTGGTTAACCTTTGAACTAGCCTCCCTGATAGAGGGCCTCAACTGGCCTTGCACACAGCTCTCTAAGACAAATGATAAACTAAGGGGAAGGTCAAGCCTATGGCCAGGACAGTAGCATGACAGCATTAATATCATTCTGAGCTGTGTTGTAAATGCGCAGTATGCCAATTTCATGCAGGGTTTGTTCTACAGGCAGTTCTTAATATTGCAGCAAGGGAATAAAGACAGTGGCCCTTGTGGTTTTTTATTCCCGCGTGGATGTTAGAACTGAAAGTATGTTTGAAAAAAGTCTGCACATTAGAAACATTGGTCATAATGACCTCTCTCCAGCCCACCACCAACTTCAACCCAATATATCCTGTACTGTATATATACACACACACACACACATACACAAGTGTTAATGGCCTTACCTGCAGGGCTCTCTGTTCGCGGCTCAGCTTGCTGGAGTCAGCATACAGCTCGGTGGTGACACATTTAAAGCGGTCCCCAACGTAGCCTGTGGAGTTCGCGATCCTCTTGGCCAGACTGGATCTACGAGAGCCTTTAGATGAAGTCAGGCTATCGGCGTCGTCGTCGTCCTCGTCCCCTTCTCCTTGAGACTCCCCTAGGTCAACAATACTGTCTTCCCTTTCAGTATCGCCCTCACATGCGCTCCCGTCCCTCGCCGCGTCCGTGCAGTGCTGAGAGAGGTGAAAAGCTTGGCCGTCTCTGTCCCCCCCTTTGTCTTTACCAGAGCTGCGCTCGCCAGATGTGCGGGCACAGCGCAAGGTGCTCTGGTCTTGGTCTTCGGGGTATGGGCTGGGGCTCCGTTCCTCCGGGCTCTCCTCCGCTTGGGCGAACTGCCCTGGAGAAGTTGGGGATGTGCTAGATGTCACCCCAGGACAGCCCGTGTCCTGAAGAACCTTTGGTTTCCCAAAGGGAGTTTCTGGATGTCTATCAGTGTGATTGGCCTTCAGGGTGGGGCTGTGTCCGGAGTGGATCGGATAAGGATGGGAAAGGCGGTGTTGGTGTTTTGGCTCGTACTTAGTCTTTGTCAGAATTTGGTTACTATGACAACATTCATTTTGGTTAACCTTGCTGCTGGTCTCAGCAGAGGGCTGTTTGTGGTGTGTTGGGGTAGACTCAATATCTGTGTCTGAGTGTACAAGGTCAATGCAGACAATCTTTTCTCTGGATGTTACAGAGGAAGAGGGGGTTTTGCTTTGATTGCCACCATGTCCTTGTGCTCCTGCTTCCCTGTCAGACTTAATCTGGCTTCCTTCGCCCATCTCTTTCCCAATGTTGTGATCTCTGTGGCCCCCGCATTCTTCGACAGCTCCCCTGGATTTCTCCTGGCCCCGGGGCTTCAAAGTTGCATCTCCCCTTTCTAACAGCTTGTCTGAGTGAGTCTGCATCAGGGGATGGGCCATCTCCTGTGAGTTATAAGTGAGGTATTCCCCTCCTGGGCCAGCTGGGAGGTTGTGGTAGGGTAAAGGGTGTTTTGCTGCCAAGTGGGTTGGGTAAAGGCTGTTGCTGCCCAGCAATACTGGGTGAGGGTAGACTGGGCCTTTCCCTGCAATTGGCAGGGAGTGTAGCGCCATGCCGTCAGGGATCGGGTAGTGCAGGTATCTATTGGCATAGGCCAAACTGTGGTTCAGGTAAGCGTCACTTTGAGGAAGGTAAAGGTGGCCAGGAGTGTGACCATTCTCTAAGCAGGGCCTCTTGTATGATGACACTTCTGGAGTCGTTTCACCTCTCTTAGTGGTCTGGGAGGACTTCTCTGTTCCCTCTCTGTGGTGGCCCGGATGTTCTGAATGGCTAGGGCTGTGTTTGACCCACTCACCATTGGGTTTGGGAGAAAGAGCCCTGGAGCTGACCAGAGAGGAGTGTTGGGTGGAGGAAACATTATGGTTGGGCTCCCCTATCCTTGGACAGGATGAGCTACGTTGCTGAGGGAGTACTCTCTCCAGACCCTTGTGTTTGATGACAGAGGGCGAGGAGCCTTTGGCTTGGGAAAGGCTCAGGTCTGTGTTAGGCCTTGGGGAGGGGGGCAAGCCTGGTGTGTGCTGTGTACGGGAAGGAGACGGGCTAGGTACAACCCAAGAGGAGTGTAAAGTGCTGATCATTTCTGGCCTTTCTGGGACCTTTGAAGAAGTGCTGCTGACCACAGAGTGCGGGTGGGAGGAAGGAGAGAGAGACAGGTTTTCCTTTAGGAGCTCTCGGCTAGGGGGCAGTCCGTAACGTGGGCCTGATGCCATAGTGTCCATCTTAACTGGGAATCCGTTGGGAGGCAACCCAAACTCCAGCATCCTTCCAGACAAATCGAGGGGCTTCTCTGCTAAGTCTTTGGTTGCTTGGGGTTGGTGAGCTGGCCTCTCAAAATTGGGTTTGGAGGGTGACCTGCTGGGTCTCCTCTCAACCCCTACATTTCTGTGCTCAGTTGCCCCGTCTCTTGGTCTAGATTTGTGGGGGCTGGGCCGGGCGGGAGAGGGCTGCTCTGATGCCATGCTGCTTACAGAGAATGGATGAGGAATGGACTGCGTGGATGAGGATGACTCAGATATTGAAGAAGTGGAGGAGGTGGGTGGGTGTCCTATCCTAGCAACTGGCCTTTGTAAATCCAGTGAATTGTCAATGAGGGCAGGAGGAGGGGGAGGTTGGGGAAGGCGAGAAGATGCATGAGGAGAAGAATCAGCAGGCAGACTATTATTATTCCCACTATTGGTGCCACTAGTGCTGGTGCTACTGGTGTTATTGTTGCTGTTAGAGCCCTTCCTAGAGGGAGGTCTGCTAGGTCTGCTGCTCCTGCTAGGGGACCGGTCCCTGTCTATAGCAGCCTGATGGTGTTGAGGGTGAGGGGAGGGTTGATGATGCTGCGGCGCAAACTGAGGCGCACCACCGAGCCCCTTGTCCTGGCAGTGTACCAGTGACGTGGGGGCCACTGTGACCGCAGGGATCCTCATAGGGGGCGCCACCAGGGGAGAAGAGAGGGAGGGGGAAGGATAGTGGGGCATATAGTAGAGCCTCTCGGCAGCAGCGTGGTTAACATTGCCCCCCTGGGCAGCACACAGAGAAGGGTAGGCCAGGTGCTGGGGAAGATAGGGGTTGGGTTGGCTGAGCAGAGAGGCTTTGTACATGTTTAGAGCCGCGTACTTGGATGTATCCATGAAGGGATACATGCTCGCTTCAGGGTAGGGGCTGAACCACGGCAAGCGGAGGTAGCCGCCACCAGCGCCTGCCAGGCCCAGTTCGGATGCCTTTTCTCCAGGCCCTACTCTGCGTTCCAAGCCTAGACCTTCAGCTCCAGGAACCATCACAGGCTTGTGGAGACCTGGATGGGTGCCCTTGTAGAAGCCCAGGTATCCATTAGAGGGCTTACGACTGTCCAGAGGGCCATCGGGCTTGTAGATGAGCTCTGGGAGACCATCCCTGTTATAAGTGAGGGGGAGGGAGGGCGTCTCTCGGCTCTTCTCCGCTGGCAGTGCTCTGATGCCCGGGTATACAACGCCACCATGGAGACGAAGACCATCATGCATCAGGGTGCCTCGGTCCAGCCCCATCGCTGCCAGGGGCGTCAACCTTGCATCCACCTGCAGCAAAAAAAAAAGGGATGCCATAGAGGTAAATGTGACTATCATGACAGAAATCAGAAAATTTCGAAAAATTTGACATTAAAAGGACGAACTATAGACAACTACCGCTAAGGAAAGCACAAAAAGATTGCTTAATGTTCTAGGTTAGCTGCGTGCATGCACGTAGTGAAACAGATCAAATGTGTATTTCCAGGTAATAGTGACTAATGCGACAGATGAGTGTAAACGGTACTTAGGACGAAGCGGGGACTTGCCATGTTTTGTGTGATGTGGTTCCCTTGTCTTAGTTCCAGGTTGGTTTGTGTCTCAGCATCGACATCACGAACAGATGTTGCCCTGTGGAGATGAGCAAACAGTTAGCAGTCAGTGTCTTGGCTCTGCCACACACACACACACACACACACACACACACACACACACACACACACACACAGAGACACACACACAGACCGACACACCACAGCTCTGTTGTAATACCGCTGCCAAAAAAATTCACAGGGCAAAAAATGTCAGTTTATAAAATCTCCATAAGAGAAATTATATAGAAATTAAGTATTGCACGTACTTTAATTTCTGGGTCAACGTAGACCATACAGGGAGTAGGGAGAAGGTAAGAAAAGATGGATAACAGCATTGTAAGCTACGGTCAGCCTTCCTTTCACTCTCACACTCACACACACACACACACTCACACAACTCCGCTGAAGTAGTCAGCGGAGATGAAAGCACTGTGTGGGCTCCCCTCCCCTCCCATCCGTCAACACCCCCCCCCCATCCTCCTCTCCCCCTCCCCTGACCCCCATCCTGCCCACCCTGTGGGCTAGACGTGCATTGTGGGGCTGCGTCTATTCAGTCACGTTCCCCACACACTGGTTTTTCCGTGCCCTCTTTGACCTACTCTCTCGGCTGCCTCAGCCAGCGGAGCGAGGGAAGATTATACATCAGAGACCACTTCGGTGGGAGACCATTTACCGCCCGCCAACACAGAGCCACAGATCAACAAACTCTCACACCAACGAACACACGCGCAAGTATAGTATGCGAGAGAGAAGGAGACAACTATGTAAAATGTACCATAAACCACAGATTCCGTTTGAGAAGGAATAACATAGAGGACAGCTATAAAGATAACTGAGGTGAAAATGGTGTTTCTTTGAGGTTTTTTTTTTTTTTTAAATCACAAGAGAAATGACAAAAAGCATCCAAGATCCCTGTGTGGTTGTGAAATGTCCTTTAATCTGCAGATGTTTTGTTTACATTTTAATTTCTTTGAAGCACCGAAGCATAACGGAGCTGTTATTTTATGTTAAGGAGATATTAAATAAGTCACAAGAAGATTGTTATCATTTATTCATCAGTGCAAAATTTTAGGAGATGACAAATGTAATAATTGGTCTTTAACATTAAATCTGTGCTTTTAGCAGCTGGGTGCTGAGTGGGGCTGGATTTAACAACTTTACTAGATTAAAGACACAAAGACGAGTCTTGCCAGGACTAAATACAATTTTGGGTAAGTAGATAAACCAATTTGTGCAATTCCTCCAAAAGTCTGTTAGTAGCAAAACACATGTCAAATGTGAACCATGTTGACTTTATTGATCTATACAGTATATCGAACAAGACCTCACTCTCAACTTAACGTACTTTCAAAGAAAAGAAACTAAACCACCAAAAATTTTGTAAATTTTCCAATTTGTGTTTATGTCATAGTGTCACTTAGTTTAGTGAATATACAAATCTACTAGCGATGCACCGATACCGATACTGGATCGGATATCGGGCCGATACTGACTTAAATAGCTGGATCGGATATCGGTGACAATTGAGCCGATCTATTTAATGTTTATATACTATATACATTATATACTGAAATTTTAATTCTTGTTTAAGTTTTGACCAATTTGTTGCTGCATTAAAAAGGTTTACACCTGAATTGTAATTCCTGTTAATTTTGAAGATTTTTTACCAAGTTGTCGGTGTACGATTAAATATTTTAATAATAAATAACAATTCATTTAATTTATAGGTCACATTTTGTTTTACAAAGTTAGGAAAGCAATGTTTAAGTCAGGCCTGAGTCAGAATGATCCCAGTCACTTCCACACAGTGAGGCATACAGCTTATTAATTAAACGCTGGTATCGGATCAGTACTCGGTATCGGCCGGTACCCAAATATCGCTCTCGGTATCGGGACTGAAAAAGACGATCGGTGCATCCCTAAAATCGACTTATTAAGAACTGTGACATTTGCTTCTGTATTACTGAGTGAAGGACATCACAACCCAGTGAGGAAAAAGAAACTGCTCAACCGCACAGGTTTGGTGTTCATAAAATATTCTGTGTAACATTTTGTGAATCAAGTGGCACCTTAATACTAACAGAGTGGTCTGGATCAAATTCAAAAGGCTGTTTCAAAAATCCTCAAACAGGTAAAACAACAATGGGAAAAGGTGAAACTATTGCTCCCACTTGCCAGATTTTTACTTTAAAGGAAATAAGTTTGAATTGATGACTCGTTAAGGGTGGACATTTCTGCAAGGCAGTAGGGCAAGGTGAAGGAGGCCGGTGCAGGAATGAGGTGGGAGAGAGAAGTGCCTATAAATAGGAAAAGCGGAGCACTGATGTGCTCGGCGGTGCTGAGAGCAGCAGTGGGACTCTGCTCCTCGATCATCGCAGAGAAAACGCCTCTGAGCCTCGCTGCCGCGCCGCTGGCACGCCACTTTTATTGCCGTGACCCGGGGCCCATTAATCAGCCTGTTGCGGGGCCCCTCGGCATGGCTCCTCCCGGGCCCAGCGCTCCCACCCCCCCCCCCCCCCCCCCCCCCCCAACAGCTCCCCGAGGCCAGTCCTGCTTCAACAACATCCGCATGTGAAGGAACTGAAACGGTGTGCGTGCAGTGGAGCTACGAATGCGCGTATACAGCCACGTGTAGGCAATGCGTCTGCAAATTACACAGACACCGTTGAGAAATCACATCAGTCCCGTTTCCTGTGTTTTCTGGAGCGACGCAAGCAACTCTCTGTCTGACACACACACACACACACACACACACACACACACACACACACACACACACACACAGCGGCTCCTCTCGCGCGGAGTAGTCTGCGCTCCCTGAGACCAACATGATAATGAAAAAATAAGCCTCTTATACAAACGCAGATATTCAATGACACGCTGCCTTTATGGGCATTTCCGTTTAACCTAAACGCAACCTTCACCGCTATAATCAATCTGTCCTTGGCAGGAGCACACAGCCCACGTCTGAGTTGCTTTTTCCTGAGAAAAAGAAAGCTGGGAGACAACATAGAGAGGACACGATCTGTTCTCGTACAGATCGCTACAACAAAAAGACAAGTGTGGTGTCTTACGGCTTGTTATTACTCCAACAACGTGCCCACACTGCGCTGATGACTGAGTAGTTTGCGCGGCCACGGCTACCTGTCGTTTCCATGAAATTAATAATAGCCTGGTCCAGAAAAGATGAGAGGCTCCACCAGGGGCCTCAAGGTCAGGATCAAGCACTTGATGGCACACTGCATGCACCGCTGGGAATACAACTCAGCCACTCTCGAAACTTGTTAAAATGATGCCAAAACGCATGGAAGAAGGTGATCCATCGGCCACTGACCCGAATGCTTCGAAGCTTCGACCGTTGCCATGGTAATTGACCTCCAAATAAGTATTAGAATGCTTTTTTTATATATATGTAATAATAATGTATAAATCCCAAAACAGCCCATGAAATAAGGAATAATCCCACAACTTTATTCATTATTCATATTCAACATTAAGTATTATTCGTTATTTTCAGATGGATATCGCTGTTTGTAATGTGTAGAGGTGAGTATGTGTACAGTAGTGCCTGAAGCTTCGAATACCTTCGAATATTTCTCATCGAGGCCCAAAAAATGGTATTCGGCACAGCCCTACTGTACTATCACCATCCTGATAAAGCTTTTGTTAAATGCTGTGCATACTTTAGAGGGGAATTGGTGCACGATAATGTTGTCACACTCTGGTAGTCAGAGGAAACGTCTCGGACAGACATCTGATTTCCCCGGACGGCCCTTTTTCATTAATGGAAAATAATGGAAATATTGTTGATATTTAGATTGTGTTTCATATATTTAATTCATACTGTTGGATGGAACCGAGGAAGTCAATGTAATTTTGAGAGAGGTTGTTGCGTGATGTAAAATTCTGTTTTTTCGACGCCTGTGACTTTCTTGCTTTATGCATGTGGTGCAGTGCATTTGTAATTTAGCCAATGAAACCACGGCATTACTTTTAGACTTAATTACACTTTTGTGCAAAAAAGACTTTCATACACTGTAAATCTCATCTCGACACCGAAACAATGAGAAATGGCGGCAACTTTAAGTGATCACAATGTCGTCACTCAGGTCAAAACCACATTGTTTAAGAGCCGCTCTTAGGTTGAAAGCTGCATTTCAACTATATTCTTTCATGTCACAGAGGCTGTCTGAGTCGGGTCCAAACAAAGCCTTCTCCTGCCTCACACAGATCAAATTACTACAGGACACTATACCGAATATTGTAGAGGCAACCATCTGGAAAGCTTGTGTTGCTGGCAATCATTAAAACAAAAAGATATCACAGGTGACAGGTGGGTAAAAAAAACAAAAAACAATACACATAATAAACCTCACCCATCTGGGGGGGGGGGGGGGTGAGGGGTTGGTCTACCTGAGGGTGAGGTGTCTGAGTGGAATCTCCTCAGGACCAGCTGTGTCTCACGTGCATGGCACAGTGTTCAGTGAAAACTTTCATGGACTTGCATTTACATAGCGCTTTTCTTTTGACCACTAAAAGTGCTTTACACTACATGTCAGCATTCATACACATGAATACACCAAACATTCATTCAAGGTGCCAACCTGCAGGATCTAATCTAAATACTCATCCAATGGCACAGCCTTCGGGAGCAATTTGGGGTTCAGTATCTTGCCCGAGGACACTTCCGCATGTGGATTGGAGGAGCCGCTCGCCTCACAATGATTTATTACACATTGCAGTGGATGCAGCAATTGTTAGGTTGTTTTTTTTACCTGAACATTTATTTGGGAGGTTGAGAGGTGAGTATTAGTGTTTATCAACAGCACCCTGAAGTCTAAGAAAGAGAGGCTTTAAGCCTATATTTCCACATCGTGTTTATAATTTCAGCGAGGTCAGAACATAAAAAGAGCTTGTTGCCTGGGTGGGTTGGGTTGTCTGACATTAGTAGCCTGTAGACCGGATGCTTTGAGAAAATATTCTGGGAGGGAATCCTTATAAAATGTCACATGTGAGTGGAAGGATGGGGGAAGGGAGAGAAAAGGGAGAAGGGAGAGAGAGTTAGGAAAGGAGGGAAAATGCAGCGTGTTGACGCTCATCCCCGCTGCTAAGAATAGTTTGCGCAACAAACAACTCCCGACGGCCGTCCAATCCATCACACTGGTCGGCAGCAGCAGCAGCAGCAGGCTGGGGGAAGGGGGGGGGGGGAGGGGGGAGCGCAGCGGTCGGAGCTGCGTTTATAAAGCAGACCGCTGGAGCGGAGCCCCGACTCGCACCATTAAACACAAAACCACCGGGTGTTTTTTAGCGGAACCTCATATAACTCTGTATTTCGGTATTGTCTGCGCTTTTTTTTTTATTCCACGGAAGAAAAGAGCAAAACAAGGGGCAGACTGATAAAGAGAGAAGAAGAAGAAGGAGAGAGAAAACACAAACTCGCTTCTCCCCTCTTTCCTCCCCGTTTCCTGTTGCTGACGACAATTACTTGAACTCTCCGTGACCCGCGGTACGCGCACCGGCACCGCTCATCATTTCCTCCCGGGCTGAGTGAGGCCTCTATTCCCCCGTGCAGCGCGGCGCAGCGGCTGCGTGCGCACCGCGGCAATATATGTGTGTGTTGTGGGAGAGAGACTGAGGGAGAGAGACTGGGAGAGAGAGACTGAGGGAGAGAGAGAGACTGAGGGCGGACGATGGAGTCGGGAAGGTTGTAAGAGCAGCTTCCCCTTCCCCTCTCTTTTACAAGTTGATAAATGAGCAGCTATAGAAACAGCAGATCCTCCACATTTTAAAGAACCCGGGGGCCATCAATCATTCATAAAACACCTCGTGTGTTTATGATCAGGGTTTGCGAGTCTGCTCGGGAAACCGGGAATGTGGGTCTCCTCGCTTATACGGGAGTGTAGGCACCCTCTCTCTCGCTCTTTGTCCCTGGAGCTTTGCCAGGCTCTCTGGAGCGCAGAGCTCCGTTCAGCTCTGGAAAAAAATGCAGTGTGACGCAGGATAATCTCCGCAGCGACGGGGGTGGGGGGGGGGGCATAAACAGGGATTAAATGCGGGCGCGCGTACGCACACACCACCGCGCCGGTGTTATGAGTGTGTGTGTGCGTGTGCGTGTGTGCCCAAAACGAAAGGAATTCTGCGCGCACTGTGGGTGAACAAAATAGAAATCAGCGGGAACAAATCTGAGAAAAACATAAAGAGCGCGGACCAAAACCACAACACTAAATACACAGCCCCGGGGCCTCGCTCTCACCGGCATCATGAAAAAAGAGAGAGAGAGAGAGAGAGAGAGAGAGAGAGAGAGAGAGAGAGCGCACGGAACAGGAACGCGTGCCCACTTTTAATTGTTAATGATCATCGGGCGGACGTGTGCCAAATGGTCCAATTGATCATCTCAATGTAGACTCGGAGTGCATGTACGGAAAGTAGATGCGCTGCTTCTCGGCGTATAGTTTCTGATAGAACAGAAGTGAACAGAGACAGCGGAGATAAACGCTGTAGAGAGACACACAGAGAGAGAGAGAGAGAAAGAGAGAGAGACAGCGCGCTGCTGGTGGAGCGCGGAGCGCGGAGCTGGAGGGAGCCGCCGGCGTCTCTTCAGCTGTCACATTATTAGCAACCGAGCTGTAAACAAGGGGCCCCTCCGTCCGTCCTCCCGGGCCGCTGCACAGCCGCATGCAAGTCGGTGCACGGTTCAATTCCCCCCCCCCTCGGCAGCACGGCCGTTGACAACGTCGACATTGTGTGCGCACCCCACCCCCCACCCCCCTCCACCCGTGCTGTCACTAGGACCCGGGCGGCGGCTGCTCAACTGGCTCTATTCATCCCGGGCCAAATGGGGACTAAATGGCCCTTTTATGCCTCCAAAGGACCCGATTGTAGTAGGGATGCGCATGCATGAGTGGGCCCGCGTTTACCGGAGCTTTCTTGACTTTCCTTTGAAAATGCGTGGCGTTGCTTTCATGTGTTGGATGTTCCTAATGAAAGCGCATTACGCTAAAGGACTGATTCCCCCCCCCCACACACACACAGACACACACACACATGACCCCCCCCCCTCCATATAGCTGTTTAAAGAGGGGGCTTAATTATTGGTGGTGTGTAAATTAGGCTAAATGAATGTCAGTTTTAAACAGGTGCTGAGTCAGTGTGAGGTAAACCGAGCTCTGCACACCTCTGACATGGCCTAGATTTCGGGCTTTTAAAGGTCACACGTGTGTTATATAGATGACATAAGGGGGAAATGATGGGCCCAGATCCCATACTATGTATTTACTAAAATGAACTTAAAAGGTGTTTGGTGGTGATGATTCGTGCTTTGAGGTACGGTTGCTGTGATAAAGTCCCATCGCCGTCACCCCTGCTGCGCTGCCAAGCGTCTTTGGGATTTCGTCAGATAGATCGATGGATAGATGCCCGAGGCGCCGACATCTAAAAACAAACGAGGAGGCCGGATCAAGACTGAGCCTGCAGAGACTCCAGAGAGGAGAGGAGAGGAGGTGAGGTGTGTCATCGTTACTCCGCTGCTAAATCAATCTTCCGATAGGCCAGAGCGAGGTCAGTAAACTGAATACAATCCGTGAGATTTAGATTTTAATTACAGCCCCCTGTATTCACATCAAATGCATCTTATCAGCACAACTATACTCGAGTCCAAATGTTGCTTTTTGGAGACACGATTAACAAACATTATACAGGAGAGAGGAACTTCAATTGGGCTTAAACTAACATCTGTGCGTAATCGGCTGCAGAAATATCAGAGTTTTAATATGTCAGACGTTTGTTAAGAGGAGAGAATAATGGGAGATGTGGTTCTCTCAGGCCGTAATGACCGCCCCTGTGCCGGCAAAACAGCACTAGGGGGCCGACACATCTCTGCGGGGAAGTGATCCGTGCGCTCCAGACCTCGTCGAAACAAAAAGCTTTGTGGAGCGCTGAGAGAGGAGGAGGAGGAGGAGGAGGGAGGGAGGGAGGGAGGGAGGGAGGGGAGGGGAGGACAGCTCTCCCGTTTCATCGCGAGGTCCCGGGAGGCCAGCACGGAGCATAGCTTCAATCAAACCGTGACGTCTCCTCCGGGAGCAGCGCAGCGCCTGGAAAACCGATCTCTCCTCGGCTCTCTGCCGTGCCTCCGCTTTTGTTTCACACGCACCTCGCCTCAGCAGCGAGCGCACGCAGCGCCGGCAGCGACGAGACTGTTGTTTTATATCCAGGCGCGAGAGAGAGAGAGAGAGAGGAAGAAAAAAAACAAGCGCGACAACAATAAGACAGACCTCGTGTCTCCGACTGGATATTAAACAGAACACGGGCATTTCTTTTTGACGATTTTTTTTTTTTCACATTTCCTTGCCTGTTGTCCAACACATTAGAATAGGTTTGATATGCAAAAAGTGGTCCCGTGATTTTATTGACGTGCTCTCTATTCGTGCGTAATATTCCCCGCGTGGTCCGTTATTGATTAGCAGATAAGAAAAGCGGGACAAACAGCAGGTTAATGGGTTTAAAAAGGAGGTGGAGCGGCTGGCCCTATACACATGCAGCAGCAGCAGCAGCAGCAGACCCCCCCCCCCCCACCCTCCAGCCACCCCACGGAGCACACATCCAGTGTCACACATCACTCAGCATGACAATGTGGCCCAGCAGGCACGAGGCTGGTGATGCTTTCATGTCCCCCCCCCCTCAACAATGCACAGATCCTTAAAAACTCTTTAACAACTGTGGAGTGGATTGTGTGACTGAATACGCGAAAGTGAACCATGTGACTATTAAAGCCATTTCTGCAAATCTCCAATTAATTCTAATTAAATAAATAAGCGCCACATGAAAGCCCTATTTTGTTTGGGGACCACCCTTGACCCCTATACTTTGACAGCCATTGCGCCTGAGCAATAAAAACACTGCTTTTGGAAGAACTCCTCTCGCATGAAAAGAGAGAGAGAGAGAGAGAGAGAGAGAGAGAGAAATCAGTATGTCAATCTATATAAATAATAATAAGGGCGCAACATTCCCGCCTTGAACAGGCTGTGAACGGGGCTAATGGTAAGCAGCCCTCCCCCTCTGTGTTTCAACACCTGGAAAATAGATCAGCCCCACACTGACTTCACAGCGCACAGTGGAAAAATGATGCGCAAAACAGTCCGACGCGTAGGCCTGCTACGCTATAAATAAACTCGGCCCACACAAAATGTGAAGTATTTGTTTGAGGCTTCCACAGCACGCCCCACTTGGGGGAACGGGCTCTATTACCAAAAAGATCACACATAGCAGTTTAAAAAAAAAAGAAAAAAAGCAGAGTCATGAACAAGGCTTATCTAAGCTATAAAAGGTTGTGGGTTATTGAGGAAGAGGCCCATGGACAGACAGGGAAGGCAGGGAAACAAGATTAATCTAATGGTATAGCTGCGGCATTTTACATTTAGTGCGAAATTCACAAGACCAATCAAGATGAAAACACACTGTTGTGGCAGATATAGACCAACCTAAAACTAAAAGTCAGACTAAACCTTTATACACTTCAGGAAATAGACGCGAAATTTCCACCAAAACAAACTAAATTCAAGGGAACAAGTGGAGCAGCGCTTCATCATAGCATAACAGCATGTAATTTGGACAATTTGGTACATAATTAGCCATATGGTTTATTGGTATACGTGGTTTTATATTTCCAGATCTCCATTTGATTTATTCTCTTAAAAAACTACTAGATCAAATTGAACTTTAAGTAGGCTATGACATGGGTCATTTAGCGCCACCTCACCGAACCAATGGGGACCACGCATTTAAATACAATTAAGCTTTTATTCTGCATCAAATCCCCCTGAAGTAGCCTCCACCACCCCCCCGTCAGTTAATCCCCCTGCTCTGTTCCCTCGAAAGGTCCCAACACGAGGTCCTGCTCTCCCAACCTGCTCGAGCGTCAGGAGCAGATTCTCTCTACTGTATGCCCTCCGCGTATTGGCTGCGCGGGGCTGAAGTGGTTTCTTTTAGTAGCTGCTTCCCTCACTAAGCTCGTCAATGAGCTGGAGCCAGCCAATATGAGGCACATCGATCGTCCTAAGAGAGCGTCCCCTAATTAGTGCCTGTGTGGCCTGCAGGACGGGCAGCATGGAGGCGCGGCGGCAACGGCGGCACGGGAGGAGAAAAAACTCCCGCGATGTGAGCGACTGGAGAGATCGGTCCTGACGAGACAAAACGTCTCGGTTAAATGCTGCTCTGTTGCTCGTGAAACGCAGCGCTGTACGCAGCCCGCAGACGATCCAGTTTTGGAACGCATCCAACACGCCTTGCAGCACTTATTTCAATTAAACGGCAACTTTATAAGATGTGGTTCATACTGATCGCGGCCGCCCACAAACTGGTGCAGCGGGGGGGGGCGGGGGGAGATGTGGAAGAAGTAAAAATAAATGTTTTAAAGTTGATAATGGTGCAGAAATTGGCGGATTGGATTAAAGGGGCGAATTGCACAGTGGGTTTAAATGCGTAAAGGCTCCCCGGGCCATTCGAGCAATGAAGACATTATAGTAAACTTTTTTGAACTATTTGAATATTATGAAAGAGTCTGGGGGGGTGACACTTTCTCCCGACAAGAGAGCAGCTCGTATCGCGGCTGCAGGGGAGAGAGAGGGATAGAGGGAGAGAGGGAGGGCGTCCTAACTGGCGCTGTATGGATCCTCCGTGCGCAAAGGATGTTCCCCCGCAACACACGCGAAGACTATAGTCACACAGCAAGACCGCGTGCAAGAGTGGAAGACAACGCACCGCAGCGCAAAGTCATA
The DNA here is from genome assembly GCA_916701645.2 of Sebastolobus alascanus. NCBI lineage: Eukaryota > Metazoa > Chordata > Actinopteri > Perciformes > Sebastidae > Sebastolobus > Sebastolobus alascanus. The sequence goes on from CAKAOJ020000059.1 coordinate 5,789,596, forward strand.
TCGGAGAAAACACCTGCAAGACACGAAGCGTGAGTGCGGTGGCGACGTGCCAGAGCGGTTTCCATCAACTAGACAGGAAGGTGAGCGGTGCAGTCCCGTCTCTCCCCCACACACACACCCCCCCCTCCCCCCTCCCCAACACTACCTTTGGGACTGATGAGACGACTGATCAACGTCCACTCTGTCCAAACAAAGCCCCCCCCCCCACACACACACACACACACACACATCCCCCACGAACACACACACACTTAGCAGCCACATCAACACACACACACACACACACCGCGGGGATGCCCTCCAACTGAACTGAACCGTGTATAAACGGAGCAGCGCCGCTCGCTTCCCTTTGGCAGGGCGAGGCTGGATTCCGTAACCTTGTTTAGCGCAGCAGCTCCGTGTGCGCGCACGCACACGCGCGCACACACACACACTCCCACCCCCTCGCCCCACAGGCTCTCGCACACTTCGTCACTGAGCAGAGTGCGAAAAGCCTGAATGTTCACCATGGAGGACGGCGGCGCCGCCACTTTCAAGTCCGCTAATCTCCGGGACGTCCTTCTTTCTCACCTCCCTCCCTCCCGGTTGACAGGACAGTTAGTTTGAAAAAAAAAAAAGGCCAAGCTCACGGTCGGATCATTATGTGTGTGTGTGTGTGCGCGTGTGTTATTTATCAACCACATGCCACTGCCCCGCCGAAACGCACAAAGACCACCCTATGCGCTATTCTTAGAAGTGGCCGATCCTCTCTCCCCCGTCTCTGCGCACAACACCGGGCTATCGCGTTTGGATTCAGCCCCCACAAGGAGAGGGTCTTTCATTTAAAACACACTATATAAAAAAACACTGGATCGTTTTAAAAAAAAAAAAGCACATAACCTACTATTTAAAAAAAAAAAAAAAAAAAAAAAAAACTGAGCGTGTGCGTTTTTCTGTCCTCATCCACATCGCCAAAGACACACGCGAAAGAAAATACATTTCGATTTGTCATTGATCGCCTCACCTGGTTTAATTGGTGCTCGTTCCAGCCGTCGTCCGTGCGCCCCCAACTCACGCCTTTTTCCTGTTTTTTTCCAAGTTAACTAGGAGGACAGCGATCCGTGCGTATACGTAGACTATAGCCCGGTCACGGTCCTGTCTGCTGGAGACGAACAATCCCGGCCAAAGAAAAAAAAACAAAAAAACAAGTAAAAGTGTCTAACAGGTTATCCACTTGTCACGAAACAAAACAAGTGTTACATATAAAGCTCTCGGGTCTTTATTCTATTGCCTGCGGGCAACTCTCATCCATTAACCTATATTTCTAGCGGACTTTTTCTGCTGCTGCAAATGTCATTTGGGTTGCCATAAAGCTACGAAAAGATCCTGCGCGGAGGGGAAAAACAAGACGTCAGGATGTAGGGGAAATCCACCAAAAGAGAATCCGTTAAGGTCCGGAGAGCCGATGCGCCTCGCGGCCCGGGCCCCCCCAACAGGATACAGGTGGCGAGGTCGGCGGACTCGCGGAGAAAATTAATTCAGCTCGGCCGTACCTCGCAGCAGCGCCATGTTGGGTTTGAGCGGAGCACGCCGTCCTCGGAAAAAAGCCCCTTTTCTCCCGCTCTCCGTCACTCCATGTCCTCTCCGAATACCGGAATCCGTGCCTCGGGAGGTTCGCTGAAGGTTATTATTCCGTGTGGCTTTTTTACGTCCCGCGTTTTGTTTTCGAGGAGCGCAGAGAGGAAACAGCCCCCGGTTCGCACACCGAGGACGCGCGGAGCTGTACGGGGAGTGCCGCACAGAATGGATGAACGCTGCCGAGACCGAGCGACTCGCTCCACTCCCACTCGCGCAGACTCTACCCAGAAGGCCAGTCGGGAGACCGCAATTACCATAAGCCTCCAGCGCACGGCACTGGCTGCGCGCGCACGCACACACACAGAGACACACAGAAAAACAGACACGCATGCATGCATACAGACACACACACACACACACACACACACACACATAAACACACACACACACACACACACAAGCTCCGCTGAAGCTCCAAAACAGGAATAGGCGAGGTTTTAACAGCAGAAATAAGGCAGAAAATAAAGTAATAGGATAATATAGAATATATAATATACAATATTAATAATAATAATAATAAAGCAAATGTTTAAAGGGTTTTTCAAAATAAGGGGACAATAGATATCTGACTAAAGGGAATGTGCGCAAATCCAAAAGTTATATTGACACATACACACACACACACACATATATTCCAATATACGATATAAGTTTGTTATAAATTGAGTGTATGTGAAGCAGATGACCAGAATGTACACTGTGACCAACTGGGTGTTGGTGTTATTAATACTGGTACAACCACTGGTGTTGTTTTTGTACCTTAGTATAGTATTTATCACATTTTATCCAAACCGATAGATAACAAATATTAGACTGTGAGATACAGATTAAATGTCACTTTTTTTTTTTTCTCCAAACCAACAGATAAGGTGAATCTGTGAAGCACGAGGCAATAGAGGGGGGGGGGAGAGAGAGAGAGGGAGAGGCAGCTCAAGGCTGGGGCACATCTGTTAAGGCTCCCATGTCAAGTGAAGGAGGAGGAGGGAGGCTATGAATATCAAGCCTGAGGTGTGTGTGTATGTGTGTGCATCATGTGCCTGCGTATGTGTGTGTGTAGGAGAGAAGAGAGAGAAAAGGCAGCAGACAGACAGACAGACAGACAGACAGAGAGACAGACAGACAGACAGAAGCAGAGTAGGAGTAGGAAAAGAGAGGGGAACTTGGAAATGGAAGGTCTGGCTGCGTTCACCACAGCTGCTGAAAGTAGGAGTTAAACCAGACGGTCATACGCAAACAAACACAAAGCTCACAAAGCACTCGCATATGGACGCATTAAAAAAGCAAAGCTCATCTTGAAGGGCGAATTATCCAAAAGTTTGGAGACAGGCACAAAAGAAGTGAGCAGAGAGAAGAAGAGGAAGAGGGTCCGTGAGATGAGAAGAAAGGGAAGAAGGGTGGGTGTATTCATGCGCGGCACAGAGCAAAAGACTCCACTTTCTCTCTCTGCAAACAAATTAAAAAGCCGTTCTTCAAACTTTAATAAAATCAGGGTGAACTGCTGGGCATGTTTGCTCTAATCAGCCCCACCTTTTACCTCTCGTAACTGGGAGTTGCCCACTATGACCACAGCCACTAAACCACGAGGGCAACCGAGGCTTCGTCCACACTAAGGTGGCTAAATCTGAAAACACTCTTTACGTGTGATAAGGAGGCAAATCCACACCAGTGTAGATTTCATCCACACTAAAACGCCTAATCAACAGGAAATTGCTTAAAATTCTTCCCTTTTGTTTGAGTTGTGTGAGTCACATCCAACAATAAGTGGGATAAACACAGCCTGGTGACTCTGCTGAGTCTTAAAGTTCTGTTCAGTTCTCCCCCTGCTCTTTATGATCTCACATACTGTGTTTTAATAAACTCACTATGCAGTTGTTGTTCTTCTTCTTCACATACTTTTTTGTTTTCAGACAACTGGAAGTGCATAAAATAATGAGTTTCTTGCATCAAGATGCTACTTGTTACAGTAAGGCCGTGTTCAGACAGACTTTAGCCCCGTCTGAGAAAAAGAGCCTTTATTTCAGTTATCTGCCAACACAGAGGGTTCGGGTAATACAACAAACAAAAAAGCAGGGTCACCTGGTTTTAAAAAGTTAAATCTAGCTCAACTTTTGCTGGACTGCAAAGCAACATCATCTGACAAGGCGCTGCAGTGGTGTTAACTCCTGTGCTGCTGCACCAAGACGTCAATCAAATCAGTATTTTATTTATGATCTCAAAGCCGTCTGACAAAGTCATTATGAATGCAGGTTGATTACAACAGCCGTGCTGTGTTATCGGCTGGTTTGACATTTGAAGTGATCGTAATTTTACAGCGACACAGCGCTGGACCAGCCTCGGGTCCATTGTTCTTCAAAAGTTTTCCCCCGTTCACAAACACAAGGCCAGAAATTTCAGATTTATCCACTCTGGAGACATTTTCAAAACACTCGATTTAACAAAGAAAAACAGCTTAGTAAAAATGGAAGGCAAAGAAAGAGGGAATCAGAGCCGAGCTGGAGCCTTGCCGTCTCTGAGCATCTGTCAATCACTCGTGAACTCTGATCAAACGGTCAAACTAGGCAGCGCTGATCAAATATTAATCAATATTCTGCCTATTTCTCGCCTCAGATGTTTTCAGAAACATCTTGTAGTGTACTGATTAGCTGTAAAATGAGAAAGTTTGTGACCCGGCAGCCATGTTGAGATCAGTTGAGGAAATACCAAGCACCGCCCACCAGCCTGAGCAAACTTTCTCTGCAGCTAAACAGTACACTACAAGATGTTTCTGAAAACATTTGAGGGGAGAAATAGGCATTACAGTAACAGAATATTGATTCATATTTGATCAGCGCTGCCTAGTTTGACCGTTTGATCGGAGTATTCGAGTGATTGACTGCTGCCTCTGTTGAATAAACAGCCAATAGGAACGCTCTCTTAACCTGTGATTGGCCAAAGTCTCCCGTCACGGGCTAGACTTTTTAAAGCCTGAAAACAGAGCCATGAGGAGGTGCAGAAGTCTAGTTTTCTCTCATAACACTTGAATAACAATATGCTGAAAGGTTATTATGGATTTTTTGCCCAATGATGCCAAAAACAACCTGCCTACTGCCGGTTTAATACTGCATCCACGTTTCCCTCACCTGCATCTGTTCCTTGCGTCTCTCCGTGTATCCCCGGTGGGAGGGACGCAAGGAAAAGATGTAAGTGAGGGAAACGTGGATGCAATTATAAGACTTGGGGTGCACCCATAGTCTGTGATTCAAGTACCTCAGGGGCTGACAGTAGGCACAGAGGACCATTGAGAGGTGTTTTGGTCCAAGCAAGCTGAGACTCCAAATATGCAGTCTTTAGAAGCTGACCACAAGTTGAGATGTAAACAACGGGCACGAACAGAGAGAAGGCAACCCAATTCCATTTTTTTTATGTGGTCACACAGCGGCAGCTGGCATGCGAAGAGCTGCACTCATGGCACCAGCATACCTGCACTCTCTGCAGTCAAAACAGCACTGCGTTTGGTCCTGCTAACGTGGCTATAGAAACATGCCAGCATGTATTTCCCCAGGAAGGATATACCACCATCTTTAGCCTTGGCAATGTGACGTGTCGAGCTCTCTACACATTTAGCCACATTGCACCATATGTCTCATCCACTTCCCCTGCCCAGATTTCTGCAGGTAGGATCCATCCTGGCAACCCTGCTACCCGCTACCGACTGTCTGTATTGTTAGTGTAAATACGGGGCCATGGAGACATCTGATGTGCCCCTTTCAGAACTGTCAGCAGGGAGGTTTTCAGATGATTGCCTCCAAACAGTCTGAGAAGCCGCTCTGTTGTAAGCAAGACTCTCGCTGACGTCACGCGCAACTACTAATCACGTCGAAAGGTCAGATGGGTGTTTGAAAGACGGGCGAAATCACAGCACAAGACGCCGGGTCTTCCTCTCCCCTCCCTCCCGCTCTGACTCGGAGGCAAACGGCTCCCTCCATCACTCACTGGAAAACTGGATTAGGATGAATATTGCTCCGAGGAACCGCAGGGCAAAGCAAGACGCTCAAAACACAAGAGTCTGAGGGGGGGGGGACACACACGCACAAAAACAGGTCTGGAGAGCGAGCGCGGGCCTTTTTTACGGCTGCACTTTTACGGCCGCGTGTGAACTTTGTGGTTGGAAAAGCCAGCCCGAGAACAGCATGTGCCTTTGAAAACACTCGTGTTGGATAATGGTGACGAAAAACGTGTTTCAAATCTGGGATCCCGTCCTCTGGTTGTCATTCTATGTCACGCATAGGTGTGTGTATGTGTGTGTGTGTGTGTGTCTTGTATAAATCAAAACAGCGTGAACACACACACATGCGTGCACCCCGGTGTAGAGGGAGCCACACTCTGGGAGGTCACAGTGATCCAGCCATCTGCTGTTGCAATCAGACACTGAAGCGGCGGCCTGACAAACACACACAAACACACACACACACACACACACACACACACACACACAGTATTCATGGCAAGTTCACGTAAGCACACAAACATGCACACCTTCAGCACACATTAACCAAACATACACATGCTGTCCTCAAAACAGACACACACATTTTGAAAGGGCTGACTGCCAACACACATGCGAGCACAGGCGTTGCATTCACACACACACACATGCGCGTGCACACACACTCTCTCAGTCGGCAGGCTCAGATTGCAGGAAGCTCTTTGCACGCAGCTCAGTCCGCAGCAGCCGGTACTAATCAGCACAATCCACCTGCAGATCGTTATGGATCGCTTACTGCAACTCACACAGTCACAAACGCACACACACACACACATGCACGCAAACTTGCCTGAACACTCACTTGCACGCACGCAGGCTCGGCCACGTGCACACGTACAATCAATAGATCTATACTTGAAACACACACTTTTAAAAAACACTCATGGTGCTGATTACGCATTGTTCACGGTAGCCTGAAAATCACCAACTGTTCCAATAAAATGTTTATGGGAACTCGTTGTGTATTTATGGCAGTCGATGGTGATTTTATAGCGAGCGTATCAATTGTTTCGAATCGATGTTTTAATCTAAAAATTCATCTCCAAATCTTTAAAGGTTCACGCAAGGACTTGAAAATGCCTTGAAATATCAACACAGCACCATTTCTCTCTCTCTGTGTGTATGTGTGTGTCACACAAACACGAAATCACACACACATGCACGCGCGCACGGGCGGGCGGGCACATTCACGCACGCACCCCCACCGGTGTTGTAGGGCTAACCGGTTCCCCACAGGCGCGCCACGCTGCGTTAGCGCGGCCTCACCGGGGATAATTACAGCCTGGCGCGGCAGGGCGAGCGTGGCTCTGAGCCAAAACACTGCTGAGAGAGAGAGAGAGAGAGAGAGAGAGAGAGAGAGAGAGAGAGAGAGAGAGAGAGAGAGAGAGAGAGAGAGAGAGACACGGACCTATAGATTAGACCCTAATCAATAGGCTGCTAAATTCATCGATGCAATCAATCAGTGGGCCCGTGACATAAAATAACCACCGCGATCAATCACACTTCTTATTCCGACCTTGGGGATCATAAGTGCCCCCCCCCGAAACCCCCCCTCTCCAAAAACGCGCGGACAAAAACATTGAACAGTCGCGTCTTTTTTTTTTTTTAGGGAGAGAGAGAGAGAGAGAATAAAGATTAAAACCTTCAAACGAACCTTATCTGAGAGGAAGGAGAAGCGGTGGCGGCTCTCAGCGCAGCACAAGAAAGATCCCCTCCCCTCCCCTCCCCTCCTCTCCTCCCTCCCTCCCTCCCCCTCTCCTCTCTCGTCTGTCGGCCTCTGTCGAGTTCCGCTCATAACCTCGCCACCCACCCTCCCAGTTCCCCGCCTCTCCCTGCTTTCCGCTGCTGGCGGGGAGCGCACACACACATACTTACGCACACACTTTACGCACACACACACTTTACACACAGAGCGAGGGAGACACCCACCCACCTCTTTATAGCTCTCTCGCTCTGACACGCACCCACAAGCATGCACAGCCTTGCACGCACGCACACACAGAGAGATGACACACACACACACACACACACACACACACACACACACACACACACACACACACACACACACGCACACACACACAGAGGCAGGCAGCGTCAATAAAAAGCCCAGCGCTGTGAGAGGCCGCCGGCACTCAACTCCCCCCTCCTGCCACTGCGATTAGCGGAGGCTGGCTGGCTGGGGAGAGGCGCCCCTCTGTTATCTGGGGCGGTGGCAGCCTGTGTGTGTGTTGAGAGAGAGAAAGAGAGAGAGAGAGAGAGGGAGAGAGAGGCAGAAGAGGGAGAGATTAATTTAACTCTTTCGGAGCCGGCTCGCAGCGCTCGGAGCTCCGCTCGCTCAGGCAGCAGCACAGCCGAGCTGCTATTAGACAGGACGCAGCAGCAGCAACACGCGATTCTCAAGAAATACCCCGCAAATGAAGGCAGGACTAATGTTAATTTAATTAAAAATGAAACGGACTGTTAATTGCAGCCCTAATTTAGACCGTTTTATAGGGAGATAAAATATACAGAAATAGCATTGGACAGTTAAAGCAGCAGTGGGTAGAATTGGAGCATAATATGATTAAAAAATGTTATTTTTTATAAAACGGTCACTATGTTCTGACAGTAGTGCATGAGACAGGTAATCTGAAAAAAAAAAACATGTACCTCTGTGTCCCCCTGTGCTCCTAATGGCATTTGCAAGATTTCACAGACCGGAGGAAAACAACCAATCAGAGCTGAGGTGGGGCCTTGCGTCTCTGAGCAGCTGTCAATCACTCGTGAACTCCGATCAAACGGTCAAACTAGGGAGCGCTGATCAAATATGAATCAATATTGTGTTACTGTATCCTCTAATTTCTTGTGTAAAATGTTTTCAGAAACATCTTGTAGTGTACTGTTTAGCTGTACAATGGGAAAGTTTGTGACCCGGCAGCCATGTTGACATCATTTGAGGAAATACCAAGCACCGCCCACCAGCCGGAGCAAACTTTCTCATTTTACAGCTGAACAGTACACTACAAGATGTTTCTGAAAACATTTGAGGAGAGAAATAGACATTACAGTAACAGAATATTGATTCATATTTGATCAGCGCTGCCTAGTTTGACCGTTTGATCGGAGTTCGCGAGTGATTGACAGCTACCTCCGCTCAATGAACAGCCAATAGGAACGCTCTCTCTCTGAAATGACCTGGGATTGGCCAGAGTCTCCCGGCCAGGGCTAGATTTTCTAAAGCCTGAAAACAGAGCCATGAGGAGGTGCAGAAGTCTAGTTTTCTCTCGGAACACTTGAATTACAATATGCTGAAATGTTATTATGGAATTTCTGCCCAATGATGCCAAAAATAGTCTGCCTACTGCAGGTTTAAATTAATAAAGATAATGTGGAGCTTTGGTGGGTTTTTTTTTAATACTCAGGAAATTGCACTGAGTTTGGTTGGTGACATGTCTTTGGTGGGTGGGGGGTTCTGCTGAGGGAATTTGGACTCATGAGTTAAAAATTTCTAAAATCCTGGCTATGGCCCTGCATGTAGCACAATGGCTGCATCTACCGAATAAAAAGGGACAAATCTGCACAGGAGCCAATATTTAGTGAAAAGGTGACATTTTGATCCAAACTTTGGTCAAATTGGTCTCATTTTAGATTTTGCCAAGATGGGACATACATTTTTTAGACAAAAAACTCACAGTTGAAGCTTCTAAGATATATCCAAATGTTTTTTTCTCATTTAATCTGCTGCATATCATGTTGGTCTCCTTGAAACCAATTAGAATACTTCACCTCACGAGCCTGTGAAGGTCTTTGGAAACCACAACATTATTCCAACTGTAATATACTAATGTTGAGCCTTGAAACTTTTGTTTTCACGTATGTGTGATGTTGCTCGTGCACCATTGAGGATCTTTGTTCAGATCTGCTCTGAGAAAAAAAAAAGACCACAGATTCAAGGTCAGTGTCAAGAGGAGAGTGAAGAATCCCGAGAAGCGCCGTCTTTGCACAACCTGTTTTCTCATTTACGGCCATTGTACAATAGAAGAAAACTACCTGAGAATTTGGTGTTTGTTTGAACACTGGTTAGGGGGTTGAAACATACATTTATTGTAAATTGTAGTTCCAGTTTATTGTACTTTGTAACGTTTATATTTACCTGCTCACTGACTGGCTAGATTAACCTGTTTGGGGGGCCCCCGGGGCAAACGTTTGCTTCTGAGCCCCTCTACAATCTTTTGGGGCAAGAACATTATGGTTCTTTAGAAAATATAGCTATGTTTTTTGTACACAGCCCCTGCATTCAATAGAATCAAAAAATATATGGCTGTAAAAGGCTGCATCACTGTTTTCCCAATTGTTGTTTAAAAACACACCAATGAGCCACACTGTTCATTACAATGAACATGACCACTGTAGTTTATTTTATGGCAATCCCACATACACGTCCTGCTGCCATAAATAGGCCTACTCAATAGGGCACCAAATGTGTATTAATCCACTACTGAAAATAGTCCCCAACAAATGCACTATTTACTCCTGAGTAAAAAATTGAGTTATGTTTGCGAAAAACTACAGTGCCCAATTTTGTTTTTAGAAAATGACTGAGCCTTTTAAAAAATATAACTATGCATATAATTTATTTGGGAGCTGTTATTAAACATGGATTTTTTTCAGTAAGAACAAATGGGCTGAGTGCCACAGAGAGAGAAGGGAAGTTGGAAGATCCTGAAATTTGAACACATTGTTGGTTTTAGTCTTTCACGGGATTTGTTGACAATAGGAAAAGTGTAGAATAACACCAGACCTTTGAGAATGCAGTACACAGGCTGAATCTTAAAGCAGCAGTAGGCGAGATTGGAGCAAATATGATTAAAAAAAAATATTTTTATAAAACGGTCACTATGTTCTGACAGTAGTGCATGAGACAGGTAATCTGAAAAAATCATGTGCCTGTGTGTGCTCCGGTGCTCCTAATAGCATCTGCAAAATTTCACAGACTGGAGGAAAACAACCACTCAGAACCGAGCTGGAGCCTGCCGTCTCTGAGCAGCTGTCAATCACTCAAACTCCGATCAAACGGTCAAACATAGGCAGCGCTGATCAAATATGAATTAATATTCTGTTACTGTAATGCCTATTTCTTGCTAAAAAAATTTCAGAAACATCTTGTAGTGTACTGTTTAGCTGTAAAATGAGAAAGTTTGTGACCCGGCCGCCATGCTTAGATCAGTTGAGGAAATACCAAGCACCGCCCACCAGCCGGAGCGCAGCCAATAGGAACGCTCTCTCTCTGAAATGACCTGTGATTGGCCAAAGTAGATTTTTTAAAGCTTGAAAACAGAGCCACGAGGAGGTGCAGAAGTCTAGTTTTCTCTCAGAACACTTGAATTACAATATGCTGATAGGTTATTATGGAATTATTGCCCAATGATGCCAAGAACATTCTGCCCACTGAAGCTTTGAGGCTTGTGCTTTGGACATAAAATTAACTTTAGCATTTCAAGTTTTGCATCTATACTCAAATGCCCCTCCTTTGTCTGCGCATCGGCAAAAAAAACAGGGCAATTTGACACTTGCAGTAAAGCTCCGGTTCAATAACAACAGCCTAGAGCAAATAGCTAATTAAAACATTTGATGTATAGAGGGCTACACAAAAAACTTCCAGTCAATTATTTACAGTTTTAAGACATCATCCGTGCAGGCCGTAATCTCCCCATTAACCTTCTCCAGCCTTATATTTAATGTAAGCGGCGGGTGAGCCGGGTTTAGGAGGGGTTATACCCTCCACCACATCCCGGCCTGTAAATACTGCTGGGGGCTCTAATAGCACAGCAGCAGACGAGGCTCCCGGAGGAAGCAGCGCAGAGGAGCGACAAGGCCTGCCTCTCTGCTATCGCTCCGAGGTGACAGAGCTTCAGCTTGTTTTTCAGCCAGCGTCTGGGCTGCTGCTGCTGCTGTCGCCTCTCTCCCCCTCTTTCTCTCTCTCTCTCTCTCTCTTCCTCTCTCTGTGCGTCACAGCTAGGTCATGGCCGGACTCCAACAATGGCTCCGGTTTCTCGAGCCACATGCACGTGCGCAAACACACACACACACACACACACACACACACACACAGGCGAAAGCAGCACACAAACACAGATCTGACAAATGATAGGGTGGCGAGGCGAGGCGAGCTAATAGTAGGCAGCGCGCCTGCCGACATGCCCGTGGGCCGCGGGGTGTTAAATTGTATCCAATTACGGCGCATGCGACGATATGAGGGGGGAATAATAATTCTTCTTGCGTGACAGGGAGATTCGCTTATTTCCCGGGCTCTTTATATGGAGGGGGTGCGGCGGGGCTCCAGACGTTCAGAGCTTCTGCGGGAGAGCTGTGTGGCTGCGTGGAGGGGGAAAGTCTGGTTTTCTGGAGGACGTGGCGCGCGTATTTCATTAATCAAAATCCAGTTAACCAGATTTGGAGACACGGCAGGGGCCAGCATGGGTCCGACCAATAATTAATATCCATTATTTAAGCAGCCCAGGTCTAAAAGACGTCTTAACACGCACACGCACACGCACGCACGCACACACACACGCACACACACACACACACACACACACACACATAAGCGGACACTTCACGGGAGGTTGGGAAGGGGCACGAGGGAATGAGGGATTGCATCAATGTGAAAATGAAATAAACACGCCCAGTCTCAGCTTTGTTATGAAATGTCTCTCCTGCTCATTTATTTGATGGAGTGCACAGTCAAGTAAAACCGGCAACAGTGCCAAAAGAGGGGTAGGGGCGCAGTGCAAGTGTGTGTGTGTGTGTGTGTAATACAGTGGTGGGGGCTCGGTGAACTGCAAACTGAAGTTGCACTCTGGTGTCATCGACGCCCAGCAGAAAAGTTCAACAACTCAAGGGTAAAAAGGGTCAAGTGTCGGTTCATTAGTTCAACTTGTCAGAGAGGCAGCTGACAGCCGGCAGCTCCTCGCGCCGACAGTGATGAAACCACCTCGATGTGTGGAAAAAACCCAAATGGGCCGAGGTTGAATATAAAGCAACTCTATTATCCTGCCAATCACACCTCAGCTATATGTCCCCCTCGGCGCCCCTGACAAGGGCCATGAGGTGATGAACCATCAAAGGCTGTTGCTGTGCCGTGTGTGTCACCGTGTCCAACCTGTTTTGACAGGCACCGTCGCAGAGAGAGCACGTGTGTATGTGTTGACTAACATGTTTTGTTTTTTTTGTTGTTGTTCCTAAGGCTATACAGCCCAGTCGCACAGCAGTTCGTGAAATAGTCATGAAATGTAATGTATTCGTGTACATAGACACAAATTTCAATTTTTTTTCGTGATGGTCAGCACGAAATCAATTTGTATGTAATCCACATATTTATGAACCGGGAAGTATAAAGAGCGGCAAACGCCACGTAGGGAGGAGGTCGGAGTGGATGGGTGGGTCAAAAAACACAGGACTTTCGCCCAGGAGACTGGTGTTCGTGTCCCGTGTGAAACCACAAGGCAAAGATGATTTATTTGCCACGTAAATTCCGTACTTAAGTTACTGCACTTCCGATGTTATTTTAACCCAAACCACAATCTTTTCCTAAACCTAACTAAGTAGTTGTGTTGCCTAAGCCTAACTAAGTCAATCTTTTCCTAAACCTCACTAGTTTGTTGCCTAAGCCTTACAAAGTCAATCTTTTCCTAAACCTAACTGGTTTGTTGCCTAAGCCTAACCAAGTCAATCTTTTCCTAAATTTAATTAGTTTTTTGCCTAAGCCTAACCGAGTCGATCTTTTCCTAAACCTAACTGGTCTGTTGTCTAAGCCTAACCAAGTCGATCTTTTCCTAAACCTAACTGGTCTGTTGTCTAAGCCTAACCAAGTCGATGTTTTCCTAAACCTAACTGGTTTGTTGCCTAAGCCTAACCAAGTCAATCTTTTCCTACACCTAACTAGTGTGTTACCTAAGCCTAACCAAGTCGATCTATTCATAACCCTACCTAAGTAGTTTTACTTAGAAAAGACTGGAGCGGAAAATGACACGTGTTATTAAAAGTCGTGCTGAGCGTCACGAAAAAAAAGGGAAATTTGTGTGTGAAATTTCGTGATTATTTCACAAACTGCTGTGAGACTGTGTTGGGCTATACTGTATGTATTGTATCTGCTCGACTGTCACATGAGAGCAGCAGGTTTGGACCGAACTTCCAGTCCGAGGCACGTACAAAAATAGAGTGTACACTTAAATATATACATTGATAAATACAGTATAACAAACAAATGTTCATAAAAATACAAAGAACCTTTCAAAGTAATACTTGTGCGAAAGTTGCAAACAACAGTTATGCAAAGAGAAAAACAGAAAACAAATACTGTCTGAGGAAGGAGAGACTCCTTTGGGACTTATTTGCCCTACCGAGTCATCTTCACTGTTTTTAAAACCCCCTCCTGTATTTCCACTGTAACCCACCTCCCCCCCTATCGGGAAGAAAATTGTTCACAACCGGGATCAATCTCGGCGTAGACGCTTTCACGTTTGACACACAGGGTGCTTTTTAAAAAGGCCTGGTTTTCACCTCGTCCCCTGCAGAGAAGTGAAAAGGTAATTGCTGCGAATGCTAAACTAACACCTTGTTATGATTGCCTTTCAGCCGTTCTTTATGTATTTTTTTTTTTCCCTTTCATTTTTGCGGTATGCCAAAACGCTGCAGAGTGCAGGAGTCAAGAAGGCAGTGCAGAGAGGGGAAACTGTTTTAAGACCTTTGGGATGCAGCAGATGCCTTTAACATTAGGTGGATCTTTAGAGCTGCTCCTCTCTCATGGTAGTATTGCGGGGAGCTGCGGCTCTGCTCAGTGTGTGTGTGCCCGCGTGTGTGTGTCTTTAGGATATTAAATAGTAAAGGATGGGGATTAATAATGGAACCTGACAGCTCATCTCCGCCTTCTATCTGCCCGACTGTCCCCCCAATCTTCCCTTCCATTCCCTCCCTACCTCTTGTTCCTCCTCTCAGTTTCTAATCTGCTGCGTCTCTCTCTGGCTGTGGCCATCCTTCGTGCTCCTTTTTTCTCTCTCTCTCTCCCTCTGTCTCTCCCTCTCTCCAGCTCTCTCTCTCTCAGGGCCCTCGGTCTTTCAGGGTCATGTCAGGAGAGTAGAAGAGCACGTTGGTGTCATCGTCGTCGTCATCGCTGAGGTCGACCAGGTCAGCCTGCGTGTAGCGCACCGCCCCGGGGTGGTACTCTCCGATCCGGGTCCCGTCGCACAGCCGAGACTGCAGAGCCAGCTAGAAAACAGACACGCGGACACAGAGTTTGAAATTAGCACACACTGTTTGTACTGGTGTAAAGAGTATGTTTACACACTCGAAAAACAGTCCCCTGGGTTGATAAATGAGAAAACGCTGGCCGTTCAAAGGCAAGACGGACTGCCGCTCGTTGTGAACCGAACCTCCAAATAACATCCCGGTGCTGCCATTTAAGACGCAAAAATCGCAGTGCCAACCTTTAGAAGTTGAGAAATGTTCAACACGTGAGGAGGGTGGGGGCTGGGGGGGCAATGCTTGTTTTGATTTCCTCTGGAAACTGAAGCACAGTTGTTTTCATTTTCTACTTCACTCAACTGCATAAAAGTACCGTACTTCAAACAAAATGGAGGAAAAGCGTATTGTCACGGTCAATGGCACTCAATATGATGTAACTTTATGGCACTCAGGACTTGAATAAGAAAAACTTGAACATGAACTACTTTGTCGTGCACCAGTATTGTGGACAAAGGAGAAAATAACTGTCCAATCAGAGCTGCTGTAAGTGTGCAATTTACATGCTTATTGCTAAATAAGCGGCTGTGGCTCAGAGGTAGAGCAGGTCGTCCACCAATCGGAAGGTTGGCGGTTCGATCACACACATGTCACATGTCGAAGTGTCCTTTAGCAGGACACTTAATCCCAAATTGCTCCCGAAGGCTGTGCCATCTGTGTGTGAATGAGTATTTATATTAGATTCCCAGTCTGGCACCTTGCATGGCAGCCTCCTACTTGGTGACATCACCACGTTACGGAAGAAAAGGCGGGACTTCGAGCGGGGCGTTTCGGGCAGTTCGGAGGCAGTGTTTCTGTTGGGGGAGAGTAACTCCCTTTGGCGTGGACTTTGGGCTTTATAACTTTGCAGACCTTTTACATGCACAAAAAAATATTTAACGCACTAAAGGAAAAGCGCAAAAGCGTAATAGGTCCCCTTTAATGACCTGCAATCAAGTCACCATCTAATGCTCATTCAGTTTGTCGGACAACAGAAACAGAAAAATATCTTCGCGGCAATAACGAAATAGTGAATTTCGACTGATTTAAAACACATTATAGGTGATCACAGACAGCAAAAGGGGGGCAGAACATTTAAAGTAAAGCTGAGACTCAGCAGAGTAACCAGGCTGTGTCAACTACTCCTTAATACATGACGGCTGTGACGCACAGTTTTGTTTACTGACCGAAATAGGACGACAAAGAAGAGATCTTTACAAAAACCGACCTGTGTAGACACACATCGTTTACACACATAAACAGCATTTTCAAGAATTAGCTGGTTTAGTGTGGACGTACTCTAAGATTGCAGCGATACTGAGGCATGTGGAGATTGGGAGCATCTTTTTCATGCATGCACACTCCCATACGCAGAAGAACTGAGAGGTGAGCTCTTTGCAGAGCCACAGGCGGCTCAAGCTGTATGGCTAGAATGCAGATCAATATCAGGGAAGGAAAGAGTGGAAGAGGGGGGGGAGACAGGGAGCGAGAGGGAGAGTACACAGGTGGGAGGGAGATGCTGCACAAAGGAGAGCGGCGAGAAATAATGTAAGAGAGATAAATGCCAGAGATGCTGTAACAGGGTAAAGGGAACAGAAGAGGCATGGGAACAGACACACATGCAGTACGGAGACAGAGATAGGAAGAGAGAGGGAGGAGGAGAGGAGTCGAAGACCGCGAGGAAGAGAGGTAAAAACAAACGGAGGACGAGATAAAGCGAGAGATACGAGGCAGAGAGACGGTTTACATGCACACAAGAAACCAGGTTACTGAAAGAAATCTGCAGGTAATTAGATGATACATTTATGTGCACTGTAGAAACCTGGTTATTGTAAGTAATCAGAGGAGGTAGGGTAAGTTTAGCTTAAGTTTTAGTTTCACTAACTCTACTAACTAACAGGGACAAGAATGGGTGGGAATATTTGGTTGATTTTAATTTTCACAATTCGATTCTCAATTCAATAAATAGAAAAGGGGCATTATTTTTAGTATCTTTCTTCGAACCATTCACTCACGCTTGTAGTCGGCTGAATTGCAGTACGAAACATAACTGGCAGTTAAGCAAACTGGTCTTTAAAGAAGGTCTCCGTGTGGGAGTATGAAGCTTTTTTTATTTGAAAAAGTTAAAATACCGTCTTCTGCCGGAACGAGAAAAATGAGATGAAAGATTTTTTTTTTTACTGACCCCCACCACTGGCTTCTCTCGCTCTTAACTAGAAGCATAGGCTGGTTCTGTGTGTTCTGGAGTCAGAGTGCTCTGCTGTGCTGTTATCAACATTATATCTCAATGAGTAGAGAACACCCTGGGAGGTGGGGGGTGTTTTGTTTTGCCCTATCAAATCAGTAGCGCATGACGTATCCATCCCTCCAAAGTCATTTGCAGTTGATGTGGAAGCTACAGTAGCGGTTGCTATAGGACCGCATCCACATCCGCACTCGTCGCCATTTACCTGCTGCTATTCGTCGCGAAGCTATCTGTATGTCGCAGTAGACGTCTACGTTTTTAGTCCCATTTTTATTCCCATCAACAAAATTCTAACTGGTCGACTGTTTCTCCAACTCAGGAAACAGCTGTTAATGGCACAACACCACCTTCAGACTGACCACTAGTCAGTCTGAAGGTTTATGTCTTTTGAAGTGAAATAGACTATAAATTAATCTCCACAGACTAGATCAGGGGTTTAGAAAGTCTGACACTCCATTGCGAGTAAGCCGTGCCGTTGCACTGGCCTTTCTGATTTTTTTTCCTGGTGTGTCAGATTCAATCACCGGAAGCAGGTTTAGTAAACAGTGAAAATGTTACGGTGGTTAATTTTCCCTACAACTTCTTTTTTTTTTTTTTTTTTTAAAATCTGTTACTCATTCAGTCTCTCTTTCAAACTCTAAAACCAGAGTCTGTGATTGTTGGAACAGTGAAAAGACTGAAAAAAGACGGTTTTGATGAGTCTTATTTTGTTTCTGTCGAGTTTGAATGAAGTGTGTTTTACGACAATAAGCAAGGTAAAATTACTGTTGTCTGACTGGAGAGTGGTGGCTTTGAGGAGAGCATATTTATTGTACGTTTTGTGCGTTAATAAATTATAATAATTGTCAAAATAATTGTCAAAATCCTCCGGTTGGCAGTGATGGAAATCACAGCCAATCGGAGCTGGAGCCGATAAATACCCGTGACTACTGCAGAGTCATTTGTCCCGGGTATGAATGCTGATTGTAACTTTTCCCACTGAAGGCAATAGCGAGATGTTAGTGGTGTTTTGTCAAGTGGGAAAGGGGCTTGAGTTACACTGTAGGCAACAACTTGAGCCCCGTTTTTTAGTCTGTATTTGTTTTTGTATTTGAAAATTGGCAATATTAAAAGTATTTTCCGAATTAGTTATTTGCAGTTTTTGTGTGCAATGGATGTACAGACAACTATCACTGGATTACTTAATGATCCTCAAGAGAATTTAAGTTGTGGAGTCATAAGGAGCGTCTTTTTCTATGATTTCTAAATGGATTTATGGATGTTTATTTGCGATGAACATTGGATAACGATATCCAGAAAGTGCAAGCCACACTGATTAAACGAGACAAACAATAACTAACTTCCCATTGGTTTCAGAACTAGGGATGTCACGAGAACCGGTACTTCGGTACCAACTCGGTACCAAAATTCAAAAAATGTGACGGTACTCGCTTTCTTCGGTACCAAAGGTACCGCACGATGCCTGTAATGGTCATTTGGTACCGGAGCGGAGGTACTGGAGATACTGGCGATTCTTCCGGATCTAATGTGGGCAGTATACACGCTTACAAGTGTTCTCATCTGCCGTGAAATGAAGGAAGAAGAAGAACGCCGTGACAGCACGGAAAAAAACATCAACACGAGACGTGAAAGATGGCAGCTGCTGCAACGCTACATCCGCCTCAAGTCGTTGAGAACACAAATAGCAAGAGTCGGGTATGGAAGTACTTTGCGTTCGAGGCGGATTTACAAGGATTGATAATAGATTCGCAAAAACCAGTATGCAAACGGTGCCGTCGTACTTTTTTTTTCCAAAGGAGGAAATCCTTCCAATTTAGCGAAGCTAAAGTTTTGCAATGTTAATAGACATTTCTTTTTATTTATTACTTAAAGGCTACATGCCTCTGTTTTTTGTAATGTTTAAATGTTTTAATAAAGGAGTGCGTGTTGAATTACATGGGATTTATTGGGTTTTTTTTACCGCGGTATCGAATTGGTATCGAGTATCGTGTAAATTCACTGGTATTGGTATCGACTACTAGATTTCTGGTACCGTGACATCCCTATCCAGAACACCAGCATGCACCTGTCCCTTTCACCTCCCGCAGTATCTTTGCTTCACCGCTCTCCCTCCGTGTGTCCCCTTCAACTCCCCCATGCCCTGCACAAGATTACACCAACTTAAAGAGGTGCGGTGTGTACGTCGGTTGACTGGCTCGTAGTTCGTTAGCTCACTCCCGTTAGTCTCTGAGTGATGGCGTACAAAGCGTTCACAACATACTTCACCTTCATCTTGCAAAACTAGTTATTAAGCTATTAAATCCAAAATGCTCCCCAAGTGCTTGCCGGCATTCAAGATGCCCTAAATTCACAGTTTCTCCTTTTTCATTATGCCAATACAGCGGGGGAGAAACACACAAACGTGCTCAAATAAGAATCAGAATCATAGAAGATTGGGATCCTGATTCTTATGTCAAATGTATTTCAATAACATAACATTTCTTTCACTGTTGTCAAATCGGGAGGGGAACCCTTAATGGCGAGTACGTTGAGGAGGGACCGCCAACTCTTTCAATATACATAAGGCATGTGCGCGGCGTATTAAGACCTGAGCCAATCTCTTTAAACGCATGTAAATGCTCCGCAGGCGAACAACACGAGAGACAGAAAGAGAGAGAGAGAGAGAGCCAGAGAGTGAGCTAAAGGAGGCAGGGTTAGGAGGGGGGGTTGGGGTGGGTGGGTGTCTGGTACGAAAGCGCAGATTTGTCGCGCTGAGGGAGGAATGCTTTGACGCTGTTACAACCCCCCCACCACCACCACCACCTCCTTCTCTCCCTTACCCCTCCTCTCCTCCGCCAATCTCACACCTGATGTGTGGGGGCTGCTGGGAGTCGCATGCCAAGATGAATAACAACCGGCTGTTAGTCACGATAGAGCACGAACACACACGCCGCCTGTCTCTCTCTCTCTCTCTCTCTCTCTCTCTCTCTCTCTCTGTCGTCTTCTTTCTCACTTTCTCTCTCCGTCTTCCTCTCTCCGACACACAAACAGCATTTTCTCTATGATTTACGAACACATTGAGATTCCATTTCACTCCTCGGTCTCTCTGCGTCTCTCTCTCCCGACTCTCCACAGTGCAACGTTGACATTTGGGTTGAAGGTCATACCACACATTCCAGTCTTCCACATTGTGCTCATGACCCGTTATCAGCGTGGTGGGTGACACTGAGTAGGTGACAATGTGTGTGTTTGTGTGTGTGTGTACGCGTGAACTAAGACCACAGAGTCTTTTTTTTTCCATGGTTCAATATCAGCTCTGGCTCATATCCGCAGATACTGTCAATGTTTGCAGATTGAGACAAATCTGTGGAGAACTGTATTGATTGTGGTGTTTATTGAAATGCAACCAATGAGGTTTGCGGCTCGCATGTAAAAACATCATCCGTCTGGTAATTTCGCCTCCATTACATTTCCCTAAAAGCTCGATTTGTGAAAGAGATAAAAAATGAGAGTCTTAGTGATGTGTAATTTCACTCTTTAAATAAGGGGATTTGGGTATCAGACCCGACAATTATTTCCTGTATAGGTGATTCTGGAACACCTGTGACAGATGGTACCAGACAATTTGGAAAGTTAAGTAGTCTAATTGCAAATTCTGAAGCGAGGAACTCGGAAGAAGGCTAAAAATGTGTGTTTTTTGTAGGATTAGCACATCACTTAAACTTATAAGAAGTTTTAGCGTTGGTTGAACTCTTTCTTCTTAAATAGTGAATAGGAAATACAGATGCATTAGAAATATTTTAAGGGCTACAACTGACACTGATTTTTATTATCAATTAAGCGTACTCTCGATTAATCGCTTAGCATATAAACTCTCCCTCATAATTTCCAAGAGCCCAAGTTAACATAGGCTATTGGCTTGACCAACAGTCCCAAACCGAAAGATATTCAGTTTCTACTCATATAGAATTAGGGCTGTCAAAGTTAACGCGATAATAACGCATTAACGCAAATTCGCAAAAAACCTAATCCATTGGTACCAACCATGTCATACTACCTTGTCGGGAAGGAGGCTAAATAACGCTCCAAATTTGCGTTAAATTTTGGCGAGGAAAAACTGTCATGGCCATTTTCAAAGGGATCCCTTGACCTCTGACCTCAAGATATGTGAATGAAAATGGTTCTATGGGTACCCACGAGTCTCCCCTTTACAGACATGCCCACTTTATGATAATCACATGCAGTTTGGGGGCAAGTCATAGTCAAGTCAGCACACTGACACACTGACAGCTGTTGTCGCCTGTTGAGCTTGAGTTTGCCATGTTATGATTTGAGCATATTTCTTTATGCTAAATGCAGTACCTGTGAGGGTTTCTGGACAATATTTGTCATTGTTTTGTGTTGTTAATTGATTTCCAATAATAAATATATACATACATTTGCATAAAGCAAGCATATTTGCCCACTCCCATGTTGATAAGTGTATTAAATACTTGACGAATCTTCCTTTAAAGTACATTTTGAACAGGTAAAAAAATGTGCGATTGATCGCAATTAATCATGGACAATCTCGCGATTAAATATTTTAATCGATTGACAGCCCTATATAAAACTAAGAAAACCAGCAATATTCCCATCAGTGGATTTTTGGCATTTTTGCTTTACAAATTACGACTACTTATCAAGTTTGTTGCCTATTAAATTTTAGTCAATCGACCACTTGTTTCAGCCGTTCATCGGTATGAAACGCTCCAACTACCAATACCACTGAAACCCTGACTACACCAGATACTTGTGGTGCTAATAAGAGTGGTAAATACTGTGCAGAGCGAGGAGGAACACATAGCCCTTGTTTTTCTGCTGTAATGTGAATACGCCTTAAGACACCGAGGATTCCTGCTGCTGCTCTGCTGACATGTTGCTTACACTACGAGGTCATTGTAGACAAGTGCGATATTGGGGGCCAATCTTCCCCAATATCTTAATTGACCATCTCATTATAGACAGACCTAAATTATAGAGCCACAACAAACAGAGCTTGGTCAAGAGTAGTAGTGTTGGTATGCTAGAATTAGATTCCTAAAACAGCTTTAAGTCCTGTAAGCTGGAAGTATAAGTCCTTGAAAAACATTTGTCTCCAAATATGTTTCTAGTTCTTAAGCTGACAACTGACAACCTCCTTCACACAAGCATAGTCAAATATGCTACAACATTTCAAACATACGGGGACTGGAAATACAGAAAAAATATATAATTCAGTCTTAGGCCTTTCACCAAAAGCATGCTGGGATAGACTTCAGCCACCTGTTACCCTGACAGGAAGGAACACTGCAGAGGACAGATGACAATCAGAGGTTTATAAAGTCCTTTTCAACAGACAAGGAATCCTATATGGCAGCGTCTATCTGTTAAAGTAATGGCCAAGTAGTAAAGTAATAGCTATGTTAGCGATGTGGCTCTAGGGATGGTGATGTTGTCCACCACTTTGGTCCAGACCGAAATATCTCAACAACTATTGAATGGATTGCCATGATATCGAATGGCATTCATACCTGCAGAGAATGAATCCCAATGACTTTGGATTACCTGGGTTTCCCTGTAGCGCCCTCATGAGGCTGACATTTCTCGTGATATGTCACATTAACTATTGGATGGATTGCCATTAAATTTAATACTAGATATATACTGTGCATGGGGCCCAGATAACGACGCCTTGCGACTTTTGTGACCTGACTTTTCCTCTAGCGCCACCATGAGGCTTACCGTTTGGTTTTGACTAAAATGTCTCATTATGTTGGATGGATGGATGGACAGACATTCATGCCTGCCTCAGGATGAATTGTAATAACTTGTGTTCCTCTGACTTTTCATCTAACGTTACCATCTATTTCGATTTATGATTAAAACACTTGCAAAACTAATGACATTCACATCAGTCTCAGCTGTACTTTAGTGCTACTTAGCAAATGTTAGCATGCTAACACATCAAACTAAGATGGAAATTATGATGAACATTGTACCTGCTAAAAATTAGGGCTGGGACGATTCACCTAACTCCCGATTCGATACTATCACGATACTTGGGTGCCGATTCGATATGTATTGCGATTTTTAAGTATTGCGATTCTACAAGTATTGCGATTCGATATTACGATTTATTGTGATTTTTGTTAACTTTTTTAACACTAGACCATGGGAAAAAGTTGAACCATACACTTCTATGAACTTTTACTTTGGAAAATCTCTAAATGAATACAGTAAGAATGTTTGATTTTCAGCATGTATGCAGTCAGAGATGTCCTGAAGTCAAATATATCAGTCATTGTCAGGAATTATTTATTCCATTTTTTTCCAGCAACCCAAAAATATAAAGAATACAGACATTTCCCTCACAAATTAATGGTATTTTATTTTTAATTTATAAGGGACATGAAATGTTTTATACTTCTGGTGAATATAAGCCAATTAATCTTATTTCAATATATGTATTTTGTATATACAGTTCCCTTAACCCTATACAGTTCCCTGTTAACACCTTATTTTGAAAACCGGAAGTAGTCACAAGTGTATACTTCGGCTAACTTCGCCAAGTCCGTCTCCCGTCAGCTTCGTTCTCTTTATACATCCATGGTCAGCTCCATCGGGGCCGTTTGAATGCATTTAACATAAATGTCAGTATATGGGTGCTCTACTGTTGTAGCGTCGACCGATTTGACCACGGAGATGAGAGTGACGGCCGAGTTGGCATGCAGCTTTAGCCATGATGTCTAGCTCTGCTTTTCCTTGCAATGTGTGAAACCCAAAGTGTTTCCATCCTTTACTGTATGTGTAGTGTTTCACACTTTGGATTTAAAATGTGAGGGTGCAGGTCGTATCCACGCGGTACCTCCGCCGATTTTCACTTTTTCGTTTCGGCTCGCGGTGGCCGACTGGTTTGTTTTGGTTGATGGAGTTGGAACGGATATGACGTCACGTCACTCAGACTACAACAATAAGACATAGACTGAAATGGAGCAAATATCTCTATTCTGGCATTAAAAAAATCGATTTCAAAATCATAAAAAAAAAAAATCGCGAGACATAGGTGAATCGATTTTTTTCTCCACCCCTACTAAACATCAGCATGTTAGCAATGCCATTGTGAGCATGTTAGCATGCTGACATTAGCATTTAACTCAAAGCACCGCTGTGTGCCTGAATACAGCCTCACAGAGCCTCTAGCATGGCTGTAGACTCTTACAAATATCTCCATAATGTAAATGGAAGTGTTACGGAACTGTTACCAGATCCGACCAAATCAGCTTGGCAAAGCAACTACGTGGTGATTTGCATGTCTGAACAGGGCTATAGATGTATGTGTGTGCAGCTGCTGTACCTGCATGCCAGTAGGGCTCAGTAGGCTCCACCAATCCCTATCCAGGCTGAAGACAAAGGCATTGGCCAAGCCGTGGAGTGGTGCCGACAGGACGTGCAACAGGGTGAGCGAGAAGGATGGATCCTGTGGGTAGAAGGCATTGTGGAGCCTGTTGGAGGAGAGAGGCAGAAAGAGAGACAGAAGCATTGAGTTCATCCATAAAAAAAAAAGTTGTAAATAAAGAGACAACATGCAAGAGAGCTTCAGAGGGTGGAGTAATTGAAGAAGAAGTCAAAAGGAGTATAAAGGCAGCAACAGGGGAAAAAAAGGGGAAAGACAGAGAGAGCGAGAGGTTGATCGACAGAGCACCAGAAAGAGAGGGAGAGGACAAGTGAGTGACAGACTGAGGGACGGGGTGAGAACGAGAGGTAATGAGAGCGAGCGGCAAAGGCAGAAAAAGAGAGGGGGTGGGGGGGAGAGAGGAAAAGGGGAGGGCGAAAGAGCGAGTGAGCTTTATATCAGCGTTTAAGAGCCCATTAGGCAGCGTGAGACGGCTGGGCTGACACATTCTTGGCTGCCGCCTCGACAGCACGCAGCACTTTACAAGGACAGGGAGAAGTGTAGCGCTCAACTCCCTTCCTCTCCTTCTCTCCCCTTTCTCTCATCTCAGTTTGCTGCTTCTCCTGACCACAATTTCACCGTCCCGTCTTCTCCTTCTTTTTTTCATTCCACGCACGTTTTCCTACACACTGCCTCTACGATATCTCTCTCCCATTTCTTTGTATTCAGTTTCATCTGTCTGGATATCTCATTTTCATCTTGACTCATGAGGGCGATCCTCGATTCTTCTCTTTTCAATTCCCCTCCGTGTGCCTATCTCTCTGGGAGCCTGGGGCATGACTAGAAGGAGAACCTGATATTGTGTGGTGGTGGTGGCTGCAAACTAATGGCTGCCTCCGAGAACGATGCTGCTCAGCCATTAACCCTGGATTAACCCTGTATTAGCGCTGCTCGTCGGGTTAGCCCGCCGCTAATGTCTTTTATTGATCTATTAGCGAGAGAATCAAACCGCACACGGCTCACAGCGTTCTCCCCGTGTGCGGTGGTCCTGGGGCTGGGCGTGCAGAGTGAACTAAGCGGCCGCGGTGGTTGACCTCAGGGTCGGAGAAAGTCATCCCCGAGCACCTTGTGCCCCGCAGGGAAGGAAGATACAAAACCAACCATTTGAGGAAAAGAACCACTGTTGTGTTGTGGTTACAAGGAGTTACGTGAGACACCACAGTGACTCATCTGTCCCTGACTGACAGTCAGAGGATGAGACACGTCTCCAGCGTTTTTTAAAATGATAATGATTTTGTTGAAATCTTAACATCGTAACAGCACAACTGTTGTGTTTTGAACTATTTTCCCTATTAATCACTTCACAACAGTGTTGCCAATCATTGCACATCGCTGAACAAACACATAATTACACCAGCCAAGCTATAACTAATAAGGCACCTTCACCAAAATCTCCTCTGGTGCCAAACAACAACCAAATGTAAATATAGAGACATTCACACTGTACAAATATATCAAATGTGTTTTATAATAGGGCTGCACAATCAATCGAATATTAATCACGATCACGATTTTGGCTTCCCGCAATTAAATGACCGTGATCGACTGCGATATTGACGTTTAAAATACGTGCTCAGCTCATAGAAAACTCTGCTGCATAAATCAAGCACTTCCTAAACTAACAGCTAGAGATGCACCGTCAATCAGCAGCCGATCGAAGCCGGACGGTTTTCAGCGGTCTCATATATCTGTTTTTTGCCGGTCAAACACACACGTGCAGCTGCCACATGATGGTTTCACGTCGGCACACAGCTGCACAGTCAGTAACGTCACAGACACACAACATGTCGCTGGTGTGGACGTTCTTCAGCGTGAGTGAAGAAGACATAAAGCTGCAATTTGTAACAACTGCAAGTTCAAAATAAGTCGTGGAGGAACAACCGTAAAAATATTTGGAACAACCGTAAAAATATTTGGAACAACTAACTTAATCAGACACGTATTCGATTGTAATTCTTTCCCATGATGCTGCTCAGAGTAATCACAGTGGCGGCAGCACGGAGTGCATTATGGTGCGTTCAAGCTCTACTCAGTAAAAATGAGTATTGGGCGATGGTAGATTATAACGCTATCATAACGCGTTCAAATATAATCTTGTAAAATACAGTTTTTGGGGAGGAACTTGAATAAATCCAGTTATTTGAAGGAGATGTTTCACAGCAATATAAAATAGATATTGTGTGAACTACTAATGACAATATTTTTTTAACCAAAGCAAACATTTAAATAAAAATACAATCATGTATTTCCTAATCATTTGAATTTTGTGGTTTTTTTTGCAAATAACCACTATAGATGACAGTAACAAAGTAAAAGTATAACATTAGCGCTCTGTTTTTTAAATGTGAAATTGCAATAAGGATATTTTGTCCCTAAAATCTATGAATAATCGTGATAAAAAATCGTGATCCAATATTGATCAAAATAATCGTGATTATCATTTTGGCCATAATTGTGCAGCCCTACAATATAACGTGTTGTTGTTATACTATTACAACATCGTTACTGTCTATTCCAGCAGTGCACGGCAAGAAAAAATTAAACCGATGGCATTAAATTGAAAAAAAGACAGTTGCTGCTCACAGTAATGTTAGCAACAGACCTGTGTAAGCACGCAAAAATAACTAAAAATAACTACTTTGTATGATGCATTGTCTTATCACGTCGGACAGCCAACTTGTCCATATCTTTTTTAAGCATAAATCTTTAAAGATATAGTTCCATTATTATTTTAAATAGTGCGTTTGCTGGGAACTACTTTCAGGATAAATTCATCTGAGCAAAATCTAAGAAAAGAAAAGCATCTGAATGTCAGGGAGAAGTAACAAGGGAATGGGAAGTGGATTTATGAGAAACGTGGTCTTAACTTGAAGAAAATCTAACACTAAGTTTAAGATTACCAATCGTTTTAGCCATGGTGTCGATTGTTTGGTGTAATCATACAAAGAGATCACAATTAATGTGACAATACTGTGAATTATGGCTGGGTGATATAACCTAAAATCCATATGATGATCAATTGCCACATTTACCTTGGTAACTATAAATATCTTTTGAAATGTAACTGAGCATGACACTTTCAGGCAAAAATCTAAGTATAAACAGACTTGAGTAACACATTTAGTCTGGAGTATGCCATTCATATTAAAATACATGGTTGTGTTTCAGGTGTTGAAACAAACCTCTTGTGCATATTATCAAAGCTGCAAGTATTTTACAACAGTATTTACATTAAGCTTTATTTTGCTCTGTACGGCAAAGTGTGCAAACGTGACTGACATTGCAACTTTCTTTCTCTGCACCAGCTCTTCATCTGCACCCGTGTGTCCAACTGTAATTTTTTTTCTCCAACATTTGACTATCAGAATTAGACTACCAGATGCTCATAGTTGATTACATCCTTACAAAAATGAGGTGGAACAATGTCGACTCAATTTCCTCTGTTATGAATGAACCCATAGAAAGGTAACAAGAACCCGTTGACCAACAGTAATTGTCTGTTTGTACTAATAATATGTTCACACTACGAACGACAACAGCAACAAAGCCAGTGTGGCCAGCTACATTGTCGCTGAGTCGCCACTGAAGTGTTGCTCAAGCGCTCGTAGAAGTAGATATGATGTTAAATAGCATTAGGAAATGGCTAATGGCGTTTTTTAGACGTAACGGAACAGGAATTGCGGGGAGAGAGAGAGAAGGGGTTTTGTGAAACAAAACCATGATTGGTTGACGCTGCGCCTCGTCAAAAAAAAAGCTCAGGTGAAAGTAGATTGAAGTTCTTGCCGGTAATACTAGGCTACCCCAACCGTCATCATTTGTTCTCCACCCCCCAGCTTCATGCATCCCTGAACACACAATTCAATGCCTGTATGGTGTAGAAAGAAATTAGAAATACTTGATATCATGTTTAGCACATAATTTATTTAAATGGTGAAAGTACTGCAGAATAATTTGTTAATGTTGACAAAACTTATCAAGTTTTGAGTTGTTGTTCTGACTTAGGGGCGAATTCACATGAATTTTACCAGTCGGGAACTCACATTCACGATTATTCCGACACCACATGAATGCAGCACAAATGCCCTATCTCGCAATGTTAATGAAAGTGAAACAGCATTGCCACATGTGTCAACAAATCGAGCTGTGAGTAGGGATATTTGATACACCACACAGTTTTACCGGAAGGGTTACATAGCCTACTGTACTGCACAGATGCCGTTTCCATGGTTGCCACGCATAGCGCCTGGCGTTTACTCACGAAGCACTTGTCTGCATAAAGAGCGCAGTCAGACCCCACGAATCCAAGCGAGTATGCAGGAGGAGTGTCGCTCCCCGTCTGAATGCGTGTACAAACAAACAGACAAACCAAACCGAAAACATAACCTCCTTTTCGGAGGTAACTAACTGTATGTTGACCTGATGTTAGCAGATGTGTTTTCTTGATGGAAATGCCGCTCGTAGTGTGAACACAGCATTAGCCTTAGATGTGATTCTTTATTGTGCTTTCAGATGAAAGCCTGTCTGAAAGAATGAGTTGACCAAACCAACATGATTTGGTTGACTTCAATTTTAGTAAATGTTTGGTTTATTTCCCAGTCGTCCATCCTCTGAATGTCAAAAAAAAATGCTGCACCTTTAAATTACAGGTTAGAGTCACTTTTACTTTGTCAAACTAAGCAAGCACATAATTATGATCTTTTTGACTGCGGCGAGAACTGCAGGTGAACAGCACAGAAGATGATTATGGAGATTCGTCCACAAATCTGGTTATAATCCTCCCTTATCCTCTTTTTGCAGCACGGGGTTGCAAGGTTTATTTGCTACTAATCTGTCTCCATTTACGTTCCAACTATCCTTTGAAAAGTTGTGACAGGGAAGGAACCTCAAGTTGGGGTTGGCCGAAGGTTGCGGACCAACCTGTAACGAGAACCTACCTGCTCTAAGTCTTTCTGGGTAATGGTGTCAACTAAATGCCTAAATGCAGCTTAAAATAAAACCAAAAGTGCGGCTAGTGGAGCGCAGAGTGGCGTGTCCTGGCACTTGTCGGAGTAAGGACCATTTCAGAGCGATGCTGCCTATTTTCTGGGTTAGCCTACTACCGCTGTATCTCCGAGGACCAGACCAGCTGCTGCTCACATTCATTTCACTTCCCATTAAAGGTGAAATAAATCAGGAGTCCCCACACAACCTCCTCAGAGACGCAGGAAACACACACGCATACGTGCACGCGGAGGAAGTCGGACACAAGCGGACATGCGTGAACGCACACAGGACCGCCTGTGCATGTGCGTAGAGGTGTGTACATACAGTATAACCTAGGTCATATGCATTGAGGGAGTCAGATGGAGAGGAAATGCAGAGGATGTGTGCTTGTGTGTGCGTCTGCCGGTGTGCGTGTGTGTGTGTGTGTGTGTGTGTGTGTGTTCCTCTGACAGCGCAGCGGTGAGAGTGAGTGGGTCTGTGTGAAGGGGGGCTATTTCTGGCGTCTCATTTTTTTTTCCTGCTGCCGCAAAGAAATGCGATCGGCGTCCGGGAAACGAGAGCTGGCAGCAAGCAATCATCTGCCTGCCACACACACACACACACACACACAGAGCACCTCGCAGCGCCGAGCAACACGCGCCATGGCAACGGAACAGCCGCAATTAGAGGCGAAGAGCCTTTCCCCTCCATCGAGGGAGAGACGGAGAGCGAAATGAAAGGAAGAAAGAAAGAGCAGGCGAGAGAGAGAGAGAGAGAGAAAAAGAGAGACAGGAAGAGGGGAGGGAGGGAGGGGGGGGGGGAGACGAGTGTCAGAGAAACAGCACCGCACAGGAAGGAGAGAGGGAGAGTGGAAGAGGAAAGGAGAACACGATAAAGAGGTGAGAATGTGCAAGAGTGAGGCTGCGAAGGGGAACGAGGGCCGAGAGCAATGGAGGAGGAGGAGGAGGAGGAGGAGGAGGAGGAGGAGAGGGCTGAAGGAGTGAGGCTGAATGGAAAAGACTAAAAAGAAGAGGAGGCAGAGAGCGAGGAAGAAGAGGAGGAGGAGGAGGAGGAGGAGGAGAGATATCCAAAAAGACAGATTGCAAGACATGAGCGAGACAAACAAAAGAGATTACGTGCGAGAGAAACCAAGATAAGACGAGGCGAGGAGGTTAGATAGAGAGAGAGAAGGGAGAGATGGAGAGACGGGTGGAGGCGTGTGGAGGAGGGGGGGGGGGGGGGGCTGTTTCTCCTGTGTGAGCCGGGCTAATGAAAGATGAATGAGGGAGGCAGTGGTGGGAAGGAGAGTGTGGCTGCGGGCGATGCCTGGCTGAGCTGCTGTGTGTGTGTGTCTGTCGGGGTTCGTGTGTGCGGCGCAGTCGAGCGAGTCTCGCAGTTGGCTGACTGGTGTTGGACAACAGGGATGATATTGTGTATACTGTATGACTCAGGAGCAAACGGTCAACAACAATAAATACACTTACACGCTCGCACACACACACACAGAAGCAGACATATGTATAGCTTTCAGCCGAAGCCTGCCGCCACCTGTAAGCATGAAGTCAATCATTAGTACTCGCGCGGCGTCTCCGCGCCTCGCTCACTTATTCAGACCTTCCATCTATCATGCTGTCAGTCACTCTTTTGAACCCGTCTCTCTCTCTCTCTCTCACCCTCCAGATTCGGTGCAAAATCCCTCATCCGCTGCCTCTCCCCATCTCTTCCAATATCCCACCCTGCCAGTCTAATGGCGCTTTCCAGCCATCAATTTCCCTCCTCCCCTCCATCACCTTTTTTGTCTGCCTCTAATTGTTGTGCATCCTCAGAGCTGCGGGAGAAGCGTACTGTAACAGCTTGCACGAGAACTCCCTTCCAAGAGCGGAGGGCGGCCAGACAGAGAAGTCATCCTGACCCCGATTGCACTTCTTCCTCTCTCCGACTGACTTCTTTTTTTTTTTTTTCTTCCTCCAGACGAATCACATGCTTCGCAGTGCCAAAACAAGGCCCTAGTGCTGCCCGCGGTGCTGCTGCTGACAGCAAATCTGAACTTTTCTCTGACTAAAAGGGATTTCTGCCAAAACGAGCTTAATCCCTCGAATCTGTGTAAGGTCAGAATGTGGCTTTTTTTTTTTTAAAACTCTTTTAACGTTTGGCGGCGTCCAGATATGACGAGGCTTGGGTAACTTGTGGAATCCAAGGAGATGTTGTGAAATCAGCCTTCATTTCTGAGAATAAATCGCTGCAACTATGGTGCACTGTGGAGGGATTTATATACTTGAATAAAAAAAAAAAAAACAGTATGACCGCCCGTGGTGATACTCATTGTAGAGCGTACCTGTAGATTTCAGAAAGCTTTTAGGCTGCGTTCACACCAGATCAGGCGTTGCGGAGTCACTTTAATGGCCCATTATGCACAACGATTAACGTCTTTTGTTCCCTCGTGGCTGGGTTGTGCAGCTCTGGATCACCGATTACATGATTGCCCACCGCACCGCAACGTAGCGTTGCGTTTCTCAAAAACTTGATTCTGTTTCTACTTTTCTGCCGCAGGCCGCTGCGTTTTTTTTCCCGGCGCATCCTAAACGCACTACCCCAATTAAAAATGAATGGGAGGACTTCGCTGCAATGCAACGCCAGATTTGGTGTGAATGCAGCCTTAGGTTTATTAAGGTGATTTTTTGTCGAATTCGAACCAAGAAGAATCCAAATCCTTCAAAGCATGATCAGATCAACAAACTTATAAATACTACTATATTTTTTAAAGAACTTAAACTCAATGGTTGATTTTGGATCAGGAGGAAACCTGACCTGTGGATACACTGGTTCAAAAGGTTCTGTTGGTGGTTCACTTGTCCATTGTGCGTGCGTGGCGGCCTTCAGGACAGCAAAGACAGAGGACAGGCCTTTCATTGTCCAGCGGCGACATGTGATCAGCCACTCAAATGTGCATAAAGTTCTAATGCTTGTGAACTATCTGCAGGAATATTGTGTACTTTACGGATATGGACATGTGAATGATCTTCTTTGATCATAAGGTCAACATGGGGATTACTGTCACAGTTACGGGTATGACTCCCGTTATACGCACACCCACGGATGCACACAAGCGCACACACTCGCATTTCTTGTCAACCCTCTGTGCGAACAAATATTTCTGGAATCGGGCTGAAACACACAAACAGGCAGGCGTGTTGTGCAGAAACAAAAACACACACACACACACATAAACATGTGAGCGCATGCACGCACGCACACCTGCACGGGTGCGCACATACGCCAACAGACAAAGAGGCACACACAGACCTTGGGGACCGAGGCGGCTAACGTCCACCAACAGAATAAAACCCAAACAAAGAGACATCCTGTTTCCTGGAACACAACACCACTCAACCCTCTGTGCTGGGAGCAGCCAGTAAACACACACACACACACACACACACACACAAACACACACAAACACACACAAACACACACGCTCACAAAATCAGTTCATTGTCCGTCGTCGTGCGTGTCATTCCTTGCGCCTGATTTATGTACCGGCGTGTGTCTGTGCGTCCAGCGATGCCACTGGCTGTGCCTTCGAGTGTTGGTGCACGTGAGTTGATGCTCGTGAGTGGCTGTGGCCAGAAGTGTATGTGTGTATGTGTGTGTGTGTGTGTGAGAGAGAGAGAGAGAAAGAGAGAGAGGGAGGGAGAGCAGATGATAGAGTAGACTTTAGCGATTCCCTGGAGTGTGAGGCAGCGTTTACGGCACTCTCAGAGCAGCCAGAGTGATGAATATTTAAAGACGTGCCTGAAAGAGCAGAGGGAGGGGGGGGGGGGGGTTGAGCAGGGGGTGTACGTGCGTGTGCGTGCATGCGTGTACGTGTTTGTGTTTGCATGCGCCTGTGAGTGTGCGCACACGCCTGAGTGTGTGTGAGGGGGAGGTTATCTAGTATCTCCTTTAGCATTTGCATGTGTATACCATATGCATGTATATGAATGGATGTGCCTATAGTTGTATACCTATATAAGAGTATATAGCTTATATGTAGGTATATAGGGGCTTGTATATAGTTTATTTTTTGCCTGTATATGTGTGTTAATGTTTGTATGTCTATGTGCGTGTGCATATGTGTGTTTAAATACGAGAATTTTATGTCTGCATAGTGATTTACTTGCATGCAAATGTGTTTATATATATATATGTATATGTCCACTACGATGTTAAATCCAGAGCCTCTGTGTATGTGTGTGTGTCCAGCCTCGACTCGGGTGCCTGCCCCGTGTGTGTGTGTGTGTGTGTGTGTGTGTGTGTGTGTGTGTGTTTGCTCTTCACACAGCCCTGTAGGCCAGCTCTCTGTCTCGCTAAATGGGGATGAATAGCAGAGCGCCGCTGCTGCTCAACGGGAGACGAATGGCTACGGGGCTCTCCGTCTCCAGTTACACACCGATCACTGCCTGCAGACGCAACAGCACAAGCGCACACGGGCACACACAGTAGCCGCGGTCATATATCCACCCCAAATGTTATGTAGGCCACACGGCCACATGTGGCTAAGCTATCATGCAAGGCAATCAGGGTGTTCAAAGAGCGTGACACCTGACACCACAGACATCTTTGATTTAAAGGATTTTTGTTACCTGCGTGTGAATAACAGTAAAGAAAATGTCAAAAACGATCTGAACATCAAAACAGATAATCAGAGCAGTCACTCTATGTGCTTTCGTAATGGGCTAAAACCTGGAGAATCACTCCTACAAGGATGGGAGATCAAAACAACACGAAAAGGAGGAGAACTGATAGTTTTCGAATCTGAAAAAAAAAAAAAAAAAAAAATCACATACCTGGAAGCTACATCAACCTCAAAACTTATTTTAGTAAACACAGTAAATTGAATGTGAGGAGATAGATAAATAAAAAATGCTCGCAGACAAATAAAGATGAGAGTTGGAACCTTGCATACTGCCTTTAAGCATCTGAGGAGCTCGCTGGTTCAAGTAAACAAAACACACCACAAAAAGATATTAGGGTGTACAATGCAAACCACACACCAGCCTACACACGCCGAGGCAACAAACGCACATCCCTGCTCGCTGAATGCGAGATATTCCGAGAGGCGAGGAGCGGAAGGAAGGAGGAAAGAGAAAGCAGGAGTGAGAGAGTGAGAGAGAGAGAGAGAGAGAGAGAAGAGCGCATCCTGGGATGCAGAATGCCGAATACAGTGAGATAAGAGTTAATGTATCCCCCCCACCCCCCTCTTCATCCCTCTCGTTTGGCTCTCTCTTTCTTCCTCCCTCCATCCATCCATCCCTCCCTCCCTCCCTCCCTCCCTCCCTCCCTCCTCCTCCTCCGCCTCCTCCCCGTTTGCTTTGAGGGATGAATAATAACTGCTGCTCTGAGATTTCCTCCCTCGTTTTTCAAAGCGCAGAACGGAGATGGGGAAGGTCTGCCTGGCCCGGGTTGCGCGTGCGGGCGCGTGCGCACACGCACACACACAAAAGCGCAAGACACGCACTGGAGCACACACAGACGCACGCACACGCTGTCTTGTTCTCGCTGCTCGCCTGGAGCAGGGAAATCAGATCTCCTCCAGAGAAAGGCGGGGAGAGGGGGGGGTGTGGGGGGTGTGGGGGGGGGACTTAGGCGCTGTAGGGAGCACATACAAAAATCCCCTGCAAGCACGTATAGGCCTATACACACCGCAAAACCCACACGCAGCATCGAGGGGGAAACCAAGAATAACTAGGAGGATGCGAGCTGCCTCCTGGAGCGACAGGGTGAACTCAAGGTTATGGACACATCACCGATTCAAGCCCCGCCGCCAGGGCCAATCCGTCCGCGCTGAAGCACCCCTCTGCAGGGCACGTAACCCTGATTGCTCAAAGGCAAATAGCTCTCCTGCCATGTGCCTCGCTTTGAAGGTGAGGGCTTGGAGAGAAAAGCCTTCAAGAAGAGGGAAAAAAAACCGACACTAAATGGGGGATGCCGGTTTCTCCCTGCTCTGTGTCAAAAGGGGAGAAGGCGGGTTGGGGGGGGGTAGTGTTTAAGGAGAGCAAAAAAGTCCTCGTAAAAGACAAGCAGGCTGTCCAGGAGTAGCACTCGCACATCAAGCCGCGGCGCGCCACGGAAATCGGCAGCTAGGTTCCGAGGAGAGGGGCTTATTTATGCAAACAGGCGTACAAGCGCGCACAGTAGGAATCTCGACAAGCCTTGTAAACAAACACACACCCACACCATAAAGCACACAGGGGAGGCGATGTGAGAAGCAGACTGTGAAAACTCGAGTCGTGCCCGGGCATTGCTTCCACACACATATAACGAGCTGAGCGAGAGAGAGAGAGAGAGAGAGAGAGACTGAAGTGGCAGGGAGGCAGGGAAAAGAAGGACAAAGAGAGAGGAGGAGAAGGAGGAGGGATAAGTGCGAAGGTGTGAGTGTCTGGTGCTACTTTTGTGTTGCCAAATGAGGGCAGAGAGAGAGAGAGAGAGAGAGAGAGAGAGAGAGAGAGAGAGGGAGAGATAGGGAGACGGTAAAATGATGTATAATGACTCGTCCGTGCATGTGTGTGCGAGCGCGGGCGAGGGAAAAAAGTAGGAACGCTTTCCCATTTCAATTCGCAACAGCTGGTGTCGAATTAACACATTTACCAGTGTGCATTTGGAACAGATTAAAATTGTGTGTGGCGTGTGACTGTCTGCGTGCGCGTGTGCGTGCGCGTTTGCGTGTGTGGCAGCAGATGAGGGGCCAAAAACAAGAGTGTGTTTGTGTGTGGGAGTGTCTGTGTATTAACGCAATGGATCAGGGCAGGGAGAAATGGCAGAGAGAGAGGGAGAGCAGCAGGGAGGGATGTAGAGTGAGTGAGCTGAGCAAAAGGGGGGAGAGAAGGAGAGAGAGAGAGAGAGAGAGAGAGAGAGAGAGAGAGAGCTCTACCCGACGGCTTTAGCTGCTGCCCTGGGCCGTCTCTCTAAGCCCTGTTTAGGAGGCTTTGGAGCTCAGATAGAAATAATCCCCCACTCAGACACACACACACACACACACACACGCTAGGCATGCACACACAAAATAAAAAAAAAATAAAAAATAAAAAAAAACGCACACACAAACACGAGGGAACGCTCACAAACAGACACGCAAATGCACACACTCGAGTCGAGGCGGACAAACAAGTGCGCGCACACGCGGCAACAAGCAGCGACAGCACATTCGCCTTGACACGAAACCAACCACCCGCCCACACACACACACACACAAACATGTACGGAAACACACACACACACACACACAAACATGTACGGAAACACACACACACAAACACACACACACACACACAAACATGTACGGAAACACACACACACACACACACACACACACACACACACACACACACACCGAGGCTGTCTGCCGTGCGCTGCTTCCGCACGGCAGAGCACAGCGACATCAGCACGGCACCGTGACAAACACTTTACACACTCCAGCAGCACTCAGCAGAGGGGAGGGAAGGAAGGAGGGAGAGATGGAGAGAGAGGGGAGGAGGAGGAAGAGGATATGAGCCATGGGGAGGGAGGTGAGTGAGTAGGGGAAGAGGGGGGGGGGGGCTAACAAATTAATAGGAGCCGGAGATATACACAGCCAGCGCTGCTGAACGGGGGAGGAGGTGGAGGTGGTGGTGGTGGTGGTGGAGGACGACGACGAGAGAGCAATTCATTCCCGTTTTCTCCTCGTTCGCTCTCTGGAGAAAGGCAGAGCGGAGCGGAGCTGAGTGAGCGAGCGAGAGCGTGTTTGCTCAAGAGAAGGGGAGAGAGAGAGAGAGAGAGAGAGAGAGAGAGAGAGACGGGGCTTTGTGTGGCAGAGCAGAGGAAAAGTGGAAGAGGAGGAGGAGGTGGTGGTGGTGGTGGTGGGGAGGTGACATAAAAACACAGGAGGAGAAAGACAGAGCGAGGAAGAGTGGAAATAAAAGGGGGCTATAACAAAGACGTTTCGAGCTCAAAAAGAGGAAGAGAGGATGAGAAAGTGACATTAAGGGAGGGAAGGAGGGAAGGGGAGGGGAGGGGAGGGGAGGAGGGAGGGAAGGGTTGGTTTGGGGTTTGCACAGGAGGCAGTTTGTCATCTTCATCAGCCGACAGTTGGGGCACGGGAGGGAGGAGGAGGAGGAGGGGACTGGAAATGGATGGAGAGGTGAAGGAGGAGGAGGAGGTGGAGAGGGTGAGAGGGTGAGGTGACTGGGAGGAGGAGGGGGGGGGGGATGGGCAGTGTTTAAGCGGAGCCTTTGAGAGACGTTGACCCTGTAATTGACCTGTGTCTCCGCCTACATCGCCGTGGCGACAAGCAGAGCCGCTGCAGCTAATCACTTAGTAACCCTGACCTGTCAATCACAACGGGTTCCGTGTGGAGGGGGAGGGAGGGAGGGAGGGAGGGAGCGGTAGCAAATGAAAGAAAGAGGGAGAGAGAGAGAGAGAGAGAGAGAGAGAGAGAGAGAGAGAGAGAGGGAGGAAGGGAGTGAAGGAGTAATAACAGCACCGGGGTTATCATTTACTGGACCACCCGCCTCCTCCCACCAACCCTCAGCCGACGAAGCCACGGTTTTAAAAAAGCCAATAAAATGCTCTGTGCTTCCAACACACACACACACACACACACACACACACACACACACACACACACACACACACACACACACACACACACACACACACACAAACCACACCACACAGCACACACAATCTCCTAGTGTTCGTGCTGCTTCAGAGAGAGCGAAGCTCCGAGGGCTCAGATAAGAGAGAGCGAGAGAGGAGGATGGGGAAGGCAGAGCAGGGAGGGAGGGAGCGGGTGACGGGTTGAGAAGAGATAAGATAGCAGAGTGAAGCCAACATGCAAATAAAACAAGGGAGCGCAGAGTTTATGTGCCGTACAGGCGCGCGCGCGTGTGTGTGTGTGTGTGTGTGTGTGTGTGTGTGTGTGTGTGTGTGTGTGTTTTACCTGTTGACGAGGGGAAAGATGGACACCAGCAGGTAAACGGAAGGATACCACTTCAACGGCCTGATCTCCTCAGCCAAGGAAACCTGGAGGAGAGAAAAGTGTGAAGCTGACTAAAGATGCACCGATCAGACTTTTTCAGTCCCGATACCGAGTACCGATCCGATACCAGCGTTTAATTAATAAGCTGCGTGCCTCACTGTGTGGAAGTGACTGGGATCATTCTTTTACGTGTAAGGCAACGTCAGGCTTGACTTAAACATCGCTTTCCTAACTTTGCAAAACAAAATGTAACAAAATAAAGACATAGATATGAATTTACTGAATTATTTATTATTAAAATAATAAATCGTACACCAGTTACTTGGTAAAAGAAATCTTCAAAATGAACGGGAATTACACTCCAAGTGTAAACCTTTTTAATGCAGCACCAGAATTGGTCAAAACTTAAACAGGAATTAAAATTCCAGTACATAATGTGTATATAGTATATAAATATTGAACTAAATTGAATACATCGGCACCATTGTCACCGCTACCCGATCCAGCTATTTGAGCCAGTATCGGCCCGATATCCGATCCGGTATCGGTGCATTCCCTACGTGCTGACCCACTGAATGCTCACATTAACAGTCTTGTCTCTCAGACACACACACAAACACACACACACAAGCACACACACACACAGAGTCCGTGTCTCAACTGGAAGATCAGTGCGCTGAGGGCAAACAACAAAGGCCAATTAAAGCCTAATAAAATATTAACCTGCTGATAATACGCAATATCCACACAGTTATGAGAAGAAACGGGGATTCCAATTAAACTGGAAGCCAATACTCGTGCCGTAATGCGAACGGGATGAATTCAATATCTCTCGTGGACGAGCAGACGAGCAGGGCAGGAAGACAGAGAGATGCGGCAGCAGCTAAAAGTCGAGGAGGGGGAGAGCCTGGCGGTGGAGAGCTTTTACAAGCCGTTATCTAATTCCCCGGAGAGGACTCTTGCGCCCGGAAGAGGCTGAGAAGCGCGGCCCCTGGATCGATTTTCTGCGCTGTGCTGTTTTTCTCCCCCCCTCCTCCTTCTCCTCCTCCTCCTCCTCCTCCTCCTCTCTCCCCCCCTTAGGCTAGGACGCAGTAGCAGCGCTAAGCCTCCCTCTCTCTCTTTCTCTCTCTCTCTAACACACACGCAGTCGGAGCCAGGAGGCAGGCCCACGAGCTCTGGTCTCTACCCCCACATGCTGGAAATTAATTACTCACCAGAAAGACCCCGAGGCGTGCAAGCTCTAACGCAGGCATTTTAAACAATTCAAATGAAAATCACGAGAGCCCCCCGGTGGTATTTCATCTTATATGTGTGTGTGTGTGTGTGTGTGTGTGTGTGTGTGTGTGTGTGTGTGTGTGTGTGTGTGTGTGTGAAAGTTGAACATACTGAGAGCCAAGTTTCCACCGTGTAACGTATGCTGGCTGTATTGCGATCAACTTAACGGAGACCGGTCGTATTTCCACATCGCAGTCTGTAACAGCACAAACCCAAAGGCAAACATTAGGCTTAGCCCTATTAAGGTCTATCATGATGGGAAGCTCTGACATCACCGGCCATGTCAAGCTCTGCCTATTGTCATCTCAAGTGTGTGTGTGCGTGTGTGCGTGTGTGTGTGTATGTGTGTGTGTGTGCTGGGATGAATGTGTCATTGGGAGAGCGGAAAAGGGCAAGCCAGGAGGAGCCTGAAGGATGCTAAGTGGAAAAGGAGATTTGCGGTGTGTATGAGCCATTGTGGGTGTATTTTTTGGGGGGGGTTGAGAAAGGTTCCAGAAATTTGGTTTAAAAGAATGCATGGAGCCAGTAATCTCAGACAAAATTTAGGTGAGGTGTAAAGGCAGGCATTTGAGG